>JANTQA010000012.1:8898500-10187500 GCA_027625915.1 Anaeramoeba flamelloides
TTAACATTTAAAAGAATAAAATGCCTTCTTCACAGCTTGTGTAAAAAAATTTGTAAAATGTAAAATTAAGTGAAAATTTTCAGATATTTATTGGAATTTATCAGTATTTGATAATATTTTAAGAAAATAATATATACCTTTTGTCGAAAATAACATTTAACGTTTAATAATTTTGTATTTTGTTCCATTGAGAGACGTAAAGTCATTTAAAAAAAATTGAGGTACTAAAAGTTTAAAAATTGATCCTAAAATTGTTTGGTTCACTATTTTAGTAACTCTTTTTAAAAGTGTAATTGTTTTAAAATTTCTTTGCTCTACAAAAGAAAGTAAAAAATACGAATTTGAACTTCTGGTCTCTCTTAAGTTCAAAGAGAAGAATTTGGAAATGAGTGTTCTGTACTTTAAATTTTAAGATTTTTGATAGCTCTTTATATGTTTACAGCATTGGGGGAATTGAATTTTTGGTTTGTTGAATTTTCTTTTTTTTTATCCTCTTTTTACTGAAACAAAAGGAATCTTGACAAGAGTTTGCTGTTTTTAAAAATTGTTTATTTGTTGAACCAAAAATCCAATTATCTGAAATCAAAAAGAAAAAGATAAAGAAAAAGAAAAAGAAAAAGAAAAAGAAAGAAAAAGAACAAAAAAAGAGAAATAAATCGTTAATTAGTAAAATAGCTTGCATTATTTATCAGTTAGAACTTTTATGATCATAATTGCTTTCTAATAAAATGAAAATTCTAATTTATAAATGAGTGTACTATGCTAAATGAAAAAACAAAAACAAACAAAACAAAAAAATCCTTGAAGCATAAAAAAATCATACACAATTAATTTTCTTTTTTTATTGTTGAGTTATGAAAGATGTTGTCTTCTAATTCAGCTTTTCTTTCCTCATTTTTCTTTTCATCAAAATCAAAATCTTCTCGGATATAAAGAACGTTGTTGCACCGAATTAAGATCTCGCCCAAGTACCCGTTTTCTTCTCCTGAAAGGTATTCAGTTGCATCAACAAGATGAAAATTCATAAACTCATCAAAAGCAAATAGTTCACCACGATAGTCCTCTCCCCATTTCAGTTTTACAACTACTCTGCACCCTAATAACTGTTTTAAAAATGGTTTTGGATTTAATGGAAATTGATCCTTTAATTATATTTAGTTGTTTTGTTTTTTTTTTGTTTATGTTTAAAAAGGTGAAGATAATTTTTGAGAATGAAAGAGACAGTTAGTACAGTTCAAAAGAAAAATAGAAATTTTAAAATGATATGAATTGGCTTTGTTGCCAAAATTTTCAAGTATTTAAAAAGATTCTTACTTTTTTTTTTGATTTTTTTTTAGAAGACATAATTACAGGCTTGATTTTTTCCAATCTAATAAAAAAATGATTTGAAATGTTCTCGGGTTTTGTCGGATAAAAGAGAATTTAGAAAAATTTCAATTACTGACTGAAAGTAGTTGTTGAACAGGACACTCTTTGATCTGAAAGTTCAAGATATCCTGTAAGAAATGAAAAAATAAATAGGAAAAAACTTACTATTCAAATCTTTAAGGGTGATCTTACTTTCATGATATCTGTGGGTTGAACTACAGCCCATTCGTAACGTTATATTTTAATGAATACCTTTTCAAGAAAATGAGCAATTATTTAAAATTATTAGTTTTTTTGTTCTCCAAAAATACAAAATTTTTTAACGATCCACAAACCTTTTATTTCCAAATAAAAAATATTTTAATTAAAAACATATTTCTTTACACATAACTTTCCACTTTATAACCAAACACAATGATATCATTTTTCAGAACTTTTCTATTTTTTAAAAAAAAATGAAAAGTCAAGTAAATCAAGAAGATTTTGATTTTTGAATCATTCCAATGTTAAATTTGGATTTAAATATTCTTTTAAAATGGGTTTTAACAAAAATCACAAATTTTAAAAGAAAAAAAAAATAAAAATTTAAAATTTAACAACATTCTATGAAGTCAATTAAGGAAGTAAGCACATATGGACATTTTGAAAAATTTAATAGTATAAACATTACTGATAAATAATTTTTGAGTGCTATCGGATATTAAAACTTTGAGAACCAAAACATCATTTGCTGTTCTATTTGTGAAAAGTAAGCTAACCCAAAGTAATTAAGAGTTGAACATTTCATTTTTCTAAATTTTGAACATTTTTTTTTGATTATATTTTTGGTTTTATGACATTTAGTTTTGGATCTAGAAATGTGTTTATACTAATGAGCGAAATTAATCAAACAGTAAACCAAAAAAATAGGTACCGAAAAAGTTTGTATTTGAAAAAAATATTTTCTTTTTGTAGACCAAACACAAAAGATCACCTTTACGAATAAATTTGTTGAAATACAGAATGAAAAAAAAAATAAAATCTATAAGAGTAAATTTTTAAAGATTTGTTTTCTTTATCTTCTTAATTTGTATGAATCCATACAATTTATAATCTTGAATTTCTAGCCCCATTATCATTTATTATTATTTTACAAAAAATGTTTTACAAATTAGTTTTCAAAATTCTTTTTTCAAATATTTTTATCAAACAATTACCAAAATAAATAATTGAATTATAAAAATTAAAACAAAGGATTGAATCCTTGGAATCAAAAAACAGTTATCAAAGATTCAACCCAAAATAAAAGAAAAATTTAGAAAAAATTTCAATCAGTTTTTCAGAATTATTATTAATTCTCAATTTTAATGGAAAATAAATAATTTTCAAATCAAACGAATAGGTCCAATACTTATTTACTTATGAAGAAGAATCCAATAAATATCCCTTTTATCTAAACTCAACCCAGAATTAGATGAATTAGATGAAAATAAAAATTTTAAATTCATTTTGGGAAATTCTTGAGAAATAAAAAATAATTTGTTGAACAAAAATTTTCCAAATAAAATTTTTTTCCTGACGAATTAAATACCAAAAAAAAATGCAAAGAAGAGATAATTGTATTAAATTTTACAGATAATATCAATAAATAAATGATTTTTTTTTATTTTTTTAATCAATCTTTTCATTTTTTTGATTTCCATTTTTTAGTTTGGTATGAAAATATATTAAACTATCATATATTTCATTTCAGTATTTATTCAAATATCAATATATTGTGTTAAAGAAATGATTTGGAAAATTCATTTTCGCAGAAACTGAAGGCACCCAAGATTTGAAAAATCTACTTACTCCCTTAATAAGTAGGCTGTCATAATATATATATATATATATATATATATACTTATTTACCCTAAAATTTGGATTAGTAATATTAAAAGTATATATATATATATATATATATATATATATATATATATATATGAATTTTATCATAATATTAAATCTAAAGTTAAATTTAAAGTAATATTAATTTTTCCTAAAATAAGGATAATTCTAAGGACTTAATAATAAATAAATTACTAATATAGGATACAAATATTTATTATTTAGATTGGGCAAAGTGATTTATATTCAATATTTAATAATTAAAAAAATAAAATTCAAAAAAAAGCCAATTTCATTGTTTTTTTTTATATTTGATGTACTATATTAAAAAACTTCAATATCAATTACTGAAAAATTTAAAAAAGTAGATTCGAATTTAATTAATGTATTCTATAATTCGGCAATTATTAAATATTTACAAATTAAACAATGATATTGAATAATTTCATATGGATGATGATGAATATTCGCAAGAAATTTATGTTTAATATGATTTTGCATTAAAATAAAAAATAAATTTCAAAAAAAAATATAAAAATTCCAAATATATATAATAATTTTATTTCATAACCATGATTCCATTTTTTTTTTCAAATATAAACTATTTTTTATAATTGTCCTTTGAAAAAAAAAATAAAAAATAAAGTAGAATAATAAACATCAAAGAATATTTTATATCGGTATGAAATAAATTAATAAATTTATTAATTTTTTCAAAAATTGAAAAACTAAATTATTTGTCGAGTATTGAGAAAACAACGAGGTTCATTTTAATCCCAAATTGAAGATCAAATGAAATTTTAATAGAAAAATATGATTTTTCATTACAATCATTTTCATTTATTCAATATCATTATAATAACTTATTTTAACCTAGAGGCTATATACCCTGTAATAATAAAAAATTATTAATAATGAATAATTTTTTTTAAAAAAGGTGAAAAAAAGGGGAAAAGGTTAAAAATGAGAAAGTATAATTTCAGTTTTGACATAAAATCAATATTTTCTTCAAATATCCATCCAAGATCTTTATTAACTTGTAATCAACTCATCAAAACTGGACAATTTTTACAGTAAAATAGTATATATATTCTTTAGAAAATGGGCTGATCTAAATTTCATTAAATGTCAACTCCAATATTTAAAATAAAAATCATTGGGTAATATATTTCTTTATTTGTAATTATCTTTGATACAGATTTTAATTAATCTAAATTCAAAATAATTTAAGGGGGTGGATAAACCATAATATCTGATAAAAATTGAGAGAGATGAGAAAATAGTATTATATTTTAGATGAGTGGGATCATAGATTCTTGAAAAAATTTTTAAAAAAAAATAATTTGATACTTTTTTTTAATAATGTTAATAAAAAAAAAATAGAGAAAAGAATTGATAAAATTGATTCGATTTTTATTTATTTTATAATAAATATTTTTTTTTGGAAAAGATAATTTTAGATTCTTGGAACAAAACTTTTAGCTATTTTGTGCTTTACAATTTGATAAAATAGAATCATATTCACTTCTCCAATTCCACGTAAATCCAAGTGTTTAAAATTCTAACCAGATATGTTTTGGGATAATTACAATTTTTTGGAATCCTTCTCGCAATTAAAGTCTCATTCGTATTTCCTTTTATGATTCTCCCAATTGTAATGTTGTTATCCAATTTAAACAATTCTCATTAATTTCAAATGTCACTGATAAAAAAATTTTTCTAATTTCTTTATCTTGTCATGATTAAAAAAATTCAAAAATGATGAAAAAATAAAAAATGTAAAAAATTAAATGCAACAATAGAATGTTGAGATAAGGATAAATGATAAATCATTCAACATTCGAAGCACTATTTGAAGCAATTCAACTCAATATTCTATTGTGGTAATTTCTTTGAGACTTTTGAAAAAAAAAATTAAAAAATCTAATGAATGAAGTACTTTAAATAATAAAAATCAATGAGGTGCCAAAATAAAAAATGTTATTTTCTGATCCTCTTCGAAAAGATTAAAAAGTAAAAATTTTTTCTCTTACAGTGGCTACTCCCTGAAGATTAAATAAATCAAAAAATTATTTTTTAATTATCAAGTTAATCATTTTAAAAAAGGGAAAACTTTATTACAATTAAAACTTTTTTCAAGTTGGATATTTTAAGAAAGTGAAAATTTTTTTACAAAACAAATTGCTTTTCTACATACTCCAATCTCTACACCATATTTAAAGGCTGATCCATTACTTTATTAAAACAATAAACTTTCAAAAAGTTTTAATTCTTAACAAGTTTTCACGTTTTTAAAATATAATACTTCAAAAAAGTTTCAAAAAATTCTACACTTTTTTAAAACTACTATAAAAAAATACATTTCTTTCTCTTTGTCGAAATATTTTTCTAATTAAAAAAATATTTATAGATAAAAATTAAAACAAATAATAGATTACTAATGCTTGTTTTAATCTTATTCAAGAAATGCCAAGATGAATAAAATTTTCTGAGAAAAAATATAATTTTGTTTGATCGTGAGAAATAAAAAAAATAAAGAAAATAGGCAAAATAATTTTATATGATTATTAGTATTATTAAAAATATAGTAATTTTTTTCAAAAAACAATGAAAGTAACTGATAAAGAAATTATTAATAATAATAATGATTCTTGTTAAAGTTAAATTTTTGTAACAAGATAACAAAAAACAAAATAAATAAATAACTATATCTTGATATGTGATGATATATCGATAATCTTTTTTTCAAAAAAGGTAATTTAATCAGACTCATCAGATTCGCTCTCTTCTGAAATTGATTTTTTTTCGCTCAATGTGATATCATCATCGTCTGTCGAAGTGTCATTTTTCTTTTTCTTTTTGTTTTTCTGTTTACCGGTTTGGTTGTGGGTGTCCATGAATTGAATTAATTCTTGTGAAGCATAGGGTTCCTTTTCTTCTGTTGATCCGTCATGTCTTTCACAATCTTCGCAGAAACATAAAAGTATTGTGTCGATGGACATTTCAAACACACCCATAAATGCGCCAGCTACTAAATATCCGAAGAGTCCACATAGAACGGCGGGGATCACATAAAAGGTCATATTTTCGTTTTGCATGCATAAGGCTAATGCGCCGCCCATTGTCAAAAAGGCAATAACAACCTTACCTAAGAATAGTAAAAAGTCGCCAATTACGTTAACTACCATTAGACGTAGAATGTTTCGATGTATTAAGAACCAAGCGCGTCTTGTTGATTTACAAAAAGATTCTCCATAAACTGCAATCATAATGTATGCATTTTGGTTTATAAATTTGATCCAAAGCTCCAGGCATCGAAGAAAATAATTGGCTAGATATAATAGATATCTTACAAAGCGATTATCTTTTGTCACGCGTTGCACTCTTCTTTTGAGCCTTTCCATCAGGAATCGAATGATTTGGATAAATGCCAAAATAAATGATCCAAATGCGAGAGACCCTAGATGGTATCTTAGGATTCTTTTAAATGATGTTTTCACTGGGCCATTTGGGAGGTTTTCTTTGTCCCTGGTCCAATACCACTGTGCAATGGTCCCCGCAACTGTTGCCTGGGTGATTGCCATGATCCATGCGTTTGTCCAAAATAGGCCAAAGAGATGATAAATCGTTGCATAATTTGTTCTTGTGTCGTTCTCATAATCTAATTTCCAATAGTCTTCACCGTCATTTGTTTTCTTTTTCAATTCGGGGTTGCCTGCGGCCATCATGAATATACCGACAGGGACCCACCATGCATATAGACACGCTAATGCTAAAAATGTAATAACCGGGAATAAGACAATTCTTTTAGAGGCCTGTATGGCTTTAGCTGCCTCTTTGACAATCTGAATAGCTAACCTTATTCTTCCTCTGAGAAATATGACCAATAGAAATGAAATCACAAAAATTCCTCCTGAAATAAAGTAAAAATACATAAATACTTTTGAATTGGTATTATCACCTTCAATAGATTGATCACTTTCATATTTTTCTTTTGATGTTTTATCTTTGTTTTTTATTTTTTTTTTAAAATTTGTGTTTATTTGATTGTTTTTTTATTAGAACAAAAGAAATAAATATTAATAATTATATTGTTTTTTTTTTTATAAAAATAAGAAAATAGAGAGTTAAGATTTTGATCAAATTTATAATTATTAATTAAATTTTGTAAATAAATAAAACTAGCAAATTATTGATCTTTTTTTTGTTGTAATATATGGGAAGAGCTGTTAATTCCTCTTATTTGTCGTTAGGTTTTCTTGAGTTTTCTGTTTATTTGGAAAATGAATTGATTTTCGTTAGGTTTTTTTGAGGTTTTCTATTTTATTTGTGAAGTGTTCTAGGTTTTCTTGAGTTTTCTATTTGTATGGAAAATCAATAGATTTTCGTTAGGTTTTTTTTTCTTTTTGAAATAAACCGAAAATTTATTAAAATTTTCTGTTTATTTCAAAAAGTAAAAAAAGCTAGAACACTTCACAAATAAAATAGAAACCTCAAAAAAACCTAGAACACTTAAAAAATAAAATAAAAAACCTCAAGAAAACCTAGACGCTTGACAGTACTCTACGGCACTCTACGACACTTTTCAGCACTTGAAGATACTTCCATTATTGCTAAATTTTTATTTTGAAATTTCAATAAAGAATTTTTAATTTTTACTTTACAATCAATTAATCTCACAAATAATAATAATACTTGAATGAAAATCGTTTTTTGATATGACAAATTCGAATTTTAGAATCGGAGTGTGGTATAAAAATTAACATTTTTTAAGAGAAACGGTATGGAATAGTGGTAACACGTCTAGTTTACAATCTGAATGCTGGGGGGGGGGGATTTATTTCCCTTAAGCACATTATTTCTGATTGTTTACCATTTTTTCAAATAGCCTAAACGATGTAATTGTAATTAAAAATCGTGCTTATGGTTCATGTAACAACTAATTCTTTGAAGGAATTGTCTGGTCAATTTGAATCTTTTTGTACTATTATCGAACTCTGAACCTGAATGGAATTGGAACAAAATACCTGTCAATTTATGAATCAGATCTGATTTTTGGGAGAAATGACCAGATTCGCTCTCTCTCGTACTCCCTCTCTCTCTCTCTCTTTCGGTTCAAAAAACGTTCTAATTCAAATTAGGGATTTGGATAATACGTAGAGTGTCGTTAGGTTTTCCAGAATTCAAAAAAAATTGAATAAAATCTTTGATTTTCCTCTATTCTTTTAAATTCTGGAAAACCTAACGGCAAACGGGTGGACTTTGAGTAATCAAACTTTAAAAAAATTAAAAAAAAAATTAATATTTTTTTTGGAATTTATCATTATAATCCTTTGATTTGAAGAAGGTTTATTGGGGATGAGTATCACCAATATTTCAAAATATTATATTCATGTGGTTGAAATTTGATAATCTGCATAAGTTGAAATCCTTTTAACCTGAGAAACGTATAATAGAAATTCTAGGGGTATGCAAAATTATTTGTTGTGTCTTAGTGTAATAAAGCTTCGAATTGTTTTTTCAAAAATTGTGATTATTCATTAATATAAGTTTCCAAAAATTGGTAAACTCTCGAAAATTTATTAGTTATATTTGATTGGTATATATTTCTTTATACAGTTTCAGATTAATGATGCAAATTGGTAAAACTTTGGTGATTAATATATTGATTCTTTAATTTTGGTATTTGATGATTACAAATAACATTAAATACTCATTTTGTTTTTATTAGTATTCAATACATTTTTGAAATGATCAACAATTTCGAAAAAAAAGTACAATTGGATAATATTTTATTATTTAATATTAAAAATGGGTTCGTTAATTGTTTGAAGAAACGAAAATTATTCTTTTTTGTTCATTGATTTCGATATGTTTTAGAAATCTACAAATATTAATTAATTGGTATATTAAAGTATATTTTCATAGACATTAATAAATACTTGGATAAATCGTTTCATTGATTATTTTAATAATATCATGAATTAATTTTAGAATTTTAGTTATTTTTAAAGCTTTGTTAACATTTATTAACTATACAGTATTTAATATTGAAATTATTTTTATGAATAACTTTTACATAATAAAAAAAAAAAAAAATAATCTAAAAAAAAAAAAAAGAAAGGAGTGATTTCAAACATTGAAGATAAAAATAATAAGTGATGGCGCCAACAACTACAAAATATGCACAAATTGTAAACCAGACCATAAATGCAGAAAATCGTTTCATTAGCCCAAGCCAGACAAAAGATAAAATAAATGCTGCAAATGGCGCTGCTAAAATAATGTACCATGCTTGAACGAGATCACCTAATATTTGTGAGATTTTACCTGCGTTTTCCCAATTTTTTGATACTTCTTCTTCAGTTTCTTTTTCTTCAGTCGTTTGTTTCGAAGAACCGGTATCTGGAAAACATCTTTTGACATCTTTTAGTTTTTTATTATTATTTATATTATCAAAATAAGAAGAAAAAAAAAATGTTTTTAATGAGAAAAAATAAATTTTTAAATCCTTCCGAAAGATGGATAATAATTTAAATAGTTTATTTGGTTCTGAAATTATTTAAAAAAAAAATAAAATAAATGCCTGCTGAACAAAATATAAAAAGTTTTATTACAGCTATTTACAAAAAATATATTTTTTTGTATTGAAAAAATGAGATCCTTTTAACATTTGTTTTTTATTGATATTTTATTTGAAATTTAAATTATAACTTCTTTCTTTGAATTTTTATAATAACAATTAAATTCTTTTCATTGAACTCAATATAATTTTGAGTATTTAATCAAATGGAAATGTGAATAGGAATAGGAATAGGAATGGTTAAAAAGTAAAAAAAAAAAAGGCATGCAATCTCTTTTCCAAAATTTATGATCGGTATTGATATAGATTTCAAGAATAAATTACATGATGGTTGTCAGTTTGAAAATTGAAGTGTTTTTTTTTATTATTAAAATACCTTATAACTATTTAACTTCAAATTAATTCTAAATTTTTTATCAAGAAATAGACCTTAGTTGACTGTTGTTTAAATTTTGAAATCTTGTTCTTTTTTTTTTATTAATTCTAAAATTTCAAAACTCGATTTTTTTCAAAAAATTCAATTTTCTTTTTGTTACTGTTATATTGTGGTCAAAAATGACCGTGTCAAGAGCCTAAAACCAGTGTCTCAAATAAAGTCTGTGCTTTTTTCTTCTTGTTGTTCAAATATAACATCTAATTAACGATCTAATATATACCTAAAGTCAAATCAATTTTGAAGGTAAACTACTTGATGATTTGAGTATTTTTTAATTTAGGAATTGAATGTGTTTAAAATTTTTACTAATTTTCTTACTTTATTTTATCGGGTTCTTGACTCCCCTGTGTATTCTGAAAGTGTCGTCAAGTGCCGTAGAGTGCCGTGAAGTGTCTAGGTTTTCTTGAGGTTTTCTATTTTATTTGTGAAGTGTTCTAGGTTTTTTTTGAGTTTTCTATTTTATATGGAAAATCTATTGATTTTCGTTAGTTTTTTTACTTTAGAAATAAATAGAAAACTCAAAAAAACCTAACGAAACTCTATTGATTTTCCAAATAAAATAGAAAACTCAAAAAAACCTAACTAATGTTTTTTTAATTTCTTAAATTAAAAAAAAACAAATGGCGCTTTTCCAGAATTTAAAAGAATAGAGTAAAATTAAAGATTTTTCTCAATTCTTTTGAATTCTGGAAAAGTTAACGGTGTTTTTTTTTAATTTGGTCATAGAAATGATATTATTCTTTTTTTTTATTAATATTTTAATTATTTTTCTTCTTTTCTTTTTTTTATTTTAATAAATTTTTCTTTGATTACACCTTTCTCTCAATAAATAAATAATATTTTTCATAATTTTTCCAATTTTTATGAAATTTTTTGTTTTTTTGATGATTAATATATTCTCCAACATTTGTTTCTATTTTTTTGAGAAAGATTTACAAATTTGATCCTTCATTTTTAGAAATTGATTTTTTATTATAGAACTTTCAGGAATCAATATCAAATTTACTAATTATTTATTGTCAGTTTCTTGGATCATTTGAAGATAAAGCCTTCTCGAAAAACGAAACACGACTTTTCAATTTGCAACAAGGGATTAAACTTTTCTGCACGCATTATTTTGACAACAGTGTTTAGTGCGACTTAGTCTCAAAAAAAAAAAGAAATTTGCAGAGTTGTAAAATACAAATTCTCTTAAAAGTGCTAAAATAAGCAAAATTCCACTTAATTCGAAAAAAAAATAACTTATCCCAAGAAAGGTATTACCAATCAAGAAAAGGGGGTTGTCAGGGAACTGATCCTTATTTGTGTTATAAATTCATTTTTAAATTTAATCCAAAGATGAAATTTGGGTTCAACAAAACCTTAGTTTTTTAAAGTGTGTCAAACAGTTTGACTTTTCTTGGTAAGTTGAGGGGAAATAAAAAAAAGAAAAAAAATTTTTCATTGAATTTTTAAAAAGGAGTTAAATTCATCATGTCAAACAGCGATATGAAAAAGGTTCTTCTCTCTGAAAAATACTTTTCGGATTTTGTTTTGATTTTATCAGAACCTTATCTCCCAAAAACAAAAATTTTTGTAAAGAAAGAAAAAGAAACAAAAACATATCGAAGCATATTTGAAAAAAAAAAAAAAAAAAAAAAAACATACAACTCTCTGATTTGTAAGTACAATATTCTTGATCGTCAATATAACTTGTTGTTTTGTTTTCTGTTGTGAGTACACATGACATCGATAATTCACCTTTTTTTGGGCATTCTTTAACACAAAACTCATGGTCCATGTTCTCCGCCGGAAAGAACACGAGCTTTTTGTTTTCCAAATTAGGGAATTGCTTGTCCCAGTCCATTTCTGGATCTGTAAGGTTGGGGTATTTTGTTTTGAGAGTGTCCTTGATTGGTGTCATGTCGAATCCGCAGTACGATCCCTTCCAGTCTCTGGGGTAATACAAACGCTTAGGCTCTCCTTGCGTAAAGCCCAAATATGCAACAAAGCCCATGCCCAACCAAAATAGTATGAACAAGATCAACCAAAAGAGATCTTGGCATTTTCTTTGATCTAAAGGACCTCGGAAGTCGTCGTCATACTCAAACGATGAATCAACTTTTGCTGAGAGGATTTTCATTTGGAATTTTTATATTTAGTTCGATTTTTGGAAACGGATTTTTGTTTGTTTTTTTGGATAAAAATTTGTTTAGAAGAAATTTTCAAAATTTGTTTTTTTCTTTGTTTTGGAGGTGAAAAAAATGATCTGTTTGGAAAAAAATTATTTCTTTTTGAACAAGTAAATCGGTGATCTTTTAATTGAAAACATTCTAATTTTCGTGAGTTTTCTGAAGAACAAATAAATTAATGTAAAAATATTTATGAGGATGAAAAACAAATATGAAAATTTAAATCAACAGAAGAAGAGTGTGGCTAACTTAAATGGAGCTTTTTTTTTCAAATAATATTTGAATAAAGAAGGAAATATTTTTTAATGATTAGTTGTTATTTTTAATTTCACCTTCAAGATTTTTTGTTCAAATAGTTTCCAAGAACAGATCGTTTATTCAAAATGATTGGAATTTTGGTTTATAAAATTCATAAAAATGTTTTCTCTTTTGAGAAAGTTTCCAAAAGTAAATGTAGGCATTTTTTGTTTTGTCCATTATTTTTTCTTCAAAAAATAATAAGGCATGTATTCAAAGAAAGAAAACGACTTTGTGAGGTTTATAAATACAATATAAATTATGCTACTTAAGGAGCGACAAAATAGCCTTTATTTTAGAGTGATTAATGATTAAAAATAATTCTAGAATTATATATAAAATAAGCTTTAGTTGTTATTTTGAAAAGATTTTGAAAACTATGATTTTAAAAGACACGGGAAATTAATTGGCTTATTCACATTTTTTATTTTCACTTTAGGAGAGATCCACAAATACTATTAATTGAAAAATAAAAAGATCAAAATTTTCATTCAGCTTTCCAAAAAAATACACCTCTCAAAAGAATTTCAACAAATCATCAAAATACCCAAGTCCCCAATTTCTGAAATAGTCATTTAAGCTGATTTTAAGAATTAAAAAATTGAAATTTTACTGTGATTTATAAATTACAATTTCGGAAATCTGAATGAAAATTTTGTTCCATTTATTTTGAAACAAATAGTAGTTGATAACTTCTTATCGAACTCTATTTGAAAAAAGAAAAAGATGGAACATGAGTAAAATTTTTTTCTTCTACTGTAGTCAAAACAAAGCGTGCAAAAAAATATAATGCGTGTTTCAAAATAAAAAGCATGTTTTTTTGTTATTAGTTGACCAATACATTAACCAATCAAAGAAACCAATAATAAACCCTAAAAAAATATGGTATTGGTTTCTTAAAGTTCTATTATTTAAAAAGAAATTCTAAAAATGAAGGATCAAATTGCAAAATTTATCTCAAAAAATAGAGTAAATTTTTCATAAAATTTTAATCATAAAAAAAACGAAAAAATTTCAAAAAAATTGAGAATATTATGAAAAATTTTCAACTATTTACATGAATAATTTAAATTTTACCGAAAATAACCAGACCTTTACTTTCAAAATTGATTTGAACTTAGGTATACTCTTTGTTAGTAGATTGGATGTTGCCTTGGTACAAGAATAAAAAAAAGCACGGATAATATTTTGAAACACGGATTATAGTCTTTGTGCACACTTTATTTTGATCACTGTATTATAACTTCGAAGGTTTAAGGGATTAAAACTCGCCATAGATTTCACTATAACCAAAGTATGTTGTTATTGGGTGCGAATGCTATTAGTACAAAATCACTTAAATAGATTTAAAAAATCTATTATAAATCTTATTGTACATAATAAATTATTAGATTTTTTACTAATGATCAAAAATTAAAAATTTTTAATTTTGAAAATTCTAATAAATTCCTTTTCAAATCTCAAAAAATAGAAACCCAAAATAATAGTATTTCAGTTTTTAATAATTTATATTTAAAATTTCCAAAAGTACCAATTTTTTTATTTTTTTCATTTGAAAGATTAATTCATTAATTTTCTACATAAAAAACCGAAAAACTGATTATTTTTATTTATTTTTTATAATGTTAATTGTAACATCAATATATTTCCAATCTGTGTGAAATAATTTGTTAAAATAATCTATTGCTTAATTATTTAATTTTTTAAAAAAATTGAATTTTTTAACGATTAATCTACATTCCTCCACAAATATAAGAAAGTTATTATCTTTTTGAAACCTAAGCTAAAAAAATGAAAAGAAATAACCATTTTTCGAAACATATTTATATTGGTTATTTTTTGTCATTTTTTTTTGCCTGAAGATCTTCGCATTTCAACAAACAATAAATCACGCAATCTGGCTCATTTTTTCAAAAACAAGCAAAATATTTTTCTTTTTGTGTGACATAAATATCACCCTATCTAGAAAAATATATTGTTTTTTCCTCAACTTCGTACAAATAACGACAGATATTTTGCAACTTCAGAGTCTGAATATTGATAATTCAACCTTTAAATTTGTGGCAAAATGCAGATTTTTTTCTGAAATTGTTGTGGTTTTTTACTAATAATAGATCATTTTTTATTGTTTGTACCAACAAATATTTATCCTTAACTTAGTGTGTTTTTGAGAAATATAAGTTGTGGAGTATTAATGTAGTTAACACCCAATAACAACATACTTTGAACTTGTACTTCTCATTGGTAGATGCTAACCCCTTAATGAGGTAATTATTAGTAATGTAAGATTATGAGGATAAATAATTCAAAATGAAGAGTGTTATTTGCCTCGATTAATAATAACGATGAAAGAATTCCGTACAAGGAGGTATTAATTCAATTAATTGTTTTTTTTCTTCTTAGATGTTTTTTATAACTGTTTTGAAAAATATAGATACAGATAGTAACTAAATTTCAAAAAATTGGGCATGATTTCAAAAGTTGAAAGAATTACAACACATCAATTTACGGCAAATTTGGAATTAATTTTGATTGTACAAACTATTTTTTCTTTTTTTATCTTCTCTGTTTTGTTAGTGAAAATTATTAAATTTCAAAATTGGTCAAATTCTCATTTTTTTCAAAAAAGGTAATGCTATTTAAATATATTGACTGTATGTATTTAAAAACATCTTTACGGGTAGGTTAAGGTATGTTAAGGTATGTTAGGGTAGGTTAGAGTATGTTAGAGTAGGTTTTTGGTGTTTGAATGGTATACTAGAAAATTTTGGCAAGGATTTTGAAAAAAAAATTATTAACTGACCAATTAGACTTTTGCAACTTGTTTTAATCGTCAAAAAAATTACACTTAACTTTGTTCGTTAAAATTGGAAATTCGAACAAATTTTTAAAAATATTTATTATTGATGATTTTAAAATTTTGGATTTTCTACAATTTCGTAATAAAATACTACCAATCGCAAAATAATCGATTTGCTTTTTCCTCCCACAACTATAAAAAAACATTAAAAACTTTCATATCAATGATAATAATCAAGAAACTCTTCAAAAATATGAAAAAGTTCAATTTGACCAATTTTGAAATTTGACCAAATTTGAAATTTAATAATATACACTTTTGTTATCCCCCCCCCCTTTTTTTTTTTTTTTTCAAGTTAGGCAATCTGTTTCATTTGATCAGGGAATTTTTTTCAATGTTTGATTGAAGGTTAATTCTCAGTTTAGTTAAATGAAAAAACCCGAATAAAATTAGTTGATGATATCCAATGAGTTGATCAATCAAAAATTGTTGGTAAAATTACAATAAAATCACTAATAAAAAAATTTTTTTCAGCTCGTTTCATCATTTTAAACAAAACATGTTTTTTTTTTTTGTTTTATATTTTTTTATTTTATTTAAAAAAAATAATTACTCATAAAAAAATTAATATTGGGGCCACTTAAATATGATTTAATAGTATACTTGAAAAAATACAATAAAATGTGTATTTTATCTATTTTGGATTTTGGCTGTGCCCAAATTTTTGGATTGGGGGTTCAAAGTATTCTCTTGAAAACATTTAATAGAATACAAAAATATAAACCACAATCATGAACTATCCTAGCTGAAGAGGAAAAAGAAATAATAAAGTTAACTAAACACAATGTCTTAATAAGAAATAATAATCTTTAGAGTATTTTTAATAGCAATTATCAAGATATCGAGTAATTAAAATGGATTTTTTTTATTAATGTTGAAGTAAAAGATTTTTTTTTGGAATTAATAAAAAAAAAATTTATATTCACAAAATGTGAAATTTTAAAAACAGTTTTTAAATAAAAATATATAAAAAAATTTAAAAGTTTTTAGAGGGTTAAATAAATAAACTATCAAGTTGGTTTAAATTTGATTAGGGTGTGAAACAGACATTCCTGTATTACACCTTCTTTACCTAAAAAGAATAAACCATTGATTAAATTGTGATTACCTATAAACGTATTAAATATGTTTAGCATCAATTCCACAACTTTAAATTATTTTATGTATTAGAGTTGTGTAAAATTCCTCAAGTTATTTTGGCGGTGAATTTAAATTTCACAGTTTCTAATTTCTACAAAATAATTCTTATTTTTTTCTTGGCCATTGATATTAATTTTATTATATTTCAAAAAGTATTTTAAATTTGAGTATCTTTTAAATTGGGAATCAATAATTTTGAGTAATAAAGAATTATTATTTTTTTGTTTTTGAAAAAAAAAAAAAAATATTGTTTTTGGTTTGTGGATTTTTTTTATTTATTTTGATTATTAAAATTCTAAAGATTTTCTTAACTAAAAAAAAACTAACTAACAGAAGTGTTCTTCAAATATGGTGGCGTGTCATACAGTGCCTATGTTTTCTTGGGGTTTTACATTTTATATGTTAAGTTTTTTTTGTTTTTTCGTTAGCTTTCTTTGAGTTTTCTATTTATTTGTTAAGTGTTCAAGGTTTTTTTCATTTTTTATTTTACGAAATAAACAGAAAATTAACTAAATTTTCAGTTTATTTCAAAAAATCAAAAAATCTAGAGTACTTCATTTGACTTTTCAAGAATAAAAAAGAATAGAGTAAAATCAATAGATTTTTAGATTCTTTTGAATCCTGGATAAATTTACACTCTACAGCGCTCTACGGCAAGTATAGGACACTTAACTTTGGTTTTCTATAATTCAAATGAAAAAAAACTAAAATATGTACGATTTTACTCTATTCTTTTTGATTCTAGAAAAACCAAGGCACACATGCTAGGTTTTGTAGTATTGATAAGAGTAAAGTAAAAAAAGATATTATACCCCCCACCCCCCCCACCGTTCGTAACCAGTGAATCTAGATATTAAATATTTAAATTAGTACCGTATCCCTATATTTAAGTTCTTATTGAATATATAGAATTTTTTAAAAACAAAATGGCATGGTCTATCCAATTAAATTTCCAATATCAAATTCAACTTATTTTCATTAAAAAACTTTTTGATTTTGTTTTTTATCATTATTATTTAAAACAGGATTTGTTAATTACTCATATTTTTCGTTCTGTTTTTTTCTTTATTTTTTTTAAACAATAGAGTAAAATCAGAGGTTTTCCTACATCTTTCGATTTTTTTGTATAGAAAAAACATCATTATATATTTAAATACTATAAGTTTCACAATAAATTCAACAAAATTTTCATCTAGCTTTCCAAAAAAAAAAAAAAAGTTTATAAAACAATACAAACATTTCAATGTTTGATGATCTTAAAACAATCCTAAATTATTAATTCATCTTTTAAGAATTGGTAACTTTGATTATTAATTTTAATTCTTGGAATGTGATTAATCAGGAAATCCGTAAGATATTTTTATCTTTCTGTTTTGCAATTAAGGGTATTTAAAAAAATTGTAGAAAATCACAGTTCATTTTTTATTTTTAATTTTTCAAATAATAGAAATATACCGTTGGGTTGTTTTTTACTCTATGAATACAGTAAGTTCTACTTTTAATATACAAACTTCAACAAAAATTAAGGTAGAATAAAAATCCCAAATTAAGGCACACAATTTCAGATTCTAGTAATATAATTTGTAAAAAAAAAAAAATTACAAATTTTGTGTTTTAATTTGAGATGTTTTTATGCCTTAAATTTTGTTGAAAATTTGTGCTGTAATTTTGAAACTAAACGTATTCAAAATTAAAGAAATTTTCTTCTATTTTGAAAATTAAAAAAAAAATAGGAATTCTATGAAACTTCTCAAATTCTAAATTTTATATTTCGAAATTCTTTTAAAGAATCAAAAATTTGTCAATTATCAACTGGACATAATCAATAAATTAAAAAAAATTTTCCAGTCATTTCAAAAAAAAACGATTATTTAATACATTATATATATTAATTTTTTATAATTCATATATCCAGATTTTACAACTATTTCCATAAATCCAATAACATCGTGGAAAAAAAAAAAATTATTTGGATGGTGTTTTTTTTGAAAAAACAATGGTTGAAAAAAGTCAGAATTAGTGTGAATTTGTTGATTGACAATTTTTTTTGGGGAGAGAATTGTTGATCAGTTTATTTTTTAATACAGTTAGTTTCACTTTTAAGGCACAAACTTTCAATGAAATTTAAGGCACAAAAAAACCTCAAATTAAGGCACAAAATTTGGATTTTTTTTTTTTTACTAATTATTTTACTAGAATCCAAAATTTTGTGCCTTAATCTGAGATTTTTATTGTGCCTTAAATTTCATTGAAAGTTTGTGCCTTAAAAGGGGAACTGACTGTAGTGATTTTCAAATTTTTCAAAATTTAATTCTAAAAATCAACTTTTTTATTAAGAATTTCTTATCAAATTTGTAATGAAAATGTTTTTGGTAAAGCTAAATGTGAATTCTCATTATCCACAAAATTCTTTCTTTTGAAAACTATTAGTAAAATATTTTATGTCCCCTGAATTATCAATAGAAGGTGAAATATTTGAAAGTCTTTTTTAATCTTGGTATGTAGAGTTGAATTTTTTGTTAAGGGACTTGTAACTCTTATTTATTTTTTTTTTACAAAAAAGTAATATAGTAATTATTAACATAAAAATACAATTAAAACGGATTTACTACTTCATTTATCAACTTTAGAGAAATGAGTTATCTTTTTTAAAAGAGTTTATTTTTCCAATTAAATATTCAATTAACAAGAACTGATCTGTTTGTTTGGATTTTTGGATCAAAAAATAAAAGAAAAAATCAAAAAAAAATTTAATTTTTGAAGATTAACCCACTTTAAGTAATTTCTGAGAGTCTTTATGAACAAATAACCTTGGGCTTAAAATCTTCTTTAAAAAATACAATAAAAATAAATCAAATATTGAATCCTTGAAGATCTAAAATAATTTATAATCTATTTTATTCACATATATTTATTCAATTTCAAGAAATTTAATAGATAAGACAATATATCTTTTCAAATATCCAGAGTACAAACAAGGAACTATGAATTTTTTAAATCAATTATTTGACAATATCTATTGATTTTTTTTTTATTAGATTTATTTATTTGAATTTGTTTTATTTGTTTGAAAATAATTAAAAAATAGAGAATTAATAGTAAAACATTGATTGATATTTTTCATCTTTGGTATTTTACCGGCCCATTGAAATAATTAAGATTGTGTTATTTTTTATTGATTAAAAATAATCAAATTAAAAAGCATTTATTTAGGTTTAAAATTGAATTTTCCAGGTTTTCAAAAAGTATTTTGGGAGAATTTTTAATTTCTTTGTTTGGTTCTTTTTCTCAGTATTTTTTTATTCAATAAAGAGAAAAAAATGTTTTGAGCTGTTTTTTGAATCAAAATATTATATTTTTACAAAAGTTTATAATAATTATGGGATTTTTTTGAAATACAGTAGCATTTTTCTAATGGGTTATTTTAGAACTGACTATTTGTTGTAAAATAAATAGTACAAATTCTTCATTAGCTTTTCAAAAAACTGTTTTTTAACCATTGAAGCCTTTCAAATTGTTAATATTGAAAACAAGTTTTTGTTATTACTTTCCCTTGTTAGAATTAAAGACTCTGATGTTTTGTTTTTATTCTTGAAGCAATATTTTTTTGGTAGGTGGAATGAAAATTTTGATCTTTTTATTTATATATTAATAGGAGTGGTTTTATTTTGAAAGTGTATTTTTGTTCTTCTGCTTCTTAAATAATAAGATTTCTTTCTTCTTTCGTGGAAAATATTTTTTTTGAATAATTCAGAATTATGTTGGATTTTTAACTTTTCAAATTTCTAAAAATAGATCAAAATTGGAATAAAAGATAATTTTATTTTAGAAAATAGTATTTAGAATAAGTTTGGTTTTGTGATAATTGAAGTTTTACTTTGTTTTTTCAATTTCAATGTCCAATAGTTATTTTGAGGAATTTCTTATTGAATGTTAATGAAAGATTTGATTATATTGATTGGTCCATTAAGT
Source organism: Anaeramoeba flamelloides (assembly GCA_027625915.1). Classification (NCBI taxonomy): domain Eukaryota; family Anaeramoebidae; genus Anaeramoeba; species Anaeramoeba flamelloides. The sequence continues at coordinate 8,919,194 of JANTQA010000012.1, forward strand.
AGAAATTATAGTTAATTTGATTAAAATATTTATAATTCAATTAATTGTTGTTTAATGATATGTGTAATATATTAGGAAGTAATATGATGTTAAACAAGTTATTATCTTTTTATTAAATAATCTAATTATTTTCCAATTGATTTGTTGGTGTTTAATAAATTGAAAATTTTGAAAATATCGAAAAAAATGTCTTTTAGTTCCATAGCTCAGTCGGCAGAGCGCTGTGCTAATAACGCAGATGTCCAGAGTTCGAGCCTCTGTGGAACTATTTTTTCTTGTTTTTTTTATAATTCAAGACATCAAGATCACAATGATAAAAAAACTCTTTTTGATTTCAAATTTTTTTTTTCTGTCTTTTTTCAATATCTTTTACAAAAAAAAGATCAAAATTTAAAAAGACTTTTTTTTTAATTTAAAAAAAAAAAAAACACTTTTTAGATCTATTCAAGAACAAAGATCAAAACAAAATTTTCTAATTTTTCATTGATATAAGAATAATAACTCCAAATCTAACTTTTGTTGAAATATTAATCAATCACAAATAACATTGAATAAAAAAAATTGTATTTTCAAATCAAACTTTTTAGCAAAGTCAGAAACCAGAAAATGTAATAATATCACCTAAAAATTATTGACAATCATTTTATAAAACATAAAACCAAATTCATCTCAAACAATTAGCAACCAATATAAAAATTCATAAACAATTTTATTAAAAAAAAATTTATTCTTTTGCCTTCTTTTCCAAAACGAAAAAAATATTACACTTGATAATATTTAACACTTTTCAAGCTTTGATAATTAAAGTTTTACAAAAATATAATCAATAAAAAGAAAAGAGATCAAATTATTAAAATCACATTTCTTTAAGAACTATGTTTAAAATTAAAATCTAGATAACTCAAAATCAATAATAAATATAATAGTTTCAAGTATTTGGAGTTGTAGGATACTGGGTATCTTGTAAATAAACTTTATTATTATCAATGAAATCTAAATTAAAGTAATAATTTGAAATAACTTAAAATATTTAAATTAATTATATTTTATTTAGTTTTGTGATAGAAAATAGGAATATATCATAATTTTTTTTTCAATTCTCAATCTATTTAAATAAATACCAATTATTTAAAATTGTGTTTCTCTAAAGAGGAAATAAATTTAGAATCATCTTTTTGGATGGTATATAGGCCTTAAAAATTATTTTCTAATTATATATTGTATAAATTTTTGTCCTATTTGGATAGAAAATGAATTAATTAGAATGACTAATTGATAAACACAAAGAACTTTCAACAACCATTAATTTTGAAAAATTAATCAAAAAAAAAGAAATTAAAGGAATGGATAGATATAAAGATAATGTCTTTTGGTACTGATCTTGCTGATGGATTGATTATACTTGTTCATATATGGTAATGAAAAAAATTCCTGACATGAAAAAAATCCCTTATACGATTTTTAATTGTGAATATTAGTAAAATTGATGTGTAATTTCTTTTATTTAAAATCAAATCATTTTTTTTAAGAATCAAACGTTTTAAAATTCTAACCTGGCCACTTATTAGATTGGTTATTAATGAAATTATACTTGTTTAAGATACCATTCAATCAATTAAAATACAATAATGAAAAATATCATTCTCCAAATTTTTCCATACCATAATAAAAGTTGATTGTTTTTTCAAAAAAGTATATCTTATTATGTTTCCAAATAATTACTTGGGTATTCTATTGAATATCCCCGCTTTAATGAACTTTGCGAAAAGTTTATTACTATTTTCATAAAATTTTTGGTTTCTTATAAAAAGGAATTGATTGAAAATATTTGCATTTATTTGTTTATTTATTTAGAGTAAGGAGTAATCAAGAAAATACATTAAATAAAAGGAGAATAAGAAGAAAAATAATTAAAATATTAAAGTACAAAAATATTATATAATTTACTTGACTAAAATTTAAAATTATCCACTACTATTAAGTTTTCCAGGATTTGACAGATATGAGTAAAATCCTTGATTTCACTAAATTATTTCTCAAATTAAAAAAAAGCGCCTTTAGGTTTTCTTGAGTTTTCTATTTATCTGTGAAGTTTTCTAGGCTTTTTTTTACTTTAGAAAAACAGAAAATCTTAAGAAAACAACTATTAGGTTTTCAATAATTTAAAAGAATATAGTTAAATCCATGATTTTACTTTATCCTTTATATCCTGGAAAACATAGGCACTTTGTTACACCTCCCATGAAACAGGAGAAGTAAAAAGCCGATAGAAAGATTATCAGTAATAGATAAAGAATTCACAAACCGTGATTAATAATTGGTATTCCACTGTCGTTGGGTTTTTTTTTTAATTTACAAGAATGGAGTAAAATCTTTGATTTTGATCAATTCTTTAGAATTAAAAAAAAAAAAAACCTAAAAACTACTTCCGAAGAGTTGGGCACTATTTAGTGGAATTTATATATTTTTTTACAAATTAGAAGTATTTTTTGTTTTCAATTTTTTATTATTAATTTTTCTTTATTACCTTAATTTTTCTAACCATAACAGCTGTGATGAAAAATTATCTACAAGAATAATAATATTAGTAATTTTGATTAGTCAGATTAATTATTTTTTAGTGTTTTTCCTCTGGATAACAAAATATTTGCAATTATCCAAAAAAAATTCTAATTTTTACTACATTCAGTCAACTTTTAAGGCACAAACTTTCAAAGAAATATAAGGCACGGAAAAATCTCAAATTAAAGAACAAAATTTGAAATTTTATTATTTACAATTTATTTTACTAGAATCTGAATTTTATGATTTAATTTAAGATTTTTTTTGTAACTTAAATTTCGTAGCAATTTGTACACTAAAAGTGTAATAGGCTGTAATAAAATTCTTTTCCTGGATTTTTTTCATACCATGCATTTATTTCACTACTATTCAATAATTTTGAATTCAAGAATAAAGTTTGACTCTCAATTATTTTCGAAATGGGATATAACTCATAATAAATTACCTAGGATACCATATTTAATTTAAGAGACTAGTAACTCTTATATATTTACCCAAGGTAATAAAGTAAGAATTTGCACAAAATTAAAATTCAAACATTGAGACACAACTTCATTTATCAACTTTAGAGTAATTATTTTTTGATTTTTAAATAGTAGTTCATTTTTCCCAATTAAATTTTCAGAAAAAAGAATTTGATCCTTTTTTTGTTTGTATTTTTAGATCAAATTAGAAAAAAAAAAATTTATTTGAATTTTTTTTTTGAAGAAAATCTCACTTTTAGTAATTTAAGAAGGTCTTTATAACAAATAACATTGAAATTTTAATTTTGATTCAAAAACACAAGAAAAATCAACCAAATATTGAATCCTTGAAGATCTAAAAAAAATGATGGTCGAAATTATTCACAAATATTTATTAAATTTCTTGAAATATAATTGATTAGGCAATAGTCTTTTTCAAATATTCAGAGTACAAAATAGAAACTATTAATATTAAAATCGGTAATTTGATAAATATTATTATTTTTTTTTTATTCAAATTCTTCATTAGAATTAATTTTATTTGTTTGAAAATCTTCAAAAAAATGAAAACTAATTGTAAAATCTATCGATAATGTTCATCTTTGGGTTGTTAATAACCCACTGAAAAGATTAAAATTGTGGTTATTAATTAGATTATAAATAATCAATAATTCATAAATGTTTCTATAAATTATAAGTTAAATTTTCGAGATTTTATCAAAGTATTTTGGGAGAAATTTTTAATTTCATTGTTTAGTTTTTTTTCTTCATTTTTTTTTTATTCAATAAAAAGAAATAAATGATTTTAACTCTAATATCGAATCAAAAAATTTATATTTTTCAAATGTAAAATATTTATTGTAATTTTTTTGAAATTAAGTTGATTTTTTAAACTGTGATATTGTACAACTTAGTGGTTTTAATTTTAAAGTGTATTTTGGTACACTTCCTTCACAAGAAAATAAGATTTCTTTCTTCATTCCAATAAAATAAATTTATTAAAATAATTGAGAAATATTTTACATTTGAACTTTTCAAGAATGAAGAAAAATAGATCTCACTTTGAAAAATAATAATTCATAACGGAAAATAGCTTTGATGGTAAGTTTGGTTTTGTGGTATTTAGTTTTTTACAACATTTTTCAATAACATGATGCTATAAGTATTTTTTTGAATTTTGAATTAAATTTACTAAAAGATTTTTTTTCTGTTTACTGTCGTATTAAAGTATTCTTTATTTTTACTCTTTATACACTTAAAAATTTTTCTTGGATCAACCCATGTTTTTTAAAAACAACTGTTTCTGTTCAAAAATTTTCAGAATAAGCCCAAGGTAAAATGATAGATCTAAAGATTCTTGAGGATCTCTCCTTGCCTTTTTTTTTTTGGATCTTATCAATTTGTATTCCTTGAAAAGTTCAGAATAATTTCAATTATAATAAGCTGTAATCCCAAAAGTCAACACTTTAAATCTTTTAATAATTTTCAAATTGATCAGAAAAAGTTATTTTTTATTCTTGTTGTATTTTCTTGTTTTTTATAATTTAAAGTTCCTCCCTTAAATATAATTTTTAGATTACTTTTTGGTACAAAGAATCAAAAATTCCAATTGAGTGTTGAGATAAAATAAAAAAAAGTACAGTGATTCAACATTTCCCAAAGGAAATAAGATAATTCAACCTACTATTTGTTGAAAAATAAATGAAACAAAATTTTCATTCAGCTTTCAAAAAAAGATTTTAAAAATCAGTTACCTTTCAAATTTTTAATTCTCAAAAGAAAAAAATATTAATTTCCCTTTTGAGAATTGGGAATTTTGATGGTTTGTTTTACTTCTTTGGGATTGTGTTTTTTATGGAAAATTTGAAAGAAAATATTGATCTTATATATTTACAATAAACAGTATAGTGGAAAAAATAATATGCGTAGAACGACTATTATCAGTATTTCAAAATACTGTGAATAGCATAATAAAAAGTTCAATGTTTACAGTCATCTTTCCAAAAAACACTTCTCAAGAATTAAAAGAAATTATCAAAATAGTTGATTCTAAACCGGAAATTATAATTTAAACTTGTTTCTAGAAATAACAATTGAAATTTTACAATGATTAACAAAAATCTTTTTTTGGAAAGCTGAATGAAAATTTTGTTTCAATTTATTTTGCAACAGATAGTATAATCCATTTTTTTTTTTCCTTCTTGTTCCAAGGCAACATCCAATTCGACTACCCAATAGTGTTCCTAATTTCAAATCAATTTATAAAGTAAAAAACTGGATATTTTCAGTAAAAATTTAAATTATTCATGTAAATTGTTGAAAACTTTTCATAATATTCTCAATTTTTTTGAATTTTTTTGTTTTTTGATATTAAAATTTTATCTAAAAAATTAACTCTATTTTTTGAGATAAATTTTGCAATTTGATCCTTTATTTTTAGAATTTCTTTTTAAGGGAATAGTCTCTATTAAATTTTTTTAGGTAAATTTAATAGAGATTTAGATTTTTTTTTGCCAATTACTTAGATTTGAAATCAAAGTGAAAAACATCTTTGTATAGAAATGAAATCTCGATAAATGGCATTCGTTAAATTTAGTTATTATTTTTATAGAAATAAAAAATTTTTCCATTTTTTCACTTTTTTGATAGTTGCTTTTTTTCAACTTTTCGCAAAAATACAAAAAATAATAAAAAAATATAAACCAGAAAGCACAACCTTGTTGTATTTGTGGAAGAAATACAAAAAATAGTTTGAAAAATAAACCTGAAAAGCTTTTTTTGGATTTGCATGAAAAAACAGATTGATTCGAAAAAAATATAGAATATAAGCTTTACTATAAATAAAAGATTTTCTTTCTTTTCTTGTACCATTCTTTTTTTTTCTTGAAACCACTTTTTGAGTTTAAAATCTTTTGTTTTTGTCAAATTTGAAGTTTTAAAAAGTTGTCCCAAATTATTATTCTCAAATTTTTTGTCAGAGTCAAAAAAAATAAAAGAAAAGAATAAGAACTATTTTTTGTAAAAGTAATTATTGAAAAAAAAAAGTGAGTTCTTTATAGAGTCAAGTTGGATGAACAGAAGTGGAAGGGATAATATTCACTTGTTATAAATTATTTTTTCGTTTTTCAAAATGAGAATATACTGTTGTCAAAATAAAGCTTTGCAAAAAAATTTAATCTGTGTTTCAAAATAAAAAGCGTGTTTTTTTGTTATAGAAGAACTAATACATTAACCAATCAAAGAAACCAATAAAAAACCCTAAAAAAAGGGTGTTAGTTTCTTAAAGTTCTATTATTTAAAAAGAAATTCTAAAAATGAAGGATCAAATTGACAATTTTAATATCAAAAAAAAAGAAGAAATTCAAAAAATTCAAAAAAATTCAAAAAAATTGAGAATATTATGGAAAATTTTCAACTATTTACATGAATAATTTAAATTTTACTGAATATATCCTGATCTTTACTTTCCAAATTGATTTGAACCCAGGTATACTACATTACATTAGATTGGATGTTGCCTTGGTACAAAAAGAAAAAAAAACATGGATTAATATTCTGAAACGCCGATTATAGTCTTTGTGCACGCATAATTTTGATCACTGTATATTAATTTTGAGAAAATGATTAAATCCAAAATTAATCAAAAAATTCTCATCCGCTAAAGATATTTTTTTGAAAAAAAAATTTTTAAAAGTTACTTTTTTTGACAAATATGTAAAATTTTAAAAAAACAAGAATGAAAAGTTCTAACATTGAAAAAAACCGTCTATTTTCAATTCATAGCATATTTCATGATAAGGATTCCTTATTTAGTTATTGGTCAAAAAAAAAAAATTAATACTGGTATTTGAATTATAAACCAGAAAAAATTTTCACTTCCATTTCCAGATTTTTTTTTCCTAAATTGAGTTCCTAAAGAAGTAGTTTCCCTTATTTAAATCTATTTGATAAAAGGTTATTTAAATGAAGTGAAAATTTTTCCCGTTTATAATTCAAATACCAGTAGAGACAAGTCCCTTTAATAATAGAACTTTAAGAAATAAAGACCATTCTTAAGTAGGCTTTATTATCAGTTTATTTGATCGGTTGAGATCTACTGTTAATTGCAAAATAAATGGATAAAAATTTTCACTCAGCTTTTCAAAATAATCACATTCCAAGAATGAAAACAAATCATCAAAATTATCAATTCTATAAGGTGAAATTAATAATTTAAACTGATTTACAAATATTAACAATTGAAATTTTACTTGATTTTAAAACTTTTTTTTGGAAAGCTGAATGAAAATTTTGATCCATTTATTTTGCAAAAAATAGTAGGTCTTCTATAACAAAAAAACACGCTTTTAATTTTTCTATACTTTTTATTTTGACTACAGTAATGTTCTTTTTGGCTTTTAATTTTTCGAGTGAAAAAGAAAAATAATAAATTGTTTTTCAAAATGAAATTTTAATCCTAAACAATCAACAGAAGAACAATTAAAGTAAAAAAATTCTTTTTTTGGATCTTTGAAATTGCAAAAAAGTGAAAATATTGACTTTATAATTACTTCTCCCTTAAAATCTCATCGAACTGAATTGATGCACAAACATACACTAAATTGGGTTGAATTAGTGGGGAGGAAACTTTGATAATTTCTGCATCCTATTAACAGAAAAACCTTTCTACCTTCACAGCTACAAACACTAGAAATTCAATCTAATTCAAAACAGTTAGAATTTTCTGTTGGTGAAGATTATATTCTTTGATATTGTTTTTCAAACAGGACACCGAAAAGGATTATGATTAAAGTATGTTGGAAATCCAAATTTAGAAGACGTATTATTTAAACTCTATACTTTTTTGGAATAGAAGTATATTAATGGAAGTATTTGTTGTTTTTGAAATGCTTTATTGAAAACTTGCTTTTTGATCTTTTGGGGATCAAAATTCTCTTTAATTTTTGATTTGTTGTCTGTTTTTCTGAGAGAAAATAAGATTAAAGCCTGTGGTTTATTTAGTAACATGACCAATTCTGGAAAACTGTTTGCTTTCTTGAAAACCAACATTCTATTTCATACCCACTTTCACAAATTTCCATAAATTTTATTTTGTATTACGTAATATCAACAAAGATCATTTGTTTGCTCATTATTGACTCGAAAAGGTTCAATAAAATAAAGCATATAAAAGCGATTTGATAAATCATTTTTTTTCATTGCGGTACTTTTAACATACGTTACTAACTCGTGGATGTTTTCTTTACGAAAGCGTTTTTATATCCACCCAAAATTAGAGAACGTTTTGTAATATCGCAAAGATCCCACGAAGTTTAGCAAAAACAAACATTACCAATAGTTCCTCTGTTTCCATGATCAATGATTTGGGATTAAGTTTTTGCAGACAAATTTCTTTTTTAAAATATATCTATTTTTTAAATTTTTTCTTGTTTCTTTCTTCTTTCTTCTTTTTTTTTGATTTTTTTTTTTCTTTTTTAATTCATTTTTTCGATGATGAAAATGGCATTTGTCAGAACTTTTTAATGAAGAAAAGTCTAGCTACCAAACCATTCAAACCTGAGAATCTTTTGTTTTTTAAATGAATTAATATTTCTTTTTTTTTTTTTTTTTTGTTGTTTTTTTTGTTTTTTATTGAGGCAAAATATTTTGTACTGTTTAAAGTGATTTTCTTCACTAATTTCTTTTTTGTTCTGATTTTGTTTCTCCAAAAAAGGTATTTTGTGTCAAATGATTACATTTACATATTTTTCATAAAAATTATGTTGACTCTTCCATGGCACTGATGGCACTAAAAAACCTTTTTAATAATTTACATTTTTTAATCTTTGTTTTTCTTTTCATTTTTTCAAATTTTTCAATCTTTAAATCAATCTGTCAAACGACTTTTTTTTACAGACACTGTACTATTTAACAGTACCATTAATTTTCCCTTTTCTTTTGTTTAGGTTTAAATTTTGTTTTTTAAAGTGATCAAACAGAAAAATAACTTTTCATTTTATTTCCCAGTTCTTTACACCAGTAATTGAATCTAAAAAATAAAAAAATATTTTTTCTCTTTTCTTTCAAAAAAATAAAGGGAATAATTAGTCATTTTTGATTGCCTATCCATTTAAAAAACTAACAATTTTTGGTCAATTATCCACAAAAAATTATTTTTTCCATTAAAACCAGAATGAGATAGATCCACAAAACGTCGATATTTTAAAGTTATACTCTTTGACGAAGTATGAAACACTACAAGGAAAATTTTTTCATAAAAAAAAATCTCTAAATTTTGTATTTTTGAAATACACTCATATAATAAACATTATTATACATAACAATTTTCAATGAGGTTTACAACTTTAATAAATATTAATAGGAATTGAAAAAAAAATGAAATTTTTTCAGTAATATTTTTTTCATTTTTAATTGTAAAATTTTTGAATTTTTTAATTGACTTAGTAGAGAGATAATTTTCAAGTATTTTTTTTAATAGTCTAAAAGGAAACATATTTTTCAATTTGAAAATAGCACAAAATATTTCAATCAAAAGATATTGCTCAATTAAATTGAAAATCTGATTTTTTATCTGTTTTTGGAATATTTTTTATCATTTTATTTTTTTCCATGTTTGAGTTTTTTATATACGTTCCCGGTTTTTTTCTGCAAATTACTTTAACATATATTCTTTTTTTCAATCTTAATGTTCAATCAAAAATTAATTCATTTCAACTTTTTCCAATAAAAAAATACCCTGAAAATAGGTGTTTTTTTCAAAAGTCGGTATTTTTGAAAAGGGGGGTATTCAGATTTTCATGAGTTTAATAGCTATCCCTTTTTTATTACATAAAAGTATGATAACTTTGAAAAAATAATTTATAAAAGAAGTATAACTGAAATCCAATCTATAATTTAGGCTAACTTTAATTTTTGGTATTTAAATTTTCCTTGTAGTGAAGTTATTCATATATTTGGACCTACATTCGAAAAAATAACCTTAAGGTCTAGGTAAACTATTTTTCAGTCAATGGGGCCCAGTTGTAATGGGTATAATACGTGTGTTAAAAGGGTTTACATAGATATTAGAAGTAAATTTTTATTTCGGAAATTTTCAAAATTGAAAACATATTTTTTTTTGTTTTATTTTTAATCATTTTGCTTTTTTTTTTAAAACATCATTCAGTTGCAAATTTTTTTTCTACAGTTAGATCAATAGTCACTTGGTCAAAATGTGTTATTCTAAGGTCATTGAAACAATGGAAAGATTGTTGATAAATTTATTGATTTCTATTGCAATTCTATTAGATCTTTGATCTTGATATTTGTTTAATAAATGTGAAAAATTTTCACAGAATTTTCACTTCCTTTTTCAAATAGTGACCACAAATACCAACAAACTTCGTTTGGGGACTTGATTTCTAAAAGAAAAGTATGTAAAATGAAGCGAAAAATGTTTCATATTTATTATTCAAATACCAGTAGAAGTTCAAAACGAACATCGTTTTTATTCTCTATTAAACCAAGAATTTGAGTTTTGAAATTTTTAAGAAAAATCTATTGATTAATTAGTTTTCTTTCAGACATATATCAACAATTCTTTGATGTTTATTATTCTATTTATATCTTATTTGTTCTTCAAAGGTCAATTATATAAAATAATTGAGAGTTGAAAAAAACATTGACCCTTTGACTCAAACAGAGTTTATTATGGTTTTAAATAAATTTCTGAAATGGATTAAAAAAAAAATTTTGAATTTCTAATGAGTACTTAATAACACTCAAAAACTAACCAGCCTATGAAGAGCGATCGATCTCCAAAAATCAGCAATCAAAAAAGAGGACATTTTTAGAAAAAGACACCAAAGAGCTACACTCAATTTCAAATTAGAATCGTCGTGATTTATCATTTTGAAAACAAATGTTTTGGTTTCCAAGTGTTGCTTCTTTGGCTCTTTTTGAGATCTCAAAGATTTTTTTTTTTCATTTTTTTCCTTTCTCGAATAAGTTATTTTTAACAACAGAATGTTACAAAAACCTACGTTGTCAAAAATAGAGAGTTACAATCTGACCACAAATTAGATTAAATCGAATTAAATTGATTGTAATCTTTTAGAAAACAATTTTTTATAAATTAAAGAATTGTAACCCTTTGGAAATTAAAAATAAAGACACAAGTAATTTTTTTTTAAAAATTTCAGATTTTTATGAAATTGAAAATGATCTTTTCAACTTTTTTCTTTTGTTAAATTATTTTTTCAATGAGATCCTCATTAAAATATTTTATTTGTTGTTATTTGAATTTTTGAAACTGAATTCCCTATGAAATTTTTTTTCGTTAATTAAATTTTTTGTTTTAAGGTCCTTTTGAAATTATTTTTGTTAAAAATTTTGTTTTTTTGGGAATTGAGAATACCTTTTCAACTTTTTTTTTGAATTAAATTTTTTATCAATGAGATCCTCTCAAAATTTTTTATTTGTTATTTGAATTATATGAATTAAAAGAAAGGGGTAATTTCACAATACCCTTTTTGAGTTTCAAGTCACCCCTTGAGTATGGGGACAAATCCACTGTAAATGACTAGAACCATAAAAGGATTTTTAGGCTTGTCTTTCATAAAAAAACTCTATTTTGTTAACTAGTAATACAAGTAATACTGAACATTTAAAATACATCTCTATAGGTTTTTTATCCATGTCAATATTTACTGAAATAAACAAAATCAATTTTATTCCGAAAAAGAAAACGAGAGAGAATTTAATCAGTTTTTTTGATCTTGATTGTAATTAAAAAATGGTAAAATTTTCTTCACATTTTCGAAAATTAATTATTTATTTTAATCTCATTTTCTCTGTAATTTACTTTTTTAATAATGTATAACTATATAAAAAGACATTGAAATTTTTTTCAAAAAAAACTCTTAAATTTTGTATTTTTGAAATAGACTCAAATAATAAACACTATTCTACATAATAATTTTGAAAAAGATTTACAACTTGATTAGACATTAATGGGAATTGAAAAAAAAGAAAATTTTCAGTATTTTTTTTCTTTCTTAATTGTAAAATTTTTGATATTTTCATTTGACTTAGTGGAGAGGTTATTTTAAATTGATTTTTTTATATATTGTAAAAAGAATCATATTTTTCAATTTTAAAATAGCACAAAATATTTCTTACAAAAGGATATCGCTAAATTAAATTGAAAAACTGTTTTTTTTTTGTTTTTGGAATATTTTTTATCATTTTATTATTTTCCATATTTGAGTTTTTATATATATTCCCTGTTTTTTATTCTGAAAATTGTTTTAACATTTATTCTTTTTACTTTCTTAGTGTTCAATCTAAAGTTCATTTGCTATAAAATAAAAAAAAAATAAAATACACCAAAAAAGGTGTTTTTTTTCAAAAGTGGGAATTTTGAAAAAGGTGGTATTCGAATCTTAGTGAGTTTAATAACTATCTTTTCTTTATTATATAAAATTATCACAACTTTAAAAAAAATAATTCAAAAATGATGTATAACTTAAATCGAATATGTAATTTTGACTAACTTTAATTTTCAGAATTTATTTGTTCCTTGTAGCTAAATGAACCATATTTCAACAGAAATTTCTCAAGGAATAAATAATGAAAATCATATTGTCAAAACTAGAAGCACTTTAACCCAACCAATTTCTCAACAACTTGTTGAAGAAGAAAAGAAAAGGAATAAACAAATTTTCTTCTTTTTTACCTGAAAGTAAAAATACTGGTATTTGAATTTCAAATGGGAAATTTTTTCACTTGATTTTCATTTTCCTCTTTGTAAAAAAGCCACCAATTTACAACCCAATTCTAGTGAAACTCTGTTTGTAATTGAAAAATAAGGAAAATGAATTGAAAATATTTTCCCATTTAAAATTCAAATACCAGTAATAAATAAAACTTTAATTCAATCATAAAAATTCAAGAAAAAACTTTTCTTGATATCACCTTACCCAAACCAGCAAAAAATGTGATCTATCGAAATTAATAAACCTGTATAATATATTTTTTGACTAAGAATCATTTTTCCAATTTTTGATGTCAATTTTTCAGCTTGTTTATAAATGAATACAAAACAAAATCAAAAACAAGAAACAAAAACAATCAAATGGATAGAAAGTACACTTCGTAAAAGAATAAAATCACAGCCAACTTGTGAAGAATTTGTTAACTATTGCTTAGACTCGATCAAAGAAATTTCACTCTTTAAGATCGCGAAAAAGTTTGCTATTAATTTTTTTTCTTCTTGACTGTCAATAAAACAAAAATAATTCAAGAAAAGATATTTTTTACAGCAAAAGCGATCAAATTAATAATTTTTTGAATTGTGTACCCTTGGAGAAATTAAAACAAACAATTTTCAATTTTTTTTTCTCATTTTTAACCAACCTTTCAAAAAAAACAAAAACATTTCCAAATAACCAACAATTTCAAAAAAAAAAAAAAAAAATAAAGTTTGACACTTTACCAAAAAATTAATCTTTTACAAGAGAAATGCCTTAACCTTGGTGTGGATCAAAAATACCTTTTTGACTCTACACTTCTTTTAAGGTTTTCAACTTTGAGACCACTGATTTTGTTGATGAACAATTTAATTAAACAGCTAAAAACAAAAAAAAATATAATAAACAAGAATTTGAATTACAAACAAAATCACGACAAAAAAAAATTAGCCAAAACAAACTTGGAAAAAATAAAAAACTACTATATCAAAGGGTTTGTCGAATTCAATTTCCAGTATCTTTCTGAAAATGGACATAAATCTCAATGTACTTTGGAATTAAACAAAACTTATTTTGTATTATCTACAAAAGGCAACGAGGTAACTTTCAAATGGAAATATATGGACATCGAAGATTACAAGCTTAGTATTTCAAAACCAAACCCACATAGGTTTGTATTAAAAGTTAAAGACAACACAAATGAAAAGAACTTTTTATTTTTTTCGGAATCGGTTGATCAAAGAGATTTAATAATTAAAGCATTTCAAATGTTCAAATATTATTGCGATGAAGACAAGATCGGAAATATAGTAATCAATGGCGATATATTAGGATACTATCAAGAAATAGCGCTTTATACAAAGAGGCTAGTCTTGAAAGAAATAATTAATTTGGATTTAAAAATTAAATCTAAAAATAAAAGCAAGCTAAGCACAGGCACATACACAAACACAAAAACAAACACAAACACAAAAACAAACACAAACACAAAACCAACCACAACAAACAAGGAAAATCATTTGATAAAAAATGTAAATATTCAATTTGAAAAGAAATGCTTTTTTTTTAAAATACGCAACACAAAAAAAAACACACCAATTTATTACTGGAGCCAAAATGAAATTAATACTAAATTAAAGGAAACAAATAATCGAGTAAAATTGTTTATTAATAACTATGAAGAAATTAAGCAATTTAATCTTTATTGTATAAACAAAGATTTAACTAATATTGTATTTAATTTATTTCAAGAATTTAAACAGATCAATAATGGGGAGGTGGATGCAAACAAATACCTTAATGGAAAACAAAATTTTAATTCCTACGATCGGAGGAATTCGTTAAAGGATCTAAACGAAGACAATTTACAGAATACCAATTATCCCAATATTATTGGGCAGAATGAATATAATAAACAGATTTTCCCAATAAAATCTGTGAGGGTACGAACAATTGAAGACTCACCAATTCGCATTATTCAAATATACTCAAAAATAAAACAGGATCAATTTGAAGAGGAAAATGAGGAATTTAATCATACTCAAATCCGATATTTTACCACCTTTGATTATAATGGTATCGGTACCGTGTTTCAAAACATCCATTTATACCCCTATTCCTTTAAAAACCATTCGGTTTCATTATTAAACCACACTGAGGAAAACAACGATAACGTAAAAATCAAGAATATTATAAATAGCAAGAGCAAGAGCAACATCATCAACATCAGCGATAACAACATCAACAACCATAGGAAAAACTACATTTATACCAAAATAAAGGAATACTTACATGAAGGACAAGCCATTTTTAAAGTAAACCTAATATATCCACATTACAAATTTAACAATAAAAATCTTTTTTCAACAACAACAGCAACTAATACTACTACCACCACCACCACTGCCATTACAAACATGAATTCTAAGGATATACCATTATTAAAAACCGAACCAGTTCAAATTATTTTAAATAAAGAAACAATTTCAATTAATCCAATGAAAGAAAAATCTAAAATTCAGCCATTCATTGAAACTTATAATGAATACCAAAAATTATTTTTAAATGTTAACAAAAAAAACACCTTGCTATTTATAAGCAATCAAAGTGAACAAAAATATTTGTTACAAACAAATAATATAATGCTTTGTGATTTGATAGCCAATTGTTATCTTGTTTTTTCGCAAAATTATCAGTTTTCCATTTTCAAGGGAAATAATAAATTTTCAATTCAAGAAATCATTTCGCCGTTACATAATAATAACTATATAAATAAAAACATTGATTTAACTAATTCGGTCTATGAATATATTAAAAACCGAAATAATAAAAAGGATAAGGGGATGGTTTTGACTTATATTGTTCAATTATACAATTCCCTTGAAGATTATGTAGGCGACGCCAAGATAATATTATATAATAAATATTTTTCCATCCAATTTCAAAATTTTGAATTTAATAGATATTACTCCAAATATTCAAAAATTTTTAAATATGATAACTATAATAAAAATTATTTTAATAAACAGAATTTATCGAAATTTTGTAGGCTAAACATAGATGAAAATATTTATATTATTTTCAATTTTAAAAATATTGAAATAAAAAGTCAATTTATCAAAAATTTCAATTCTAAAAAAGACAAATTATTCAAAATTTGTGAATTAAAGCACCCAATGCATTTTGAATCGATAATAGCTTCCACAAATAGAGGCAATTTCATTTGCACAATCACCTTATATGAAGATAAATATTATATTAACGCACCAATATCAAAGATTTATGGGGAATATTTAATTGGCACAAGAGCTAAATTATTAAATAAAAAAAAAAGCTTGAGAAGTATTAAATTAGATCTTGGAACAGGACATGGTTTTTTAAAATTTAGCTTTGCAAATAGTGTGCAGGCTAAGGAATTTATTAACAATTTTAATTTTTTTAAAAATAGATATATTGCAATTTCTAATAACTATTTAATCAAAAAATTTAATAATGTGAAATTATCATCGTCTTGCTTACCCAAACCCCCCTCGCCGTTAACAAAGCTTTTGAATAATGAGCAGTATAGCGACGAAAATTCCACAAGCAAAAAGAAAAGAAAATCCAGCCCAAAGCCAAAGCTAAAAGCAAAAACAAAATTATTATTTAGTAATTCAAGATTACTGTTATTGAATTATCACAAAGGCACTAAAAAATTAATTGACAGTCAAATATATAATTTACAGAATAGTAAATTGTTTTCGATCAAAGATAAAAAAAAATTTGTTCAAATAAATCTATCCAATAAAGAAAAAGAAAAATTAATAATAAAATTTAAATCAAGGCTAGTCAAAGAAAACTTTATTTTAAATTATAATTTGATCACTTCTAGAAAAAATCAACAATTTATTAAAAAAATTTTTTACAATTATAATAATAATATTAAAGAAAAAGAAGATTATTGTGATGATAGCAATGGAACAGAAGAAGAACAAGAGGAAGAGGAAGAAAAAGAAAAAGATCTTGGAAAAAATCAAGAACTATTTAATAGTTTAATAAAACTATACCACATTGAAGATTGGAAAACCCCACAAAAATTAGGCTATATCCGATTATATGAAAGCAAGATAAAAATTCAATTATTTGATGGAATGGTTATTCAACAAAATTTGAAAAAAATTAAATTCCAATTATTCCCGTTAAGCAATTATTACCTTGAATTAAAATTCCAATTCCAATTGCAAACCTTTTTAATTAGTTTCCCTTCGGTATATATCAAAACACATTTTTTATTATTATTTGGATCTTTAAAAAAGGAAATACAATTGTCTCATAGAATTATTGGGATATATTTCCCAGGTATATTAACTCAAATTAATGATAAAGATCTGAAGAAAAATGAAAGATTTGCAATGAAATTAGATAAAAAAAAATTGAAATTCATTGGATTAAATTTATTATTTGAATTAAACTATGAAAATTTAGCAATTGAAAGAAATACAAATAATAAAAACCAATGCTATTTATATCAAGTGGTAAATAAAAACAAAAAAAAATTAACTATAGAATTTATGGATCAAAAATTAAGCCAAGAGTTTTGCCATGTCTTTAATTATCGTGCCTTTAATAGATCACGAGAAAATAAAATTAAATTTAGAAATAAAAATTCTCAAACTATCATGATCAATGAAAATAAACATATAAAGCATAAGAAACATACAAAATATAAGAAGTATATAACACAGAAACAGAATGATAGTGAATCAATGAAAGGGGGGGAGAAAGAAAAAGAATATTATAAAATAATGGAAAAAATGGAAGACTCAAATAATAATTTTCAAATAAATTTTTTAACTCCAGAACAAAAAGTGATTTCAAATGGCTTTATCCAAATTAAACCAAAAAATATGGAGATTTCTCTTTATGGATATAATGATTTGCAGAAGGCAATAAGATTTAATGATCTTGATTTCATCAAAATTTTTCAATATAAAAATTCACGAGATGTTTTGTCTATAAATTGTTTTAATATGGTCTTTTATTGTAAATTTACTTCCCTAGATCGTGTTCAAGAATTTTCCTTTATATTTTTTTCCATAATTAAAAAATTAATTGAAAATCAAGAAATAATTTGGAAATATCGATTAAAAATAATTAAAGGAAATAAATACACCAAATCCTCCACATCTTCATCTTTATCATCCTCAAAGTCAAATAAAAAATCAAAATCAGAACGCAAAGGAAAAGGAAAAGGAAAAGGTAAAAAAAAAATAAATAATAATAATAATAATAAGGAGAAAAAGAAAAAGGGGAAAAGGGGAAATAGTGAAAACCCTTCAAAATTATTAAATTCAAATACAAATAATTTTTTTTTTAACACAAACTGTCCGTTATTCGAAACAACAGATTTCCCAATTCTATTATATAATCCTAAAGATAAACTTAAAATTAAACACACTTTACAATTAAATATTCAAAAATTAGAAATTTTTATTAAAGACAAACAAAAACAAAAAATAGTGAAAATCAAAAATCCAAATTTATTAAAAATTAGTTTTTCTTATCCGAAATCACAATTAAAAGCAAAGTTGCAATCAAAAAAAATCCAATTAATGATCCAATTCTTATCAGAAAAACATAGAAATGATTTTGAAATTTTAGTTTTACAGCTAAAATATTTTTCAAAAAAACAAAAAAGCTTATTAAATCAGAATTTAATTTAATAATAATTCATCCATTTTTCCTAACATTATTTATGAATATATTTTATCAAAGAGAATTAAGTTTATTTATATATATAGACAGATATCATTTGAGTTTTTTATAAGATATTTACTACTTTATTTAACAATAATATTTTTGCTTTATTGTTTCTTTATAAATTTTTATGAAAGATTATGAATAATTGTCATATCAAAACATATTCCTTTATTTTTAAATCCAACATTTTTTTTTTTTTTTTTTTTTCAATTGAGTTTACATTTAAAAATAACCTTTGTTATATGATACAATTCTCATATTACGTGGTTTGATTTTGACCATTTTTCTAAGGAGATGCCTGATTTTGAATACGTTCTATTCTCATAAAAAAGTTAATTTAACCCACGTTTTTACAGAATTTGTCATATTTAAAGCAAAGTAAAAATACAATTTGGAAAAAAGTAAAGAATAAAATTCAAACAAAATCAAATAATTTTATAATTTTATAAAACAGAAAAATTATTTTTTTATTTTAACTTGAAAATCTTGAGTAATATTTCAGATAAATTTAAAAAAAAAATATGAAAAAATTAAAATTCAGAGAATCGGATCATTGAAATTACACAAAAAGTTGGTATAAATATGATAAAAAATCATTTAACATTGAAACAAAAAAATGTATTTGATGTTTTAATGATAACTTATATTATCACGATTTATAGCAATAAATTTGCAATTATCCCAACAAAATCGCTATTAGTCCTACTTTATATTGTAAAATCATAAAATCGTGATAATCTATAATTATTCCAATAAAATAATTTTTGAAAAAACAGAAAAAAATTATTTTTTTTAGAATCAACCTAAAAAAAAATCACCCTACATAATAAAACACTTTTCGAAAGATTTTTCGCTTTAAAAACGTTAGGAAATCTTTAAAAGCGTTGTAAAGTGTCTTCAAGAGTTTGAAAATTCTGAAAAGAAAAAACTTGAGGTTTTATTAAATAGAATGAGATTTTGTTGTAGTATAAACTCTAAATATTTTTTTTTTTTTTTTTTTACCCAGAAGTAAAATCTGATATGAATTTTATGATCAAACAAATAATCATCTATCTTCGCAATGTTCATGAATATAAAATCGATGTAATTTTCTAAAAACTGGGTTATTAGTTTCACAAACTAAAAAATCATAAAGAAGAAAGAGGAATATATTTGATTATTGGTGTTCATCAAAATAAAACTCATGAAACTCTTGTTGTTGTTTTCTGGAAAATTCAAAGATATGAGAAGAAGAAGAAGAAAAAGAAAACAATCGTACAAAAATCTATAATAATTCTTGGTGATAATATGTGGCTAGTTTATTAAGAAATCTTTTGAAAAGTTATCCGACTCCTCTCAGCTTTCCCAAGAATATGGAAAAATGTTTTATCCCAAGAACAGATTCTTTAAATAACTTGTGAAGGGGTGGTTGTTTTCAAAGCCTTTTTATTCAACGTGATTGAGAATATTATAATTGACTGAGCAACTATTTAGTAACCTTTTTTTCTTAGGTTTGTTAACCTAAAAGGATCAATCGATATATCAACCAAATAAAAATAAAATACAATATAAAATCTTTGATCTGATCCTGGATTGAGTCAAGTATCTTTTTTGTTGTTTCTTCAAAGAATAACTTTTTGTTACATACTCTATTTTTTGAACAAACAAAAATTTTCTTATTAAAAAAAAAGTTGAAGCAACCCTAAAATCCATCAAATATTATATCACGATTACTTTTTAATAGTACAATTTTGGAATTTATAATGATTTTTAAATAATTATCACGATTTTATAGAATTATCGCGATAATATAGAATATCAGGATTTTCTAAAATATCGCGATTTTTTAAAGATAATTATAATTTTTGTAACTTTATCGTGAATTAAGCAGAGATATCATCTAAACCTCTAATAATAAATAAAAATCGAAGGAGAAATTCAAAGTTATAAATTGTTTGAATTCATTCAAATTTTGAAGAAAAAGAAAACAAATCTTCGAAAATCGGTTTTTATCGATTTTTTTTTTTCATTATTGATTTTAACAAATTTATTTGTAAAGGTGATCTTTTGTGTTTGGTCTTCTAAACGAAAATATTTGTTTCAAATTCACAGCTTTTCTGGTCTATTTTTTTGGTTTACTGTTTGACTAATTTCACTCATTCAGTATTAACAATTTCGAGATCCAAAACCAAATTTAATAAAACTCAAAAATTTAATCAAGAAAAATTGTTCATAAAATTGAAAAATTAAAGATTCAACTCTATATTAATTTGGGATGGTTTTCTTTTCACAAATAGAACAGCGGATGATGTTTTGGTTTTCAAAGTTTCAATATCTGGTGACATTCAAAAAATATTTTTTAGTAAGGTTTACACCATTTTATTTTTCAAAATGGTAAAAGTTACATGCGTCCTTAAATGAAGATAAAAATCAATAAAAAAAACAAAATTTGAAAGAGAGAACTTTTACTCACATTTTACAATTCAAATTCATTTGATACTTTTTTCCTGAAATCTTTCATTGGAACAAAGAACAAAATTTCTTTTTAATTCAAATAAAGCCTTGAAAATAAAGTTCAGATTGATCCGTTTCTTTTCGTTTTTCAGTGGTATGACCAATGACAAAAACAACTTTGATTAAAACAGATCTCAAAATATCCTCTTTGATCATTTGAAAAATTTCAAAAAACAGAAAAAGGACTTATTAATTGAATTCGTTTTCTAATCCTTTTGTTTGAATTTTGAGTTATTTTAATAAATTAGAAACTATTGAGAGGTATCTTTTGCTTTGTGATGATGTTGGAGTAATAGAAAAAAAAATATGTTAAATGTTCGAGTTATGAAAGAGAAATAATGAAAAGTAAAATGAACAAAAAGGATTGAACAAAAACGTAAAAAGAATTTTATTCAATCAAGTATTTTGCCCCAAAAAATGTAATTGATCAAAGATTAAAGATTTTTGATTGTTGATAAATTTTTTGTTTTTTTTTTTTTCAATAAGTATTTATTTGCTTACTTTTTGAAACAAGTCCAACTAAAAAAAATTTTTCTTTTTTCCTTTTGAATGAATAAAGAAAAAAAATGATGGGATCTTAAATATTCAAGTTGAGTTTATTTTTTACTATGTAGAAAGTTTATGTTATTTGTGAGTTAATTTTTAGAAACAATCCCCATAATGTCTGACTCCTTTATGATGATCACATCTTTGTCTTCCAAATGAACGTTTACGCCACCAAATTTTGGTAAAATGATTGTGTCTCCGACTTTAACTGTTGGCTTGAATCGTTTTCCGTTCTTGTCGATTAATCCGTCACCAACAGACAATACAGTTGCCCTTTGATTTTTTTTGCTTGCAGAATCTGGAAGCACGATCCCACTTTTAGTTTTTGTCTTGGTTTCTTTTCTTTCGACAATGATTCTTTCATAAAGAGGAATTAAATCTTTAACACGAGTACCAAATGAACACGCTGTTAATTAGATAAATTTTTTGGTGTTTTGTGAGAAAAGTTTTGATAGGCTTAACATTGGAAGGAAAATAAAAAAAAATGAAAAAATTTATTTTCTCTTAATATACCCATTTATTTTAAATTTAAGGTTTTTTATTTGTTAACAACAAATTAAATGAAAAATTAATTGAGGTAACATAACCTTAAGGTTTACAATCCCTGAAACTGGAAAAAAAGATTATCTTGTATTGGGTGTGTCAACTTGTTATTTTGGTTCTTAGCTGATTGATCCACAACTAAGTTTGGATCGTATAGGTGGTGAAAAAGGCTATTTTTGTGATTTTATTTTGTTTTTTTCCGAAATCCAGATTGATGAGTCTAAGATTAATTGATTGGAAGGTATTGAATTATTAATTGTGTTTTTTGTTTTCTATGTTGAAATTTTTATTTACGCTTTGTATTATTTGATGCTTGTAAAAAAATTTTTTTTTATTTACTCCTAATTCTGTAAAAGGAAAATGATTATTTCAATTGACAACCCAAAAATTAACACTTTCAATTCAATACCTTCCAATCAATTAATCTTAGACTCATCAATTCGGATTTCGGAAAAAAAAAAAATAAAATCACAAAAATAGCCTTTTTCAACCACCTATACGATCCAAACTTAGTTGTGGATCAATCAGCTAAGAACCAAAATAACAAGTTGACACACCCAATACAAGATAATCTTTTTTTCCAGTTTCAGGGATTGTAAACCTTAAGGTTATGTTACCTCAATTAATTTTTCATTTAATTTGTTGTTAACAAATAAAAAACCTTAAATTTAAAATAAATGGGTATATTAAGAGAAAATTTGTTCTGGGTTTATAGGACAATTACTTTTTTTGAAAAAACAAGAGATCTAGAATAGACTTTTATATCTAGAAGTCTAGAATCAAAAATAAAGAAACGGTTCCGTTAAAATATCAATTATTTTAGAAATAACGAACCTTTCCACAAAAAGATATTTTATTGGGAAAAAGCCATATATTTGATCAAAAAAGCCATTATAGTATAGGATTGAAAAAAATACTAGACACCATAGTTAGTCCTGATATCATTTTTAATTGTGATGTTTAGTAAAATTATTGTGTAATTATAAATATTGAAAATCAAATCCTTTTTGTAACCAAACAAATTAATTATGAACTCTATTATAAATTAACTTTAAAGTTCATTAGAGTGGGGTATCAATTGAATACTCAAATAAATATTTGGTATCATAAGTAGTTCAACTTTTTTTTGAAAATCATTCGAGTTTCATAGGGGTTTACTAGAGTTTGGAAAATTATATTTTTATTCTTGTTTTTGATGGATTGAATTTTATTTTTGACCAAGTTTAATTTAATTTATTTTAGTCTGAATAAGTGGGTGAATTTTTTATTATTTCAAGTGTTTGATTAATTAAAACAAGTGATTTTATTTTGAATATCTTCAATTACCCTGCAATTTTCCCTTATATCCAGAACTAAAAATCTTGCCAGGATTGTTTTTATATCCCATGTTATTTTCCAATACTTGTACAATATACAAAAAAAAATGCCATTTTTAACTATTTTTTTTTTTTTTACTTCAATGAATTTTACAGAGTAACAGAGTAATTTTCAATTGGCTTCTTTATTAAATTTAGTATTTATTTGTCAATAATTTTTGTTATGTTAAAAAAATGAACTCCAAAACAATTTTTTGTTATAAAAATGAATCACCTAAAATAACAATATATAAAAGCAGATTCTAAATAATTTTAAAAAAAAAAAAAAAATTGGTTTTATTGAAATTGTAAATAATACCGTATTTGTAGAACGAGAATTACAGTAAGTTCCGCTTTTAAGTCGCAAACTTTCAACGGAATTTAAGGCACAATAAACATCTCAAATTAAGGCACAAAATTCAGATTCTAGTAAAATAAATTGTAAAAAAAAAAATTACAAATTTTGTGTCTTAATTTGAGATTTTTTTTGTGCCTTAAATTTCGTAGTAGTTTGTGCCTTAACAGTGGAACTGAATGTAAACTCTTTTTAAAAAATTGTGACTCACTTGAAATAATAAATTGAAAAAAAAAATATCCTTTAGTATTCCAGAACAATTAAAAACTAAATATGATTTTTAATTCACTTTTAAGTCATTCCAAATCTATAAAAGCCTGATATATTAAAAATTAAAAAAAATAAAACCAAAAATTAAAAAAAAGTGAGTCACAATTTTTGAAATGAGCATTACGGATTTTTTATTACTGAATTTTCACTGAAAAAAAGTTGAACAACAAGATTTTTTATGAATAATTTAATCTATTTTCAAAGACATTACATAGTCGAAATTTTCTTAATGATTATTTGTCTTTTCGAAGATCTCCTTTTTTTCCACATGATCTTTTTAAAAAAAAAAAAAAAGAAAAACAAAGAAAAAGAAAAATTTTTCAAAATCAAAAAAAAAAGAAAAAGAAAAAAAAAACAAAAGAAAAACAAAAATTTGAAAAAGCAAAACTAAAATTTGTAAAATTAGAAAAAATGATACTGATCTAAAATTTTGATAATATTTTTTCTAAAGAATACTGTAATAAACCCTCAAAACAACCCCCATTAACATTATAAAGCGATTCAAAATTTTTGAAAAATAGTTTAGAAATTTTAACGGGTAATTAAATAAAAAAATAAATAAAAATAAAAGAATCGGAAGTTCCTTTTGAGAAATAATGAACCAAACAGATTGAAAATAAGCCTCGTTCGAAATTTTGTTAGGTTTTTCAGAATTTAAAAGAATTTGATAAAAGCCCGGATTTTGTTTTATTCTTTTGAATTCTGGAAAATGTCTTTAGGTTTTTTTTTTAATTCAAAAAAAGAAAAGAAAATTCTTGATATTTTCATTTGTTTTGTCTGTTTTTTTTTTAAAACAAGTACGGTCGTGTTTTTCTTAAGTTGTCTTTTACTTTTGGAAAACAATTGATTTTTAAAATAAAACAGAAAACGACAAGAAAATTCTTTAAGATTTTCATGGATTAAAAAGAATTGAGTGGGAATTGAATAAATTAAAGCATTTTTCTCAATTATTTTGAATTATCTAAAATTTCCAGTTGCTTTTTTTAATTCTAGAAATAAAAAAAATAAACTAATTTACTTTTAATTTCTTGAATTAAAGTATAATCTAGGGATCTAAGGTGTCGTGTGGTGCTTGAAGGTACTCCTCAAAAGATTCAAAAAATAACTATTATCCAGAGATATATCAATAAAATGTAAATATATCTAAAATTGAAAAGCTCATTCTACATTTTGAAACTCAGAAAAAATACAAATAATTAAAAAAAAAATTAGTATTTTAATAAATAAAGAAAAATTAAAATTATAACAAATCAAAAATAAAATTAATGTCTTTTAAAATTGATACGGTTTTTTACAGATATGTCCAGTCTATGAAAATAATGGCAAAATTCGATCTCTAAATATTAAAAAAATTAATATTTCTAATATTTAAAAAAATAATAATATTTTATTTATTACTAAAAAAAAAAAAAAAAAAAAATCAACTCTTTTATTAGCCCGGGTGTATAATAAAATTGTGTTTGAGTCTTTAATATAATCCCTAAATCTTCATTTAGGAATTTAGGTACACAAAAGGTGTTAATAACTCCCCTCTTAAATAATAAATAAATGATTATGGCACTTTCAAACCTATTGTACACGATTTAACTTAACTTAAAATTTAAATTTTTATTAAACTTTTATTAAACCTCTTTCGATTGAAAATAACAATTGTTATTTTGGACTCAAATCTTCTAGTATTACACTTAATATCCAAGATCCCTTACAAAATTGGATTTTTTTAAAATAATATCAAAAAAGTTTATAAGAATAGGTGAAAAGTTGTTTACGAAGCTTGACATTCGGGTATTATTGTGTTTTGGTGATAAAACCTTAATTTAATTTTAACGGTTCTTTAAGTTCAAAGAAGGTTTAATGAAATTTTAAATTCAAAGTAAAGTTAAATCGTGAACATCGGGTTTGAAACGGTCAAAATCATTTATTTATTCTTTCAGATCGGTCATAATTTTTGAAATTGTGTTTAATTTGTGATTTTTATGATAAATAATATAATAAATTAATATCTTAGTCATGTAGTTCATTTAAAATTTGAAAAAAATGCAAAATTTGAAAAATTATAAATTTTTTATGAATATTTTCCCCCCACTTTTTTTAAATTTTTTAATATTATCCAGTAATGATTATGGCTGTCATGTATATCTAATAACATATTATTTTATAATAAAACTGGATATATGATATTCCAAAATTTTCTAATTATTAGATTTTACATTTTTTCACTAGTTTTAATCCTAGTTGTTGATTTTCTGATTATTAAAAATTTTAATTGGATTTGGTTTTATTTGTTTGAAAATCTTTTAAAAAAATTGAGAAATGCTAGTTAAATTCGTTGGTAATTTTTTTTTTTATAAATCTCATGTGAATAATTAGGATTTGGTAATTAATTATTATTGAGAACAATCAAAAGAATGATGTTTAATTTTTTTATTTTTTAAGTAGAATTTTCCAGGTTACAAAAAAGTGGTTTTAGGAGAATTTTTCATTTTAATTGTTTGGTTATTATTCTAGTATTTTTTTGTTCAACAAAAAGAATAGATTGATTAGATCTGTTCTTTAAATGAAAAAAATTCTCTTTTTTTCAAGTTTAAAATAATTGTTGTAATTTTTTTGAAATTGAATAGATTTTTAATACTTGATTATTTTTAAACAAAATCGTTTTATTTTTAAACTGCATTTTTAGAGAATTCCCTCGAAAAGTAAAATATTTCTTACTTCCAAAGAAACTAATCAATATTTAAAAATAATTAGGAAATTATTCAAATTTGAACTTTTTAAAAAATTTGAATAATGGATCAAATTTTTAAAAACAATAATTCATTTTGGAAAATAACTTTGAAAGTAATCCAAGTCTTATAAAACTCTTACTTTTACTTTATTTTTCAATTTGAAGATGCTATAA
Source organism: Anaeramoeba flamelloides (assembly GCA_027625915.1). NCBI lineage: Eukaryota > Anaeramoebidae > Anaeramoeba > Anaeramoeba flamelloides. The sequence goes on from JANTQA010000012.1 coordinate 8,946,148, forward strand.
AATTTATTAATTTTACTATTAAATTTTAAATCTCTTTTTTTTAAGCTTAATAATCAATTAAAAATAGATTTTTGTGTACTAAAACAAGAATTTTCAAAAGTATTCTTGATTTTTAATTTTTTTTGGATCTCTTTGTATGTTACACTGGAGAACCAAATAGTAATCAAATTTTCAAGGTTTAAATCAGATTTTTTTTTTACTTTTCCCTATCAGGTTTTACTATTATTTAAAATTAAAAATGGAAAAAATTCACACTTCCTTTTTCATTATTTGTCTTTAATAAATTGTGTTCTCAAAGAAGGTTGAAATTTTTTGGTTCAATTTTCCAAAGTAAAAAATGAAAGCGTAAGAAAATTTTTCCCATTTATCTTTCAAATACCAGTCAATTGAAACTATCCCACTTTTTCAAGTTCAGGATATTTTTTGTGTTTTCACTGAAAACCGATTCACAATAAGCTGACATTTATAAGTGAAACAAATATTTAAGAAATACTAAAAGATTAGACAGAAAAATTAATTGTACTTTGTATTAAATTTTGAAATAAACTTAATGTTATATCAATTTTCTTATACGAACAAATATTTCAGAGGAGAAACCGTTTGGTTTTCAATTGGTTAATGAACCAGATCAGAAGATCTTGTCGTAATTTGAGTAAATCTGAGAAAAACATCAATTTTGTTTCTTTCAGAAAGAGAAAAGTTTTGAGAGATCACAAAAGAAAAAAACTATGAGAAAGATCCCACTCCTTTGACTTTCATCAAAACGTCTCATTAAAAAATCAAAATATTGTTTTTTCAAGAGTATCTGTCCAACAAAACACTCTTGAAACAAACGATACTTTTCTTTTTAAAAATTAAAGTTAAAGTGTTTGTTTTGCCATATATGAAATTTTTCGTTTGTTGATCAAGTACACTTTCTAAAAATCACAACCAATAATCCCCAAATATTTCGTGTATTTTTTTTTTCGGTTTTTATTTTTCCATTTTGAACAAATTATTTTAAAGAGACAACAAACAACCTCTGTGAACTTGACCGTCTTTTCAATTTCAATAAAAAAAATATTTCAAAAATTCAATACTGGTATTTGAATAATAAATGGGATTTTTTTTCACTTCATTTTCATTTACTTTTCAAATAGAGAACATAGATCGAGAACCTCTTTCTTTAAGAACTATATTAATAAAAAAAAAATATGGAAAAGGAAGTGAAAATTCTTTCCCATTTAGAATTCAAATACCAGTATCAATTTTCTTTCAATCCAAAAAACTTCAAAACCCTCAAAACATAAAAAAACATTCAAAAATATGATAACTGTTCCAAGAACCAAAATTATTTTTAAAAATGACAGAAAATAATTTGAGTTAAAATCCTTAAAATCAAATTAATCGGCCATTTTACATACATAACGAAAAACTAAACTATTTTCAAATTTTTTTTCTCCTTTTTTCTATTTTTCAAAATCATTTTTTTTATTTGTATTCAAATATTTTAAAAAAAATTTTTAATACCCTATTATGACAGAACAAAAGAAAAAAAAACAAGCAACACCACTCCTTAATGAAATCAGAGAAAAACGTGAAGAAATCGAAAAAACACAAGAGGAAAAAGAAAAAACCAAAGAAAAGAAAGTAGGTCTTATGGACGAGATCAAAAAAAAACGAGACGAGATCGAAAAAACACAAGAGGAAAAGGAAAAAACCAAAGAAAAGAAAGTAGGTCTTATGGATGAGATCAGAAAAAAACGTGATGAGATCGAAAAAACACAAGAAGAAAAAGAAAAAACCAAAGAAAAGAAAGTAGGTCTTATGGAAGAAATCAAAAAGAAAGGCGAAGAAAAAAAATAAATGAGAAAACATTTTTTCTTTCAAAAAAAAAATAAATGAGTAAATAAAAAAAAAAAAAAAAAAATGTCCTTTATTTGGAAAATAACACTTTTCTATTTATCTTTATTTAGTTCCCCTCTACCCTTTTGACTTTCTTTTCAATAACATTAAAGAGTTAATTTTGTTTTAATGTTCTTTTTTCTTTTATATTTTTTTTTACTTCTTTTTTAATTTTTACGAACTTTTTGATTCAAGAATAAAAAAATAACATGATCTTTCTTCAAAAATTTTTTTTTGTTTTTTTTTTTTAAAAACCTTTGGGATCACTCAAGAACCTCAGTGTTTTTTGTTTTTTCTGCTATAATCTGGTTAAGACCTTAACAGGAATAAATTCCAACCTTTCTTTTACTCTTTAATCATCAAGGTGTTATTTGACCTTTGCCTTTTTTCAAAAAATTCAAGATCAGGGAAAAGATCGAAAATGCTTTAATTATTTTTGAGGCAGAAGGGGATGGTGCAATTCTAAATAATAATTTCAAAATGAAAAGAGAAAATAAACACAAAAAAAAAAAAAAAAAAAAAAAAAAAGGAAATTTTTTTCCTCTTTTTGAATTTAAATTTTAACAGAAGAAATTCTTTATTGTAAAATCCATTTTATAATACTATGACTGAAAAGTTTATAAGAAGTTGTTAAAACATTTTGGTTCACTGGCCTGAACAGTATTCACAACACTCTTTTAAATTCTTAGTCTTTACTTTCAAAAAGTACCAAATTTTTATGTGTTTTTTGTTTTGCTTGAACAATCAGATCGTATTTTATTTAACATGATTTTGGTCAATCAAAACAACCATGTTTCTTTTAAAATTTCTCGAATGTTATTTAGGTCTAAAGAGAAACAATACTGATCATTGTCTTAACAGTTTCATTTTTAATTATTAAGGGCTGAGTCTCTATTTTTTATTTTTTCATTTTGACCTATTTCTAAATAAGTATTTCTTCTCTAGAAATATGTTTAATATTGAAAATAAACGATTTTTCAAATCTAATTAATTGGTAAAAAATTTACTCAATCTCTATTAAATTTAGTTAAAAAATTTAATTGATATTAGTCCCTTAATCATTTTTTAAAAACGTTAATCAATTTTTACGGTATTAGTTCTCATGAGAGTTAAATCTTGTTTCAAGATTTGAGTGGATGCTGGTTTACAAACTAACTTCTTGTTCTCAATAAAATCTTCTTATTTTGTCTATACTTCGGTTGATCTTTATTAAATAAATTATTCTTTGGGATGAAAAAAAGAACCTTTGAAAATAAGTAGTTTGTTGACTATTTTAATTTGATATTCTTTATAAGAGTTGACATATAATATACTAACCACTAAAAATGATTGAATAGTTAACCATTTACAGAAAAACAGAAATATTATTTTTTTATTTTTAATTTGTTTATGAAAATTAGAAAAATTCTTTATTAATCAAAAAAACATTTGGGAATTCTCAAACATGACATATAGTCAGTTCCACTTTTAAGGCATAAACTTTGAACGAAATTTAAGGTACAAAAAAAGCCCAAATTAAGGGACAAAATTCAGATTTTAGTAAAATAAATTGTAAAAAAAAAAATTACAAATTTTGTACCTTAATTTGAGATTTTTTTGCGCCTTAAATTTCGTTCAAAGTTTGTGCCTGAAAAGTGGAACTGACTATATGTATTTAGCCAATTATTTTATGGATTAGTTATATTTAATCTAACTCAAAAATATTTCTACCGAATTGATGTTTGGATAAATAAAACGATAACAAAATTCTTAAAAATTAATCCACATCCCCCAAGGATAATCTATAAAATTAAACTAAAATTTAATCAAGTCAGAATTTCAATTTTTAAAAGAAGATTTAAACTCAAAAAGAAATTAGAAATTCTTGACTATAAAGACATATACACAAAATTTTTTAAATTATCAAAAAAGGATAATGAAAATATTAATTGGGAAATAGATAACTTAAAATTATAGAATTAAATCTAAACCAATTTAGAGAAAACTTGATAATAAATTGTTCTGGATGGAAAGGTCAAGAATATTTAAAAATTATTAGATATATCAATAAAATAAATAAACAACAAAAATATTTAAAATGGAAAGGATCAACTTCAATTTTAAAACTACGAAACTTCACAAATTATTTAAACAGATATTTTTATATTTATGATAAGAATAAAATAAAAACAAAATCATACTTGGGTAAAAAACACCATAACACAGAAATAGATGAAGATATCGATCATTTTTATGGAATTGCCCGTTCTATGAAAAAAATCGAAAAACTGGATTAAAGAATTAATCCAAATAAATAAAAATAATAAGAATAATATCAATGATATTATTCAAAATAAAGATTCGTCATTCATCTTATCATTGGTTAATGATAACGAAAATTATGATTCTCTGTTAAAATCTCTAAACAAAAATTTAGAAATTAGGGCTGTAAGAGGAAATAAATTTCCTCCCTTCAAAATAAAAAAAAAAAAAAATTAACCCTTTTTGAGATTTTTTAATTGAAATATTAACTTCATAAATCAAAAAAATAACAAACCAAATACCGATTCCAATCTTGACCTATTATACACCTGGATGTGTTATCAATGTATTTTGAATACATGAAAAAAATTTGATAAGGTTATTTCAGAGATTATAATTTAATTTTTTAAAAAAATCGAAATTTGTAGCACTTATGGCCAATTTGAGAGAAATTTAAGATAAAAATTTTTAAACTTTGAAATCTTAGCAAAAAAATGAACAATTTAAGGGACTAGTAACTGTTATTTATTTATTTTATCAAGTGTAATAGAGTAATTATTTACAAAAAGGTACAATTAAACACAATAAGTAACTTCAATTATCAACTTTAGAGAAATGAGAAATGATTTTTAAAACAATTAATTTTTCCTACTTGAAATTTTTAGTCACAAGATATTTGATCTTTTTTTGCTGAATTTTTGGATTAAATTCAAAAAAATTAAGAAAAAAATTTACAAAAAAAAATTATTTCGAAGAAATCCCACTTTTAGTAATTTATAAGAGTCTCTATGAACTGATAACCTTGGTTCTTTACTCTTATTTTAAAAATACCGAAAAAATAAATCAAATATTGTATCCTTGAAGATCTAAAAAATTTGAACATTTATACTATTCACAAATATTTATTGAATTTCTTGAAATTTAATAGATTATGCAATATTCTTTTTCAAATATCCCGAGTATACACAATGAACTGTTAATATTAAAACCAGTTTTTTTAATAATATATATTATAATTATTTTTCTCGATTTATTGATTTGAATTCGTTTTTTTTTTGTTTGAAAAACTGTAAAAAAATATGAAATAATTGTAAAGTCTATTGATAAATTTAATCTTTATGCTGTTAATAACCCACTTAAAGAATTCAGATTGGGTAATTAATTATTGATTATAAATAAACAAAATTAAAAATTATTTCTTTATATTATAAGTTAAATTTTCGAGATTTTAAAAAAATATTTTGGGATAATTTTTAATTTCTTTGTTTGATTTTTTTTCTCAGACTTATTGATTAATAAAAAGAAAAAAATGATTTATATTGTTATTTGAATGAAATAAATTATATTTTTTCAAGTTTAAAATATTTATTGTAATTTTTTTTTATTAAATCGATTTTTTAAAGTGTGTTCTTTTAAAACTTAGTCGTTTTATTTTTAAAGTGTATTTTTGTACACTTCCTTTACAGATATTAAGATTTCTTTCTTCTTTCCAAGAAAATAATTTTTTTTTGAAATAATTCAGAAATATGTTGAATTTTGAAATTTTCAAAAATGAGAAAAATGAGATCAAAATCTGAAAAACAATAATTCATTTCTGAAAAAAGACTTAAAAGTAAGTTTGGTTTTGTAGTAATCTTTTTACACCTTTTTTTTCAATTTCAAGATACGGTAAATATTTTTTTAGATTTTGCTCTTAAATTTATCTGAAGATTTTTTTAGGTTTACTAGTCCCTTAATAAAAACTTCTTCACTTTGAGAACATTTAAAAATTAGGGCATTATTATAAAGACACATGTTCTTTTTTAATTGATAAGATCAACTTGTTGTACTTTTTTACAAACAGATTTTTTTAATATATTTGAAAAAGTGATCACTAATATAATTTTCGTTCAGTTGTTTACACTTTACTTTTAGACTTATTTGTGGTAGAAACTAATTCCTTAGAATATAATTCAAAGTCTAGTTTTTGTCAAGGGTTTTTGAGTAAATAAACAGTAATTTACAATGATAAAGTACCACAGTTTGAGTTTAAAAGAGTATGTTTTGATATATATCCCCCAATAAAAATTAAACTTCTGATTGTGCGACATCTAAAAGTTGTGTTATTTTAAATTTTTCTTACAATCCACAACAAAGGAAAATTTCAAAAAGAACAAAAACTTGAAAAAAAAGCAAAATTAATCACCTTACAAAAATTTAATCAAGAGTCAAACACCTCATGTAAACCTGCCGCTTGATAAATTATTATACTCTCTTATAAGTTGGAACCTATTTTTTCTTTAAGCACAAACTTAAAATAAACTAGGGAATTTAAATTAAGATCAAGAAAATTCTTAAATTACAATTGTTGGTTTTTATTTGATCTTTGTGAAATTCTGAAACAAATTTTTAAGATTAATAGACTCAAAACCAAACAATTTTACAAAACATTTTTTTTACATTTTGGTCTTCTTATAAAAATAATCAAAAAATGAGCTTACGTAAGAGTGGTAAAGCCAAAATGAAAAGATTCGAAGGCGAGAATTCTCGTTATTCAAAAAAAAAGGGAAAAGGAAGAGGGCGAGGGCGAGGAAGAGGACGGGGAAAAGGAAGGGGAAAAGGCCGAGGGAAACGTAAAATTAAAACAAGAGAAAGTTACAAAAAAAGAAAATTCCCAATCCAACTTGCAATGTATTATTTTAACCAATGTGACACCAAACGATGCACAGGGTGCAAATTAGAGAAGCACGGGTTTGTGCGAGCACTTCGACTTGGGGAAAGGTTTAATGGAATTCTGTTAAGTGCATGGGGAACCAAAACTGTCACGGCCTCTGATCGTGAGTTGATTTCCAAAAACGGGTTGGCTGTTGTGGACTGTTCCTGGAACAAAATCGATCAAATCCCTAAAAAGTCCTTGCATGGCCAACACCGTATTCTTCCCTTCCTTGTTGCAGGGAATTCGACCCACTATGGACAACCTGCAAAGCTTTCCTGTTCAGAAGCCCTTTCCGCTGCGCTGTGGATCGCTGGCTTTCCAGAAGAAGCAACCGAAATAATGCAAATCTTTATTTGGGGTAATGGCTTTATAACTCTAAATAGAGAAGTTTTAGATTTATATAAGGAATGCTATACCCACGAAGAAGTCATACAAGCCCAAAACCTCTTTTTAGAAAATGCAAGAAACGAAAAAAGGAAGAACCAATCCCAAGAAAATGATTCGACTTCTTCTGATCTCCAAAGTATCAGTGAAAGTGATAGCTTTAGTTCAAGTTCGACCTCAAGTGGATCTGAGAGTGAAAATAATAATAATAATAGTGAAAATAATAATGAAAAAGAACAAGATCAAGAAATTACTAAAGAAAAAGAAAAAGAAAAAGAAAACTAAGATAAACTTTTAAAAAAGCACAATATAAAAAATAAAAATAAAAAATTAAAATACAATTTAATAAATTTCTTTATTGATTGGAGTACTTTTGAAAAAAGTGAATCCATAAATTTTCCATAAAGTCGTTCTTTCACAATTTAAAAGAAGAAATGGAATATTATGTTGATTACTTTTGAAAATATTCTTGTTTTCATTTTTTAAAAATTACCATATCAAGCACAATTATATATTTATTCGAAACAATATTCCAAAAATTGTGACTAAGGATTATCAGCAATCTTAGAATTATCATAAAAAATTAACAAATTAGTGATTAGTTTATCTTTTCACGATAATGTAGAATGTCATCAATTTGTGTTTTTTGAAATATTTCTGATAATATTAAATATTTGTGATAATGCAAAAATTCGCGATAAAATCAAAAAACAAGTTTTAATAAATTGAGAAAAAATTTCTCTTTTTATTAATACTTAAAAAAATGAATTAAATAGTCAATAAACATTCAAAAAATATCTGAAAATAATGTAACTGGTTCTTTATTATTTAATTTTTTTGTAGCAGAATAAAATAAGATTTTAAATTTTTGAGTTGGTAAAATTATTTTCAAGAATAATTGTTAAATTCGTGAAAAATAATTTTATTTGTGATAAAATCAGAAATTAGCAATATTCATCCAAAATCCAGATAATCTTATTTTCCCACTCACAACTCATTATCACGAATTTTCCTACCCACTTGAAATAATAAAATAAAAAAAAAAAAAATCAATTCTTTAGTATTCAAGAACAACTAATTATGAAATCTTCATTTATTAATAATTCATTTTTAATTATAAAAAACATATAAAAGCTTGATATTTTAAAAATTAAAACCAAAAACTTTTAAAAAAGCGAGTCATAATTTTTGAAATGAGCATTGTGAATTTTTTATTCCTGAACTTTGTATGAAAAAAAGTTAAAAACAAGAATATGTTTTGCGAATAAATGTATCCATTTTCAAAGACATTACATAGTCTCAATTTTTTTCAAGTTAATTTGTATTTTCGAAGATCTTTTGTTTTTTTCGGCTTAACGATCTTTTGTAAAAAAAAAAGTATCAAAAAAAAGAAAAAGAAAAAAAAAAAGTATCAAACAACAAAAAATTGAAAAATTTTGCCCCACTTTTCGGAGTCGTGGAATACCAATTTATTAATCACAGTTTGTGGAATCTTATTATTAATAATCTTTCTATCGGGTTTTTACTCCTCCTGTTTCAGGGGACGTGTCTAGGTTTTCCAGAATTCGAAAGAATTTAGTAAAATCAAGGATTTTACTCAATTCTTTCAAATCCTGAAAAACCTAAAGACAGTGTATAATTTTTAATTTGGTCATGTAAATGATATAATATTTTTTTACTTTAATGTTTTAATTATTTTTCTTCTTCTCTTTTTTTATTTAGTAAATTTTCTTTGATTACTCCTTTCTCACAATAAATAAATAAAAATTGAAAAATTTTCAAAAAAAAAAAAGAGAACAAAGAAAATGGAAAGAAATCAAGATTTGAAGACAAAAAAGAATTTAATAAAGACAAGAGTCAAGAAGAGAGTAACGAATTCAGAGAAAGAAAAGGTAAAAGAAAAAGAAAGAATGCTGAAATAAGAAAAAAAGAAAGAAAAAGAAAAAGAAAAGGCAAAATAAAATATTTTGAAAGCAAAAAAAAATGATTATGATCTAAAAAGTGAAAAAAATTTTTGATATAAATATGGGACAAACACTCAAAACCACTTCCCATAACATTATAAAGTGAGTCAAACGTTTTTGAAAAATCGTTTATATCAAAAAGCACATTTTGTCAATTTATTGTATTCTAAAAAATGTTTTTAAAGACTTTATGAATTTAATTTGAGATGACAAATATACTTCAAAATCAAGAGTAGTTGTCTTTTCAGAATTTGTAAACAAAATTAATTGAAAATTTGCAGTATTTTACTTAAAATTTTTAAATTTTTTGATAGATAACTGTTTTCATTTGAAAACAGAAAAAATCTTATAATTTGCACGATTTTGAATTATTTTAAATTGACATTCCTTTTAATCATTTTTATTTATTAATATCTTATATTACAACCATCGGATAATATGTAATTTGAATACCTTTTAAAAATTCTTCAGCGTTTATAAATTGAAAGTATTTCAACAAATCATTCTTTTTTGTTCTTTTTCCATGTTATTTTTTTTGATTTTATTATACTAACTCTATTTTTTTTTTTTTTATTTTTATTGAGTCAGGCGAATAATCAAAATCCCTGAACACAAACACAAAAGAATTAATCTCAAAGATGTAATTTATTAATGATTTCTGCACTGTAAAAAAAATAGAAATTAATGCAATTAAATAAGAATTGTGAGAATTTCAATGCCAATAAATGGAAAAGGGGGTTGGGCACGAAAAAATAAAAAAAAAAAAAAAAAAGCAACAAAATACAATGAAAAAAAAAAATTAGAGAAGTAAAAAAGTGTCCCAAGGGATATTGATGACAAAAAAATAATAGATTATCAAAGAAAAAAATACAAATAACAAATAAAAAATCTAAGATGAGATCATTGCACAAAAAATTCATTCAAAAATAAAAGTTTGAAATGAATTAACAATTCGAAAAAATTTAATTAAAAAAAAATATATCTTTTGTTTTTGATATTTCAAAATACGCAAATTAACATAATTTAAAATAAATTGTTTTATTTAAGTACACAATCAATTTAATTCGATTTATTCTAATTTATGATTAATTTCTAGTCCTCTCTTTTTGATAGAGTGAGTATTATATTACCTTCTTGAGATAAAAAATAACTCATTTAAAAAAAGAAAAGGAAAAAAAAAAACTTTAAAATCTACAAAAGCATCAAAGGGTCAAACTTTGAGAATAATCCTACTGTTTCGAAAATTATAATCCCGAGTATTTTAATTAGAAATTTAGTGTGGTTCTTTGAAACTTTTTTCTACAAAGACACTTATTTTGAATTTTTTTTTTTGAGAAAAATTCAACATCAGATATTGATTATTTTTTAATTGGTATTATTCACTTTGAAAAAAAACACAAATTTTTTTTTTTTCATTGTAAGGATGAATTCAATAAAAAATATATCAATCAAAAACTTTAAAGAATTTTCAAAATAAACTAGGCTAATTTTAAACAGAATTTTTTTTAACATTTGCTGAATTTTCACTCTTAGTGATATGAAAATTCATTTATAAACTTATCCAAAACAGTATAATGTTTTAAAATGTAGTTTGTAGAATGCATATTAATAGATTTTTATATTTAATAAATTGTTGATTTAAATTTATAATTTGGAAAAATCATTTTTTCACAATCTAAATTTAAAATTAGCATTAAAAAGGTTTGAAAACCAAAATAATCTTAGTTCTAGAATAGTTCACTACATTTTCAAATATTTTAGAGCTCAGAAAAATAGAATAAATAGATTTGAAAAGAATTGAGAAAGTAAGTTAACCAAAAATGAAAAAAAAATCGTTAAAAATAACCTGATTTTATTTGAGAATTTCAATTTTTTTTTAATCAATTAATTGATTTTTTATTTTCATCATAATCCCAAAAAAATTATAAAATAATAGTTATATTTGGTCTTTACTTTAAGAAGAATTTTTTCAAACCATTTTTTTTTTTATTTAAAACTTTGAATTTCAGTTCTAAAGAAACTTAAAATTTGATAGTATTTAAAAATCCTTTCAACGAATTATTTTTCATTTTTTCGTTTGATTTTGGAAAAAAAAATAAATAAATAAAACAGAAACGAAATTGAAATTTTGTTGTTTGTTTAGTTTTTTGTTTTTGAATCTATTAATCTAACACATTCTTGATAACAAAATTAATTTAAGAACTAGATTTCAAATTGAAAATCAGTTTTTGTATGCTCTAATCATTATTTATGCATTGGTAAAACGCACAATATTTTTTCCCAGTTAGATTTAAGACGGTAAAACGGAAATACTTTTCCAAAAATTATCAGTACTTGTATCAAAAAATGAAAAAGAGGATCGTGTACAATTCTGCTTTTTGTGAAATTTTTTTTAGAATAATTTCGAAAACGTTGGCAGCCTTGCCTAGAAAATTCTAGGACTTTTTATGGTCTAAGGAAGCCACTTAAGAAGGTTTTAAAATTGTTCAAAAACGTAAAAATGTATGAAATAGGCAATTTAAGATACTATTCTTTTGTTATTTTCAAACCAAGATAAAGTTGGATAAAGGTACCGCAAGACGTTTTGGTATTGTATTGAATTCACAAAAATTGCCATTTCCTCTAAATATCGCCTTTTCTGGACTATCAATAGTATTTTTTTTCTATTAAATAAAAAAAAAAAAGAATTTTTGTAAATTTTATTTTCCATTTAGATTGCTGAATGTAAAATTCATAAAAATTTGCCACAAAAAATCATAATAATTTTTCTTGATACTATCAATTAGTTTTTGAGAGACACGATCCAAAAAAACAAATACCACATGAAAAAAAAAAAAAATATTTTTTGTATGTTAGGAAAGAATTGTTTCTGTTCAAAAATTGAAGAGACTAATTACTATCTCACAAAAGAGTTATTGGGATCTTCAATTTTTGAAAAAATTAAAAGAATCAACACAAAACAAAAAAAAAAAACAAGAAAAAACTACAACTCTTTTATTGGAACTAATCTGATTAGTGGAGACAATGGAACAATTCATACAAGTTATAATCAAATCAAAGCCAATTGATCTTTTAAAGTTGGAGTTGTTTATTGAAAATATTTGAAATGATAGTAATTTTTTGGTCAAGAAAATCTCGAGTATTTTTCTTTATTATTTCCCCCATTTCTTCACTAGGGTTTCGAGTTTAGGTATCTCAAAATTTTTTGTTCATTTTTCATGAAAAAAATTACAAAAAATGCAATTTTGATCCAAATTGGAGAATATTTTGAACAACCTAACTTCACATTTTAAATGGTATTCGAGATAAAGTCGTTGAGGCAATTTGGTAAATTGGAAACATAGCTGTTAAATCTCCCCCTTAATTTTTTTGAAGGATCCTAATTAGATTCTTAAACTGTACACAAAAAATTAACTTTTTTCAATTAACTTTAACTTTTCAAAAAGGTTTGGGTATTTAATAATGTAACAAACCAAAAAATATACTTTCATCTTTTTTTCTCTGCAAAAAATAGTTTTTAATAACAGAATCCTAATGCAATTTTATTTTACAATAGTGATTTTTTGTTTGAAGGCACAACTTTTCAAAAGTATGTATTTTCTATATTTCAGTATTACGTACCTTTGTCTAGAAAAAATTGAATAAATCAGTCCTCTCAATCTGTTGAAAAAAGGTTAGTTTGCCTTTTTATTCTTTATTTTGAAAAATAAAAAAGTTTTCTTTAACTTTTTGCGAATTTAAAATTTTTTTAAGAACAAAAGATTGAAAAAGGTAGACAGAGTTGATAAACTTATCTACTGGTTACTAACAAACACTTTTGTCATTTCAAAAAATGCAAATAGAAACCAAAACCCAAAAAAGACCCAAGAAATTCAGTTTAAAACACAATCATCATTTTGAGAATCTAAATTACTAATTTGGTTTATTTTCAAAATAGGAAATTATTTTTCTTCATTTTGATTTGTCCTTTCTCTTTTTTTTTGTAAATTGTCTTCAAGACAAATGAGCAAAACACAACTCAAACAAAATCATCAATATGAAGAGGGTGAATCAATCTTGTACAATGTATTTTTTTTTGAAAATGATAATAATTCTGAACAAGTATTCGAATTTCAAAACTCGTCACTGTTGCCTCAATTCCAAGAGGCAAACCAAAAAAAAGTTGTTTATTTTCAGAACACCAATAAAAAACGAATGAATACTTCAAAGACAACACCAAAAATAATCTTGAACACAACAAATCTCCCTCATCAAGATACAGACAACAACGAAAGCAAAGATCTGTGCCACTCGAAGTCTTCAAGTTCTGATTGGTACAAAGATTCTGATGAAGAAAAATCAAACAACAATGAGCGATCTCATCACAACTCAACAACAAATTCTGTTACCCAAATATTAAGAAATTATTTCCATAATAATGACATAAACAACTCTGACAGCTCTGAGAACGAAGAGTGTGTCATTAATCCAAAATACCTCCTATTTGGAATTCATGAAAATGAAAATGAAAAAGGAAACCAAAACAAAAACAAACACAAAAACAATAACAAAAATATAAAAGGATCTGAAATTACTAATGTACAAAACTCGAAATGTGAATCAGAACAAACTCAAAACAATCACAATTTTCAAGATCTTTCTCAACCATCAGATTTTGTCTCTTCAAAATTAACAAAATTCACCAAACCAATTTTTTTTAATTGGTTAAAAGATTTAATTTCCAAGCATGAAAAGCATTGGAACCAATCCACTACCCTCTTGAAAAACTTACTTACTTCGAAATCTACCCAAACAGGTGTCTTAAAAAACACCAAAATAGTAAGCCTTTATTCTTTTTCTGACTTTTAGCAAATAATTTTCTTCCTCTATTTTCATATTCTTGATTATTTTTATTTACTCTTTTTTGAACAAGTCCATAAATACCTTCGCTTTAAATAAAGAGAGATTTTCTTTTTTTGAAATAAAGAGAGAGTTTTTCAGAACGAAAATAGAATTTCAATTGAAATTATTCATCCAACAGAACAATAGTGTACAACTATAATGACTACATTAACAAAAATTTCTTCATTTACGTTTTTAAAATAAAAATTACAACACGGAAGTGTGCCTTCTTGAAATCTAAAAAATAACTAAAGAGTTAAGGTTTACAATCCCTGAAATTTAAAAAAAAGATTATCTTGTATTTGGGTAAGGTACATGTTGTTTTGGTTCTTATCTGATCAATCTTTGTCCTTGGTATGGGTTTTAATAGTAGTTCGAAAAAGGCAATTTTTGACAAAATTTTTTTTTCTTTTCCAAAACTCAAATTGAAGAGTGTAATACTAATATACTGGCAAGTATTTAATAATTATTAATTTTGGTTTTTGGGTTGTTGATTGGAATATTTATTTCGCTTTTTACTCAATTAACTAAAAAAAAAATTTTTTTTTAAAAGCTACCAATAAAACCAAACCTAATTAAAAATTTCAATCAACAACCTACAAACCACATTTTTTTATATCTTACCTTCCAACCTATTAGTCTTATACTCAGAAATTTGGCTTTTGGAAAAAACAAAAAAATTGCCTTTTTGAACCACTATTAAAATCCATACCAAGCCAAAGTTCGATCAGATAAGAATCAAAATTACATGGCCTCACATCTAACACAAGATAATCTTTTTTTCAGTTTCAGGAATTGTAATACTTTAACATTTAGTTACATATTTAAAAATAAAATCAAAATAATTCTATTTTAAGGACTACGTTTTCAGGTGAAAACGGTAAAATATTGCTGATAAAAACACTCTTTCAAAACGTTTCATAATCTCAGTGAAATTTACCCACTGAGAATTTCTTTGACAAAAAAAATAGAGAAATTTTCAGAATTCTAATAATTTTCAAAATTTTACCTTCTTTTTTAATCCATACAAAAATTTGATTTTAATAATTTCATAATTTCCTATTTCAAATCTAAAGCACAAAACAATTTCTATGATTGTTCCAAATATTGTTTTTAGTTACTTTTATAAGTTTGAAATGTTTTAAAATTTGAACTTGAACTTGAAAATCATTAAAATTATTTATTTTTTTTAAAATTTTCCTTCAAAAATCTAATTTGAAATTTTTTTTTTTTTTTGTTGATTTTATTTAAACTTTGAAATCAGTAATTTTTTTGTCAATTTTATCCAGAACGAAAATTCTTTTTGAGAAGTGAAAGTAAACTAACACGATAAATAAACACCACCCAGGGTGGAATCGTAGTCTTTAATTTCGTTTTGCCTTCTAATTTTGACTTAATCTTTTTTAAAAAAACTTGAGTTTTGAAAAAAAATTTCTAGTCCATAAAATTTCTTTTGATTTTAAGAATTGTAAATATTTGTAAAATGAATTTTATCAGGTACTACTAACCATAAAAAAAAGATTCTTATAAATTTAAACATAAATTCAATTTTTTTTTACTACTTCTTGAAATTGAAAAATTAAGTTAAAGTATGATTTTGAATAATACCAAACTTACTTTAAATACTATTTTTAAACTTGAATTATTGTTTTTGAAAAGTTTGATTCATTTTCTTCATTTCCAAAAAGTTCAAAAATTCAACACATCCCCTTCATAACTAAACGCAGAGAAATCTCTACAAATCAACATTGGAAAAAAAAAATAGTTATATTTCCATAACTCAACAATAAAAAATCATTATGATCTTCTAAATAATAGTGGTTACGCGATTTGATGATGCCATGCCTTAACTGGATCAGTTCAACTTTTTCAAAATACCAAAAAAAATTGTTATCTTTTGAAAAATTTAAAAAAATGATGGAAAAAATATATTTTATATTTTATGTTTATTGAAAAAAAAATTTTTTTAAAGGCTTTGGTTTTGATGTTCATAATTTTTCAATATTAGGCCAAGTGAATGAATAAACTGATATTTTTTTTTTGAAGAATTAAAAAATAAATGAAATTTTTTTGTTTAAAAATATTTGTCATTTCAAAAGATTAAAAGAGAGGTAACGAGAAAGGGGGGCCGGGATGAACAAAGATTTGTTAGTTGAAACATAAATAATTTCTTATTAGGATATTTTTTTTTTTTTTTTTAAATGGTGATGATCAACAGAACAATATTTGTATAACTATTTTTTGGAACATTCTAAGCAACTTTTAGAAACATACCACTGATACAATACAAACACACATGTTGTTCAAAGAATGTTTTTTTCAATATTTATAATAATATCATTGATCGTATTGTACCGATAAGGGTTTAACAATTTTTAAAAAAAACCCTAATTGAAGTAAATTTAAAGACTTTTATCTAATTCATATTTTTTTTTAAGACTTTTTTACGAATTTCAAATTGGAATAAATTTTTTTCACATCTTATTTTGGCTTATAACACTTGTTTTTGAATTTGAACAAAAGACGGTTAAATACCTCCTTTCTCAGATCCTTTCTGAGATTTTTTCAAAAATATTTTGTTTTGGGAAAGTTTTTTTTGCTTATTGTGATATTATTTTGGGTTTTATGTTACCACTATTTGCTGTTAACAATTTCCTTGTATTTTGATTTAGTTTTTCTCTCCCCTTTTTTTCTTTGAACGCACCTTTTTTCTTTCTTTCTTTTTCTTTTTTTGGATGCCAATTGATTTTATTTTGTATTTTAGTCAAGTAAACCCTTGGCTTATAAAAGTTGTTATTTTGTTTGTTATTTAGTGATTGAAAAAAAATTTGATGCAACTTATTTTTTTTTTTTGATCGTTCAGAAAAATACATTTATTTTCGTCGAGGAAAATTGCAAATTAAGTCAGCTCATGATTCTTCAATTAAAAAAAATTAAAATAACAATTTCAGAATCAATTCTCAACTTTAATATTCAACTAGCTGAACATTTGTGCATTGATATTTTATCGTAATTGATGGAAATAAATAGTGGAAAAAGATTTTTTTAATAGTTTTTTTCTAAAAACAACTTTAAATTTTTTAAACGGAAACGATCAAAATTTTCAAATTACCAATAATGGGAAAATGCGTGACCACACATCATGCTGGGTAATATACTAAGTAAAGTGCAAAATCATTTTTTAATTGTAAATTAATTATCTTGATAAAAAAAAAAAAAAAAAAACAGAATAAATAATTGCACTTTACCCAATTTCAGAAACAATATTTCATAAGATTATCACATTTTGCAACTAAAAACAATTCTTATATATATATAAAAATTGTTCAAAATATGACCTTAAAGAAATGATCGAAAATATAGATCATTTTTTTATGGGTATGTTATCCCTATGGAAATAATAGATTGATTTTTCAAAATAAATTAAAAGAAAAAAATCTTAATGAAATATTTTTTAATCAAAACAGTTTGATATTATTTTCATTAACCAATAATCGCGAAATCAAGAATTTTACGCTTAAATTTCTAAAAAGAAATACACGTATAAGAGCATCTAGAGTGTAATTTACACTTCTTCATTTTTGAAAAAACAATAAAAATAAAAAAAATATTTTCTGATCAAAGCTGAAAAAATTAGTTGCAAAATAAGTCACCAATTATAATGAATGAGTTTTTGTTTTGATCCCAGATAATGATAATAAAAAAGGGGGAATTTAATTCGTTGTTGGAAGAAAAAAAAATGGTTTAAATCTGACCAAAGTTAAAATGAAAAAATTACATTTCTATGAATTTTTAAAAAAGGTGTTTTTTGATTTGTGTAAAATCAATAGTCAATAAAAAAAAGAAATCATTTTTCAAAAATAAGAATTAAAATAAATTAAAGAGGCTTAATATAATTTAAAAAAAAGCCAAAAGGAATTGAAAAATAATAAAAATTTTATTTTAATAAATTTGTCAGATCAAAAAACTTTTAAACCACATTACCTCATATACAAATCAACTAAGAAACATTTTAACGAGGTTCCAAAAGTTGGGTGTTATTGTAAGTGGTATTTCCTCAAGATCTAAACTTTTAGCACCGAACGAGTTATTTTGAAATTATTTCCAAAAAAAAAAATATTTTCTTCAAAGAAGAAATAAAACCCATTGAATTTGTACAAAAATACCCATTAAAATTAAAACAAATAAGTTTTGAAATCACTTTGTATAAAAACAATATACTTACCATTATGAAATAATATCAGTTCATTCAAAAAAATTTTTTCCCAGTAAAATTTGTTTTGAACTTTGGAATTGAAAATATTAGTAAAATGATTTAAATGGATCCATCAGCTTTTTAAATGTGGTATTGGAAACAGGGACGTTTAATTGATAAAATATTGACAACAAGAACTATTTGTTTCCCATTTCCTAAAATAATTAATTTTAGAAAAAAAAAACATAAAAAGAAATCCAAAGATTTTGATATTAAAAGAATTCAAATTTTAATTAATAAAGAAATTAAACCTAATTCGACTGTTCAAATAAACAGTATATATGACTTAGAATCCGGGGATAATGTACTCTTTGCCCAAATCTTAAAATTGATTCATAATCAAAAAATAGCAATATTTAGTAGAGCTAAGTTGTTTGTTTAAATGATTGGGAAGATCAAGTTAATAGAACCAGAAAGAAGGTAAAGATAAAAAATGTTTTCATTGATCAAGTTTACCACCCACTACAAAAATAAATTTTATTCACCATTTCTCATTTTATTTTTTTTTATACTCATATTTCGCTTTAGTACAGAGAGGGTTGCACACACCCAATGATAAACAAAAACGTGGGTGCTCTCACCTTTCAAGAACTGTAAATGTAACCTAAAATTTCATAATCCATTTTTAGAAAAAGAAAAGTCCTCTAATCAGCCCGAAATACATAAAGTATTCCAACTTCAAGACTCATTATTTCTTCAATGTCATTTAAAAAGAACCAATAGATACCTTTTACTTCTTGAATTGTTTTATTTATTGCTAAAACAATAGCCGATTTTAGTATATTATCACCGGACTCAAATCACATTTTAAAATTTTTTTTGAAATTTATTTCGTTAATTTTCAATAACAAGTCCCATTCCATTCATTCCTCATCAAATTATAAAACTTTTGTTTTAAAACTGATCAGCTTAAAATTTTTTTTACGAGAAAAAAAATTACATACTTCAAAGTTAGTATTTTTGAAAAAAATATGTTTGAAAAACCTAAAGCACTTCATTTAAAAATTGAAGGAATGCTTTATTGAACAAAATACCCAAAAGAAAAAAAAAATAAAATAGTACTGACATTGTATCGTAAGACATATATATATATATATATATGATTTTCTCATTTTTTATTTCTTGATAATTAATTAATTAATCGATTTATTGATTCCCCATGATTATGAAATATTTATCTTTAATTTACCTTTTATCAAAATAAACAATAGTATTCAGATCTTTGGTGCAACAATTATGCTGAATTAATATCATATTATAAACAAACAAATAATGATGAGATGCTTATAAAAAATGTATTAAAATACTTTCAAAAAATATTTCAATTGGTAAAAATGATTGAATTGAATAAAAAAACAAAAAAATTGAGAAAAATAAAAAAAATAACAAGTCCGAATTTATGGTTTATTTCAATCAAAATTTTTTTAATATCTTGTGAATATTTGAACTTTGAAATGATTGAACAAATAAAGCAAATACTTCAAAGATTACAACCATCAAAAACAAATTTTATTGAATTATTATATTTAGAAGCAAGATCTCATTATTGTCCAAAATTAAGATGTTCAGAATCTATGGATTTGATTGTTCTTTTTTTAAAAATATACATTTATTGCAATGGCGAACTTGAGGAAGAAGAAAAAGGGATTATAAATCATTATAAAATAACAGATTTTAAGACAAATCTAAGGAGAAGGAAAAAAAGCCATGATAAAAAGAAAATGAATGAATTTGATTTAACTCTTCAAATAGCATCATTAGTCGATTTGCAATTGCATTTAACCGGAATTTCACCTTTAACAACTTTTAATAGAATTTCTGGTGAAAATACAGAAAATAATATTAACAAAGATGACGGTGATGAAGATAACAACAATAACAACAACAATAATAATAACAATCGCAGCAGCAACAGCAACAGTGATAATAGTAACAGCAACAGCAACAACAACAGCAGCAGCAGCAGCAGCAGCAGCAATTATAATAATAATAAAGAAAAAATAGTACATATAGCAAATATCAATAATATAAAAAACACAAATATAAGAGAAGAAATAATCGATTTTGAAGATGATTTTGATGATGATTTAGATGAATCACAAGAAAATCAATATAAAAAATTTTTTAGTCTGGAATTGGTTCAAAATGAAACAAAAAGAATAGAAGCAATAAAAAAATTATATAAAAAATTCATTTCAAGCAAAAAATATGATTTTATTAAAGCGAAGGCCGCTTATACAATAGCATTTTACTATAGTGATTGTAATGAAAAAAAATTGGCTGAAAAATATTTTTTTGAATGTTTAATTATTTTAGACTTGATCAGCCAAGAAAAAACTATATCTTCAATAAGAAAAAATAAAGTAATAAAAATAGAAAAGAAAACAAATGTAAATGTATTCAAAAACAAAAACAAAAATAAAAATAAAAATAAAAATAAAAACAAAAATAAAAATAAAAATAAAGAAGAGGAAGAATTAATAAAAATATTTAATAAGGAAATTATTAAAAAGCCATTAGTTAATAGTTTAACTATACCAATAATTTCAGAATTTGGTATGAATTTATTAACAAATTATGGTGATATTTTATTAAAAAATGATAAATACAATTATTCGATTAATTTATTTGAGAACTGTTTAAAATTATATAAATTTCGAAACAAACAGCCACCTCAAACATTTTTAAGGAAATTAGCAGATATTTATAAAGAGAAGGGTAATTATAATCTCTCTTTAAAATACTATAAACAAATTTTAAATATTTTTATCAAACAACAAAAAGTTAATGAAATTGTATTTGTTTCAGAAGTAATTAGTACAATGTTATTAAATAAAGGCGAGTTTCAAAAAGCAGAAATTTATTTAAATAAAGCTTCAAAATATATTTATGATTTAAATGATAATAGTAATAACATTATAAATAAAAATGATATTAATGATGATAACATCAACCACGGTCACAATCAGAACAATAATAACAATTTAACAAATAATAATAATAATAATAATAATAATAATAATAATAATAATAATAATGATAATGATAATGATAATGTTAATAATAATAATAATAATAATAATAATAAATTAGATTCCAGAGAAACAGTGCTAAAGATGAAATTAGCCAAAGTGTATTTATTAGGATTGCACATTGAACGATCAATCAGTTTATTAGAAGATTTATTAAAAAGAAGGGGGCTACCACAAGGTAAAAAACCGCAAATATTAGAATTATTAATTGAGGCATATTTGAAAAAGGGGTGGTTAAAAGAAGCATGGATAACAGCAGAAAAATATGAAAAGGAAGAAACAAAAAACAATAGAAAGACTTTTAGGCAATTTAGACAAAGTAATTTAAATCCTGAACTGGAAAAAAAAAGATTAGAAAGGGCCAAGAAATTCAAATTATCAAGTTTTATGGTAAAGAGGGAATCCAATAATTTTTCAAATTTGAAAACACATATAAAATTCGTGGAATATTTATGTAAATTAAGTTATTTACGAGGCAAATTTGGTGATGCGATTTATTGGGTTAATTGTTTATTAAGATTAATTAGCGAAAGTAATTTGGGTTCCCATGGGAGATACTTATATATTAAGGGCAAAATTTTGCAAAAGTTATGCAATCCAAAGATTATCCATCAGTTTCCTTTAATAATTAGCTTAACTTTTGATCCCAACAAGGAAACCAAATTTGGTGAGGCATTGCCTTTGCCCAAATATAATATGAAGACTTATCCAACCTTGGGAGATGTAATAAACGAATGCGTGCAGATTTTTTTGGAATCAATAGATTATTTTGAAAAGGCCGGCAATTTATATAAAAAATCTAAAGCGCTAAATAGATTAGTTGAAACCCTATTGGAATTCGTTTTCCCTTTGGTTGGTCTATTAGGTTATGACCTTTCTCAAGTTGGCAAATTACCTGATTATGAAGAACAATTAAATTTAAGTCCATATCAAAACAATAAGAATCAAAATAATAAGAATAAGAATAAAATCCATCTGAACAATATGTATAGAAGCAAAAGTTCTCAATTGACTTTGGAAATTACGAAAAGTTTCAAGGATATCGGTGGCAAGGATATTGACACATCTTCAATGAAATCCGATTCAACTTCAACTTTTTCTTCGCCCCTGTCTAATTCTTCATCATTGAGTGATTTTGAAATGAACAATGATGAGGATTTTAATCAATTAAAAAATCAAAATAGCAATAGCAATTATGGTAATAGCAAAAATAAAAATAAAAATAAAAAAGGCAATCAAAAAGCAAATTCTTTTTCTGATTCAAATAACAAAAAATCCCATAGATATTATTTTGCTCCAATTAAAGGAGACAATGAAAAAAAATATATTAGCTTGAAAAATGTCGAAAAATCTGCCAATGAGGCAATTGAAATTATTTCAAAAATCTCAGATCCGTTATTATTATTGAATTGTTATTTAAACTTTGCAGAATTAAAATATTTACAGGGAAATACTGATCATTCGAAAATATATTTCGAAGAATGCAAAAACGGGTTTTTTAAATTATTCATGTCTACTACGAGTTGTTTATTTTCCAAAGAAACGCCATATAGCTTTTTATTAAAATTATTTAATATTTTAAAAAGATTGGTAAGATTTTTATTTGTGCTGGATAAGAAAATGATTAGTCAAAACTTATTTTTAATTGAAAGTTATTTATCGTTTGAAAGATTGGTAGAAATATCAATGGGGAAAAAGATTAATCTAAATGAAAAAAATAATTTTGAATTAGATAATAAGGAAAAGCAAAAAAAACTGGAAGAAAAAATCATGAAAAGAAATAAAAAGTTAATTAAAGAAATAATTAAAGCAAATGATCGGGGAAATAAAGAGAAGGGCAATGGGCAAAAGAATTACCATGATAGTGATTTTAAGGATAACAGAATTAAAGTCAACGCACTTTTACGCTTGAATGGGGGCATTAAAAATAATAAAGGCAAAACCGATTACCTGGTAGGAGATAAAGACAAGAATAAAGAGAATAGCGGAAAATATCAGGAAAGGATTGAAAATTATTTCAATCAATTATTAAAAAATTATCAATATGAAACCAATTTTTTTAATAAAAAAAATTATAAAAAAAAAGTCTCGAACTGTTCAGAAAAAATATGGTCATTGCTACATCGAATTAAATTAAATATTTCTAATCAAATTGATGACATTCAAAATTCAGATTTATTTGATCAAAATAAAAAATTATTAAAGAAAATTGAAAAAACGACAAAGAATTTTAGATTTAAAGAAAAAATTTATCAAAAATATTTCCAAAAATGTCTTCAAAAAAATTTAAAAGTTAAAAAAGATGGCATTAATCATACCAGTTTATACTTTAGTACAATTCAAAAATTTTCCAAAATTAGTTATAAATTAATTTACACTTTATTAATTGATGATATTTTAATAATATATATACCAAGTATTCAATTTAGTAAAATATTCACCTTAGGTGGAATGAGATTTACTCAAATTTTAAATGAAAGTGGTTTACAGAAAGAGTTAACTCATTCCAGATTTGGTGCATTTTTTTCGCCCACTAAGCAAGAGCATTTAATGGATTTTTTTATTGGGCTATCCAATAAACTATCCAGAGACAAAAAGACCGATTCAAATAAAAACTACACCAAGATAAATAGAAATTATACTAAAGGAAATGCATGGGGTGGGGGTAATCATATGAGTAGAGACAGAGGTTGGAGAGGCAGCAGAGGCAATCAACGAGGGTGTGATGATGTTAATAATTTTACAAAAAATGCAAAAAGGCATAAAAATAACATTAAAAAATTAAAAATTCTGAATTCTTGGGATAAAAAAATTAATTTCTCGATGAGTAATAGCCCAATTTCGAGAAGATCTTCGTTACCAAATCAATTAACCAAATCAAAATCTCGATCATCCTTAGAAATTAGGAATTCAATAATGAATAGCGAGTTGAATACATTTACCCGAATTAAGAATTTTAGTTGTATGAATTGGGAGAAATTATTTAATTCAGTAAATAAATTCAGCAAAAATCAAGCATTATTTCAAAAAATATTATCAAAGCATTATTATTTGTCCTCACGAGAAGAAGAATTCATTAATAGTTGGATACTTCAACATCAAGAAAACCCAAAAAGGCAAATAAAAAAATTAAATACTTCTTTTAATCATCTTAATTTTTTTGATCCATTATTCAGTAATAATCCATTTTTTTTGAAAATAAATAATAATAGTAATCGTAATCGTAACCATTCAATAAAAATTAATAAGGCAACGGGATCATTGAACAATGTTGATATGAAGAAAAATGTTAAGGATAAACATGGTCAAAAGCCTTCGATATCCAATTACCACACGAATCGGTTATCAAAAAGCAATAATACAATAAATAAAAAAAAATATATAAAGCCGACCAAGAAAATTCAACCCTTTCAAAAAATGTTTAGCAAATACTGTAGAAAAAATAAAATTGAAATGAAATCTGATCACCCAATCATTTTAATTTCTAGTAAGTGGCTACAGATTTTCCCCTGGGATAAAATCTTTAATGATAATTTAATTAGATGCTTTTCTCTTCTTGATTTGTTGTTTTTACCAAAGCTAAAGCCCGAATCACAAGTCAAGGCGAAAGCATCAAATAATAACGCCAGAAATATTAATTCAAAAAGCATCGAGAAAGAAACAAAGAGAAAGACGAAGAGTGCCGAAGGCAGTAAGTCTAATATAAAGATTAACACCAAAATAATCAATAACAAGGATATCGAAAGACCGATGATGCTCCCACATTATTTTGCCTTCAATTCATCGCCAGAATTTGCGAAAGAAATCATTAAGCAAGAATTGCAAAAAAAGAAAAATGTGTCAAAAAAAATAATGTTCCAATTGAATCATTCGGTCGAATTATTTTTAAGTGGCAAGGAAATGCAAAATAGCCCCCCTTTCCACTCGCCATTATTAAAATTTGGGAATTTGTCAGGTAAAGGATTGAAAAAATTCATTACCTTTTTTGAAAACCGCCTATTTATGAATAATCCAAAGTTGCTCATTTATCTAATTAATTTATCTTTGAAAAAAAATCATTTCCCAGTATTTTTGATCTCAATGATAGACTTTTTAGATATGTCGCAAATCATTTATTATTTAATCAGTAAGAATTTATATTTCACTTTTTTAGTCGCCAAAGAATCCAAAATGTTTGAAATTGTGAAACTACTGAAAAGAGCACAAGACGGTTATTTATTTAACATAAAAAATAAAAAAACACCGAAAACACCTTACCAATTTTTAACCATTACTGTCAAAACCATACGCCAGGTTTTAAATACAAATATTTATATTTATTCACCTCCGAACCCTAATCAAAATATAATTGATTTTTATTGATTGGTACACTTCTCTTTCATTAGAATGTTGATATTCCATTTTTAATTAATTTTTCGTTTTTTTTTAGAAATAAAGTATTAAAAATGAGTTTTTTTTAAGATTTTTTTTGTTTTTTATTCTTTTTATTTTTCTTTTTTCTTGTGGGATGTGTGGAAATGATATTTGAATATTTATTGCCCTTTTTCTCAATTACCTAAAAAATAATAATAATAAACGAAATTGAAAAGTTCAAATTAAAACAAAACCTAATGAAAAATTTCAATTGAGAACCCAAAAATAAAAATTCATCATTCAAGAAATAGCCATCTATTATTCTTACATCATCAATTCGGATTTTGGAAGAAACATTCAAATAAAATTATCAAAAATTAAATTTTTGAACCACTATTAAAATACATATGTTAAACCAAAGATCAATCAGTTAAGAATCAAAAGAACAAGTTAAACCCTGACACAAGATAATCTTTTTTTCAAACTTCAGGGATTGTAAATCTTAACTTTAATATGAAAAAATATTGTTTTGTTCTCTTATTTAATTTCATTTTTTTGAAATTTAGATCAGAAGTATTTTATCTATATTATTTTGAAAGTATATAATAATTGGAAAAAGTTGAGTTCATTAGGTAAAGAATCAAAAATTAGATCAAATTGCTTCATAATTCTCAAGTATTTAACCATTATTATTTCTAAATTTTTCAAGTTTTGTTTAAATAGAAACTATTTGACTGTCTAGTCAATTGTTCAATAAATATTGTTGTTGATATAACACACTTTTACTTCATAAAACAATATTTCATATTAAAATCTCTTTTTTCATTTTGACAAAAGAACATATGCTAAATAATTCAAAGAAAAATACAAGAACGGATAAGTAAATTCAATTTTTGTTTGATAAAATTTTATTCTTAAAAATAAAAACTATAAATAAAAGATCAACTGGGGAAATGTATCATGAAAAATAATGGCAATTTTTGAATAACAATAAACTTATTCTTTTCAAAATTGGAAAAATTCTGAAAATTGTCTTACAAATTTCAATCTCATTTAAATTTTTCTTAAATACAAAAGAATTAACCTTTAAAATGATTTTGGTTATGTAAAACTTCTTATTTAATTGGGTTTTATATTGTAAAAAGAAAAGAAAAAGAAGAAAAATGGATGTGTGTGTGTGTGTTTAATTGCGATATCTTTATATAAAAAAATAAGAGTAATCAATATAATTTAAAAAAATTAAGGTTACTAAAATTACCTTTTCATTTTTAATAATAATTATTATTTAAATTATCATCAAGATTCCAGAACTTGAAATACTTGGAGATATTAGATTTATTGTTGTTATTAGACTTTCTAAGGTTAAAAATGTATAATCAAAAAAAAAAAAAAAATAATATTTTCAAATAAAAATTTATTTTATTAAATGTAGAAATGAATTTTAATTTAATCAAATTAAAACGTTATATTTGAATAGATAATAAGCTTTAGTTTTAAAAAATCTCAAGGCTTCAAATAAAACTAAAATATATGGAAAAAAAATACTGATAATAAATATTATAATTATTGGGTTTTCATGAATTTGTGGTGACAGAGTAAAAATTATAATTTGGTTCTATTCTTTTTAATTCTTGGAAACCTATCAAAAGTGTCCAGAATTTTCAAGGTTCAATATTATCGGGTAAAATACTATCAATTTTACTCAATTTTTTGAATGTCTATTAGACCTTAATGAAAGTGTTCATTAAGCAATGCGGAGTAACGTAGAGTGTCTAGTTTTACCAGAATTCTAAGAAATGGAGGAAAATTCACAATTTTACTATATTCCTTTGAATACCTAAAAGGTTAACTGTGATTTTTTTTTTAATTGAAAAAATAAAAAGAAAATTTATTCTCTTTTCTTTTAATTTCTTAAATTAAAAAAAAAATACATAATGGTGCTTTTCTTGATGTTTTCTATTTTATTTGTGAAGTATTCTAGGTTTTTTTGAGGTTTTCTATTTTATTTCTGAAGTATTCTAGGTTTTTTTGAGGTTTTCTATTTATTTAGAAAATCAATAGATTTTCGTTAGCTTTTTTTTTTAATTTTTGTAATAAACTGATAATTTAATAAATTTTCTGTTTATTACAAAAAATAAAAAAAAACCTAGAACACTTCAGAAATAAAATAGAAAACCTCAAAAAAACCTAGAATACTTCACAAATAAAATAGAAAACTCAAAAAAACCTAACGAAAATCTATTGATTTTCCATATAAACAGAAAACTCAAGATTACTGACAACGGTTTTCCAAAATTCAAAAGAATTGAGTAAAATCAAAAATTTTTAACTATTCTTTTAAATTATGGAAAACCTAATGAAAGTGTCCTAGGTTTTTTTTGTTTTTTGTAATAAACCGAAAATTTATTAAATTTTCAGTTTATTACAAAAATTAAAAAAAAACTAATGGAAAAATCAATAAAAAATATTTATTTTAAATTTAAAATAATAATTAATACCTTAATAGACAAAAAAGTGATTAGTTATCTCTAAGAATATTGTGTAATAATTTAAAATTGTTTTGATATATAATTAAATAAAATCTTAGCTGTGAAGAAAATAAAAATAAATTATTTACTCCTAACTTTAAAAAAAAATATTATTTGTTAATTAATGGATAATTCAACTTAAATGGATAAATGTCTTTCAATATATATATATATATATATATATATATATATATATTAAAGATCATCCCTGTTAACCAATTGATTTATTCTATATCATGTAATTAAACAGTGAAAAATTTTACAATTCTTTAATTTTTTTTTTTTTTTTGATAATATTTTTATATTATAGTATTGGTTTTCTTTTCTCTGAATACTCAAAATTTTGACTTTAAATAAGAGAATGTTGTTAATTGTAAATAATAAAATAATCATATTCCATCAAATTTAATACAATATATTCAACCTTGGTAAAGTGTGTTGAAGTTTAATAACTTAGTTCATGATATGAATATTGATTAATAATTATTTATGAGATAACACAAAAATAAATTGTAAAGTGTTTAATATCTTTGATGTTCAATGTATTAATAATCTGTCTCGAATAAAGATGTCCTTTTTTGCATTTCTTCCCCTGATACGATATATAGTTAATTATCCAAAATTATATCTAAAGTAAAAAAATATTTTGAAAGTAAACATACTGATATTTTGAGAAAGTTTTAAATGATAAATTGGGTTTGTTTAAATTCTTCTTAATTTTTTATAATTTTTCTAATATTTTTATATTTTTTTGTAGAAGAACTTTCTCAAATAAACAATAAAACAATTATTAGAGAAAATTTTTATTATTAGATCTTACTTTTTGAGAGTTTATGGTCTTCAAAGATTTACCCACCAGTAAAATTTGTTTTAATTGGAAGTAAATGATATTATTACTGAATGCTTAATATGTTCAAAATAATCTATTATAAATCTGAAAATACAATTTATTTTATGTATTATACTAATTTTCACAATAAAAATTGACCTTATAATAACATATTTTTTTTTTAGATTCTGTTTTAAAATCGAAAAATTTTAACTCAAGATAATTAGAATTCCTTAATTCAACAATTCTTATTGTGATGCTTCCAAAAGTAACTATTTTTTCAATTTTTTAATTTCAAAGATTAACTCAATAATCATTAACATAAAAACACAAAGACTGATTAGTTTTTTTTTGCTTCCTTATACAACTAGATCACACATCAGTATATTTACAATATTTAAATAGAATAATTTGTTAAAATAATATCAATTGTTAATTATTTAATTTTTTCAAAAAAATGAATTTTTTAGCAATTAATCATTTTCACCCAAATTTAAAGAAAAATATTTTGCACCTTTGAAGTTTAGATATTGATAATTCAACCTTTAAATTTGTAACAAAATTCGTTTTTTTTTTTTTTCGAAAATTCTTGATTTTTTTACTAATCCGGGATTCTTTTCTAATTGATGGTGTCAAAAAAAGTTCTCTTTTACTTAATCTAAATTTAGAGGAATACGGATGATGGAATTTTAATATGATTCGTACCCAATAACAGCATGTTTTAATTTTAGGACTTCTCATTGGTTGAAGTAAATCACTTCTCCTTCATAATTTCTTTTTTTGATGATTGGGAGAAATTGATAAAAAAATTAATATGTATTTGAACCAATATCAGAAATTGATAAAAAACTGATAATTATTTTTGAAATTATTCCAGAATTTGGAATGAAACCAAATATTATAATAACACTAAAATCAAAAAAAAAATATAAGAAATTAAATATTTAGGGATTTGGTTTCGTAAAGAAAAAACATTAAAAAAAAATCAAAAAAGTAAATACTAACTTTAAAAAAATAAACTTGATTTTTTGTCAACAAATATTAGCCGATGAGAGAATATTTTCCTATTTTCAAATCCGTATTAGCAAATTGTTATATAGATTATTGTTTTTTAATTTAGTTCAAAAAGATTTTAACTCAATTGATGTTTGAATAAATAAAAAAGTAACAAAAATTTTAAAAATCAATTAACATTCTTCAAGAAAAATTAATAAAAATGATGACAAAACTTGACCACGTCAGAATCTCAATCTTAAAAAGAAGAAATAAACTCAAAAAAATTTTTGAAATACTTTGATTTAAACAGATTTCAAAATATTAAAATTTTCCAAAAAAAAAAAAACAAGTTGAAAATATTAACTTTTAAATAAAAAATTTAAAATTATTAAATGTAAATTTTAATTAATTTAGAGAACTTAATAATAAATAATTTTCGGTGGAAATGTTAAGAATATTTAAAAATTATTATATATAATAATAATATCAAGATACAGTCGTATCACCAAGTGCTTTAGAGTCTTAATTTTTCCTGAATATAGAAGAATAGAGAAAAATAAGAGATTTTACTCAATTCTTTTAAATTCTGGAAAACCTAAGGGCTGTAAAAGGAAAAACATTACCTCCCTCTAAATAAATCAAAAAATTATTTCTTGTTAGATGGCAGAACTTTATGAAAGCAATATTATATTTACTTCTAATTTATTGTCCGTTTTGTAGATTTTTTAATATATAGGCCTTCATGAAAAAAAACAAAGGTCTTTTTAATTTGAAACACTGTTTTAATAAGTCTGAAACGATAATTATCTCACCTGCAATTTGTTTTTTCAAAAATGTCTATTTTGAATTATCTTCCTTAAAAAGAAAAAACCTTACTCACTATCTTTCAACAGATCACTTTTTAACTTAAAATTAATCCAATAAGCCAAATATATTAAACAAATTGATTTTTATTTTTTTTCCTTTTACTAATTTCAAATCAATAAGACTTATGCAATATCAATTCGAACAAGGACTAACTGAAATACGGATTAAATTACAGTTTCAAAAAAGAAAGAAAGAATCAGATTTTACAATCAATCTTACACAAAATTCGATCTGCTTACAAAGAGGTAAAAACCACCCAACGATCGAGGGAACCTTATTTTCAAAAGTAATTGTCTCAGATAGCGATTGGGAATTAACAAATGGAGGAAAGGAGTTAGTTATTACTCTAGAAAAAGAATCAGAAGACCATTGGGATTTGGTTATCAAAGATACATTAAACCAACAAATTGATTCACATTCATGTTTTTTGTTGAGCGAAAAATTGCGTAAATCTTTTGATCAAGAAACTGCCTTTAAAAAAATGGAACAACTTGCTTATTCCAACCACATCCCTAGTTTGATAATGCTGGCAAGAATATATGCTGGAAAGAATTTGTGGAACATTAAAAGGGATTTGAAAAAGTCCTTCTTTTTTTGGAAAAAAGCCTCCGATCTTGGGAATTATACCTCCCAAATGATGTAAGTACACACTAAGTGTCTTTTTTTTTTTTGTTTTGCTTTTTTTTTTTTATTGCATTTTTGAAATCAGGAGGAACGTTTCTTTGTTGTCCTTCGATTTGTAATGGTTTTTTTATTTTTCTATTACTTTTTTTTTCTTCTCATTCCTCGTTTTTTCTTTACCAATTGTCCATTTCTCCACAAGTTTCCATCTTTCATATTCGCACACAACTGGTATTAAATAAGAGGTTCTACATCGTATAACTTTTGAAATCTCAAAGATAAAAGTTGCACTCTTAAGGGATTAGTAACTCTTATTTATTTTTTTTCAAAAGGTAATAGAGTACTTATTTTTCCAAAAGTAGAATTAAACTTTGATAAACAAACCCCACTTACCAACTCTAGAGAAATGAGTTATCATTTTTAAAAAATCCTTTTTTTATCAATTACTTGTTCAGTAAAAAGAGTTGACCATTTTGGAAAAAAAGTGAAACAGGAAAAAAAGTTCATACCGTTTTTAATTAGGAACATTAATAGAACCCCGAAAATGAAAAGTAAAATCAATTAAGATAAGAAACCAATTAACTTCAAATAATAACCCATTATATTATTTTCTATCAAACCAACAAATACACTTTAAATCTACTTTATTATCAAAATTATTAAAATGATTTTGGAGATCGCAAAAATTATCAATTTTTTGCAACAAATTTTTAATAATAGATCAATCAAAGAAAAGCCCATACCAAAAGATAGTATTAAAAAAACTGTTATTGTGCTGAATACTTCATTTTGTCTTTATTTATTTATTTGTTGTTTTTTAATTGATCTTACTTTGAATTTTCAGGTTCTATTAATGTTCCCAATTAAAAACGGTATGAACTTTTTTTCCTGTTTCACTTTTTTTCTACAATGGTGATCTTTTTTGATAGGAATTTTTGATTTAAGGTTTACAATTACTGAAATTTGAAAAAAAGATTATCTTATTTTGGGTATAACGACTTGTTATTTTGATTCTTAACTGATTGATCTTCGACATTCATATGAATTTTAATAGTGGTCCAAAAAGGCAATTTTTGGGAATTTTTTTCTTTTGTTTCCAAAATATGAATTGAAGAGTGTAAGACTAATATATTGGTAGGTGTTTAATCATAAATTTTGTTTTTTAGGTTATCAATTAAATATTTATTTCGCTTTTACTTCAATTACCTAAAAAAAAAAAAATAAATTTTTTAAAAGCAACCAATAAAATCAAACCTAAAAAAATATTTCAATTGACAGCCCACAAATCACATTTTTTTATAACTTGCCTTCCAACCTATTAGTTTTTCACTCTTCAATTGGGATTTTGGAAAAAATAAATTCATTTTTTAGCCAAAAACTGCTTTATTGAATCACTATTAAAATTCATACTATGTCCAAGATCAATCAGTTAAGGAAGTAAGTGCATTTTTCAAATTTTGAGTGCCACAGTTTATTGAAACCGAATCTTTCAAATCATTTCTTTAACTAAATACATTGGTATTTTAATAAATACTGAAATGAAATATATTCCAGTATAATATCTTTTCAAATCAACTAAAAAATGGAATTCAAAAAAATGAAAAGATTGATCAAAAAAAAATAAATAAAAATCATTTATTTCTTGATCTTATCTGTAACATTTGATATAATTACTTATATTTTATTTGGTTTTATTTGTAATTCTTCATGGAAATACTTTTGTTTGTAAAATTTTTTTAAGAAACAAATTACTTTATATTTCTAAAGAATTTTTAAAATGAAATTAAAAATCCTATTTTCATTTAATCCATCTAATTCTAATTTATTTACGAAAATATGATGTTGTTTTAAAAAATATCTTCCGAAATAAAGGTTTATTGGATAAATTGGTTTGATTTGATAATTATTTATTTTCCATTAAAATGAGAACTAAAAATAATTTTTAATTTGATTGAAATTTTTTATAAATTTTTTTTTTTATTTTGGGTTGAATATTTTGTAACTGTTATTTGATTCCGAGAATCCAATCCTTTTCATTTAATATTTGAAATGGTTTTGTTTGATAAAAATATTCAAAAAAGAATTTTGAAAACAAATTTTTTAAAAAAATGTTTTTTCAAATAATAATCAATAGTAATGTGGCGAGAAATACAAGGTTATAAATTATTTGGATTCATCCAAATTTTGAAGATAAAGAAAACAAATCTTCGAAAATAGGCTTTGTTTCATTTTTTTTTTTTCATTCTTGATTTCAAAAAATTTATTCGTAAAAATGATCTTTTGTGTTTGGTCTTCTAAAAGAAAGATATTAATTTCAAATACACCTTTTCTGGTCTATTTTTTTGGTTTACTGTTTGATTAATTTCACTCATTCCTATAAACACATCTCTAGATCCAAAACCAAATTTAATAAAACTCAAAATATAATCAAAAAAAATGTTCAAAAAATCGAAAAATGAAAAATTCAAATCTGAATTACTTTGGGTTCATTTTCTTTTCACAAATAGAGCAGTGAGTGATGTTTTGGTTTCATGGTTTCAATATCTGGTGGTTAAAAAAAAATATTTTTCAGTAAGGTTTACTCAATTAAAATTTTTCAAAATAGTAAAAGGTACTTACTTCATCAAGAATCAAAATAACAAGCCACCACCCAAAAAAAGATAATCTTCTTTATAAATTTCAGGGATTGTAAAGCTTAAGGGATAAGTAATTCGGGTGAAAAATAATTTTTTGAAATGAAAAAAAAATTTTGTAATTTTTAAGAGTTCCTAATACCATTTAAAAACTAACCAACACGTGATGTAAAGCGCTATCGATCTCAAAAAAACAACAATCAAAAAAGAATACATTTTTAGAAAAAAACGCCCAAGAACGACCAATTTTAATTAAAAACTAACCAGCATGTTATTGTATGATCGATCTCAAAAAATCAACAATGAAAAAGGGGACATTTTTTAGAAAAAAGAGCCTAAAGTGAAATACACAATTTCCAATTTAAATGATTAATAAATATAATTTTGAAAGCAATGATTTTCTTTTCAAAGTGTAGCTCTTTGGTAATTTTTGAGTTCTCGAATTAGTTTTTTTTTTTTTTTTTTTCATTTCTCAAATGAGTTATCTTTACAAAAAGAATTCAATCAAATCCTTATTTTGGTAAATATAAAGAGTTACAAAACAACAAAAAAATGAATTAAATCAAATTAAATTGATTTTATTATTGGAAGAAAATGATTTTACCCAAAAATGAGAAATATACATTTGTGATAATCTAAAACAGTAAAAGAATTAGATTTTAAATATGAATTTTTGAAACTGTAAATCTCTTTAACTTTTTTTTTTTTTTGCTTTAAATTTTCTGTCTTGAAATCCGTTCAATCTTACTCAAATTTCTTTTAATTTGTCCACTCAAATGGTGTTCATTTTCTGAGTTATTCTAATTTCTCTTATCGAACTTTCAATAAAAAATTAATTTTTTTTTTAATTTGAATTTAACAATCATCAAAATCTTGCGTATCTTTTAGTTTCTCTTAAAGTATAAAAGTAAATATTTATACTTTTCCCCAAAGTATTTATACAATTTCCTTTTTTTATTAACTCTGCAAAACAAATGTTCATTGGGGTTTAATATTAACTATCCTGTTAACTCACCAAAATACTCTATTTTATATCATTTATGAACAAGGACTTCCAAATATTTATTTAAAAAAAAAATAAATAAATAACAAAATAGTATTGGTTTACTTGTTTTTATTACTGAAGAGTTACATTTACTCAATATATCTTAATTTTTACCGACAGGTGGGTATCTATTTTGAGCTTATCCTTTTTTAGAGGGTAAGTCGCTCCTCAGTATATGGTGAAAATTCAATTGGGGTGGAACTATGCTCTTTTTAAAAAAAAACAATTAAAATGATAAATTAAACTAAAATTCAAAATTTTTCACACAGCTAAAACGTTCCAAACAATCACAATAATATATATTCATTCAAATTGGAGATAATTTTGATTTTTGTAAAATATGAAAATCATTTTTTCATCTTTTAGTTTTTGTTTTAATTTTATTGTTTGAATTACGTAATTTGTTTCGTTCGATCAAAATTTTTTTGAACAATTGATCTTATGTTAAAGTTGAGTTGTTCCAAATAGAAGGACTCAAATAAAATTAGTTGGTAGTATCTAACCTTTGATCGATCAATATTTTTAATAGAATTTAAGCAAATTTACTAATGTATTTTTTTGTTTTGCTCCCTCTAAAATTTTTAACACACCCATGATTTGTTTGTATTGATAATTATTTATTTATTGTTTTGTGGGTATTGTAATTTATGAAAAAGTGTTAACATTTCAATTAGTGAATGGTTTTAATTTGGTAAATCTTCTTGAATTGATTAAAGAAGTTTTTTTTTTCACAAATTGAATTTTGGTGTGTTCAAAATTTTGAATTGGGGTTTACAATTAATTTTCATTCTTTGAGGCGTTTGTCAATTTCTCTAAAATTACTTATTCTAAGATGAAATACATTTACAAATAAACTGAATTCCATCGAAAAAAAAAAAAAAAATATTATATTAAAATCGGCAAATTTTAGTAATATTATATTATTTGGGTATTACAAATTGCTCTTCTTTGTTATTTTTAAGTTTTTCTATTTCTTAAAAAAAAAAAAAACTTTTTTTTTATTTTGATTGTTTTTCTTTTTTCTAAGGGATTTCCAAAAAAGTGGGGCATTTTTTTTTACATTTCATAAAAAATAATCTTTTTTAGTAATGGTAATCATTAATCAACTATACCAAATTAAGTTTAATATTTATACCAATTGAATCAACCACTTATGTATTTAATTCAAAGCATGTTAGTTGAAATATTCCCAAAAAATGAAAAAAAATCTGGCACTTTTTTTGGTTAAAGCAATGTACGACCAATTTCAATAAAAACCCGGAAATATGGAAAGGGAACAAATGATTTTTTAAACACGATAACGCAGTTATATGTTTTTGATTATATTGTAAATTTTGTTGAGATTATACAAGTTATGAAAATATTTTTTTCGATCAAAAAGAAAATACTAAACACCAATTTTCACCATAAAAAAATATCCGATAAAATCGAGATCATAAATTTTCATATATTTTATTTCTGCAATACAATACTAAGAAACAAATTTAATTATTATCAAGAATATATAAATGGTGGTTAATGATTTTATATATTTAAATCCTTTTTTGAAGAATGGGTTACATAAATATATTTTAAAATAAATTTGTCCCACATTCTTGGAAATAGCTTATTAACCACTCCTTTTTTTCTCTTTTTCTTGTCTTTGTTCAAAAATATATTTTTTTCTATTCATTTTTTAAAGAAAAGTTACCCTTAACTTTAGAATCTTACCGAAATCAAAAAAAATAATAAATAAATAAAAAGTTTTATAAAAACAACTTTTTTACAACAAACAGGTGGTAATTTTGTTGGTCATCTCTCTTTGATAATAAAGTAAAAAGAAAAAAAATCAATGTTTTTAATATTTTTTTTTACCTTTAAAACATTAAATACTTTTAATTAATTGAAAAATTTTGATTTTTAAATTTTTTTAAAATTGAAAGGGTTTTTTAAGAACTAGGTTTCAAATTGAAAATACGGGTTCTAGTAAGTATTTAGGGGTTGGTAAATCTCACAAATTTTTGTCCGATAAGATCTAAAAAGTAAAACATGAAATATTTTTCCTAAAATTGTCTGTCCTCGTTTCTGTGATTTCTGTTTTATCTAAAAATGGAAAAGAGGATCGGAAAAAATCTTTTTTTGAGAAAAGTTGCCTTTAGAACAATTTTTAAAACTCTGGTACCTTGTCTAGAATTTTTTAGTTTTTTTGTAATTATAGGAAGTAGATTAAGAGGTTTTAAAAGTTGTTCTAAAAAGTCAAAATGTAGGGAATTTGTATTTTTTGATGAATAATCCCTTGTTATTTCCTACAAAGATATATTTTGATAAGGAAGAACAGGGGCTGGGTTTGTTATTGTACCGAATCCACCAAAATTTACATTTACCAAAAAGATTATTTTTTTTTTTACAATCGACAGACAAAGTTTTTTTTTTTAATTTACTAAAAAAACTGAAGAATTTTTGCAAATTTAATTTTCATTAGATCGCTGCCTGTAAAATTCCATAAAAACTTTACCACGCAACCTCAGAACAATTTGTCTTGATACTAACAAATAGGTTTTGTCTGAAACAAGACAAACAAAAAAAAAATATCATACGTATAATAAAAAAGATCTTTTGTATGTTTGTAAGGATCGCTTCTGTTCAAAAATCAAATGGAGTAAATACTATATGGCAAAAGATTTGAAGAGAACTTCAATTTTTGAAAAAACAAAAAGAATCAACACAAAGCCAAAAAAATTAAGAGAAAAACACAACTCAATTATTGGAATTAATCTGATTTAAAAAAGACAATAGAACAATTCATGTAATTGATGATCAAAAATCATAGAAAATATGATCTTTTAAATTTAGAGTTATTTATTGAAAATGTTTGAAATGATCTTTATTTTTTCATGCTTAAGACAATATTTGTTATTTTTCTTTTTCATTTTTACATTTCTTAGCAAGGGTGTTCGAGTTTAGTTATCTCAAATTTTTTGTACATTTTTCATTAAAAAAATTACAAAAAAATGCTTTTTGATCCCAATTGGAGAATATTTTGAAGATCCTGAGTTCTCATTCTAAATGATATTGGATATAAATGTGTTGAGGCTATTTGATAAATCAAAAATGTAGTCGTTAAATAAACCACAACTTTTAAATTTTCTATTTTATAATATATAAATTTTATTTCTAATATAAGAGAAAAAAATATAATCTAAAAAAAAAAAAGATCAAATTGGAATATAATTTTTTAAAAATATTTCTTCACATTTTCGTTTTTCATTATTGATTTTTTTGAATTTTAATTTCTATTTAATTAATTAACCAAAAATAATTAAAATGATAATAGGGTTGGTTTGTATTATTTTGATGGTCTAGGTTGTGAAAAAAATTATAAAAATGCTATCAGGGTTTTTAAAAGAGACATGCAATTAGGATTTTTATATGGATCTTATCTAATTGCTTTAATATACTCTGAGGGGGGTTATGGAATCACAAAAAATGATCAACTTGCTATTTCTTATTTTCTTGTTTCTGCACAAAATAAGAATATTTTTGCATTTTTAGAAATTGGTAAATTTTATTAATACTTTGATTTTATATTAATTAATTTTTTCTAAAAAATATTTTTGAATTTCAAAATAGTAAAATTTTTAAAACAAGAATCTTTTTTAATTACATAATATTCGATAAAGTGATGTCTTGATTTTGTTTAATTTTGTCTCGAAAAAAATGGTATTAATAATCGAATAATTGGTGGTTATATTTAAATTCATGCTAGAATTTAAAAAATTCGAGATAATAATTATAAAATTGGGGTGTTAGATAAATTTTACAGAAATTCAAAACCATGATATTTCTTGAAATAAAGTGATTAAAAAATTAATTTAGATTTTCAATAATATCACAATTGTATTAAGCCCATGATTCAATAAGCATTACCACAATATTTTATACTATATTGTTAATTGAAATCGAAATCATCACTTATCCTATTTGGTCCAAATATTGTTTTCTATAAAAATCATTCCAATTTTATAAATTCTTTAATAAATAAAAATATGATCTTATAATATTGAACTAGTTTTTCTCAAAAAAATTTGTAATGTTTATATGCATTTAAATAGTGATCAAATCAATAATGCACAAAAGGAAGGATTTGGTGAAAACATTTTCGTGATGTAATAGTTAATTTAGATCGCATCAACTGATTTTGTTTATTTTCACGATTTAAAAGAATTAAGTTGAAACTTAATGTCATTAATTGTAAAAACTTTTTTTTCAATTTAGTCGAAACAGATTATGTAATTATAAAAACAAAATTAAAACAATAAAATAATGATTTGAAAATACAGTTTGTTAAAAAATAAAAATTATTTCTAAATCAATGTAAATTGTGGTATTGTTATTATTTTAACTGTTTAAAATATCTCAAAATTTTTGAATTGTGATTTCAAAATATTTACCCAAATTAATAAAATCTTTAAATGAGAATAACTTATCCATTTTATAAGACAAAATACAATTTTCAAAAAAAAATTTTTTACAAGATCCCAATAAGATTTTCATTTTATTTTTGTAAAAATACTAGGTTGTTAAGACAATTTTATTAGAGGTAACATGATTTTATTTTGATGAGAAACATCAAGTTAAAATCAGTTAATTTTCAATTTTAAAAATTGTATTTTCAATAGTCATATTTAAATTTTAAGCTCAATAACTTGAACCTACAGTGAATTTTATCTTTTTTTTTGGACCATTTTTTATTATTATTCCTTCCTGTGTATGTGACATAACTTGTAACTTTTCTTATAATTAATATATTGAGATATTGGTAAAGGTTTACAAATAACTGACTACAGTTCTGTTTTTAATCGTATAAATATTTCCAATAATATTGTTGAAAATGTTAATATATTTAAAATCCGCCCTGTGATAATATTTTTCTTTTATTTTGATGTTACAGTATGTATTTCAGTTTAAAGTTTATTTACTGCTAAAT
This sequence comes from Anaeramoeba flamelloides, assembly GCA_027625915.1. Lineage (NCBI taxonomy): Eukaryota > Anaeramoebidae > Anaeramoeba > Anaeramoeba flamelloides. The sequence goes on from JANTQA010000012.1 coordinate 8,986,322, forward strand.
GGAAATAAAGAAAAGAAATAAAAAGAAGAGAAATTGAAAAAATGAAATTAAATTTTTTTTATTTTTTTTTAATTCAAGGTAAGATTATATGAAGTTCAGCAATTACCAAGCAGATAAATTCAATATTTAATTGTTAGTAATTTGAAAGTTAAGATCATTCCATTATTGAAATACATGAAATCGTTGTTTCTTTATTATTTTTAATGGTGTTTGGGTTTCTTTTTAATAGTTCAGACAAGTGATTTTCGATGGGATTCAAATCTTGTGATATTGAAGACATTAATCAAGAATTTATAAATCGGTTTTTCTATAAAAAAAAAAAAAAAGATATCTGAATATTTTAGTGTTTATCTATTTGCGATGTATTTTTGGAGAAAAAAATATGTATTACAGTCAGTCTCACTTTTAAAACATTTGATTTCAACGAAATTTGAGGTTCAAAAAAAATCTCAAATTAAGATAAATTTTTTGGAATTTAGTAAACAAAGATATTGTCAGATTCGTTATATCCAATTCCACTTTTAAGGCACAAACTTTCAATGCAATTCAAGGTACAAAAAAATCTCAAATTAAGGTACAAAATTCGGATTCTAGTAAACCAAATTATTTAAGTCACGATAAAGTTTCAAAAATTATGATTATCTTTACCAAATCGCGATATTCTATTTAAAAACAAGATATTCAATAATATCGCGATAATATCACAAATCGCTATATTCAATAAAATTGCAATAATTGTCAAAATATTGTGATAAGTTTCAAAATATCGTGATAAAAATTAAATTGTGATATAATAGTTGATGACTTTTAGAGCTAATCCAACCGTATTTTTAAAAAGAAAATTTTTTTTGATAAAAAAACAAGATCCTTGAAAAAAAAGTTATTCTTTTTAAAAAATAACAAAAAAGATACTTGATTTGATCAAAGATCAAATCAAAGAATTTTATTGTGTTTTATTTTGATTTGGTTGACAAACTGATCGATCCTTTTAGATCAACAAACATAATAAAAAAAGTCAAATAAATATTTTCTCAGTCAATCTTGGCGTTGTGAATTATTTTGAATAAAAGGGCTTTTTAAACAGCCAACTCTTCACACGTTCTTTGAAGAATGTATTATTGGGTGAAAACATTTTCAATATTTATGAAAGCTGAAAGGAGTTGGATAACTTTTCAAAAGCTTTCACAACACATTAACCACATTGATCACCAATTTATTAAGATTGTTTGTACATTTTTTTTCTTTTTGTTATTATTTTTCTTCTAATATCTTTGTATTTTACAGAAACCATAACTAGAGTTTAAAGGTTTTTTTTTGATCGATCATCAATAAAAAGAAAAATTCTCTCTTTCTTCTTTTTGGTTATTTAACTTGTGAAAGTAATAACTCCATTTTAAAAAAAAAAACCTATTTTATATTCAAGTACATTGTCAAAATTGTTGTTATTTTTAATATGATCATAAAATTTGTCTGATATTTTCCAATTGTTAAAAATACTGAAAAATTTTTTTTTATCCACTACACAAAATCTCGATTACTTTTATAAATATTTATGTCTTTCAAAACTTTCAAACACTCGAAGACACTTTACAACACTTCCAAAAATTTATTAACATTTTTAAAGGGGAAAGTTTTGTAAACCTCATGGTATTTTTGTAATGTGATTTTTTTTAGATTAATTTCCAAAAAATAATTTTCTTTTTTTCGCGATAATTTGGAATATTGAATTAATTTCGATTATATCCCAATTTTTATGGTTTTTTGTGATAAATTAGAACGAATCGCGATTTTTTCATATTATTGTGACTTTATTATCAACATTGCGATAATAAATCTTATCATCAAAACATCTATTATTATTTTTTCATCATGAAATTGAGTGAAAAATATTTGTTCTGAATAATTCATTGATATTTTTTACTCTTCAATCAACCTTGTATATGGATTAATAAACTTTTAGAATTATAAACACATTGCTTCTCAAAACAAACGCTTTATTACATAAAGTCTTGTTGGGTAAGTAGAGTATCTCAAATGTTTTTTCCCCCTTTTGCTCTTCACATATTACTTTTTTTTTCAAAGTGTAAGAGATCAAAGATGGACTCGTCTGAGAATATTACTTATGTCCACTCTTTTCATGTACAATAGCAATATCATAATATTCTGAAGTGACTTTTTTATATGTTGTACTTTCTTTTTAATTTTATTTGACATCGATGGAGAATATCCATATAAACCACTCTGATCTAAAAAATTACTTCAATAAAAAATACTTACATAAATCTGTTTTGAGATTTCATTACTCTCAATAAAAATTCATTTACATTAAAAATAAATTATTCTACTTTTCAAAACATTTATTAGTATTATTTCTTTGAGTTTTATCTATGATTATTACATTTATTATTTGAATTTTAATATGTGGGCACTTTGGAAATAGTTTGTATTTTATAAGGTATTTGGGATGTTATATCTTTTTATTTAAGACATCAGTTATTAAGTATGATCACCTTTTTTTTTTTTTTCATTATGTGTCAATCAATAATTAATTCGATTCGTTTGAATTATAAGAAAAAAAATATAAATGTTAAAATATTTAAAATCGTGAGTGTACTAATTAAAAGGTTTTTTTTGGTTTAATCATAAACTTTAAAAAAAATCAGAAAACTTTAAATAATTTTACTTTTTTTTTTTATATTGTTAATGAGGAGAGGTGATCCAATAAAAATACTTCCTATTTTCCTGAAATTCTAATTTTATTTAGTGAATTTTATCCTGGCTAGAATGTAGACAAGATTATAACTCATAAGATAACTTTTCTTCAAAAAATAAAATGAAAAAAAATTATTTTTAAACAAAGTTAGGAAAAAGAGAAAGATAGCAAAAAATAAACGAGATTAAAAAAACAACAAAAAATTTAAAATTTTTTTTTGTGCCCCAGTATTGAATGGGTTTAGTGGTGCTTCTTTACATATTAATTCTGTTGAACTTTTTCTAAATCACCTTCATTGTTATTACCAATTTTTTGTGAAATATTGTTCTTGTCAAAAGTTGATCCTAGTACAAGAAATTGTTACCTCACTCTTCAGAAGTTAATCCCTGTGTAAAATGATTGTATATACGAAGAAGTTTAAATTGTTAAGGTGATTTCTCTTCTTCGATAATTTTTCCACTCAATTGGAATCGCGATGCTGATTATCTTTCTTCTTCTCTGCTTTATTATTAAAAAAAAAAAAAACAATTCTTTGTGAGAGAAAAAAAAATAAACTCAAAAAAAGTAAATGGTAAAATAATAATAAATCTTCCATTTTATATTTTTAAATTTATATTAATATATAATAAATTTGATTTTATGTTTAAATTAAAGAGAATAAAAACAAGTTTGTTTTTGAATATCTCAAAATTCCATTTTTAAATGAAAATTATTAATATATATATATATGAATAACAAAAAAACTTATTAAAGTTTTTACATTTAAATGTTGTAAGAGAAACAGTTATTCATTTTTTTTTTTTTGTTTTTTTTTTTGGTACAAGTTTGAATTTTTTAGAATTTTTCTTTAAAGACTTTTTTGATCAAAAAAATAATAATAATTGTATAATATTTTAAATTTCTAATTGTTTTTTATTTTTTTCTAAATTCCTAAAAAATTTATTAATTCATAAAATTTTTATAAAAAAACAAAAAATAAATAATATTAATAGGAATTAGATTGATAAAGGGTTTAACGCTAGAAAAAAATGTCCAATATGGAATTCAATTGTTGGAATATGCAAAAAAAAAGGAAAAATCGCTGTTAATACCAATGAAAATACAAGAAATAGTCGAATCGCATCAAGGTGATTTAAATGGTAAAAATAAGAAGAAAAAATCAGAAATAATTGAAATGTTACAAGCCAAATATCCTCCACCTAACACTTTAATTGCTGATAAAGAAGGTACTTTTTATATTGAAACAACAGGCCTATTGACTGTGAAAAAAAATAATAATCTTAAGGATAATAATTCTTCGAAAAAAAGCATTACCCTTGAAGAAGAAATGTCTGAAATTCCAAAATTTTCAAAGTTTAAAATATTTTTTACTTTAGGTACTATATTTGGGGTTTCGGGATTAAGTATATTGAGAGGATCTCGAATACAACAAAAAAACGAAAATATCGATTAATTAATAATAATTTTTTTTTTTTTGCAATTATGTTAATTATTTGATTTGTTAATTATATTTTTATTTGGAATAATAATGTGTAAACATGGATTTGGATTTGAATTTTGTAATTGGTTTTAATTTGACCCGAAACAGTCAGTTTGTTAATTCTAAAATGCGTATTTTAAGCCCCATTCCAAAAATTTGGAAACACCAAAATCAAAAATAGACAAAAAAAAAAAACTTAATTTATTAGATTTTTTCAAACATAATATAAATTTACATTTAAGTTAGCCTATTATTAATGTTTTTATAAGTAATCATTTTCATCCAAATAAAAGAAAAAAATATATAAAAAGAATCAAAAATTCATTGTGTAAAAAATAATGAAACTATCTGAACAAAAAATGTATTGGTAAATTTGTTAAAATTTCACCAACAATTGTTGATCGATCAAATGATAAGATACCATCAACCAATTATATGTTATTTTCAATTTAACAAATTCAACACTATCCTTCTATTAGCCATCGAAAATTTTTTCCAGATCTAACGAAACATATTAGGTAAATTGAAAAAAGGGAAATGAAAATAAAACAAAAAAGACCAAAAATGAAATAGTTTGTAAAATAAATATTTTTTCCAAATTGAATTTAAAGGTGTTATTGAAATTCTTTTAATCATTTAAACTGTGTCCAAATTTTTGGGGTTTAGTTTAATTTTGAAAAATAAAAAGTATACACGAATGGAAAAAAATATTTAGATCAAGGTTAAAATTTAAAAACTTTTTCTTTTGGGTATAAAGGTAATTATTGAGTATATAGGAGATGGGTGGGTGAGAAGATGGTATATTAAAAGAAATGAAATTCCAAGCACAATATATAAATTGAAAATATCAAGTATAAAAATGTTAATTCCTATATTACATAAATCAGTGTATATCGTATTTTTTCCAAGTTTTATAAATTAATACATATCATGAGGGAATTTTATTGTTAGTGAAGTCTGACATTTTCAAATTTTAAACCTCAAAAAAACTTCGATTTATGGTGTTGATTTTGTATTATAATAGATGGTATAATATCAAAGTAACTCCAATTCAAAAATTTTAATACACCAAAATTCAATTTGTGATAAAAAATCTTATTTAATTAATTCTCAAAGAAATACCAAATTATAAAAATTAACTAATTGAAAATTTAATAATTGTTTATAAATTTCGATACTCACAAAACATCAAAAAAATGATTATAAATACCAAAACAAGACATATTTGCAAAAATGGTTTCTTCGTTTTACTTGATTTATTGATAAAATTAAAAAAATTCAAGTTAGATAAATATTTCACTACAATTATCATTTTTTCAAGTTTAATTCGGTTTAATTACAATATAATTAACATTCCAGTTCTTAAAAATCTTGGGGTGTTGTATTTATCCTTGTTAATCGTAATACAATTGTTTAAAGTTTCTAGTCTAGAAAAATAGATCTATTTTTGAAGTAAAAATTTTTTTAATTTTTGTCAAAATTAATTTTCCGAAAATTCAAGTTTAGGATAAATTTTTGCAAAGAGATAATAACTTATAGTTTTAAAAAAACTCTTATCATCTGAAAAAACTAATATGGAAAATAATAACTGATGATAAACATTATGTGTACCGTAGAGTGCCTTAAAGTCTGTAGGTTTTCTTGGGATTTTCTGTTTTATTTGTGAAGTGTTCTAGGTTTTTTTGAGGTTTTCTATTTTATTTCGTGGATTATTCCAAGTTTTTTTTTACTTTTTGAAATAAACCGAAAATTTTAATAAATTTTCGGTTTATTTCAAAAAGTAAAAAAAACCTAACGAAAATATATTGATTTTCTAAATGAATAGAAAACTCAAAAAAACCTAACGAAAATCAATCGATTTTTCAAATAAACAAAAAACTCAAGAAAACATAATAATTATTTTCCAGAATTCAAAAGAATAGAAAAAATCATTCTTTTTACTCTATTCTTTTAAATTCTGAAAATTGTCCGAGTTTTGTTTTTGCCTTTTCAAATAAAATGAAAATTTATTGACTTTTCTGTTTATTCCCAAAATTAAAAAAAACCTAACCAAAAAATCAAAAAAAAAAAATAATTTTTCCCATTTAAAACAAGAATAATATTTTAATAATATAAATGCCTAGTTCCCTATTTAAAATATATTCGTTGGATTTAAAATACTTTTAAAAGATAATATTATGACCTCTTAACTGTCAAGAAAAAAAATTTTTTCATTATTTACTATTAAATTGAAAAATAATATTAGTGGAAAATTGTATTAATCAACTTAAATTATAAAATTCTTTTTTATATCATTATTGTCCAAGGTCTCTTATTAATCAATAAGTTCTATTTTAAGTTATGTTATTAATAAGAGAAAATTTAGAAAATGTTTATTTCTGTTTTGAAATGTTTTTTATCATCATAGTTATGATTCATATGTGTCAAGTTAAATAAAGATATATTGATTTTTTTAAAAAAAAAAGAATTTATCGATATAAGACAAATTAAAATTTGGAGAAGTCATAAACTTCATATTTCGGTTGGTATTCATAAAAAATTTATCTTAACAAATTAGAAATTTTCAAAAATTAATATAATGTTGAAAAAAAAATTAACTCTTATTAATTTAATAGTATCACAACAAAAAATCAACGCTTATACAGGAAAAAAAATATTTTTTTAATACTAATATTGTTTATTAGTAAATATATTTTTATAAAGGGTGTTACAGAGTCATAATTTTCTTAATTTTAATAGGTATTTTCAATTTTTTTTTTAATTGTCTTTTATAATCAGAAAAAAAAATAAGAAAATAAAAAAAAAAAGAAAAAAAATGAAAAAAAAATACAGAATAAAAGTTTAGTTCTTGATAAATTTAATATTTAAACGTTTTTAGTAATAAATAAAAAACACCTTAGGGTTATAAAATAATACCCTCATCAAAATATCAATACTACTTATTTATTTTTTTCTTATAAACTAAATTCTGAATATATTGGGTATTAAGGGATTAGCCTCTGCCAAGTAGAGGCCCAGGAACAAAGTATGTTGTTATTGGGCTTAACTACATTTGTGCTACATCGTTTAAATGTCTATAAAAAATCGATTAGTCAAGTACTAATATTTGTTGATCTCATCAATTAAAAAATGATCTATGTATTAGTAAAAAACCCAACAATTTCAAAATAATATCTGCATTTCACCATAAATTTAAAGGTTGAGTTATCAATATTCAGACTACAAAGTCACAAAATATTTTTCTTAAATTTGTTGCAAAATTTAGATTAGTTACGAAAAAATTCTTGTTTTTTTTAAACATTAAATAATTAATGAATTGATTTTTTTGACAAATTATTTCTCAAATCCTGCAAATATATTGATACTACAATTAGCTTTATCAAAAATAAACAAAAATAATCAGTCTTTGTGCTTTTATGTTGATGATTATTGAGTTAATCTTTGAAATTAAAAAAATATAAAAATAGTTACTTTTGGAAGTTCTAAATCTAAATTATTAAATACCAGAATACTGTATTTTGGGTTTCTATTTTTCGATTTGGAAAAGGAATTAAAAATTTTTTTTTCAAAATGAAACTTTTCTAATGATGATTATTAGTAAAAAATGTAATAATTTATTGTGCAATAAGATTTATAATAGATTTTTTAGAGCTATTTGATCCATGGTGCACTAATATCGTTTACACCCAATTACAACATACTTTGATTATAGTGAAATCTATGGTGACGCTAATCCCTTAAAAATTACAATATTTTTCGTTTTAAAAACGAAAATTTTTCTCGTTATTTGTTTTTAAAAAAAATAAAGTTGAGTTTCCTACATAAATGACATTTATTAAAAGTAAAACTTATAAAATATAAATTTATTTTGATTTGTTAAAAAGCTATAAATATTCTAATAAGAAAAAATCGAAAAATAAACTATTCAAAAACAAGAATATAACCAATTTTTTTGTTTCTTGGGTTAAAAGAAGAAGAGGTAGAAAAATAAATGAAGGTAAAAGTAATACAATCTATCAAAGCAAATGTGAATAATTGTTTAAAAAAAAACTGTAAAAATCAAAAAAATTCCTCAAAACCAAATTTTATAATTAATGATTATAATAATAAAATATTTGATTTTTTGCATTTTTTCCTCATTTCCATTGGCCAGATAGTTGTTTGTATTTCGCCAATATGTGCCTTGCGAAGAAAGAACATGCATAATCTTGACTGGCCAATACCACCACCAATTGAAAGTGGTAATTTCCCATTTAATAACTTTTTATGAAACAACAAATCCTTACGTTCTTGACACCCTCTGATTTCTAATTGGGCCTTTAAGGAATTTGGGTCAACCCTAACCCCCATTGAGGAAAGTTCAAGGGCGATATCTAAGATAGGATAATAAACCAAAATATCTCCGTTGAGACCCTTATAGCCTTTTTCGTTGTTAATTGACGACCAGTCATCATAATCTGGCGAACGGCCATCATGAGGGCTGCCGTTTTTTAAATCAGAGCCGATCCCGATGACAAAGACTGCTCCATATTTTTTTGTGATTTGGTATTCCCTTTCCTTTGGCGTCAATTTGGGGTAGAGGTCCTCCAATTCTTCCGTGTGGACGAAATGGATTTTGTCTGGTAAAATGGGCTTGATTTGAGAATAAAGAAAGCTTACATACTTTTCCGTTCTTACAATTGTGCTGTAAATGGTCTCCACTATTGATTTCAAAAATTTTAGATTCCTATCGCCAACTGAAATGACCCTTTCCCAATCCCACTGATCGACATACAAACTATGAATACTATCCAATTCTTCGTCAGGCCTGATTGCATTCATGTCTGTGTAAATCCCGTGCCCTGGTTTAAATTGATAATCTGCTAGCCTCATCCTTTTCCATTTCGCCAATGATTGGACAATCTCCACTTTCATCTCGTTCATCGCTTTGATCTTAAAGCTGACGGGCTTTTCAATCCCATTCAATTGGTCATTAATTCCAGTCCCAGATTTCACAATTAGTGGCGCACTTACTCTTGTCAGGTTTAATTCAAAAGACAAGTTTGTTTGGAAAAAATCTTTAATTCTTAAGATCGCTAATTCCGTTCTTGGGAGATCTAACAATGACTTGTATTTTTGTGGAATTAAAAGACCTGAGAACTTGTCAAGTTTTTCCAATTTCTGCTTTTCTTCGATTGTAGACTGAATTGTTTTCATTTGAGTTTTGGTTTTATGAGTTTGTTAGTTTTGTTTATTAAAATAAAAAAGATTGTTTTGAAAAATAAATGAGTTTGTTTTTTGATATTTTTCTTTTTTCTCTATTTTTTTCTTTTTTTTTTTGTTATTTTGATTTTTAAAAATTCTTGCATCTAGTATTTCTTGTCAAAGTAATTTTATTTTTTGTTTTTGTGTTTTCTTAATTGGGTCGTGTCTCGATATTGCGTCATAATTTTTTGCAATTCAAAAGAAATTTAAATATGTGATGTATTTAAAACTTTCAAAAAATGATGTCAGAATTGTTGTTTTATTTTTTCATTTTATTGTCCCAAGAAACAGTTCCTCCTGAGTCAATTAAATCAAATTTTAACTCTCTTTCTTTGAATTGGTTTTATCTTAATTTAAAAGTTGATGATAAAAAATGATGTAAGATTGAGAGAATTCATCAAATTGTCTTTAAATGATAAATGTTTTTTCCAACTCTACTCCAACATTGAAAAGCTACTATAAAAAAATCAATATTTTCATTTTGTTACAGTTCTAAAAGATTTGTATGTATTCCTGTTTTTATGGAGTATGTTTTCAAGGGTGTTTTAAAAATAGAAATTCATATATAAGGTTGTCAAAATAAAGTGTGCAGAAAAGTATAATCTGTGTTTTAAAATTAAAAACGTGCTTTTGATGCTAATGAAGATCTAAACATAGACGATCAAAGAAACCAACAACAAACCCTTATTAAATATGGTGTTGATTTCTTAAAGTTCTATTATTTGAAGAGAAATTCTAAAAATAAAAAGTCCAATTGGAAAATTTATCTCAAAAAATAGAGTAAATTATTCCCTGAAATTTCTATCATACAGTCATTTTAGCTTTTAAGTCACAAACTTTCAACGAAATTTAAATCACAATAAAAATCTCAAATTAAGGGACAAAATTCAAATTCTAGTAAAAAAATTTGATTTAAAAAAAATTCGAATAATTATCCTTTAATTTTCAAGACTTATTGTGCTTTAAATTATTATTGAAAATTTCTATCATAAAAAAAAAAAAATGAAAAAAAAAAACTAAGAAAATTATATAAATATTTGAAGAAATGGTATTCCTAATTTAAAATTTGCATAATAAAATCTGAGGATTTGACCTCCGAAATTGATTTGAACTTCGTTATACTCGAAGTAAGTGAATTAAATGCTGCCTTGAAACAAGAAGAAAAAATATGGAATATATTTTGAAACTCGGATTATAGTCGTTGCACATACATTAATCTGATCACTGTAGAAAATTTTTTGTAAATTAAAAGATCCAACAATCAATAAAGTGATTTAACGACTTGGTAAAAAAATTGAAATGAGATTTTTAAGGACATCTTTTTGAAGTGGAAGTGGTGAAATTGTTATTTAAAATCGTTTTGAAAGAGTTCTATCAATCTCTGTTAAATTTAACTACTTTAAATTTTATTTGATTAAGAAATTGAAAATTTTTACAATTTCAGCAATTCGTGCACTTTTAATCTTTTTAGATCTACTAAAGGTTCATTTACAATTTCATAATTTCCTATTTTGAAGATACTCTCTGTTCAAAAGAATATGTTCCTGGCGACTTTAATCGGTGTTTCAAAATATAATTCATGTTTTTTTTTTTTTTTTTTTGTTTGGGGGGCATCATCTAATTCGTTACCCAGTGGTATAATAAAGTTCAAATCTATTTTGAAGGTCAATCCATTAGATGTTTTATGTAAATTTTAAATTGGGAATGATATTTGTTCAAATATTTATGTAATTTTCTTAATTTTTTTTTTTCATTTTTTTTTTATGATAGAAATTTTGAATAATAATTTTGTGCAAAATAAAAATCTCAAATCAAGGTATATTTTTTGGAATTTTTTTTTTAACAATTTTTTTTATGGAATTTGCATTTTGTACCCATGTTTGATTTTTTATTGATTCTTTAATTTTGTTAAAAGTTTATGACATAAAAGTGGAACTGGTTTTATGGTAGAAATTTCATCTGATGATTACCTAGGTTTTTTGGGATAAATTTTCCAAGTGTGTACTTTATTTTTAGAATTTCTCTACAAATAATTGAACTTTAAGAAATCAGTATTGTGTTTGGTTATGTTCTTTTTCTTTTATTTGAAGAATTTTTTTTTACATTTTAATGAATAAAAATTGTATCCAAAAAAATCACTATTTTTACCGAAAATAGACACACTTGGGCATTTTACTATGTTATTTATATTTCTTCGTGTGGCGCTTTCTGGTACTGATGCCATGATTTAAAAAAATCTTAAAAAAAACTTTACTACTTTTTTGTTTACTTTTTTCCCTTATAAGATGATGTTTATTCGCTTTCTAAGAAATAATTAAATCGGTATAAATGTAAGTTAAATTTTGAAATTAGTTGAAAAGTGGGTGTTTGTGGCAAAAAATGATTGGTGGTTGGTTTACAAGATATATATAAAATTCGAAACCTTAGAAAAAAGTTTTATTTTACAAGGAATTCTCCACTATATCCCAATTACTTAGTATATAATGTCTATTACTTTGATCATATTATATGTGGATTTTATGGTGTATGGGGATCTAGATTTTATTTTGTAAACTGGATTTGTCAATTCTGTGTTTTATTTGATTGGTGGTGGGGTTAAATCCAAATTAAAATATAAAAAAACCTATATCGGGTTTAAATATGGGTGTATACTTCTTTGCCAATACACATCATGAATTGGTGGTTTTTAAATACGTGTGTAAAATTAAAAAGGGGGGTAAGAATAAAATGAAATTTTATAAAAAAAATGAAATTCTGTTTTATTAAGGGCTGTTTTTACAAATGATATTTGAAGTTTCTGATATTTTCATGAAGTTGGGTGTCCCATAAGGCTCGTAAATATTTATATAGTGGGTTCTAAGAATATTTAAGTGTAATATTTTTACCTAAGTTGGATTCACTACATCAAAAGGTGAATAAGGGGGTTTTCAATAACTATTTTTGAGAAAATTCCTTTTCGTGTGAAAATATTATATATGTGGGTCCTTTTTAATAATTTTGAATCTATTTTTCCAAAGTATTATAAGGTTAGAGGTGGGTGTTTTTCATTTAAAGGTCAAAATTGGGGAAATTTACCAAATTATTGGAATTTTTTTTGTTAATCTCTGGTTGGGTTATACTTTGGCTAAATATTAGTAAAGTGTTCTATATTGGATAAATTTTACCAAATCAAAATTTTCTAAAAAAAAGAAAGATGATTTATTTTTAGTTGGGCAGAAAAAAATAGTAAATGGGGGTATTATCTTATTTAAAAGTCCAATTTAAATGATTTTTTCCACGATTAAAACTTTATTAAAGGTTTATTTTTAAAGGGGGGGGGGTATTTTAGATCATAACCTAGCTTCTATTTTAAATTTAAATGTGGAGGTTCATTTTTTTTTCAAATAAATGGGTCTTTGAAATGTTTTAATTATAACTGTTGTTTTTTTTTACTTTTTTTATCAAAAAGGTCAAAAAAGAAGTTATAGAATAGTCCTCGTATTTTTAATATTGTTGTACTTTTAAATTTTTTTTTGAAATAAAAAAAAAAACATACTAATTTTTGAAACTTTTATTTTAACCAGATGGTTAAATTCAAAACATCATCAAATCACCAATGCGCCAATTCAATCTGGATTTATATATAAATAAACAATTGTACTTGGGGGTGGTGGGTAAATGGATAAATAAATCTCTGACCGTAAAAATAAATCAAATATTTAGGGGTGTTTAATACAGGAGATTCGGTACAATATCTGATATTTTAAATGATATCATGGAGGTTGGAAACTTCAATCCAAGAAAAAAAGAAAGAAAGGGCCAAACTCAAAAACAAAAAATTCAGTAAAGGTAACAATTCCTTTATCAGAATTGTTCAGATTTGTGGTGGCAATAGAACAATTCAATAAGCCAAAATTTGAAAAAATATTGAAATTTCGATCCTTTAAATTGGGAGTTGTTTATTGAATGTTTATAAAACCATCTACTTTTTTTCTTAAGAAAATCGAGATTATTTTTGTTTTTTGTTTTCACATTTCTGATTAAGGGTTCCAGTTTAGAAATCTCAAAATTTTTTATATAATTTTTCATTTAAAAATGCACATAAAATGATTCTTTGATCCAAATTAGAGATTATTTGAATAAATCTGAGTTCTCAATTAAAATTGAGTTGGGCTAACAGGCCATAAATACTACTTGGTGAATAGTTAACCTCCTTGTTAAGATTTTTACTTTTTTAACTAATTGATAAACAGTAAAAGTTTTCAAGATTTTTAAATAACAATTTTGATTTCTGAATAACCAAACTACAGCAATTTCATGACCCTTCAATGAAGATCTTAAAATGACAATTATTTTAACAACCAATTATCGTCTATATACCCTACACAAGACATAGTATAATTTGGTTTTACCACCCTAAATTTTAAATAATTTCTTTTTTTTTGAAGAGGATCGTTCACTTCAATCAAAAGTTTTTTCTTCCATTTCCTGCTCCAAAAACGTTTTTTTTTTTAAAAACGATTCAAATAGGTATGAAAAAAAAATTCGTTCAGTACTGTACCTGGTTAAGTTCTTTTTTATATCTTAAATACTCAAGATTTTTTGCGAACATTATTTTCAGTCTTTGAGACAAAATTTTCATATTTGCTTAATGGTTTCAAGTAAAGAAAATTCGTATGATACTCAACCCATCATCTTTGGGTTGAACAAAATTTCTCAAAAAAAAAATTAATTTTCAAAACCTTTTTATTAATAAAAATCTGTTATATTTAATGAGAAATAAACCAACAAATCGATCATTGTATAAAACCATGTCTTTATTCAACAGAAAATAATTGATTACAATTAAATAATAATAAACTTTTAGTCAATTTTTTGCTTCGAGTTCTTTTGACGAACATTTTTTTTTAATTTTTTTCAAGCTTAAAAAATTTTTAATGAATTCCAACCAAGAAGGGGTTCGATTTATTTGCTCTAACTGCGAACAAGACATTTCAAACACAATAATTGTTTCTTGTTCCGTTTGCTCTAAGATCGATCTTTGTCCCGAGTGCTTTTCTTCTGGTGCAGAGGTTTGGATATTTTTTTCATTTTGTTACTCTTTTTTTACATTTTTTGTTATAAGAAAATAATCCAATATTTTTACGAATTTCCATTTGTTTGTGTTCTTGTTAAATTTATTCTTGATCCTTCAAACAAATGAAAGAACATCATAAAGTACACATGGGTTTATTGTTTTAAACTCTCTATTCTTTATTTAAAAAAATTACTAAAAATCATTTTTTCCTCACCAAATCAATCCAAAAAAAAAAAAAAAAAAAAAAATTATAATCTTGTAATTTGGAGTTGAGGAAACCGACAAAATTAATGAAAACTCTTTTGACGAGTTTTTTTTATTTTAATTGCTTTACCTCTAAAAATAACAACAATCGAAAAAACTTGGGTGGTAGCCAACAAGAAAACTCACAAAAAAATTAGTTTAAACTCTGAAAAGATCCTCAACAAAAACCCAATTCCTTTGTTTTATTCCTTTACAGTGGAAACGATTGACACTCTTAAAAAAGTTTCCTTCAAGAGTGAACTCTTCTTCAGTGAGGATTGATATTTTGGAGCTTTTTTTATTTTTTTTCTTGGATTTGATTTTTAAGGAGTGTCAGCTTCCTTTTCAAAAATGCATTCTTAAGCAAAAATTTAAAAAACTGTTTGCTATTTTCAGTGTAGGAATGCGAAAACTAAAATTCATAAAAGAAAGAAGAAATTAATTGTCCAAGATTAAAATTTTGGAATCATTTCCCCATTGTTTGGAAACAATTTGTTATTTTTGTTAAGAGATGAATTCTTGGATGAGTTTCTAATCTTTAAAGTTGTTGATCAATAAAGTATGGACTTTTTTATGAAGCCAAACGAAGTTATTCTCTCATTTTAAATTTTTAGTGTTTCTTCATTCGGTAACAATTCCTCACATCTTTAAATATATTCCAAAACTAAAGAAATATTTAATGAGTCTGCTGTTATAGTTATTGTTTATGAGTTTTGGAGATTCTTCTTTTTTGTCTCTCTTTGAAAATTTCGTTTCTTTTGTATTTTTTTATTTGTCAAAAATTACTTTTGATTTTTAAAAAGTTTTTTAATTTGAGAAATAAATTTAAAAATTGAAATATTAGTTAAATAAAATTCTCAAAATGATTTCTACCCAGATGAAATTGAATTGATATATAAAAAAGAATTATTTCAGATATCTAAGAATAATAATTATTGGATGTTTTTTGAGATTGGCGAATGGGATTATTTTTACAATAAAATCCCCTTTTATTAATATTTTGAAGAACTGATAGTCTTGGTATTTTTATTCTTACTGTTAATTGCAGAATAAAAAAGATCAATATTTCCATTTGGCTTTCCAAAAAAATCACACTCCCAAGATTTAAAATAAATCATCAAAGTCCTCAATTCTAATATATGGGAATTATTAATTTAAACTTGTTTACAGAAATAAAAATTTGAAATGTTAGATTGTTTATAATATCTTTTTTCGAAAGCCAAATGAAAATTTTGTTACATTTTTTTGGAAACAAATAGTATAATTCTGGTAGTATTTGGGATAATAAAATCAAATATAAAATTTTATCAAAATTGGTTCATTATTAAGGAATTTCCAAAAAAAAAATGAGGTTGGTTCAATTGCTAAGTGAAAACAAAAAATTCACAAGATCTAATTTTGACTGAATGGAAAACCAATTTTTTTTTCCTCGTTTCATTTTTTATACTTATTTTTGTTAATCTTAAGTAAACTGAATTGTGGAATTCGTTTCACCCCGGGTTTATAATTGAAAGTATTGGATGAATTGATTCACGCAAACACAACGTGCTGATTTAATTTTACAAAACTAACCCATAAATAAATTGTTACAATCATTTTCTAATTAACAAATGAAAAATTTTCTTTCAGATTTACCGAATAATTCACTAACCAGATGATGAAAAAATAACTAGATCTTTTTTTTTTTTTTTTTTTTTTTATTTATTTTATTTTTGGTATTTGGAATTTAAATGGGATAAAATTTCATCTGATTATCATTTTTTCAATACAACAATCCGGCTTTAATTTAGGATTCTTTGTTTACACAATGCGTGTATTCAAAAAAAACCAAACATAAATAATCAGAGATCACAAATTACAACCTATTTGCTTGGAAACTTTTTGGTAAAAGAAAAATAAAAGAAAAATGGAGTGAAATTTTTTTCCAATTTTCTCTTCAAATATCTACATTTAAGAGAGACCTTTCAACAAAATTACCACTGGTATGCCTGGAAAAAATACCCACCCGTCTACTTGAAACCCTAAATATAATGTAAGCAATATTGTAACATAAACATATCAATAACTTCACATAAGACCTTGAAAATGAAAATGAAAAATTTTAGAGATTTTATTTACCATTTCCTTTTTGAATGTTGCTCACCCATTTTAAAAAAGCGAGTGAGAAAAGTTCAAAAATGTTGCCTAAACTTCTTTAAAGATCTGATTAAATAGCTTGATCAACACCTTTTCAAACTTTTTGTCCCAACTTTTCTTTACTGATATTTGTACTATAAATGGGAAATATAAATTCACTTCATTTTCAATTTCCTTTCCTAAATAACGTTTTTAAATTACAATCCACTTTATTGGCAACTCTATTCTCAAAGAAAAATATGGAAAATAAAGTGAAAAATTTTTCCTATTTATAATTCAAACATCAGTATAACCCAATTAATTTATAAAACCGAATCAAACATTTATCTCGTCAGATTTAAAATATACCAAAGAAAATAGACTGCTAATTGGAGAATAAAAAGAACAAAATTTTCTTTAACTTTCCAAAAAAATATAATTCTTAAGAATAAAAGAAACCATTCAATTTCTCAATTCAAAAATTGAAAAAACTCTATTTTTTTGCAACATTCCATATTTATACCTGTGTATTTTAAAAAAGTTATGGAATATTTTTTTTTTTTTTTTTTTTTGAGATTGAAAGAATTTAACAGAAGAATTAAAACTTTTTGTAAGTTTTCTAAGCTATTTCCAAAAAAGCAGGTCAATTTTTTTTAAATTATCTTTATTAAATTCAATCATCATAACACTATTTAACTTTGCAAAATTATGAACAACCATTTATTGATTCTTAATAATAATCCAATTTGTTTGTTAGTATGTTAATTCTATAAATAAAAAATATTAAAATTTCTGATCTCATTTTTATCCGACACTATTCAAGGATGAAAATTGGACGATGTTTCTTTTTTCTTTTTGATCTTAAAAAAATTTTTCCAAAAGAGGTTTAATCTCGACAAAATTTTGAAAAGAATGAAAACTTATAACTGCTTTTTATTGTTTAAAAAATTGTTTGTTCCCTTATCATATTACTTGTTTTTTATTGAAATTGATCGTTTATTTGTTTTCTTTAAAAAAAAAGTGTTTATTTTTTTTTCATTTTTTGGAAATATTTAAATGAATATATTTTCAAATACGCCTAATTAGTCGTTGATTTAGCCAGTATTAATACCCCTCTTAATTTTATATTTCAAATAATATTTTCCTCCAAGTACCCCTATTTGTAAATTGGTAATATAAAATTAAGAGGGGTATTAATACTGGCTAAATCAACAACCAATTTTATATCACTAATTTACAAATAGAGATACTTGAAAGAAAATATTATTTGAAATATAAAACAAACACCCCCACCTTTTTGGAAATACCTTACTCTCGATCCTAAACAAAAAATAGATCATATTTATCAATTTCAACAACAGATATTTATAATAATTGAATCATAATTTTGATAATATTCATAAATTTACAAAAAATTGACTTTGTATCTGTGCCAAAACATCAAAAAAATTCATTATTTTCAATTTCACATCAATTTGAACTTTTAAAATTATGTTTGGAATATTTCTTCAAACTAAAAGTATTTTTCAATTTAAAAAAAAATAAAGTATTGAAAGTATAATCATTTTAAAATATTATACCCAAGAAGTTTTCAAAACCATCTTTAAAACAGTCAATAAACACTAATTTACCCATTTTTAGAGATATGAAAAACCCTTTTATACAGGCCTTTTTAAAAAAACTTTTTTTGATTAATATAATTGCCAAAAAAAAAAATTAATTTTAAGAATTTTAATATTGTAACTTTAATTTCTAAAACTTATTAATTGCTAATTTAATTATGCATATTTTTAACATTTTATACACACACATAACCCTTCTAAATCAAAATTTAAATCTATACACAAACATGATAAAATAGTTTGGAACGCATTTGCGGAGTCATGCTTATTCTGTATACCTGTGCAATTCAAAACCGACTTATCAAAAAGGGTGGAGCGTTGAAGAAGAAATGCTCTTATTAGAAGGAATAGGCATGAAGGGGTTTGGGAATTGGTTAGGCATTTCAGAGTATATTGGCACAAAAACAAAGGAAGAAGTTGAAAATCATTATCTTGATACATATCTGTATTCTGACAAATCCCCATTACCCGAAACGAACCAAATCATTTCCAAAAAGGGGAGGTCTACCAAAGTCCAGAAGAAAAAATGCAAAGAATTATATGTGAGAAATACACAGCGAAAGAAAAAACACGATTCAAAACACCTAGTTCAAAGGTCGTACCCAAAAGAAAACAATGAGCTGTACAATAAAAAAAAAACCTTTTCAAGCATAGCAGGATATATGCCCAAAAGGCATGATTTTGAGGTCGAATACAACAACGAATCTGAAAAGATTACCGAAACGATGGGCTTTGATGATAGAGGCATTCCATGGGAATTGAAATATAAAGTCTTACAGGGATATAATGACCATTTGAAAGAAAGGATCCGAAGAAAAAACTTTGTTGTCTCAAGGGAATTAATTTATCCACATTTCTTAAGGAAAGGAAGCAGAAGCAGGAAGAGGAAAAGAAGTAAAAGAGAAAAGGAATATTACAATAAAATGAAAGTCTTTACCAAATGCTTTGAAAATAACCAAGATTACGAGGCAGTGTGCCAATCCCTTTTTGACGAGGAAAAACTCAAACACGCCATTGGGAAATTGAAAGATTGGAGAGAAAATGGAATTACATCAATTGCCGAGGGGAACGAGTTTGAAATTGAAAAAAAATTATTGCTAAGTAATTCAAAAAATAATAAAAGAAGAACATCAAACAGAAAAAAATTGTCTGAAAAGTCAAGAAAAAGATTACAAAAGATCACTTCTTCCTCTACCTCGGAAATTGAACGAACAAGTCTCCCAGGAATACAATTACTATCAGAAGAAGAACTTAAAATTTCTAATCAAATGAAAGTCATCCCTCAGCAATACTTGGCAATAAAAAACCAATTCTTAATCACACAGCAAGTCAGCACTAGCACCGATTTTGACCAAAAGAAAATTGATAAAATTACTACCTTTTATCGTAAAAATTCTTGGTTATAATTATTATGTATTATTAATTATAAAAAATGGGGAATGGGTTTTTGATTTTTGATTTCTTTTCTTTTCTTTTCTTTTCTTTTTTTTTTTTTCGTTTTATTAAAATATTTTAAATCTTTTTAAATAAATTTAAAATTATTTTTTAAATGCTAATATTTTATCCATAATTAATAAGTTAAGTCAAAAGTTATTGGATAAATGATAAACAAAAAATAAAAAAAATACAATTAAAATTTATAAAACAAAAAAAATACAATTAACATTTATAAAACAAAAAAAATATCCATATATGTAGCATATTTTATTTTATAAAATACGAACTACACAATATCATATATCTATACATAAATTATATGTTTTTTTTTATACCATCTATTTAGCAATACAAAAACAAGTTTCCCCGTTCAGGAAATTGAAAGAAAATAAATAAAAAAGAATTATTTTTTTTTTTTTTTTTAGCAAAATATATCTCAATAAGGTATTATTATTATTTTTTGAGAAATATTAATATATGATTATAAAGTATGAAATATTTTTAATTCTGATTCTCCTTTATTAATCTAATTCGTATCAACAGTGAAGGCACATAGATTAACTAATTAATAGTAAACTTTTTGATTAAAGGATTTCAAATTATAACCAATTGACAAAAATGATACAATTTGAATAACAATTTGAGATTTAAAAATAATTGTTGAATACCTTTCTTTCGATAATATAAGAGAATAGTGGGTATATCCATTTTCAACATTTTTTTTTTTTTTTTTTTTTTGAAACAAAATAAGATATTTATTTCTCATTTAAATAGATTAAAAAAAAAAAAAATGAATTAAAAATGAAATAAATAATTTAAAAATTAATTACTGTAAATAAGCTTTAAAAATAGAAAACAAAATTTATTTATGTATTTAAAAAAATGATTCTTAATATTTAATAATTAGCATACCAAACTGTATATTATGCCCAAATTAACGACTTTAAAAAGTTCTTTTGAACCCCCCTAAAACCCTTAGAAAGTGTTTGTGAGTGTTGTTTATTGTCTTAAAGTGTTTGAAAATTTGGAAAGACAGAAAAGTTTTATCAACGAAATGAAACTGTTTGTTCTTGAGAAATAAAATTTTTTTTTCATTTAATTTTTTTTACAAAATATAAAATCTCAAATAAATTTTACGGTGAAACAAATAATAACCCAATTCAACTATATACATTTGAATATGAAATTGATATATTTTCAAAAAATGAGGTCACTACCTTCACAAGTCAAATAACCAAAAAGAATAGAGAATAATTTTCCTTCTTATTGGTGATTGATCAAACTAAAACCTCTAAGCTCAAGTTGTTTTTCCTATTCAAAATTAAAGATACTCAAAGAAGAAGAATAAGAAGAAATAAAAAAAAGTACAAACAATCTAAATAATTGGTGATGATAATATGAGGTTTAGGTTACTTTGGAATCTATTTAAAAAAGTTTCCACCCCATTTCAACTTGCACTGAATATGTTAAGTGTTTTCACCCAAGAACAAATTCTTTAATGATCATGTAAAGGTTAGGGTGTTTGAGAAGCTCTTTTTTTTCAATACAATTTCAAACACCTCTTTTTAACTGATAAAATCTTTATATCTCTGTAGTTATTAATTTTGTTCATCTAAAGGATGATAGGTTTGTCAACAAAATCAAATGAAAATACAAAAAAACTCTTTGATTGGATCCTTATTGAACCAAGTATCTTTTTTGTTGTTTTTTAAAAAGAATAACTTTTTTTCACAGAATCTATTTTTTAATCAAAAAAATTTTTTCTAATTAAAATATTTCTCAATTAACCCAAAAACCCATCAACTATTTTATCGCGATTACTTATTAATATGTATGTAATGAAAGTTATAACGATTTTTAAATAATTATCACGATTTTTTAGAATATCACGATTTGTTATATTATCAAGATAATATTGAATATCAAGGCTTTGTGAAATATTGCGATTTTTTAAAGAAAATCGCAATTTTTGTAACTTATCATGAATTAACCAGATATCATCAAAACCTCTAATTTATGAATTTTTTATAGATGATAAAAAAAATGAAAAAGGGAAATGGCATTGCCAATTATTATTCAAACCCTAATTTAATTATTGTTCAAACACTAATTTAATTAGTGTTTTCTTTGAAACTATGGATATTCAATTAATTTTGAAAAATTAATGAAATTAATGTATAAAATTGAATAATGATCCAAGATACTAAGGGAATTTCTAATCTTATGAAACAGAATTGCATTAATAATAAAAAATACAATTTATAAAACATTTCAAAAAATTGCAGTAAGTAACACTTTTGAAAAGTAATTCCTAGCGGTTAATTATTTGAAATTTTTTTAATTCAAAAAAAAAAAAAAAAGAGAAAAATTAATGATTATGGATTAAATTAATAATTAATAATTTTATTTAGTCATGTTGAAAAATCGATTCACAAAAAATTGCTTGTTCGTCAACAGTTTTAAAGATAAAAATTATAAATCTAGAAGAATTAAAGACAATTTTTGTCAGATTTTTTATTGTTTTTTTTGAAAACATTTGAATTTCGTTTGTAAGTGGTATTGCAACTAAACCATTTTTTTCATGATCTTGTGGTAAATATATTTTAAGATTTTTATTTGTAATTATTAAATTAACATTAGATTCGTGTGGGAAAATTCTTTCCGAATCACGGAGTATTGCCGCTTTCATTTGTATTGTAATAGTTTCATTTTCTTTGTTCACATTATTATCTTGTGAATTATCTTCAGAATTGACTTCAGAACCAGTGTGATTGGAATTATCCACATCATTTTCAGAATTTGTATTATTATTATTATTATTATTATTGTTGTTGTTATTGGATCGGGAAATATTATCAGTCTCAGATCCAGATTCACGATTAGAACCATCAATAGAAAGAGAAAACGAAGAATGCGAGTGCTCAGATCGATGGAGATCCTCGTCCCCCGAATTAGAATAATTGGATGACGTCGTGAAAATATCATTAACTGGGCTATCAGATTCGTTCTCATCACTATTATTATAATACTGTTCTTGGTCATTTGAATCTATATCACCCCTTTCCTTTCTAAATAAATAAATAAAGGAATTTATTTCATCTCTTTTTTCAAAATGAAGAATTATTGTAAGATTATCCTTTTTTAATAGAATAATTGGATTTTTTTTTTGATAAAACAATTGACTTTCTGAATATAAAAATAACATTTCATATTTAGATTGAGATTCAGATTCAGATTCAGATTCAGATTCGGATTTAGATTCGGATCCAGACTCATCTTCGGATTTGTGATCCATTGTGTATATTAAAATACCATTTCTTTTAAATTGTGCAATAGCATTTATTAACTTTCGATCTTTGAATTCAACTTTGATTTCCCATTTTTTTGATTGGTAAGATATAACATCATTTAGCAAATCAGAAAAATTTATTAATTGCTTTTTGGATTGAAATAGTAAAACATAACTTTCATTTGGTGAAATATGCAATTTTAAAAATTTTTTATTATTAGGCCTTGTAAAACATTTAAATTCCGAATTTATTTGTTTTTCAAAAATAATTTCCTCTTCAATTTTTAAAACCAAAAGTTCTTTCAAAACATCAAAAATAATTAATCCGCTTTTTTCTGACTGTTCATTAATATGATATTTAATTATAAAATTTAAAATCTCTTCATCTTCATCAATTCCATTATTATAATCCCTTCTAACTTTCAAATTAGTATTATTTTCATTTCCCTCATTCTCACTTCCACTTTCGCTTTTATTTTCACTTTCACTTTCACTTTCGCTTTCACTTTCATTTTCACTTTCACTTTCACTTTCATTTTCATTTTCATTTTCACTTTCATCCTCGTTATCGTCACCACCACCACCATCATCATCTTGTTTGCTCCTTTTATTTTCATTTATTGCCATTTTTGGTTCTTTTTTTTGATTTAATTTATCATTGATAATTTCTCCTTCTTCATCGTTGTTCTCATTTTGCTTATTATTATTTAAATATTCATGGCATTCAGTATATCGTTTAATAAAAGAATCCATTTCGGCAAATTTTAAGAATCTAAACATATATTTCTTTTTCGAAGTTTTTAACATTAACTTATTTTCTTCGTTATTACATAGTAAAACAATTTCATTATTAAAAGGAAAGAATTGTTCACCATGCTTTTGATCAACTAAAATAATTTGATTATTATCATCAAATTGAATTGCACCCACACCTTTGGGTTTATTATTGATTATGAATTGAATTTGATAAAGCTTTTGATTTTGATTTAAATTCTCAATTCCGATTTTTTTTAAATCATCATCATCATCATCATCATCATTTTCTTTTTCATTTCCATTTCCATCTATATCCTTATCTTTATTATAATTACCATCACCACCACCATCTATATCCTTATCCGTATCCGTATTTGTACCCGTATCCGTACCCGCACCGATATCTGTATCCTCATTATCATCATCATCATCATCATCATCATCATCATCATTACCACTATTCACAAGATCAAAATTATTATTTACTTTTGGTGACAAAAGAAAATTACCAAATTGTTTAATAAATGTTTTTTGTAAACTTTTATTTGGAAAACAAGTTAGAAAAACTGAATTGTCATTTAAGAATAATAATTTTACAAAAGTATCATCTTTGGATGTTCGAAAAAATTTTATATTACCATAATTACTAATCTTGGTATTTTTTTGAGTACTTAAAATCATTAAATCATTTTTAAGATAAATAATTGAAGGAATTCTATTTAGTAACTTTCTTTTGACAATTTCTGCTTTAAATATATTAGTATTATTAACTTTCTTTTTTAATTGAGAATAAATTCTTAAAAATTTTTTCTTTTTAATTAATTCATAAAAAAGATCAACTTCATTGTCATTGTCATTTTCATTGTCATTGCCATTGAAATTACCATTTGGATCATCATTTTCATTTATTTTTATTTTTATTTTCTTTTTCTTTTTCTTTTCTCCTTCCATTCCCTTATCCCTTTTTAATTCACCGTTGGTATTATTTTCAAATTCTTGTGACAATGATGGAGATTTAATATCCATTAAATATTCCTTTTGGAAAATAGAACTTTTATAAATCTTTTGAAATGATAAACAAGAAGATTTATTTTCAAAATGAATTATGAAATCTTTTTTTTTCGAAATTGAATCTTTATTGTTAATTAATAATCGAATTTTATTAGATTGATTTTTGTTATAAGTGATTTTTATTTCATTTATATTTGCATAAATTGAAACTAATTTATTTTTTTTTATAAAATTTATTTCAAGATAATCAAAACTAATAAAAATTTTTACTTGATTAAATTTTTTATCTTTTTTTTTAGAATAAAAAATCGTTGAAGAAAATATATTTTGAGGTATTACATTAATATTTTTCGTTGTTTCTATTTGTTTGTGATATAATAATACGAATTTTGATTTATTTTTTTCATTTAAAAAGGAAAAAGTAAACACCTTTCCGTTTAATAAATGAACTTTGATTACATTTAAGAATGTACTATGCGCAAATAGTTTACTATTTATTATAGAGTTTTTTTTTTTCTTGTTTTTTTTATCTGCCATGATCAAGATCAAAAATTGGTTTTGGAAATATATTTCACACTGTCCGATACAGTTTTTATAATTATAACAAACAACAAGAAAATTTTCATTTTCGTAGTTATTATTTTCAATCAAATTATTTTGAATATTATGAAATTTTTCTAAATTTTTTGTAAATTGTTGTTTAAATTTTTCCAATTGTTTTGGAACACTAAAATGCATTTCAATTATTTGAAGTTTATTTACATCTAATAATAAAATATCCTTCTCACCCCCCACCCCAACTTCCATCTCCTTCGTCCTTTGAATAACACTTAATTTGTTATATCCTGCACCCCAATGATTTTCCCTGGTTGTTATACGAAATGAATCAGAGAACATTTCAAAACAAGCCAATTCTAATTTCTTTTTGGTTTTAATTTTTATATTATATTTGTTATAATTTTTTTTAAGATTTAATAATTTCTTTTTTCTTCTTTTTTCAAAATCTAATTTAAATTTAAATTTATCATCTCTATTAAGAAAATTAATAATAATTGCAATATTTTCATCAATATTTAATCTTCCAATTAAAGAATTTGGGCTATTAAAAAATACTTTTGAATAAATTGAATAATATCTTTGAATTGTTAATTCATTTGATAATTTAATCAGGAAATGATCAGAAAATAATTTAATGGTTTGTTTAATATATTTATTTTGAAAAGAATCTATTATTATAATTTCATAACTTGTTTTGTTATATTTTAATAAATTATTCCCCCCTTTATTATTATTAATATTATTAATATTATTAATATTATTATTATTATTAATATTATTATTAATATTATTATTATTATTTTTATTATTAATATTATCGGTAATATAATTAAATTTTGATTTAGGGATTTGATTCGTTTTTTTTTCTAATAATTGATTATATTCAATATTTATATTACAATTATCATTAGAGCAAATAGACACTCGAAGAAAAGTAATATTTATTAATTTATTATATAAAAAACTTAAAAAGGTATGAATAATTAAATCCCGCTGATAAGAAGATTCTGCAAACAATAAAAAGAAATTTTTCTGATCTTTACTTTTAGTAATTTTTTTTTCAATTTGTGTATTTTTTTCATTTTCATTTTCATTTTCATTTTCATTTTCATTTTCATTTTTTAATTGAAACAAAAAAATCGACTCAAAATTAGGATTTACAATAAATTTTTGAGAAAAATTTAATTTTTGATTAAAGATTATATTTTTACCAGCAAACAATTTAATACCCTTTTTTGAAAATTTTAACACCCCCTTTGCTAACAAATTTTCTTTTTTATTAGTTAAAAATTGTATTTCAAAGATTGCCTTTGCTTCTTTTATATATTTATTCAATTCAATATTTAATTTTTTTCTTATTTTTTTTCTTTCAGGAGAAATGATAAAATCATTGCTCATGTCGTTAAAATAATATGTTGGTAAATTGTGATACAGGTATGGCTTTTTTTGGAAATCAAAATCCCCAATAATAACTTGATTAATATTGAATTCTTTAACCTCTTCTTTCCCATCTTTCTCTTTCTTATCCGCCCTAATATTTTGTTTATTGTTTTCTTGACCACTCCAATTTAGGTTATGATTAAATTTTGGTAAAAAATTAGTAATTTTATTCGTTTTTTTAGAAAATTTTTTGAAAAATATTTCTAAACAATTATTTAAGAAAAGGATTTTTTCTTTATTATTATTGTAAAATAAAAAATTAATTAATTTGATATTTTCATGAGTATTATTACTATTGCCATTGCGGTAGCTATTGTTATTGTTGTTGCTGTTGCTATTGTTGTCGCTGTTGTTATTGCTATAAATACCTATTGATATCGATTTTGGATTTTGTTGATTAATTTTAGAAATTATTGTATTTTCATGCCAGGAGAATTCTAAAGGAGAAACTTTCTCTTTTAATTTATTATATATTATTAAAGAGTTTTTTGTTAATAATAGCACAATATTGTGCCTTTCGTTTGTTTTCTCTTTTAAATTAAAAATTGCTCTTTTTTGTTTTAAACACTTTAATGACAAAGCTTTGATTTCTAAATCAAGCGATTCCAGAATTGATCCATTGAGGGGGCACTGTTCCAAATCAGAACTGTGATACCAACTAAACATTTGGTGACATTTATAGAAGATTATTAAATCGTCCATATTGGCAAATTGTAGAATTAGATCAAGATTCACGTTTCTTTTGTTATTTTTATTTTTTTTCTTTTTTTCTTTCTCTTTCTCTTTCTCTTTTTCTTTTTCTTTTTCTTTTTCGTTTTCGTTTTCTTTTTCGTTTTCGTTTTCGTTTTCTTTTTCTTTTTCTTTTTTTTTCTCTTTTGATTTTTCTTTCTGGCTTTTTACACCAATTAAAATTGGATTCAAAGAGTCAAAATAAAATTTACTATTAGCGTTTAAATTGCCATCACCAATATTTGGAACAGTTTTTATCAAATAAAGTTCATTACTCTTCCTTTTTTCATTCGATAAGATTAATTGCATTTCTTGATAATTTCTTTTTCCTTTATTTAATACTTTTATTTCAAATTTATAAAAACCAGAAAGATAAATTTGTTGGATTTTTTGCAGTAAATTGGATTGGTTGAATTGTGGTACATATTTTGCAAAGTCCTGAAATGTCAATTTTCTTGTCCACTTGTGTGTAGCCATGCCTAAATTTTGAAAGATTATTTTGCACTCTTTCTGATGGTTTACAGCAAACAGGTTTTTCGGTTCAAGTTTTTTTGGTAGTTCGAATCCGAGCTGTTTGTAAGATGAAAAAAAATTTGTTAAATTAACAATAGGATCACTATTTGGAGTTGACGGTTGATAGAAAGAAATTTTTTTTACAGAGGGTTTTGTTTTGTTTTTTTTGTTTTTTGTTTTTTGTTTTTTGTTTTTTGTTTTTTTTTGTTTCCCAAAGCGAAAAAGAATTTTTAATTTGTGAAATAAAAAGTTAAGAATTAATGTAAAAAATTTCAACTACTCATTAACTTGGCAATTTATTTCTGGAAATAACAGGCTCATTGTTTCATTTAATTTTTTTGTTAGTGTTTGAATATTATTAGTCTCTATTTTTTCACTCAAAACTTTTGAAAGCCATTTTGTTACGTATTCCATATTTTGTGGAACTTCAAAAGTAAAATTATAAAAAAATAAAATTTCTCAAGTAAAGTTTTGTCATCAAGAATACAGATCATAGTTCAAATATTTTAAAAAAGCTAAGGTTTTATTTTGAGAAAGTTTTAATCTCCATTTTCAATACTCGAAGACTTTTTGGGTAAACAAACTGATTGGAAAAATTAAGTTTTCCAAAGTAATGCATGACAAAGCTTTAAATCGGAGGTAGGGATTATTGTGTGAAAAAGAACTGTTAAAATAAAAGTCTTCACTTTTTTCCAAAAAAAAACTTTTCAAAAGTTACAATTTGTCAAATCTCAAAAAAAATTCTTCACTTTTTAATTACTTGTGTATTTTATTAGTTCATATATTTCAAATCTTAGAACATTCTGAATTTATAACAATAAAATTAATAAAGTACAACGAAGGTATATAGTTGAAAATCCCTTGAAGAAATCACAATTCTATTATTTCGTATTTTTCTCAAAATTTATTTTTTCTTTCTTCCGATCAAAGATTATAATTATTCACCTTTTGTTTATAACCCCATTTTTAAAAAATAAGGAACTTTTCAAAATTAAAGATTATCAAATGAAGACCTCTTTGTGGTCTGTGTGGGTTCAATAAATTGTGGGTTTAGTCTTTTAATCTCTTGAAATCCAGCAGAACTATTAAAACTTCCCTTTTTTTAGGTATTAGAAATTTTGAGAGATCATATCCTAAACTAAAAGCTGATGATACAAACCAAAACCACAACAGTTTTTGTTTTTAAACAAGTATTACCTGTTTCCAATAAATTAATTTGAAAATAATCAAGTCTTATTAAAAATCTTTCGGTTGTGGCTAATATTATCTGCTTTCAATTTCGAATATGATCCTTCAAAATTTCAAATACCTAAAAAAGACAAATTTTAATAGTTCACAGAAGTAAATATGAATGTTGTAAAAAATAGAGTTTTGTCAATTTTAGAGATAAATAAAGAATTCCATGCAATTCCTCACAATTTTAAAAATAGTAAATATAATATCTGACTATATTAATAGACTAATAATAAATATAATCAAAAAATCGTTTGGGTGAACACCAATCTTTCAATTGAAAAAAAAAAAAACCATTTTTCAAACAATGTATTGGTATTTACCAAACGATTTTATATTTAAAATCCATTTGACCCCAAAAATCAAAATGGTGATTTCATTTACTATCACTAAATTGTCGGTAATTGCATGGAACTCTATATTTATCTCTAAAACTGCAAAAACACTATTTTTTACAACATTCATATTTACTCAAGTGTTCTTCTGGTATCAAGACATAAAGAGAGTAAACGTATAATTCATTGAACCCACACACAATTCAAAGTGGTATTTTTATAGTCAACCTTTAATACATTTTAAAAGTTTTCTATTTTATAAAAGTGAACCATCAAAACCTTTATATTAAATGCTGAGATTGGATGGAGAAGAAAAAAACCATTTTTTTCAAAAAAAAGACCTCCACAAAAAAACAAAAACTTTAAAAAAGTTCTAATTTTTATATCTGAAAAAAATAAAAAGTGTAATCACTTTTTTAAAATCACCAACCATAATTAGAAACTATTTTAATGGGGTTAATTTTTCGGATAACATCAAGATTTTTAAGTACTAAAATCATTTCAATACCACTGCACGAAAGAAGCCCCCCTTTAATTCTATTTTGATCATTAGAAACAGGTTTGAAATCATTCATATAGAGTTTTGAAAAGAGAACAATTGGGCTTGATAATATTTTCCATTTTAGTTATATTGATTTGATTCTTTTTTTAAAAAGTTTCTTTATGTACTGATCTTCTACAACAGAGAAGTCTAAAATGAAGTATGTTACTATTGGATATAAATTATATTAGTTCTCAATAGTCAAATGTTTGGAAAAATTTGATTGGTAAAATAGTCAACCTTAACAGTTGATTCCATCAATTTACAAAAAATGATTTTTTATTTTTAAAAATACCCAATAATTTTTATAAAAAAATGAAAATTTTGAAACCCCTATAAAGTTAACTCAATCAATTTTCATACTTTAAAATTGAAGAATATCCTTTTTAAATATTTCTCAAAATGTAGATTAGTTGATAAATAAATTTAATTCAAAGAAAACTATATAATTAACTATTAAATTCTTTTAGAAATACTTTTTGAAATATCGGAAATATATTCATGTTAGAATTAAAACTTTATATATTTCCAAAATAATTAATCTTTGAGTAATAGATTGATTATTATTGATTAAATCGTGAAATCTAATAATAATGAAAAAATGGATAAATTTGGAAGGTTTTAAATATTATTTTCGTAATATTGAGAATATTATTATATTATTTCAATATTTCCATTTGAAAAAGCAATGAAAAAAAAATAACCCTTAAAAGACAATTTTTTGTGAATGTTTTTAAGAGTATATTTCCGTACACTCTGAATTTTTATGTTTTAATTTGAAAATTTTTTTATACCTTCAAATTTGTTTAGAAATATACCTTGGAAAGATACATAGTGTAAGAATAACATTAGTCAATTTAAATAAAAAAGTTTTAAATATAAAAGTACCAAAGTAGTATATA
Source organism: Anaeramoeba flamelloides (assembly GCA_027625915.1). NCBI lineage: Eukaryota > Anaeramoebidae > Anaeramoeba > Anaeramoeba flamelloides. The sequence continues at coordinate 9,017,539 of JANTQA010000012.1, forward strand.
TTGTTACTTAACTGTAAAATATTCTATTTTTAATAAAGTTGTAGAATTTAAAGTATTTAATTCACTTTTTTAAATACTTTTACCATTTGATAAAAATTAGTTATAATTCACCTTGATTAAAGATTTTTAAAAATAGATTATGATTTATTTATACTTTGTTTTTTTTTGTGAGAAATGAACAACCAAAGAAAAATAACCATAATAAAACACATACAAGAGGAAAAATAATAAAAATATTATATTAAAAAATATTGAAATTATTTTCATATCCAAATTAAAAACTTATTCACTTTCATTACAGTTTATAGGATTTGAAAAAAATGAATAAGATATTTAATTTTATTGAATTCACTAGAATGATAGAAAAAAATTGTTAGTTTTTTTTTTTTTTTGTATAAATAAAGAGACAATTTTTGACAATTGTTACTTATTTCACAAATCAAATAAGGTTAGAGTCAAGTTTTACAGATTTTAAAAGAAATGATTAAGACCAAATATTTTGGTCTATTTATTTATTTTTATTTTTATTTTCGAAATATTATACCATATTAAGTCTTGAAAATACTTGATGACCGGTTCTCATACTTCAGAGAGAATAAAAAATCTTTAAAAAATATTATCAATAATAAATAAAAACTTCAAAATCACAATAAATAATGAACACTTTAGAACTATAAGAGTGGAGGCAATAGACACCAAATTTATATATTAAAAAATTATTCAACTCAACATTTAGATGTAATATCAACATTTATTTTTTTTTTTTTTAATGATAATAACAAACTTCATATACCTTTAAATAGAATCAACGAAATTAATTAAAATTAGCCCAAAAATACTTATTCTAGTTTTATTCCCTTTTTTTTGTGGGTGGGAAAAGTTTGAGGTTTTAAGGAAATATATTATTATTTTTGCAAATTAAAAACATCTAATAAAAGGGTTTACTGAAAAAAACAAAAAATCACAATTTGAAAGCATTTTTGTTTCAGATATTCAATTAATATAATATAATAAACTTTGTTTCTATCAAATGGTTACAACTTTTTTTTTTTCAAATTGTAATTATTTTATATAATTGATCTTTGAAGAAAAACTAAGCAGAACAATACACATCAAAGAATTGTTTATACCCGTCAGAAATAATACTAATTAATCAATGAATTTTCTTAAAAATTTAAAAAATAATAATTGATAGGTTCTCCATTGAGAAAAACTAGAATATCGGGTTTGATCTCCTAATGGTATTTGAATAATAAATATGATACATTTTTCACTTCATTTTCCATAATTTTCTTTTAGAAATCAAGTTCCCAAACTAAGTACTTTGGTATTTTTCATCTCTATTTGAAAAAGGATATGAAAATGAAGTTAAAAAATTTTCATTTTTATTATTTAAATATCAGTTTCAAAGATCCAAAAAAAATTCCAATAAAAATCAATATGATTCCTCAAAAAAATTTACACAGTTTCAATAACCTTAGAATAACACTTTTTTACCTAAATTACTATTGATCCTGCAATAAATATTTTTTTTTTGCAACTGGATTAAGCTTCGAAATAATCCAAAACAAAAATGTGAAAAAATGATTTCAATATTGAAAATTATCAAAATATTTTTTTTTCTTCTGCTATCCATGTGAAGCCTTTAAACTTATATAATTCATCCCGTACTACTGGTTCGTTTGACTGGAAAATGTTTTATATATATTATATAAAAAAAAAACTAAAGAAAAAGATTTTAAACTCTTAATTAAATCTTTATTCTAAAAATACAATAAAAATAATTAATAGCTGGTAAATGGATTAATTTTTTTGACATAATAATATAAATTTTAAATTAAGATATAAAAAGTCAATAATAAATCAATTGAGAAAAATATACTGTAACCTAGAAATGTTTTTATTATTTTTTTTTTACCTGATCAAACATTATTGTTTACAATTTTGAAAAAATCCCATTTCTTTTATCAATCTTAATATCTTTGAAAAACTTGAAGACACTTTACAACCCTTTCAAACATTTTCTAAATTTTTTTTAAATGATAGAAGTGTTATAAAAGTCTCAAGTCTCTCTAAAAGTCAAGAGATTTTTTTAAGATTTCAAAAAAATAATTTTCTTTATTACAATTTTTAATATTTGCTAGCAATATTCTGTTTTTTTACGATAAAATTCTATGAACCAGATTTTTTAATATTATTGTGCATCTATTGTTAAAATGATGATAATCCATATTATCATCAAAATTCTAATAAATAATAATCAAAAAAAGTTTAATCCCGTTAAACGAATTCAAGTTTTAAATTAAAGCCAAATATTTAAAAATATTGTAACAATATAAAGTACTTCAATTGTGCAAAATGGCAATAAAAGAGGAATTTTTTTTCAAATTTGAAATTTATTGTCAAATATCATAAAAAAAAAAATAAATTGATTGGCTTTAAATAGAATAATTTATTTGATAATCAATAAAAAATTTGATTTCAAGGAAAATATTTTTCTTTAGAAATAATTGAAAAAAATAAATAATAATAATAAAAATAATAAGCTAATATAAAAGTAATATATCAGCGATCCAATAAAAGTAAAATAAAAAAAAAATAATACTTTTAAAAATTATCACATGTTTAACCAGTTTATAATTATTACATCAAGACACAATTAGACTTTTTTGGGACGATTTGCAAATTAACCTTTTCTGGAGGGCTAAAGGGAACGATTTGAACCATTCCCCGTTTTGGGGGTATCAGTGCGATAATTTGTTCTTCGTTTGGGATCTTTTCGAAAGCAAAGGACTCGTTTTCCTTTCGATATTTTTTCAAATAGTAAATGAGCAAATCGTTTTCTGTTTGTACATGAGCAAGCCACTTTTTGGCGATCTGATCCCTCCTTGCGTAGGATATTTTTTTTAGGGAAGCCAGGGCCGATTGGATGAGTCCCTGTGCCTGACCGATTTTTTCTTCTTTGTAGCTGGAGATTGCCAAGTATTTTTTCGTTTTCGCAGACCACAGCAGAACATTGGAGCGGATGTACTCCTTCCAATGCTGCGAGATGAACTTTTCCTTGCCGCTGCTCCTGATGAGCTCTTCGCAGCGCACCCACCTGCTGTTGACCGAAAGCGTGATTTTGGCAATGATCTTTTCCTTCATCCCGGCTTGGATGGCCTTACGGACAACGAGCGACTCCGATTCCGCAAGGCACATGATGCTGAGCGCCTCACAGATTTGCGAGTTGCACTCGACAGGCGCCTTGAGCAGCTTCTTCTCGCTGATCCTCCCGCCGGATTCCAGCTCGATGGACGCGATGTGGTGGAAGATGCCAGCTGCCGTGTTGAGGAACTTGATGATCGACTTGTGCTCTTGCTTGAATTCGTTGTCGTCGAGGGACAGCTGGTGCAAGGTGGATCCCTGGTTATAGATGTTGAACCCGTAGATGAGGAGCATAAAAACAGACTCATATGTAAAGTCATTATAGAATGTCCGATAGCCCCCCTTGTAGTGTTTGTGGATACTCGTGATCCACCCAAAGCTCAGCGAGACCTGTGTCTCGCCGCCTTGATCAATGAGGGTGTCCAGCAGAGCAAACAATTGTGGCAAGTAGGTTTCCATCGCGTTCTGCATCGACGTCGTGTTAATCGTGTTCTTGTCCTTTTTAAGAGCATCAATGACAGACTTCCGAAGGTTGTTAATATAAATTAGCTGGTTTTTCGAGCTCTCAGTGACGCTGCCAAAGACACTCGTCAATTTGACATGCTTCACCTTTGGTGGGCTGAAATGGAATAGTGGGCAATTGAAATCATTCACTGGCGTGGGATCTTCTTCAGGATCAAACATTATTTGGTTTTGCTGTTATTGTTTGGGTTGGGTTTGTTTATAATTGGCCTGGGGATTATTTAAAACGAAGGAATTGATTATTTTATAAACAAAGAAAAAAGAAAAAAAATGAAAAGATATCTTTTTTTGTTTTTTCAACGAATCCAGATTTCTTTAAGTTGGTTCGTTAGTTCAAAGTGAATCCATTGATAACCTCAAATCGTTTGGGGAAAATACCAAACAAAGAATTGACTCTTTTTTGAGTTTTGAAATTTTTTTCAGTTCCATTGATTTTATATTTTTTTAATTTGAAGTAAATACTATATGTTTTCGGTAGTATTTGGACAATAAATCTTCTTTTCAATACCCGTGATTCTGTTTCGTAGGAATAAACCAATTTTACTTTTTCAACATGATTTCACATAATTATTTAGTACTTTTAAATTTTTACTTAATGTTTAAAAGGGAAAAATTTGATTCAAAGGGATGATCAAATTATAACTAAAACGGAAAATTAGCTTGAGTTTATTCTTTTGTTTCAGTACCTTTTAAGATCAAAGTCAAAGATTTATACTCTTCTCCTTTTAAACAATTAAAAAATTTGAAAAATTATTCGCAAAAAATTTACTTTCTCTGAAAGAAAGTGAGACTTATTGAAATGGCTTTTTTTTAATTAACAACCTCATATAAAGTTATGATTTTTGGTGAATGAAACTTCAAGACTGAAGTAATAGGTCCAAATGTAAATTATTCGACCGAATTTTCTGTTCTTAAATTAAAAAAAAATTCAATAAAATGATTCTCAAAAACAACTTTTAAAGGAGTCTCAGTAAAAAAAAAAATAAAATCATCTTTTCAACCATTTGAAATTTAAACCCAATTAAATGATCACTTTATTTCTTCTTTTTTACTAGGAAAAAAAAAAGAAATATATTAATTTTTCGATGAAAATAGAATAATTTTTTTACTATATGAACATCTCTTGAGAATTTAGTAGTAGAAGAGACAAAAAAAATCAAAAGTTTTTTTATTTAATTTTGAAGTAATGAACTTTTTTATTTTGACAAAATTGATAATAAAATCAATGTTATTAAGAAATTTAATAATTTGTTTGAATGTATTTAGATTGTATGATAAATGATTAAGATCATTTATTTATCTTTATTAGATTATTATTATTTAAAATGTTTGAAAAAACAACAAGAATTATTTATATATTTCTTTTATTAATAACACTATTAAGTACAATTTTTATGATTATAGCACCCACATTATCTCTTAAAATTATTTATGATGTAATCGACAAATAAAGTACTTTCGAAAATCAACAGTTTTGCACAAACCAAATGAATATAGATATAAAAACAATAATATTAAGATTGTAAAAATAGCAAAAAATACCAACAGATTATCATTTAAGGCCATTTAAAGAACATTCTCCCAAGTGGTGTTATCCTTTAAAATTTTTTAATTCAATTTTTTATTTCCTTTTTTTAATAGTTTTCAGAACATATAGTTTTTTTTATTATTCTAATTAATCAAAAACAATAGAAAATAAAGAAAATCATTTTTGAAAAACAAATAAGTATTATTTCACTGACAATTAATGTGTAAAAAAACTTTTTGAAGTGGGATAAACTTGGAATATTGGATCCCTATTAAAATAAAAACAAAAAATTATGAAAATTTTTTGTGTTATGTTTTTAGTTTTTCTTTTCCCTTCTTTTTGTTGTTTTTTCGTTGAATTTGTGATTATTAACTATTTCATAAAAATGGTATGATTGAAAATTTTCTATCTAAAAGTCAAATTAATCTTCTCGTTAGAACCCCAAAAAATCGAAATAGTTTTTGAAATTAAATTTCTAGTTTTCACATGTTCTGAAAAGGTTATAATACAAATTTATAAATAATTATCTTTAGAAAAAAAAAATTCAATAGTTAAAAATTGTATAGTTACTTACAATAAAAAAATAACTTGAAAATTATTTTCAAACATTTTGGGAGTCTTTTTCATTTTCAGTGATTATATTATTTTACAAAGGTAAATATATCAAAAAAAAAAAAAAGTTTTTAATTTTGTTTTTTTAAAAGTTTATCGACACATTTAAATCATTCAAGTTAGAAGTGATTAAAACTAATAGTTATTTGTTCGAAAAAGGATGTTTGCTACTTCTCATACAATATAAACCAACATTTTTTTATTATTAACGAATTCTTTATTCAAACTATTAGTTATTTTGATATAGCTTATTCTATTTCTAAAAAATTGTGGAAAATTTATTTTAAATTTCTTAATTCAACCAAATTGCCATAAAAGTGGTTAAAAGTGTAAAAAAATAAAAAAAAATTATAGATTATTGATAAAAAATCATTTTGTTTCTTATGATGGTATTATATAAATAAAAAGATATTAACTTTTCTGATTCTCATTTTCTCGGATGATTTTTTATCTGTGAAGATTGTGTTTATTTATTTCTTTTTGATCAAAAAAAACTATTTTCATAACCTATTTAATATTGAAAGGATTTTTATTAGAATTAAAAAATTGACAACTCTATTTTCATTAATTTACAATCAATTATGTCTTTGTCATATTTCCCCTTTTTATTGAAATTTATTAGGTATTTTTTTTCTTCAAACTTTGGAAATAGGTTAACCAACATATTTCCAAATAATTCCTTTGTCATATATTCGATCATAACTAATAGTTATTGATTAAATAAAACCAATTTAAAAATATATCTCATAACAAAGATGTTTTTTTTTTTAAGTAAAAGATCAAAAAATACTACATTTTTTGGAAATACCATATTTTTTTTTTATCTATGAATTATTCAATATCAGTATATATTTTTGATTGGAAATTGATGTAATAATAATAAACTAAATTCGAAATTTTGGACATGGTTTAAACACTTGATGGAATAAAAATACGACACTTTACAATTAATTTGAAATATTCTTGATTTTTATAAACTTTTTCATTTTTTGTCTTTTTTGTTTTGTTTTAATTTCTTTTTATTATTCCCGCTAAGTAATCTGTTTCGTTAGATCTGTAATTTTTTTTTTTCGATTTAATGATAGAAGGTTTATTTTGAGTTTTTTAAATAGAAAAATCACATGCAATTGGTCCAGGATATTATATTATTTGATTAATCAATAATGGTTGGTGAAATTTCAACAAATTTACCTATACTATTTTTTTTTTAATTAGAAGTCTCAAATTTTATAACCTTGAAATTCTCTTTTTAACAGATTAGATGATATTTTGTCTAACCCTTAACAGTAAATCTTAAACAATTTTTTGAACATAAAAGAAATTTATGATATTACCATAGAATATATTCTCACCAACATGACTCAACACGCAATTAGGTAAAAGGAGCTCAAGGAAAAATACAATCTATCATTAAAGTCACTTAAACCAGAAATTTTCAGGTATCTCTAACAATTATTTTAAACCTCTTTATTTTTGCCAATTTTCATTCTTTTTTTTTTTTCTATCATTTTTCACCACCCCTTCATTTTTTTACTCTTTCTTGTTTTAGAAAACTAAATAAAGATTCAAATACTTCGGGTGACTTTATCTATTAGATACTCTTTGAATTAGAAATCTCAAATTTAGTTACCTTTAAATTCTCTCTTCAACAGATTACAGGAAGTTTCATCTAAACACTGATAATAAATACTTTACAATTTTTTGTTCAGATGGTTTCATCATTTTGGATACATATATTATTTTTATGCTGTTATATATATATATATATATATATATATATATCTAAACATCATTTCAATCAAAGGGGCTCAGTCAAAAATGAAAAAGTCATTTTATTTTTAAAAATTAACTAAACTTAGATTGTTTAGAAATATGAGAAATACTAAACTTCGTATTAGAGTCGATAATCATAAAAGAAAAGCCTGAATAAACCATAAATAACAACAAAAAAAAAAAAAAAAAAATTATTGGGCTCTTTTCATTGGAATGTCTGGTACTAAATTCACAATTTCCATAGGAAATTAAAATTGTTGACAATAAGATTTTTGACTTGTAAATGTATGAAATTTAAAAGAATATACAAAACATAACTTTTCTAAATGCTAATTGCGGAGTATCAAAAAATTTTTTTTTTAAATTTACTTGGCATTTAAAAAAAAAAGAAAAAAACAAAATACAAAAAAAAAAAATTTTACAAAATGAGAAAAAATGATTTTGATCTAGATATTGAAATTTTAGTTTGCCAAGATTAATGAATTAAACTCATAGAATATGTTCCATTTCTTCAATAAAACTGGACCCCTTTGACTAAAAAAGAGTTTATAAATATATATATATATATATATATAAATTATTAGGATAAAAATGATTACTAAAAAAAACAATAATATTGATTAATACAAATGTGTTTTAGAATTTTGTTTGAAAAAATATAATAATAAATTGGGATTTTTTGGTCCATTTTTGATTTAGGATGTGTCCAAAATTTTCGAATGGAGTAAACATTATATTAGTTCAAGGATCTTAATTAGCAAAAAAAAAATAAAAAATAAAAAAAAAATAATTATGGATTTCTTAAACAAAATTTGATATTGTAAAATATTTTTACGCTGTTAGGTTAGAAAAATAACAGTTTCTGTTTCGGAATAGACATATACCATTCCCGTAAAATTATTTTATTTATTTTATAAATAAGATATTTCTTAAATTTCATATCAAGTAAAATAGTAACACAAGATATTGAAATTCACTTTTAAATTTTTTAAGGTTTATATATAATTTCTTGCATATTTTTAGGATAAAAAAAGATTAATCTTCAAAGAAATAATTTGATGGATATTTTTAATTAGTGGGGAAGGTAATAAATTTTTGGATTTAAAGTGAAGTAGAGGTGTGAATTAAATAGTTGTTAAGTATATTTTATCAGATTATTTGGAAGATTGGTAATATTTTAAAATGAAAAATTAATCAGTTGCCTTTATTAAATGAAATATGTTTAAAACCTTGAGATTAAAATGGCAAAAAAGTTTGAGAAATTAGATCGATTTTTTTAAAATAAAAAGATTGAAAGAATATGGCTTTTGCCAAATAAAAAATGAGTACCTCACAAAAAGTCGAACATTTTTTTTTGTAATTTTCAATATTTAATTGAGAACACGTAGTAAACCTGATTAAATTAGCAAAATTTCATTAGGTTAATAAGAATTCAGATGAGGATTAAAATGTTCTCTAAGTGCCACACTTAACTTTTATTAACTTTATTTCATTTTTATAATGATCATCAAAGTTGTTTATATTTTAATTTTAATAGTTGATAAAATTAAATCTTACCAAAAAACCAATTTTTTTGAACAATTATCTTCAATATCAAGATTAATAGTTAAAACTTAAATGGGTTGATATAAAATTGTAATTGTAAAGACAGTGGAATATATATCTTTAGATTAATCTTGAAATTGATGTAAAATAATGATCAAGTTAGATTTCAATTTTTTATGAATATTGTGCTTGAAATTGGAAGATTGTCTTGGAGAAGTTGAAATTAAATTTAAATCCATGGTCTATAAGTCAAAATGGTTTTTGGTAAAGTGATTTTTGAATTATTTGTTTTTTTCTTATTAATTATTTTTAATTTTGGTGAATTTGTTTATTTGAATGTAAAGTAGTGAAAAAAATACCGGACATGTTAAAAAATACTGGAAAATATTTTTAATTGTAGATATTTGTGCAATTGTTGTGTAATTTCGTTTATTTAAAATCAAGTCTTTTGTTTTTTAAGAATCAAGCTTTTTTAAATTATACCTCACCAACTTATTTGAATGATGATTAATGAAATTGTACTTGTTCAAAAAATTATTCAATCTTTCAAAAAACAAGAATAAAAAATATCATTTTCCAAACTTCGAGTAAACCTAAATACAACTGATAGATTTTTTGAAAAAAGTTGATCTATTTAGGTTATCAAACAGTTACTTTAGTATTGTAGAGACACCTTACTTTGATGAACTTTAGGTAAGTTTATGTCTTTGTTCATATAAAATTAAATTATTTAGAAGATGTGTATCGATTAAAAATAAAGGTATTACACGATTATTTTACATATATTCACAATTATATAACTTATGAGTTATTATTTTTATGTAGGTTATTTTTTTGGTTTGATTTATGTGTTGATTTTTTTTATTTGATGTGTTAAGTAATATCTTTATGTTTTTGTTAAAAATTTTGATGATTTAATAAAATGAATGTTTGTAAAATGATTTTTATTACATACTTTTAACAATATTTAAAACTTAAAAAGGTTACTTTAAATGTAAATTAGCAAAATTAGTTCAGTGGCAGAATGGTGGTCTTCCAAACCGTTGGCCGGGGTTCGATTCCCCGATTTTGCAATTTACTTTTTTTCTATTTTTTTGATATCGTTGGATGTTGAACTCTTCATTTTACAACATATTTTTTTTTGGGAATACGAGAGAACCAAACAAAAATAGGATAAAAACAAAATTTTAAAACCAAAAAAAATTATTTTTTAATCTTAATTTTTTAATAAAATTTTTTTTTTCCAATCATATAAAATGAAATAAAAAGATCTAACTTTGAACACTTTGAGTTGTCCTTTTTTTTAAAAAGTAATACATACAACCCTCATTAATCTTCGAACTTCTCAAATCAATTATTTTCAAATATGAAAATTCTTTTAATTTTTATTTCAAATAAATAAAAGACTAAAAAAGTTAAAATTGGTTTGAGAAAGTCTGTGGTAATTATCCAATTCAAAAAGTAAAAAAAAAAATTTTTTTTTCACAATATATTGATCTGCAGCAAGCTCATAAATAACAGGATCTATACAAAATCAATTGAAAAGAACAATTTTGGAAATTTAATAAACACTGCAAATAATAAAGTTTCAAATCAAATGTGTTATTGTGATTTGAATTTAACACAATTTAATGTACATATTGAGTTTTAGCCAAAACCAGAACCAAAAAATTTTTCCGAATTCAGATAAATAAAAGTCACAATGAACTTCTTCCTTAAATAAAAAAATATAAAAAAAAATGAAAAAAACTTTTTTTTTTTTTTTTTTCAATAAACTTGGATCAATCTAAATTAAAACAACAGTTTTCAACCAAATATATCTGATTCAATTTAATATAACTTTTATCTTAAAAATTTTGGCATATTTATAAGCAGAGTTCACAAAATGATTCCATTTTTGGAATTTTTAGAATCTTAAAAATTAAAATTTGTAATCATAATATTAAAATGATTCCACTGGGATCAATTTTTATCAACCATTTTCTCTTTGTTAAAGTACCTTTGAAGTATATTTTTTTCAAAAATATTAAAAATTATCTTATTCTGATTTTCTGGAATCAAAAAAAGAATTATTATTTGGTACCAAAACTCTATTAAAAAAAAAAAAAGAATTTTTTAGTTCCATTTCAAAGAAAAATAATTTTCTTATCAGTAATTAACTTAAAAACTTCAAGGTTGATGAAAAGACGATTAAAACTAAAATCCCAAGAAGAAAAACCTTAAAAATGTTTATTTTTTTGAGAAATATAATATTCTTTTTTAAAATAAAAAAAAATATAATTAATTATTAAATTTTGAGAATGATGTGATTCGTTGAAAATCCGATTGTAAACAAGAAATGGGTTGAGTCTTGTCATTGGACGAAAAAAGAATAATTTGATTCCATGGAATCAAAAAAAGAATTATTTGGGTTTTTTTTCAAAAATAAATCAAACTGTGAACGCTGTTTATAAGAGATATCTCCTCTAATTTCTTAATTGGTGCATCTCTTTATTCAACTTAAAACTCTTGTCTACATTTCTTTTCAAATTTCTTTCCAGGAACAATTTTAGAGAATAAATATTAAAACCCGTATAAAATTTTCAAACAACATTAAAAAAAAAATCAAAAATACTAAAATTAAATCAAAAACAACTAGGAAAAGAAATTTAAATATGAATTTTAAAATATAAAAACCATAATTCAGAAAAAAATGTTAAATACAATTTTGGATTAATAATATCCAACCAAAGTAAACAAAAAAGAAACTATTCAAAAAAAAAAAGCTCATAAAGAAAAAAAATTTTCCTAAAAAAATATTATTTAAAATAAATCAAGGTGTATATAAACTCTGTTTCAGTCAAAGGGGCCCAACGTTTTTTTCAAATATCAATTATTTTATATAATTGACCTTTGAAGAACAAATCAGAAATAAACAGAATAATACACCTCAAAGAAATGTTGATACATGTCTGAAAGAATATTAATAAATCAATAGCTTTTCTTAAAAATTGAAAAACTCAAATCCTTAGGGCACTATTGAGAAAAACAAGGATGTTTGTTTTGAACTTCTACTGGTATTTGAATAATAAATAGGAAACATTTTTCACTTCATTTTCCATACTTTTCTTTTAGAAATTAAGCCCCCAAACAAAGTTTGTTGGTATTTGTGGTCTCTATTTGAAAAAGGAAATGAAAATGAAGTGAAAATTTTTCACTTTTATTAAACAAATATCAAGATCAAAGATCAAATTGAATTGCAATAGAAAACAATATAATTTCTCAACAATCTTTACATGGTTTCAATGACATTAGAATAACACGTTTTTACCAAGTGACTATTGATCTTGCAATAAAAAATTTTTTGCAAATGAATGACATTTTTAAAAAAAAAATTGAAAAAAAAAAAACAAAAATGTGTAGAAATGTGAAAAAATGATTTCAATTTTGAAAATTTCCAAAATAAAATTTTTCTTCTAATATCTATGCAAACCCTTTAAACACGTGTATTATACCATTACAACTGGGCCCCTTTGACTGAAAAATAGTTTAGTAATTTTAAAAAATGTGACAAAGGGTTTTCGAAACGTTAAAGTATAAAGCAGTTAACGAACTTTAACAAAACTATTTTGCAGGTTTTATTGAAAACTTTTCTTTTGAACATTTTTAAAACGACTTTGTTTAAAAAGAAAGTTTTTTTAATTATTATAAAAAAAAACACAGAAAAAAAAAGCAACAACACAAATTTACATCCAAAATAATTTGCAAATAAATTAAATGTTTCATCAAGCAATATATATATATATAGATATATATATATGATTAAAACAAAATTGTGTCTCAATAATGAATCAGCCTAAATGCAAATAAAATATCCAAAAAAATTAAAAAAAAAACACAAAAAGCAATCAATTTGTTTTCAATCAGGTTACAGCCGAATGCTATGATTCCTCAACTGGAATCTTTAGCAAATCTACGATTACTGTTGTTGAATATTTGCCAATTTGCAATCCAAGTTCTGCATCAAAAATATCTATAAGCAATGCGCCGCTATCCAACTCGCTGTTTAATCTAATTCCTAATTCTAAGTCATTGTCTGAGAACACGTCTACTTGTTGTATACAGGATTCGTTTGTGATTATTTTTTCTTCTTCCTGCCAATCGAATTGCAAGTAAGTGATAAAAATGTTATATTCGGCGGGGTAACTGAGAATCAAGAAAGAGGATCCATCTGAGTCATTAAATGTGGCGTTGCCCTTAAAGGAGGTAATTATAATTGAAAAATCCAACGGGTTACAGATGTCGACCTCCCAGGTCACGGTGTATGTGACTGACATAAAGACGAGTGAGATTGCGATGTCTTGCACCTCAACTTTCACTAATTCGGATTGTATTCCAGTTGTTTCGGTATCGATCAGTAAATTGATTTCGAAGGGATCACTATTTTCGGTCAATTCCAAGAATATGGACATGTTAACTTGCAAATCGAGCGTCTCCCCGCTGATGTAATCACCAAGAAACTGTGAAATGATTTCGTCGTCGCCCTGCATTGTTAAAATTAAATTGAGATCGATCACACCTGGGGAAAAGGTGATATTTTGTTTTGTGCCCATCCCCACCGAATTGTTTTTAAAAAAAACTTCAAAATCAGTGCTTTCGATGATCATTTCGATTTCTGTTGGATTTTCAAGTGAGACTTCAATTGACAATTCTAAAGAATCGTCTGTGGAATTGAGTACTTTGAAATCGCCGATGATTGTGTTAATTCCATTCATTGCCTGCACATTGACTGTTGAATTGAACAAATGCAACCTATCATCATCATCACCGCCGCCACTGCCTTCCCCTTCACCATCGTCATTCTCGAACTGGATGTATGCCACGAGGTCGAGTACTATTTCTGGGTCGTCAATAAAGGTATCTATGATTCCGTCTGAGTTGCCATCCAAATTGGCCGTGAAAAATAGAATGTTTTCATTTGGCTGTATTTGGATGTCCTCTAAAGTGGTATTGCCCACGGTTTTGTTTTGCCAATATATATCAATGCAGATTAATTGGAAATTGGCAATTGACTCTGACGGGTTAAATAAATTGATTTCTAAATCAAAAAATAGCAAATCGTTGGAATACTCAACGAATTTAATTAATGTAATATTGAAAGGTAGGCCGTTCAGCCCATTGAGCATATGCTGCTTTTCGAAAAACTGGATGGCTGAGTTCTCCTGCGAGCCGATTTGTGCCTCGGCGATAAACGAAAAGGTAAGGTTCTGTTGCATAATGAAATCTTCAATCAGCGATGTGTCGTTTTCAATTAAGCCGACTGCAAAGTCTATGCTATTGTCGCCGCTCAATAGCAATTGGTTTTCCTTTGTTGCCTTGCCGATATACGTATCCAGATAATAAATTTCGATGATTATTAAATCAAATTGCGGCTCAATTTGCGTCGGGTTGTTGATCTCTGCAGAGATGTTCAGGCTAATGAGGTCCTTTTGAAAGTTGGTCATTTCAATTTGGTTTAATGCAAAGGGCAACCCTCCAAATGCTTCGAACTGTATTTCAATTTCGAACATTTTGCTTTGATTTTGGGTGTCGTTTTGTTGATATCGGCCAACGCCCAGTATCGAAATTTCATTTAATAAAATAAAGTCATCAATTAGCCCGTCGCCATCATTGGGGTTTATTGACGCTTCGAGGGTGAATGAATTTTGCCCCGTGGTAATGCTTAAATTTGAGAGCTGCGCTTCCCCAACGTATTGGCTCCCATAATATAAATTAATATATAGGGTTTCCAGTTCCGCTTGAATTTCATGCTCGTGCTCAAATAGGATTTCGATCTCAAATAAGATTTCATCTTGATTGAACCCGTTTAATTGAACGTTCTTGAGGCTAAAATTTAGCCCACCAATGCCCTCCATTTCAAAGGGCTTTTCAAAAATTTGGATGCCGCTTTCTGAGATGTAATCGCCATAGACCTGGCCTATCAAATTAAAAGTTACATTGTCTTGGTTTAAAAATGTTTCAATGATGCTATTCGCAGATCCATTGATGCTGACAGGAAAGTTCAAGATCTTGATTCCCGTGTCCTGGAAGGACAAATCGCGTGTCGTGGCATTGCCCACCAGAACGTCCTCGTAATATATATTAATGTCGGCCCTGGGGATGTTTGCGCTAATTTCAGAGGTGTAATTATATTGGATCTCGATTTCCATCACAATGGAATCTTCGGACACATATACCTGAGGCGAAGACTTGAATTCGAATGGTAAGCCGGAGAGCCCCACGAGGCTAATCTCGCGGTTATTGAGGATCTCAATCTTGACCCCATCTTGTTTGACCTGAATGGAGGCATCGAAATGGAAATCCACCGTGGAGTTCATTGCAAAGTCTTGAAATAACAGGGTCTCCTTTTCGTTGATCACTGTGGAAATATCAATCACATTGACGCCAGGCGAAAAAATTAGATTCTCAATGTCAATTTGCGTAATGATTTGGTTGTCCCGGTTGGAGTATAGCTCGAGATTAAATAACGAAAAATTTGCCTTAATGCTCGAGGTGTTGTTAAATTCCACCTGCGCAAACATGGTAAGGTTATCAGATTCAATTTTCTCGATGCCCATTTTGTTAAATTCAAAGGGGAAATTATTAAACGCAGACAATGTAATTTCTTGGTCAAACAGAGTCGGAAACTCTCGCCCCTCGCCATCATCGCCGTCCTGTAGCCCTTCGATATAAAGATAGCCAATTGCCCTAATTGTTAATTCCTCTTCCTGGATAAAGCTCGTTATAAGCATGTCGTTCGTTGCGTCAAGCGAGATCTGGAAATCCAATTCGTTGATCCCATTTGTGATGAATAACTCGTTCTGCAGAATGCGACCAACCAATTCCTCTCCATGATACAATTTCACATCAATCCCGGGCAGTGTCGCTTCAATGTTTGACACCACCTCAGCGCTGGCAATGGATGACACCGAAATTATTTCTTCTGTGAAGTCCAGCAAATTGAAGTTGTCCAGCTCGAACTGAAGGCCATTTAGTGCCTTGAAGCTCAGTGTTTTTTTGAGCACCTTGTCTTTGATGATGGATAGTTGCCCCTGGAATTGCACACTGACCTCAAAGGGTAAATTGATCTCTTCCTCATTCAGAAAGTCGTCGATCAGCAAATAATAGGAATCGATGTCCGCAATTTGAACAACAAAGTTTGTGGTGTACTCGTCGCTCACAGTCGTATACGACTTCTTGCTAAAGGCCACTTTCCCGAAGACGTTGTCGTTGTATTCCACTTCGCCCTCAGACAACTCGAAAGAGACTACCACGCTTGTCTTGGTGTCAACACTCAAAACTGCAGTTGTGTTTAATTCGTCATTGCCCATATTGTTGATCGTCAACTGATCCAATTCGATGTCCGCATTGTCAAGTGCATTGTTAATGTATGAGTCAACGCTTACATAGGTGATGACGCCTACCAATAGAAGCAAAAATAAGATCAAGACTATTATTTTCGCTTGCTTGGTGTGCGCTAATTCGCGGTACTTGTGCATATTTTTGATTTTCACCGATCCGATCCCTTTGATCGTAAACACGCCATCTTTCTCCATTCGTAAATCAGAGTCCGAACTGCTCCCAAATCCCTGAACCGTTATTGTGTCATCTTGGATTTTGGGTAGCTCTTGTGTGTTTTCTTTTTTTTCAATTTCATCAAGATCAATCCAACCTGGGTTCTCAAAAACTTGAAAATGTTTTTTTTTTTCGTTGCTGTATTTGTATTTGTCTTGGAATTTATTTTTGTCTTTGCTTTTGGTTTTGTTTTTATTTTTATTCTTATTTTTTGTTTTTTTTGTTTCTATTTTTTCACAAAAATCTTCAAACTCTGATAACTCAGACCAACCAGAAGATTCCTTTTTAAAATTCATCTTCTGTTAATTGACAAGTTTTTTAACAATAACTATCTCAATTTGAAAAAAATGGTTAATTTTCCCTACTTTTTCTCAAAATAAAGTAATTTTCCAAAAGTTTTTAAAACTTTCTTACAAAAAACAGTAAACCCCAGTAAACTCATTTTTAGTAAATTCTGAAAAATTTTTTTGATCACACATAAATAAACTGGACTTTCATATTTTTTTCTTTTTACACCAATTGTTTGAAAATTGTTTTTTGAGTAAAAAAATTAGAAAACATTAAGAACTGTGTGTTACTTTAGTTCATTTAAAAGAACATTTTTGTGTAAAGTAAATATTTTATCATTGATTTCTCTTTATTCTTTTATTAACTTTTTTTACTTTTGCAGAATAAATATAAAGAAATTACAAAATTTATCAGAGGTTTTAAATAGCAGAGACGTTAATTTACTTAGAAAAAATTGACAAAAAGAGATTAAAATAGAAAATTAATTCCATTATAAAAAAGAATCTGAAGAAAGTACCAAATTATATTTCAATTTAATATGCCAAGACTGCTCCATTCTCAGTTTTGGGGAATTGTCTGTATACAAAAGTTTTTTTGGATTAAAGCAACCCCATTCCAAAAGTTACAAATAAATTTTGGAATTGTCCAATAAAAAGTGCCTGATTATCGAATTAAGAAGTTAAAAGGTCAAAAAAGATTACTTTCAAAGAAACAAAGCCTAAAAAAAGAGAAATTCATAAAAGGCGAAATACTTTTCAAATAATATTCTAAGTTAACCTTTAGCTTTTGGAAAAGTTTGGTTTGGTGTATTGAACGGAAATGGTAAGAAATAATTAACAAATTTGTTATGTTTTTACAAAATAAGGCAAAAACTTGTAAACTCAACACATTTGAATTTATACATCTATTATTTTCTTAAAAAAGAACTTTACAATTAAAAAGTCTCAATTTAACCTACTAAAACAATTCTTTTCACCAAAAAGTATACAATACGTTGGCTTATAACAATATTGAAATGATTTTTTTAGCAATGTTTTAAATTTGCCTTTATTTGAAAACCAATAGACAAATCCTTTTTCTATTCAGTTTTCATCTTTTTTCAACAATACAACCAATCCCAATTCCTTTAATTGCAATTTTTTTGATTGTAATTGCTATATTTGGTTTATTGTTGATTAGACTCTAAAAGCCCACTTATTGATTGTGGTTTTTAACTTGGGCAACAAAAGTAATTGACAAGAAACTTGCCTCATGTTAATTGAAATATGTTTTGTTGACTGGAAGTTATTCTGTTACCTTAAAGTTTCTTTAGATCGTAATAGTTTTAAAAAATACTTTCAAAAAAACTAAATTTTTTATTTTATAAGGCACTTTTGTCAAAATAATGCATTTAGAAAAGTTTGATCTGTATTTCAAAATAAAAAGAGTTTTTAATTGTTTCAGACGAGATCTATTCATTAAAGGATCAAAGAACTGACAATAAATGTTATTTAAATAAGATACTGATAACTTAAAGCTCTACTATTCAAAATTAAATTCTTTAAATGAAGGATCAAAGGTGGAAAATTTCTCTCAAAAAAAAGAAAAAATTTTTAAAGTTGAAGAGATATTTTGATAATCAAAAGAACTAAAAACAAGATTCAAAATATATAAATCTTGGAAACATTTCAAACAAATTCAATTTATATATAAATTTTACTGAAAATACCAAGGGGTTTATTTTCAAAATTGATTTGAACTTAGGTATACTGTTTGACAATGAATTAGATTTTTTATTTTAACTGGAAAAAAAAAATGCCTGGATTATAATTTACCACACCGATTCCATATTTTTTTCACACATTATTTTGATCATTGTGGATTATAAAAAAGTATAAAGACATCAAACCATTTATCTTTTACATATAAAGACTTTGGTAAAAGTCTGTAATAATTTGTATTCTAATCTCTTTGAAAAAAGAAAAGGAAAATTAATTTAATTTTTTTCTCGATATTTTGCTTAAAAAGCCAATACAAAATTTGATTTTTAGTGGTATCAATAACCGATTTTTCGGGCCTTAACCCATCACAATCATGAAAAAATTATTCCAAAAAAAAAAAATTAAACATTTTCTAAAATTTTCACTTTTAGATAACTTCAATTATAATAAACACTATTTGTTAAGAAAAGATCTTTGATCAAAAATTATTTTTAAAGACAATTTACAATTTAAGTTGAAAAATTCAATTTTCCAGGTTCTATTAATATTTTTTTTAAATTTGATCGTTAAAAATTTGAAAATTATTTTTCTTCGAGCTAAGAGGCTATTTGAATATATATTAAAGATGTATTTTGAATCTGATTAATATCTTCCAAATAGGGAATCAATTATTTGGACTGATAAAGAATTATTTATTCTTTTAAATTGAAAAAAATAAATTTTTGATTTTCTGTTAGTTTTTTTTTAATTATAACAATAAACTGAATATTTAATAAATTTCCGGTTTATTTCAAAAAGCAAAAAAAACCACCATTAGCTTTTCCAGAATTTAAAAGAATTGCGTAAAATCAAAGATTTTTCTCTATTCTTTTGAATTCAGGAAAAACTAGGCACTCTATGTACACTTTCGTTAGATTTTCCAGAATTCAAAAGAATAGAGTAAAATCTATATAATTTTACTCAATCCTTTTGAATATTGGTAAACCTAGGCACCCGGCGGGCACCGTTCCCCCAGTTTCTTTTTCATTTAAATGAATAGATTAAAATATATATGATTAGACTCGATTATTTGGAATCATGAAACACACCCGTTAGCTTTTCTTGAGTTTTCCGTTTATTTATAAAGTTTTCACGGCCTTTTTGAGGTTTGCTATTTTATTTGTGAGGTGTTCTAGGTTTTTTTACTTTAGAAATAAACAGAAAATTTATTAAAATTTTCGGTTTATCTCTAAAGTAAAAAAAAAAAAAACCTAACGAAAATATATTGATTTTCCAAATAAACATAAAACTTAAAAAAACCTAAAGAAAATCAATAGATTTTCCCAATAAAATAGCAACCCCCCAAAAAACCTACATCCTTCAGAAATAAATAGAAAACTCAAAAAAACCTAACGAAAATCAATAGATTTTAAGAATAAATTAGAAAACTTCAAGATTATTGCCATTAGATTTTCCAGAATTATGAATGAAAAATTTAAATCTTTGATTATGGTTGATTCTTTTGAATTCGGTAAAACATGGACCCTTGTCAGCACTTGGGGTGTATTTTCTTGAGGTTTTACAGAATTTAAAAAACAGAATAAAATATATATGATTTAAGTTTTAATTTCAAAATTCTGGAAAACATATTACTCTTTATTTATTTTTAAATTTTTGAAATAAACCGAAAATTAAATATATTTTTGGTTTATTTCAAAATTTAAAAAAAAATCTTCATTAACTTTAACAGAATTCAAAATAATTGATCATAATCTAAGATTTTATTGCATTCTTTTGAATTCCGAAAAATCTAGGCATTCAATTTAATTTTTTGTTAGGTTTGTCATAATATCAAAGAATAGAATAAAATCATAGTATTTTGCACAATTCTTTTGAATTTTTGATAACCTATCAGAAAATATTTATCATCCGCTATTTTTTTTTTACATAATTGTTTTTTTTTTAAATAGATTATAAGATTGTTTTCAAAACTATAAGTTATTATCCGTTGAAAACAATATCCCAATGTTGAATTTTAATAAAATTCATTATCGAGCCTATTGAAAAAGTTTACCACAAACTTGAACTTTTTTTCTGACTAGAAACATTTTAAAAAAGGAAAGAATAATAATAAAAAAAAAAATAGAATAGCCCGAAACGATTTTTAAGAACTGGGGTTTCGGTTAAATTGTGAATAAACTTAATTGACAAGACGAAATATTAATTGATGTAATATATTTGTCTAACTCGAAAATTTCAATTTTATTTTTTTATACAGGTGATGAATAAAACTTAACTCATATAAAAAAGAATATTATCTAACTGTATAAATAAAATATTCAAATCAATATGGTTGGAAAAAGATATAAACAGGAAATAGAACTCTTTAAACAAAATTTTAAAAAAGAATTATGAAGATATTGAAAGAACAAAAAGTATTTTTTTTGACATAAAAAAAAATAGAAAAAGATCATTTTTTGAGTAATTATATGAAAATTCATATTTCTTACAAATTTTTAGATTATAATAAATTTTTTGAAACCAAAGTATTTAATATTTTCTAACATTTGTCATTAACCCAATATCCAACCCTGAAAGCCATTTTAAATCAGAATAGGGTATTTAAAATTATACTACCAATTTTCAAATATACAACACACACGTGATAAAATAAAATGGAAAATTCCAAGTTAGATAAAAATAATACCCCAATTATCATTTTATCATTTCAATAAAGTTATCATTTTTTTTATACTAATCTAAAAAAATAAATAAAAAAAAAATATCATGTCAACAATGTTAATTTAATTAGCTGATATTTTATCTCAAATCATTGAATATTACTAACACTTTTAATTTTGGCAATTTTAAAATCGTGAATTGTTATTTTTTTATCATTTATAATAACTTTTTTAGATTCATGATAAGGGTTTATCATTATCAAAAATAGATGGGTGATGGGAGAAATCAATTTATTAAATTTCCAGTAGGTTAATTGTATCAACTTATACCACTTTTTGAAAAAAAAGTGAAAATATAAGAGAATTTTAATTATGTAACCCATCAAATTTAAATGTATTTAGCAAATAACAATAATAAAAAAAAACCAGTTGAAACTTTCTATTCCAAATTATCCAATTTGGTTAAGTTTGACACTTTAAAGTTGGTTTTTCGAAATTCTATATTAGAAAAAAAATTTCAAAATAATTTAAAAAAAAAATTAGAATATTTTTTTGAATTTACTTTATAAAAGATAAAATGTCTATATATTTGTTTTTTTTTTTGGTTTCTTTAATTTTATTTTAAATATTGATTTTAAATAACTTTTTTCTAATAATAAAATTTTCAATTTTTTTAATTTCTCCCTAACCCACGGATTATCATTCTTTCTTGTCCATCACTAGTATGAAACAATCGCATATTGAAAATTTAAATCAGTATATTTTTTAAATTCACTAAAATACTGCTAGCTATTTTACAATATTCCGAACATTTTAGTTATTAAAAATGTTCGGGCTGCTGTATTTATCATTGTTTAGTTTGGTAGTATTATGATTTTAAAAGTTTATCGTTGAGAAAAAAAAGTATTTTTTTTTTTTTTTTTTTTTTTTTTTGGGGGGGGGTTAAAATGGATGTTACAATGAAATTTAAATAAATTCAAATTTACGATATTTATTTGAATAGATAATAACTAATTGTTTTGAAAACACATTTATCATCTAATAAACCTAAATCCAAAAATACCACTTGTTAAATATTCTGTACCATAGGTTTTCTTTAATTCAAAAAAATTGAATAAAAGCTTATCATTTTATTCTATTCTTTCAAATTCTGGATCAGTTTAAGGAAATATCAGTTGAGTGAATATCTTTACCAGAATTCGAAAGAACTGAGAAAGATCTTTGATTCTACTCTCTTCTTTAAATTATGGAAAACCTAACTAAAGTATCAGATATTTGTAATTAGTGTTGTAGAGTGCCATAGGTGCCTAGGTTTTTATAATAAAAAACATAAACCAAAAATTTAAGAAAATTTAGGTTGATTTTTCAAATTAAAAAAAAATCTAACCGGATTTTCTAGTGGTTTTCTGTTTTATTTCTAAAGTAAAAAAAAACCTAAAGAAAATCTATTGATTTTCAAATAAACAGAAAACTCAAGAAAATCTAAAAGAAAAATAAAAAAAAATATTTTTTTCAATTTAAAAGAACAAATAAATCTTTAGTAGTCCAAATAATTGATTCCTACTTTGATATATATTTATCAGGGTTAAAATATCTTTCTAAAATTGTATATAATGAGCCTCTTATCTGGGATAAAAAATTATTTTCAAATTTTTCACTTTCTTAAATTTGTGGTGGGATGTTGATTAATTGATAAAAAAGTAAATAATTTTCAAAACAATAAATAATAATAAATTAATAAATTTTTTTTACAAATAATTTCTCTAAAATCTTGTTAATATATTGATCTTATAAATATCTTTATCAAAAGGAAACAAAACTAATCAATCTTTGGGTTGATATGTTGATGATAATTGAGTTAATCTTTGAAATTAAAAAAAGAAAAAATAGTTAATTTTGGAAGGTTCTAAAGATGAATTATCAAATATCCGAATAATATTATTTGGAGTTTCTATTTTTAGAATCTGAAATTTAATAAAAAAATTTCTTTAAATTGAAAATATTTTAATAGAGATCATTAGTAAAAAAAAATAAAAATATATTATGCAATAATATTTTTAGAATAGATTTTTTAAAACCATTTGAGCCCTGTCAACACTAATATAATTTACACTCAATAACAACATACTTTAATTATAGAGAAATCTATTCTGACACTAATCCCTTAAGTGAACTTTAAAAGACATTTCAAATTTTAATTACTATTCTAACAAATCTTTGTAAATGAAACAAAACTGTGTTCTTAAATAGATGGACACTAAAAAATCTTGAACAATTGAATTCTATTTGACAGAAGTATTTTTTATATGCCAAATTCTTTTTTAAAAATTGATTTTTCGCTTATAAATGAAGGATTTATGAGAGATTCAACCTTGAAGAAGAAAAAAACTTGGACACCCACCCCAGCTATTGATGAATTCAGTCATTATCTCTTGAATCATTAATTTCGTAACACGTTAAATTCCAAAAAATTATTTATTTTTTTTTCCTTTTTACAACACTTTTTACTTCTTTCAAAATGACCAACATTTTCATTAATTGTATTGGAAACTTTAATTTCTCAACTGCATCCAAAAAAAACACTCATGATGCAACACATAACAATGGTAAGTCCTTTACTTAATTTTTTTTTGATACAAAAAGATCCTTTTTCTTTTTTCAATCCCAAACCACAAAAATTAAAAAAAAACAAAACTTTCTATTACACAAAATTAAAACAATCACTTTTTTCAAACATATAAACCCACAATTGAATAGAGGTAAATGCACTTGCAGCAACCATCCAAACAGGAACTTATCCAGAAACTGTCGTGCCTATGGAAGTTCATGACAATGTTGAAAAGGAAATTAGTGGAACAGACTATAACATTCATGTTGAAGATACACTTGCTATTGCTGGCTTAAGTAAAACTATTTAATTTATTTCTTTTTTTTTTTTATTTATTTTTTATTTTTTTTTTTTTATTTACAAAATAAAATCAAAACAAGAAAAATTTTTTTTTATTCACATTAATTTTTCTCTTTTTTTTTTATTTTTTTTTTTTTTCAAAACCTCTGTGTTCTAATAAAACCCTACTTCCAAATACCAAAACTCCACTCGCAATAAAACAAAAAAACAAAAAACAAAAAAAATAATCTTTCCCACAATAGTTGAAGGAGGACAAAAAGAAAGACAAGTCCAAACCTTTCTCAAATCACAATATACAAGACACCAAGAACAGATCTGGCTTTTAGTTTTTTCTGTCGGCGACAGGGAAACCTTCGAATTTATTGAAGAAAGAGTCTTCCCACATCTTCAATACTTATCACAATCCAAATGGGAGTGCAACCCCAAATGTATTTTAGTTGGCAGCCAATCCGAAAAAAGGAAAAACAAAAAGGCCAAATGTGTTGATTCAAAAGAAGCAAAGAAATTAGCCAAAAAGCTTGGATGCCAAGACTATTGCGAAGTCTCAGCTACAACCCAAGACGGCTTTGGTGATTTATTTGAAACAATCGAAAAAGCACATAAGGGAGGATATCCAAAAACCAAAAAAGTATTCATGAAAAAAATTGTTCTCTAAATTAATATTTCCAAAATTTTAAATTGGGCTAGAATGAATTGAATGATTTGAATTGAATTAAATTAATATTAGTATTCTTACCATTATTTATATTTTATTTAACTATCAAGATTAATGGATTTTTTAAAAAAAAAAAAAAAACAAAACAAATTCAAATAAGAAAATGTTAACTTTTTCAAAATTTAATTTTTAACTTTCTATTTATTTACTTTGTTCTGATTATTATTATTTATTTTATTTTTTCTAATTTTCTCTTCTTTTGATTTTTTATTTTTTTTCTTTCTTTTTAGAAAACAAATAATATTTAATTAAATTTACGATAATAAATTTAAAGCTAAAGAAGTTAAATTAATTTAATTATTTTTGATCTTTCATTTGAGTTGTTAACACCTGAATTTCATATTATTAATACATCCTTTCAAAAATTACTCTGAAATCACTGTTAAACAGAAATTGATTTTATTATTATATAATTCCCTTTTTAAAATGGAAATTTTGGGGAATCTAAGATCCCATTAGAAACCTGTAATTTTTTCATAGACCAAAAATTTCTTGAAGAAAAAAACTTGCAATTGATCCAAAATTTAACTTGTATTTTTTTAAAGGACTAGCATTGATCATGAAGAAGTCTAAAATTAAAGTTTGTTGTTATTGGGGATACATTGTATTAATACTCTAGAATACAAATTTCTTTAAAAAATAAATTATTCAAGTAAAGTAGTAATATTTGTCGATACATCAGCAATTAAAAAGGATCCTTGTTTTAGTAAAAAAACCTAATAATTTCAGAAAAAACTCTGTATTTCGTCACAAATTTAAAAGTTGAATTATCAATATTCAACTCCAAATTTAAAAAAATATCTTTCTTAAAATTGTATTTAAATGTTTAGTGGCTGTTAAATAATTCAATTTTTTTTTTTTTTCTTTGGAAAATAAACCCCTTTAATTACTATTTTGAAGAACTGATTGATTTATTATTTTTATTCCTATAATTCTTGAGTTAAACTTTGAACTTAAAACCCAATATAAAATTTTAAAAAAAGGATTCATAATTAAAGAATTCCCAAAAAAAAATCGAAATAAGGCCCATACTAAAAAATTTGTACATACCCAAAATCAAAAATAGTTAAAAAAACCCAATTTATTATCTTTTTACAAACGTCATATAAAACTACATCAAAGTTATATAGTAAATGTTTTTATAAGTAATTGTTTTCATCCAAATATAAGAAAAACAATATAAAACTAAAAAATAATAAATCTGTATGTCCAAAATAATGAAACGAGCTGAACAAAAAATATATTGGTAAATTTGTTGAAATTTCACTATTGTGGATCGATCAAATGATAAGATATCATCAACCAATTGTATGTGATTTTCAATTTCAATAAACTCAAAACTAACCTTCTATCAATCATCGAAAAAAAAAACAGATCTAACAAAACCGATAATATAACTTAAAAAAGGAAATGAAAACAAAACAAAAAAGACAAAGAATGAAATAGTTTAGTAAAATCAAAATTATTTCCAAATTGAATTTAAGTTGTGGTATCTTTATTCTTACAATTGTTTAAACTGTGTTCAATTTTTTTTCTATTTGTCAAAACTCAGAATTATGCACCTTTAATCCAACCGTTTCTCCTATTTTTATAATTTAAATAACATTTTTTCAATAAAAATGTACATGTGAAGAAAAATAACCAATCAAGTTTTCAAGATAAGATCTAAACGTAATCTTAAAAAAAATAATAAATATTATCTTTTTAAACTTGTAACACCAAGATTAAATTAGGATTAGAGACAAAAAAAAAAAAAAAAAAAAAAAGAAATAAAAAAAAGTTTAAAACAAAAAAATCAGAAATTGAAATGTTTGTATCTTAAATTTATTTGTGTAAAAACAATATCATTAATACAAGAAAACAAAATTATTATTTTTTCTTTTTTTTAACTCTGACTTTTTTTTTCTTTTTTTCATTTTGTTCAAAATTTGTCAACCATTCTTGAATAAAAACTTTAGGGCGTTGTTTGTTTACTCTTTTATATGTGTATCCAGCAAACTGATCTTGCTTTTCTAACTGTTTTTGGTCTTCGTCTGACAATAAACTGTCATCTTCATCAGATGAAAACTCGTCTTCAAAGTCTTCAAAATGTCTAGTATCTGTAATACCAGAAACTTCCGGGATATACAATGGCTCCTTTTGTCTTTTTTCAACCAAATCCCAATCGATGTCATTAAAGAATGGATGGTTTTTAATTTCTTGGACACCATTATTGCCAAGTCGATCTTTTGGTGAACAAACCAATTTTGAGATAAGATCTTTTGCCTCATCACTTACATAAATATCTTCAGGGAAAATCAAATATTCTTTCCAATTTAGAATCATTTGAAAGGTTTCTCTTCTTGACTCACTAGCAAACGGTGGGAAACCAAAGATCATTTCGAACATAATTACTCCTTTATAAAAAAAAAATTAAGTTAATTTTATTTTGAAATTAGTATATACATAGTTATACACATTAATACATAAATATTAGAAAAGATTATTTCCATAATTTGGATGAATATTAAAAAGTTGAAAAGTAATTCGAAATGACGTTTACCTAATGACCACCAATCACATGTTTCTGAATACCCTTTTCTCCAGAAAATTTCTATTGCAATATAATCTGGTGTACCAACAGTCGAATAAGCCTTTTTTTTTTTTTTTTTTTTAATTTTATTGATTTATTTTTTTTAAATATTACATAAAAAAGTAAAAACATTGAGTTTAAAAATTAAGAAACAAATATTAAATAAATTAGTTTTAGGAATGATTTGAATATCTTGGGTTTAAGTAATTTAGAATTTAACCTTTCCAAGAATCATTTATTTTTTTTTGAGATAAAATTAATTTTTTAAATTAATTGTATTTAATAAATAGATAAACAATTAATAAAGAAAAAAATGATAAATTTTTCATTTTATATTTGGATCATTTTCTCTGGAACTACCCATCCGATGAAAATATTCGAAAAATCTGGATATCTGAATTAAAAAAAATTAATATATCTTGTGTATTAAAAAATAATAGTATTTCAAATATTATTAACAAAAAGACTTTATTTATTTTTATTAGTCCCAGTGAATAATAAAAAAATATGGAAATATGTAAAAAATTTCTAAATAAAAATTTAGGAATTAATGAAAATAAGGTGAATTTTTAATAACCTGCTTAAACAACAACAACAACAACAATAACAATAATAAGAACATTGTTTATCATTATTATTGAAGTAGTGAAAATTACACTCTGAATGCCATTATACTTGTATTCACTTTCATAAATTTAATCAAAGATAATATAAGTGTATAATCATAAATTCCACGGTTTTTCAAGGGAAGGAAATACACAATTTTTCGGATATATTATTAAATTTTAAATTTGGTCAAATTGAATTTTTTCGTATTTTTGAAGAGTTTCTTGATTATTTTCACCATTATGAAAGTTTGTAATGGATTTTAATGATTGTGTGAGAGGGGGAGATCAAAAAAACTATTTTGTGATTGGTAGTATTTTATTACTTAAATTGTTGAAAATCCAAAATTGGTGAAATTATCAATACTAAATATTTTTATTAATTTGTTCCAAACCCACTTAAGATAAAAGTTTAGTGGGAAAATTTTATCACCTTAAAACAAACTGCAAAATTCGTATTGATATCTTAATTATTTTTTTTTTTCAAAATCATGTCAAAAATTCTCAAACATACCATCCAAACCTACTCTAGCATACTCTAACCTACCCTAACATATCTTAACCTACCTGAAAAAAGTGTTTAAAATACCTAGAGCTAATATATTTCAATTGAATTGATTAATTTGAAAAAATTGAGAATTTGACCAATTTTGAAATTTGACCAAATTCGAAAATTAAGAATTTTCCCAATTTTTCTTAATGGACGTAAAAGCAAAAACAAAAATTGACAAGAAAAAAAAAAAAAAAAGAAAAAAAAACAAAAAATTGACAAACAATTTCTTTTCATTCATTTATAATATTTTTATTTGGTTTAAGGATGGCTTCATCACCAAAATAAAAAATAAAAATAAAAATTGTTTTTGATCTAAAATATCCTAAAAAATAAAAATTGCTTCATAGTATGTATAAAGTAGGAAGATTATTTTTCATATATAGTTGATATTTTAAGAAAGCTTTAAAAACAATTCTTATTAAAAAAATCAAGATTTGAATTCCTTTTTCAAATTATTAATAGAATATTTTGTTCTTAAACACAATTATAAATTAGTGAACTTTAAAAAGACATAAAAAAGACTCAATTTTATTTTTTCCATTTTTTTCACTAGCAGAATTGTCTTTATATTGAGAAGAAAAGTTAGAAAGGAAAAAGATCAACGTGGTTACTTGCTAATAACTGAGATACCAAAACACGAAAGTATGGGTAACTTGAAAATAAAAACGAAAAAGCAAAGGAAAAAAATATCAAAGGTTTAAAAGCAAATCAGACCAAAAAAAAAAAAAATTATGACAATTAATCAACGATCCCCAAAGTGAACATTCATGATCAATTATCAAATTAAATTAAATCAATCAAAAGTATCATGATTGTGATTTTGGGTGTTATGAATTAAAGATAGTACCATTTTTTTTTTTTTTTTGATTTTTTTACCAATCGCTTCTTATAAATCCTTTTTAAATTTCTTTTTTTTTTTATTTTTTCTTTTTTTCTTTTCAATTTTTTGTTTTTGCTTTTTAACCATAAAATTAAAATTTGGGTATGTTTTTCGCTTGAACAATTGTGAAATCTATGATTTTTCGCTTAAAGTTTCCTCAAAGGAAATTCAAGTAAAAGGACATTTAGAGTCGAATTTTAACTTCTTCAATAATAATAAAAAAAAGACGCGATTTTTTTTTGCAATAGTCTAAAAAAAAATTTTTCTTTTTTTTTTTAGTTGATAATTTTCTCGTTTTTTCATCTTGTAAAAAGAGATTTTAATTATTTTTATTTCTTATTTGCTGTCTTTATTGTTATTTGCTTGAAGTAATTTCCTTTTTACATTTGAAATCAATTTTAATCACAAAAATTGCTGTATTGAGTAACTTATTAAAATATACTTGATCTTTGTTGAACTCTTACTCTTATTTCGAATTAATTTTGTATTAGTTGATTTTTTTTATGATTTTGAGTTTTTTGATTTAGACAGGAGAAGTTTGGTAGAGTTCCTTAGAGCACTATAGAGTACCGTAAAGTCCCGTATAGTGCCATCAAGTGCCAGGCTTTCTTGAGGTATTCTATTTTATTTGTGAAGTGTTCTAGGTTTTTTTGAGGTTTGCTATTTTATTTGTCAAGTGTTCTATTGATTTTCCAAATAAATAGAAAACTCAAAAAAACCTAGAACACTTAACAAATAAAATAGAAAACCTCAAAAAAACCTAACGAAAATCAATCTATTAATTTTACAAATAAACCGAAAATCCAAGAAAATTTAATTCCACTTTTCTAGAATTCAAAAGAAATGTGTAAAATCCAAAATTTTATTCCATTCTTTTAAATCCAGGAAAAGATAACGACAGTTTTTTTTTTTTTAATCTAAGAAATCAAAATGAAAAGTGTCGTAGAGTGCCTAGGTTTTTTTTTTTGTAATAAACAGAAAATTTATTAAATTTTCTTTTTATTTTTCAAATTAAAAAAAAACCTAAATATACCTTTTTCTCGAGATTATTTGTTTTATTAAGAAAATTTCTTGATTTTCGTTAGGTTTTTTTGAGTTTTCGAAATAAACCGAAAATTTATTAAAATTTTCAGTTTATTTCGAAAAGTAAAAAAAACCTAGAACACTTCACAATCGAACAGTAAACTCGAGAAAAATTAACGAAAATTTCTTTAATAGAGTTTAGTTTGTAGTAAATTATTTTTGGTGTTATTATAATTTTTACAAAATATAAATTCGTAGCCTAACGAAATATATAAAAACCTCAAAAAACAAAAAAAAAAAAGAAAAAAAAAAAAAAAAGAGATCATACCAATTTTCTTCTCGCTTTCCAAGCTTTTTGTCTTAGTTTTTTATTTGTAGTACTATTTTTGTGTTTTTTTTTTTCAGGTATTTTGAATTCTTTTTCTTCTTCCATTTCTTTTCTTATACTTTTATATCCTTTACTTAATCCAAAATCAGTTAATGTAATGTGTCCCCTTTTATCAATTAACAAGTTATCAGGCTTTAAATCCCGATGAATGAATCCCATTTGATGAACTGTACTCACAGCTACAATTGTTTCTGCAATATAAAATTTTGTTTCTTCTTCACTTAGAATTTCTCTTTTAATTAAATGTGTCATCATATCCCCACCTTTTAAAAATATCATTAAAACACATAAAAGTAAACACGCATATACAAATATACAGGCATATTAGATTTAGTTTTTTTAATTTAAAAATTAATCAAATTTGACAAGAAAAAATTAAAAATTGTGTTTCAAATTTTGAAACGAGTAGAAGAAATAAATGTATTGGCAAATTTGTTGAAATTTCACCAACAATGGTTGATCGATCAAACGATTAGATACCATCAACTAATTGTATGTTTTTTTTTTCATTTAACTAAACTCAACTTGAACCTTCTATCAGTCATTGAAAAAAATTTCAAAAATCTAAGGAAATAGATTATTTAACTGAAGAAAAAAAGGAAATGAAAACAAAACAGAAAAGACAAAAAATGAAATAGTTTAGTAAAATCAATATTATTTCCAAATTGAATGTAAAGTGTTGTATTGTTATAATTTCAAATGTTTTAACTGTGCTCAATTTTTTGGAATTTAATTTAATTTACAAAGTTTCTTTGTAATTAAACCAAGAAAATTCTGTTATTCAAAACTGAGCAAAAATTTTAAAAAATGGGAAATCGTACAAAAAAGTTTGTAACATTTTCTTGAATTTATCAGATGAGATAACCCCTTCAGGATTATCGCCACACTAGATCCTTCTATAATTAAAGAAGGCTGTAATTCTGGGTAAATGATATTAGTGCTCTATCGTTCAAATGTCCATAAAAAGTAGATTAGTAAAATAGTATTCAAATTGATCTTATCAATTCAAAATGATTCTTGTTTTAGTAAAAAATTCAACAATTTCAGAAAAAATCTATTATAAATATTATTGAACAATAAAGCATTAGATTTTTTTACGAATTACCACAATTAAATAAACTTTTATTTTTGAAAATTTTTTTTTAAATTACTTTTCCAAATCTAAAAATAGAAATCCCAAAATAAATTATTTCATAATTTAAAAAAATTAAAATTTAGAACCTTCCAAAATTAACAATTTTTTTTCTTTTTTTAATTTCATCATTTAATTAATTATTATTAACATAAAAACCCAACGATTGATTGTTTTAGTTTCCTTTCTATGAAACAAGTTGTATTTTCAATATATTTCCCATATATGTGAAAATAATTTGTCAAAATAATTACAACAACAAATAATTTAATTTTTAAAAAAAAATGGATTTTTTATTGACTAATCTACATGACGAGACAAAATGAAGAAACATATTTTTTAACTTTGAAGTCTTGATATTGATTATTTAATCTTTTAAATTTATAGATAAATGTAAGATTTTTTCTGGAATTGTTGAATTTTTTACTAAAACAAGAATCATTTTGAATTGATAAGATCAATTTGAACACTATTTTACTAATCTACTTTTTATGGACATTTGAACAATGGAGCACTAATATGATTTATATCCAATAGCAACATACTTTACTTTTAGACTTATCTGTGGTAGAATCTAGACACTCAAGAACTACTTTTTAAGGTGAAAACTGTGGAATCGTGGATAAAAATGATCTTTGAAGAGTTCTATAATTTAAATTAAATTTACCCACTGAGAATTTCTTTTTCAAAAAAAAGGAAAATTTTCACAATTCAAACAAATTTCACATTTTTTCACCTTTGCGGATCCATACTAAAATTTGATTTTAATATTTCATAATTTCCTATTTTATATCTATAAACACAAAAAAATCCCTCAATCTATTCTAAATATTGTTTTTAGTTACTTTTATAAGTTTGAAATGTTTGAAAATTTAAACTTGTACTTGAAATCATTAAAATTATTTATTTTTTTAAAAATTTTATTTCAAAGATCTATTTGAATGATTTTGTTTTAATTTATTTTTAACTTTCAAAAATAATAATTTTTTTGTTTAATTTCTTCAGAATGAAAATTCTTTTTCAGAAATGAATGTAAAATAAAACAATAACTATACACCTCCAATGGTGGAAACTTAATCCTTAAGGGAGTAGTATTTTTTAAAAATAAAATGAAATCTTGCCAAGATCTTGAAAAAAATTTTAATTTTGTTATTTGTGTTTCGACTTATGAAATGGTTGAGTTAACCTCATCTAAACAATTTATTGATTGGAGTCTCTTTTTTGAAATCCAAAATTCACATTTTTCCAATATAAAACGAAAAAAAAGTAACCTATTATTTTTATTAACATTTAAGTTAATTCAATCAAAATGGGAAAACATATTTTTCGTTTTATGTTGGAAAGTCTTTTTTTAGAATGAAAATTTTCTATTTGGTTAATATTTTCAATAATTAATATTTCAATACAAATATCAGCCAATGAAACTTATTGTGGTATAGGTGATTTAATAAATGAATATTTGGTATTAGTTTATAAAAAGTTTATCAATTAAATTTAAATCTATTATGCAAAAAAATTTTTTTTCTTTAAAGTTTGAAAAAAGTTTTTTTCTGGTTTTCGAAAAAATGAAAAAAAATTGGCATAAAATTTTTTTAACAAATTGTTTGGTCTTATTCACAAGAATCCTTATAACAATTTAAATCATTTTTGGCAGAAAAAAATGACTTTTAATTTTGAAGGATAAAATTACAAAATTCCTAAAAATTCTTCAAGAAAATTTTATTTTGAAAAATCGAATTTCATCTTTGAACACTAACAAAATTTCTTGGTAAAATTTTTAAATGACTTTAAAATTTTAATGATTATAACTATCCTTCTTGATAAAAATACAATTATTTTTCAATTGGTTGAATAAATCAATTTTTTTTTGGTTAACCAAAAGAATTATCTCAAAATTGAAAAAAAATCTTTATTTTAATATTCCTGGCAACAAAGACGTGTTTTTGTATAATAATGATGGAAACGACAATAAAATGGGTAAAAAAATTTTTTATAATGTGAGAAATTAAATGAATTTAAATGTATTCTTTTACAGAAAAAATGAAAAAAAAAATTTGATTTTAACTGAAAAAATTGTCTTTTTTTGGTTTCTTATAGCAGATCAGAATTTTTTTGACACTTGGCATATACATAATTTGTAGGTAGAGAATATCACCAATAACATATTTTAAAATTTTTGACTTGTTGTCGTAGAGTACTGATCCCTTAATTAAAAACTTGTTCATTTTTTGTGTACCAAATCTAAACATTCAAAAAAGAAAAAAAATTCAAGACAAATGTAATGATAGTTCGATCTTTTCGCAACCATAATTGCAAAAACTTTAAAAAATAAAACCCATTTCTATTGTTTTAATTTTAAACCTTGACCGAGTTCTAAAGTAAGAAATTGGAAATGAGCTCTTGACAAATTATGAATGGTATTAAAAAAAAAATTTTTCTCCAATCACAAAAGCACGGTTCAAGTAAGTTCTTCAACAATTCAAAAAAGATTAAAATAAAAAAAATAAGAACAAGTAAAACAAAAAAAGCATACCAGCAATATAATCCATTATTAAATAAAGATAGTTTTCATCTTGAAAGCTATAATATAAGGTGACAATCCAAGGGTTGTCAATAGTCACCATAAGATCCCTTTCTGTCTTTGCATGATCCACCTGTCCTTGCTTAATCATTTTTTGTTTATTTAAAATTTTCATTGCATACACATCGCCTGTTGACTTTTCTCTTGCCAAACTGACCTATTTGTTTGTAAAAAATAATACGCAACCAAATTAAAGACAAAGTGGCAAGATAAAATTGGAAGAAAAAAGAAATTGTTGAGCAAATAAGAAGAATATTTGAAAAGCATTTGTACGAAGAAGAAGAAATCCAAAAGAATAAGAAAAAAAAAAAAAGACAAAGAAAAACAAATCAAGATTACGATCCCAAAAGCACCTTTTCCAATGATCTTTAGTATTTCAAAATCAGAGGCTTGTAGCTTTTTTGTTTTGAGTCTATTTTGTGCATTTTCTTTTTTATAGAACTCATCCCGGATACGGCTATATTCTTTTTTTGGAAGGTTTTGTGATTTCAAATTTTCTTCAAATTCTCTCCTCCTAAATAAGGTTGTTCAATTTTAAATAAATGATTTGTCAGGAGAAATTGAAGATTTATTTAAAAAAATTACAAAAAAAAAAATAAAAATCGAAAAATAAAAACAAGAATAAGAACAAGAACAAGAATAGTGTTTCAAGATCGAAAAATATTTGTTGGTTTGTGAAACAGAGAAAAAAGTTGTTCCTATTTGAATTAGTACCTTTTCATTCTTTCTAATGACGATTTGTTGAGGTTTGAAAAATAGGTTTCCAGGTATTGCTTTGTTTCTTTTGATTTTTTGATCGTATACTCATTTGTTTTCACAACTTCTTTTTCTTTTTCTTTTTCTTTTTCTTTTTCGCTTTGTTTTTTTTGTTCTTTAAGTTTTTGTTGTTCTTTTAACTGGATTTCTTTCTTGTTTTTTTTTTTGTTGCGTTTGCCAATTCTGAAAAAGCTCATATTGATTTGTCAAAAATTGTAAAAATGAATCCAAAATCATAGTTCGCAAATTTTTCGTTTTTTGAATTAATAGACATATTTGTTGTTTTAAAACTCAATAAATTGAGAATTGATTTTGAGACTATGATTTTTGTTTGAGATTCAGCATTTTGATGAGAATCTATGATTTGTTAAAAGATTTTCAAACTCTGGTTGATGAATATTCTTGTTTTTTTTATCTGTATTAACTTTATTTTAAGGTTAAATAAAGGGTATTGAAATAGTTAAACAAAAGTTTGTCTACAATAAAGTAATAAAGGAGTTCTCTTTTGATATTATTTTTAAGTGAAAAAGTTTCTCGAAGTTTGTATTGTCCGTTTTCCAATAAAAAACTTATAGTTAAAATTTTACCCATATTTTTTTTTTCTTCTTATTCAAAAATAGCCTCTAATTTACCCCTCCCCAAAAAAAAAAACAATTCTTTATTAACTGCCAAATCTATTTTGAAGATAAACTTAATGAAATATAGATTTAAATTTTTTTATTATGAATTGAATTTTTTGGGTAATTTTCTATAATTGTTATATTTTTTAAAAATTGATTGTTTTTTAAGATTTTTTTATGATAAAATTTTCTCAAAAATTAACTCTAATTTTTGAGAGAAATTTAGATATGAGATCTTTCGTTTATTAGTATTTCTTTTTTCAGTGTAGAATTTAAAGATATGAATAACTAATTTATGAATTATTTTTTTTTAGTTTTAAAGGGTCTAGTCATTTCTAGTGGATTTGCTCCATACTAAAGGAGTGACTTGAAACCAAAAAGGGTATTGTGAAATTGTCTTTCTTTTGATTGATAAAATTTAAATAACAAATAATAAAATTTGAGAGGATCTCATTGGTGAAAAATTCGATTTAAAAAAAAAAAGTTGAAAAGGCATTCTCAATCCCAAAAATCCCAATTTTCAAAAAAAAAAAGTTAAAAAATAATTAAAAAAAAAAAGCATCGGATCTATTTGACAAAAAATTCAACCAAGAAAAAGAGTTATCAAGAGTTAGCAAAATCAGAAAGAATTAAATTTTATAAAAAAAAAATTCCTTACTTTTTTTTTGTAAATTTCCAAAGGGTTACATTTCTTCAATTTAAAACAAAATATTTTTTTAAGTACATAATTAATTGAATTCGATTTAAAACTAATTTGTGATTGAAAAATAACTCTCAACATTTGACAGAGTAAGGATTTTGTATGATATTTGAGATTATAATAACTTATTTTAGAATAGTAAAAAATGAAAAAAAAAAATCACCGAGATCTCAAAAAGCACTCAAAGAAATATACTTCAAAACTAATTCAGTTGTTTTCGAAAAAATGATATTTCATAACCATTCTAATTCAAAATTGAGTGTCACTCTTTGTCACCTTTTTCTTAAAATTCCTCTTTTTTGATTTTTGATTTTTGGAGATTGATCAAGCTTCACATGCTAATTTATTTTTAATTGGTGTTAGCGCACATAAAAATTACAAAAAAGTTTTTTTCCTTTTCAGAAAATTATTTTTACTCGTAATGACTTGAAACTTTATGATTATTTAATATAGAACCCCATAAAAAAAAAGAAACACATACCCTAATTCGAAACAGAGGCTTTACCAATTCTTCTAAATGTGATATTTAAACCATAATTTCTATTGAAATCAATATAAATATTCATGAATTTTAATTATTTTTGTTCTGAGAAACTTTATATTTTAAAAAAACCAACCAATACACTAGTATTTATTAATTAGTAAAGCAATAAACTTCAGAATAGAGTTGATATACATAAAAGAAATAACTTTGACAACAATCAAACTCCATAAACAATAAAAAAGTAAAACAAAATTTAAGGTACCTTTACGTTGGAAACTCTTTTTCAAAATTTCTGAAAATCTTTAAAAATGGAAAATTTATTTGAAGAAAAATTCTTAATAGTAATGTATCTATTTTAAAAGAAATTACATTAACTGGATTTACTTGAGGTTATTTTTTAAATCTTCAAATATTTCTTATTTTGAAATTACCTTTTTATATGGAAATAAAAAAAGAAAAAAAAAGAAAAGAAGAAAAATAAAAGAGTAAAGAAAACCGAAAAAAAAAAAACATTTTAATATTTTGTATCTTTTTGAATACTAATTAAAAATCTTCAATGAATTAAATATAATAAGTAAATGAAATTATTATGAAAGAATGCTTGTTTATTATTAAAAAACAGTCTGTGAAAATTTTGATCACAGTTCAATAACAATTCAAATTATTGATAATAGATAATTTATGTTTCTTGTTGATTAAACAATTCAAACAACACCTCTTGAAACTATATAATGAATTAAATTAAAAATAGCCCATTTCCCTTTTAAATTAGATATATTTTATGTAAAAAATATATTGTACATATTCAATAAAAATTTCTATGAATTTTGGTATTTCAAAATAAATAAATAAAAAAAAAAAAAACTAAAAATAAAAAAAGATAATTATATTGATATTTATTTCCAAAGAACAATATAAATGTATATACATATACATATAGGTACATATAGCTGTTATTAATAATTATTAACAAATTTTTTATATAAATTAATATTTCTTAATTGTTGGATTGTTTTATAAATAAAATTTAAAGTATTTTTATCTTTGCTATTTTTTTTTTTTTTAAATTCAACAATTAAAGTGATGTTTTGTTCAACTTGAGCAAACCATAGGGTCATTGAACGCTTTTTATCATAATAATAAATGGGTTTATCGGATTTTCTTAGTTTACCGATGGATTCGTCAAGTAGATTAATCATGATAGGGTAATCGGTATTAGTATTTCTGGATTCTGTAGGAAAGGAAAAAATACAAAAATACTTTTTCGTAATTTTGGATCTAAAAGATTGCTCTCGATGCATTTGTTTGGAATTTTTTATATCTTTATCAAACGATATTTTAATTTTAGATTTTGATAAACTATTATTCTTGATATAGTTTTTGTTGTGATTATTTCCATTTCCATTTCCATTTCCATCATTTTCATCATCATCAACAACTTCATCACCAGCACCATCACCATCATCGTTCATATCATAATTGTCATCATAGAATTCATTTTGATCTGATGAGCTTTTTTGAACCCCACCACCACTGAATGATTCCTCTGAACTGCTTCTTGAACTGAATATATTACGGTACTGGTTTTTTGATGATTTTTGATTTTTGTGATCACACTTATAACCATTGCGCAATTGATTCGTATTTATATTATTTTGGTCGACGTCATTCAAAACTAGTGCGATCCAATAAGCCCCATTCCGAGTAAAAAAGGTATTAAAATTTAGAAAAATATCTGTTCGGTCTTTTTGTTGTTTCATCCAACTTTCCCGATCTAAATACGAATTGTTATATGATTTTCTAAGTGGTGTAATATAGTAAATGGAAATTTTGTTGACGAGGGATTCATAAAATTCAGAACACCAATCAACTAATGTGTAATTTTCATTTTCATCAACTTGGGTAACTGTCCTTCTTTTCTTAGTTGGGATACTGATCATGTTCCTATTTTTTAGAGAAAACCTTCGAATTCTTATTTTT
The DNA here is from genome assembly GCA_027625915.1 of Anaeramoeba flamelloides. Classification (NCBI taxonomy): domain Eukaryota; family Anaeramoebidae; genus Anaeramoeba; species Anaeramoeba flamelloides. The sequence goes on from JANTQA010000012.1 coordinate 9,056,804, forward strand.
TTCCTCCTCTTGTTACTCTTTTTTGATAATCGATTTTGATTTGTATTTTTATTATTATTGTTATTATTTTGATTATTATTATTATTATTATTATTACCAATTTTGATATTTTTATTGTCATAATTTAAATTTGAACTTTGGAAATTATAATTGTTATCAGAATTATTGTTATTTTGTTGTATTTGACCCATGTTGATTTCATTTTTATTTCGGGAATATACCTGAATAAAATTCATTTGCTTATTTAATTTTAATTTCCATTTCAGGATTAATTCCTTTGCATTAAACATTGCTAATAAAGTTGTTACTAAATCAAATTTCTTAAATAAATATTGCACCCCAAATAAATTCATCATGATCCCAACTTCAAAGATACAATTTTCTTCAATTTTTAAAATCAACGTGTGCTCAATCTTCCCAAGAAACATAGAACAGATTCTTGTTAATTTATTCAATATTCGCTTATAGTCAACATCATAAACCTCCTTTTTACCGAAGTTTGCTAATTTTTTATAAAATGATAACATTTCCAAACGAATGTCAATTAAATGCTCAAAGTCAATGAATAAATTTCGTAAAAAAGATAATTCTTTTTCTCGGCTTGGTTCTTTTTTTTGTTCATTTTCATGAACATTACTTCTTTTTTTCCCTTTCCCTTTCCCTTGCCATTTTCTTTTCTTTTTCTTGTTGTTCTTCTGGTTTTTATTGAATTTGGATTTATCTTTATGTTTTTTATTGGATTTCTCTTTTGAATTTTCCTGTTCTTTTTTTTTTTTCTTTTGTCTTTTATTTATTTTGTGTTGTTTATTTTCTCCCCCCTCCCCCTCTACTTTTTTTTTTTTTTTTTCATCTTCTTCTTCTTCTTTTTTTGTTAATTTGTTTTGATCCAGGTTAAACTCTTCTTTTTTGAATTCAGTATTCTTAGAACCCTGTTTCTGAGTTAAATTTGCTTGGCTTTTGTTTGTGATTTTTCTTTTTTCAATCAAATAGCTCTTCTTTGATTTCCCTTTGTTCACCGACTTTTGATGGTTGTTTTCTGTTTTTCTTTTGATTTTTTGGTTCCAGTGGCTTTTTGAATGAATTGATTTGATTTTCTCAACCAATTTGGTTGATTTTTGTTTTAGTCTTAAATATTTTAAATACAAGGTTAATTTGTCCTTGTTTTTTAACAAGATCGGATAAGACGATCTTTTTTTTTTTTTTTTCTTTTTCTTTTTCTTTTTCTTTTTATCCTTCGATTTATTTTTGATCCTTTCTTGATAATACTCTTGCTCAAGAACACAAAAGATCTTTAGGAATTTGCCTAACTTTTGTCGTAGTATAATTAATTCCTCGTTTTCAAATTTCTGTTTTTGGTTTGTTTTTTGTTGTTTTTTGTTGATTTCCATCCGCTTTTGCTGGAATTCAATTTCTTGTGCAGTAGATTGATGTGCAACTGCAAAGTTGAATAGTGAGAGGGACGAAAATGTGTTGATCAGTTGTAATGGAGAAGAAACTGTCTTTTGTAACTCTTGATATTCGGTTGTTAATTTGGAGTTCAAATCTTGGGTAGAACCCGATTTTTGTTTTTCCAAAAATTTTTGAAAAATTGACAGGGTTTTTGTTAATTCCATCGAAAAGCATAAAATCGTTTAATTGCACCTTGTGCTTTTTTTTTTTTATTGGGAGAAGTAAGACTAGGGTTTTTTCTTTTTTCTTTTTTATTTTTCACAAAGTTTTTGATTTTTTTTCGCAAACAAAGACAAGGTATTTTTGAAAATAAAAAAAACTGTTATTTGAATTATTTTTAATCGTTGTTCTTTTAGGTAACCAAAAGGTTGTTTTTGTGTGAGACTTTACTGTTTTTTTATGATTCCAAAAAGATTATAAAATGAATTTTAAAATTTCCAAAGTTAAAAAAATGGTTTTGAGATTTTTCAGAAACTATTTCTTAAAATTATTTTTTTTGTTCTTGTCATTTGGAACTCTGAAAGAATATATTCGTTTTATTTTTTATATATGTCTGTTAGTATTTGTAGTTGATCAAGTCCAGTACAACTTTTTTTGAAAACCTGAATTAGGGTCAAAGTCTATTTAAAGAGATCGCTTTAAAAAGAAATTAAACATTTCAAGATGCATACTTAATATCAGGGTGAACTAAATTTCAACAAGATACTGTTTTTCATTGATCACTTTTAATATGCTCAAGATTAATGAGTTACCAAAAGTTGAATGAAAAAAAAGTATTTTGAATCTTTACAAACAACGAATGTCTTTCATTCAATTAGGGCTATTTGGAATGACAGTAAAAAAAAACTTTTAAAATATTCGCAGAAAAACTTGAAAAAAGTAATGGAAATATTTTCAAATAATTGAGAAGGGTAAGATCACAGAAATAATTTCCTTCTCTCAGTAACGTTAATAAAAGAAATCCCGTTATACACTTAATTTTAAACAATATTTTGATTTAAACCTTTTTTTCGGGTTGTGAATTAAAAAGGGGTTTGAAAAAAAATTTTTCTTTTTTTTGAAATTTTAAATTTTTAATTGTTCAGAAATGAATAAAAATGATCAAATTGACTGTATTTTTAGTAACCAAGAAGAATTTAAATGATGACTGAATGATTTTAATAAATATAATAATCTCAAATTAAGTTGATCGGAATTTAAATGTGATCAAGATTGTTGAAGAAGATTGAAACAAATTTTCATTTCTGTATTCTAATAATAAAGTTGTCATAGAATATGAAGAGTTATTAATATTTTTTTATCTTAGTCCATTTCAAATATTATTTTAAAAATAATTGTTTGAAAGTTAAGTAATTTAAATTTTATAAGAATTTCTGTGTGTACTAATTTCTTCACTTTGATATTTAATTATTATTTGAAAATTTTATTTTTTCTGTTCACCAAAGTATATGATTAAAGATTGAAAACCAGATATCTTTCCTTTTGATAAATTGTTTATCTGATTAGAATTGAGTTTTTATTAAGTAATCTTAAATACATTTAGATTAAATATTAGTGGTTATCTCTGTAAGAGTACTCGGATATTAAATACCTAAAATATTCATAGTAAAGACTAGTAAAAAAACAATAAAAAAGTAAATTATCAGGACATTCATATATATATATATATATAAATTAAAGATAGTATTTCTGATAGATCTTGATCACATTTAAATTTTGATGAATCCAAATTAGTTGTTATCCTTATTAAATTGACTCCTCCCCATTTAAATTGTGATTGATTTCCAAACATAAGAAGAGATTTGATCAGTTTTATTAATATCTGAAAAAGTAAATTGTTATAATTATAAAAAAAATGTCAATATTTTATTTTTCACATTAGTGATTAACGAATATCTATTTATCCAAATAGCGATTCTAATATTATTTGACTTGTTTCATTTTTTAATAAAACCCAATTATTCGAGTTCTTACTATGGCCAATTTTTTTTTTCAATCATTTTTATATTTCGAAAAATTACTTTAATAATATTATTCTTATTTTTTTCCTTTATTCTAATCAATCTCTTAATATATTATCCTTAAGGGATTAGCTTCTACCAAGGAGAAGTCTAGGATCAAAGAATGTTGTTTTTTTCACCTATCCACATTAGTGTTATATGGTTCAAATGTCTCTAAAAAATCGATTGCAAAGTAGTAATATTTGTTGATCTCATCAATTAAAAATGATCTATGTATTAGTAAAAAACTCAACAATTTCAGAATAAAATCTGCATTTCGCCATAAATTTAAAAATTGAATTATCAATATTCAGACTACAAAGTCATAAAATATCTTTCTTAAATTTATGGCGAAATGTAGATTAGTTACTCAAAAATTTGTTTTTTTTCAAAAATTAAATAATTAACAAATAAAGTTTTTTGGTAAATTATTTCTCAAATCATGCAAATATATTGATGCTATAAGTATACTTATCAAAAGCAAACATAACTAATCAGTCTTTGTACTTTTATTTTGATGATTATTGGGTTAATCTTTGAAATTCAAAAATTCTAAAAATAGTTACTTTTGGAAGTTCTAAATCTAAATTATTAAATACCGTCATACTTTATTTTGGCTTTCTATTTTTAGATTTAGAAAAGGAATTAAAAAAAAATAATTCCAAAATGAAAATTTTTTAATTATGATCCTTAGTAAAAAATGTAATAATTTATTGTGCAATAAGATTTATAATAGATTTTTTAGAGCTATTCGAGCTATTGTGCACTAATACCATTTACACCCAATTACAACATACTTTGATTATAGAGAAATCTATGGTGACGCTAATCCCTTAAAAAGAGTCAAACGGATCTAAATATCTTAATTTTATATTAAAAAATTTCATATAATATTTATTCATGCTAATAAATTTATCTTTTATATTTATCTCGAACAGATATTATAAATATTCTAAAAAGTCAAAATAGTTGAAATATAAATATAAATATTTATATATTTCTTAATACACCAATATATTTTTTTATAATTTAAAGAATTTATTTAACCGAATATAAATATAAAAATTTAGTTAGAATATTGTTACAGTCAGTTTCAAATTTAAGGCAAAAACTTTGAACGAAATTTAAGCCACAAAAAAAACTCAAATTAATGTACAAAATTTGGATTTTTTTTTCAGCAAATTATTTTACTAGAATTTAAATTTTGTGCCTTAATTTGAGATTTTTTTGTACCTAAAATTTCGTTCAAAGTTTGTGTCTTAAAAGTTGAACTGACTATAAAACCAACTCTTGATTCACTATTTTGGTTCAATAAACCCAAATAACCCTTTTATAAAAATTAAAAAAAATAATTATATTTATAATATTTTTTTATTTTTTCGTTTCTAAAAATCAAATTAGTTTAAATATGATTCAAAAGGCTTGATATTCCACTTCTTTTTCTTGAGAAATTGAAATGAATAAAGAAAAAAAAAATATTTTTTTTTGTAAAAATCGAACTTTCATAAGAATTTTTTTTCTTTAAAAGAAAACAACTCCTTTTTTTCTGTACCAAGTTGAACACAAACTCCAAAAAAATGATTTCCAAAGCAGAATTGAAATTAAACTCTTGTTTCTCTTTACTGAGAAAATAAAATTCTATTTATTATTATTTTCTTCCAGCAAAAAAAGATAAAATCGAATTACTACCAAATATTCAACCTAAAAATTGTTTTATTCATGATGTAAACTATTTTTCATAAATTTTGACTCACTTTATAATTTTAATGGGAGTTTTTTTGAGGATTTATTCCAGTATTCTTTACAAAAAATATTTTCAAATTTTAGGATCAGAATCATTTTTTCTAATTTTGCAAATTTTAGTTTTGCTTTTTCAAATTTTTTTTTTTCTTTTGTTTTTCTTTTGTTTTTCTTTTTCTTTTTTTTTTCTTTTTCTTTTTTTTTTTTTTTTTAAAAGATCATGTGGAAAAAAAAAAGGAGATCTTCGAAAATACAAATAATCACTAAGAAAATTTCGACTATGTAATGTCTTTGAAAATGGATTTAATTATTCATAAAAAATCTTGTTGTTCAACTTTTTTTCAGTTAAAGTTCAGTAATAAAAAATCTGTAATGCTCATTTCAAAAATTGTGACTCACTTTTTTTTAGTTTTTGGTTGTATTTTTTTTTAATTTTTAATATAACAGGCTTTTATAGATTTATAATGACTTAAAAGAGAATTACAAATCATATTTAGTTATTAATTGTTCTTGAATACAAAAGGATAATTTTTTTTTTCAATTTATTATTTCATGTGAGTCCCAATTTTTGAAAAAGAGTTTATATTTGCAATTTTTACAACTTCACTTGATAATAAATAATCTCAAAAAGTTAATATCATTAATGAATCCGTGTATCAAATCGGCAATGTATATTAAGAATTTAATTTTTGTAAAAAAGTCTCCCTAAAAAGCAGTTAAAGAGTGTTTTCTAGTCTTGCTCTAAAGTAGATAACATTTTTTCATTGAGAATTTGAAATTGAAATGCAAGTTTTCCAAAAAAAAAAAAGATTCTAAAAAAATAAAATACCTTCTTATTTTTCAAAAAATTGTCGGTATTTCAATATATTTAGTTTTTTCAAAACAAATCTATGTTTTAAATCTCAAATGATCAAAATTCCGAGTATCTATCCTTTTTTAACGTGGTTAAATTCAAATTTAAATGAGTAAATCTTCATTAAATTCCAAATAAAAAGATTTTTAATGATGTTTCCAAAATAAGCAAAAAATGTTTCAGTTTTTCTTTCTTTTTTTTTTTTTTTTTCTTTAATAATTTATTGATCAACAATTCCCATTCAATTCTTAATAATAACAAAATATTCAATATTACTTTTGGTGTCAATTACTGAAAATCTGAAATAATAAAATATATCTAAATTGGAGCAAAAGACATATATTGATTTTTTTTTGATGTTAAGAGAAAATTAATTGTTTTTTTTTGTAATATTATATCATTAATTTTATTTTAATTTTTATTTATCAAATTGAAAATTTTATTATTCTTCTTCTAATAAAGAACTAACCATAATAATTTTTATTTAAAAACATATATATATATATAACATTTTAATAAAAAAAATTTCTTTATTAATGATTTTTTTTTCAATATTAAAAAAAATAATCTTTTCCAAGGTTTCTTGCATGTTATATGTTTTCTAATACATTTAATAACAAACATTTATACAAAAAATATTTTTATGTAAAATTTTTTTTAACATTTTAAACTTTTATAACACCCTTACAACACATTTATAACATGTTATAAAAAACTTTATTTTATTAGGGTAAATCACCGAAAAAATCATATTGATTTCTATTGGGATTTTATTTGGATCTTCAATTCAAGATCAAAATTAACATTCTTGTTTTTTTTCAATGAGTCTACCAAAGAATTTTTCGTTTTTCAATTTTTAAGAAAATATATGGAATTATTAATTTTACTTAATACCAATCCCTCAACTTTCCTTTGATATATGTTATTCTACTTATTTCTTATATTTTCTTCAAAGTTCAATTATATAAAATAATTGATACCATAACAAAATTATTTTTTTTTTGAATTTTTTTAGGTTTTTAAAATTTTTCAATAAAAAATGGTCTGAAAATTAAATTTACTAATAATAATTAATTCATATTTTTCAACAAAAAATAAAATGTTTTCAAATATTAAATTGTATATTTTGTTATATATATATATATTTTATAACATTTACAATATACAAAATTCTATATAAATCAGACTTGATATAGGAGAAAAACTAATTTAATATTTTAAGTCATATGTTAAAAAAATTCTATTTTTTTAAAAAAAACTTATTATTGTATTTTTGTTTCAGGTAGGGAATTTGAATTCTTTTTAATGATAATTGTCTTAAATTAAGTTAATAAATTAAGATATTTTTGTTGTAAATTTCTTTGTATTTCTAAAATTAGAAAAAAGAATTGTTAATTTTACCTGAATTTTCATTTAATCGGGGAAAACAATGATTTTCGTTTGGTTTTTTTTGAGTTTTCTATTTATTTTGATAATCAATTGATTTTCGTTAGGTTTTTTTCAGTTTTCGAAATAAACCGAAAATTTATTAAAATTTTCTGTTTATTTCAAAAATAAAAAAAAACCTGGAACACTTCACAAATAATATAAAAAAACACAAGAAATTCGAAGCACTTGGCGACACTTGACGACACGTCCTCAGAATATATAAGAGGAGAAAAAATCCGATAGAAAGATAATCGATTACAGATAATAATTCCACAAATTGTGATTAATAATTGGTATTCCACTGTCATTAGTTTTTTTTTAATTTAAAAGAATAGAGTAAAATCTCTGATTTTGCCCAATTCCTTTGAATTAAAAAAAAACTAGACACTACCTCTCAGAGTGGGGCACTAGGTGTTCGAATTTATTTGTTGTTTATTATTTTAAGTCTTTTTTGTTTTCACATTAAAATTGGTGTTTATTATTTACTTTTTGATCGAAAAAATCATTTTCATAACTTTTTTAATCTCAACAAATTTTCAAATAGAATTGAAAAAATTTAACTGCATTTTATTGTTTAAAAAATCTTTTGTACCCCCTCCATATTTCCAGTTTTTGATTGAAATAGGTCATACCTTGTTTTCACCAAAAAAGGTACTATTTTTTTTTTTTTTTTTTCATTTATTGGAAATATTTCAACAAGCATATTTTGAAATAAAGACATCTACAGAAGGAATCAGTCGATATTAATATTAAACTAAATTTCATGTTGCCAATTAACAAATACCTCCACTAATAAAAATGATTTTTTATGAAAGGTCAAAAAAAATGACCACTTTTTTGGATATATCATTTATAAAAAAATTAATCTAAGTATTTCCAAATTATCCTGAAATAGAATTATTATGCTCATTTTGGCCACAGAGAATCTAATTCAAATTCCACATTCTTCAATAAAGAATAAAAAACGTAAAACTTAAAGACTATTATTGAATCAAAAATTTTCAATTCTTTTTTTGAAAAAATAAAATTCTACAAATAGGAAACTAGAAACATTAACCAAAATTATTCACCTGGAGATCAGAATTTAATTCCTGAAATATGTGATTGAAACTGATAAATAACAAGAACCAAAAAAAGTGAACAGAAACCCTTAAATAACTAAAATTCCTTGAATAATCGTGTATCATGAAAAACTATAAGATTTTTCATTTTTATCATTTTTCATTTTTGTTAAAAACCATCTTAATCAAATTGCTATGTCAAAAAAAAAACAAAAAGAACGAGTGAATTCGAACAAAACAACCTTTTCCTTTTCAAATCTTTTTAAAACGGAAAACAAGCAAGATCAAAAAAAAAAAAAAAAACAAAGAAGTTTGAGCCGATTACCACCATGGGATCTATTTTCACAAGATGAAGTACAATCGAAAGAACTTCAAAAAGAAATTCTTTACCTTTCAAAAAAGACCTCCAACTTTACAAAGCCACCACCTCATAAAAATCCAGAAGAATTCCAATTCATATTGGAAAGATATAAAGATTTACGAAATCAATGTCTCAAATACGATGCAAGATTAGTTCGTATTCGTAACTACCTCATCGAGATCAGCTCACGTGTTGATGAGTTCACCTTTTGGAAACACTACTTTTGGAGAGTCATGATTCTTGCAAAGGAGTCCGAGAAAAATAGAATTATTCGGCAATGCCAAAAGGATTCATCACAGATCAATTCAATTAAAAAAACAGAATCGGAATTGTTCCCAGATCCTGATTCTTGGATGAATTTAGAACAAGAAATTGAAGAAGAGCTATCAAAATTAGGGATCATTTATGAAAATAAGGAAGAAAGCAACACAGAGTCAAAGAATTATCAGCAAACAAACGACGACAACAAAGTATGGGACGAAACCTTTTTACAAGAACTACAATCAGATCTGAACAGCTCTCAAATAACACAAGAAAAGAGCAAGAAAAATCTCAAAGAAATCGACGACAAATGGCTCGAAGAATTTAAAAAAGAGATTGAGACAAATACTGAAAAGGAAAAAGAAAATGAAAATGAAAATGTAAATGAAAATGAAAATAAAAAGAAAAAAAAGAAAAAATAGAGAATGATAACAATTAACAAAATAAAAATGAAAAAATTCTTTTTTGGTATTTAATTTCACAAAATCTGAAAATGTTTAAATCACAAATACTGTTAATTGTAAAATAAAAAGATCAAAATTTTCATTCAACTTTCCAAAAAAAGATATTAAAAATCATGCACCATTTCAAATTTTTCATACTCTTAAAATCAGCTATAAATTATTAATTTCCCTTTTAGAATTGGGATCCTTGATGACTTGTTTTTATTTTTGGAATGTGATTATTTTGGAAAGTTGAATGAAAATTTTGATCTTTTTATTTTACAATTAACAGTATAAATTTTGATTGGAAATTTGTTTATAAACGAAATTTATAAAATAATTTCAATGTTGGTTTTCTTAAAAATAAATAAATAAATAAATAAAAGCCTTGTTTGATTTTTTGAAATTTTTATTACTTTAGGTGCGATTATATTCAAAACAGTGTGACTTTAATATTTGTTTTCAAAATAATTTTTAGGTTTAAAGGGGTCTTTGAATATAATAGATAGATCCATCTCAATATGATAAAATTCATTTTTATTTGTGAAAAAAAGTGCTACATAATTTTTAATAGAAACCTTAATAGAAACTGAAAATGAAAAATAAGATCTATTAATAAAAGAAAAAATAAATAAAGGCAAAATGGGGGGTTCAACACAATAACAATTTTCCTAAGACTATCTCTTTCGAGAAGCCTTTTTCTTTGATTAATCTATCATTAAAAATTTGTTAAAATAATTTGACTATTTTTGCCATCTCAAAAACTACACAGACTCGAAAGATTTTGATAATAAAGTAGCTTTTAATTGTTTTTTTGTTGGTTTGATTGAAAATAATATAATAAATTATTTTTTTTAAAGTTAATTTGTTTCCTCGATCAATTGTTTTTTCTTTTATATTTAGGTTCTATTAAGGTTCCCAATTAAAAATCAGTTTGAACTTTATTTGCTTGTTTCACTTTTTTGTTCAAAATGGTTACTATTTAATCCTATTTGTGGAATGACTAATTATTTTGTTTACAAAAAACTTTTTTCATCAAAGAATTTGTTGGATATAATTAATTTTTTAAACCAATAGCATCTATTTTACATTTATGGGAAATTTTGTAAGGAAGTCTCTCGTAAAATAAGAAATTTATTTGTAAACTATTCATTTCATATTGATTAAAGTAAAAAGAATTAATTAAACAAAAAAATAAAAGTTATTATTTAAATGGACATTTTTTATTTTATGGTCTTGATTCATTTGTTTATTTTGTATGGGAGTAATGTAGAGTAAAAAAAAATAACCGAGAAGGGGGGTATAATAATAAATTGAAACTTGTAAAATGAATTTTTAATCTAAAAGAAACTTTATTCTAACCCCTCAAAATAATTTATATACATATTTTATCTTACTATTTTTTTTTTTTTTTTTTTATTCGGTTGATAAATCCAGTAAGGGTAACCTTTTTCTTTATTTTTTTTTTTTTTGATAATTTTGTGTTCTTTTTGTTTCTATATTTAAAATAAATAAAAGCTGAAAGTAAAATAATGAACTATTGTTTGATTTTGATTTTGCTATAAGTTATTTTTTAATAAACTCATTTTTCTTTAAAAAAGAATTCAAATAATAGATTATATTCTACCAATAGACGTTTAAAATCAAAGTATCTTTGTATTGAATGTAAATTACATTGGTTCACTATTATTCAAACCTCACTAAAAATTCTAATTCATAATTTAGGAATAAAAAGTAATCTCACCAATAAAAAATGAGACTTATATTAGTATAGAAATACCATAAATTTTAGTAAAGAAATTTATATTTCCCAACAAATTTAAATGATGAATAATCAGTATTGAGATTTTAACATAAGAAAATATCATTTGAAAATTTATCTTGATAGGAAGATTAATAGCTAATAAAATCAAATTTCAGATTTTGTACAAAATAATTAAATAATCATCAAGAAGTTTATTTTCAATAATTTTTTTCACATAGTAGGATATTTTAAAATACAACTAGTTTCATAAAATTTAAACCAAAAAAAAATCATTATTTAAGTTTTTCTATTGTTTATTGTTCTTGAGTGAATAAATCTTGAAATTAAAAAATCACAAAAATAAATACTTTTCGAGGTTCAAAATGTTAATTATTTGCAAATTAATAACCTCTTTATCTTTTATAATTTTAGATTTGAAAAAGTAATTAAAAAAATCAAAAAATGAGAAAATTCAATTAGATTATACAGTCATTTCCACTTTTAAGGCACAATCTTTCAACGAAATTTAAGACACAAAATAAGCTCAAATTAATGTACCAAATTTGTAATTTTTTTTTTTTACAATTTATTTTACTAGAATCTGAATTTTGTGCTTTAATTTGAGATTTTTATTGTTCTTAAATTTCGTTGAAGTTTGTTCATTAAAAGTGGAACTGGCTGTATCAAAAAATTGAATTATTTATTATTTAATAATATTTATAATATACAGCCGTTCCTAGGCTACCATAAAATTTTAAATAAAACACAATTGATTTTTCTATTCTTATTTTCTATTTTCAAAAAATTCCGAAATAAGAGTTGTTATTCAAAAAAAATTCAATAAATGAGCTATTATTCAAATTTTTAAAACATCAAAAAAAAAAATTGAAGACTCATGAAGCACTTGTAAATATTGTTCAAAAATGGTAAATTTTTAGGGATCAGTAAATATTGATATTTTTTTTGAACTTCTTTGGCTGATAATTTTTAATTTTTATATTTTTTTCAATTATTTGGATGAAAATGATTACTTATAAAAAAATTTATAATATAATTAAATAAATTATGAAAGAAAATTTATTTTTTTTAAATATCGAACATTCAAGGATTTGTTGATAACATAGATTATCAAGATTTCAAATTTAATTTTGCTATAATTTTATAAATAGACAATTAATCTGAATCTTGACATAAAAATCATATAAATCTACTCCTTCAAAGAATGGGGACAATTTTCTCAAAATATCAGAAAAAAAGAAGAAATATTTGTTAATATTCATAATACGTTTTTTTCTCTTTTTATTTTGTTAATTTTTATAAAAGTAAAATTTCATATTTGTTTTGATCAAACAAAAAAGGACATTCATAAAACTTATTTTAATTCATAAAAGATGTTTTTTTTTATCTATATTTTTATTTTCATAAAAGTTTCAAAAAAATTAGAATAATATTTCTTTCCCAACGGATATTTAGAATAATTTTTTTATATTTATTAAACAAAAAAATTGAGAAAAAAACACCAAACAATTAAATTAAAATATTCCTCGAAAATAATTTTCAAAAACAGCAAATTTCAACTTATAATCAAATTAAATACTTTTAAATTTTATTATTTTTACTCAATAATTCATAAAAAAGGTTGATTTTTTCAGTGTGTCATTAATAATAACAAGATTAAAAGGATCAAAAGATATTACTATTATTTCTCCAAACTACAAATATTTCTGAAAAATTTAAAACTAACTATAATTATTTATTATCGGAAAAAAATATGGAAAACCGCCATTTTTAATAAGTGAGGACTTTTTTATTTTTTTTTTTAAGTTTTTTCATTTTAAAAAGTTGGAAAATTTTTTAGAATTCTAACTTTAATCGAGTTTTCTATTTTAAAAAATTAAAGAATTTTTTAGAATTCACAACTTTGAAAATTTTTTTGTTTTAAAGTAGTGAAGACTCAACAATTAAATATAATGTAGAAGTTGTGAGTAGTAAGTATATCTTTTTTTTTTTCAAATAAAGTATCCACTTTATTATAACATAAAACTTTCAAAAAGTTTTTATACTGAGAAAATCTAAAATAAAAAAGTAATCAATTTCTTAAAATGAATACATCATTAAATAAATTATTTCAGGGGGGTAACTAAATTTTACCAATTTTGATTACTCCAATTTATACAAAACAGAATTCAATTGAGATCTCTAACCAAAAAAATTAATATTTTAATAAATATTTGAGTTGTATATATCCTAGTATAAAATATTTTCTTACCAGATAATAAATTGAGATTAAAAAACGAAAAAAATATATCAAGAAAAAATATCAAAATACAATTTATTAATTCATCTGATCTATAATATTTGGTATACTTACTTCTTCTTTAGTTTTATAATTAATTACAATTCGAAAAAAATTTTGTTTGGCAAATTATTTCTTTAAAAAATTACTTCCTATTACCAAAGAATTTCCATAGTGAATTTAAAAATCCTAATTTTCATTTAATTTATTTGACTCATCTACATAATTATTTTTCAGAAAATAGGATATCTTTTGAATTAAACTTCAGAAATATAGATTTATTTGGTGAATTTGCTTGTTTTGAAAATTATTTATTTTCAATTCAAATGAAAACATAAAATAATTTAGAATCATGTATAAATTTTTTTCTGAATTTTTCTTTTGTTTTGATTTGAAATTTTTGTAGTTGTTTTTTTTTTATTTCAAAAATTCAACCCCTTTAACTTAAATTTTTGATGTAATATTGTTTATTTAGAGTATATTTGATAAAAATATTAAAAAAAAAGAATTTCTATAAAAAATAGGGAACAAAATGTTTTTTTCAATAAATAATAAATAAATAACGGGGCGAGAAATTCATGGTTATTAATTTTTTTGATTCATCTAAACTAAAAAGATAAAGAAAACACAATCTTCGAAAATAGACTTTTATTAATTTTTTTTTTTTTTTCATTTTTGATTTCAAAAAATTCATTTTAAAAGGTGATCTTTCGTGTTTGTTCTTCTAAAAGAAGATATTTGTTTCAAAGACAGACCTTCTCGTATCTATTTTTAGGTTCTAAAATTTGATTAATTTCAATCGTTCCTATAAACACGTTTCTCGATCAAAAAACCAAATTTAATAAATAAAAATTTAATCAAAGTAAAATTGTTCAAAAAATCTAAAAATGAAAAATTCAACTCTGAATTACTTTGGGCTTGTATTTCTTTTAACAAATAGAACAAAAAAATTAAATATATTTTGGTTTTCAAGGGTTAATATATACCATGGTACTCAAAAAATCTTTTTTCAGTAGGTGCACATTATTAAAACTTTTCAAAAAAGTTAGAATAAAACTACTTCATTAAAAAATGGCACTTTGTTGTTTATACTCCAATTGTTTTCATAAAAAAAAAAAAAATATAACATAATTCCTTATATTTTGAAAAATTTAATAAATTATTGGATAAATAAAATATTCAATTTTTTCTGATCATCAAAATCAATATTTTGATATATTTTTCTTGAATTTAATAAAATAAGATTATAATTTCAAGGTTATTTGATCAGAAAAAAACACAGAAATGCCTAAAAATGAGATCTCACAAAAAATAAAAATATTTTCTTCTTATTTAATTATTTTTCTATCATAAAATACAAACCAAAAGTGCACAGTGAACAAAATAATTTGTGTCCAATGAATATCATTTGTGTTTCAAACTCTAACCCATGTTTTTTTCTTCTTGTTCCAATGTAACTTCTAATTGACTACCCAAAAGCATACCTAATTTCAAATCAATTTTGAAAAGAAATCCCTGATATTGTCAGTAAAATTTAAATTATTAATAGCTAATTTGTTAAAATTTTTTGTAATTTTTAATTATTTTTTCAATTTTTTGTTTTTTTTGATTAAAATTTTGTTTAAAATTTGACTATATTTTTTGAGAAAAATTTTCAATTTGATCCTTTATTTTTCAGGATTTCCTATTAAATAATAGAATTTTAAGAAATCAATATCATATTTAATTAGTGTTTATTGTTGGTTTCTTTGATCGGTTGATGTATAGGTCTTCTAAAACAAAAAAACACACGCTTTTTATTTTGAAACACTACTTAATTTTTTTTTACACACTTAATTTTTAACAGAGTAGATTATTTGACTGAAAATTTATACGAATATACGAACTCTCTTAAAAATGAGATAATTCATTTCTCTAAAGTTTTTAAAACGGGTTTAATTTATCGATCTTAATTGAACCATTCATATAATATAAGTCCCTATTTCTATTGTGAAAAAAAACTAAATTGGATGAAAAGTCACTGAAAAGTATAAAAAACTTGATATCTAAAGTTTCTTTGATATTAGTAGCTTTCGAAAAAGGGTTATTGGGTTTGTTCAAAGGTACATTGAAGTAAAAACTTTTAAACATTTCTTTGGATTTCTCACTATTCCCAACTGAAATCACTTTGAGCTATTTCCTTGTTTGACTGGTTTTCTATTGCAATTAATTCTAAAGGTAACGTTCGTGTGTTGGCTTCAAAGTAAAACCAAACAATTTAATTTCAATAATTTTTTAAATCTGATTTTAGACGAAAGAATAATTTATTTTTTTCCAGTTTTTTCCTTATTTAATATTTTTTTATTATTCTTATTCACAACAAAATGACGAATAAAATTACCAAACTGGAAAAACGTATACTTGAATTTGAAAACAGTTCTCAAAAGCAAGAAGACAAATACAAACAAAGGCTTGAAGAACTAAGCAAGAAACTCAAGAAACTACAAAAAGAAATCAAGAAAAAACAAGATCAAAAAAAAAAGCTACAAAAGACACAAAAGAAAAAAAACCAGGACAACAGTTATTACAGTTTTAGTCCCGACGAAGATGGGGAGAGTGGAAAGGAAAAGGAAAAGAAAAAAAAAAAGGATAAAAAAAAAAAGCTACAAAAGACACAAAAGAAAAAAAACCAGGACAACAGTTATTACAGTTCTAGTCCCGACGAAGAAAGCGAGAGTGGAAACGAAAAGGAAAAGGAAAAGGAAAAGGTAAAGAAAAAGAAACAAGGTAAACAAAATCAAAATTCAGAAGAAAACGAGTCAAAAAGCAATACCTTTAATCAAGAATTCAATAAACTTAATCAAGTATTAGAGAACTTTGGTGAGAATCTGGTGAAACAATTAAAGCTTCCACAGCAAACAACAGTCGATCTAACAACTATTTTTCTCAATAATTTTGAAAAATTAATCAACATTGAAAAATTACCTACCTACCAAAATAACCAGATAAACAACGAAAACAATAATTTAGAAAAACTCGAGCAGAATTTAGTATCTGTTCAGACCAGTATTAATATTATTCGAAATAATTTGCAACAATTGAAATTATATAAAAGTAATTTTGAAGAAATGGAAAACATTTTAAAACGATCGATCCAAGAAAACGAATTAAAAAAAAAAGAATTTTCGAGTCAAACCAAAAAATTACGGGAGGAAAAAAATGTTTTTCTTGAAGAGCTTTCAAAAATTGAAAAAATGCCCCACAAAGGCACAGGCTCTGATAATAAAAATAACAAAAAACAAAGTCAGCAAGAAAAGGAACTCATGAAAGCGATACTGAAAAACGAAAAAAAAAGAAAGAAAAAAATAAATGAAATCGAGAAACAGTTGAAAAAATTAAAAAAAGAAAAAGATTCAAGCGAATCGGAAAGTGAAACAAAAAACAAAAACAAAAACAAAAACAAAAAGAAAAAGAAAAAAAAAAAAAATAACGAGGAGGGTAGTGAAAATTCTGAAGAAAATGATGGATATGAAGACAACGAAGAAAGTGACGACTCTGATGAAGATGATAACGATGGAGATCAAAACGACGAAGAAAGTGATGACTCTGAAGATGGATACGGTGAGGATGATGACAGCGAAGACGACGATGACAATGAAGATGAAGATGACAGCGAAGACGGCCAAGAAAATGATGACAGTGAAAATGATGAAGAAAGTGATGGCTCTGAAGATGGTAATGGCGAGAATGACGATGATGAAGATGACTATGATGGTGATTACCAAGACGATAGATATGATGATACGGACGATGACGATTATGAAAAGACTGGCAGTGAAGAAGATCAAGAAAGTGACAGTGAGAGTTACAAGCATAAAAAGAAAGACAAGCATAAGAACAAACACAAGAACAAGAGCAAGCACAAACATAAACATAAAAAGAGCAAGAAGAACAAAAAAAGTGATAAACACAAGCACAAGAGCAAGCACAAGCATAAACATAAAAAGGATAAGAAGAGCAAAAAAAGCCATAAAAGCAAGAAACATAAAAAGAAACATTAAAATTAATCCATAAATTTCAAATTAAAGACATTCAAAAATATTTTGCAAAAACTAAATACCTTCAACACTTTTTGGGATAGCTACAAATTGAATTTTCTTTTTTCAAAAAATATATAATCATTTTTACTTCTTAAATTACAATTATTAGGAATAATATATTGTTTTAGGTACAATAAAATAATATTATGATTTAAGGTTCTTAAAATCTTTTACTCTTTGATTATTATTACTGGTATTTGCACCATAAACATGAAAAACTTTAGACTTCATGTTCCTTATTATTTTTCTTTTAAAAAGAGAGTTTTCAAAGAAGTAGGGTTTTAATATGTGATCTCTATTTGCAAAAGGAAAATGAATAACAAGTGAAAATTTTTTTTCACCATTTATTATTCAAATAACCGTATTGAAGAAGTGTAAATTACACTCTCTATGTAAACTAAAATTTAAAATTTTCCACACACTTAAAACAGTTCAAAGAATCACAATAATACAATTTCCTGAAAATTGGAAATAATTTTCATTTTTGTAAAATATGAAAATCTTTTTTTCATCTTTAGGTTTTTTGTTTTCGTTTCATTTTTTGGATTAGGTTACTTGTTTTGTTCGATCAAAAATTTTTTCAACAAATTGATATTATGACAAAGTTGAGTTGTTCAAAATAGAAGAAATCAAATAAAATTAGTTAATGATACATAATCATTTAATAGATCAATAATTCCTAATAGAATTTCAACAAATTTGCATTTATATTTTTTTGTTTTGCTCTCTCCAAAATTTAAGAACACAACCTATTTATTAGTATTGATAATTATTTTTTTTTTGTTTTGTGAGTATTGAAATTTAGAAACAATTTTTAACATTTCGATTAGTGAATGGTTCTAATTTGGTATTTCTTCAAGAATTGATAGTATCAGATTTTTTTTAAAAAAATTGATTATTGGTGTATTAAAAATTTTGAATTGGGATTTATTTTTGTTTAAATTTCATTAATCGAAATTAGAGTGGAAAATCAGAGATTTCATTGTTTTTTCTTGAGGGAAAACACGTCCCAAATTTTCTTCAGGGTTAAAAAAACAGAAACACTTTCATATCAAACGAAAAAAAGAACAAAAGAAAATGATCCAAAATCTGAAAAACTGATTTCAATTTTCATATTTTTCAAAATTATATTTTTTCATTTACTAATTACTTTTCAGAAAAAAATTTTCTTTTAGATATCACTACAATAAAAAATTTCAAAAATAAATTCATTCAGTTCAAAGATATAATTTATAAAGAAGAAAAAACAGATTACGAAATCGCTCCATTAATAAAAAATCTCTTATCTAATTCAAGCTTAATTCATCGAATCAAAAAAATAAATAAAGTAGCTTGGAATAAATTTCTTAATGAAATAAATTTAGAATTTAATCAAAAAAAGAACTTTTGGAAAAAAATAAATTTAATAAGGTCTAAAAAAATGAAAATGATTTTAAACAATAGAAATATGATTGAAGAGTATTTTGGTCATATTAAAAAAAAATTCAATTGAACCAAATCAAAAAATTTTAGATTATATAAATAATCTTAAAATAAATAATTTAAAAGAGTCAAAAATTTATATTTATTTTCCAATGGAAAAAAATTAAAAATACTATTAAAAATTTAAAAAAACAAATTAGTGAAAGGATTTCAAAAAAATCGAGAATTTAAAATTTAACATCGATGGAGAAAATTTTCTAGATATTGAACCAATTGAGAACAAAAAATTATAAAAAATTTCTAATTACAATACAAAATATATTTAATAATTGGTTATTGAACCCTAATGATAAAACTATTGAATATATCAAAAAAAGATCAATTTTGTTTATTCATAAAAAGGGAAATGAAGGATTCGCTTTAAACTATCAACCTATTTCAATTAATCAAAGTCTACCAAGATTATTTCTTAAAATGCTATATAAACTTATTGAGCCTTGTTGGGAATTTATTCATAAAGCGCAGTTTGGCTTTCAAAAAAAATTTGATACTCGTGTTGCGGTATTAAACTTTTTAAATATTTACAATCAGATAAAAACAAATAATGAAAATAAAAATGATAAAACTCATATTATAATGATTGATATAGCAAAATTCTTTGACTCAATCAGTTTTAAAATAATTAGGAAAACAATAAAATAGTTTATTTTAAATAAAATTATTCAAAAATTTTTAGTAAAATATTATCAAGGTGAAGGACTCGGTTTATTCCAAGGGGATCCCTTATCACCGATTATATTTGCTCTTATTTCACATTTTCTATTACAGTCAGTTTCACTTTTAAGACACAAACTTTCAACGAAATTTAAGGCACAAAAAAATCTCAAATTAAGGCACAAAATTTGGAAATTTTTTTTTTTTTTACAATTAATTTTTACTAGAATTTGAATTTTGTGCTTTAATTTGAGATTTTTATTGTGCCTTAAATTTCGTTGAAAGTTTGTGCCTTAAAAGTGAAACTGACTGTATTAAAAATAATACCATTAACAAATCATTGCCAAATGTTTGCAGATGATTTAATTTTAATCATAAAAGGGAATATGAATCAAATAAATGAAAAATTAAATGCTATATATCAAGTAATTGTCCAATTTGGGTTAAAACCTAATAAAGATAAAACAGTTGTATCAAAAGATTTAAAAAAAATTAAATATTTGGGAATTTATTTGGAAAAAATCTCACATTTAGTCTATAACCTAAAAAAGGCAAAAGAAACTTATAATAGTTCAAACAATTATTCAATAATAATTTATTAACAAATAATTTAAAAATAAGATTATTTAAATCTTTTATATTAAGTCAATTAACATATGGATTAGAAATGTATAATTATAAAATAGCAACCCTAAACTATTTAAACTCTTGGATTAATACATGTATTACTGAAATCTGCAAAATAAACAGAAAAACACCAGTTCTTATTTATAAAACAGAATTTAAATTCGAAAATTTGGTAATATCAATCAATAAAAAGAAATTCAAATTCAAAAATAAATTAAAAGTATTATCTCTACCCTATCTGGAAAAATTAATAAAATTTAATGAAAGAATAAACAATAAAATTAACTGGAAGTCGGAGAGTTTAAACCTTCTTAAAAAGGAAATTTATAATTATAATTATAATGAGTTGTTGAATTCTACCAGTTGGAAGGTACAAAAATATTTCGCAATAATTAAAAAACCAAAAAAAATTTATTTATTAATCAAAGATATTTAAGTTATCCATCAAGTTCAACAATTCTAAAATTCAGAACATTTACCAACTGCTTAAATAGATATTATTATGTAATAAATAAAAATTCAAATAAATTTTGTCCTTTATGTTTAAAATATGAGCAAAAGGAAATAATAGAAAATATTGATCACTTTTTATGAGTATGTCCTTCCTATAAAAAAGATAGATTAATTTTTCTGAAAAAGTTAAAAGAATTAAATTTTAATGAAATAATTTTAAATTATAACAGCTTAAAATTATTTTCGTTAATTAATAATCGTGAAATCTATGATTTTACGCTTAAATTTCTGAAAGGGAATTTAAGTAAAAGGGCAATTAGAGTGTAATCTACACTTCCTCCTCAATAATATATATATATATATATATATATATTTTTTCTTCAACAAATATCCCTTCAAAACCCATAGAATATTTATTATTCGCACATTATAGCTTTGTTCTTCGACTTGAAAATAGTTTATATAATATCTTGTTTTGAATTTATTGTTTAATTAAACTGGTTAAAACTTCATTCATATATCAGTTTTATGAATTGTTTTTAATCAAGTTATTTACAAGATTTATCTTTAGCAATTAGACTTAATGGTGTGTTCGTTTACCGTGGATGTGCTCCATACACCAGGGGTTACCTGATTTCAAAAGTGGTATTGTGAAATATCCCTTCTTTTGGTTGACAAAATTCAAATAACAAAAAAAAAATTCATTGGATCTCTTTGACAAAAAATTCAACGAAAAAAAAAAAGTAAAAAATAGTTCTCAATCCTCATAAAAATCAAAATATAAAAAAAAAATTCATCGATTCTCATTTTCTATTCCCAAATGGTTAAATTAATTTAATTTAAAACAAATTGCTTTCTTGAAGTTCGCAATCAATTTAATTCAATTTAATACGATTTGTGGTTATTTTGTAACCCTCTAAATTTGACCAAGTAAGGATTATGTAATATTCTTTCGAAAAAATAACTCAATTTAATTATGAAAAAATAGAAAAAAAAATAACCAAGATCTCAAAACGTACCAAAGAGTGACACACCCAAATAAAGATTGTTGTTTTCAAAAATTGTAATTCACAACCATTCCAATTGGAAATTGAGTGTCATTCTTTGTTTTTTTTTCTAAAAATGCACTCTTCTTTGGTTGTTGTTTTTTTGGGGATCGATCACGAATCATAGGTTGGTTGTTTTTTGATTGGTGTTAGGTCTCTCATCTAAAAATTACTAATTGTTTTTTTTCCATTTCAGTAAAAAAAAAATTCACCGTAATGACTCAACTCATAATTAATCATTTTTATCCAAAAAAAAAATAAAATAAATAAATAAAACACCAAAAATAAAGATTCTAGTATTATCGTTATGTAGAATTTACCTTTTAGTACAATTATATATCCCTTATAATTACTAATATACTTTGAAATAGAAATTTTAATTTGAATTATTATCAAAAGATTATTAGATATAGAATTGATAAAAAAATATTTTAGAAAGAAAAATTTATAATTAAAAATTGAATACTTACTTAAAATTCAAAAATAACAAGAAAAGAATTTTTCAATAAAAATTTTATGAAAAAAAAAAATTTTCTAGACATCAAATTTTTTGTAGTTTTTAAGGATTTAATCACATCATACTTTACTGGAAAAATTTTTTGGGCCCTTTGTATCTCAAAATTGTCGAAAATACTTGATTCAATAATTTATTCATTACTAAAGTATTTTAGAAATTACATAGAAAATTTGTTTTGTCTATTGATTACCATTCAATAACAATATCTATATATATGATTCTTAATAATTTAAAAAATAAAAAAATATCATTTAAATTTTTGAAAAAAAAATAATAATTTTTTTCATTGTAAAATTTGTAAATTTTTTTCAATAAAAATTTATTTCAAATTTAAATGATTTGGCCAATATTTCAAGTCAGATTAAAAATTGATTTTTTTATATATTTATGATTATTTTATAATTTATTTATTTTTACAATCTATACATATAATAAACAATAATATTGAATACAGTCAGTTTCACTTTTAAGGCACAAACTTTCAACGAAATTTAAGGCACAAAAAAATCTCAAATTAAGGCACAAAATTTGTAAATTTTTTTTTTTACAATTTATTTTTACTAGAATTTGAATTTTGTGCCTTAATTTGAGATTTTTATTGTGCCTTAAATTTCGTTGAAAGTTTGTGTCTTAAAAGTGGAACTGACTGTAATAGGTCATGGATCAAAAATTATTTTCCTAGATCTTGTTAATATGAATTGAAAATTTCATTTTTATAAAGATTTTTTTCAAAAATTTTGCTAATGACATAACTCATATAAACAATTTCATCCCTTCCAAGATTATTTTATTATCTTCTAATATCAAAAGTAATTTTATTTTTTTTAAAATTTAGTGTTGATTATTTTATCTATTAAAAGGGTTTTTATTTGTTTAATTCATATATAATAAAAGAAATTATTTTAAAATTATTATTTTTTTTTTGATTTGTCAAGTGTTTTCTATTGTTTAAAATGAAGTTTTAGAAAATTTTCAGAAGAGAATTTTAATTTTGACCTAAATATATAAATATTATTTTTCTCTAGATTTAATATTTATTAACCTTTTATCAAAAAAAAAATGAAAATTTCATAGTTATATATTAATTTATTTAATTATTTTATCAGAACAAAATTAACATCACTACTTGATGTATTATTATTAATAAACCAATATATTCAGTTTTGAATTATTATTATTGTAATTAAATATCTTTGTTAAATAAATAAAATAAAAAAAAATAAAAATCTTTATAAAAAAAGAATGTAAAAATGAATAATTATTATTGTTTTTGCTAAAAACAAAAACAATACAATAACATAACTACTTTATCTTTGAATTATTTTAACTTTTTATTTAATTGATTTATGTAATATAAATAAATAATAAAATAAATATATCAGTATATTACTACTATTTTTATTCTTTATTTTTTAAACTTGAGGAAATTTATCTCAATTTGGTTGCTCAGGGATATATATATAATTGAAATAAACTGTATTCCAGTCAAAGGTTATATGTGTTTTTTTTTCAAATATAAAATATTTTTTATAATTGGCCTTTGAAAAACAAATAAGAATAGGAAGTATAATAAAAATAAAAGAATAGTTGGTACTTATTTAAAATAAAACTAATAAATCAATAGATTACCTTAAAAATAGAAAAACCCAAATTCTTCCAATTACTATTGAGAAAAAAAAATGTTCATTTTGATCTTCAATTGATATTTGAATAATAAAACTTTATAGAAAGAAATATTATTTCTCTAGAATCAATTTATTGTTTCAATAACGTTAAAAATGCAAGTTTTTACCAAGTAAATATAGATCTTTCAATTAAAAAAAAATCATAGTAAAAAATGAGAAAAAAGCAAAAGTGTAAAAACAATTAAAAATGATTTAAATTTTAAAATTTCCAAATAAAAATTATTTTAATAGTGATTCAAACTCTTTTGGTACACGTAATTGACTTTCATACAGTTGGGCCCATTTGACTGGAAAATAGTTTAAATCCGATTTTTTTATTTTACTTTGTTCTCGTAAAAATCCAAAAAATATAAAATTTTCTAAATAATCTTTAATTTTACTAAAAAGTAGAAAACAGTTTAATAACCTTAGAAATATACCCCATTCCAAGAATTGTGACTCACCTAAAATAATCAATTGAAAATAATATACTCTTTTTTATTAAAAAAATAACTAAGAATTTAATATGGTTTATACTTTAGTTCTTAATGATTATGAATATATAAATATCTGATAATTTAAAAAATTTTTATAAATAAATCCTAAAACTTAAAAAAAATGGAATCACAATTTTTGATATGAGCATTATAGATTTTTTATTAATGAACTTTCACTGAAAATTAGGTTCACAATAATATTTTTTACTCATAATTATTAACAATTGAAAAGACATTTCGTATTCTCTATTTTTTTTTAGTGATTATTGATATTTACAAATCTCTTGGATATTTTATCAACATTATATTTTCCAAAAAAAAAAACAAAAAAAAAAGAATAAAACAAAGAAAAGAAAAAATAAGAAAAAAACAAAAAAAAAATCAAAAGAAAAGAAAAACAAAAATTTAAAAAAGAAAAATAAAAATTGAATGGAATTAGAAAAAAAGATTCTTGATCAAAAAAATGTTCAAAAAATCGAAAAAGGTAGGATTTAACTCTGACTTACTTTGGGTTCATTTTCTTTTCACAAATAGTGCACCGAATGATGTATTGGTTTCAAGTTTATATATCTGGTGGTTCTCAAAAAATATTTTTTCAGTAATGATTACGCAATTAAAATTTTTTAAAATGTTAAAATGTACTTGCTCCCTTAAAAATTGTAATTTGGTAATAAAAAATAGCTATGACAACCAAAAAGAAAAGAGCGTCAAAAAAGAAAAAATCCAAAGATGCTGATAAAATCTCTTAAAAAATGAAAAATTTAAACTAATAAAATTGGAATTCTCTACATCCAACTTTACTTTTCTTTTTCTTGTGAACACTTTCTTTTTTAAAGAATTAATTTTGAACAATTTTTCAAAAAAGAAATAAAACAAAATGAAAAAGAAAACAAAATGAAAAAGATCAAAAGATCAAAAAGGAAAATAAATAATTTGTTATTTCTTTTGTGTTGTTTTTCTTCAAGTTTTTCTTTCCAGCTATGGAGGCACATCAGCCCAAATATTAACATACAAAACACCTACAGCTACTGCACACCAACCAAAAATGTCTTTAATTATGTTAACAGTCCCATCACCGAAGGAGCCAGATCCAAGTGTAAGGATTCTACAAAACATATGGAACATACCTCTTCCTGGCTAAACGGCCAAAAACTTGATTGATTCGAGAATGTATTTATGCTCAAATTCACAGATCATCATAATAAAGGCAAAAATAATATTATAGACACGCAGTAATAAAGCCATTACACCATCAACAGAATCAGGCCGAAGCTTGATCAAGATCATAATATTTGCAACAATCAAAAAGACTGCAATTGAAATTGTTAAAACTTTCATTGTTCGGTACAACGATAAAAACCAAGATTGTGAGTCTCCCATCTTCAAAGATCAATAAAAAGAATGTGGAAAAGTATTTAAGGGACTAGTCTATATTAAATTTTTTTAGGTAAATTTAATAGAGATTTAGAATTTTTTTTGCCAATTACTTAGATTTCAAATCAAAGTGAAAAACTTCTTAGTTTATTAATGAAATCTTGCTAAATGACATTCATTAAAATTAGTTATTGTTTTTATAGAAATAAAAAATTTTTGCATTTTTTCATTTTTTTGAAAGTTGCTTTTTTTCAACTTTTCGCAAAAATACAAAAAATAAAAAAAAATATGAGCAAGAAAGCAAAACCTTGTTGTGTTTGTGGAAGACTTATAAAAAATAGTTTGAAAAATAAACCTGAAAGGGTTTTTTTGGATTTGCATGAAAACATAGTTTGATTCGAAAAAAATATACAATATATGCTTTACTCTTAATAAAAGATTTTCTTTTTTTATATTGTACCATTCTTTTTTTTTATGAATATACTTTTTCAGTTTACACTCTTTTGTTTTTGTTAAATTTGAAGTTTTTTTAAGTGTTCCCAAATTACCATCCTAAAAGTTTTTGTCAGAGTCAAAAACAATCTGAGAAAAGAATAAGAACTATTTTTTTAAAAAGTAATTATTGATAAAACAAATTGAGTTCTTTATAGAGTCAAGTTGAATGAACAGAAGTGAAAAAGATAATGTTCACTAGTTTTCAATTATTTTTTCGGTTTTTCCAAATGAGAATAAATATTAATTTTGAAACAATAATTAATCCCAAAATTAATCAAAAAATTCTCATCCGTTAAAGATCTTTTTCCAAAAAAAAATTTTTAAAAGTCACTTTTTTTGGCAGAATTGTAAAATTTTAAAAAAATAAGAACTTAAAGTTCTAACATTGAAAAAACCTGTCTATTTTCAATTTTAAACATATTTCAAGATAAAGATTCCTTATTTAGTTATTGGTCAAAAAAAAAAATTAATATAGACTAGTCCATTAAAAAGTAAAAAATAAATACAAGGTTAAATCTCTAATCTTCTCTTATTAACCCTGAAGTTGAATATCTCCAACAATAATTGAAAAAATGTTCAAGAAGGTTGTAAATATTAAATATTTTTCAATTTTTCCTTTTAACCAAGTGGTATTTCGATTTTGAAATTTTGCCAAAAAAATAATTTTAGAAAAAAAATCGTTTTAAGGTTAATAAGCCCAGAAAAAGGAAAAAAAGATTATCTTGTGTAAGGTGGAACAACATGTTATCTTGATTCTTATCAGATCGATCTTAAACTTAGTATGGGTTTTAATAGTGATTCAAAATTACAATTTTTACTTTGGTAATTTTGATAAAATCCGAATTGAAGAGTAACCGAGTATTAGACCTGGTTGGTATTTAAGAAGTTATTTTGTTTCCTGGCCTTTCAATTGAAATATTGGTTTCCCTTTTACTCTGTTTACTAAAAAAAAAAAAAATATTTTTCAAATTCGAAATAAAACCAATCCTCAATAAAAATTCAGATTGACAGCCCAAAAATTAAAAAAAATTATAACTTAACTTCTAGCCCATTAGCCTTAAACTCACAAATTTTAGATTTGGTAAAAAAAAAAAAAAAATTACTTTCATACACTTTATAACCACTATTTAACATCAATAAACATTCTTGACAAGCTAAAGATAGATCAGCTAAGATCTAAAATAATATAGCATGAAACCTGATACAAGATTTTCTTTTTTTCTTTTCTTTTTTTTTTCGATTTCTGTGATTGTAAACCTTATGGGGTTTATGAGATTGGTGGATTCAAATAGTATCAGGAAACAACAAAAAAACTTCAATAAAGTCTCTTCATTAATGTTTCATTTGGTTTAAAAAGGTCTTGAAAAATCATTTTTTTAACAATTGATAATATCTCAACCAATTTTTTATTTTGATAATTCTAATTAAATTCTAATTGATAGTCCTGAAATTGTATTTTTCGTTGAAAGTTTGATTGTCAATTTCATAAAGTTGAATATTTTTTTTAAATTTACTATTGTGGAAAAAAAGTGAAACAAGGTTTTTAATTGGGAACATTACTGAAAATTCAAAGTAAAATCAATAATAAGAAGAAACTAATTAACTCCAAATAATAACCCATTATATTATTTTCAATCAACTCAACAAATACAATTTAAATCTACTTGATTTATCGAAATTATTGGTGTGTTTTTGGAGATCTCAAAAATAGTCAATTTTTTGAACAAATTTTTAATAATTGATCAATCAAAGAAAAACCCATACTAAAAGATAATATTAAAAAAACTGTTATTGTGGCGAATCCTTCATTTTGTCTTTATTTATTGATTTATTCTTTTTTTCATTGATCTTACTTTGAATTTTCAGTTATGTTCCCAATTAGTAACCGTGTTTCACTTTTTTTCCACAACTGTTATATTTTTTTAAAAAATTGTTTTAATGTTTTTGAAAAATGTATTTGTCAATCAAACTTAAATAATCTGAGTTTATAAAATAAACGGAATTTTAAGTGAAATTTACTCCTTATCAAAAATATACTGTAAAAAGTTATTCATTTACATTGGATCTAGAATTCCTATTCATTCTTCCTTAAAAGTATTTTGAAACATTTTTTTTTGTTTTATTTTGAAAAAAAGGAGTGAATTCCTAAAAAAATAAGAATGAAAAAATAAAAAATGGTTAAAATAGCTCAGAAATAAAAGTGTACCCATCTTTTTTTAGGAAAATGGAACCCTAAAGTCTATATTAATGAAAAAAGTCAAAAATGATGTAGTAAAAGAAGTAATTTTACTTGTTTCTATAAAATCTAATGTTTGCTAAAATTTAAATTATCAAAACTCATTCATTTTATTAAAGAAACTAATTTTGTATTTTTAAAAAAAATTTTTGTTGTAAAATAAAGATTGTTTCAAATGTGAAAATTATACAGCTGTTCCAAGGCTACCTTGAAATTTTATGAATATCACAATTTGATGTTGAGATATATTTTTAAATCTAAGAATATTAGAATAAGAATTCTTATATTGACAATATTTTTTCATAATTGAGTTTATATGAAAAAGATTCTTCTAATGTGATCAAAAGATAAATTCATTTTTTTAGGAGAAAATTTTAAGTCGTTTCTTAATTAATTTTTGTTGTTTA
The DNA here is from genome assembly GCA_027625915.1 of Anaeramoeba flamelloides. NCBI lineage: Eukaryota > Anaeramoebidae > Anaeramoeba > Anaeramoeba flamelloides. Next base: position 9,085,971 of record JANTQA010000012.1, read on the forward strand.
GAGTCATTTTTTCGTTCTGAAAATTTATTTTTTTGATAATATGAAAAAAATATTGAATATTGACTCATTTCGGAATTATTTTTTTCAATATGAGCTTTATTATTCTCATATTCAACTTTTTAAAAATTTCTATCAACATCAAATTTTGATATTGATAAAATTGTACTGTATCTTTGGATTGGTGGTTTTTGATTTTTTTAAAAAAATTTCAAACAAATCCCTAATGATTCTTTTTTAAATTAATTAAACTAAATTCAACTAAAATATTAAATTTAAAAAAAAAATTAATGAATTTCTTAACAGGATATTTATTTTTTAAATTTAATAATATATTGTGAAATTTAAATTAGATGGTTTGAATAGTTATTTTAAAAAATATGTAAACAACAGGTGATTAAATTAGTAGAATAAACCATCTGATTTACCCCTTTCAAGAGGTTTGGATAATATTTTTAAAGTCTTTAATTTTATACTTTTTGTAAAAGAAGTAACTCTTTTTTATGTTTTTCCACAAAGTTAATAAATAACTCAGCATGGCAAAGATTAAACTCAAACCTCTTAATCAACTTCAGAGAAATGATTAACACATATTTAAAAATACTAATTTCTTTCTTTTTTATATTTACAATTAACCTAGAGTAAAAATAGTTGATCCTTTATCAGTTTTTAATCTGAATTTTGTAAAGTACAAATTTTCAGAATATTTTTATTTTTATTTATTCTCAATTTTAGTATTTCTTTCAAGCTTATATAAACAAATAATACATGAAAGATATCCTCTTTTAAAAATACAAGAAAATGAAATCAAATATTAAATCCTTAGAGATCATAAAAAGAATAATCTTGTATTAATTTTTAAATAATAATTGTGTAGATTTCTTGAAATTTAAATAATTAAGTGAATTTTTTTTTCAAATATTCAATGGACAAATAACAAAATTTCAGTATTATTAAAATATGTTATATAATAAGTATTTGGTTTGGGTTTTATATCCTATCAGAATTATTCTTTATTTGAATTCTTTTTATTTGTTTAAAAATATCTAAATAATTGAAAAAAAAAATAAAATCAAGTCTATTGATACTTTTCATCTTTGGGTTATTAATAACTCACTGAAAGAATAAAGATTTTGAAATTAATAATTGATTAAAAATAATCAAATTAAAAAGTATTTCTTTCTATATTTAGTTGAATTTTTTATTCCCTGAAATTTCAAAAAAAGTATTTTGGTGAAATTTTTTAATTTAATTGTTTGATTTTTTCATATTTTTTTATTCAATAAAAAAATAAAATTGAATCCAAATCTGAGATAATAAAGAAAAAATATTATTTATTTTTTCAGTTTACAATAATTATTGAGATTTTTTGAAATCAGCACAAGATTTTTTATAATATGTTATTTCAAAACTAATGGGTTTTATTTTTAAAGTGTATTTTTCTATACTTCCTTCATAGACATATGATTTTTTTCTTCTTTCAAAACAGTATATGTTTTTTTTAAATAATTTGGAAATATGTTTAATTAAAGTAACTTATCAAAAAAAACAAAAATTTATCAAACTTTTTAAAACAATAATTCTTTTCTGAAAATATCAGTAAGAGTAATTTTGGTTTTTTAGTAATCAGATTTTTCCTTTGTTTTCCAATTTCAAGGGTTTGGAAAAAATATTTCTATTTTGGTATTTAATTTACTCGAAGATTTTTAAAGTTCTAAATCCCTTAAAGTGATGTCGATGAAACAACATAACACTCCAAAAGGTTCCAAGTCAAATTAAAAAACTTTGTTAATTATTAAAGGTTTGTGTATGTAAACCCTATTCTTATAAATAAACAATCAACAAACAATATTTACACATTAAAATTATTCCAAATATCCCATCAGAAGTTCCCCAATTTAAATCCAAAACAATAAATTTGTGTACTTATATAAACTAAAATCATTTGCTATTCGAAGCAAAATGAAATCAAAAAAGCAAATCTAACCATTTTTTCAAAAAAGTTTTTCTCTTTTCTTTCTTTTCAAAATTTGAATTGTTTTTTTCTTTTTCCAGACGAACCAAACAAAGAAACCCCAACATAACCAAAAATAATAAAACCTTAAAAAAACAAACAAACAAAAAAACTCAAATTCAATGTCTCAGACTTTAGATAAAATCCTCATTGGTTATGTTAACAACAAAGAATTTGCTGATGTAAAATTTGTTGTGGGCAAAAAAAAAGCCATTTACTATGCACACAAATTCTTTTTATCGCTTGTCTCCGCGTATTGGAGAAATGCTTTGTATTCTAAAGGCTGGGAAACCAAGCGAACGAGGGCATTAACTGAGATCTACTTGCCTGATCTAGAGCCAAGGATCTTTCGATCCTTTTTACAATTTGCGTATACACGTTCGGTTGACATCAAGGGCGATTTGGTTTTGGAGTTAAGGGGCATTGCGGAAAAGTATGAAATAGAGGAGCTGTTCAAATACTGCGACGAAGCCTTTAAACAGTCCTTGAATAATGAGAATTGTCTCAAATATTATGAGTATTCATGCCAAAACAAACTCGAGAAATGGACGGAAATTTCTATAAAATATATTTTAGATCACTCTGTATCAATTTTAAAAAATCATGATTGCTTTACAGAAGCAACTAAGGAAACAGTTTTGACGATTTTAAATCTCGAAAATTTGAAGGGGTTTGAAATTGACCTTGTCAAAAACCTGATCAATTGGTCAAAAAGGCAAAAGCAGAAATATTACCAAAATGATGAAAAGATGCAATTAAAAAACATTTTAAATGAATTCAAACCATCAATTAAATTGGAATTTTTAGATTTCAATGGTCTGGAGCAGGTAAGTAATATTGGTCTCTATAGCCCAACGATCATTTTCAACACGATGATGGATCTTACAAAGAAATACAATGTCAACGTGCGTCCCTTGACGAGATCTGGCGCCGGAATCGGAGATTTGAAGGTGTTACTCTTGGCAAACTGTAGGCGCGGACCGGAAAGGATCGAGCACATTAAGGAATCGGTAATGGCAACGGGTATCCAGAATGTGGACATCATGAATTGTAGCAGCCAAAAGCCCTCATTTGACGAAATGCGAAAATATGACGCCATAGTTTTAAGGAACCGCAATGCTGAGAACCTACATAAGCAGGTGGAGCTGGGTAACGATCTGGCCCAATACGTGGAAGCCGGCAAGGGGGTTGTCATAATTGCAATCAACACTCTGATTAACTCCGAAGCGTATAGAATCAAGGGCAGATTACAGGACGAGGCATTCATACCACTCCAATTTGGCGAGAGGGTGCAACAGGACTCCAGAGAGCTGGGGGAAGTCTTATTACCAGATCACGAAATAATGGACGGTGTGAACTCCTTTAAAACAAAGGACTACGCCCACCTGATCGGGACACAGGACGTCAATGGTGGTACCATCATTGCCAAATGGAGCAATGGGTTTCCTTTGATCACAGAAAAAACAAAGCAAGAAAATTTCGGTACAGTCGTTTGTCTAAATTTCCATCCCTGTTCGACAAAAATCACCAACGACTGTGGTAAAGCCTGGCTAGAAAATACAGACGGTGCCAAAATTATTGCAAATTCAGTGAACTACGTTGGAATGAAATGGTATAATAAACAAAAATTACAACAAAAAAACTAATAAATATACTTTATTTAAATAAAGGTTTAATTAAAATTGTTTTTGAAACGACAATTTTTTTTTTTTTTTTCTTATACACTATTTCAAAATGAAATTTTAGGTTTGAAAGGTTTTTTAATAAATTCCAACAAAAAGCCTTGTAAAAAAGATCTAAAGATATTTAAATTGTGGTTTGTTGATTGTTATATATTCTAAACAGTATTTCAAAAATTTTGACTCACCTGAAATAATAAATTGAAAAATTTCTTTCTTATATATATATATGTATATAAACCCCAATTCAAAATTTTAACACATCAAAATTCGATTTGTGAAAAATCAAAAACTTATTTAATCAATTCAAGAAGAAATACCAAATTAAAGCCATTCACTAATTGAAATGTTAACACTTTTTTATAAATTACAATACTCACAAAATAATAAATAAATAATTATCAATACAAATAAATCATGAGTGTGTTAAAAATTTTGGAGAGAGCAAAACAAATAAATACATTAGTAAATTTGTTGAAATTCTATTAGGAATTATTGATCGATCAAATGGTTAGATACTACCAACTAATTTTATTTGAGTTCTTCTATTTTGAACAACTCAACTTTAACAAAATATCAATTGTTCAAAAAAAAATTTTGATCAAACAAAACAAATTAGGTAATTCAAACAATGAAATGAAAACAAAAACTAAAAAGATGAAAAAATGATTTTCATATTTTACAAAAATCACAATTATCTCCAATTTGAATGAAATTGTATTATTGTGATTGTTTGGAATGTTTTAGCTGTGTGGAAATTTTTGAATTTTAGTTTATATCCCTTAGAACCCCAAATCCACTAATAGCCTTTTAAAAAAAAATTTAAATTTAAAATATTATCAAAAGATTCGAAGATATAGAATTTATAAATAATTATATTAGAATGAAAATTTTATAATTAAAAATTGTATAGTTACTTAGAATAAAAAAATAACTTGAAAAAAATTATTCAATATTGGAAAATTTTTTCTTGGTTATTGTGATTTTATTATTTTTCCATAAAATTTTGTCAAAAAAAAAATTATTTTTTTTTTGAAAAGAAAGTTTGTCTACAAATTAAAATTTTCCTAGTTTTAATGATTAAAACACATCATACTTTACTCAAAAATTTTTTGGGGAACTTTGTATCCCAAAATTGTCTAAAATACTTGATTAAATAATTTATTCATTAGATAAGATATTTTGACATCACATAGAAAATTTGTTTTATCTTATGATTACTGATCGATATCAATATATATATATATATATAAATATTTGATGCTAAATAATTTAAAAATAAAAAAAAATATAATATAAATTTTCAATTGAAATAAAATATTTATTATCATTGTAAAATTTGGGAATTTTTTTCAAATTTAAATGATTTGGCTATTATTACAGGTCAGATTAATCTTGGATTTTTTTTTTTAATTTTTAATTTCTGACTTTTTAAAAGATATATATAAAATAAACAATATTATTGAATAAGAGGACATATACTAAACACTTATTTTTCCAAGATCTGGTATAATTTAGATTGAAATATCAAATTATAAAAAATGATTATTCAAATTTTTATGAACAAAAAATTCAAAAAAAAAAAAAACTTGGTTTCGAGTATTATTTTATTATCTTTGAATAATATTTAAGAGTTATTTTTTTTTTAAATGTGGGGATAATTACTTTATGTATTAGCTAATTTTTAATTTGTTTAATACCAATTTAATAAATGAAATTATTTTACAATTTTTTTTTTTTTTTTGATTTTTCAAGTATTTTCTATTGTTTAAAAAAAATATTTAGAAAATTACTCATATTAGAATTTTAATTTTAGCCGAAGGAAATGGATATCATTTTTCTCGTGATCTAAAATTTGTTGAAATTTTATCTTAAAAATAAAGAAAATTTTTCAGTAATATATTTTTTTATTTATTTTTTTTATCATAAAATTAACAAATTTCATTGATGATTTTTATTATTACTGAATGAATATGTCGAGTTTTGAATTACTATTATTGTAACTAAATTTCTTATTTAAAAAATTAAAATAAAAATATTTAGAGAAAATGTAAAAATGAATGATTATTATTGGTTTTTCCAAAAACAAAAAAAAAACAATAAAATAACCACTTTATCTTTCAACTATTTTGACTTTTTAATTATAATTCAGATCTTGATTAAAGACAAATAAGTAAATAAATAAAATATCCCAGCAATATCATTTTAATTCCTTTCTTTAAAACTTGATGAAATTTGGGCGAATCCAGGGTGCTACGAGGTATATATTACTCTCGAATATTTTAAATTCAATAAAACCTAATTAGAGTGTCGTTCAAGTACTAATATGTCCAGAATTGATAAGAATAGATTAAAATCCCATGTATTTTACTCTGTGATTTAAATTCTGGGAAACCTAACAGTTGTTTCTCTCAAGTGTCATAAACCATCATAAAGTACCGAGATTTATTTTAAACACCTATGAAATAATAACTAAAGTAACAAAATATTCTTTTCATTTCAAAAATTAAAAAAAAAACTCACATAAATGTCAGTCAAGTACCTAGATTTTCTTGAGGTTTTCTTTTTTATTTGTAAAATCACTAGATGTTCTAGGTTTTTTTGAGTTTTCTATTGATTTTACAAATAACAAGAAAACTCTAGAAAACCTTATAGTTTTTTTTTTTACTTTTTGATATAAACGAAAATTTTTTTGAATTTTCTATTTATTACAAAAATTAAAAAAAAAATAACAAAAAATCAAAAATCTATATATTGTTTTCAATTTAACTCAACAAATAATTATTTCATTAGATAAAATAATTTATTATGCTCTTTAAAAGATATTTATTAAATTTAAAATGTATATAAAATATATTGTATTCACCGTTTTACTGTGAAAAAATTAATATTCAAATTTTTTACTATTGAATTTGAAAAAAATCTGAATAGAACTTGGAAAAATGAATTATTCAGCTTTAACTGTAAAATATCTTTAAAAAATAATTATAGATCAAGATCTTTTATTAATCCACAGTATTTATTATATGTGAAGTTATCAAAAAGTGAAAAATTAGCTAATGCTTAATTTTTTTTGGAATAATTTCTTCTGGATCATGATGGACTTAATGCTCTGAATAGGATAGTTTGCCACACTACAAATTCAAACAAGATTTGTAAAAACTCATTCAACATCGTACAAAACTTCATATTTTAAAAGTTTGCTCTTTAATAATTACTTTTCCTCTCTGTAGGGTACTTGGTCATTATGTTATTTTACATTCACTTCCTAAAAAGAATTTCAAAGTTACAATAAGCACAAACAAAAAAAAAATGTTTCTAATACTCTTTTGAAATGTTTTTAAATTTGAATTTGTAATTTAAAATCCCTATTATAGTCATTTTATTTAAATAATTTTGATTCAAATATCTATAAGTAACTCTAAAAAATATTTAGAACAAGAATAGAAATTAAATTATTTTGTCTTTATCAATTTGAAATGGAAAATTCTGAAATATTACAATGTCAAATTTTAACAAGATCTACAAATGTAAAATTGTGAAAATTTTTTAATTTGTGAAAATTTCCTCGATTTTTTGAAAATGAAATTCTCACTGTTCAACTTTAACCTGGATTAATTAACAATCTTTCAAGTGTGTTTTGGCCAATCACTTCACCTTTTTCACCTTAAAAAATAGTCCTTAACTGTTGAGAGAAAAATGTTGGACACAGAAAAAAAGTTGGAAACCATTTTTAATTGAGAACATTACTGAAATTAAAAATCAAATCCTATTGATAACTAGGTGACTTTTATATAAATCCAGGTTTAAAGGTGTTACAACTTCATTAATTTGTGGTGTGTGTAGAATACTCATTTGAATGGTTGATAACTAAAGTAGATCATGCTATTTTAACAAAAATCCAAGTTCTAGTAAAGTTTACTATTAAATCTGAAAATGATAATTTATAAACTTGCTTTAGATTATCAGAGATAAGGTTTTGAAAATTTAGAATTACATTAATCCTTATTCAAACAAGTAAACTATTGTTATTTTCTTTAATTATTTCACAAACAATTGAAATTAAAAATCATTTTCAGTAATTTTCCCAATTAAAATTGCTGTCCAACTATTTTTCTCTGTCAAACATTTTTCTCTCAACAGTAAGTATTATTAATGTGAAAAAGGTGAAATGGTTGCCAAAACGTACTTGAAAGATTGTTCCTTAATCCACGTTAAATTTGAAAACTGAGAATTTAATTTTCAAAAAATCGAGGAAATTTTCACAATTCCAAAAATTTTCACCAAACTGAAAAAATAGCACGACAAGAAGAGAACAATCCAAACAAATATTTTCAAGATTATTTCGAACTTTTAGACTGACAGTCTGCAAGATTTGAGTCTCTGATATTCTTTCAATTTTTTTCAAATTTCAAAAACTTGATACAAAACTTTTAGAAGCCCAAAAAAAGGGTAAGAAAATAATAATTAACAAAAGATAACATTTTGATTTTTAAATGAAATTTTGAAAGTTATCCAAAAGAACAATATTTGTTAACTTTCAATAACCTGAAACTGTTTTTATGAAAACTGAAAAGTGGAAAGTTGTTTAAATCACATGTTTTTAAAAGTTTGACTTGTCAAAACTTTTAAATTGAAAGTTGTTTGAGTTTTGATCTTGTAATTCCTTTCAAAATTTAGTACAACTTCAAAAAAACAAAAGTTAGTCAAGATAAAAAAGTTACCACAATTTTTGTGCTTTTTTTGTCCCCAGCGAATGTCATAATTTCATTTTTTTTCATTAAAAATAATGTAAATTTTTTTTTCCCCTTTTTTCTTTCGTTATTGATCCTTTTTCGAGTTTTACTCGAATTAGTTGTCTTTGTTTACCTTTTTTCTGCCAATAACTTTTTTCTCTTTAAGTTTCAAAAAATTTTTACGATCTTGTTTTTCTTTTGAACTTTTTTTTTTAATAAATTTAATTTTTTGTTTTTTTCTTTTTGGATCTGATGACAAAATTCAATTCTTATTTCATTTTACTTCAAAACTAAACCATATTTTTTAAACTTTTTCTCCTTTTTTATTTGTTTTAATAATTCTTTTTTGATTTGCTCATTTCTCAAAGATCTTGATTGCTAAATAACAATGACAGAAGACAAAGTTAAAATTAACCAACTCCAAACACAAATCGAAGTTTTAAGAACAAAACTTAGACAAGTCACAATGAAAGCTAAAAAGGCAGCCGATGTGATCTTAAAAGCAAAAGAAATTAAAAAAAGACATGTCGAACTTGAAAAAAAACATAATGAATTAAAAGAAAAACAAGAAAAGGAAGTCAAAGAAAAGGAAGAACTTGAACAAGAACTAGAAACATTACAAGAAAAGCAAAAAGAAATGAAAGAAGGTATCTCCCGCTTTGATGAAATAAAAAGAAGAACAATCCTTACCAAAAAAAGACTTGAAGAACACACAACCAATCTGAATAACCAAAATGACAAAATCAATGAACTTTCAGAAAAAGGTATTTATTCTTTTATATTTTTGTTTTCTTCAAATTTTTATATTTTTTTTCTGATTTCTGAAATAATTTTTCTCTTGGAATACAAAAAACAAACAAAATAAACAAACAAAATAAACAAACAAAAAAAACAAAAACAAAAAAAACAAAAAAAAACAAATAAAATAAACAAAAAAAAACTAAATCAAACCATTTCCTTTCTCTTACCAAACACCAACACGATCACAAACAACTTAAACAGTCAACAACTTAAATCTTCAATCTGACAAAAATGAGGAAAAACTTGAAGAAATTGAAGAAAATGAAGGATCCGTTGCACAAGAAGCAGGAGAAGGAAGAGGTAAAATACGTAAGCTCCAAAAGAATGTAATTGATGAAGAAACCATCGTCAAAAATATTGGTGTCGAAATTGAAGACAAAACAAATACATTGAATGAAAAGAAACAAGAAAAAGAAGATTTACAAAAAAGCGTCGAAAACTCCGAAACGGAATCAAAAACCAAAGAGGAAGAACTTGAAAATCTTAAACAGCAAGGAGAGGAACAAGAACAACTTGCAATCAAATTAGAAAATGAACTCAAAACAACAGATCAAGAATTAAAGGAAGCCGAACACAAAGTCAGAATTATGCAATCTACAGATAAGCAAGAAGAAGGCGGTGGTTATGATGAAGAAATTGATCTAGATATTGAATTTTAAATTCTGCAAAAGATCTATTTTGATTATTTTTTTTTTATTTTATTTTTAGTTTCATTTTTTAAATATCTCACCATTTATATAAATCTTTACAAAGAAAAACATTATAAATTTTGATCATCATTCATCATCCTTGTTTTTTTGTTTTTTGATCTCTTTTTTCCTTTTTTATTCACAACCATTCTTCTATTTGGATCCAAATTTCGGGAAAAAAAAGTTAAATGTCAAATAAAATGAGTATTTTTAGATTAATTTTTCTGATCTTAATTGGGATTTTTCAGTAACGGAGAACACATAAAATTTGTTTTTTTTTTTTTTTTCTCTAATCTCATATTTTAATGAACAAAATAGAATTAAAAATTTTAAGTTCAAAGAATTTCAAAAGTTAGAGACGAAATTTGATCATTGCAAAAAATATTCTTTTTAAGTGACTAGCCCCAATATAATTAAATCATTAATTTATGTATGTTGTAATTGGAAGTTAATGGTATTAGTAAACTTTAGATCAATTTCCTCTTAAAAAACGAAAATTAATCTTATTCCTCAATAAATTATTAGATTTTATACAGATTATCACAATTTCTAATTTTTATTTTTTAATTGTTTTTGAAATATTAACTTTACCAAATTTCAAGAGAGAAACATAAATGTTTAAATTTCTGGTATTTAATAATTTATATTTGGAATTTCTAAAAGTAATTATTTTTCAATCTTTTTAAGGTGAGGATTTACTACTAATATTCATTATTAATATAAAGATTGCTTACTTTTGTTTACTTTCAACAAACCAGAATTTAACATCCAAAATATTTCCCAATATGTGAAAATTCAATTTAAAAATACAGTTAATACAAGTTTTAAGACACAAACTTTTAAAGAAATTTAAGGTACAAGAAAAATATCATATTAAGTCACAAAATTCAGATTCTAGTAAAATAATTTGTAAAAAAAAAAATTTCAAAATATATGCTTTAATTTGAGATTTTTTTATGTCGTAAATTTTCTTAATAGTTTGTGTTTTAAAAGTGGAACTTACTGTAAGGACTTATTTAATTCTGTATTTTAACAAAAAAATTGATTTTTTAGTAACGAATCTACATTTAAAAATAAATATAAAAAAATATTGTTTTTCAATTTGAAGGTTTAAATATGGATTGTAACAATAAATTTTTTATTTTTAATGAATATTTTTTCCTTAATTCTTGATTTTTATACTAAAATGGATATAAAAATTAGTTAAAATAGATCTAAATAGGAATTAGAAACAATATACAAATTGGGTTTAAGGGGAATTTATATGAACATTCAACACACTCTTACACTTTCATACAAATTGTAATAAGTGTGAAATATTCAAAGATTCATGATAAACATTTTAAATAATGTTACCAAGAAATTACTTTAAGGTTCTTGTATTCTACCTTTCAAGTATAATTTAATACTCCAACAATATCTTGAACTTTAATGAGAATTCAAATATTTTCAACATATTTATGGTTTAAGAAAGTGTCACCATCTTTCAAAAGTGTAAATATGATAGAAAAAAAATATCCAAGTTAATAGAGGAGGAATTATAACCATAAAAAAATAGAATAATTTAAAATGATTAAGAAAATGAAAATTCTAACAATTTTTCTTTATTAATTTTATTTCTTGATTTTAATAAATTGGGGAAAGGGGAAATAAGAGAAAAATTTTCAAAATTTAAAAAAAAAAAAAAAAGAGTAAATAAAACAATCAAACAATAATATAATATTATAATAAGTACCCACATCAAACTAAAAATTAGATGTGACAGTTAGGTTTCCAGACTTTTAAAAAAATACTGATAAAGTATGATTTTTTAACATTCTTTTAAATTCTGGGAAATCTAACCGTGATGGATGAACCCGAAGTACTCATTCTTGTAGTGGTCCGATACATTATACCAGTTTTTAGTAACTTTTATTTGGAGTGAATTATCTCAAATCATTTCTTTAATCAAATAAATAAATTTTTAAAGAAAAAGGAGGGTGTGAAATAATTCCAAGTATAATATATTTACAACTTATTTAAAAAAGAAATTTTAATAATTGAAAAATTGATTACGAAAAAATTAAGTAAAAATCATTTATTTATGAATCTTGTATGTATTTTATAGATTTAATTACCCCCCCTATTTCATTTTTAATTATAAATGGTATAAATATATAGTTTAAAATTTTTGATTAACAAATTACTTGTTATTTCAAAGGAATTTTCTAAAATGAATTAGAAATTTTAATTTTCATTTGTTAAATTCTTCTAATTTTAATTTGGATAAAGAAAATATAATATTTTTAAAACAAATTCTTCAAAAAAATTGTTTATTGAATTTTAAATTTGATTTAATCAGTATGTGTTATCAATTAAATTTTAAAACCCAAAATAATTAGGTTGGTTTGTTTGAATTTTTTTCACAAACTTTTATTTTTATTTGAGTCGAATCTTTTCTAGCTTTTTTTTTTTTTTGATTTTTATAACTCAATTATTTTCCTTCAATCTTTATAAAAATATTCTATGTTTCAGTTTAATTTGGTAACACTATTTGAAAAAAGAATTTTGAAAAAAATTTGTAAAAAAAGTAATAGGAATATTTTATAAAAAGGAATAGTGTTAGAATTTCTAGTAGGTTGCAAACTTTCTTTTTTATAAACTATCACCAATTAAAATAATCTATAAAAAAATATCTAAATTTTACATGAATCAGATTTTTTTTTCCTTTACTCTATTTTAAGGTGTTTCTTTGGAAATGGTGATGTTTCTTGTTTTTTCTGTAAAAAAAAAAAGATTTGTTGCAATATGTACATCACCTTATATCTATTTTTTATGGTTCACTCTGTGACTAAAATTCATATATTCACTTACAAATAATTGTAGATTTAAAAAATAATATAACAACCCCCAAAAAAAAAAAAAAAAAAAAAGTATCATAAATTTAAACATTATAGATTCAATTCTGTTTTATATAAAGAAAAAATTATCAAACCGGGTAACGAATAAATACATATCTTTGAAGGTTTCAATATTCATTACAATTAAAAAAAACATTTATTTATTTATTACTTCTTAATTAAATGTTTTTAAAAATGGTAAAATGTACACACTCCTTAATATCTTGCATTATTTATCGTAGATTTACTCGATACTAAAGGAACAGCCTAGGGTCAAACTAAATAATATATTGTGGAATTACACTTATTTTTAATTGAAAAAATTCAAACAACGAAAAAAAAATTCAAGAGGATCTCTTTGGCAAGAAATTCAATTAAAAAATAAAATTTAAACAATTCTCAAGAGACAAATAATTCAAAAAAAAAATATATTTAAAAAAAAAAACAAAATTGTCCAAAAATCCAAATTAAATGAAAAATTCTCATTTTTATTTTAAATTTCCAAAGGGTTAAATTTCTTCAATTTAAAATTAATTGTTTTCTTTAATACAGAATCAAATATTTCATATTTAATCGGATTTGTGGTTATTCTGTAACCTTCTAAATTTGGCATGTACGGGTTTTGTAATATTCTGAAGATTAAAATAATTCATTTACAATAGGGAAAAAACGAAAAAAATCTTAAGATTTCAAAAAATGCCAGAGAGATACACTTCAAAACTAATTCTTTTTTTTCAAAATTATTTATTCACAATATATATATTAGAAATTGTGTATCACACTTTGTGGTTTTTTACGAAAAATCTCTTATTTTTTTGATTATTTATTATTGTTTTTGGAGATCGATCACACACCATAGGTTGGTTAATTGTGTTTGATTGTTATTAGGTAATTTCATAAAAATTACAAGATTTTTTTCCTTTTCAGTTAATTATTGTTAACTGTAAAGACTCAACCCCTAAAAATTAATAAATTAAAAGATTATCCTTTGGGATTCTTTGGTTCTTTTCACAAACAGGGTAACGAATCAATTTTATTGTTTAAAAGTTGTAATATCGTGGACCTGAACAATACATCAATTTATTCAGTAATGGTCTCATAACTAAAATTATTTAACTGTTGAGAGAAAAATGTTGGACACAGAAAAATGGTTGGACACCATTTTTAATTGGGAACCTTAGTAAAATTGAAAATCAAATCCTATTGATAACTAAGTGACTGATATATAAATCCAGGTTTAAAGGTGTTACAAGTTCATTAATCTGTGGTGTGTGTAGAATACTCATTTGAATGGTTGATAACTATAGTAGATCATGCTATTTTAACAAAAATCCAAGTTTTCGTAAAGTTTAGTATTAAATCTGGAAATGGTAATTTTTAAACTTGATTTAGATTATAGAGATAAGGTTTTGAAAAAGTGGAATTACCTTAATCTTTATTCTAAAAAGTAGATTATTGTTATTTTCTTTAATTATTTCACAAACGGTTGAAATTAAAAATCATTTTCAGTAATGTTCCCAATTAAAATTGCTGTCCAACCATTTTTCTCTTTCCAATATTTTTCTCTCAACAGTAAAATTGGAAATGTGATATTTTTATCCTTAAGGTTTACAACCCGTGAAATTTGATAAAAAAATTATCTTGTGTATGGTGTGGCCACTTGTAAATTTGGTTCTTGCTGATAGATCTGGTACTTGGTATGGGCTTTAAGACTTGTTCAAAATGACAATTTTTTATAATTTATTTTTTTTTTCGGAAAGATGAATTGATAAGTGTAAGACGAATATATCTGAAGGAAAAATTATATAAAGAAATGTGGTTTGTTGGTTGTTGATTGAAATTTTTAATTAGATTTGATTTTATTTGGTGCTTGTTATAAAAATTTTTTTTCATTTCGTAAATTGAGTAAAAAGGGAAATCAAATTTTCTTCTTTAACCCCAAAATCAAAATTTATTCTTGGACACTTACCAATCTATTAGTCTTAAACTCTTGAATTCGTCTTTCGGAAAAAAAAAAAAATAAATTATAAAAAATTGCCATTTTTAACAACTCTTAAAACCCATACCAAGTACAAGATCGATCAACAAAAACCAAATTTACAAGTGACTACACTAGATAAAAGATAATCTTTTTCTTAAATTTCAGGGTTTCAAAACCTTAATCAATTAAGACTCAATTGAATAATCATAATCATCAAACAAACCAAACAAAATTAACCTAAAATATTGTGTTTATGATTTTGGGTTGTCTTGAATAAAAGATAAAATTGGTTTTTTATTAATATTTTACCATTTATACCTTAATAGAAACTCCTTTTGAATTTTTTTTCTTATCAAATGAAAAAAATAATTTCTTATTTTACCTTTTAGTCTTTGATAATTTTTCATTTCCCATTCTTTAACAAAAACTATCCTTTGGTTTAGAATACCACTAAAGTTTTAATGAGGAGAAAAATGACAAAATAAATTTAGATTGTTTTGACAAACTCTATTTTCTGACTTTGAAAAGTTGATTTATTCCGTTTGACAAAAAAATTTGAGTTTTTTCTTGATTTATTGTTTTTAGTACCTTATTTACTCAGAGAAAGTGAAAGATTTTTATGACTTTTTAGAACAATCTAAAAGATTATCTTAAAACCTTTACATATAGGAAATTTTTTTTATTACTTTGACATTATTGTTCTTTTTTCATTTTTTTCGACTTTTTTTGAACTTGACCCAAAATGGATACAAAGGTTTATATTGCTGGTGAGAAAATGTTTAAATTTGTGTGTAAAATTTCCGAATCAAGTTTACCACAGCTATCACCTGTCTCTAAAATAATTGATCCAAGGAAAATTGCTGTTGGTTGTCAAATTAGGTGTTTAGTATGGAAAGGTACCAACAAATTAGAGCTACACCAACAATTTAGAAAAATACGCTTCTATGAAATACCAAATGAAAAGATCAAAAATATTTGTTCTGGGCACAGTTATTCTCTTATTTTAACTGAATCGGGGATGGCTTATACTTTACCATCAAAAATAAAGAACAAAATAAGCTGGGATTTAGCAGTGCCTTTAAATTTTTTTACAGAAAATAATTTATTTATCAAGTCGATTAAAATGAGCTATTCAAGGAATTATTTTCTTTGCAAAAAAGGAAAACTCTTTTCTTGTAAAAGTGATCCCTTCTGTAATTTTGTTCCTCAAAAATCAAAACAAAAAACAAAAAACAAAAAATAAAATAAAACAAAAATTATATAAAACACAACCAAGTTAGAAAGTGACAAAACAGTTTTTAAAAAGTATTGAAAAACAAGTAAAAAACTTTATTCTGACTATTTTTGAAACTTATTATCATACACTTCACTAGTACTATCATTTTCTTCTTAAAAAATGAAAATTTTTAGTTCACTTCCAAAATATTTTTCTTGTTTATAAGTTGAAGCAAATCCAAAAGATCTTTACAACATCTTTTAGAAATGATATTTTTAGACAATAAATTAAACTTCCTAAATTAACTTTTAGACAAAATTTTTACTCTGGTAATTTGATTGTAGCAGTAATATTCATTTTGGAAATTGAAATAAAAATTTTCTTTTATTGATTGGAAAATAATAGTATGAAAAAATAAAATTGAAAAAAAAAAGTTAGTCAAAAATTTTACTTTCAATTATCATTTCATCCTTGTGAATTGAGTTAGTTCGCAACATAACCAAAATTCCAACACTTCAAAATCTAGAGGGTATTATAATTATTCTTGTAAATAGTACATCGATTTTAAAAGTCTCTAGTCGAGAAAAAAGTGCTATGGGTAAAAATTTTTAAATGCCTATGAAAATGAATTTTCCAAAAATTCAACTTGGAGATATTTACTCTGAATATATAATAACTAATAGTTTTGAAAAGACTTTAATCATCTAAAAAAATTCAAAACAAAAATTAAAAAAAAATAGCTGATGATAAATATTGGAAGTGTCCATCAAGTGCCACAGAGTTCATAGCTTTTTCATAATACAAAATAATAGAGTTTACTCTAAGATTTTACTCTATTCTTTTAAATTCGCAAAAATCTAAAGGCGGTTTTTTTGACTTTTTGGAATAAACCGAAAATTCAAAAAATTTTTGGTTCATTTTAAAAATAAAAAACCAAAAGAAAAATCAAAAAAAAAAATATTTTTTCCAATTTAAAAGAACAAATAATTCATTCATTAGCCCAAATCATTGATTCACAATTATAAACCTCTTCAACAAATTAAAATACTTTTAAAATATAATATATAATGAATATTAGCTGAAAAGAAAAAATATTTCGAATTTTTCACTATAAAATTTAAAAAAATAAACAAAATTTCATAATAAATTGCCCATCTTACATTTGAATTTTGAATTACTTTTGTATCATTTTGAAGTTTTTCCTCTCACAATGAAAAGTTTGCAAATAAATCATTTTTTCTCTTTTTTATTTTTTCAAAAGTGTTTTGTTAAAATGGAAAATAAAAATGAAAAATTGGAAAGAAGTAACAGATGAATTAATGAAAAAATTGGTTTCAAATATGAAAAAGAGATTAGATTTAGTTATTCAAATGGAAGGAGAATCGATAAATGAGTTTTACAAATTTTTTAAATTTTCTATTTTTTATGTAATGCTTCTTTCAAAATAAATAATTTTTTTAACTGTTTTTTTTTTTTATTTCTTTTTCTTTTATTTTTAGACAAATAATAAATATCTCTTGAGTATAGAACTGAATATTAAAATCGAAATTTTTATATTATATTGGATAAATTCAATTATTAAAAATATTTTTCTTTAAAATTTGATTTTTAATGGGCCAATGATTTTGAAATATAGTTTATTAATAGAACCTGGAAAATTGGATTTTTCAACTTAAATTATAAAATATCTTTAAAAATATAATCTGACCAAAGATCTTTTATTAACCAATAGTGTTTATTATAATTAAAGTTATTAAAAAGTGTAAAAATAGCGATTATTTATTTTTTTTTTGAAAAAAAAATTTTAATGATGGTGAAGTCAAAAGGGAAATTTCTGATCATCAAAAATTGTTAAAAAATTTAAACTTTAATTTGAAATTTAAATTGGAGTGAAATTTCGTTTGAAAATAACAACCCTTTTTCAAAAGTTTATACTTTTTGAAAACTATTTTTTGAAGTTTTCTTTTTTCAAAAAGTGAAAACTTTTTCAGATCAAAACTTTTTTGAAATTTTTCAATTTAAAAAAGTGAGTACTCAACCATAAATTTGGTGTAGAGATTTGAATCTGAAGAAAATAACTTTTTTACAAAAAATTCCTCACTTTATTAATATACAAAACTATAAAAAAGTTTTTATTTCGACAATCTCAAAAAAAAAAAGTACTCACTTTTTGAAAATTACTAAAACTTTTTTCAATTTCAAACAAATTTTGTCGATCCAAAATGCCTAAAAAACCTTATCGGATAAGAAATCCAGAAAATAAATAGATGCCCCCAGAAAATGTATCAATACCAATAATAAAAAAATACCGAAATATAAAGAGATTCCCATTTTCAATTTAAATTTTTGAGATGACCAATAAATTATAAAAAAAAAAAACAGAAGAATTTGTCAAACCAACATTTTTAACTATTTTAATTCAAAAAGATGGACTCTATAATTTGAATTAAGAAGAATTTAAAGTTTATTGAACTTCCAATATATAAGTGTTTAATTAAAAGATCAAAAATTTCACTTCTAATTTATTTTATATGACCTTTTCAATATTTTTAATGATCAATTAGTAAATTATTTTGGAATTTGAAATAAAATTTTTGATTTATTCATTGGTAAAAACAGTATTGTTTAATATTTAAAATTTCCGGTCGGCAATTAAAAAAAAATCCTGATACATTTATTTAAGCCATAAATGATAATTACAAAATTAGTCTCTTTTATTTCATAATTACACCCCATTAAAAAATATAAAAGAATTATTTTATGGAAAAATCTTTCTTTCGTCATGTTTTGAAAAAATGGAAATATTTTATCTTTATAATACTTATTACTCATGATACTTTTGTAATTTGATTGTTATTTGAAAAAAAAAACTATTACATAAGTGTAAAAAATACTTTCAAATTCTTTTTCATGAACTGTAATACTTTTCGAGTAGGTGCACAAGAGAGAGAATGGTTGTTATAATATTTGATATATTTATTTGATTCAATTGTACTGAAAAAAGAAAGAGTTTTATTATTATTATTACAGCCGTTCCAAACTTACCATGAAATTTGATAGATAGAGAAATTGCCAGTTTTGACCCTGTTAAACACAAAAAAATTATTTGGTTATACTTTATCACAAAATTTCATGGTTTGTGATTTATTTTTAAAAAAATTTCTTATTTAAAAGACCAGAGAAAAAAATTCTTGTTGTTTATCAAATAAATTCAAAAATCCAAAACAAAGTTTCCAAAGATTGAAAAAATAGAATTTAATAATTTCTTTTGAATTTCATTGCCTTTTAATTAGAAGGTCTTTCGAAATTAAGGATCCACCAAAACCTCTAATATTTTTCTAAATTATAGATCATTTCGCAAGGTTTCGAGTCAAAAATTCAAATTTTAATATTTGTTCTTTAGGAAATCTTTATTCTATAATAAAATTTAATGGTTTGTAATAGACTATCAAATAACTATAAAATCCTGTCATGAAAAGTGAAAGTGTGAGATAGAAAATGAATTTTCCGTTTATCATAGATTTCACACTAGCGTTGGAATGGCTGTATTATTATGATTTAGGGGGTTTATTAACCTCTCTTGTTTGCCCAAATTCTTAAATAAAAAGTTAGGAATTTTATTAAAAGACTTAAAAATATATTTATAATACATTAGTGTGAATACACTTGATGAATCTTTTTTGTAATATTAATCTTTTTATGTAAGTAAATGAAAGGAAATTATTTAGGGGAAAACGAAATTTGAAAAATCTAAAGTGTTTTTCCAAAATCAAAAAAAAAAAAACACAGACATCTCCAATAGTTTATTAAATGTAATCTGGTATCATTTTAAAAAATCAAGCATTCTGGCAAGTTTTCTCTTTCTATAAGTATATACTTGAAAAATATCACTTTTAATGAAAAAAAAACATAAATTTATCAAAAAAACTTTGAAATCATTTTTTTTACTTGCACAAAGAATAAAAAAAAAAAAAAAACCTATAAATATTTTTTGGATATCCTTTTTCAAATTATTTCTTGACTAATATCATTGGAACCATACTTATTTAGACAGTTGTATTTTTTCCCGGTTTAACAATGTTTTTAATAAGATATTATCCAAATTAATTGATCATTTAACTAATTGGTTTTAATAATGTATTGAACAAGAACAAATGTATTCTTTATGGAAAATTAGAATAAAAATATTTATAGCCTATAAAATTCCATCATTTTTAAATCATAATTTCTATTTAGTAATTAATTATTCTTATTATTATTTTTTTTTTTTTATTATTTATCGAAGAAGTGTGTATTACACCCTAAATGCCCCTTTACTTAAATTTTCTCAAAGGTAATTTAAGCATAAAATCATATATTCCACAATTATTAAAGAGAAAGACATACCCAAATTTTTTATGTTTAAAAAGCAAAAGTAAAAACTCGAAAAGAAAAAAGATAAAAAGAAAAAAAAAAAAAAAAAATTTAAAAAGGTTTTATGAGTAGCAATTGGTAAACAACAACAAAAAAAAAAATTGATATCTTTAATTCAGAACACCCAAAATCACATCATCCACGATACTTTTGGTTAATTTAATTTAATTTTGTAATTGATCATAAATCTTCATTTTGGGATTGTTTTTTAATAGTTGTAATTTCTTTTTTCTTTTTATGATCTGATTTTTTAAACCTTTAGAATTTTTTGCTTTTACTTTTTGTTTTTGTTTTAAGTTGCCCATATTTTTGTGCTTAAGTGTCACATTATTAGCAAGTAACCACTTGATCTTTTTCATCTGTAAATCTTCTTCCCAATATAAAGAAGACTCAACCAGGGAAAAAATGGAAAAAAAATAATAATAATTCTTATTCTCAACAGCTAAAAAAAAAAAAAAATATTAACACTCTAGAAAAGAAGTGTAACCGAAAAAAAAGTATTCAACATTTTTGAATTGAATCTTTAAAAAAAAAACTGAAAATGAAAAGTAATTTCAAGTAAAAGAAGTACAAAAATAACTTTAAAGAATAACCCTTCATTATATTATTTTAAACTTAAAACAATTTAACCCCCCCCCCCCCTTTATATTGAGATCTGATTAGTAATTTTTTATCTTAAAAATTAGTTCAATATCTTCAAGTAATTTTTAGGGGCATATTAACAGAAAAATAAGTCCTCAATATAAGAAAATAATGAAAAAAACCATATCATTTGATTAAAACCCCTTTTTGTATTTCGGTACATATTGTTCCTTTAAAAAATTATTTTAGTTTTCTTTTTTTCAAATAATAATTAAAATTTATAAACTTATCATTCTTAATGACTAATATTTTTATAAAAAAAAATATTAGAACCCTTAAATTATTTTTAATAACAGGTATTCATCACTGAGATAGACTTTATCAAGGGTAATAATCTTGTAAAGTCATTTAACACAATATACTCTAATTGAAAATCACGCCAACATATTATCAAAAAGTATTATTAAAAAAAGAGCAAGTTGGATCTTAATCATATTTAATAGTTATTAATATTATACAATAATAAATCAAAAAATTTAGAAATTAAAATTCTAAATGAATAAAATAGATTTACAATACCTTTTCATTTTCTTGAAAAATTCTATTTTTTTTTTTTTTTTATTTTCTTTTATACTTGAAATAAAAAATAATACTAGCTGAGGATCCAATCATGATTAAAGAAAATGTAACAAAATTTTTTACATGTTTTTGTTCAGATAGATTTTATTTTACCCTTAAGAACAATGAATTATATGCTCGTGGTGAGAATTATAATGGGCAATTAGGAATAGGAAATAAAAATGATCAACGTGTACCTATAAAAGTACAAGATTGGAATGCAATGGACGTTTTAAAACTCAAACATTTTAAAGAACATTCAATTTTAATAACAAAAAATGAAAGAAAAATATATTCAAGTGGGAACGGGTTATATAATGGGCATGGTAGTTTAATTCGAAAATTTACAGAAATACCCTTTTTCAAAAAGAAAAAAATCATGAAAATTTCAGGGGGTGATTATTTTACTTTAGTTTTAACAGACGAAAATGTGTTATATGGATCGGTTTTTTTAGAGGATAACTATCCAACAATCGACTATAAAAAAAATTATTTTAAACCTCAAGTAATCAAACTCCCATACCTTTTGAATAACACTAAGGATTTTTTCAATAATTTGGAAATTGAATGTCGGTATAATGTATGTTTTTTATATTTCAGTACTAGAAAATCTTGTTTAAAGGAAGATTTTAAAATCTTATTTGAATCTAAAAAATTTTGTGATTCGGTATTAAATACCCCAAATAAGGATCCAAATCAATATATTGATAGCAAAAATGAAAACCATGATTGTATTTCAATACCAATTCATAAATTATTAGTCGAGTTAAGAACAAATTAAAAAATTAATGAAATTCAAAAAATTATTAATCAAAATAATTTTACAAAAAGGGAATTAAATGAATTTTTAAAATGGATTTATTTTGATGAAATATCAAATTCAAACAGTCTTAAAAACATTTTAAATTCATTAAATTTATCATTCCCACCAAATAATAATCTAGAAAAGGATCTATTAACATTATATGAAGATGAAGATTCTTGGGATTTTTCAATTTTTAATAACACAAAATATAAAAAAGAAAAAAAAGTTCAAAATATTACAGGGGGGGAGAAAGAATATAATGAAGGGCAAGAGAAAATAGTGAATATACCAGTACACAAATTGATATTATTAACAAGAAGTAATTTGTATCATGAATTATTTGAATTTTCAAATGAAAAAAAACTTAATCAAATTAAGGATTATTCTGGCAAATCTATCCAAAGTTTAAAAATTTTAATCAAATATTTTTATACTGACAAAATCGAATTAAAAAAAAATGAAAAAAATCTTATTTCTATTGTTGAGGAATTGGAAGATGCAGTTGACTATTATCAATTAAATACAATTTCCAATTTATACACAGAATTAAATAAAATTAAAAAAAAAAATATAATATACTTTTATATTAAAACTGAAAATAACAAACAATATTATAAAATGGTCGTAGGGATTAATAAATCATTTTTTTTATATATTTTTTCCTTTTATTGTTTTTATTCTTATTTTTTATTTTTTTCTTTTGGTAATTTTTGTTAAAAAAAGAGATATTCGAAAAGATAAAAAATTACCATTAAAACTCAGAACAATTGTTTTTTACTATTAAATTTGAAAAAAATCTTTGTTGAAAATTGAATTTTATAACTTTAATTATTAAAAACTGTAAACAAGAATTTTTGATCAAAGATCTCTGATTTTAACTAATAGTGTTTATTATAGGGGAAGTTATTAAAAATGAAAAATTATTAAAATTTTTTCGCTTTTTTCAAGAAAAAATTTCCCCTAGATTATTTATTCTAGTAACCTTCCCATAATTCAATAAATATCATTAAAGTACTTTTTTTGTTTCTATTGTATTTAAATATAATTTCTCTCAAAAATAAATCTTAATCCAAAATTTTTGATAAAGAAAAGTCTATTTTGGAAAAAATTATTTTTTAATAAAATATGTATTTGATCAATATTAAATTAGTACTAATAAAAAAGTTTAAAATATTAACAATTATTGATCGTTTTATAATATATCTATAAAAAAAAATTGAATCTAAATAATTATTAATCAGAGTGAAAAAAAGTCGTTTCAAAAATTTTAGAGTGATTAAAAATAATTAATGAATTTGTATTTTTCTTAAAATTCTTTCAAATAAGGATTGGTCAATCTAAATACCATTTCAAAAATTCTAAATCACTGGATTAATAAATTGAAAAAAAAAAAATTATGCTTTAGTTTTCAAGAACAATTAATAATTCAATCTGATTTGTATTTTACTTTTAAATCATTCTAAATATATAAAAACCTAATATTTTAAATTTTAAAAAAAATAAAACCTAAAAACAAAAAAAAAAGTGAGTCACAATTTTTGAAATTGGCATTATTGATTTTTTATGACTGAACTTTCATTAAAAAAAAGTTGACAACGAGATTTTTTCATAATTATTAAATTCATTTTAATAGACATTACATAGTCTCAATTTTCATAGTGATTATTTATCTTTTCGAATATCTCTTTTTTTAACATGATCTTTTACAAAAAGTAAAAGAAAAGAAAAAGATAAAAAAAAAAAAAAAAAAAAAAATTGAAAAAGCAAAAAAAAAATTTGTAAAATTACAAAAGAAAAATAAAACTTTAATGAATTAGAAAAAATGATTCTGATTGAAAATTTTGAAAATATTTTATTGATAAGAATACTGGAATTAACCCCTAAAAAAAAAAAAAATCGATTAACATTATAAAGTGAATCAAAAATTTTGAAATCAGGTTTAATTTATGATATAATAAACTAATTATTTAGTTTTTTTGATTTAGAATGACTAATTTTTATTTCGTGCCAATCATTTGAAAATAAAAATATAATAAATAAGATTAACAATCATATTTATATTTAATTTTCATGTAAAAAATGTAATTTTTTGAATAGTGAATATACAAAAAGATAATAAGTAAAAATTGATATTCTTATATTGTAAGCAACTATAAACAATTCGTCACTTTCAACTATTTTACGAATTTTTTAATCTTTGTGATGCTTTTCACCCTAATATATTCATAATGTAATAAAATTTCTGATTATCTTAAGTGATTACTAATAATTCCAATCACAAAATCGTTTGGATAACACCAATCTTTCAATTTTTGAAAAAAAAAATCATTTTTCAAACCAAGTATTGGTGTTCACCAAATTATTTTATATTTAAAAAACCTTCAAGCTCAAAAATCAAAACAGATGTTTCGTTTACTATAACCAAAATTTGGATAAATGTATGGAACTCTTTATTTACCTCTAAAATTGGAAAAACTCTATTTTTTACAACATTCGATATTTACACTTCACAATCATGAAAAAATTTTTTCAAAAAAAAATTAAACATTTGCTAATTTAACACTTTTAAATAACTTTAGTTAGAATAATCACTATTGGTTAATAAATGATCTTTATTTAAAAAAAATTTTTTGATGATATTTTACAATTTAAGTTGAAAAATCCAATTTTCTATTAATATTTTTTTTTAATATAATAGGAAAAAATTTGAATATTTTTTTGTTCACAAAGAAAAGGTAATTTTATTATATTTTAATAGAATTTTGAATCTTACGAATATCTCTCAAATAGGTAATCAATTTATTTTGACTATTAAAGAATTATTTGTTCATTTAAATTGGAAAAAATATGTTTTTCTTTGATTTTCGTTAGTTTTTTATTAATTTTTGAAATAAACAGAAAATTTCTGAAAATTTCGGTTTATTCCATTAAGTAAAAAAAAACACCGTTAGATTTTCCATATTTTAAAAGAATTAAGTAAAATCTTGATTTTTATCCATTCTTTTGAATTCGGGAAAAGTTGGCACTGGAAGGACACTTTCCGTTAGGTTTCCCAGGATTCAAAAGAATAGAGGAAAAGCAAAGATTTTACCCAATTCTTTTAAATTAGGGAAAAAAGCCGTTATTTTTTTCTTGGGTTTTCTGTATATTAGATAAATTGATAGATTTTATTAATAAAACAGAAAATCTCAAGAAAAGCACTGTTGGTTTTTTTTTTAATTAAAGAAAGAAACCGAAAATTTCAGAAATTTTTAGTTTATTTCTCAAATTAAAAACACATAGGCACTCTACGGCACTTTACCGACACTTCTGTTAGGTTTTTTTAAATTTTAAAATAAACGTAAAATTAATAAATTTTCATTTTATTTCAAAAAGTGTAAAAAAAACGATGTTTGTTTTCCCCGAATTTAAAAGAATTGAGAAAATTATTTGATTTTTCTAAATTCTTTTGAATTCTGGAAAAGCTTCGTTACATTTTTTTTAATTTGAGAAATAAAAAGAAAATATTTGAAATTTTCTTTTAATTTCTAAAATTAAAAAAAAGCGCCCTTAGGTTTTCTTGAGTTTTCGATTTATTTGTAAAATCGATAGATTTTACAAATAAAATAGAAAATCTCAAGAAAACCTAGGCACTCTACGGCACTCTACAGGTACTCTACAGGCACTCTACAGGCACTATACAGGCACTCTCAATATTTATCATCAGTTTTTTTTTCTGTGTTTGATTTTTTTTAGATGATAAGAGTATTTTCAAAACTATTAGTTATTATGTCTTCAAAAAAATATTGTAAAGCTGATATTAAAGAAAATTCATTGTCACATCCATTTAAAATTGTTTACCCCAAAATAGACCTTTTTTCTTGACTAGATTCTTTTAAAAATCTTAGTACTATTAACAACAATAAATACAATAGCCTCAAGATTTTTAACAACTGGAATTTTGATTATGTTTCAAATAAACTCGATTAACAAGAATGAAATGATAAAAGGTTAATTGAAGTTGTAGGTATGTCTAACTTTTTTTTCCATTTTATTTTTTGATAATAGTATTGTATAGTGAAATCTTTCATTTTAGATACATACTTTAGAAATCGAGTATAAGTAAAGGGGTATTTAGACTGTATTTACACTCCCCCCCCCCATAAAAAAAAATAATTTGAATTTTTTCTCAAAATATCAATGAGTTAAGCTTCAAAAGGTATTTGTTCTTAGGTATATGATTGTATACTAAATTAGATGTTCTCTTGGAAAGAGAAGAAGAAAAAGTAAAGGTTTAATTTTAGATAGTTTTTCTTAAAAGAATGTGTGTAGATTAGTTTTATCCTTGTTTCAAAATAACATGCGATTTTTTTTGTTCTAGAAGACCTATACATCAACCAATTAAAAAAACTGAAAATAAAACAGATTTAAATATGTTTTTGGTTTCTTCACTTTCTATTATTTGAAAAAAATTCTAAAAATAAAGGATCAAATTAGAAAATATGCCACTACAACCCAAAAAACACTAAAAATTGAAAACTGATCAAATACCTTTCATTAAAAAAATTAAAAAAACAAAATGATAAAATTAAAATAAAAAAGTTTCAATTTAACTTTTTCTTGAAAACATTTTTTGTCAAAAGCATTCATCTCAACGTTGAAATTATGTATATTTTTATATATAATATCTTATTTAACTCATTTACTAAAACAAATTCGAAATTCTGGGAATTTTTTTTTCACAAAATGGAACTAATTTGGTCTTCAAATGTTTTTTTTATTTTCAAATGGTAAAATTAAAAAAAAAAATGATATTTAAATTGAAAAACTCACTGGAAAAGTATTCTAATTTATTATATTAGCTTCTTCTTTGATTTTAAAATTTTCTCAACCCCAATTATTCAAAAAAAAATAAAAAAAGAGCACAGTAATTTCAAAAAATATTTTGGATATTCAAAAGTTGAGATTGTTTTTATTCTAAAAAAATTTATCACAGTGTTTTATTGAATTAAGTTATAAGCTATATTTGGGTATAATATTTATCAGAAAAAAAATAGCACTTAAGGGACTAGTCTATATTAAATTTTTTTAGGTAAATTTAATAGAGATTTAGATTTTTTTTTGCCAATTACTTAGATTTCAAATCAAAGTGAAAAACTTCTTAGTATATTAATGAAATCTTGCTAAATGACACTCATTAAATTTAGTTATTGTTTTTATAGAAATAAAAAATTTTTGCATTTTTTAACTTTTTTGAAAGTTGCTTTTTTTCAACTTTTCGCAAAAATACAAAAAATAAAAAAAAAAATATGAACAAGAAAGTAAAACCTTGTTATTTTTGTGGAAGACGTACAAAAAATAGTTTGAAGAATAAACCTGAAAGGGTTTTTTTGGATTTGCATGAAAACATAGTTTGATTCGAAAAAAATATACAATATATGCTTTACTCTTAATAAAAGATTTTCTTTCTTTTCTTGTACCATTCTTTTTTTTCATGAATCTACTTTTTGAGTTTACGATCTTACGTTTTTGTTGAATTTGAAGTTTTTTTAAGTGTTCCCAAATTACCATCCTAAAATTTTTTGTCAGAGTCAAAAAAAATCAAAGATAAGAATAAGAACTATTTTTTAAAAAAGTAATTATTGATAAAACAAATTGAGTTCTTTATAGAGTCAAGTTGGATGAATAGAAGTGAAGGAGAAAATATTCACCAGTTTTAAATTATTTTTTTGGTTTTTAAAAATGAGAATAAATATAATTTTTGAGAAAATAATTAAATCCAAAATTAATCAAAAAATTCTCATCCGTTAAAGATCTTTTTTCAAAAAAAAATTTTTAAAAGTCACTTTTTTTGGCAGAATTTTAAAATTTTAAAAACCATGAACTAAAAGTTCTAACATTGAAAAAACCTGTCTATTTTCAATTTTAAACATATTTCAAGATAAGGATTCCTTATTTAGTTATTGGAAAAAAAAAATTAATATAGACTAGTCCCTTAATTTTATTAAGGGCATATAACTCAAAAAATAGAGTAAATTTTTAGTAAAAATTTTTTCATTCAAAAAAAATCAAAAAAATTGAGAATATTTCGAAAAAATTTTAAAATTTGAATTAATAATTTAAATTATACTGAAAAAATCAAGGGGGTTACTTTCAAAATTGATTTGGACTTAGGTATACTATTGGGTAGTGAACTGGATGTTGCAATTGAACAAGAAGAAAAAAAAACACAGACGATATTTTGAAACACCGATTAAAGTTGTTGTATACAAATTATTTTGATCATTTTAGGTTTTTATTCAATAACATTCCTATTTAGGATTATTGGGTTCGAATTACTTTTTTTTTTAATCAAATAAGTTCACTTTCATCGCCACATTTTTAGATAGTTAGCCACTCGTGATGTATGAAGAAAATTTACTGTGTTAATCATAGCCTTAAAATTTATTTTCAAAAAATAATTAACGATAAATGACCAAACATTAAATGAATTCTCAATACTCACCAAAAGGTAGATTCGTTAATTATTTGGGAGATAAGTATCAAAAGTTCTTGATTATTTTGAAAGAAAAAGAATAAAAGATTTACTTTCAAATTCTTTTTTGTTCTTTTGAAAAAAATAAATAATTCTGAGGTTACTTTGTTGAAACCAAAATCAAAAGTTTTGTCTTTACAACTGCTGTATGAGTGATAAAAAGATAAGTGCTTCCAGTTAATCACTTTCAATCAAAATTACCAAAAAACATTTTTATCCAAAGTTCTTTTATTTTAAAAGCCTATTTAATTTTAAAACTTTTTCAATGAGCACCGAAATCCAGCCTGAAAGGTTATGTCAAATTAAATTAGGAGAGGATCTCGATCCTGATCTCTCAGGAGACTTTCTTGTAGTTTCTCATCGTTTTGGATTAATTATTAGTTCACATGAAATGGGATTCGCTATTTCCAATTTTTTTGCTTGGAAAGGATTGTTGGTACCAAATCAAAAGGATTATGATGGATCTGATCAGATCTGTATTGTTGAAACACCCGAAGAGTTTGGACAAGTGACAACAATAACACTTTCACAAGACGACGAAATTCTTGTTGTCGGAACACAATATGGACTGGTTCAATATTACGCTTTAGCCAATTATTTTTTAGATCCAAACGTAAGTGTTTACTTTCACATTTTTTTTTTTTTTTTTTTTTTTTTTTTTTTTTTAAGAATGTTTTTCTTTTTTTTAAAAAGCATTTTTTATTTGTTTTTCTTTTTTTAAAATGAATTTTTTTTTATCAAATCGAAAGGGATTACTTTTTAATTTCTGGAAATTGAAATTACGAAACCCCAATTCAAAAGTTATTTTCCAAAATTTTCCATACTCAGGATTTTTCAAACACAGTTACCAATTTGTTATCAACTAGAGCGGACTAAATAAAGAATTGAAAAATAATGTATTTGGATTTCAATTAAACACTCTATCGTACTTTTTTTTCAAAAACCTTTTAAATTTTACAAACGTAATGAATAATTTGTCTTTTAAAAATTTGTTAAATTTGAAAAGTTGAAACAATAACCACAATTTTAAAAAGCTTTGCTTCTCATACGTCTGTTTTTAAAAAAATGTGTACTAAAAGTTTTATCAAGTGTTATTCAAACTGTTTAAAACAGTGAGTTAGACAGTTTGAATTGCCAAATGATATTTAAACTTTTATTCTGCACTTTTTCACAATAGCTTTCAATGAAAAATATATTTAAATTTTCAAATTTTTACAACATTGGTGAGCAAATGTGTTTCATTAAACTCTTGATCAATGAATTCTCAAATATAGTTTCCTTTATATCTTTTGAACATCCAAAACCTGTATTTTTGAAGAGATCAATTAAAAATGAAAATGAACGAAAAAAAAAAAATTAGAGAACGTGACTATTTCTCTATTCAATTCATGACAAAATTCAATTCATGATAAAGTTTCTCAAATCATGGTATTGGAATAAAAATAGTGATAATTTTTTTTTAATTTTTTTTATTTTAAGGAAGTGAGGTTATTCAACAAAATTAACTCATGTTTGCCCTTAGGTTTTCTTGGATTTGAGAAATTAAAAGATTTTTCTCTATTCTTTTGAATTCTGGAAAAGCGCTGTTAGGTTTTTTTAATTTGAGAAATAAATCGAATATTTATTTAATTTTCGGTTTATTTCTCAAAGTAAAAAAAACCTAAGCACTCTACGGAACCCTACGGCACTTGGCGGCACTTCCTAAAACATTAATTTTTTTATTTCGAGTTTTTTATCCTAACTGTAATGTAAGTAAGATTATAACTCATAGAATTGCTTTTCTTTAAAAAAAATGAAAAAGAAAATAGTTATTTTTCATTAAATACAAGAAAAAGTGAAAGAAAAGCAAGGAATAAAAGAAATTAAAAAAATAAAAAGTAAAATTATTTAAAGTTTGTTTTTTTGTATCCCAAGTGTTGAATGTGTTGCTGCTTGTTCCCCTTTATGTTAATTAGGCCGAAAATTTCTAGATCACCACTAAAACACCCATTTGAAGTAATACCACACTTGGCAGAAGTTAATACCAGTACAAGACAAAAGTACACTTTCAAAAATAATCGGATACTTTCTGAATTCATTTTGGTAATTGTATACCAATCCACCCCCAACCCTTTTAAATACTGAAACCTTAAATTACTCTAATAGATTTATCTTTTTCAATTTAAAAATAAAACTTCGTTATCAAAAAGAAAGGAAAATAAGAGGTAAATAAATAACGTAAAAAGCTTTGACTGATGTATTTATTCGTTGATTCGTTTTTTTACCCAGAAAACATTATTGTTTGCTTCATTTAAAAGTTTTTGCTCTATAACAAATTCGTCTTCACTTCTCGAATTATTATGAATAGTATAACCCCCAAACATTTCTCTGTGAAATTATTTTTGTGATTATAAAGGGTATATGTGTATTTGATCAGAATAATTCCAAATTTTTAAAAATAAAAAATGAAACAAAAAATATATTTTCTTTGAAAGTTTTATTCAATCCCTCTGATTCTTCACAGGTGTCGGATTTATTTGAGGGTAGAATTAAAAAAAAAACATACCAGTAACCCTTGAATCTATCTAGAAACAAAACATTAAGCTTTGGAATTATCAAAATTCATTTTAAAAAGTATTGTATTTTTTTTACCACTTAGAAATTATCATAAAATCAATTTATTAAGGTCTAAATACATTTATGTTATTTTAAGATGTTCAAACGGATAAAAGGAATACTGCAACTCTTTAATTTAACTCTTTGAAAATAGAAACAAGTTCTATAATTTATTGATCTGAAAGGTTTTTGTTTATTTTTTATTTTGTTTCATGGAAAAATGGAAAATAAACTAAATTTCAAAATTTTGAACAGAGTTAAAATAATTTAAAGAATAATAATATTACAGTTTTCATTCAATTTGTTAATAATTTTGAATTAACAAATATTTGAATCATTTTTTGTCTTTTTCTTTTTTATTTTCATTTCTTTTTTTTCCAATTACATAATATGTTTCATTTAGATTTGAACAATTTTTGAAATTATTGATATAAAGGTAAAAGTTGTTTAGTTCAATAGAAAAATCACAAATAAAATTTGTTTGATGATACCTAACCCATTTGATTCGATCACAAATTGTTGGTGGAATTTCAACAAATTTATCAATACATTTTTTTTTTCGGCTTGTTTCAAAATTTTTTGGCACATACCGATTTCCATTTTTTCATTTTATTTTTTTTTTTTTTTGAAGAAACATTATTCATGTTAATTTCTCTTTTTAATAATATAAAAATATAAAACTATTTTAATTTTCTTTATTTTATTATGATCAAACAAACAAAATATATTCTAATTCTTGTTATATCTTTCTTTTTTAATTTGTTTATTAAAATAATTTCAATAGAATATACAACCTCTTAAGAAAATTGAATTTTTCTTAGAAGAAGAACCTTGCCAGATCTCAAATTTGAAATTTTCAATAACAAATAAAAATGTATTATATTTCTTAAGATCTAATGGCGATCTTTTTAATATAACAAATTCCAAGCATTCAATTATTGGAAAATCTGTTTTTTCCTATTGCATCCCTAGACATTCTGAAATGAAACCAGGTTATTTTATTATACGTGACAATCAAGATGAAAATTTTGAAAACTGTGGGTTATATTTTATTGAGGAAAAGAATAATAAAAATTATTTAATCAAGGGAAAATCAAAAGATTTTCAACCCAGATTTATTTCAAATCCCTTTGAAAACGTATTATTTATTGTATTTGGGGATTCTAATGCAGATATTAAATTTCTTTTTATATTTCTTTCAAAGGATTGTTCTATCAAATCTGAAAATAGTTATCCATCTGAAATTAGTTTACATGATATAACTTTTGATTCATGGAATACTTCGTCTTTTGATCATTTAAATCTATTTTCAGTATATTCACCTTCATTAAATCAAGCGCTTTTATACCAATTAGATATTGAAAACCAAAAAATAGATCCAATTACTATAGTTGAATCATATGAAATAAATGCACCATGTCTTTTGATGGGACCGGAAACATATCCATGTGGTATTGCTTTTAATTATTTAACTACCAAATATTCAGAAGGCAATGAAAATAATAATTATCCAATTCTTAATGTGCTATCAAATGAAAACATTTTTTCTTCATTTGTAATTCCACTTAACTGCAAAAAAAATATATTTTTAACTAATGAAACAATAAAAATGAATATTAAGGATTTCATAAAAAATAATAAATTAAAGGAAAATAAAAATGAAAAAGAAATAGGAATTGAAAAAGAGAAAGAAAATGAAAAAGAAAATGAAAATGAAAAAGAAATAGAAAATGATAAAGAGAAAGAAAAAGAAAATGAAAAAGAAAATGAAAAAGAAAATGTAAAAGAAAAAGAAAATGAAAATAAAATAGAAAAAGAAAATAATAAATTAAAGGAAAAAGAAAAAGAAAATGAAAAAGAAATAGAAAATAAAAAAGAGAAAGAAAATGAAAAGGAGAAAGAAAATGAAAATGTAAAAGAAGATATAAAAGAAAAAGAAAAGGAAAATAAAATAGAAAAAGAAAATAATAAATTAAAGGAAAAAGAAAAAGAAAAAGAAAATAAAATCGAAAAAGAAAATAAAATAGAAAAAGAAAAGAAAATAGAAAATGAAAATGAAAATAAAATAGAAAAAGAAAATAAAATAGAAAAAGAAAAAGAAAATGAAAAAGAAAATGAAAAAGAAAATGAAAATGATAAAGAAAATGATAAAGAAAATAAAAATGATCAAGATAAAACAGAAGATAAATCTGATGAAGAAAAAACATCAATATTTTCGGCAAATAATCAAAAGCCAAATTTAATATTTGGAAAAAAAAAACAAACAACATCAATTTTTGGAAAAACAACAAAAAAATTGTTATCAAAAACAAAAGAAGAAAAAAATGAAAAAAAAGAAAAAGAAAATAAAAATGTTAAGGCTAAAACACAAGATAAATCCAATGAAGAAAAAAATTCAATATTTTCCAATAAAACACAAACAACATCAATTTTTGGAAAATCAATAAATGAATCAAAATCAAAAACAAAAGAAAATGAAAACGAAAATAAAAAAAAAGAAGAAAATGAAAATAATAAAACTATTAATGAAGAAAAAAAATCAACAATCTTTTCAAATAAAACAGAAAAAAAATCAATTTTTGGAGCAAATAAAAAAACAACATCAATTTTTGGAAAATCAATAAATGAATCAAAAACAAAAACAAAAGAAAATGAAAACGAAAAAAAAAAAAAAGAAGAAAATACAAATAATAAAACTATTAATGAAGAAAAAAATCAATATTTGCAACAAAACCTACTGGAATATTTTCAAAAAACTTTTCAAATAAAACAAATAAATCTGATCAAAAATCAATATTCTCAAATAATTCAAAAAAAAAATCAATTTTTGGAGCAAATAAACAAACAACATCAATTTTTGGACAATCTATAAAAGAATCATTATCAAAAACAAAACCAGAAAACAATAAAAATGAAACAAATAAAGAAAATAAAAATGATCAAGATAAAACAGAAGATAAAACAGATCAAGAAAAAAATCAATATTTTCCAATAAAACAGAAAAAAAATCAATTTTTGGAGCAAATAAATCAACAACATCAATTTTTGGAAAATCAATAAATGAATCAAAAACAAAAACAAAAGAAAATGAAAACGAAAATAAAAAAAAAGAAAATGAAAATAATAAAACGGAAGATAAAACAGATCAAGAAAAAAAATCAATATTTTCCAATAAAACAGAAAAAAAATCAATATTTGGAGCAAATAAAAAAACAACATCAATTTTTGGAAAATCAATAAATGAATCAAAAACAAAAACAAAAGAAAATGAAAACGAAAATAAAAAAAAAGAAGAAAATACAAATAATAAAACTATTAATGAAGAAAAAAAATCAATATTTGCAACAAAACCTACTGGAATATTTTCAAAAAACTTTTCAAATAAAACAAATAAATCTGATCCAAAATCAATATTCTCAAATAATTCAAAAAAAAAATCAATATTTGCACCAAATAAACAAACAACATCAATTTTTGGACAATCTATAAAAGAATCATTATCAAAAACAAAACCAGAAAACAATAAAAATGAAACAAATAAAGAAAATAAAAATGATCAAGATAAAACAGAAGATAAAACAGATCAAGAAAAAAAATCAATATTTTCCAATAAAACAGAAAAAAAATCAATATTTGGAGCAAATAAATCAACAACATCAATTTTTGGAAAATCAATAAATGAATCAAAATCAAAAACAAAAGAAAATGAAAACGAAAATAAAAAAAAAGAAGAAAATGAAAATAATAAAACGGAAGATAAAACAGATCAAGAAAAAAAATCAATATTTTCCAATAAAACAGAAAAAAAATCAATATTTGGAGCAAATAAAAAAACAACATCAATTTTTGGAAAATCAATAAATGAATCAAAAACAAAAACAAAAGAAAATGAAAATAAAAATGATCAAGATAAAACGGAAGATAAAACAGATCAAGAAAAAAAAACAATATTTTCCAATAAAACAAAAAAAAAAACAATATTTGGAGCAAATAAATCAACAACATCAATTTTTGGAAAATCAATAAATGAATCAAAAACAAAAACAAAAGAAAATGAAAACGAAAAAAAAAAAAAAGAAGAAAATACAAATAATAAAACTATTAATGAAGAAAAAAAATCAATATTTGCAACAAAACCTACTGGAATATTTTCAAAAAACTTTTCAAATAAAACAAATAAATCTGATCAAAAATCAATATTCTCAAATAATTCAAAAAAAAAATCAATATTTGCTCCAAATAAACAAACAACATCAATTTTTGGAAAATCTATAAAAGAATCAAAAACAAAAACAGAAAACAATAAAAATGAAACAAATAAAGAAAATAAAAATGATCAAGATAAAACAGAAGATAAAACAGATCAAGAAAAAAAATCAATAATATCAACAAATAAAAAAACAACATCAATCTTTGCAACAAATAAAAAAACAACATCAATTTTTGGAAAATCTATAAATGAATCAAAAACAAAAACAAAAGAAAATGAAAACGAAAATAAAAAAAAAGAAGAAAATGAAAATAATAAAACTATTAATGAAGAAAAAAAATCAATATTTTCCAATAAAACAGAAAAAAAATCAATATTTGGAGCAAATAAAAAAACAACATCAATTTTTGGAAAATCAATAAACGAATCAAAATCAAAAACAAAAGAAAATGAAAGCAAGAAGAAAAAAGAAGAAGAAAATAAAAATAATAAAACTGTTAATGAAGAAAAAAAAACAATATTTTCCAATAAAACAGAAAAAAAATCAATCTTTGGAGCAAATAAAAAAACAACATCAATTTTTGGAAAATCAATAAATGAATCAAAAACAAAAACAAAAGAAAATGAAAACGAAAATAAAAAAAAAGAAGAAAATAAAAAAGAAGAAAATGAAAAAAATAAAACTATTAATGAAGAAAAAAAATCAATATTTGCAACAAAACCTACTGGAATATTTTCAAAAAACTTTTCAAATAAAACAAATAAATCTGATCAAAAATCAATATTCTCAAATAATTCAAAAAAAAAATCAATATTTGGAGCAAATAAATCAACAACATCAATTTTTGGACAATCTATAAAAGAATCAAAAACAAAAACAGAAAACAATAAAAATGAAACAAATAAAGAAAATAAAAATGATCAAGATAAAACAGAAGATAAAACAGATCAAGAAAAAAAATCAATATTTTCCAATAAAACAGAAAAAAAATCAAATTTTGGAGCAAATAAATCAACAACATCAATTTTTGGAAAATCAATAAATGAATCAAAAACAAAAACAAAAGAAAATGAAAACGAAAATAAAAAAAAAGAAGAAAATGAAAATAATAAAACGGAAGATAAAACAGATCAAGAAAAAAAATCAATATTTTCCAATAAAACAGAAAAAAAATCAATTTTTGGAGCAAATAAATCAACAACATTAATTTTTGGAAAATCAATAAATGAATCAAAAACAAAAACAAAAGAAGAAGGAAATCAAAATAAAGAAAAGGAAGATTACAAGGTTAAAACTACCAAACCAAAAACAAATTCATTATTTGGAAATAATAACACTTCAACAATAAATAAACCAAAAACAAATTCATTTTTTACAAATAAAAAAACTAATACAACTTCATTGTTTGGTAAACCCATAAAAGAATCATTATCAAAAATAAAACCAGAAAACAATAAAAATGAAACAAATAAAGAAAATAAAAATGATCAGGAGAAAACACAAGATAAAGCAGATCAAGAAACAAAATCAATATTTTCCAATAAAACAGAAAAAAAATCAACATTTTCGACAAATAAAAAAACAACATCAATTTTTGGAAAATCAATAAATGAATCAAAAACAAAAACAAAAGAAGATGAAAACAAAAATAATAAATTATTCAATAAAACAAATAAAGACAAAAACACAAAAATTAAAACTACCAAACCAAAAACAAATTCATTATTTGAAAATAATAACACTTCAACTATAAATAAACCAAAAACAAATTCATTTTTTACAAATAAAACAAAAAACAATAAATCATCCATGTTTGGAGCAGTTACTTCAAAATCCTCATCAGAAGAAAACCAAAATGACAAGAGCAAAGATGAAGACAAAATTAATAAAGACAAAAACACAATAATTAAAACTACCAAACCAAAAACAAATTCATTATTTGGAAATAATAACACTTCAACAATAAATAAACCAAAAACAAATTCATTTTTTACAAATAAAACAAAAAACAATAAATCATCATTGTTTGGAGCAGTTACTTCAAAATCCTCATCAAAAGAAAACCAAAATGACAAGAGCAAAGATGAAGACAAAATTAATAAAGACAAAAACACAATAATTAAAACTACCAAACCAAAAAAAAATTCATTATTTGGAAATAATAACACTTCAACAATAAAAAAAACAAAATCCAATTCCTTATTTTCCAATAAAACTTCGGTAAAAACAAAAAACATGAATGATATTAATCAAAAGTTATCAACAACAATTAATGAAAAAATATCAAATAATATACACAAACCAAAGTCAAAAATCCAAAATAATAATTTAAAAATTAAACAAACAAAATCTGAAAATTTAGAAAAAATGAATAATTTTTTAAATGATGTACTGCAAAATAATAAAAAATCAAAAGAAAATTATTATTTTAAAGAGCTATATAAAAAATTACCTAATTCGCAATTACAAAATAAATTTTTAAATTGCTTTTATTCAATAAATAAAATTCGAAAAAATCCAATTTTGGACAAAAGTAAGAATAATAATAATAATCCTAATTTTGCGCCTAATGGGAAAAATCACCTAAACACAGAAAGGTTAAATAAAAATATTAAAGATTTAAAATCTTCAAATATTAGATCAATAAATGTAGTAAATGAGCATTTAAAAAAAATAGAACAATATTTTAAAGTTATTAAAAATACTACAAATAAATCCCAAGATATATTAATCAAAATACAACAAAAAAATCATAAAAATAAAAAAACTTTAAACGAAAAACAATTAAAAATTGATCAATTAATTCAAAAGCAATCAAAAAATTTTCTTATTCAAGAAACTGAAAGAAAAACAAAACAAAAATCTCAAATTCATTATCAGCATTTACCATTACAAAATTTAAATGCAGTTTTAGATTCTAGTTATACAACAATAAAGGGGCAAATAAACTCTCTTGACGGAATTGAAAAGGAAATTTTAAAAAAAATAAAAATCCAAAATGAAATAGCAAAAAAGAGAAAAAGAAAAATGGAAAAAGAAAAAGAAAGGAAAAGGCAGATCGAAATCCAGGAACAGCAGAGAAAAAAGGAAATTGAATTAGCAAAGAAAAGGGAAAAGGTAAAACAAGAAAGATTACGATTAGAAAAAGAAAAAGCAAGGCGAAAAGAAAAGAAAAAGGAAGAAGAAAAAAGATTTTTACTCAATAAAGAGAACAAAGAAAAGGGAAAGGAGACGGGAGATAAATCGAAAAAAGCAACAATAACGGCATTGAATTTAAAAGGACAAAATAAAACTTCAAATGATTTAACATTTAGCCTAAACAGTTTTAATAAGGCATTGACCAAAGAAAATTCCTTGTCTGGCATTAAAGGCACTTCAACCAAAATTAAAGAGAAAAGCGATAAGGGAATTAAAAATCAAGATGGTAATACAAAGGACAAAGGTAATGATAAAACTAAAGATTCTTTGCCAAAAATTTCAATGTCAAGGAGATCTTTACTTTCAAACCCAGGAAGGACATTAAATATTCCAAAGCAAAATAATAAAAGAGTGACATTTAATAACAAAACAATACAGTCAAATACGCTTGGTAATAAAAAGAAAAAAAACAATCTATTTGGGACAAATGAGGCGAAATCACAAAATCAAAATGAAAATAAATCAACAGATCTTTTGAAACATAAGAAATCAATATTAGTTCCTTTAAACAATAAGAGAGTCATTAATAATGATAAAACAAATGAAAATGAAAAAACAAAAACTTCAAAACTTTTGGACAATAAATCAAATTTCAATACAACCCAGAAAAAATCAAGTCTTTTCTCGAAAGGTTCTGGGAATAATAAATTAAAAACAACAAGTTCTTTTCAAAATTTATCTGCTAAATCTTTGACAAATAAAAATAATGATGATCAAGCAAAGCAAGACCAAACTCAAAAATCACAAGAAAATCAAACAGATAAACCTAAATCAAGTTTCGGATTTGGAAACAAAACAAAAATTACTACTACTACTAATAATAATACATCGACAACAGATGCAAATACAAATAATATATTAACAAAAAAAACAAAGCCATCACTTTTTGGAAAATCTATCCGATCAGCAACGAAAAATACACCAACTACCACCACTAATAAAACAACAACTACGACGAGCACCAATTCATCGTTAATAAAGAATAATGATCAAAAGCCCAGACAAGGGGGTTTATTCTCTAAAAATGGAACTCAAACAGTTAAACCAAAAGCAAATTCAATATTTGGAAACAAAAAAACATCTACTACTATGAATAACAATAAGACAACAACAGCAACATCAACATCAACATCAACACCCAAAAGTCCAAAAGCAAAGCCCAACTCAATTTTTGGTAATTCTTCAAAAATCAAAAAATTAACTTTGTCCACAAATAAAACTGATACTAAACCAAACTCTGTAAAAGCAAATTCATCACTTTTTGGAAAATCTATTCGATCAACAACGAAAAATACATCGACTACCACCACTAATAAAACAACAACTACAACGAACACCAATTCATCATTAATTAAGAATAATGATCAAAAGCCCAGACCAGGTGGTTTATTCTCTAAAAATGGAACTCAGACAACCAAACCAAAAACAAATTCAATATTTGGAAACAAAAACACATCTTATACAACCACAACAACGGGAACTAGAACATCTCTAAATACAAATACAAACTCCAATTCTTCCTCCTCCTTGATTTTTAATAAATCTAGAGGCACAACTAAATCAACGACGAATTCAACAAAATCATTAACAGGCAACCAAGCAAGGTCGGGTTCTATTTTTGGAAAGTCTGTTAAATCAACAATGTCACAGAACACTAGTAATCAGAATAATAATCAACAACCCAAACAAAGAGGTGGTTTATTCTCTAAAGGCGGGCAAACACAATCAAGTGGAACAAAAACAAATTCAATATTTAGAAACAAAAACACATCTAATACAACCACAACAACGGGCACTAGAACATCTCTAAATACAAATACAAACTCCAATTCTTCCTCCTCCTTGATTTTTAATAAATCTAGAGGCACAACTAAATCAACGACGAATTCAACAAAATCATTAACAGGCAACCAAGCAAGGTCGGGTTCTATTTTTGGAAAGTCATCAAAAAGCACATCGAACAGAATGTCGGTAAATTCTAAAACACAATCAGGTGCAATGTTTGGCAGAACTTCTAAACCAACACCATTCCATAACTCACCTTCATCATCTAATACAAATAAAAAAATCTTTGGTAATGGCATAAATAAAGGATCAATATTTTCCACAAAAACTAATCAACAAAATTCATCTTCATCCAGAATAGGAGGTGGGGGTATTTTTTCGCAAAATAACCAAAACCAATCCCAATCCCAATCTCAGAATCAATCCCAATCATCAAACATTTTTTCAAAAAACATAGGCTCATCAGGATCAGGATCGGGATCGGGATCAGGATCGAAATCAATCTTTGGCAGTTCTATAGGTTCACAAAGTAATAATCGTCAATCTGGCGGCCTTGGTAGAAATCAAATGAATCAGCAACGATCTAACAACATATCTTCATCCAGAAATGGAGGTGGAAGTATTTTTTCGCAAAATAACCAAAACCAATCCCAATCCCAATCATCAAACATTTTTTCAAAAAACAGAGGCTCATCAGGATCGGGATCGGGATCGGGATCGGGATCGAAATCAATCTTTGGCAGTTCTATAGGTTCACAAAGTAATAATCGTCAATCTGGCGGTATGTTCCAAAATAGAAATTCTAATAGTACCTTTGGATCTTCTCTTAATAGAGGCTCACAATGGACACAATCAAGAAAATAAGAACTTTTATATTATTTGGATTCATTTTTTTTTATTTTACTTTTAATTTCAACAGAATTTTATCATTTTAGTGATCAAATATCTTTTGCTCTTTAAAAAAAAAAAAAACATAAAAAAACATTTTTTGGTTCTTTTTTTAATTTTTTTTAATTAATTTGTTAATCTCTTCTTTAATTAAAGCAAATATCAAAAGTTTTGGAACAGTTGAAACTGTGATAAGAATAATAGTACGTTGTTTTCATTCAATTTGGAAATAATACAGTAAAAATTTTTTTGTGCAAATTTTCAAAATTAAATATTTTGTGGTCTTTGGGTGATTGATAATAAAAGAAAAAAACTTACATGACAACCCTAAGCACTTGAAAAAATTGCCTTTAGGTGTTAGCCTAGTAATAGATTCATCTATAATTAATGTATGTTGTAATTGAAAGTAATTCATATTAGTGCTCGAAGGATCTAAACAACTCGAAAAAAATCTATTATAAATATTATTGAGAAATAAATTATTACATTTTTTACTAAAATTCAGGATGGAAATTAAAAATTGTAATTTTCGAAAGAATTTTTTTAATTACTTTTCAAAATCTAAAAGGAGAAACTCCAAATAATAATATTCCAGTATTTGATAATTAATATTTAGAACTTCGAAAAGTAACTATTTTTTTTGAATTATTAGATTTCAGAGATTTACTTAATAAATATCAACTTAAAAACTCAAAATCTGATTAGTTTTGTTTCCTTTTGATAAAGTTTGTTGTATTTTTAATGTTTTTTTAATCAGCGAATGATAATTTATAAAAATAGTCTTTGAGTTATTTCTTTGATGTTTTCATAATATGGAAATTTTTTCAGAAATGCACTGCTTATTGAGAGAAATTTAAGATAATGTTTTTTTTTCTTTTTTTATAACTATTTTTAACTTTTTCTAACTTTTTTTTAAGAATTGTTTTATTTTCTTAATTGATTCCTATTTATTTTGTTTATTTATAACTGATATGATTTTGTTTTTGTCAGTTTTTTGATTGATTCTAAATTCTTGAACAATTTTATAGATTATTATTCACTTTTTGTATATTACTGGTGATATATGCTTCCGTTATTATAAGAAGTCATCTACAAATATTTGAAAATGATAAACGAAATCTTTTATGTTTTCAATTAATAATAACTTTTAAATCCACAAAATCTGAATATATATAGTGTCCTTGATATACCTTAACTCCTTCTTTTTTATCATACTTTATATCCATTATTATATTTATTTTTATATTTCTACTATATTTATCAAGATTATTGTGAACTTAATTTTGACCATCATATCTAGATATTTTTGATATCTATTGTATAAAAAAAACTCTAAATTGATATTATTATATGTAATTTTTTCTAAAAAATAAATTTATTTCAAAGAACGATCAGTCTTTCTGATTTTTTAAAAGACCAAATAGGATATATAAAATAAAAATAACAGAGTCTTAGATTCCTTTATACAGTCAGTTCCACTTTTAAGGCACAAACTTTCAACCAAATTTAAGGCACAAAAAAATTTTAAATTAAAAAACAAAATTTGTAATTTTTTTTTTTACAATTTATTTTACTAGAATCTGAATTTGGTGCTGTAATTTGAAAATTTTTTTGTGTATTAAATTTGGTTGAAAGTTTGTGCCTTAAAAGTGGAACTGACTGTAACCGATTTTAAAAAAAAAACAATTATGTTATAAATCAGAAAATGTTTAGAAATATAGGGTGAGGTGTTCATTCCTGGTTTTATGAATGATTAAAATATTTCTTTCTTTACTAAACATTATTATTTCTTCTTAGGAATATAATCAATTTAGTATAAAAATATTAATTGAAATATTTATAAATTAATAAAATGATCTCTTTTATTCTTCTCTATTAGGTCAAATTTGTAAAATTTTATATTTAAATAATTCTGACATTTTGATTTATTTTTCGTATATTTTATTAAATCAGACATCATTAATTTCAATAAGATAAAAGGTAGCATTTTTTCAAAATAATACTCGTTTATTAATTTGATTATTTTTATTTTATGTTTTTTACTAATATATTCACAATAATTAAAATTATGATTTTCTAAGTTTTAGTATTGGATTTAATTTTTTTTGAAGACCTTCGTGTTTTATTTATTAGATTACAATATTTTCCTATGGATTAAGATTTATAATTGATAAATTTTATTTATTAATATATCGATATATAAGTTAGGTTCCAAAAAAAAATGTACATAGTTTAAACAGTAGAAAGAACATCAATACTCTGCACTTTATATTCAATTTGGAATGAATTTTGATTTTACAAACTATTTCATTTTTTGTCTTTTTTGATTTTTTTTCATTTTGTTTTTTGTAGATACGTAAATCTGTTTCATTAGATCTGAATTTTTTTTTCAATCATTGACAGAAGGTTAGTGTTGGGTTTGTTAAATTGGGAAATAACATACAATTGGTGGATGGTTCTTATCATTTGATCAATTAACAATTGTTGGTGAAATTTCAACAAATTTACCAATACATTTTTTGTTTCCGCTTGTTTCATTATTTTTGACATACTGATTTTTATTGTTGAGTTTTATATTTTTTTCTTTAATTTGGATTAAAGTGATTACTTATTATAACAGTAATACAGGGTTACTGAATGTTATTTTATATCAAGTTTGGAAGAAAGAGAATAAATTGGGTTTTTTTGATTATTTTTGATTTTATGTGTGTCAAAAATTT
This sequence comes from Anaeramoeba flamelloides, assembly GCA_027625915.1. NCBI lineage: Eukaryota > Anaeramoebidae > Anaeramoeba > Anaeramoeba flamelloides. Next base: position 9,130,292 of record JANTQA010000012.1, read on the forward strand.
AGAATGGGGTTTATATATATATCTATATATATATATATTTCTTTTCTATTAATATTTTGAAATTTAAATAGATACTTTTGCAACATTGTGATCTTTTTATCGTTGATGTTACCTCCTAATTTATCTCTAAATTTAGATATTTTTCTTAATTTTTTTTTTTCTAATTATACGAACTATTTTTAATTGATACTCTCTACTCTCTCTATTATTTTCCTCATTTAAATTATATTAGAGACATTTGAACTATGTGGTAGTGATGTGATTTAGAATATATATCAATGTCTTTTAATTTTTGTTTTATTTCTTACAGATGCTAATTCATTAAGTTAGAAATAAATTGTATTTGATATTGGTTCCTTTTAGAGATAAAATAAGAAAGTTTTTCTATTTAAAAATTTTATTTACACTTTTGAAAAAAAAACCATTCAGAACTATTATTAGAAAAAGTAATAAGATCTCTTAAAAGAGATCTTGTGTTATAAAAATAAAATTCCATTTATCACTTTGTTATTCAACTTTGGGATAACTATTGTATAAAATAAGAAGCATAAAGCAAAGTTAGAAACTTCAATAAAAAAATTTAAACCAACCAAATTTGATTTGTGAAAAAAAACAAAATTTTATGTAATCGCTACTAGAAAAATATCAAATTAGAATAAATCACTAATTGAAATGTTAACACTTTTTTTATAAATTACAATACTCACAAAACAAAAAAGAAATTAATATCAATACAAATAAAAAAAAGCTATGATAAAAAGTTTGGAAATTATCTAATAAAAAAATAAATGGTAAGTTTGTTTAAATTCTATTAGGATTATTGATCACCCAAATGGTTAGGTTCCATCAACTAATTATTTTTGAGTTCTTCTCTTTTGAAGAACTCAACTTTAACATAATATCACCGATTTGAAAAAAGAATTGATCAAGCATAATACATTAGCTAATTTTACAAATGAAAATGAAAACTAAACACTCAAAGATGAAAAAACGATTTTCATATTTTACAAAAAATCAAAATTATTTTTAATTTGAATGGAATTGTATTATTGTGATTCACTTAACTGTTCTAACGATGTAGAAAATTTTTATTTTTGTTGTAGATTTTTTTTCAGTTGAAACCAGAAGAAAAATTAATCGAAAAAAGAAATAAAGTAACTTCTAAGAATAGTTCATTATATTATTTTCAATCAAACCAATAAACAAGATTTAAATCTCCTTTTACATCGGAATCTATCGATAAATTATGCAGATCCAAAAATTATTAAATTTTTTTAAAAAATTTTCAATACTCGATCAATCAAAGAAAAATCGCAGACCAAAAGATATGATTATAAAAACTATCATTGTGTTTAATATTTCATTTTAACTTTAAATATTTATTATTTCTTTTTTTAATTGATCTTACTTTGAATTTTCAGGTTTTATTAATGTTCCCAATTAAAAATTGTGTGAAACTTTTTTTCTAAATTTGACTATTTTCCATGAACAATATATTATTGTATTTAAGGCCATAAAACAGTGATTCTTCAAAATTTAACAATACATTTAGAAATTGTTCAGAATAATTTAATAAAATTCTTTTTTATCCAAAACTTCTTAAATATCTTTTATAAACTCATTTTCATTTTTTCCAAAATATTGGTTTTTGAATTTTAAGGACTAGGTTTAAAGTGAGATCATGAATAGAATAGCTCTTGAAAGAGTTCTAGAATCTCAAATTAATTTATACACTGGTAATTTCTTTTACTAAAAAAATTAGAAATTTTCTTAATTCCAAAAATATAAACAATTTTTCCTTTCTTCTTAGAATGTTACCAAAATTTGATATAATTATTTCAGAATTTTCATTTTAAATCTATAAGCACAAAACCAGTTCTCACGCCATTCTAAATATTTTTTATAGTTAATTTTAGAAATTTGAAAGGTTTTAAAATATGATATTGTCATTTGAAAATCCCTAAAAGTTATCTTTTTTAAAATATTGTTCTTCAAAAATTAATTTGAAAATTTTTTCAAATTTTTTGTTTTGATTTTTTAAACTTAGAAACAAGTAATGTTTTGATCTAAATACCTCAGAATGTAAATTCTTTTTGAGAAGTGAATGTAAAATAATACAAAATTAACAACCTCCAATGGTAGAAACTTCGTCCTTAAGAGCGAAAAAAAATTTATTTGATCTTATCTTTTTTCTTTCTCTAAATCTCTCTTTAGAAAGAAATAGATTGGAATTTATTATCTTTGTTCTTTATGATTGACATATATCGTACATAGCATATTAGTGTCTACAAGTTGAATTTAGTTACTTAAATATACCAATATTTCAGAATTGAAGAAATCACAATCTTTGAAATTTTACCCGATTTAAATATCATATATCAGGAATTAAATATCCTTTCTGGACAAACCACATGAAAAAGATAAACCAAATTGAAGATTTTTTTGTCTTTATCTCTTCCTTTTTTTGAAAGCAAATTATCAATTAAAGTAATCAAATAAAAGAATTCAAAAAGCTGTATAAAAATAATCTAACAAAATTATTACCCAAATCATTTTTTTTCTTTTTACTTTTGTTCAATAATTCCACTTTTTGAGGAAAATCAAAATTATGACCACTTTACTCTGTGTTGTCTTAGACATAAATCAAGAGAATTGGGATCTTCCGAAAACTAACAATTCTATGAATGAAGAAAACGGATCTTTGGAACTGGGCAAGTTTTTGGATAAATTTTTTGTCTTTTTAAAGACTTTTTTGTTGTTGGATCCACAAAACGAGTTTTCACTTTTTTTAAATTCGTCATCTCGTGTCGAATTAATTTACCCAAAGCCACAGCAAAAAAGCACTGGGAAGAAATCCAAAATTAACGAAATGAAAAAAGAAAGAACGATGTTAAAGGAGCTCTATTTAAAAAGGATCTCACAACAAAAGCACAGAAAAAAAAATCAATTACAAAACAAACAAAAAGAGCAAATACAGATGGACTTCGGTGGTGGTGGTGGTGGTAGTGGTGAGGATGAAATCCTCCGAATGAAAGAAAAGTCGTCCTTTGAGAAGGAAATCAAAACTTCCATTTCGGACTTTTTAACGAATTTAAAGCCAAACTCTGTTGAAGGAAAGACAACCTCGCTTTCTGAGTCCCTCTCAAGAGTGCTGTGCTATATTAATTCTGTGCTTAAAAAAAAGGAAAGGCAACGAATCTCGCAACAGCAAAGCTCCAACAAAAAGAACACAACCAACACCATGTCGTTAAACCAAAAAAAGATCCTAAGCACCGAGGAGCGCGTTCGTCAATTGGAATTATCGCAGATGCTTGCAGACTCTGCCCTAAGGCCACGAATAATGGTTGTCCAGCTTTCCAAGGACGTTCCATCGCAATACGTCCCGGTGATGAACTGTATCTTTGCCTCTCAAAAAATCCAAATCCCCATCGACGCACTCGTCTTATCAAAGGTCGACTCGATGTTTCTTCAGCAGGCGTCACACATCACAGAGGGGGTATACTACAAAACCACAAGGCAGACCGAAATCTTACAAATACTTCTAACCAATTTTATTGTGGACCATTGGTCAAGACGGTTTTTGAAACTCCCAAAGCCATCAAATATTGATTATAGAGCTACCTGCTTTGATAACCAAAAGGTTGTTGAACTTGGATATGTTTGCTCAGTGTGTCTTTCAATTTTTAGTAAATATTCTGTGCTTTGCCCAAATTGTCACACAAGATTCCCAATTAAAAAAATCGACAAAATTAAATTCAATTCTAAAAAATAATTGGAGCGAAGAACATTCAATGTCAGTGATTAAAACTTTACATTGTTTTTTTTATTTTTATTTTTATTTTTTTTTCGAATTTCTTGCTGAAGGATCATTTTAAAATTGTTATATAAAATATTTAAAATAAATGAAATTATCAAATACAATTTACTCTTTTGATCAGATCTTACAAAGATAGCCATTTTAATTTTTTTATTATTTATGTAGGAAATATTGTAAATAACTAACGAGATTAACTGTTATTTTTTAAAAAGTTAATGAAAATTTTTTGATCAATTCCCCAAATATAACCTTTCCAAGCCTTCCGTGAATTCTTTTATAACTTAAATTTTGGTATCGATATAGATTTTTATCAAGTTGAAGATAAGGATATTAAAACAAATCTTGAAAAAAAATTTTTTTAAAGTTCATCTTCAAGAATACAGTCTTTCCAAAGCTACCATGATTTTTTTTTTTTTGATATCAAATTTTGAAGCTGATATAAACTCTTTTTCAAACAAATGGGTAACACTGCTCAAATCATCAATACCATCGAATTTGATTGTTAATAAGATATTTACTTAATGGTGATTTTCATTTTAATAATTTATTTTTTCATTTTTTTTTATTTATCGGATATTGAACAGTTGGAAAACGAAAAAAACAAGATAAGAAGTAAAACAATTAGGAAATAATCTACCAGTGTATAAATGAAAACAGTTTAAGTTTGATTTCGAATGAGCTTGAGATATAGGAATTTTGAAAGACCATTATTAGATTGGTGTTTGGTTAAAGAAAAAAGTAAATAAAAGAAAAAAACAACAATTTCAACAAAATATCCAGATGAATTACTGTTTTATATTTGTAATAAGATTTTAAATAAAAAAGATTTGTTGTGTAAAGAGTTATCAATAAAATGGAAATAACATTACCTATATTCACCTTGTTCAAAGGTTTTTATTGATTTTATAATATTTTTTCTTAACAATTTACAAAACAAGATTTCTCATTTCAAATAAAAGGGAACAATTTATAAAATATTATATTTTAATTTTTATTTTTACGTTTTAAGGAATTTTAAATATTGTATTTGGTTTTTTTTTATGTTTTAAAGTGTTTCTTATATGTTATAATGATACTACAATTCACTTGATTCAATTATGAATAAAACTTGAAATTTTTTTGTGACTCTTTTATTTGGAAAAGAGTTTAGATTTTTGAAAACTTGGGTTTGGGGTTAAGAAAGTTCTATTGAATTTTTTGCCTAAATCAGTTAATCTAAAAAATTATATTGTAACAAGATCAAAAATTTTTTAGTTTTGCCAAGAATTAATTTTAAATAGTTTCTCAGTCATTTTTTGGTGTAAAAAGGAATTAAACCATTCATTTTTTTTTTCTCTGACACAGATATAAATATGAATCTAAAAACAAAAAATAGTGTTTTGGATTTATTTTTTGGTGTAATAACAGTATATCAGTACAATAAAGAGTATATTGAAGTGGATAAGAACATATCTTCTAGGTAAAATAGGGGATAAACAATGTCATTAGTAGAATTTTTATAAAAATTAAGTTTTTGAAAATAAAATTAACATCGATTTTGTACAAAAAAAAAAAATGAAAATAAAAATTTTTGAATAAAAAATAAATAATGAAGAATCTAAAATAAATAATAAAAAAAATGAAATTAGTACAGCAAGAAGAAATTAATATCAACTGTTCTTACTAATAATAAAAAATATATAAAATAAAAAAAATTAAAAATTAAATCCGAGAACAAAATTCAGAGTTATTGGTACAGTGATAAATTTTTGAGGTTTTGTTATTCAAAAAATTGTGGAATTGGGATTATTTTTTCGATATAATCAGTTGGGTTGTATTAATCATGTAATATCCAATATTATTTTCACAGTTTTTTTTTTCACTTTATTATCCTCTTTTTTTCATATGTATATTCATTTGAAACAATCTTAAAAACGAAAATTATGATCTTTTTTCTTAAATTTCTTTTTTATATTTGTAACACACTTTGCTATGAGAAAGTCGATTTTATCATTTTTTTTTTGTTTGTATATAGTATTGAAAAATATATCCTATATGAAAAAAATCCTGAACAAGATTTTTAAATGTGAATATTAGGAAAATTGTTGTATAATTTCTTTTATTTTCAATCGAATCCTTTTTATAAAGTAAAAAAAATTTTTAGGGGTCTAGTAATTAAAGTGCCTAAATTTCAATAAAGTGGGGGAATATATAGAATAATCAAGTGATTATTTTATAGAATAAGAAGATCAACTTTTTTGGAAAACAATTGAGTTTTATAGGGGTTTACTATAGTTTGGAACTTGATAACTTTTATTCTTGTGTTTTCGATGGTTGAATGGTGTTTCGAGCAAGTTTAATTTCAAAAACCATCATTACATTAAGTGGGTGAGTTATAATTTTAAAAGTTTGATTCTTTAAAAAGGGATTTAATTTTAAATAAAAGAAATTACTCAACAATTTTACAAATATTAATAATTAATAATCTTGTAAGGGGTTTTTTAAAATTTTCAGTGTTTTTTTCACTGATTTGAGTAAAAAATGATTTTAGAAACAAATATCTAAAAATTAATTTATTCTTTAAAGTTTTCATTTAACAAAAATATAACAAAATTTATTTTCTGTTTGATCAAAACTTTCAAATAATTTTCTTCTTGTAAAAGGGTATATTTTCTTGAGAAAAAAACAAATATCATTTTTTTTTAGAAACAAAATATAACTTGTTCTTATGGGTGTTTGATTTTTAAGTTGTTCTGAATTAAAGAATAAAGTCTCTATGAAAACAATAAACAGTTGTCTTTTTCGTAGGGTAAATTTTTTTGTGTATTTATTTATAAAATCTTTGTTTTTAACTAGGAAACTATAGTTTTTAAATTTGTTATTTTTACATCATTTTTGATTTTTATTTATGTATAATGAGGTTAAATGTTGAATTTTAAACTTTTTAAAATCTAAAAAAATAGTTCAAGGTTCGTTAACAATAATTCGTTCCTTGGTTTTTTTTGTTTAAAAGTGGGCCTTGTATTTTAGTTATCCAATTTAGTTTATTTTTCAATAACAAGAGATCATATATATATATATATATATTATATTATATTGACTTTTTTGGGGGTGGGTTGTGTAGTTAATTTTACTATATATATATATATATATATATATATATATATATATATATATATATATATATTGGTTCTTTGGGTTTTGTAAACCTTAACTAAACAAATACCAAATCAAAATATAATAAAAATTAACACAGTTAATCGAAAACCTCGGTTTCAAATGTTAGTTTTGCATAAAAAATATCTTCTTTTTTTAGGTTGATAAATATATTTTGATTTTAACTTATAAAATTCATTAATTTTTTTTTAAATTGAATAAAAAAAAATTCAAATGAGTGAGAATCTACCCCACCCGATGAAAAGCAAATTTTTTGCAAAAATAAATTACTTGACAAATTTTTCTAGTTCTTTAACAAATATCTACAGTTTTTTTTTTTTTTTTTTACAAAATACCTATGAGTTGACTAAATTATATGTTTCTTGGTTTCGAAATAAAATATATTAGTTAATACAAATAAGATTAAAATATTTTCAAATTGAAGAAAAACATAGATTGCAAATTATTTTACATTTTATGAATTTAGATAATTAATATAAACTTTTATGGATCAAAAACTTTAAGGGGGTGTACAAGGTACAATAAAATACTTTCACTTTTTTACAAATTGAAGTGGATCAGAAAATATTATTTTTTACTTCGGCTGTGTCTCATAGATTTTTATTCTTTAAAGTGCTTTATTCATTAGATTTTTTAATTTTCTTTTTGAAAGTCTCAAAACATTTCCACGATATAATGTTGAGTTGAATTATTTAAAATAGTGTTTCGAATGTTGAATAAGTTATCTTTTATCCTTATCTCAACATTCTATTGTGGCATTTAATTTTTTCATTTGTTCTTTTTACATCATTTTTGATTTTTTTCCTGACAAAAAAACAATAAGAACGATTTTTTTAATCAGTGGCATTTGGGATAAAGATGTTTTGTTAAAAAGTGTAACAATATTACAATTTGAGAGAATCACAAAAGGAAATACTAATATGGATTTAATAGCTAGAAGGATTCCAAAAAATAATGATTATCCCAAAAACTATCTGTTCGGGTTTTAAATACTTGTATTTGGTGTAATTGGAGAAGTGAATATGATTATATTTTATCAAAGTGTAAACCACAAAACAGCTATAAGTAATTTATTAAGAATCTTGAATTATCCTTCTCCCCATAAAAAACTATTTTAAAAAAAAAAAAAAAAAAAAAACAATTTTATCAATTCTTTTTTCTTTTTTTTATTGTTTAATATTACTAAAAAAAAAATATAAATAATTGTAAAAAAAGTTTTTTGAGAATCTCTAATCACACTCCACTAAAATAAAATACTCTTCTCTCATCTCTATCAAATTTTTATCATATCTTATTTGGGGGTTACCCCTTTAATGAAATCTCGAAAAAAGCAATGCAAATTTCAAAATTATTTTAATTTTACCTATTATACCAAGATCTAAACAAATTATTTTCTTGTTAATTGTTCAACTTTAAGGAAAAATATTGAGCTTGAAAATAATTCAGATGGTATCTAAACACAAATTCTTGATTTTTGAAACTTTTCAAGGCAAATTTCAAATTAGTAAAGTGAAAATGGATTTTACTTCAAATGTTGAAAATTTGAAAAAAAAAAAAAAATCCCAAAGTTTGAAAATTTGAACAAGATATCTTGTCTCGACACTCTTTTATGTTAACAAATATGTTGTTTGGTATTAAAGTAATATCCTCTGAACAAAAAATTTGAACATCCTTAAGCTACTAACTTATTAAAAATTCGATTTTCCGAAATTGTAAGATTTAAAAATAATCAAAAGAAAGGAACTTAATTCAATAGTTAACACACGTGGACTGATTTTGATAAAGCACTTGTGGTAATCAAGATAATTGTTTTGAAGTATGGGTATTTGAATAATAAATGGGGAATAATTTTTACTTTCTTTTCATTTTCCTTTTTCAAAAATAACGAGTATATAACAACCCAATCTACTTTCTTTGATAACTCTAATTGTCAAAGAAAAAAAGTAAGTTAAAGGAAGTGAATTATTTTTTCAATTTATTATTCAAATACCATTATTTCACTTTTTTAGTATTGTTTTGTTTTGATCAAAAATAACCAAGTTTCTAAAGATCATACCCACTCCCTAAATCAATTTGAGGATTTAAATTGTACATTTAAAAATTCAACAAATTTACCTATTTCAAGAAAAACGATTGAAATAAAAATCTTTTCGACGAAAATTAAAAAAGCTTGACAAACAAAGGATAATATATCAACAAAAAATAAAAAAATATTCAGCTTTTGTTTTGGAAATGATTTTTAAATAGATCTACAAATGGTATTCCGAAAAAATTCAATAATTCATGAACATTTCTGGAATATTCTATAAAATTAAAAAAGAAAGATAATATACTAAAAAAGAAAAACGAAGGAAAAATAATGTAAAAAAAATACAAATCAAAAACAACAGAAAATTAACCAAAAAAATTAAAAAAATAAGGATATTAATACACAAATTTAAAGATTTTGGCTTGAAATTGGGGAGTCTGAAAGAGGTAAATACCTTCCTTCTCTTTCTGAGAGTTTATGGGTTAATACATGAGCAGGTAAGTATTCCCCATTTTTTTGCCTTAAGAGTGGGTTTTTTTTTGTTTGTGATTTCAAGCCAAGCGACGTATACCCGTTGTCATACAACTTGCAATATCCGACCTTTTTCGTGGTCAAATAACCCCAGACATCGGAGTACTCCCATTCCATGACGGGGCTGATCCGAATCGACTTTGGCCAGTTGCCGTTTGTTGGTGCAAAAATGGGCTGGTTTCTGCCTTTCAAATCGACAACCCTTGTGCCAAGAAAGATCCCTTGGACCTTGGGGTTTTCTTTCAAAATATGGATCAGCCCTTCCTTTAAAGAGTTTGTTGTAAACTTTGTGTAATTGCGGAAGCCGTATTGGTTTAATGAGCTCTCAACGAATTGCTTCATTTCTTCAAAATCGTCCTCGTCGTGTAAATAGAATAATAAAATGTCTTTTAACTTTTCGGGTGTCCTGAGCTTTGTTGGTAACAACCCTGTTGCCATCGAATGGATGATGTCTAAAATAATTAAGCAATCTTTGCCACCATTATAACTTAAAGACAGCCCATCATAGCCATACCTCGTAACAGCTTCTTCGATGATTGAAATGCTGGTTTTTAATTTCTTTTGGATCCCAACAGAGAAACTTTTTATTATCTTGTTGTCGTTCACTATTTTGATTTGAGACATTCTTTTTTTTTTTAAGTGCTTTTTATTTTGTTTGTTAGATAATTGAAAAGAATAATAAAAAAAAAATGAAAATAATCTGTTGAACAAATAAGGAAATTCCAAACTAATTCGTGATTTGGTGTGTGTTTGTTTGAATTCCTTTAGGTTATTTATAGATTCACAGATTTTTTTTTTATTTCGAAATAACAAAAATTAAAAATGAATTACAAATTATGAAAAGGATTAGTTTGTTTACCGCTCGTTTGTTTTGACCAAAGAAACCTATTCTTACAAAATTTGAAAAAATTATTTTGAAAAAGATAAATTGAATATCAAATAATTGAGATGTTTGAAAACTCTTTGTAACTCCATATTTGAGTGATTAGGTTTTGTTTTTAATTCAGGATCACGATTTTTTAAAATTTTTTAGTTAATAATTTAACTGTTTGTAAATAGACTATTCAGAAACGTCTTCCATTTCCAAAAAATACTTTTTTTTCCCTAGACATTCACTCCATGTTTGAAGAGAGATTTGTTGTGTGTTATAAAACTTTTTTTTTGAAAGTTGAGAATGAACATTAGAAATTGATGGAACTTCATTAAAAATTACAAACAAATTTATTTCAAAACCTCTTAAAACGTTTTACATTAGGTTGTAAAAGTTATTTTTTGCATTTTTCCAACAAAATCCCTAAATTGAATAGCAATACAAATTGGTTATTGGTACACAGATCCAATTAGGTTGGGAAATTAGCATTTTTTTGGAAAGTTGGAAAATTAAATTTCAAAAACTTAAATTGCACTATTTTACACTTTTAAGGGATAAACAAGAAAATCGCCAAATGTGTATTAACTGGATGTCTGAATGTGTTTCTTTTCAAAATATAATTTGGTTTTTTGGATAAAAAGGTTTTCTTTCTCAATAGAAAAAATCTCCTGATTTGCAAAAACGACCTTTTTTTGGATCATTTTGAAATCAAAAGATTCTACTCAAAGACCAGATTTTCCTAAAACTTAACTTTAGAAACCCCCTTTCTCTTTGGATTTTACTTTAACCACTTTTTACCCATTCATACCCTTTATTACTTGAAAAAATATTTGCCTAATCACAACACACTATAAACTTGAGTGGAAAAATATAAAATGGAAACACGCTTTAAGGTGTTTGTATTCTGATTTTTTTTTTGACTAATTTCCAAATAAGGATTTCTTATCTTGAAATATATTTAATATTGAAAATTAACAGGGTTTTCAAATTTTAGTAATTGACAAAAAATGTTTTCAATCTCTATTGAGTACTATCTGAATTTTATGCCCTGTGAGCATTGAAATACAAAGTAGTAAATAGAAAAAGACCTTTAAAATATAATGAACTGAGGGAAAGTCAAAATATTGCCAATTTTTTGCAATTTAAGATTTTGACTAAAATCATTTATTGATCCAAAAACCTTTCGAAAAATTCCTACAAAACAAGTCAAAAATAAAAAGCCATTTTTTTTGATATTGCGAAATTGTCACTCGACTTTCTTTTCAAATGGGTGGCTAGACTCTCCACCAACTCTAAAATACATCAATATAAAGTGGAGTGACATTTTCCCAATATCATTTTGGAAGTCGAAAATTTTGAGGAAAAAAATTTGGATTTGGAAAAGTAAATTTTAATTTGTCTTCCTCAAAAACAACCTAAATTTTACATTTTAACAAAATCTATTAACTTAATATTCTTTTGAGTTTATAATTCGTGTTGTGGGTATAAAAGTAATAGCCACTGGGAATAAAATTCAAATAATCCTTAAATTTAGGTAAAAAAATTAATAGAGATTAATTCCGAAAGGCTCTATTTATATTTTATAATTTTGTTCTTATGAAAGTGAGCTGACTGTTAATTGTAAAATAAAAAGATCAAAATTTTGGATTAGCTTTCGAAAAAAAAACCAAAGAATAAGAAAATAAATAATCAAAAGATCAATTCTAAAAGCTAAATCAATAATTTAAGATTATTTTAAGAATTAAAAAATTTAAATTATGCATGATTTTAACAATCTTTTTTTTGGAAAGCTGAATAAAAATTTTGTTACATTCATTTTGCAACAAAGACTATTATCTAATTTTGGAAAATTGAAAATGGGTTCTTTTGATTGGAAAAATTTATCAAAATAAAAACTTAACTTTTATGTTTGCAATTGAAAATCCAATACATATTATGTTATTGAAAGGGGTTGGTGGGTGACAAATCTCACAAATTTTTAATCAGTTAGATCTCAGAAGGAAACAAAGAATTTTTCTTCAGAATTTTGATTATCTTGTATTTGTTATATATGTGAAACTAAAAAATGAAAAAGAAAGTTGGGAAAAATTGTATTTTGAAAAAAATTCAATCAATTTGAAAAATGAAAACCATTGGGCCTTGTTGAGTATTACCCACTATTATTTTTGATTATTTGAAAATTTAATTTTAATTAATGAAATTGAAAAATTAAATGTTTTTTTTTAATTAGGAACTCAATTGTAAAAAAAATTAAAAGATCACAAAATCTTGTTTTTTGAGTTTAGGACAAAAAAATAAATACAAAAAAACAATTTTTTTTTACTCTGTCAAGTCAAGTCAAGTCAATTATAGAGGAATGTTTAAAATTAATACCTGTTAAGAACACCCATTATATGTAAATTTCTATTTGGCCGTTTCTGGGTATTTCTTAAGGATTATCTAAAATAAAGCGATTACAAGGGACATATAGATTAAAACATTAGCGAATTATAGTATTTGTTTCATGAAATAAAGAAAAATTTTGAATTTTAACCCACGGGTCACTAATAAAGGCTATATTTTAGATAGCCCGTAACAAAGGCGGAATAAAAGGAGAAATCGAACACAACGGAAAGTTAGGTGATATGTTTTGTTTGTTTGAATTTTAATCCAAGTTTTATCTTCAATGGAACCAATTTAACATTTGACCCCAATGTTTTCAAAAGTTCAGCTGTGAGAAAGAAAAAGATACTTTGAAGAAAAAGTTCTTCAAAGTATCATTTAAAAAATAAACAAATTCATGTTATTTCCATTTTATATGTTTATTAGTTTTAGATGTTTGTCAAAATTATATCCCGAGTTCAAAACAATATATAGCAACTCATATTGCTTTATATGTTCAACACCCCCCCCCTTATATAATTCTTTATTTTGAATCCCCTTCCAGACTCAAAATAATATTGTTCTGGTGATAAGATGATATTAATCATAATTCTTCAAACTCCATAATATCATCTTATATCACTTCGAACAATATCATATTTTTTGTTCTTCCAGGCATAACTCAAAACATAACAAAGTGAAATTGTTTCCAAATCAAAACAATAAATACAGTTATTTCTTTTCAAAATAATTCTTTTCTAATTTTAAAAATGATATTAATAATTTTTTAAGAAAAATATTAAGTTTGATAATTTTAATTTTGAATTTTATTTATTTTTATTTATTTGTATTCTTTAAAGAATATGATATTATTATAATTTCATTCAATGAAAAAACGAAAAAGCAATAAAATAAAAAAAAAAAAAAAAAAAAACAATTGATTGATGTTGATCAATTATAAAAAAAAAACAAAATTGTTAATTTTCAATGATTTTTTTTTTTTTAGGCTTGGTTTGGCTTTTCTTTTTCTTTTTTCTTGTTTGTGATTTTTTTTGTAAATTTTTATTGATTGTACCCAATTCCATAATTTCGATAACATCATGTACACTATTTGTTCTTTTATAAAGCGGAAGTTTTTTTGTTTTGGGCTTTTGGCTATCAATTCTTTTTAATAATTGTATTTCATTGTTATCAAGCGGTTGAAATTTTTCATTTTTATTAAAATTATAGACTGCCTTTGGTAGGAAATTAGATTTACCATTCTGTGTTGCTAACCAAACTTTCGTATAACCCTTTAACAGTTTTTCTTGGAATCTTGTACTTTCATGGGAAATTGAACGATACAATTTGGGAACATTTGGTTGCATTGATTTGGTCTGTTCGGATGTTGAAATATACAGATTATTGATTGGTAGCACATTCGCGGACTGTGCTCTTAATATTTTTGACTTTTTAATTAAATTGATTTTATTATTTATTTTCAATTTTTGTTCCTTGCGAATCATGGAAAAGGTGGAAATGAGTTTAGCAATGACACGCACTTTATTTTGAATATTAACTATTCTTTCTTTGTTTAGGAAATCCTTTGTATAAATGTTTTGTTTTGTATTCTCTTTTGATTTTGATTGGGTTCCTTCTTTATTTTTCATCAAACTAACACTATCTTCTTCTGTTAGATTGCCGATTGTTGTCCACACTGAAAGAATTTTGTCAGTAATAAACGGCACTGACCATTCAAAGGTATCCATGAAATCTGGCAAGGAATATGGCTCCTTGACTTGTTTAAATTCCTTTATTGTTACAGATCGATCTTTGTATTGAAAAACAGCGCCCTTGTTGCCCGAATTGGAATAATTTGGTGCGGAAAAGATTGTTATCAATGTGGGGAAATTTGTTTCATCCCATTTTTTATACATCTGGTATCCCCGATCTTGTGCCTCATGCGCCCTAATTACACACGTTAATTCATTTTCAATGAGAAAGTCGACAACTGCATCATACGAATATTGAAATGAGCATCTTCTTGGCGAATTAAACACAAACCTTTTGCTGCTACCCTTGCTTGAATTATAATTCGGAAATGGATCAGACCAAATGAGATCTGTAAAAAGACCCTTTCCTGGTGGATCTCGAAATCTATCAATTTTATTGATCATTTCAACATCAGATAAATGTGGCGAAATTCCCGCATGAACACAAAAGAATTGTTCGTCGACAATTGCGGCAAGTGGTAAACACTCGCACGTTTTCATGATCGCGTCGTATGTTTCCTGATCATATTTATAAATTGCTTCAGTTTTGAAATTAAAAAATTTTGAAAGATCTCTGGTTTCATGATTTCTACACAATTCAATAGATGATTTAAATATTATAACAAATAATCAGAGAAATTTTGATTAAAAAAAGTTTAAAAAAATAAAAAATTGTTGAAGAAATATGAATATAAAAAAGAGTTATGTTAAAAAGGTTTCGATCCCATCCTACTTTTTTCCAAATATATTTATTTTTTTTGATCGAAATAATACTTTATCTCAATAAGATGATCGCTATATCCCTTAAGTGGCCGACATGTACGAATCCGGATTTTAAAATTTTTTAGATATTTAGTTTTTATGATGAAAAAAAATTGGATGAGACAAGAAACCTGAGTTGTGGGATATTTAGTTACCGAGATCTCGTTCAAAAAAACAGTAGATCGCGAAATTTTTAATTTTTTCAAAATTGTTTTTGAGTTTAATTTGATGAATAATTATAAAATTTTGAATTTTTTTTTGAAAAAATTTGATTTTTTAATTTTATAGTGATATTTACATCAAGTGATATTTTATGTATTATGCCTCTTTTATATTACTTAGGATGGTTCAAATTTGTAAAAAAATATCGAAAAAATCTAAAATTATAAAAAAATTAACAATTACTAAAATTTACACTTTAATTTACCTTTAAACGATTCATTCATATCAAAAGAGGGTGGACCAAGACAAAATTTTAATCATTAATGTTACCAAAAGAATTGGGTGGTTTTAGGGCGGGCGCGCGAAGCGCGTACGGCCCGAAACCCCCAATCTCTTTTGATAACATAAATGATTCTTATTTTGTTATTATCTACCCCTTTTTGATTAAACTATTTATATGTTATTATTTCAAATTAAAATGTATTTTTCTAACAATAATTTTGAAAATTGTGAAATTTTTGAATTTGATTTGTGCTTCAATATGGTGTTTAATTGTAGAAAAGTTATATCAAAAAACATTTCAAATGAAAAAAAATTCAAATTTTTGAAAAATAATTTTCGAAAATTCATTTCATTGGACCAATTAAGTACAAAAATAATTTTGAAAAAATTAAAAATTTCGCGATCTACTGATTTTTTGAACGAGATCTCGGTATCTAAATATCCCACCACCCAGGTTTCTTGTCTCAACCAATTTATTTTCATCATAAAAATTAAATATCTAAAAAAATTTAAAATCCGGATTCGTACATTTGGCCACTTGTGGGATATATTTTTTTTTAAACTAAAACATTTTATTTGGGGAAATTTAAGTAAATAAATTTTGATAACTACTGATAAGAAAGAGATTGTCGATCTAAAAAGGTTATTATTGAACTGTAGTCAATGTGGAATGATTTAGGGAAATCCTTTAGTAATTAGGCAAAGTTTGAAAATTTTCTGATCTTCTTTTTTGGAATTCTAACAAAGTAAAATAATTTGTATTTTACCAATAATTTCGATTCTAGAAATGTAATTAAAAGTTATTTTAGAAGAGTTTGAAAATAAAATTTACGACGTTGTTAATCTCATAAATCCCAAAAGACGGCACGTCTCAATTAAAAACTCTTTGAACTAATAATTTGGTTCAAAGAACCAAATAATTAGTTCCAAGAAAGTTCAAAAAAAAAGTCCATCAAATTATGCGTACTGTTTGGAAATCGAATAAATTCCATTTCGTTATTGAAAACAATGTCCATATACAAACATGGTTTTTTTCTCTTTTCTAAAAAAAACTAATCTCATTTATCAAAAAAAAATTTTGTTTGTTCTCTTTTTTCTTCGGAAAAAGGAGAGAAAAACCCATTAATAAGAGGTTTTGGAAAGGAGAAAAAATAAATGATCTTTTAAAAAAAAAAAAAAAAAAAAACATTTTTTTTACTATGTCAAGTCAAGAAATTTTAGAGGAATATTCAAAATCAGTAATTGTTAAGAACGCCAATAGACGCATGCAGATTTTTAAGTTTGATCGTTTTCAAGAATTGGCTGACAAACGGAAAATAAAAGGATAGATAGATCTCATTGAATGGATGAACGATCTAGTTTATCTCTATAAAATTTAAACCAAGTTTTGTCACCGATGATGAAAATGTAAAATTTAACTTCAATGTTTTTATATACTCAATTGTGAGAATAAGATCCTTTGGAGAACAAGTACTTCAAAGTATTAGTAAAAAATAGTAAACTTTTTTTTGTAATTGTTTTTGTTTGTTTGGTTTTATTTTACCTTTTTTTTGTTTCGACAAGTTAGATCTCGAGTTGAAAAAATACATAGCAACTCATATTGTTTCATTTGTTCAACAGTCACCTTTTATGTTTCCTCGTTTTGGCTCTCCTTCCAGACTCAAAATATGAGATTGTTCTAGTGCTAAGATGATATTAATCGTCGTTCTTCGAACTCCTCAATATCATCTTATATCACTTCGAACAATCTCATATTTCTCGTTCTTCCAAGCCAAACTCGTCACATAACAAGGAGATTGTTTCCGAATCAAAACAATAAAGACCGTTATATTTCATCCTATACAATAGACGTACTTGTTTTTTTTTAAATATTTTTCACCATTTAACTAAAAATAAAATTAATTTAATTTATCAACACAATTATGAAAAAATGTTTTGAAAAAAAAATTAAACATTTGCTAATTTTTTTACTTTTTAATAACTTCAATTATAATAAACACTATTGGTTAATAAAAGATCTTGGATCAAAAAACATTTTCGATCGAAATAAACAGTTTAGGTCAGTTGATTCAGAAAAAATGAAATGAAAAGAAAAATCAAAAAAAAATGAATTAAAAGAAAAATTTGATAAAATCAAAATTATTTCCAATTTGAATAAAATTGTCTTATTGTGATTCTTTTAACTGTTTTAGCTGTGTACAAATTTTTTGATTTTTTATTGTGATTGCTAATAGTTAAATGAAGGGGTCATTTAATCTGGCAATGAAAGACTTTTAAAGTGAATATATTTGAGACTTCCAATTCAAAGATTGTCATAATATACACAGTCATTCGAAGTATTTGAAACTTAATTTCGTTTTCAAATTTTTGAATATTAGTTTAGTTTGCAATGCTATTATTTGAAAATCAAAAGAAATGAAAGTTTTTAAAAAAAGAGCATTCTTTTCAAAAGTGGGATATTACACATTGAAAGAACAGGTATAGGTTGATTTTTAAAATATTACATAAATAAATGATCTTTTGAAAAGAGTTATCTGATATCTCATTCAAGCATATTATTGTATTTTTAAATTCAAAAAAAAAAAAAAAATATTATTATGAAATAGGATTTACATTTAAAAATATCATGCAACAGAATACATGGAGTCTCCTATTATAATATGTTTTACTTTTCAAAAAGGATAAAAAATTAAAAAATCATATTTCATTTTCAAAAATTGTTTACAAATGCTTCTTTATCAATAGTTAATTTGAAGAGTTAAAATACTATTTTTCTTTATTTATTGTGAGAAAGGAGTAATCAAAGAAAATTTACTAAATAAAAAAAGAGAAGAAGAAAAATAATTAAAACATTAAAGTAAAAAAAAATCAACTAGTGATTAAAAACTTGAACAACTGTTTATTAATTTTTTTTCTAAGAGTATATAATTAAAAATTTTTAAATTCGAATTATTTGATTTCTTTTTCACAAAAGGGTATATCTTCTTAAAAGATTAAAGAGCTGCTCGTATGCTTTTTTAATTGCTTATCTCAAACCAAACTGACGCATTTAATATTCAAAGAGAGTGTTTAAACTAATAATTCTTTGGTTAATTTTTCTTTCCTTTTTTTTTCTTTTGTTTTCAAAATTAAAGGTAACTAAGCAATGTAAACTAAAATTCAAAAATTTCCACACAGCTAAAACGTTTCAAACAATCACAATAATACAATTTCATTGAAATTGGAGATAATTTTGATTTTTGTAAAATATGAAAATCATTTTTTCATCTTTTTAGTTTTTAGTTTTCATTTCATTGTTTGAATTACGTAATTTGTTTCGTTGGATCAAAATTTTTTTCGAACCATTGATATTAGGTTAAAGTTGAGTTCTTTAAAATGGAAGAACTCAAATAAAATTAGTTGGTAGTATCTAACCATTTGATAGATCAATAATTCCTAATAGAATTTAAACAAATTTACTAATGTATTTTTTTGTTTTGCTCTCTCCAAAATTTTTAACACACCCTTGATTTATTTGTATTAATAATTATTTATTTATTGTTTTGTGAGTATTGTAATTTATAAACAAGTGTTAACATTTCAATTAGTGAATGGTTCTAATTTGGTAAATCTTCTTGAATTGATTAAATAAGTTTTTTTTTTTCACAAATCGAATTTTGGTGTGTTAAAAATTTTGAATTGGGGTTTAGAAAATAAAGAACAGCCCGAGATATTCTAAATTGAATTTCTAGTTTGTTTTTGCTTTTCTTTACGAAATTAATCAAGAAAATGATCGGTAATATAAATAAATACAACTTTCTTTTGATCTGGGGTTTCCCCGTCCTGTTTATACATGATGATACTAATTTATACTTTGGTCACACAAAGGTTATTATTATTTTGTTTTTCTTTTAATATTTTAACTATTTTTCTTCTTGTTTTTTTTCTTTTTTTATTTTGATAATTTTACTTCATTCTTTCAATAAATAAATAAAGGAATACACATTTCTATTTTTTTATTCCATATTTTTTTATAAAAATAATTTTTGAAAAAATTCTTCATATGTAATCGTAAGAGATTAATAATATTTTTATCAAAATAAAATTATATATTTTAAATTGCTAGTTTTTTCGAGAAATATAATTCGTCTTTTTAAGAAATTGTGATTAAAAAGAAATAATTAATTGATTAAAAATAGGATGAAAATAATAATAAGTAGAAGAAGAAGAAGAAAAAGAAGAGAATATAAAGAAAAAAAAAATAAATAAATTACCCTGTTGTATTGTATTATTTTGTTTGATTAAGTATTGTTCATTTTGTGATTTATTATTGATAAAATAAAAGAATTATAAAAAAAATAGAATAAATTATTTAAATAATTGAGAACAAAATAAATTATAAAAAAATTCAAAAGAGATTATAATTGTTTAAAAAAATTTTTTTCTTATTTTTATAAAAAATATTTTTATTTGAAAATATTAGATCATATGGGCTTTTAACAAAATTTCAATTGTATAAATAATATTAGCATAAAATAAAGAAAACAGAAAAAAATGTTCTTCATTTATTGTAAATTTATCAATATTATTATTGTATAAAAAAATAATAATTAAAAATGTTTTTAGATTGTTTTATTGTTTATTTTTCACCAATTATTCCAAGTAGTTTTATTATACATGTACTTTTTGAAATGGGAAGTAGTGTTGGTTTTTGGAATCAACTAAACAAATGTTGTTGTATAACCACCAAAAGAATCTTTAATAAATTTTTGTTAATTTTTTTTTTTTCAATAAATGAAATATATAATGATATTTAAAAATTTTTTATTTGGGTTTAAATTAATTTATCTCAATAATTTATTTATAATTTTGTTTTTTACTCAGTTAATTATTTTATTAATTAAAGGTAATTCGTAAATTAATGAAAAAAAAAAAAAAAGATCATGAATAATTTTTTTAATTTTTGTAAAATAGGAAATGCTAAAAGTAAAACTTCAGTTAATTTGTATAAATTAAAACTTTTTTGAAGTGTTCTATTTTAAAAAAGTGGACATTCAACCTTTAAATGTGAGTACAGCTTGAGGTGGGAAGAAAAGCACCTTTTCAAAAAAATTACCCACTTTATTAAAACAAAAAACTTTTAAAAAAGTAAAAATTTTTTCATTTGATTATAAATGTGCAAAAATGATTTCTTAATTTTTCATGTTTTTTTGGTACAATTGCGATTTTTTCATTAATGGTGATAATTTTTTAAAACTTTTTTTTGAGTTTTCGTTTTTCAAAAAGTAAAAGACTTTTTTAAATCAAATTTTTTTTTTATGGGACTGCCCATTCTATAAAGAAAATCGAATAATTTGGATTAAAGGTTTAATTCAAAATAACAAAAATAATAAGAATAATATCTTTCATATTATTCGAAATAAAGACTCATCATTTATTTTATCATTAGTTAATGATAAAGAGAATTATGATTCTTTATTGAAATTTCTAAACAAAAATTTAGAAATTAGGTAAAGTGCCTAGGTTTTTTTTAATTTAAGAAATAAACTGAAAATTAAATAAATTTTCTGTTTATTTCTTAAATTAAAAAAAACCTAACGGCTGTAAGAGGAAATTAATTTCCTCCCTTCATAATAAAAAAAAATAAATAAATAAATCAAAACTTTTTGTAAGTTTTCTATTTTAAAAAAGTGAGCATTCAACCTTTAAATGAAAGTACAGGGTTGGTGTGGGAAGAAAACACTTTTCAAAAAAAGGCACTTTTCACTTTATTAATACATAAAATTTTAAAAAGGTTTTAATTCTTTCAACCTCAAAAAAAAAAAAAGTATTCGCTTTTTGAAAATATAAATGTATTTGTTCCAATAATTTTGAAATTTTTGAATATGAAAAAAGAAAACTAAGCACAGAAAAAAACAGAAATTCCCGAAAGAGACCAGCTTCTCTCAAATGATTTAAAAAAATTGTGAAAAAAAAAAAAAGAATCCATTACAATCCTCAAAATAGGTTGGTTAGTTTCTGTTGACTGTTTTTAATCATTTTAAAAATTTTTTAGTATCAGCTTTAAAAAAAAAACAAATTTCTATCAGATCCTCTTTTTTTCACGACTACACTTGCAATTGATATTTAATATACCAAGTATTTTAAAGAGGAATTGGTGATTCGTATAATCTCACATATTTTTATTCAGTGAGATCTAAGATGGAAAAAATGAAATATTTATACTAAATTTGACTAAATTTCTTTTCCTATCTAAAAAAGAAAAAGAAGGTTGGTAAAAAACAGCTTTTTGAGAAAATTTTTCTTGAAAGCAATTTTTAGAACACTTAGAAATTTTCAAAGTTTTCTATTCTTTTTTTTTTTGATGTATTCGCGAAGTTAAGAGGGCTCTAAAAATTGTTTTGATAAATCAAAATGGAGAAAAATTAAAAAAAGTTAGGAATTATTGTTTGCCATTTTCTGATTTGTTTAGAATATGATAAAAGCATGGTAAAATATATGGGCGTGAATCGGAATTCACCAAAATCCTCATTTTCTGAAAATAAATCAATTTTTATCAAAATCACTTTTTAAAATTTTTTTTTTTAAAAAATAATAAAAAAATTGACTATTTTTTGAATATATTTATTTTCATTAGATCGATTAAATTCAAAATTCCACAAAAACTTTTCCACAACAACTCAACCCAAATTTCTCTTGGGTCTAACCATTGTGTTTTGCGAGAAATAACACAAACAAAAAAAATTGTCACGCCAAAATAAACCAAAGGCTTTGGGGTGTTTGGTAATCAAAATTCGATTCAAATGACCAAATAAAGTAAATTCTATTCTTGAAAGAGTTCTTGAGAACTTCAATCCAAGAAAAAAACCAAAAAAACAAAAGACAAAAACAAAATTCCTTTCGAAGGATTATTATGATTTGTGGTTACAATGAAACACTCAAGAAACCCAATCCCAAAATTCATAGACATATGATCTTTGAAAGTTATGGTTTTTTTATTTAGAGTTTTTGACTGTTGAGAGAAAAATGTTTGACACAGAAAAATGATTGGACACCATTTTTAATTGAGAACCTTAGTAAAATTGAAAATCAAATCCTATTGATAACTAGGTGAATTTTATATAAATCCTGGTTTAAATGTGTTACAAGTTCATTAATTTGTGGTGTGTGTAGAATACTCATTTGAATGGTTGATAACTAAAGTAGATCATGCTATTTTAACAAAAATCACAGTTTTCGTAAAGTTTACTATTAATTATGAAAATGGTAATTTTTAAACTTGCTTTAGATTATAAGAGATAAGATTTTGAAATAGTAGAATTACCTTAATCGTTATTCTAAAAAGTAGATTATTGTTATTTTCTTTAGTTATTTCACAAACGATTGAAATTAAAAATCATTTTCAGTAAGGTTCCCAATTAAAATTGCTGTCCAACTATTTTTCTGTGTCCAACATTTTTCTCTCAACAGTGAAATGATCTTCATTTTTTAAGAAAGAAGATCTTGATTATTTTTCTATTTTCATTCTCAATGTTTCTTTATCAGGGAAATCTAGTTTGCAGTCTCTCAAAATTTCTTCTGAATTTTTTATTAAAAAAATACAAAAATGATATTTTGACCCAAATTGGAGAATATTTCAATAAGTTTGACTTAACAATTCAAATGAAGGTTGGATCAAAACACGTTAAGAAAAATTGGTAAATTTGCAATGTAGGCTTAAATATCACTGTTTACAAAAAAAAAAAAAAAAACGGTATTTTTTTTTCATAAAGCATCATTTTCAAAAGAAAAATTTTAGCATTCTAAGAACAAGTGATACTGAAGTGTGTTTAAACTAATTGGGTGTACACAAAATAAATGCAAATATGATCAAATGAAAATAAAAGAAAAAACCTGATTTTGATTCAAGAAAAAGTAAAAAAATGAAAAAAAAAATAAAAAGAAAGAAATAAAAAAACAAAAAAAAAATAAAAAAAATAAAATTGTTTACCTCTTAATAAAAAACAGGCGTTTGGATGACTAATTTTGAGAGCAAAAAGATACAAAACAATTTCAGTCGCATAATTGCCACGATCGACATAATCCCCAAGAAATAAAAAATGGTTTTGGTTTTCTTTGCATGGCTCAACAGCTTCAATAATCGAAACAAGATCGAAAAACTGTCCGTGCAAATCACCAAATATTAAAACGGGGGAATCGATTCGAATTAAATTGGGTTCTTTTTTGAGTGTCTTTCGTGCAAATTTGCAAATCTTTAAAATATCCTTTTTGAAAAGCTTTCCTTCTCTTTTGAAATGCTTGAAAATAGCTTCATAATTGGGTTTCTTGCTTTTGTTTGGAAACACAATTTCGCTTGCAAGCCTTCCTCTAACCAGCTCCCGTGCCTTTGTGATCTGTCGATCTTCTCCACAGTTGACAGTGCCTCTTTCATAGTCGCTTGACTGTTCAGATTCGCTTGTGGTAAGTGAACTTACATCAGAGTTGGTCTCGAAATCGGATTCAGAGAGACTTGAAGTTGTGTTTGTATTTGTGTTTGTGTTTGTTTGTGTTTCGGTATTTTCACTATTTGTCAATTCTTTCTCGTTTTCAGAAGAATTACTTAAATAAAACGGTGAATTTTCGGTCATTGTTTGATAAAAAAATATATTGTGGTTCAAAAAACTGAAAAAATGAAGTTAGGAGTTGAAAACATAATAATTTTGTTCGTCTAATCTCTGTGGAAATATAAGTCAAGAAAAATTTGCTTTGGTTGTTTGAGTTTTTCCCAAACTTTACCAATAATTTTTTGTTAAAGGGTCAACATCCCTTTTCGAAAAAAATTTGCCAGTTCGAAGATTTTGCTTTTTTTACTTATGTGAAAATGTATTATTACCAAAAACCCGTTCTTTTCTGTCTTTGAAATTTAAATTTGATAAAATTTCAACTGATATTCCTTTTTTTCAATTCTTGAAAAAATTTGTTTCACTTTGAACTATTAATTCACCCACAATTTATTTCATGGTGACAACAATAAAAAAAAAGAACCAAATCAATAAAGAAAAACTTATGTGAGGATCTCTTTCATTGATTTCCTTTATTAGCGAACAAAAAAGAAAAATGAAGGGTAAAGAAAATAAATTTCATAATATTTAACCAAAGTTAAATAGACAATTTATAATAAAATAAATGGAACAAATTTTTCATTTAACTTTCCAAAAAAAAAAACGAGTTTTATAAATCAAGTACCATTTTAAATTTATTAGTTCTTCATACAAACCTCAACTAATAATTTTTCTTTGAGAAATTGGGGATCCTAGATTATTTATTTCAATTTTTGGCATGTGATTATTTTGAAAATCTAAATGAAAAATTTTATCTATTTATTTTAAAATAAACAGTATTATCAAATACAAAATTTGAAAATATTACAAGAATTTGAATTGAAAGCTTCAAACAGCAAATACTCAAAAATTTATTGTTTATTTTCAAAAAAACATTTTTTTCAAAAGTAATTGTTTCAATTTGGATGAGCAGTCAAAACGAAATCGAAGAAAAGAAAAAAAAAAAAAGAAACAATAAAAAACAAAACCACAAACAAAAAAACAAAACAAAGGATGTAGAATTTAATACCCGTTATGAAATACAGGAAGGAAAAAGGGATCCAGGAAAGGAAGACTTAGACTACATTGTGGCTGTTTATACAAAACAACTCCGGAAGGTTTTAATCCCAGTTGCCGTCACCATGCTCCTCGTTGTGCTAGTTATAAGAACGGCTTACAAAGATAAGCCAGAAGAAGGCGCCTTTAATGACATTATGGTTTATAATGAAAGCGACGAAGACTCTGCTGGGTTTAGGTTTGGTGGAGCATTGCTAAATGCTGTTATCGTAATAGCTGTAATCTTGGTAGTTACCTTAATAATGGTGTGCCTTTATATGAAGGGCTTTGACTGGATACTTGTTGGATGGGTTATCTTTTCTGTTTTTATTATTCTAACATTTTATGGTTTACTTACTTGGTTGTAAGTTGTTTGTTTTTTTTCTGAGATATTTTAAATTGTTCAATTTTTTTTTTTTTTATTTTTATTATTCTCACCATCCCAAGTATTTGAGGGATTTTTCAAAAATAACAAATCTTTATAATTCAATAATTAAACAAAATTTCAAATCACATTTAAACGAACCAAGTTCATTTTTTCTTTTCAAAAGTAATTAATTAATTAAAAAAAATCCATACCAACAAATTGATTTAACAAAAATTCTTTTCATTGGTGATTCAATTTCTCATTTCTCATTTCACATTTACTTTCCAAATAACCCAACTGAATTTTTTGATTTACAATTAAAATCGATTTGACATTTTTTCTTTAATGGTCATCACATTTTTACATTCTAAAATTGAAGTAAAAGTTCTATTTCAAATATTTTATAACTATTTTTTTACTTCATTTAAAAACTAAAACCAAGTCCAAAAATAAGGTTGGTTCTTAGAATCTAAATAGAATTCAAAACAACACATTCAAACAAAATTTGAGAATGATCAATTTACCATTCTTAAAAATTCTTTATTGGCTAACTTGATTTTGGGGGTAAATTGTGAAAAATAAAACAAAAAACACTAGCACCTTAAAAATTCTATTCAAATTAGATAAATCTTTTCAATCCCAAGAAAAATAAATACTTTATATTCATTGTAGAAATTAAGTCCAAGTGGGGTTTAATTTCTCAAAAAACAGGAAAAAATCTAATTTGAAAAAATTTATTAATTTTTCTTGTTCTTTTCAACAAAATCAAAACAAAATGAAAAATTGGAATTTTCAATGAAAACCTTTGTAAAAGGTGAATTTTATGGGATTTTTTGTTGATTTTTTTTTTTCCATTCATGCGAAATTGGTGTTCAAAAGTTTAACAGTATGTATATTAATTTATTTTGAACAATTTCAATTTCATATATATCTTCATTGATCAGTGAAAAATAAAGAAGAATATTATTATAAAAAAATTTCCTTTTTACTTCCATTTTACAATTAAAATCTATTTGACAATTTTTTTTTCATTTTACAATTTTTTTCAGGAGTGGTAAGCACATTTTTGTATTTTGAAAATAAAACATACACGAGAAAATACTGAAGAAAAAATTTTTTTTGGAGTGTCACAAGATATTGAAACTTTGAAATCATAATACCATTCGTTGCTCTATTTATGTAAATAATTAACTTTAATTAGAATCAGAATCTTAAAATTCTCAAATATATAAACATTTTTTTTGAATAAATTTTTTTTTGTTTTATTAAAATTTGTTTTAATCGACAAGTGTGTTCAAATGGAACCTCAGAATTAAATAAAGAGTAAACCGCAATAAGATATACCCGCAAAGGGCTGTCTTTTAAACAAACCATTTCTTTATAATACCAAACAAGAAAGTTCACCTTTCCTCAGTAAACTTGTTGAAATCAAGAATGGGAAAAAAAACTTTCAAATTTTATTTTCTGAGGTTTGTTTCTTCTTTAACTTCCTAAATTGAAAGGTTCAAAAAAAAAAAAAAAATATCCACTCTTATTGTTTTTTATAAACCAAAACACTTTTTACAAAATTTTTTTTTAATATTTTTTACAAATATTAATATCAAACTAAGCAAAAACAAAAAGTGTTACTTCAACAATTCAAGGAAAAAAAAGCTATTTGATTATAAATTAAAAAAAAAACTTCAAAACATTCATTATATTTTTTTTTTTTTGTACAAATTTTGAAAATTAAATATTTTGTCCTGTTTGGAGATTGATCTTAAAAGAAAAGTCCTATCACATTTGAATAGAATTCAGAAAATCACCTAAAAGGAAATATAATTAAACTATCTTGATTTTAATTTTGCTAAGAATAAATTTGAAATATTTTACTTTTTTCCATTTCAGAAATTGTTTTTTTCAATAGTAGAGTTTAAAATTGAATCTTAATCATAAATTCTTTCAATATATTCCCTATCTTTTGAGTCATTATATACAATAAAAGATAATAAATTGTTGGTTAATGTCCAAAAAGGGTGTTAGTTAAAAAAAGGCGAGAAACTCAACTTTGAAGAATTTCCAGTTCTTTAAACATAAAATAACAAATGTAAAATTTCTAAAACTCTTTTTTTGATCTCTTCTCGAATTATCTGGCCACTCATTTTCAAAACCAAAGAGAAATTGTCTTTGAAATTTTAATTAACTTTTTAAGAAAATTTCATCAAAATTCCTTCAGAAATTCACTTGAATACAGAACACTAAATTTGAAAAAGAAATAAGATTCCACGAAGAATTTTGAAGTCTTGAAAAAAGTTTTAAAAAATCCAGAATGAAAAAAACAAAATAATTTTGAAAAAGAAAACTTTTTTGTTTAACTTTTAACAAGTTACTTATATTGATAAGCCAAACCTTTAAAACAAAAAAAAAACACCAAGGTCTTAAAGAACTTAATTCTAAAAGTTAAAAAGAAGAAAGAATATTTTCAAGACTTTTTGAAAAATCAAATCACAGAAATCACAGAAACCTGAATCTCAACCTTTGATTAACTTTTTGATTTTTATTTCTCAAGAGTAAATTCATCCACTTTGATGATTTACCATAATCTTAAAATAGTTCTACAAATAGGTATTCTAAATGATAAATTGTGAAATTCTCTTAAACTAGATTTTAAGTTTGAAAATAAATTGATTTTAATTTTTACAATTTAAAAAGTTTTTACCCCGTTTATTGTCATTTTGATCACAGCCGCGCTATAAATAATATTTATCGCAATACAATATAATCTAGAGATTTTTTTTCTTTTTTGAGATAATTCTTTTAGATACCAAAAAAAAATGATTTATTCAACCGATTAAAAACAATATTTCTCTTTTTTTAAGAAGGGTGGTTATAATTATTAAAGTTTTAAACTCATTTTACAATTTTTACTTAGAAATTGTGTTTTTATTTAAATATGAAATTAGATTCTTCAAAATAAAATTTTCTTGAAGGTATTTGAAAATTCAGTAATTTTCTCCTCAAAATTCTAAATCAATTTTTTTCTGACAAAAATGATTTAAATTCTTATAACAATTCTTGTCGATAAGACCAAACCATTTGTTAAAAAAAATTTTTCAAAATTATGGAACATTATTTTTTGTAATTTTTTTTTCATATTCTGAAAACTAGAAAATGACTTTTTTCAAACTTTAAAGAACAAAAAAAATTTACTTTTTTTTTTATGATAATAATTTTTGGCGTTATATCAAATATTCATTTATTAAATCACCCATACTTCAATTAGTTTTATTGGCTGAGATTTGAATTGTTTTTGTTTGTTTTTCAATATATCAACAAAATATATTTATTTCAAAATCAATACTTTCCAACAGAAAAAGCAAAAAATATGGATTACACAATTTCCAAGAATTAACTTAATTACTAATAAAAATAATATCTTTTTTCTTTTCTTTTTTTTTTATTATTGAAGAAGTGCAAAATTACACTCTAGTTGCACTTAGACTTAAATTTCCTTGTGAAAATATATATAAAGTAAACTCCAATTCAAAAATTTTTAACCTACCAAAATTCGATTTTTGAAAAAAAAATGTTATTTAATCAATTCTAGAAGAAATACCAAATTAAAACCATTCACTAATTGAAATTTTAACACTTGTTTATAAATTACAATACTCACAAAACAAAAAATAAATAATTATCAATACTGATAAATTATCGGTGTGTTAAAAATTTTGGAGAGAGAAAAACAAAAAAATGAATTTAAAATTTGTAAAAATTCTATTAGGAAATATTGATCGATCAAATCGTTAGATACCATCGGCTAATTTTATTTGAATTCTTCTATTTTGAACAACTCAGCTTTAACATAATATCAATCAATCATGTTTGAGAAAAAAAATTTGATAGAACGAAACAAGAACATAATTCAAAAAATGAAATGAAATGAAAACAAAAAACTAAAAGATGAAAAAATGATTTTCATATTTTTTAATAATGTAAATCATTTCCAATTTTCATGAAATTCTATTATTGTGATTTTTTGAATCGTTTTAACCGTGTGGAAAATTTTGAATTTAAGTTTAGTACATTTTTATTTTGTTATTAATGAATATTCTATTATCATTTGTGGTTAAATATACCTTTCCACGGTACAAACAAATTACTAAAATAATGTAATTAACTGGTGGATTTTTATGTTTGCTAATAAGTTTATTAATTTGTCTGTATAATAGGGAAATAAAACAATACAATTTTTTAGTTTGTGATAAAAGAGATTATCGGGAGTTCAATCGATTTTCACTAATTTATTTTTTTTATTTCACTAATTGAAAGATTTTTAATAAATTTAATAATAATTTCTGAAAATATATTTGCTAACTCAAAAAAATTGAGATTTCTTTTTTTTTTCTTGACCAAAAATTTAAATAATAAAGCACCTATTTTGAAAATATTGATTATTATTTAGTGTTTGTTGAATTTTGAAAAATCAATTTAATTTTTTAAGAATAAATCAAAAATAAAATTTGTCTCAAATTTTTTACAACAATTTTTTGTATTTATACGAGAATTTGAAAGTTATCAGGATTTTTTAATAGTTTCAGAAATATTCATTAATTTCAGTTAAAAAACAAAAAAAAATGTGGTAATCTACATATTAGTAAAAAGATAATTTATTAATTAATTGATTGATTTGTTAGTAAGATTTACCTATTTTTGATCCTCTTTAATATCCCGAGATTTAAAAAATAAAACTCAAACAAAAAATAACAATAAAATAAAAAATAAAAAAATCATAATAATAATCTTAATAATCTTTTCCCTATAATAATAAATTTATTCTTCAATTTATAGAGAAATTTTCCAATATTTAAATAAATCCTTGGATTGGATTAGTGCTTTAATCGTCATTATAAATTTTGGCGTTGCTGGGACAATAAGTATTACTTGGAAAGGTGCAAAAATTGTTAATCAAATCTATTTAATTATTATATCTGTGCTCTTTGCAGCAATTTTGTCAACCCTGCCAGAATATACTACTTGGATTCTCTTAGTGTTATTAGCAATTTATGATCTTGTTGTAGTGTTATCACCAAAGGGCCCATTAAAAATGCTTGTCGAGACAGCTGAAAAAAAGGGAAAGCCCATCCCTGGTTTAATTTATAGTTCAATGGTGTGGTTTATGAGTAAACTTGAAAAAAACAAAACAAAGAAGAAGAGGAAGAATGAACTGAAGAATGAAAAGAAAAAAACTAGTAGTTCTAGTGAATCAAATACTTCAGAATCTGACCATTTTTTACAAAATAATAAAATTCTAAATTCTAATTCAAGCGAAAGTGAAGAAAATCTAATTAAAGACAATCATGAAATTGATAAAGAAGAAAGTGAAGAAAATGAAAAAAGCAAAACAAAGATCAAAATTAGCAAAAAGAAAACTAAAAAAAAGAAAAAAAAAGATGACAATAGTTCTGCGTTACTTGACCATTCTCCAAAATTAGGATTAGGTGATTTCATTTTTTATTCGTTATTAATAAGTAAAGCTGCCTATCAAGATTACACAACAGTTTTCACATGCTTTGTTGCAATACTGATGGGGCTATCGTTAACTTTATTTTTTTTGGCATTATTACAAAAGGCGCTTCCTGCTCTCCCCTTATCAATCTTTTTTGGTATAATCTTTTTTTTCATTACTTCAAATGTTTTAGTACCTATGAATTCTTTACTTTTCCAGGACCATGTATTTCTTTAATTATTTTTTCTTGTCCTATTAATAAAAATATTAAAAATAAAAGAATAATATAATTTCTTTTTTCTTTTTGTTTTTTTTTTTTTGTCATTCTAATTAAGAATTTTATGTGATTTGTTAAAGAAAAAAAAAAAAAATGAAAAATTATGGTAATATACTATTAATGCTTTATTGATCTACCTTTTGAAATTAAAAATGTTTAGATTATTCTATTAACTATTTTTATTTGTAGCTAATGAAAATAAACTTTTGAATAGATTCTTTTTGTCCAGATTTTTGAGTTCCTTTTCGTTAATTTCGAAAATAGATTGAGATCTAGAATAAATTATTTTGATGTTCTATTACAATTATTTAAGGATTATCTAAAATAAGACCACTATTACCTTCGCATGAATTAAAACATGAGTGGAAAAATGTTCTTTATGTCTTAATAACCAGAAGAACGATCAAATTTCAAAAATCTACGAATTGGTAATTTTGATAGATCAGTTTCTTATGAGCAAACATATTACTGAAAACCACAACCCATCCATTTTTGTTCTGAATTTCATTTTTTTTAGCTAAAAATCGATTGTAAGACAATACTTAAATTAGAACGATCTTGTTTGGGTTCTATACATTGAATTTATCGAAATACAAATTTTTCTTTATCATTTTAAAAATAATTTAAAAAGAAAAAGGGTAAAGTTAGAAGTGTTTTTTTTTTATTTTTCATTCATTTTCATTGTTTTTTTTTCTCAAAATTTGAAAAAGATTTGTTTTATTTTTTTATTTTTTCATTTTTTTATTTTGAGAATTTTTTTGATATTATTTGTAAAAAAAGTTTTATGTGTTCTGATCTTTTTTGTAAAAATATTTTATGTATTCTTTTCGACAAAAAAAAAACACTATTTTGAGATTGTTAAGAGTATTTAAATACCCTTTAATAAATTTTTTGTTGGAAACTTGGAATAAAATATCGTCAATTTAGATTTGAAAAGAAAAAAAATTTCTTTTTCATTTTTTTGAGGTTGCTAAAAATTAGTTGCTCTGAAAAAATGACAAAAGAATTTAAAAATTCAAAAAATGTTTTTGCCTTTGAAAAATTGCAAAAAAATTCTGAAAAATTGTACATTTTAGGTTTCTGGTTAATTGAAAAAGATAAAGTGTCTAAAACCATGGTGTTTTAACCCACTTTTTCCTCTCAGTGGCCTTATTTTAGATAGTCCTTAACGACTATTTTAGAAATTGAAAAATAATGTATCGTGTACTTATCATGGGAATTGGTAGTTGGAAATCTCAAAAATTTCTTATTCAATGAGCTCTAAGAAGGAAAAAATTAAATCTTTATTCTAAATTTGACTGTTTTTCTATATAAAAATGAAAAAGAAGGTTGAGAAAAAACCTATTTTTGCAAAAATTTAACTTAAAAATAATTTTTAACATACTTAAACATTGTTAATAATTTTCTATTCTTTTTTTTTTCAATGTATTCGTTAGATTGAGATGGTTATAAAAATTGTTTTTAGGATTCAAAATAGAAAAAAATGTTAAAAAATTAGGAATTATTGTTTATTGTTTTTCTGGTATATTTAGAAATTGATGAAAACATCACAAAGTATATAAGTATTATATCAATTCCATCAAAATCTACACTTTCAGAAATAAAATCATTTTTTTTCAAAATCACTTTTTAAATTTTTCTTTTGAAAATTTAGAAAAAAAATCACTCTTTTTTACATATATTTATTTTCATATGATCAATTAAATTCAAAATTCCAAAACCTTTTCCACTACAACCAAATCCAAATTTGTCTTGGGACTAACAATCATGTTTTGCGAGATATAAAACAAACAAAAAAAAAAATGTCACATAAAATAAATCATATATTCTGAGTGTTTGGTTATGAAAATTTGATTCAAAATGTTTGAAAATAAAGTAAATACTATTCTTGAAAGAGTTCATGTGAAGCTCAATGCAAGAAAAAAAAATAACACAAACAAAAAATCAAAGATAAAATCAAAATATCTTTCGAAGGATTATGATGATTTGTGGATACAATGGAACACACCAAGTTACCTAAAGTTCACAACTCTCAGCGTCTGATCTTTGAAAGTTAAAGTTTTTTATTTAGAGTGTTTAAAATGATCTTCATTTTTTAGACAAGAATATTCTGGTTTTTTTTTCTTTTTCTGTACCACTTTTCTTAACACTTTTGTAAAAAATTTTGTAGCTTTGATCCTTTCGAAAAAATTTTTCGAAAATATAAGATTTAAAATATCAAATACAAAACAGCAGAAATTGATTAAATTTTTAGTATCTTTTTAATCTGAGTACTATTAATTGGAGTGTGTTTATTAAAATATAAAGAAGTCTTTTAGTTTTTGGGTTATGACCCAGTCTTTTTGTAAATCTGATTTTCCTTCTTCAATTTGTTTTTCTTTGTAATTTTAGTTCAGTTTAAAAAGTAAAGTCCAAAACAAATTCTTTTACATTTAAGATGATCTTTCGATTGATTATACATACTAAGATATAATCCTGTTTTCTCATGGTTTTATCGGCCAATTTTTGTAATATTAAAGGCTGATTATATATATTTTTTTAAGTAAAAGTGATTTGCAATATATGTTTTGTATTTGAACAATAATTCGAGGGTTTTGGTTAGATAATGAAGTTTAGAATCTTTTTTCAAGAATAGCATGTCACATAACCAATGTATTGAAAAATAGTTATTGATTAGCTAAATACAAAAAACATATTTTTTTCTGTTTTGGTTTGTTAATCAATGAGTTTTAACATCGAAATTGGATTTGTGACCATCTAACTTTGATAAAATCACATGTTTAAAGTTAACACACGTTGTTTTTTTTTCTAGAAATGGATTGAAAGTTTAGATCATTCCCACTATAGAAAAAAGTTATCAAATACTCTTGAATTAATTTGAACGAAATCTATTTGTGTTAGATGATTTTGTGTATTAAATTAGGGATTTATTGTTTATTTTTCACTTAAAAGAAGAGTTGGTAAAATTTATTCATTAGAAGAAAAATAGTAAACCATTGTGATTGTTCTGGACTTATTTCCAAATTTTGTTTTTATTTCAAGATTTAATTTGGATTTTCAACTATTAACTCAGATCTATTGAAAACAAGACACCTTGAAATTTCCCCCATATCACATAAAAATTCAAGTGGGTAATGATGTTTACTGATAAACTTTTTATTAATTACTAATATCTTTAAACTCACTTGGTGAATTTTATTCTCTTTTTTTTTTCTCAATTTTGGATAAATTTCAAAGTTTGAAATTATTTTTTTTTCATCAAATAGAAATCTCTTTATGACTTATCATACAATATTCTTGATTAATTTTTTCCAAGTTTTAACTGTATTTTTGTTGATAATTCCCTTAGCTTCTGAAATGACTTCTCTTAAATATTTTACCTGTTTTAGATAATTTTTTTTATAAAAAATTTTATTTTTATAAACTTCTCTTTCTTGACCAGCAGTTGATTTGGTCTTGTGATCTTTTTTACACTTTTTTCTCCGGATATTTGTTCTTTGGATCTTGAAAAAAGTTTGGTTAGACTCTAAAAAATTAACAAATTAGAGAGTCTTTTAGTTCTGATATTTTTTTAACTTTTCCATATATTTCTAATCTTATCTCCTTTTCAATTTTATCTTTCAGATTCCAAACCAAAGAACTTTAAACATTACTTGAAAGTTGGATATTTGCTTTAAAATTGATTAAAAACAAAAAAATTTTCAAAAATCAAAAAATGAACTAAAAATTGCAAAATTTGATTTTTTCGAAAAATAAACACCTTTCGAAATTTTTTACAAAAGTGTAATAATAATGTTTGGGTTCCATATATAATATTTTTCTTCAGGATTTTTCATTAAAAAACACACAAAAATGATGATTTGGATCAAAATTGGAGAATAAATTGATATATATTCCTTGACAATTATAATAAAATTTGATCAGAATATTTTAAGAAAACTTGGGAAATTGGAAATGTCGTCCTTAAATTATTGATTTTTTAAGTAATCAGAAAAATTGAATTTAATAAAAATTCTCTTTTAAACCTTAAAAAAAAAATTGAAAAATGATTCCTTTCATTTTATATGAAATTGTAAAGTAGGATTTGTTGAAAAATAAATCTAATAAAAGTTTTTTTCATTCAAACGAAAAAAATGTTAGAGAGATCAGATTTCATTGAAAATTTATTGATTTAAATCTGAAAAGCAGTTGTTTTTCTTGGTTACCCTTTTAGAATTGTCGCTCTTGTAATCTCTTGTAATTCTTTCATTTTTTATCAAGCTGAATGAAATTTTTGTTTTTCTTATTGCTAAAACATTGCTGTCATTTTCATTTTTGTTTGCCTCCCATTTTTTTTTCAATTTTTTTTTTTTGTAATGACTGAATATAAAATAGTTGTTGTTGGAGGATCTGAATTAACAATTCAATTTGTGCAATTAACTTTTAATGCTAAATATGATCCATATCTCGGAGACTCCTATCGAAGACAAGTTGTAATTGACGAAGAAACATGCTTTTTAGATAATCTTGATACTGCCGGCCAAAAAGAATACTCTGTAATGAGGGACTCATACATGAAAGAAGGGGATGGCTTTTTACTTGTTTATGCTATCAATTCAAGAAACTCCTTTGACGAGGTCTCCATCTTTCGAGAACAAATCACAAGAGTTAAAGATTCTGAAGATTTGCCAATGATCATTGTAGGAAACAAAAGCCATCTTTAAAACGAAAGAGTAGTCTCCCAAGAAGAAGGAGCAGATTTGGCAAAAAGTTTCAATTGCCCATTCATGGAAACATCTACTGAGACAATAACAAATGTAAATGAAGCATTTTTCGGTTTAGTTCGAGAAATTAGAAAAAAGAAATTTGGAAATACAAAGAAAAAGAAAAGTGGTAATGAAAAAGAAAAAAGTGGTGGTTCAAAAAAAAAATCAGGGTGCTCTATGATGTAAAGCGAAGAAGTTTTTAATCTTTTTAACGAGCTAATCAATCATAAGAAGCCTTCTCTTTTATTTTTTTTCTTTTTGATTTTTTTGTCAAGAAAAAAAGAAAACTGTTTTTGATCCAAAATAAATATCTGGAAATTTTCTTATTAAGCACAACTAAAATAGCCCAAAAATTGTGGTCTGTTTTTTTACTTAACAACACGTTTTTTTTTGAACCAATTGAGAACAAAGATTAGAAAAGATTTCTAATTACAATTCAAAGAATTTTTAATAAATGGTTAATCAACACTAGGGATCAAACGATCGAAAATCTCAAAAAAAGATCAATTTTGTTTATTCATAAAAAAGGAAAGGAGGGGTAGCTTTAAACTATAGACCAATTTTTATTTTCTCAAAGTTTACCAAGATGTTTTCTTAAAATGCTCTATAAATTAATTGAAATTTGCGGGAATTTATTCATAAAGCACGATTTGGCTTTCCGAAAAAATTTGATATCAGTATCGCGGTATTAAACTTTAAACATACTTATAATATGATAAAATCAAATATTGAAACGGAAAATGATATAACCTATATCCCTAATAAAAAAAATTTTTTATAACATGTTATAAACATGTTGTAAAGGTGTTATAAACGTATAAAATGTTCTAAAATTTTAATGTAACAACTTTTATAACATAAATGTTTGTTATAAAATATGTTATAAAATTTATAACATGTTATAAGCCTGTTATAAGAATATTTTTTCAAAAAATATTGAAAAAATCATCATATAAAAGGAAATTTTGTTATCAAAATGTTCTATAGATGTTATAAAAAAAGTTTTTTTATTAGGGATTATAATGATTGATCTCGCAAAATGTTAAGACTCAATCAGTTTTATAATAATTAGAGAAACAATCAAAAAATTTATTTTAAAGAAAATTATCAAAAAATTGTTATTAAAATATTATCAAGGCGACGGACTCGGTATATTCCAAGGAGATCCCTTATCAACGATTATATTTGCTCTTATTTCACATTTTCTTTTACTAAAAATAATACCATAACAAATAATTGTCAAATGTTTGCAGATGATTTAATTTTAATTATAAAAGGAAATAAATATTATCAAAATCAAAAATTAAATTCAATATATCAAAATATTATTCAATTTGGATTGAAACCAAATAAAGATAAAACATTTATATCAAAATATTTATTAAAGATTAAATATTTGGATATTTATTGGGAAAAAATAACACATTTAGTAAATAATCCGAAAAGGGCAAAAGAAACATATAAGAACTCTAAACAATTATACAATAACAACTCACTTAACAAATAATTAAAAAATTAGATCATTTAAATCTTTTATCTTAAGTCAATTGTCATATGATTAGAAATGTATAATTATAAAATAATAAAGCTAAATAATTTCAATTCTTGGATTAATTCAATTCTTGGATTAATTATGGTATTGCTGAAATACACAAAATAAACAGAAACACACCAGTTCTTATTTATAAAACAGGATTTAAATTCAAAAATTTGGTAATTAATTTCAATCAATAAAAAAAAATTCAAATTCAAAAATAAATTAAAAAATTTATCTCTTCCTCATCTGGAAAAATTAATAAAATTTAATCAAAGAATAAACAATAAAATTAATTGGAATTCGGGGAGTTTAAGGCTACTTAAAAAAGAAATTTATAGATATAATTATAATGAGTTGTTAGATTCTACCAGTTGGAAAGTACAAGAATATTTTCAAATAATTAAAAACCAAAAAAAAAAATATTTATTAATCAAAAATACTTAAGTTATTCATAAAGTTCAACAATTCTAAAATTCAGAACATTTACTAACTGTTTAAATAGATATTACTATGTACTAAATAAAAACTCAAATAAATTTTGTCCTTTATGTTTAAAATATAAACAGAAAGAAATAATAGAAAATATTGATCACTTTTTATGGGTATGTCCTTCCTCTGAAAATGATAGTTTGATTTTTTTGAATAAGTTAAAAGAATTAAATTTTAAAGAAAGACTTTTAAATTATGATATCTTAAAATTATTTTCGTTAATTAATAATTGTAAAATCTTTGATTTCGCGCTTAAATTTCTCAAAGAAGATTTAAGTAAAGGGTACTTAGAGTGTAATTTACACTTCTTCCTCAATAAAAAATAAATAAAAAAACACTTTTTTTTTGAAATTGTTCAAAATTTTGAAAGGGATTAAAAGACCAAAATTAAATTGCTTTCAATTTACAAAGTTTTTACAAATCAAACTTTTATAACCATTGAACTTGAAACAACTTTCGGTTTTTTGGTTTTTATCAATTTTTCAGTAGTTAATAATCAAAATTAAATAACTTTCAATACACAAAAGTTTTTACAATTTAAAACTTTTAAAAACTTTTATTAAAAAAACTTTTTGACTTTTTGTTTTTTCAGAGTAACAGTTTTAGGTTATTGAAAGTTAACAAATATTTTTTGTTTTAGATAACTTTCAAAAAATTTCAAATTAAATACAAAATATTAAATTATTCATTTTTTTACCGTCTTTTTTGGGCTAAAAAACTTTCAAGAAGTATTTGAAATTTGAAAAAATATAAAAGAATATCAAAGATGAAATCTTACAGACTATGAGTCTGAAAGTTCCAAAAAGTCTTGAAAGTATTGATGTGTGATTGTGTTATTCTTATTTTGGGTGACTCTTAAATCTTATTTGTTTGTTTCCATAAATGAAATAGATTACTTTTTTTCACTAGGATATCATTAAACCTGATAAGTAACTCCATTTATCAAATTTAGAGAAATGAGTTATCATTTTTTAATAAGTTCATTTTTTATAATTAAATTTTCAGTCAAAAGAAAAGATCTCTGATCTTTTTTTGTTTGGATTTTTGGATCTAATTAATAGAATATAGAAAAATTTTCCAAAAATTTATATTTTGAAGAAATCTCACTTTTATTAATTTCTGAGAGTCTGTATGGACAAGTAACATTGAACTTTAATCTTATTTTAAAAATAACTGAAAAATAAATAAAAGATTATATAATTCTTGAAGTTCCAGAAATAATTATGAACTTTTTTTTTTGAATTCAATATTTTATTAAATTACTTTTAATTTAAAATATATGTACTATTTTATTTCAAATATTCAGAGGATAAATAACAAATTTTTATTATTCACATAAGTTATTTGATAATATTTAATTCTTTTTTATTATTAAAATTATTAATTTGAATTCATTTTTTTGTTTGGAAATATTTAAATTATTAAGAAATAATAACGATAAAACATATTGATTTTTTTAATCTTTACAATTAATTACCAACCCACTGAAAGAATTAAGAATTGGGTTATTAATTATTTACTAAAAATATACAAATTAAATGATCAAATAAATGGGCAATAAACCTCAAGTAAATATGATATTTGTTTCTGAAAGTTCTACTATTAAAAGTCAAAATTCTAAAAATGAATCATCAAATTGTAAATTCTCCTCAAAAATTTAATTTTCAAAATTTTTTATTATCAAAAAAACAACTTGTAATTCCCATTAAAATTGTAAAAATTAAAATAATTTTCTCAAAATATCAAGAAGTTAACCTTTTTAAAACGATTTGGTCTTGGGTATACCATTGGATCGGATGCAGAATAGAAAAAGAAGAAAGAAAAAAGTAATAGATTAATATACTATAAGGTTTCATGCCTATGGGCAAGGGTATTTTTTACCACTGTAACAATTATTCATTTATTAATTTTAAAATAACATTTTTTTACATTTATGGAATATACTCGTGAATACTTTTTAGGTACCAATCCTTAAATCAACATTTTATACAATCTAAAAAACTGAATTTTAAGAGTAATTTCAAAGTTAAGTAACGAATATAATGTATTTTTAATGCCAACATGGTCCAATTTCGACAAGTTCGATTGCTCTTAGCAATTCCTTAAAATGAAAAAAAGATATAACTGGTATTTGAATCATAAATGTGAATTTTTTGAACTTCATTTTCAATTTCCTTTTTCAAATAATCCTAAAACTGGAGTTTACCTCCTTATTTGAGAGCCAACTCTTCTATTTATAAAAGAAAAATAAGGAAAAAGAAGTGAAATTTGATTCGTTTTTATAATTCAAATACCAGTATTGTTATTAAGAATTTCAGAAAGTTTGTCTTTAAATAATTTGTCTTTAAATGATTTCAGTGATCTAATAGTGTTAAATTCTTTTGAAACATTTAAAATTGAAATAAAAATTAAAAAAAAGAAATCGAAATCAAATCTTTTTGCATCCAACACAAAACTTTTTAATTATAACAATTGATTCCAAATGCTTTTATTTTTCATTTTCCTTTAGATCTAATGAATTATAATCATGTTCAAAATTTGGAACATGGATTTCTTTAACTTGCTCAAATGTCTGGCCTTCCCGTGTAGAAGTTTTCCAAAGAAGTGAAAGTTCATTTTTCTTGTATGCAGTAATAAGGGTTGTCAAAACTAGAGCAGATGTGGAAATGAAAAATGCGTATTTGTTTGTTGTCTGTTTTGAATAATGCAAATATATTAAGGAACAAAAATTAACAAAACCGATAATTATTAAGCCCATATTGAAATAAGAACGGCTTTTTGCATTTCTGCCAGTGTCATAACGATATAAAAATGCAAGGAAAAAACCTGGCAATGTAATACTACTTAGTGGTATCTTTAAATTTTCTATTGGCACACAAATGTTTGTTGGTAAAATGATTTTTGATGGGATCATGAATCCAAAAAAAGATCCAATAACTGTTAATAAATCCTTTTGTAAAATTACACCAGACCCCATTACATTTGTTGACGAATTGTTCATTTCTGATGGCTGTTGCTGCTGTTGTTGCTGTTGTTGACCTTGGAGACTTTTTTGGATCATTGCTGGGATAATAATTTCTGTTAATAAACGAATGAAAAAAAAGATTATTAAGAGTTTGGTAATTGATTTCAAAGCCTTGAAACGAACAACAGTTATGAAAAAAACCATTATTGAGATTGAAATAATGTTGTTGATGATACAGACTTGAGAAGCAAAAAACCAGAGAATTAGAAACAATAAAGATCCAGAAATGCAAATTATTGAAGAGAAGGAGACAAAATGATCAAAAAGTTTTATTTTTTCGTTTGAAAATTTTGATGGTACTATCCCCTGCAAATTTACATAAGTTGACAGGCAGACAATAAAGCTAAAATAAAGGACAGCCCAAAGCGGAGTGCTTGATTTAAACAAGAAAACCAAAATTGCAAAGATTAATAAAGATCCAAACACGGTCCTTTTGATCCAACCTTGTATTGGTGGCTTTGCTTGTGGTGTGTTTTGAAATGTTTTTGGTTGTGTTTGGTTTAATAGTGGGGCTTGTGGTAAGTTTGGTCCTTTTCTTTGAAAGATTTGAAAGGTATTTAAGTCCTTACGGTATTGAGACTGGCGGCTTGCAAACCAAACACTAAGTACAATAAGAAAACAGATCAAGATTAATCCAAAATAAAAGATCATAGTCTCTCAATTCAATATCAAAAAGAAAAAAATGAATTTTTATTTTTATTTATCAAGGCAAATAGAAAACTTTTACCTACCTTCCTTTACTTAAGAATATAAAGTCAAAAAATAACATTTTTTCTTTTCAATTTTATCAACTCAATAGAAATGGTGGCTTTTTGAAAGCAAAATTAGAAAGTTTTTAATTCACTTGGTTGGGTTTTCTGTTTCAATTCTGGAAGAATCGTCCAAATATCAATTGAAGAACCATTTTCCCAAGAAAATAATATATTAAAAATCCTTTGAACTTCATGAGTTATGCACATTTTAGTAGAATTGAACATTAGTTATCAGATTTTGTGAAAACAGCCCTTGAGATTAAAAATTCAAAAAAAAAAAAGTTGCAAAAGGATCGACTTGAAAAAATGAAAAACTTTATTTTAATTTAACACTTTTTAGATTTTATTCTTTCATAGATACCAAAAATCTAAAATTTTAGAACAATCTGGGAGTAAATGTGTTTGGTTATAAGATATTGGTCATTCAATCAAATATGATTCAATCATATAAATTATTGTATTGGAAATTTAAAAACTGGTATTTCAATTAGAAATGTGAATAATTTTCACTTCATTTTGAATAGACTTTCACATAGAGTTTAAAAACTACAACTTACTCTTTGAGAACTCGATTTATAAGAAAGAAAAATAAAGAAAAGGAAGTGAAAATATTTATTGATTTGTAATTCCAATATCAGTAGGATTGAGTTATTAAAGATTTTTTATTTTTATGATCCACAAATTTCTTTTATTTATGATTCTTAGCTCTACTGACAAATACAAAATATAAAGCCTTAAAAAGATCACACAAACAAATCGAGAGAACAAATTTTGGTCTTAAAATCAGTTATTTGAGAATATCTATTATTTTTTTTTTATTAGAAATATGTATTTGAATTCAGTTTATTTGCTTGAAAATCTTTCAAAAATTGAGTAATAATTGTAAATTCTTTCAATTTATTTTATCTTTGGGTTGTTTATAACTCATTGAAATAATTAAGATTTGTTATTAATTTTCGAATAATAAATAATCAAATTAAAAAGTATATATTTTGATAATCTATTGAATTTTATAGGTTTTAAACAATTATTTTGGGGGAATATTTAATTTGATGGTTTGGTTCGTTTTCCCGGATTTTTTTATTCAATAAAAAGAAAAAATTGATTTTAACTTATCTTTGAATCAAAAAATTATATTTTTAAAAGTTTTGAAATAATTATTATTATTTTTCGAAATTTTGTAGATTTTTTATATAGGGCTATTTTAGAACTTATTGGTTTTATTTTTAAAGCGTATTTTGGTACACTTCCTTTATAGACTATGAAGATTTCAATCTTCTTTCAGAGAACTTATATTTTTTTTTCAAATAATTAAGAAAAATGTTGAATTGTCAACTTTTTCAAAAATGAGAAAAAAGGAACAAACATTCACAAACAATAATCCATTTCTGAAAATAGCATTAAATTTAATTTTGGATTTTATTGTAATCAGATTTTTACTTTGTTTTGAAATTTCAAGTTGTAATAATTTTTTTTTTGAATTTGCTATTAAGGGACTGTTCTCTCTTAAAATTTTTTACTTAAATTTAATTGAGATTGAGAAAAATTGTGCCGATTACTTAGATTTCATAAACCCTGTTTATTTCCAATATTAAACATATTTCGAGATAAGGAATCTTATTTAGAAATTAGTCAAAAAAAAAAAGAATAATCGAAACTAGTCCCTGAAATTTACCACAAGAATTTTTGTATGTTTACTATTCCCTTCAGTGCTATTTTTTTTTTTATTCTTAAGGAAGTAAGTACATTTTACCATTTTGGAAAATTTTAATTGTGATAACAGTACTGGAAAAATATTTTTTGAGTGCCACGAGATATTGAAACTTTAAAACCAAAACACCATTCGCTAGTCTATTCCATGAAAAGAATCAAAGTAATTCAATGTTGAATCTTAAATTTTTCAATTTTTTGAACATTTTTTTTGATCAAATTTTTGGTTTTATTAAATTTGGTTTTGGATCTCGAGATGTGTTTATACAAATGATTGAAATTAATCAAACAGTAAACCAAAAAAATATACCCAAAAGGGTGCGCATTTGAAACAAATATTTTCTTTTAGAAGACCAAACACGAAAGATCACCATTCCAAATAAATTTGTTGAAATCAGAATGAAAAAAAAAAAAATCGATAAAAGCCTATTTTTGAAG
The DNA here is from genome assembly GCA_027625915.1 of Anaeramoeba flamelloides. Taxonomy (NCBI): domain Eukaryota; family Anaeramoebidae; genus Anaeramoeba; species Anaeramoeba flamelloides. Next base: position 9,174,456 of record JANTQA010000012.1, read on the forward strand.
ATTGATTTTCTTTATCTTCTTAGTTTGTTTGAATAAAAACTATTTTTTTCCTTGAATTTCTAACTCCATTACTATTTATTATTCTTTTAAAAAACATTTTGTGACAAATTTGCTTTCAAAATTCTTTTTTAAAATATTTTTATCAAACAAAACCAAAACAAGGAATACTATTTCAAAAATTACAATAAAGGGGTTGGATTCTTGGAATTAAAAAAACAGTTACAAAAGATTCAAATCAAAATAATTGAAAAATTCAAGAACAAATTTTTATCAGATTCAGAATTTTTTTGAGTTCTCATTTTAATCGAAAATAAAGAATTATAAAATCAAACGAATTTGTCCAATAAACCCTCATTCTCAAGAAGAATTAAAAAAATCTCTGATTATCTGAACTAAAACTAGAATTAGATGACATAAATGAAAATAGGATTTTTAAATTCATTTTGGAAATTCTTTCGAAATAAACAGTAATTTGTTTATCAAAAATTTTCTAAATAAAATTTTTTTCATAAAGAATTAAAAATAAAACCAAATAAAGAATAAGTAATTGTGTAAAATGTTATAGATAAGATCAAGTAATAAATGATTTTTATTTATTTTTTTTTGATCGATTTTTTTATTTTTTTGATTTGCGTTTTTTTGTTGGTATGAAAATATCTTATACTAGGATATATTCCACTCTAGTATTTATGAAAATATCAATGTATTTGGCTAAATAAATGATTTGAATAATTCAGTTTCACATAAATGGTGGCACTCAAAAAATGAAAAATGTATTTACACCCTTAAAGTTGAATTTTTTGTACTTATTATTAAAATAAAGGGTGCCCAAAAATTTAATCCGTGTTTCAAAATAAAAGCGTGTTTTTTTTTGTTATAGAAGATATATATATCAACCGATCAAAGAAACCAACAATAAACCCTAATTAAATATGGTATTGGTTTCTTAAAGTCCTCTTATTTTAAAAGAAATTCGAAAAATAAAGGATCAAATTCCAAAATTTTTCTCAAAATATAAAAAATTTTGTTAATTTTTATCATCAAAAAATATCAAAAAAAATTGAGAATATTATGAAAAATTATCTGCTGTTTGCATGAATAATTTAAATTTTACTGAAAATATCAAGGATTTTACTTTCAAATCGATTTGAACTTGGGTATACTATTTGGTAGTTGATTAGATGTTAATTTGGAATAAGATAAAAACATCACGGATTATATACGGAAACATGGATTATAGTCCTTGGACACGCATTATTTTGATCACTGTAGTAGTTATTTTATTTGAGTAATTCGTTCCTTTTGCTTGAGTCTTTGAAGAAATATTCTTTGTTTTGCTTATTTTGATAAAAATATTTTAAAAAAAGAATTTTCAAAAAAAATTTGAAAAAATGTTTTGTATAATTATAATAAATAGGAAAGAGATGAGAAATTAAAGGTAATCGTTGGTTTATTCCCATACCAAGTAAGAAGATAAAAAAACCAATGGCCTCAAATAAACTAATTCAGAAAACTTTTTTTATTCTTCCTGGTTTCAACAAATTTATTGGGGAAAGGTGATCTTTCTTGTTTGTCTTCTAAACAAAAAGGTTAATTTAATAATCACCTTCCCCATATCTACATTTACTCGATTTATACTTTGGTTATTTACAAGTATCCATATAAACCTCTTTCTCGATCGAAAAACCAGATTTAATAAAACTCAAATATAAAACAAAAAAATTTATAAAAATGAAAAATTAGAGATTCAACTCTGGATTTATTTTAGTTCTTTTTACAAATGCTATTTATTGCAAAATAAACCGAATAAAATATATCTTCATTTTTCCCAAAAAAGATTTTTACAATCAATATAGAGTGATCAAAATATTGCGTGCCCAACAACTATAATCCGTGTTATGGAATATAATCCGTACTTTTTTTTTTCTTCTTGTTCCAAGGCAACATCCAATTTACTACCCAATATTATACCTAAATTCAAATCAAATTTGAAAGTAAACTCCTTGATATTTTCAGTAAAATTTAAATTATTAATGCAATCAGTTTAAAATTTTTCCATAATATTCATGTTTTTTTGGAAATTTTTGAAAAGATAAAATTTACAAAAAAATTTATATTTTGAGAAAAATTCTGCAATTTGATCCGTCATTTTTTGAAATTTTTTTTAAAATATGAGAACTTTAAGAAACCAATACCAGATTTAATTAGGGTTTATTGTTGGTTTCTTTGATAGGTTAATGTATAGGTCTTCTATAACAAAAAAACACACTTTTTGTTTTGAAACACGATTTAAAATTTTCTGCACACTCTATTTTCACAACAGTAACATTTTAAATTTGTAATGGTTAAAATCGGCTTAAATTGTTAATTTCCCTTTTGAGAATTGAAACTTTAATGATTTGTTTTAAGTTTTCTTGGGATGTGATTATTTTACAAATCTGAATGAAAATTTTAATCTTTTTAATTTATAACTAACAGTAAGAGTTTGAATTTGTCTTTGGTTTTAAAGTTTCAAGATCAGATGGCACTCAAAAAATAATTTTCAGAAAGGTTCATATAATGAAAAATTTGAAAATAAGCTTAAATTTACTTTTTTAAAATGCAAAAGAGATATTTTAAATAATCCAATAACAAACAAAAGTATCTGTTGTATTCAAATATTGAAATTTGAGAGATTTGATATTTAGTAAGCTTTTTGATGTGAATTTTGACAGGAATTGTGGACTTATTAGCTAATAAAGAAAAAAATTGTCATTTTTAAGTGAATAATTGTTTGGTCGTTTTTTTAGTGAAATATTTATCATAATTTTAGTAGATGGAATTTACTTTTGCTTTTTGGTTTGAGTTAAGTATCTAAGAACATCATGATTTTCAGAAAAGTTATTGTATTATTTTCTTTTCAGGACCTAAGAAATTTGTTCCCTAAGCAGATTCCAAAAAAAAGAGTCAAAAAGAAATTTTTTTATTCTTTATTTTTCGACAAATAATTAAAATAAAACCCAATTTAAAATTCTCGTCAAAGAAAGCAGTCTTTAACTTGATGAATTTTTGGAGAGAAAAGGATCAATCCTATGTTGTTTTGTTTAGGTAGTTTAAAATACAAGGAATCTTTACACATTTTGATTTTTTATAAAAGACTTTATTTTTGAAAAGCAAAAAGTAAATACAATTTTTTGTTTTTACCTGAACAAACAATTTCAATGGATTAACAGTTAATTCCATTGTGTTTTGGTTGAGTGGTGGCAATTTTAAACTTCTAAATTGTATAAACAAAAAGAAAATGAATGAAATTTTTTCGCATAATTATCTTTCTTTTTCTAATTATTGAGGAAAAGAGATTTCAAAAAAATAACACTGTTGTGCTTCTTCTTTGTAAAATCTTACTTAATATTAATCACACTATCTTCAAATAATTTATTTTAAAAAAATTATTCGAAATAGGAATAATCATTTTTTTTTTTACATTAATTCTCGGTTATGCTTTTATTTTCAAAATTCTCAAACAGTCAAATTTTAAAGATTACTCAAAAATCTGTAATTGGTTTTTTTTTCTTCTTTGTTGATTTAATACTAAATAACAAACCTTTTTTCTCCCTTTTTTTTAAAAAATAGTTTTTCAGTTCTATCAAAAGACAATTTTCCAAACCCTGGGACTATACTTCTAAAAGGTCACACTACCCAAGTTCTCAAGGTAAATTTTACTTCCAATCACATAACATTCGCCAACTCTATTTTTTTTTTCTCCTTTTAAATTTTCACTTTTTTTTATTTTATTTGTACGATCAAAAGTCACTCTTGTTCTTGGAAGCCAATGGGGAGACGAAGGAAAGGTAATTATCTTCTTTTTTATACTCTTGTTTTATTTGATTTCTCAAAATTCCTTTTTTTGTTAAATTATTTTTTGTTTTTCATATTTGTTTAAAATGTTTTATTAACTTCGTTTCTTTGCATAAGGGAAAACTTGTAGATCAAATAGCAAACGAATACGATATTATTTGCAGGTTTAATGGTGGTAACAATGCTGGTAAGGATAACTTTCTTTTTTATTTCTGAATACTTTATGTTTTTATTCAAAACAAAATTTGTTTTTTTCTTTTTTCATTTTTTTCCAAAAATGCCAAAAGTTGAGTTTTGGTTTATATCTTTCCTCAATAATTCGGGTTCGAAGAGTCTTTTTTTTTTTTTTTGAGAACTCTTTAAATTCTTTGAATTTCAGACACCTAACCTAAAACTCTCAACTTAATGTTATTTTTTTGATACCAATTTTTGAAAATTAAATCAGATCAAAGTTTTGTTCATTTTCATATTTTTCAATTCAAAATTAGTACATTTCAACAAGGATTCTAAGTTAATCTAAGTTCCCAATATTAATACAATAAAAAAAGTACTAAAAAAATAAACCAAATATCCACAAATCCCAATCTATTTTTGGAAATATCTTGTTTTGAAAAAGAAAAAGAGGATAATAAAGTGAAAATTTTTTCCCAATAATTATTCAAATATCAGTACTGTTAGATTCACATTAAAAAATAAAATTATATCTCAAAAGCTCAATAAGGAAGCTCAGTCAATCTTTCAAAAATTCATTTTTAATTAATTGTAGGAAGATCTTTACCTTTTACAACTATTGATAATAAAAAACAACGAGGTAGGAACTGAAATAAAAATATCTTTTATTAATTAGAAAATAACATTAATTAAAAATTGATATCAAAAGTTCAATAAGGAAAAGCTTTATAAAATTTCTTGAAATATCAATTCAAAAGGATTTTGTAAAGATCTTGGATTTTTTTTCAACACATAATTTGTAAAACCATATTTTGGTGCTTGAAATAAAAATTTTCATTTATTATTCAGAGAATTTTAATTAAAGAAAGAAAAATTCTATTTTATTAATTCACAAATTCTTTCTTATCAATTAGAAGCAAAATCTCTTGGGAACAACCTAAATTGTATTTGAGAAAAAAACTTTGTTTTTTTTTTTATTATTGACAAAGTGTAAATTACACTCTAGTTGCCCTTAGACTTAAATTCCATTTTAGAAATTTAAGTGCAAAATCATAGATTTCACAATTATTAATTAATGAAAATAATTTCAAACGATCACAGTTAAAATCTTTTTTTTTAATTTAACTTTTCCTTCATGGAGATTGAAAGTATGATAATATTAAATTATTTGAAGATTTGGATTTAATATAAACATAGTTAAAAAAAAACGCAACATGATTTTAAATTGGAAACCTAAACGAAAATTGTGGGTGTTATCTTTTACAATTTACATTATTAAACTTTTTTCTCGGTTTTAAAGAACTTTTGAAACTTTTGTGTCTTCACTTTTTAAAAATTACAAAAGCACAAAAATGAAATCATAACAAAAATAAAAATAACATTAAAAAACTAATAATTCAAATTTTTAAAAAAATAACAAAAAAAACAAAATATGAAAAAAAAAAAAAAAAAAAAAAAAAAGGACATAGTGTTGTTACAACAATAAATGGAAAAAAAATTAAATTGGGATTACATTTATTCCCATGTGGTGCTCTTCATGAAAACACTGTTAACTTATTAGGAAACGGAACTGTTATCCATATACCATCATTATTTGAAGAAGTCAAGTTGATTGAAGACATTGGTATTAACGCATTATCTCGTTTACTCATCAGTAGCCACGCACAAATTGTACCTGATTTATTCCAATTGATTGACGGGCTCGAAGAAAATGAAAAATCGTTAGGTGTAGCCAAAAAAATTGGAACCACAAGAAAAGGCATTGGTGTTACATATGCAATGGAAAAGGATCGAATTGGGCTCCGTGTCGGGGACTTTTATGGGATCCATAATGATGTTATTCAAAAAATGCAATTTGAGGAACAGCTTTCAAGTCTGATCAGAATTTGCAAAGGACGATTTAATTATTTGCTCGACCCAAAATTCTGTTCAAAGGAAGATCGCAGAAAGTGGGATGAATACACAAATATAAAGAGAGCGATGGATCGCTATACAAAGTATTCCAAAATCCTCTCAAAGCACAGCACAGTAATCAACACAATGGATTACTTGAATGACGCCATTAAAAAATTTGGTAAAAAGATCTTGATTGAAGGCGCCAATGGCGTGTTGCTTGACACGGAATATGGTACGTACCCATATGTAACTTCCAGTTGTACACTTTCTGCTGGTATCTGCACCGGACTTGGAATCCCACCAAGATTATTAAAAAAGATCGATTTCAATGTGATCGGTGTTGCAAAGGCTTACCAGACAAGAGTCGGAGAGGGCCCCATGGCAACAGAATTGCCTAAAGAGGAAAACACTGAAATGGCACTGAAAGGTGGGGAATTCGGTGTCACGACAGGCAGACAACGTAGATGCGGTTGGTTAGATATTGTTGCCTTAAAGTATTCTCACCAATTAAATGAATTTGATCAACTCATTCTAACAAAGCTTGACATCCTTTCAGGCTATGATACTGTTAAACTTGGTGTCGGTTATCGCCTTAAAAATGGTCAAACACTCCACAAAACCATCCCAATCGATAATTCAAACTATGACGACCTCGAAGTAATTTATGAAACACTTCCAGGCTGGAAGGAAGACATCACTGGTATCAGATCTTTTGATGATCTCCCAATCAACGCTCAAAACTATGTAAGAAGAATTGAAAAACTTACAGGTATTTTCATTAGATGGATTGGTGTTGGCCCAGACAGAGAAGAAACCATTGAAAAATTACATTAATTTAATTTGTTTTTTTTTATGATTTTCAAATTTATAAAAAAAAAAATTAATCATTTACCTTCCAATTAAAAGATTATTGTTTTAGTATATTTTAATAAAAAAAAAAAAAAAAGATTTCTCAAATAATCTTTAATCACGTTATATATTTTAAAAAAATAAAATATTGTTTTTTAAAAGTTTTTTTTTTTTTGCTCTCTAAAGATTTTTATTATTACAATTTTTCCCTTTTAATGAATTTATGATTAATTGAGTGCTAAATAAACTCTTTTTCAGTCAAAGGAGTATAGTTTTTTTGAAGAAAATGAACATATTCTATGAGTTTAATTCGTTTCTCTTGTCAAAATAAATGTTCAATTTCTAAAATCTATCCTTTTTTCTCATTTTGTAAATTTTTTTTTTAGTTTTTTTATTTTATTTATTTTTTTTTTTTATTTTTTTATTTAAAAAGTTAATTTGAAAAAAAAAATGTTTGAAACTTCAAAATAGCACACAGAAATGCGTGGCTTAATAATTTCTTTTAAAAAGAATATATTTTTCTTTAACTTATCTTATTATTAAAATATTACTTTCATCAAGAAATTGAGAAAAGTTATAACAAGATGTTACAAAGACAAATGAATATTTTTTTTTTTTTAATATTTTATTTTGGAAAAAGATTTTCTTGATAAAATATTTCTTTTCTGAAATATAAAATCTAATATAGAAATTATTATTAACCATTTTACTAAATAATTATATATTGGTTGAAGCTTGGAAAAAAAAAAAGAGTTTTTAATTTTTGACAGATCTCTTTGAGTGAAATGGGGGGTTATTGTAATAATCCACTCTAATTGCAATATTTATATTTATTTATAGTCAGTTCCACTTTTAAGGTACAAAATTTCAACAAAATTTAAGGCACAAAAAAATCTTAAAAGAAGGCACAAAATTTGTAATTTTTTTTTTTTTACAACTTATTTTACTAGAATCTGAATTTTGAGCCTTAATTTGAGATTTTTATTGAACCTTAAATTTTGTTGAAAGTTTGTATCTTAAAAGTGGATCCGACTATATATATATATATATATATATATATATAATCTAATTATTTTGTTTAATTTTTCTTACTAGTAAATAAATCATAATAAAAAGAAAAAGTAACCGAGTGGTAACAGGTAAAGTTCTCTATCGCAATTTTACAAAGATTGTTTAATTAGTATATTTTAATAGGTAATTTGGCGGTATATTTGTCAAATGGTAATAAAGTTTCAAAAATCATGATTATCTTGATCAAAGAAAAAACTTGAAGTTAATCACTCTAATCAATAATATTAGGATAAAATCACACATTATGGTATTCTATAAAATCACAATATTCTTTATAATAATGGTAATTGTTGAAAATCATGATAAATTAATTAATAAAATCTATAATTATCAAAAATACAGATACTTTATCTAAAAAACAAGACAAATGTCAAAACAACATAATAAAAATTAAATCGGGAGATAAAATTTTTTATGGCTTTTTGGGAGTGTTCAATAATTTTTTTATAAAGAATATTTATATTAAATCAAACAAACAGATCCTTGAAAAATAAAGTTATTCTTTTAAAAAACTGTAAAAAATTAATTAATTCGAAGAAAGATTAGATTGGAATTGTTATTTTATTTTATTTTGGTTTGGTTGACAGACCTATTGAACCTTTAGAACAAGAAAAAATAGTAACAAAAGGTAAATAAATAGTTTCTCAGTTTATTGTGTTGATAAAAAATCTTTTAAAAACAACAAAGCTCTTATGTATTTTTTATAGTATTATAATTGCAGTTAAACCATTTTCTTTATTTTTAGAAAACAAAAAGGAGTTGGATAATTTACCAAAAAGCTTTCATAGTAAACTTGCTACATAACTACCAATTATTAGGATTATTTGTACATTTTTTCTATTTGTTTTTGTTCTCATATCTTTGTATTGTACATAAAAGATAACAAAAGTAAAATGTTTTTTGATCATCAATAAATAAGAAAATTTATTCTTTCTTCTATTTGGTTATTTAAATTTCAAGATAATAATTCCATTAAAAAAAAACATATCTATTATATATAGAGTTCCCAAAATGATTCCATTTTCTGAATTTCATAAATCTTAAAAATTAAAATTTAGAATCATAATATTAAAATCATGTTGCTGGAATCAGTTTATATCAAAGATTTTCCACTTGTTAAAGTCCCTTTGAAGAATAATTTTCAAAAACATTTAAAATTATTTTATTTTTTTTCCATTGAATCAAAAAAAGAATTTTTATTTGGTAACAAAACTCTATTAAAAAAAAAAAAAAATATTTTGATTCTAATTCAAATAAAATATTCTTTTCTTATCAGGAATAAACTTAAAAACAACAGGATTGGAGAAAAGATAATGAAAACTAAAACCCCAAGAAGAAAAACCTCAAATATTTATAATTTTTGAGAAATATTAAATACTCTGATTAAAATAAAATTAAAAATCATTAATAATTAATTTTGAGAATGATGTGATTCCTTGAAAAACCGAATGTAAATAAGAAATAAGTTGAAACTTATCATTGAAAGAAAAAAGAATCATTTGATTACTTAGAATCAAAAAAAGAATCATTTGGGTTTATTTTCAAAAAAAAAAAAAAATGAAAATGTCAACTCTGATTATACTTTCAATTAAATTTTCAAAATGGATTATTATTTGTTTAATCAGAAAATTTGATTGAGATTTTATATTTTGAAAAAAAAAAAAATGAAATTAAGAAAAAAAAAATTTTTTTCCACGACAAACACACTCATTCTGTTTATAAAAATTTGACAATCTTTCAAATCTTTCAAACACTTTCCAACTTTTTCTAACTTTTTTTTCAAGGGGAAAAATGTTGTAAAGGTATCAAGGCTTTGTAAAAGTCAATGTAGATTTTATCAGGTTAATTCAAAAAAATAATTTTCCCTTTTTTCGTGATTTTTTATTTAATCGCTTTTGTGTTGGATTGGGCGATTGTATTGTTTTTTTTAAGATAAAGGAGGACTAATCGTGATTTTTTAATAATATCATGAATTTTTATTGCAAATATCATGATAATACAAGTTATCATCAAATTCTCTATTTATCAAAATTTTCAAAATGAAAATTTTTCGACTTTTGTTTTGATTAACAAACATTGTTTTAACATTTTTCATTTCCGCAATAAAAAATTTGGTTTTTTTAGCAATATAAATATAAAATTAAATAACCAAAATATATTTCACTTTAGTCCAAACAGCAAAACGAAAGACCTCTTTGGAATATGTTTCTAATTGTGGGACAATTATGAAAAAATATTTTTACTCATTTTTAAACTTTTCATTCAATTAAATCAAGAATTTTTTAGACAATAAATTTTTGAACAAGTTTTTCATCAGGTTTGATTTTTAAGAAAATTGATTTTGTTAACATTTTAATTCGGATTATAATTTTGTTACATTCAAAAAAAAACAAAATCGTTGTAAAAAAAAAGAAAAAAAAAAGAAAGAATAAAAAGTGGTAATGTTCTTATTGAGAATATACATATTCATATGCATTTTCATACCACTTAGCAACATAATTTAAGTTCTAAATTTATTCAGATAAACTTAATAGTCACAAAGTGCAATTGAAGTAAGAGCCTTGTGATGACCAGAATAATGGATAACTGTTTCGCCCTTTTGGAGATCCCATAATCTTGCCACATGGTCACTGGACACCGAGATGAGATAATTTGAATCGTGTGAAAAAACACAGCTCCATACCCATCTGGTGTGCCCCGTTAGTGTTTGGCTTAAGGAAAATTGGTCGTCAAGATTCCAAACTTTGATGGTTTTGTCTGCAGATGTTGTGGCAATTAATTTTGAATTGGGACTAATTAAGCATTTGAGTATATAGGTTTCGTGTGCGTTTATTGTTGCCTTTAATTTAAATCTTGATTTTTCTCTTGATACCATTCTTTGTTTGGTTGTGCTCTGTTGGACGTTTTCTTGTTTGTTTTCTTTTTCGATTTCTATTTCCTTTTCTTTTTCTTGCTCGTTTTCTGTCTCGGTTTCTGTTTTTTTTTCTTCATTGATATTGGATCCCTTTGTTTGAGTTTGTTGACTTTGTTGCTGCTTCTGCTGCTGCTGTTGCTGGTTTTGTGATTGCTTGTTTTTTAAATTGTCACCTTCTTCGTCGACTCCCCAAACAAAGCATTTCCCAGAATTGTTGACAGCGACCAGCGTGGAGCCGTCTTTTGAAAGAGACAATGATCGAATTGGGACCTTTCCATCAGGTACAAGTGTTTCAACCTTTTGTTCTTTCCCAATATCCCAGAGGACAATGTTTCCATTTTGATCCCCAGAAATCAACTCGCTTTGGTTTGGGTGCAATTCTGCTGTGTTCACTCCGGTAGAGTTTGTCAAGATTCTTGTTGTTCCCTTCCCTCTCAGGTCCCAGATTTTGACAGTTTTGTCTTCAGAGGAAGTAAACATCCACCGCATGTCATTTTGGAAGCCCATAGCGGTAACATTGTTCGAGTGGCCATTGAAAGAGGTAACAGGGGTGGAATCATTACCATTAATATCGTATAATTTTACATGTGGATTTCCACCAACAGACAAATACTGTTTTGTTGGTGTGATACACATTACATTAACTTGCTGAAAAAAGGTTCATTAATTTTGTTGGTGAATGAAAAATGGATGATTTTTTGGGTTATTCAGAAAAAAAAAAAATAAATAAAAAAAAGAATTGTTTTTTGTTTTAAAAATTAATGTGCTTCTTTGGTTCTTTTTTTAAACATTCTGAATTTAAATTAATCATTTTTAATATCATATTTGGAACAATATTATTTTGTTATTTTTTGTGTTTATTTGTTTATTTTTTTCTTTTTATCTTCTTCATCCAATTTTAAAGTTGTTTGAAGAAAGTGGCAACAATTAAAGATTTTTGAGTAGTGCATTGAAAGTGTTTCTATGAAATTTTATAAACTGTTTTATCGATCACTTGCAAAACTTTTTTGTCACATTTTAGGTCGAAAAGCCAAAAAAAATAAAAAAAAAGAAAAGAATTTACAGAATCAGGGTATTGAATTGTTCTTCGACATAAGCACGTTGAAGATTCCCAAAATTTAATTGTATGATCATAACCACCAGTACAAAGTATTACACGATTCATTTGCTTTAGATTTGTAAAGTTTAAACTTTAATGAATATAAATTATCTAAAAATTATTTGAAACAAAAAAAAAGAAAAAAATGAATTTTCCATTTTAGAAATTTTATTTTGTTTTTGAAAAGTTTTATCGTTGTTTAACAAATAACAAATTTAGTATAAAAATCCAAAATATTAAGACACCACTTTTTGAGCATTTCTATTTATCACTTAACTTTAACAAAAAGAAGGTGAAACATAAAAAAAATTCAACCCTATTTTTAATTATAAACCGAACCAAAAATGAATACTAAGATCAATTAAATAAATGAAGAAAAGTACTTCAAAGAATAATAGATGAAATTAATTTTTATCAAGGCAATAAAAACAATGAGAGATTCGATCTTCTTTTATATTGATAGTGGAAAAGTTCTTTTAGGGATCTTCAAAATCGTTTATTTTTTTCATGAAATTGTTTAGTTATATAAAAATCAAAGAAAAAATCTACAATCAAATGATAATTTTATAAAAACTATTATTGTGGTCTAAACAAAATTTAGTTTGTAATTATTTATTTATTTTTTTCTGTGATTTTACAGTTTTTTTTTTAGGAATATTCCCAATTTGAAATGGTACTGTATTTTTTTCCTGTTGTACCATTTGTTCTCAAGAAAATAAGTATTATGAGAAACTTTAATCTGTTAAACTTTTAAGAATTTAAATATCAGGGAAATAAATTTTTATTTATTTAGTGAGTCCTGAATAGAACTTAACAGGTGTAAAAATTTATTTCATCTTATTTGTAGTTTTTGGTAAAATACAAATTTTGTGAAAAAAATAAACAAACTATGGCTTTAATTTATCCAAGGGTGTTGAAATTGAATGGCATTAATTAATAAACCATGATTTGTATTTAGGATCCTTCAGAATCAAAATTTTTAAAACTTGAACTCTCTCGTAAAATTCTTATTAATTAAATATTGTATCCCTTTTTATCAAATGATAAATTCAAAAGTTTTTTTTTTTATATAAAAATAAAAAGAAATAATAAAAAAAAAGAATATTTTTAAAAATAAAAAAATCAGAAAAAATCTTTTTTTATTTTATTTTTCGTTATTCTTGTTTCTTCAATTTGGAACGAATAGTTTACTTTTTAGCTCTAAAATTTATTGATTTTAATCTAATTTTGTGATTAAAATGTTATTAAAATCATTTTTATTTTTTTCTTTAAGAAACCTTTGATTTTCCAACAAGGAGTCTTTATGATTTAAGTAAACCAAAAAAAAACTGTATGATTCATGAAATAATCCAAGATATTGAAAAAATTTATTAAAGGTAGCATACTGTATGAAAAATGGAAAATTTTCGGTCAAGAATTATTTTTAATAAAAAAGAATAATATAACAATAATAAATAATATAAAAGTAATATTTTAAAATAATAATAATATATTTTCTAGGTATAATTAATGAAAATGAAGATAATGATTCTTTATTAAAGTTTCTAAATAAAAATTAAGTTATTATATAAGTGCCGTAGAGTGCCGTAGAGTGTCCGCTTTTCATAAATTTCAAAAGTAAACGGAAAATTAAAATAAATTTTCAGTTTATTTCTTAAATTAAAAAACAAAAAAGAAAATTGCTTAAGGGTGGAATTAATTCCCGAAATAAATATAAAAAGGGGAAAAATATAAATTTGATAATTTTTTTATGAGAAAAAGATGAAGAAAATAATTTTTCTTCCAGGAATGTTTCTCTTTTCTATATTTATTCTTTGGTTTATTATTTTTTATATCCCTATATGAATAAAAGAAGTCAACATAATAATATCAATACTAACAAAATTTAATATTTTAACATGTTTTCATGAAAGATTGGCTGATTATGAAAGTTATTATTTTTAAAATATGTCTCATAAATCAAAAACTGTAATATAATGTTTTGCTTAAATTCAATTTAGACTGAAAGTATTTTTTAATCGTTTGAAAAAAGAGAAAAAAATGATCAAATAATTTTAAATTTCCTTTCAATAAGGTGATCATATTTTAAGAATTTAAAAGTTCTAGTTGAAGAAAAAATAACTTCAAACAATATTACTTTATTTAAGATTTCCAAAAATTAAAAAAAAAAATATTTGGTGTGTTTAAAATAATAAATAAAAATATGTTTTATTTTACTAAGAAAAGATAATTCCAATATAAATATTTTACAAATCTTAAATCAAACTCGAATTCTGCAAGAAATTAAGAAATTGACGATACTTATAAATCGCATTTCTAGTTTTAAATTCAAGAATTATTAATATTTGATGTTTTTTATTATTCTGTAAAAGTTTTAGGACTTTTCTTTAAAAGAAGATCTTTTAAGTAAAATAATTATATATATATATATATATATATATTAAAAATTTAGTATGTTGATTTTAGTTTGTGGGGTGACGAAAAATTTGTTGTATTTTTGTAAAAAAAACATCTTAATAGATGGTACTCTCTGAAAATAGTGTAAAATTTTAAATTATTTAATTACAGGTATTCATCACATACAAATTTTCGTGTCTCCCAAGTATAAAAAAATTCTGATCGACTAAGAAAACTAGAAAAGAAAATTTTTTCAAGGAGATCTATTTTTTTTTTTTTTCAGTTTTTTATGATAAAGAAAATTATTAAATTCATTTAATTTCACAAATTAAAAGAAGATTTTACATTTTTTATTACTATTTTCGCCATTATTGTGCAATACCAAGGATCTTTTTGTGGATTTTTTGATAAAAGATTTTGATATCTTTTTTGAGATAATTATTTTGGCCAACCAAAGGATGTATTCAACATATTAAAAATTATTACTATTCTTTAATAACCGTAGTTATAATCACAAAAATAGTCAATCCAAAAATAAATTTTACTTCAAAAACTGTTTTTTTTTTGTTTTAAGACAAATTTTTATTTTTAAAAATGAAATGTTCTTGAAGATATTTGGGAATTAGTTCATTTTATCCACAAAATTGAAAATATTTTTTTTCTGATCAAAATTTTTTAATTTATGATATTAATTCCTGCTAATATGACCAAAAAAAATGTTAAAAAAAATTTTACAATTTTTGTTATTTTTTTTCATTTTTTGAAAATCAGAAAAAATACTTGTTAAAATCCTTAAAGAATAAAAGTTTTTTTTACATAATAGATATCAATTTAATCGATAATCTTTTGTTAAAATTCTATTAAAATTTCATTTATTTAATCCTATATCTCACTTATTTTTAGGTGTTGAGATTTGAATTGAAATATTAATTATTAAAAATAATTAGAAAATAAAAAATTTTCTTTCTAAATCAAGACTTTCCAACATAAAACGAAAAAAATATGAAACACCCTTAATAAAGAATTAACTTAATAGTTAATAAAAATAATAGATTACCTTTTTTTTCGCTTTATATGGGAAATATGTGAAATTCGATTTCAAAAAAAGAGATTTAAATAGATTAATTGTTTAAATGGGGTCAAATCATCCCTTTCATCAGCCTAAACACAAATTCCATTTTTAGGGGGGTTTCTTTTATTTTTAAATAACAAGACATCCTCAAAAAAAAATTTATAAATGATAACTTACTTTAAAGGCCTTTCAAGTCGATTTTTCTGATTTATTGGGCATTTTAAATCAATTTTTAATTTAGTTCCCTAATTTTTAGTTCTGGTATTTGAATTATAAATTCGAAACATTTTCACTTTATTTTCAATTTCCTTTTTCAAATAGACTTTTTTTACAAAAATCATACCAATAAAAAGCATAAAAAAAGACCAAAGAAATAAATCCAAGACACAAATTACAATCTTCTTCTTTGAGAACTCTATTTATAAAAGAAAAAGCTGGAAAATATGGAAAGGTTTTTTCAATTTAGAATTCAAATGCCAGCAATACAATTAATCATATTTTCCTAAATTTTTTCTTTTACCCTTTTATTATATAGATTTCCCCTGAAATTGTAAAATATTTTCCTTTTTAGACTTTATATTTATTTATAAATTAATCAAAGCTCTCCAAGTAAAATAAAAATTATTAAAATTCAAGATAAAAATGAAAAAAAAAAATAAAGTTAAGGAAGAAAAAATGAGATACTTATTGTTCTTTCATATTTTTTTTGACGAGTTTTCTCTTTATAATCAATTTATTCTCAAATAAAAGTGATCTTTAAAGATTATTCGCCAGTGTCCATGGTGGGTGTGTGGTCCTTAAATTTTCAAATTTAAAAGAAAGCTGACTAATACTTTTTGTTGAATAAGAAACCTAACACAAATTTCTCATAGCTAACCAAGTAAGCTTTTAAAAAGAAAAAGTCAAATTTCATTTTAATCCCATTACTAGTTGGTTCTTTCTTTTACCTTTTGGGTTATAGGTGCTTTGAAAATTTCTTTTCTACTTCTTTTTTTTCAGCAATCCCTAAAGAAGAGTTTGTACCTTTTATTTTTGAATTCACAGTAATGTTATTTCCAAGAAGAAAGAGTTTACCAAAAGATCCACTTCTATTTCTCAAGGAACTAGTATTTATTTTTTATCTTTGTAAAAATTGCTTTGTGTTTTTTATAGTTTTACTGTACAGGCCCGTAGAGAACTATTTAACTTTTCGACAAATTACTTCAATTTTCAAACAGCCATTATGTTATGTTTTTGAAACCAAAATAATTAGTAATTTGAAAAAGAATATTTTTAAAAAATCCAAAAGTTATTCATTTTTTTTTATTAATTTCTTTATGATGACAAATTCTTTAGATTTAACCGAAAAAAAAGAACATACATGGGGTCCATCATCTGAAGATTTAGATGATTTTCCACTTCCAAATTTTTATAATCCTTATCAAAAACAAGAAAAACTTGGAAAAATTTCAGATTGGATGTCTTATTCATCAAGACGTAAGTTTTTTACTCTTTTTTTTTTAGAATTCTTTTTTTTTTATTTTTTATTTTGAAAATTAAAAAGAAAAATATTTTGATGAATAAAGAAAAATAACCAATCAAGAATCAAACAAACGAAAGCAAAGATCTCTATATTTTATAATCAATCATTCTAAAAACTTTTTTTAGCAGACAAAATACGATCTTTTACTTTAAATTTAAAAACTTTTTAATCTTTGTTTTTTTTGTTTTTTTTTTTTTGCTTTTTTTTTATTTTTAATTTTTTTTATTTTCCTTGCTCAATGTTTCTTTTACCAACTCAAATTTCCTTACATAACCCAAAATTATTCTTAATTTTAATCTTTTTCTCGATAAACATATATTTTAACACAACAACACCACAACACATTAAAATCACCACCAACAACACAACACTACACTTCACAGAAAGATATTGGAAAAGCAATTCTGAGTTTAATTATGAACATAAAGAAAAAGAATATGGAACTGGCTTAAAAAAAGTCAAAACGAGAGTTGGAAAAGAAAAAAAAAAAGAACAAAACAGATACAATTATAACAGAAATAACCAACAAAATAAAAAGACTTATGTCAATTGGTATCTTAGAAACAAAAAAGTTGGTACTGGAAGTTTTGGTACTCATAGTTTGGGCTTTGCGAATAAGAGCTTCCATGAAAGCTGGAAAATACAACCAAAACGTACTTGGAATGAAGTTACAGAATTTCCTTTACTTAGCCTTAACAAATTAGATTTAAAACTTAAGGTTGGTAAACCAGTAGATCTGTAAGTGTTTTTATTCTTCCGTTTCTTGTCTTTTTCTTTGTAACTACATGAACAACTAGGCACTGTATACACTATCATCAAACAACAATTTTTTTTTTCTTTTTCAATTCCATCTTCAATTATAATTTTGAAAAATATTTTTTATGCTCTTTTTCTTCTCAAATTAAAGACTATTCTAATTTTGTGGTCTGTTGAGATGACCTTTATGACTAAAAACATATTTATTGACAAAAACATATTTATTGACAAAAACATATTTATCGACTAAAAACATATTTATCTACCGAAAAGAATGTTGATTCAAGAGATCTTGTTGGAAATTAAAATTTAGGTTTTTTTTTTTTTTTTAACAAAATTTGAAAACAAGAAAAGAATATTCTTGCTGATAACAAAATTTAAAATTTACCTTGAAAAGATTCGAAAAACAAAATCCTCTTGTTATTTACTTTCCACTTCAATTTAAAATATAACAGAGTTTTGTCAAGGGTATAAGTATATTTTCAGACAAAAGTGAAAAAATAATTGAAGAAGATTCAAAAAAAAAACTTCTTTTTAATTTTGGATTTGTGTTGTTCAAGAATTTCGAAAAGTTTTTTTGATTAGAAATGATTTTTTGATTTTAATTATCATCCAAAATCCTCAAATTTAAAAATTTCAAAATTTTTCTTTTTCCTTTAATTCATTAACTTTTAAACCATTTTTTCTCTTTATAACATACTAATTAAGTTCTCTCAGATCATAAAATTCGGATATTCCTTAAGTACATTGTTTTTTTTTTTTTAAATTACTTTTTAATTTATTTGATATTTATTAGTGTCACAACAAAAATAAAATATAGACAAGCATTAGTTTTTATGTAAAGATAAAAAATTGAGATCAAGTAAAAAATTAGAGAAATTATTTTATTAATCGAATTGTGAACAATTTGCAAAAATAGTAATTATTTTTTTTTCAAAAAACAAAGTATTTTTTGTTGTATTGAAAACATTTTAAATTTTTCAGAAGAAAAATATGTATTTTCTATTAAATACTGAGATTTAATGTAGGAAATTTATCAATTTCATTCATTTTTTTATATAGATAAGGATCAAAATGTCTTTTTTACTTTGAAATGTATATATTAAGAGAATTACATCAATCAAAGAAAATTAGATAAATCAAATCAATGTGAGAAATCAAGAAAATCACATAAATCAGAAAAATAATGCAAAAAACAACAGAAATCTAGAAAACCTAGAAACATAAAAATTAAAAAAACATTTATAATCTATACATGATCATTGATCGTAATTACTATTTAATTTGATATTAATTGTAAACATTACTTTCTTATCATTTGATTCCTTTGTATTTTTTTAATTACTTTTTCAAACTAATAATTTCCTATATTTTTCAACCTTTATAATTTGTTTTTTGATTTTAAAGGATCAAAATACATAATTAGTATTATTTTTTTTTTTTTTTTCGCTTTTTAAATTAATTATTGAGAAAAAAACTGAAAAATTAAAGTTTTTCGAATCCAAAAAAACCAAGATTTTAAAATTCTTCTTATTTTTCAAAAAGGTTAAAACAGTATTTCCATTTCTTTTCAATTTATTTAAAAATTGAAATAAGAGAAACAGAAAAAAAAGATTTATTCAACATAAATTTTAGAAAAATCTAATTTTGAAGAAAAAAAAAATTAATATTTGGTGTAATGTTAATTCCAAATAACTTTCCAAATATTAGAAAATTTTCTTGTTCTAAAGTTTAATCTAATTCTAAAATTAATATAAAATCCACACAAAAACAAAAACAAATAAAAGAGCTTTATGTTATTTTGACTTTATATTTTTTAATCATTAACATTTTTCAAATTTTTTGTTAAATTTTTTTTTTTTTGATTTATGTTCATCAATTAATTTATATTTTTATTTTATGTTTTCTTAATACAACTTTAAAAACAAACAAACAAACAAATCAATAAATAAACCAACAAATTTATAGAAAATATTGTGGATCATTAAGATTCTATAAATCAATGTACGACAAAATTAGTGTCAACCATAAGATTCAATTGAACACATATAACAAAACTTTTATCGATGTATGATTTTTTTTTTTTTAAAAATTTTTTTCTTTTTTAAAAATAATTCCCTTCACTGTGTAGTGAAAGAATATTTGATTTTTTTAAAATTCTTTTTAATTGAAAAATAATGATTTTTGAAAGGACTATTACTAATCAAGACAAACGTACTCAAATAATAATAATTTTTAATCGAATATATTTTTCAGATATCATTTAAAAATATTTACTATCCTTTCCTCTCTCTTTAAGATTGTTTTTTGAATTAGTAATAGTTCAGGTTTTTTGTTTTTGAAATTGATTTTATCAAAAGCAATAACAAAATAAAGAAATATCCTAAAAACTAAATCTTAATATTTTCAACTTTTATGGTGCTATTAAAAATTTAAATTGAGGTTTTGTTATAATATTTGCCATTTTTTATTGAACCGAAAAATAAAATTTTCTTCAAAAATTCAATAACCAAACCATAATTATTTAATTTTTTTTAAAAAATGATCTTTTTTCATTTTTCAAATCGGTTGTTATTAGGAAAAGAGTTTGCTTATTAAAATATAATATGGTACTTACTTAAAGTAATTTTTAAAAAAGTGTGACATAAAAATTTTTTTAATAAAAGTCATAAAAATAGATATATTTAGGTTTGTCAAATGCTTTAATATTTTAATGAAAATATGTTTATTGGGGTTTGTTGGAGGTTTTTTTTTCGATACTCTTGAAAACCTTTTTGTATCAATTTATTCAAATGAACTATAGAAAACACAAATTAGATTTTTAATAGTCACAAAACTTTAAGTGATGGAAAAAAAAAACAATTGTTAGGGAAATGTTTATTTTTTTTTCTTTCATGATCTGAACCTATTCATTCACTATTAATTTTTTTTTTTTATTATCTTAAAATACTTAAAATTTGTTTTATATAATTTTTTTATTTTACTTTTCAATAGGTCAACCCATCTGAAGATCCTATTTTAAAAAAATTCTCGGAAGAAGGAATCGGAAACATTTTTGTTACCGATCAAATCTTATCAGCCCTGATGATTTCCCCAAGATCAGCCATTCCATGGGATATTGTCTTTACCAAAAAAGGAGATCAATTATGGTTAGATAAACGTAAAGATTCAAGATTAGATTATGAAACAATTAATGAAACAAATCGATGGGCGCCAAGCGATGATAAGCCCGAATCTGTCAATTCAGCATATAGTTTATCCAATGAGGCAACTGATACCAATTTGAGATTTAGCCAACAAGTTTTGAGTCCATCTGGATCTGTAGAATTTAATAACAAAAGCCCATTTACAGATGAAAAGGTGAATATTGGCAATTATGAACAACAGGAACACACATCCATTTTTTATCGTTATAGATCATTTGACTTAGACGACGATATGAAAATCATTGTTAGATGTAGCATCAACGCAGCAGAAGAGCCACCACAAAAGAAAAAGAAAAAGGTTAATGTAAGGCAAACAAAGAAAAACAAACGAGCTAAAAAACTTAATTTAGACGAAGAAGGTGAAGACAACCAAGAAGAAATCAAATATGGTCCCGATGTCACGGTAATTCATATTGATGGCAATCCACCAAAAAAAAATGAAGAAGAAAAGGAAACAGAAGAAAACAATGAAGAGAAATCCATCGAAATTGAAAAGGAAGAATCAAAATTGGAATGGAACGGACCAAAATTACTTTCTGTACATGCCTTAAATGAAGTAAATCCTAAATACACAATAAACTGGAAGGAAAATTTGGATTTGAAAATGGCTTCGGCACTTCTTACAGAAATGAAAAATAATGCCAATAAGATGGGTAAATGGGGATTTAAAGCACATCTTGCCGGCGTTGATCAACTCAAAATTGGCTTTGTTTCAAGAACAGATAATTATTCTAATAAGACACACACAGTTTGCGGAATCTGTAAGTATACACCACAAGAGTTCCTCTCCTTTTGCTCCTTAAATCTTTCAAACGCTTGGTCAATTGTGAAAACATTATGCTCAGATATTTTATCATTGCCAAATGACGGACATTACATTTTACTGAGAACAAATAGAAAGTCTTCTTTGGTCTTATACCAATTAAGCGATTTGGAATTCAAAATTACAGAAGAACATGAAGATAAAAATAAACCTTATCCCTACACAACCAAAAAAATCGTCTCTTTAAACGAAACAAAAGTTAAATTAACTAAACGTAAGACAATAAAGAAAAAAACTACCACAAACAGGAATCGTAATAAAAAGGGACCCAGAAAAGTTACAAAAAATAAAAGAAAAGTTATTGATTGGTCAGCTATTAAAAATTAACTTTTTCTTTTTTCCTTTTCCTTTTCCTTTTCCTTTTTCTTTTTCTTTTTCTTTTTTCTTTTTCAAAATTTTTTTTTTTTTTTTTCCCATTCTTTTCCCTTTCCTTTTTTTTTTCCTTGCCCTTTCCCTTCCTTTTCCTTTTCCCTTTCCTTTTTCTTTTCCTTTCTTTTCTTATATTTTTTTTTAATTTTTTTTTTTTTTCAATAATCTTAATTAGATTTATTATAATTTTTATCTACCTTTCTTTATCTTTCCAATATATATTAGATATTTTTAACAAAAATAAAGTTTTAAGTACTGGCTAAACTTTTTCGATTTTGATCTAATTTATTTATTTATTTTTTTATTTTTATTTAAGGATCTAGTAACTCTTATTTATTCTTTTGTCCAAAGGTAATAGAGTGATTATTTACACAATGAATATTTTTAAACTTGATAAAAAAATCATTTTTTATCCACTTTTGAGAAATGAGATATCATTTTTAAAACAATTCATTTTTTTCAATTGAAATTTTCAGTCAAAAGATCTCTGACCTTTTTTGGTTTGGGATCAAAAAATTAAAATAAATAATTTGCAATATCTTTTTTATTTTGAAGAAATCTCACTTTTTGCAATTTCTGATAATTTTTAATAATAAACAACTTTGAAACTTGATCTTGTTTAAAAAATTCTCTGAAAAAAAAATCAAATATTGAATCCTTGAAGATCCAGAAAGAAAATGATCATTTATTTTATTTTCAAATCTTTATTAAATTTCTTGAAATTTAAAAAACTAGTCAATATTCTTTTTCAAATATTCAGAGTATAAACAAGGAGCTCTTTGCATTAAAATCAGTGTTTTGATAATATCAAAAATCTATTTATTTTTCGAATTATTAATTTATATTTGTTTTATTTGGTTGAAAATAATTAAAAAATTGAGAAATGAATGATAAAATCTATTGATACATTTAATTTTTGGGAAAAGTACCAATTTATTGGTGAAAATATTGAAGAGGTTAATAATTATTGATTAAAAATAATCAAATTAAAAAGTATTTCTCTTGATTATAAATTGACTTTTCCAGGTCTTATAAAAAGTGTTTTTTGGAGAATTATTTAATCTAATGATTTGATTGTTTTTCTTGTATATTTCCGTTAAACTAAAAAGAAATAATTGATTAAAACTGTGCCTTGAATCAAAAAAAAAAAAAAAAAATATTATTTTCAAGTCTAAAATCATTATTGTGTTTTTTTTTTTCAAAATAAAGTTTATTTTTATACTGTATTATTATAAAACTTTGAGGTTTTATTTTTAATGTTTATTTTGGTACAGTTCCTTCATAAACTATAATATTTCTTACTTCTTTAAAAGAAAATATTTTTTTCTGAAATAATATTGGAAATATTTTCGAATTTGAACTTTTCAAAAATGAGAAAAATAGATCAAACATTTTGGAAAAAAAATTAATTTCATACCTTTCTTTCTGTTTTTACCCCTACCGTTTCAGGAGAAGTGTCGTCAAGTGTCGTCAAGTACCTATTTTTTCTTGAAGTTTTCAGTTTTATTTCAAAAAGTAAAAAAAAAACCTAACAATAATCTATCGATTGTCGAAACAAACAGAAAACTCAAGAAAACCTAGAGAAGATCTATCTATTTTACTCAATTCTAAGAAAACTCAAGTAAAACTAACGACGCTTTTTGTTAATTTGGGAAATTTAAAGAAAATTTCAAAAATTTTCTTTTTATTTCTCAAATTAAAAAGAAATAACGGTGGTTTTCCAAAATTTAAAATAATAAGTAAAATCAAGGATTGTACTCAATTCTTTCAAACCCTGGAAAACGTAACTACAGTGGATGATTTTTAATTTTACCATGTAAATAATATAATATTTTTTAATATTAATATTTTAATTATTTTTCATCTTCTCTTTTTTATTTCGTAAATTTTCTTTGATTACTCCTTTCTCTCAATAGATAAATAAATAAAAATTCATTTTTAAAAATAGAATTTAACGCCAGTCAAGTTTTATATCACTATCATTTTACTTGGGTTTTGAATTTCGATATGTGGTTGGTTTTTTGTCTTTTTTGAATTTACTCATAAATTTTACTAGAAGATTTTTTTGGTTTACTAGTTACTAAAGAATAAAGAATTATTATTCAAAAAATAAATAAAAACAATCACTTTGTGAGAAAAAAAAAAATATTAAATATTTTTTTTAATTTATTCATCAATCCAAAAATGTACTAGTAATTCTAATTATCAATTGTGAAAATATAAATTTGTGTATTTTTATGATGAATGGTTAATTTTTCAAAATAAACAATTCTATTGAGATAAATTGGCCATGAATATTTGAAAAGGTCACCTTTTAGGTAATTTAAAGTATGTTAGGGTAGGTTTTGATGGGTTGAATGGTATGTTCAGATATTTTGGTCACAATTTTGAAAAAAAAAATAATTAAGATAGTAAAATAAGCTATGTCACTTGTTGTAAGATGAAAAAAAAATAGATATAAAATTGTTATTAAAATTCTATTTTCAACAAATTTTAAAAAGTATTTAATATTTGTTTTTTAAAAATTTAAATTTTCTTTAAATGAAGTAATTAAATATCACTAATAATAAAATAATATTTTAGATTTTTATTTCACACCGTTCGATAAAACTCTTGAGAACTTTAATACATATCAATTTAATCAAGAAACTATTCAAAATTTTGAAAATAATTCAATTTTATCAATTTAGAAATTTGACCAATTTTGAAAATTAATAATATTCCCATTTTTCATTTTGAAGGAAAAAGAATTTAGAAAATATTGAAAAGTTTTAATTTTTCTAGAGAAAAAAAAAGAATATTGTTGAGATTTTAAAAAAATGATTATTTAGTAATCTGTATTTTGTTTTCGAAAAGAATGAGTTAAAATATCGAAAGAATTTATTAAGTATCAGTAGATATTTCAAAATCGAAATTCATACATTTCCAAGATAAAACTATCAAAATGTTAGCAATTATATTTATTAAGAATTAATTTAATTCTTTATTAATGGTGTAATCAAATTTTTTAGTTTGATGTTGGAAAGTAATATTTTTATATATTAATTTTTTATTTTCAGAGTATTTTTAATTATTAATATTTCAATTCAAATCTCAGTCAATAAAAATAATAGAGGTGTAGGTAATTTAATAAATGGATGTTTAATCAAAGATTAACAAAAATTATCAATTAAATCGAGATTTATTAAGCAAAACCTTTTTTTAAACTTTAAGGATTTAATAAAGTTGTTTTTTGGTTTTCAAAAAAAATTAAAAAACATAACAAAAGAATTTTCAATTGAAAAATTTTTTTAACAAATTGTTTGGTCTTATTCACAAGAATCAATATAATAAATCAAATCGTTTTTTTATCATAAAAAAATTGGTTTTAGAATTTTGAGGATAAAATTACTTAATACTTTTATGTCTTTAAGAAAATTTTATTTTAAAAAAATCAAATTCCATCTTAAAACAAAAACACAATTTCTAAGTAACCTTTCTAAATGACTTTAAAAATTTAGTCGTTTATAACAACCTTCTTAAATCAATACTAATATTTTTCAATCCTTTGAATAAATCAATTATTTTTTTGGTAAACTAAAAGAATTATCCCAAAAAAAGAAATATAATTATATTACATTCAGTTTCACTTTTAAGGCAAACTTTCAACGAAATTTAAGGCACAAAAAAAATCTCAAATTAAAGCACAAAATTCAAATTCTAGTAAAAATAAATTGTAAAAAAAAAAATTCCAAATTTTGTGCCTTAATTTGAGATTCTTTTGTGCCTTAAATTTCGTTGAAAGTTTGTGCCTTAAAAGTGAAACTGACTGTAATATTCCGAGTAACAAAGACTTGATTATTTGTAATAATGGTGGAAAGATAATAAACAAGGTAAAAACTTTTTATAATGCAAGAAATTAAATGAATTTAATGGTTTTCTTTGAAAATAAAATGGAAAAAAAAAAATTAGATCTCTCACGAAACGATTTTTTTTCTTTTGGATAACTTTGATGATCAGAATTTTTGAGACACTTGGAAATTTCTAAAATTTGTAAGTAGAGAATATCAGCAATAAAACACATCAAAATTTTGCCTATTTAAATAGAGGACTGATCCCTTAACATAAAAAATTGTTTTAGGAAAAAACAATTCAAAAAAGGAACAATAAAGATTCAATTTTGATTTAATTTGACTCTTTTCACAATTAGAACATTGAATGGTATTTTGGTTTCAATATCTGTTGACACTTATACACAGTTTGTACAAAAGTCTATCAAGAAAATTTCCAAAATTGCAAAATTTGTCCTAATTCCTTAATAACAGTCTCAAATGGAAATAATTTCAAAAACATATATTTGTGAATTTTAACAAGTTGTCCCATTTTTGTTATATTTCTAAATCGTAACCAATTTTTTTATCATTTTTTGTCAAATGCTATTCATTTTTCTGCTTTTTTTATTTACCTCTATTCTGACGCAATTTCAAATTATCTTGACAAGCCAGCCCTTTAGTTCAATATTTCTTGTTTTCATCATTCTCTTATTGACTATCCATTATCGAAATGAAGGCCTTTGTCTTCAATTTGTCCCAATTTATTTAACAGTTGCCTTTGTAGGAATCCAAATCTTCATTCTCGGCCAGAACAAATACCTGCTGACCCGAATCTTCTGTCTACTATTGGATCTAACTAGCTTAATTGTATATTTGTTTTTCCCACCCACCAGCTTACCCGATTTTAACGTTCCTGTTGCAACAACGTTGCTTGCTGTTGAAACAACAAGATTTTTTCAAAAAAATTGGTTTAAAAAAGAGATTAACCTAACAAAATCAAAGAAATTGTATTTCAAATTATGGTATCCATCTGACTCAGTTTTAAACACAAAAAATAGAGCCAAATATTTGTCGCCTTCAAACATTTCGACCAATCGACTTTCGATGGGCCAATTACCAAAATTCCTTCGATCACTGCTTTGTTCTTCTGTAAACCCTGGGCTTATTTGGGAAGGCAGCTTATCGAAATCACAACCGAAATACCCCGTTGTAGTCTATTCCCATGGGCAAGAGTTTTTACCGGAGGGGAATACGCGTGTTTTGAAGGACATCGCAGCGCGAGGCTTTATTGTTGTAGCGCCTTATCATAACGATAAAGATAAAAGCTTTCCAGGGCCAGCTTACAATAGGATTTATGATACATACGATACCTTACGGATACTCTATTTATTAGAATCTCTTGAGAAATTACCAACATATGGATCTTATCAAAAGACAAGCAAAATCTTAAAAATGTCCACTCTCAACTTTAACAGTGATGGTAACAATAAGGAGAAAGGAAACGAGAAAGAGAAAGAGAAAGAGAAAGAGAAAGAGAAAGAGAAAGAGAAAGAGAAAGAGAAAGAGAAAGAGAAAGAGAAAGAGAAAGAAAGCCACCAAAATGGTTTCGAGTTAAATAAAGCAAACATTCTTAAATTACAAAAAGACCAAATAAAAACGTGGCTGAACGAAACAAAAACTGACGATTTACCTTCCAATATTTTTAATAACAAATTAGATCTAGATCGTATTGCGCTTTTAGGATTTAGCTTTGGTGGTACAACGGTCTGGAATTGCTTATCAAAAATTACAAAATTAAATCAAGAAATCATTCCTCAATTCAAATGTGCAGCAGCTTTAGATTTATGGTCCTATCCTTTATATGATAAATTAATAGTTGAAAATCCAATAACAGTGCCTTTAATGCTCATTTCTACTTCAATTTGGAATGAAAAAACGGCAAGAAACAACCTGCAAGATATTATTAAAAATTCTAAAAAGGATTCGTCACTTATTATTACAAAAAATTCCACCCATTTTGATTTTACAGATGTTGGGTTTATTTGGAATAATTCATTATTGAAAAAGTTAACCATTAAATTGTTTGACCAAAAACCCAAACAATTCCCCTTGCTTGGCACAATTGACCAAGTTAATTGGTTACATGATATTACCCAACTTGTCGAAACCTTTTTTGGTAATTATTTAGAAAAAAACCCCAAAGCATTCTTAATTAGCGAATTACCCTTTGCCGAGGATTTGTTTAGAAATAAAATCAAATAACATAAGCTTTTATTTATTTTTTTCTTAATTTAAGCCCCATCCCAAAAATTTGTATAAACTCAAAATTAAAAATAGGCAAAAAAATGCTCATTTTTTTTTATTGTTAAGGTTTTAATTTTAGGAAACATTTTATACCCAAAAGCAATTTACAGACTTTTTGGGTTCATTTTTTCATTAAATGCTTTTTAGCATTTGCTAAAACCTGTTATTATTTCCATTGATTAATGACTTGAAAACTTTGATTTTTAATTGAATGAAAAATTCTATTCACTCCTTTTTTATTTTCTCAACAAGTTAAAAAATGTTTTTTATTTATTTTTTTCGAAAAGAAAAAATAAGAAGTTTGCTTATCTTAAAATAAAATCAATAGGAAAAATTTAATCTGTTAACGAGGAAATGTTGAAGTGACTAAAATTTCTGCCTTCTAATCCAAAGAGTGTCAAGATATAGCCATTATAGGTGTTTGAAACTTAATACAGTTTTCTATGAAAAAAGAAAAGAGAAAAAAAAACATAAAGGGTCTAAAGTATTGAAAAAAATACCGGACAGGAAAATAATACTGGGCAAGATTTTTAATTGTGAATATTAGTAAAATTTTTGTGTAATTTCATTTATTTACAACCAAATCCCTTTTTTTTAATGATCAAACTTTTTAATTTATAACTCACCCACTTATTAGAATAATGATTAATGAAATCACACTTATTTAAAACGCCATTCAATCAATCAAAAAACAAGAATAAAAAATTATTATTTTCCAAACTCTTCGTAAACCTCTATAAAACTGGATTGTTTTTTCAAAAAGGGGATCAAGTTAGACTATCAAGTAATTACCCGAGTATTCTATAGATACCTTACATTGATAAACTTTAGGTAGGTTTATTACTAATCTCATAAAAAAATTGGTTATTTATAATAAGGATTTGGTTTGGAAATATTTGAAATTACACAAAAATTTTACTAATATTCACAATTAAAAATCTTGCCCAGTATTATTTTCATGTACGGTATTTTTTTCCCTACTATACATATATATATAAACTTGAAGAGTAAAAAAAAAAAAGATAATAAAAAAGATATAAAAAAAATAGAGAATTTAATAAATAATTGTAGAAAGAAAAAACTTTGACTATATTGAAATCGAGATGAATTTGGGGATACTGGGAGATTATTGAATTTGAGCACCATTTTTTTTTGATAGTGTGTCCAGTCATCTCGGTCATAAATATTTTATGGTGATATCATAGATTTTTAGTATGCCCTTTTTCTCAAGTCATCTAAATCTTCTTTGACTATTATGTTGAAGTCAATGTTTTTGGTTTTTTGAGGAATATTTTCGAATTTCTGAGAGTTTTTTCATATTTTTTACTATCACAAATATAATATTCTACATCTTCAACCTCCCCTGTACAACACAACATATATTTTTTGAATATACCTCCAATTTATATACAGTTTTCAAAACCTAATATTAAATTACATTTATGTATCTTTAATATTATTGTTTTTATATTTATATGCCATTTATATCCAAAAAAAAAAAAAAAAATGAATCACAATTTTTATAAAGAACATTTAGATATTTTATTATTGAACTTTTAATGAAAAAAAAGGTTAAGATTTTTTATGCTTATAAATATCTGAATTTTCAAAGACATTATATAGTCTCAATTTTTTCACTACTTATTTGTCTTTTCGAAGATATTTTTTTTTCAACATAATCTTTTACAAATAAAAAAAAAAAAAAAAAATGTCCAAAGAAAAAAAAAAAATAGAAAAAGTAAAGAAAAAAAAAAAACAGAAAAAGTAAAGAAAAAAAAAAAACAGAAAAACAAAAATTTGAAAAAGCAAAAAAAAAAGTTGCACAAATAGAAAAAATATTTTTGATCGAACAATTGAAAAATTTTTTTAATAAGAATATATTTTTTTGATAAGAATACGGGAAAATCACACAAAATAACTTCCATTCACCTTATAAAGTGAGTCAATTTTTTTTAAAAATAGCTTAATTTCTATTCCTGAATTCTACAATACAAAGTTAAGAGAAGAATATTAGTGTTTGATTGGATTAGTACATCTATTGTGTATTTATCAAAATATATCAAGATAAATATTAATACTGATTGAACCAATGGTGATGGTATTTATTTTAAAATATATTCTTTAAAATATTTCCAAAAAATGAAATGAAAAAAAAATTGGACTTTTTCTTGACACAAAACTAGGCTTGGGATATTATTGAATAAATTATTAATTACACTGAAATAACATAAAAATAATTTTTTTTTGAAATTAAAAGATTATCCTCAATATCAAAAAATATGGTTTCAAATTCTTTTTGAAAAAAATAAATATCTTTTGAAAAAACAATTCAAAAATAATTTTCTGCTTCTAATAAAATTTCTTTTCAAAATCAATCATAATAATCGTTTATTTTTAAATTTTTGTTTTAGTTTGGAGAAAAGATCTTGATTTAAAATATTTGTATTTGATATTCAAAAAAACAATTAATTAGATTTTTTTTTAAAGTTAATATCAATTGAAGAAGATATTTTCATTTTTTCTAATTATGATTTTCCATTAAAATATAAAAAAAAAATTAAGTAAAATAAATTAATCTTCTTCATTTTCTTGACCTTTTACCCATTCAACAGCTTCTTCAATTAATTTTTTTGGAACAAGTTTATGCTTTCCTTTGGTTTCTTTACAGATCCAGCTCATTTCTAATTCCATTTCTTTTTCTTTTGTTTCGTCATGAACAGTTTTTATCAAAATTTTGGCAATTTCTTTAACTGCGTCTTTACAAGTCATTTCTGATAATTTTAATTTACTGATTTCAGTTTTAGCTTCTTGTTTTCCTTTACCGATCGCACAGCCATAAAATCCCTTTTAATAGTTAATTAATTGTAATAGATATATAATTAATTGTTATTATTAAGAGCAATTTTAATATTTCAATATCCCATTATTATTTTTTTAATTTCGTTATTCACAAATATCTACTAATTTGTGTCGAAAGCAAATGAAAAATAAAAAATTATTTTGTTTTTCAAATTATTGTATTCATTTCCCTCCTTCCAAAAAATACCGAGATTAAAAAAAATTAAGAATTAAAGTACCTTTTAAAATATAAAAACGGGAAGAACCCAATACCTTTTTTTTTATTTTTATATATTTTTATTTATGCTTAATAGGAAAACGCATCAATATAATTATTTTGTTTGTGATAAAATCAGATTATCAGTATTTTGGGTCTCAAATCATTAATTTATAGTTTTTTAACTAATTAAAAGAGTTTTCATAAATTTAAGAATTATTTTTGAAAATATCTTTATCAACTCAAAAAAATGATATTTATTTTGTTTTTTTTCTTGAACAAAAACTCTAAATAATAAAGCACTGATAACTCCATATATTTTTTTTTTATTATTGAATGTTTATCGAAATTTTTAAGTCAATTTTTAAGAATAAATTAAAAACTCACAAAATAAAATTTTACTCATTTTTTTATAATATTTTTTATGGTTTATCTGAGAATATGTAGATTATTACAATTTTATAATAATTTCAGCTAAAAAACAAAAAAATTCTGATAATCTACAGATTAATGAAAAGATAATTTAAATATGAAATTATAAACCAAAATTCAAAATTTTTAACACAGTTAAAACACTTCAAAGAATCAGAGTAATAAAATTTTATTCAATTTAGAAATAAATTTGATTTTTGTAAAATAGGAAAATCATTTTTTTCATCTTTTAGTTTTTTTTTTTTTTTCATTTCATTTTTGAAATTACAAAACCTGTTTCGTTCGATCAAAATTTTTTTCGAATGATTGATATTATGTTAAGGTTGAGTTGTTCAAAACCGAAGAACTCAAATAAAATTAATTGATGGTCTCTAAACATTTGATCGATCAATAATTGTTAGTTAGAATTTAAACAAATTTACCAATACATTTTTTTTATTCAAACTCAAATCTTTTTGTAATGAGTTGAATAGATACATATACAGATGGGAAAAGGGAATAAATTCTAAATTATGCCCATGATGTAACAAAAAAGTTGACGACATAGACCACTTTATTTGGGACTGTGAAAAATATGAGAGAAACAGGAAACACTGGAAAAAACAAATCAAAAAAATCAAATATTTTGACTATAGCATAATAGTCAAAAAAAAGACAGATGAATTACTGAGGAAAATGAACATAAAAGAAATTTATGACATTACCATAGAATATATTCTGACCAACATGACTCAACATGCAATTAGGAAAAAGAAGCTCAAGACAAAATACAACTTAACAATAAATCCAATACATTTTTTTTTTCAGGTCTCTCACAATAATTATTTAAAACCACTTTTTTTTCCACTCTTCATTCTTTTCTTTCTATCATTCTTTTACAAATTCTTTATTTTTACTCTTTCTTGTTTTAGAAAACTAAATTAAGATTCAAATACTTCTGATGACTGTATCTATTAGATACTCTTTGAATTAGAAGTCTCAAATTTAGTCACTTCAAAATTCTCTCTTTAACAGATTAGATGAGGTTTCATCTAACCCTTAACAATAAACCAATACATTTTTTTGTTGTGACACATCCAAAATTTATTGGAAATTGAAAATTTATCTCAAAATCGCCCAATTTCCAGACAACTTTACTGAAAAACAGCCATACCTAAAATGGAGATCATCAAAAATTCGATTCAAACTGAAATCTATCACAAACAATCTGAATAAATACACATAGAAAGATGGAAAAAAGGACCAAAACCTAAGATATTCCCATTCTGTAAAAGAAAAATTTATGATGTAGACTGTTTTATATGTGGCTGTAAAAAATATGAAAAAACTAGCAGAAAATGGGTAAAGTACCTAAAAAAAATCAAAAATTTTGACTTCAATATCATTGTCCAAGAAGATACAGATGAATTATTGAGAAAAATGAACATATAAGAAATCTATGGTATCACTATAAAATACATTTTGACAGATATTACTCAACACGTAATTAGGAAAAAGGAACTCAATTCAATAACCCCAAATCAACCCTAAATTCAACTGTATCTCAATAACTTTCGGTTTTTTCCAATCATTAATTTTTAAATTCTTTATTTTTTTATTTCTTCACTTTTCACCATTTCTATTTTTTTAACATTTCTTCATTATTTTTTTTTTATCTTTTCTTCATTTTGTTTTAGAAAACTAAATCGAGTTTCAAATTCTTCTAAAGACAACTCTCAGACACTCTTTGAATTTTAATACACACATTTAGCCACTTCAAAATTCTCTCTTTAACAGATTAATTACTTTTTAAAAATTTAACCATTAATAATAAATCGCTCTCTCCAAAATTTTTAACACACTCTAGATTTATTAGTATTGTTGATTATTTATTATTTCTTTTTTAGAGATTGTATATATATAAATAATTGTTAACATTTCAATTAGTGAACGATTCTAATTTGGTATTTTTTCTAGAATTGATTAAATCAGATTTTTTTTTTATTTTTTTTTATTTTTTCACTGACTGGTCAATTCTTCTTTATATTGGGAAGAAGAGTTATAAAGGAAAAGATCAAGTCGTTACTTGCTAATACTGTGAAACTGAAACACAAAAATACGAGTAACTTGAAAATAAAAACGAAAAAGCAAAGCCTAAAAATGATCAAAGGTTTTAAGCCAAATCAGATCAAAAAAAAAAAAAAGAAATTACAACAATTTAAATAACCATCCCCAAGTGAACACTCATGATCAATTATCAAATTATTATATCAACCAAAAGTATCGTGGATGTGATTTTGGGAGTCCTTAATGAAAGATAGCATTTGTTTTTTTTTTTTTTTTTGATTTTTTACCAATTGCTTCTTATAAACCGTTTTTAAATTTCTTTTTTTGTTTTTTTTTTTTCTTTTTTCCTTGTTTCTTTTCAATTTTTTGTTTTTGCTTTTTTAAACATAAAAAAATTTGGGTGTGTATTTTTCTTGAACAATCGTGAAATATGGGATTTTACGCTTAAATTACCTTTGAGGAAATTTAAGTAAAAGGACATCTAGAGTGTAATTTACACTTCTTCCATCAATAATAATAATAAATAAGATTTTTTTTTTTAAAAAGTTTAAATTTTGGTGTGTTAAAAATTTTGAATTGGTGTCTAGATTTGTTATTATAATTCTTATATTGATGGTTGTCCCTAAAAGAGAAAATTTCAAAAGTTTTGAATCAACCAAAAAAAAAAAATTGTTTTTAAAAAGTATCCACCTTGTGTTTTTTTTTTACAAAAATTAGCTTTAATTTAAAACTTATCACTCTTTCTTTAAGTAATTGATATATTTAATAGAATTATTTTTTTTTGTTTCATTTAATAATAATAAGAACAAAAATATTGAATAATAATAAAAACACCACTGTATACGTTGAATGGAAAAGTGATTAGAATTGAGAAAATGGAATTACTATTTTTGACAAAAAGTAAAAAAAAGTTTATTTAATTGGAAATGATACAGCAAGTTCCACATTTAAGGCACAAACTTTCAACCAAATTTATTTCACAAAAAAATTCAAAATTAAAGTACAAAAATTCTGATTCTTGCAGAATTAATTGTGTAAAAAAAAATTTAAAAAAAAATTTGTATAAATTTAAAATTTTTTTGTGCTTTAAATTTCGTTCAAAGTTTGTACCTTAAAAGCGGTGCGGCCAAGACTGTAAATAAAAAATAAAAAAATTAAATTCAAAACGAAGTATTAATCACAATAACAGTTTTTGTAATACTATCTTTTGGTAAGAGTTTTTTCTTTGATTGATCTATTATTAAAATTTCTTGAAAAATTGATAATTTATGAGGATCTCCAAAGCCACTGGCTAACTGGATTTCGAATGTAAATATAAAAGGAGATCAAAATTGTAATTTTTTGTTCGATTGATAATAATAAAATGGATTATTCTTTCAAGTTAATTTCTTTCTTCTTTTAATTGATATTCCTCTTTGTTTTCTGTTAATATTTCTATTAGAAAAACTTGAACTTTTTTTCCTGTTTCACTTTTTTTTTGTTACAGTTAAGTAATAAATAAAAATGCTCAAAAAGTGATGTATTAATATTTTGTTTTTTGATTTCGGAAAATTGTTTTCGATTTTTGAATTTTTGTTTGAACCCCAAACATTTTTATTCTTTCATTAAATTGATTTTTTTGCTATTAAAAACCCCAAGTTCTTCAACAAGAAGCCTCTAACATCGAGGCACACAGAAAAATTTTATAGTTGTTGGAAAAATGACAAATTTAGTTAAAAAACACAAAATATCAAGACATCACTTTTTATACATGTGTAGTTTGCTATTTGTGATCCTTTTTCTTTGTTTGTTTTTTTTTATTGATAGCATTTGTACACATTGGGTTAACGAAAAATCCTATATGAAAGTCACATTTAAAATTGAAATTCCAATATTTTTCTTATTGATTTAATTTTTATTCTTGATCTTACTTACAATCAGTTTTTACACTGATTATTTTGATTTAATCTTTTTCAACTTATTAAATTCATTAAAATGGTATCAATGGGGTGTGTTCGAAATGTCATCAATTTTTGAAATGAAAACAAAAGAAAAGAAAAAAAATAATCTAAAAAAATAATCGAGTAAAGAGAAAAGAGAAAAAATAAAAGAAATAAAATATCAAATACAAACCAAGGCAACACTATCCGGCTCAATACAGTACAACGATGGGCCTTTTTCCTCGTCATAAGATCCAATCATTAGTGAACAACCAAATGGTCTAATATAATTATAAAGAGTAAAAACTTGAACATAAATCGAGAGTCTTTCAGTTAAAACATGAATTGGGATGATATCACTTGTGAAATTTTCATAATTCTTCGCTTCTTGTCTTGCATTTTGTACAATTCTTCTCCCGTCTGCTGTTAGTCCTGCAGTTGCCTTTAGAAAATCAGGTTAAATGCAAGTAAAAACATTATGTTTAATATTAATAAGATTAAATTGAAATTAAAGAAACAAGATTTTGGTTGGTAACTCAAAAAGAAAAGACTAAAAAAGGAAAAAAAAAGGTAACAAAAGAAATTTGACTTTCACAATTTCTTAAAAAAGGGCTTTACTGAAGGAAATTTAAAAAATAAAAAAAAAGACTCTTTGTCGGAGAATTTAAAATGACAGTATTTTTTTCTTTTTTTTTCTTTTTTTTTCTTCTTTCTATGAGAGAAATGAAAAGAAAGGGAATAAAAAATAAAAAAAAAGAAAAACAAGAATAATTTACAATTCCAATATGCTCGCCAACAGAAAAAACTCTTCTATTTGTTCCTTCAACAAGCATTTTTGAAAGAATAATTTTTTCAACACCAAATACTACACCATCCTTACAACAAAGCCCAATTGCTGTGCTTGAGTTCTCAACAGCTTTGTGTGCATATTCTACTTGGAAAATACGTCCATCTGGACTAAATGTTGTTGGGTATAAATCATATCCTGTACCAATTCCACTCATTTACTTTGATAAGACAATTATGGAAAATAAAAAAAAATGATTAACAAAGTTTCATTCTTTTCCAATCTCTGTAAATAGTATGAGGATAAATATAATTGGTTCAAGTTTATTATACCCTTTCTTTTCCTTTTGGTGTCCAATAACAATAAGGTTAACTAGATTATTTGATTTTGAGGAATTGTCTGTGAAAATTACCCTGAATTTTCCATTCGGTTAAAACTAACATTTTAACTTCAATTTGATTATTTTTTTCTTATTTATTTTTAGGTTGTAGTAAAGTAGGATTTCAAGTTCTGATATTATCCTTTAAAGTATCTCTTTGATAAATATTATATTGAATCTAGACTTTAAATTTCAAAAAATAATTCAAGAATACATATAATAAAAGGAAACCAGAAGAGATCTAAACTTTTAAATAATTTAAAATCTAAATTAATAAAAAAATCTTTACTGATTATAATTTCTTCCCAAAATACTTTGTTTAAATGGGGAAAATTTAACTTATTATATCAAAAAATACTTTTTAATTTGATTATTCATAATCAATAATGAATAACACAATCTTAAATTTTCCAGTGAGTTTTTAACAACCGAGATTATATGTATATAATTGACTTTACAATTATTTCTCAATTTTTTAAAGATTTTCAAACAAATAAAAAAAATTCAAAATAATAATTTTTAAAATAAAAATAAATAATATTATCAAATAACTGATTTTAATACTAACAGTTTGTGTTTATACTCTCAATATTTGAAATAAAATATTAATTAATCTTTTTAATTTCAAGAAATCGAATAAATATTTGTGAATAAATTACTATTGTTATTTTGATTATTCAAGGATTCAATATTTAGATTTATTTTTCCTATATTTTTAAAATAAGATTAAATTTTCAAGGTTATTTGTTCATACAAACACTCATAAATTACTAAAAGTGAGATTTCAGAAAAATAAAAATGTTATAATTATTTTTGTTTTTCTTTTTTCGATCCAAAAAAAAAGGATCTAGAACTTTTGATTGAAAATTTCATTGGGGAAAAACTGAATTCTTTACAAAACTGATTACCCTTCCCTCTATAGTTGATAAATGAAGTTATGTATTCATATAAAATGTATCCTTGTCTATATAATTACCCTATTACCTTTGGGAAAAAAAATAATTATAAAAAAAAACTAGTACCTAAGACAACCATTTTCATGTTAAAACAGATGAAATTCTTGATAAAAAGATCTTGAAAGAGTATCCTAATCACACTTAAATTTATCCAGTGAAAATTTCTTTTTCAAAAAAAATAGCAAATTTTCACAATATAAAAAATTTTTACAATTTTACTTTCCTAAAATCCTACTGAAATTTGATTTTAATATTTCATAATCTCTTTTTCAAATCTATATCAACAAAACAATTTCACAACTATTCTAAATAATATTACAGATACAAGTTTGAAATGTTCTCAAATTTAGACTTGTACTCAGAAATCCATTGAAAGTTATTTTTTGTAAATATTTTCATTTCAAAAATCGATTTGACAATTTTTTTTTTTGTTTGTTTGTTTTGATTTTAACTTTGAAACAAGAAATTTTTTTGATCTGAAAATTCTTTTTGAGAAGTGAATACTAAATAATAAAAAAATAAACGTCTTTCAATGTGGGAGTGTAGTCCTTAAAAAGTAATTTTTTATTTTTTTGTTTTTGAACTTTTTTTGATTCTATCGCAATAAAATTGTTTCTTATGACAAATTACAATCCAAATTCAACACAAACAAAGAAAAAGAAAAACCAGAATAAAAGAACAAAATATAACAATCAAAACTCAGAAACTAGACACCACAACATTAACCAAGAACAACAAAAAAAACAAAAAAACAAAAAAACTGGATCCTTTAATAAACGTTCAACAAAAAATAAAAGGAACACTTCAAATTCTGACTTTAGTTCCCTTTCTGATTCATTTTCATTTACGAATTCTGATTCCTTTTCTTCTTTGGATTCAAAAGAAGAAATTGGTAATGATAATTCCGAAAACATTAAAGATTTCACAAATAATTCTGAAAGAAAAAGAAAAAGAAGAAGATCTGAAAAAGTCGCTGGACAAAACAAAATTCGAAAAAATCATTTTTATAAAAATGAAAAAGACAAACAGAAAAAAAACGAACAAGAGCAAAAGAAGGAACAAAAGCAACAACAAAAACAAAAAATAAACAGGTTGAATTCAAAAGTTAATCAAAGAAATAATTTAAAATTTAATAATAATTATAACAAACCCACCCGAATTGAACAATTTTTTCAAGAAGATCCAGAGATTATCAGAACTTATCTTGACAAATTCTTTAAAGAAAATCCTAAAACTCGTGATTATGTGACCTTTTTAAAACAAGGTTTTGCAGTCACAGAGAAATTGTCAATGTCTTTATTGTTCTTATTACAAAAAGAAACTTCTTTAGAAAACAAACTCTTTCCTCAAGATCAATCACTGAATGAACCAAACAACAAAATGGAAACGGAACAGGAAAAGGGAGAAACAAAAGAACAAGAAAAAGAAACAGAAAATGAAGAAGAAAAAGAAAACGAAAAGAAAAGAAAAAGAAAAAGAAAAAGAAAAAGAAAAAGAAAAAGAAAAAGAAAAAGAAAAAGAAAAAGAAACAGAAAAAGAAACAGAAACAGAAAAAGATCTGAAAAAACAAAAAGATAAAGAAAATAAAAATACTGACAAAATCAAGATTCAATCACCCACAGTAAGAGGGGGTGGCAACAAAAGGAATGATATCCAAATTGAAAATAATAACATTGGTGAGCAAGAAAATAAAATCAAAAAGAATCAAACAAATAAACATAAGAAAGATCAAAAACAAATACAAAAACACTATGAAGTGGATGAGGACGAAGATATTTTTTTAAGCTTGGCTGAAATTAGAAAATTAATTCGACAAATAAATGAACTGACTGAAGAAGAAAGGGAACAAGTATTAGAAATGATTATGTTTTCAAATGAAAAGAATACAATCAAAGATGGCGCAGATTTAGAACAAGTTTTAGAAATTGATCTTCATCAATTAGAGAATTCAGTTTTAATTAAATTAAAAAAATTTGTTGATAATTTGATTCCAGACAGTGCCATTGAGAGTGAGAGCGAGAGTGAGGATGAAGTTAGTGTAAATATTAATGCTGATATTAATGTTGATACTGATTTTGATATTTACCTGATCAAAGAAGAAGAAAAGAAAAAGATAAAGACTGAAAATCAAAATAATGAAATAAAAGATGAAAGTAATTCTTTGAGCAATAAAATTCTCAACGAAGAAGTAGAAGGAAAAATAATAAATAAGGAACAGACAATTGAAAAAATTGATGATCAAATCGAATTTAAAAAAGAAATAAAAGAAATAGCAGAAAAATTTCAAAATGACAAAGTAAATAATAAAATAGACAAAATTAAAAATGAAAAAAAAAATCATGAAAAGGAAATTGAAGAAATACAGAATGAAAAATTAAATTTACAAGAAGATGAAAAGAAGAACAATAATTATGATGCAACAGAAGAAGAAAAGAAAAGTGAAAATAAAAATAATGATATTCAAGAAATTGGAAATCAAGCAACTATAATAAGCCAATCAAATCCAAAAATTCAAATAATTTCAACCACAACAAATAAAATGAACAAAAAAGAAATCCTTCCCCAACCATTAAATATCGATTCAAATAATATACCTTCAAATAATGAAAATTTCAATTCTAATAATAATTTATTAAACCCATCCATTTCTTCTCCCAATATAAATCAATATCAAAATCAAAAAATGAATTTAAATCCAAATAGTAATATTTATGCTAATATAAACACAAACACAAACACAAATAAAAGTAATGATAATAATAATAATAATACAAACACTTTCCAAATCCCAATCCAATTAATTCGCACAAATCAGCAATCTCCTTTAAAAAATAATAATAAAAATCAATTTTCAAATTTCCAAAATCAAAATCAAAATATAAATCATTACAAAAATTACCATTTAAATAATAATTCAGAAAATAACGAATCCAATTTAAAGTCTATAATTTCAATTAATACATTAAATCAAAAAAATGAAAATAAAATACGAACAATACAAAACACAAAACCAAAAATTCAAATAATTTCAACCACAGCAAATAAAATGAACAAAAAAGAAATCCCACATCAACCATTAAACATCACTTCAAATAATATACCTTCATGCACTGGAAACGTCAATTATAATAAGAATATAAACAACCCATCCATTTCTTCTCCAAATTTAATTCCATATCAAAACGAAAACATGGATTTAAATCCAAATAGTACTATTAAAGCTAATATAAACACTAACACAAATATAAATAGACATAAAGGTGATGATAGTACCAATAATACAAACACCTTTCCAATCCCAATTCAATTAATTAGAAAAAATCAACAATCGCCTTTAAATAATAATAATAATAATATCAATAAACCATTAAATAAATAACTTTTTAATTTCCACAAAACAAACCTTTATCAAAAAATTAGAAAAATTAATATCCTCGATTAATTAATGAAAATTTATTTAAAAAATTCCCCAAAAAGATATTAAATTTTCAATATTTTTGATCAAATTAAATTCCATATACACCATATATGTATATGTATGTATAAATATATAAACATATATTTCTTTTTTTTTTATTACTTGTATTTAATTTCTTTTTTTATCTATATATTTTATATTGATCATTTTTTTTCTTTTTCATACTTTTGTGGAATTTTTTTTAACTTTTTTCTTTTTTTTTAATCCTTGTTATTTTAATATCAATTTATTGGATTTAAATCATCAATTATAATTACTTTTTACCATTTTATTATCTACTGAGATTAAAATTTATTAATTTTTTTAAAAAAAACAAAATCATAATAATAAAACTGTGTTTATTTTTAATTTGAATATTATTTAATTTTAACAACACTTTTTACTTGAAATAAACTAAATTTTATTTCAAAAATTGTACCTTCCTGAAATGATCAATTGAAATGTAAAAAAGATATTCTTTTGTTTTCAAAATTAACTGATTATAAAATCTTATTAATGATTCATTTTGAAATAATTCTAAACATATAAAAACCAGATATTTTATAAAATTAAAAAAAAATAAAACAAAAAACTAAAAAAAAAAGTAAATCGGAATTTTTTGGAATGAGAATTAAGGATTTTTTATTTCTGAAATTTCACTGAAATAATAGTTTAATAAGAAGATTTTTACTTATCTTAAATTCATTTTGTAAAAAATTACAAAATCCCATTTTTCTCAATATTTATTTATCTTTTGGAATATCTTTTTTTTTTCCACTTGAACTTTTGCAAAAAAAAAAAATATCAGAAAAAACATCGATAAAAAAGAAAAGAAAAAAAGAAAGAGAAAAAAAAGTAAAAGAAAAAAGTAATTGAAAAAAAGAAAAAGAAAAACAAGAAAAACAAGAAAATGAAAAGTGATAAAGTAAAAAAAGATGAAATTAGAGAAAAATTTTATAAAGTAAATTGTGTTAATTTATTTGAAAAAGAATCTATGCCTGAAGCTTACAGCGCCCCCACTAACATTATAGAGTGAGTCTAAATTTTTTAAATTTTGTTAATTTTCCATAATTCAGGGGTCACCCCTAAATTTATAAAACAAATCAAATAAAATTCTTTGTAGTTTACTCAAGAGTTTTTGAAATATTGAATTTTTATCATTTTTTTTTATAATTATACACTTTCTTTTATCTTAATTTTAAAATGGTATAGATTTGAGAGAAATGATATGAAAATATTTTCAGATAAAGTAACAAGTAAGAATAAAAAGACATTAAAAAAATTATTTTACAGTTTTACCTTGTCTTGTTGTTAATGTCCAAAATTTTTAGATTGATCAATTAGTGATTTTTTAAATTTTCCTTTTAAAGGAAAAATTGTAATATTTTGACTTTAATTTAAACCTGAATTCTTTTAAAAGCTTTTTTCTATTGATAAAATTGGATTTCAGTTCATAAAGAACAAAAAATAAAGATCGTCCTTTAAGCCCCGAAAGTGAAAAACAAAAATGATCTTAAACAGTTGCTCTCTAAGAATTGTTTGAAATTTTTAAAAGTTCTTTAAATTAAAAAGGCTTGTTCAATTTCAGAAACCTGTGAACCTTTTTATGAAAATCCAAAAGTTAATCAGTGTTTTGAATGAAAGTTTTTAAAACTTTTCAATTGTGAGTTATTGGTATTTGATCTCTAAAGTACCATTTAATAAGAACGAATTAATTTCAAAAAGACAAAGTATTGCCAAACTCAAAAGTGTTTCAATTTTTTTACTCTTCTTGCAACAAATATTTGTCATTTTTCATTTTTCTGAATTTTTTAATTTTTTTTGATTAATAATGAGTGAAAATTTTGATCTTAACCTTTTAATCAAGTTTGGAAAATTTGATGAAATCAAAGAATTGGTTGCCAATTCCAAAATTAAAGTTGATCAAAAAGTCCCCAAGACAGCTTACACTGTTCTTCAAATGTCCATTTTAAGGAAGCAACCAGAAATTGCGCTCTATTTTCTGGAAAAGGGATCTGATCCGAATCTCCGTGGCCCCCAAGAAAGAACAGCACTCCACTTTTCGTGTTTAAAGGGCCAGCCCGAGGTGACAAATTTACTGTTAGAAAAGGGTGCTGATGTCAACGCGCAAGACAAAAGCGGGTTGTCCGCAGCACATGCATTAGTGCTGTGTAAAAAAAACCGAAGGGAATGCCTCAGGATCTTGAAGAAGTTTAACATCAATTTTGATTTAAAAGACATGAAGAACCGGACACCACTCGAGATGTCGATCTTCTCTGGAGAAAAAGAGGCAACATTTGATTTAATCCAAATGGGGGTCAATGTGGATCTCAACACATTGGGCACATTCGTTCACGTGACTAAAATTGAAGGGAAAACGGTTCTCGTTTATGCCCTGGACGACACCTCTCAGGGTGTGCCCAAAGAAGAAGCAGATCAAATTTTTGTTACAGAGTCCGAAACACAAGTCTCAAGCCGTGGCAAGATCTCAAAGGAAATCATTTTTGAAACCAGAGAATCTCGATCGAAAAATAAAGAGTATCAGCAGCTCAAAGATCTTCAAAGATCAGTTTCAAAACCAAGAAAAGCTCGTACAAAAATTACTCACAAAAACTAACAAACCTTTTCTCACCAGAAAATAAATCAAAACAATTTCCTTCTGCTTCAAAAAAAAAACTTTTTTTTCAAATATTTGTTGGTGAGGGTTTGTGTTTCAATTTTTTTGGTTTAGAATTTGTTTGATAGAACCATCCTTTGTTGTGAAATAATTGAAGGGAAATAAATAAACAAAAAAAATTTTTTTTTGAAAATTTTTTTCCTTTTTTTATTTATTTTAATTTTGCTTATTTCTGATTTGGGAAGGCAATCATTTTTTTGTAATACCATTTAACACAAACAAGGTTTAGATACTTGTAGTTTGTTTAAAAATTTCAGGAAAATAAAACTGATTGAATTTTTTTCTTGATTTTTTATCAATTTACCAGGGTGCTATAAATGATTTTTTAAGTTGCGTTATAAATGCCTTTCTTTATCTATGTTAAGGATCTTAAGATCATTTTAACAAAGAATAAAATAAAATATTTTTTCAAAAAAAGTACAGTGGGCCAAACTATACAGGTTCAGAGCATAAAACCAGTCATGAACATGAAAAAATTCTTTTCCAAAAAAAAATCAAACTTTTGCA
Organism: Anaeramoeba flamelloides; assembly: GCA_027625915.1. Lineage (NCBI taxonomy): Eukaryota > Anaeramoebidae > Anaeramoeba > Anaeramoeba flamelloides. Next base: position 9,218,769 of record JANTQA010000012.1, read on the forward strand.
AATTTTGCACTTTTTGATAACTTCAATTATAATAAACAGTATTGGTCAATAAAAGAGCTTTGATCAAAAAAATATTTTTCAAGAACATTTTAACAATTTAAGTTTGAAAATCCCATTTTCCAGGTTTTATTAAGATTTTTTTGAAATTTAATATTAAAAAATTTGAATAAATTTTTTTTCACAGTTAAGAAGTTATTTTAAATAGATTTTATATAGTTTTTTTTTAACCAATATATATCTCTCAAATATGGAATCAATTATTTCGATTATTTAAGAATTATTTTTTATTTTAAATTGGATAAATATTTTTTTTTGACTTTCCATTAGGTTTTTTTAAATTTTTGGAATAAACTGAAAATTTATCAAAATTTTGTGTTGATTCCCAAAAGTAAAAAAAACCTAGGCACTCTAGGAACCTTTTGTTAGGTTTTTCCAGAATTCAAGAGAATTTAGTCAAATCTTTGAATTTTCTCTATTCTTTTGAATTCTAGAAAACCACCTTTAGCTTTTCTTAAATTTTCTGTTTATTTGTGAAGTGTTCTAAGTTTTTTTTAATTTTTGAAATAACCCGAAAATTTATTAAAATTTTCTGTTTAATACAAAAAGAAAAAAAAACCTAAGGAAAATCGATAGATTTTACTAGATAAAATAGAAAACCTGAAAAAAACCTAGGAACTCTGCCGCACTTGATGGTCACTACAATAATTATCATAATTAATTTTTATTCTCTATTTAAGTTTTATTAGATGAACCCAGCATTTTAAAAACTAATAGTTATTATCTATTCAAAAAAATATTTTAGGGTTGTATTTAACTAAAATAAAATAACCCCCATTTATTTGGCACTTTTTATTTGAAAAAAAACACTTTTTTTCTTGTCTAGAGACTTATAAAAAAAAGATTTGTGCCATTAAAAACAATAAATATAACAGCTTCAAGAATTTGAATAATAGGAATATTGGTTTTATTTTATATAAAATTTATTATTCAAGATGAAATGATAATTGAAGTAATATTTTTGTCAACTTTGTATTTTTCAATTTTATTTTTTCCAACTTGTTTATTATGAAAAAAATTTTTTAGACAAAAATTGTGAATTTGATCATTTTTCACTTTTTGATAACTTTAGCTATAATAAAAAGTATTGGTGAATAAATTATCTTTGATCAAAAATTATTTTTCATGTCTACATTAATTTAGATTGATGCATTCAATTGTCATAAATATTTCTTTCAAATTTTAACCAACAACAAAATTCAAAAAAAAAAAATTCTTGATAATGAACATAATCTAAATAAATTTGAATAATATTTAAGGCTATTTTTGATTTTTTTTTAAAAAATAACGTTCTTTGACTATAGCTATTAAAAATTTTTTTAAGTGACTTGATTCTAATATATTAAAGTAAAATTATTTACCAATTTTTTTTTAAGTATTTTTTTTTGTTGTTACTTTTTTTTTAGAACGATTTTCAGATTAAACGTTTAATTCTGATAAACAGATGTGAATTTCATCTTCTCTTGATTTAATGTTTATTAAAAGTTTATCTAAAAAAATGAAAACTTCTCATTAATTTATTTTTTTTATTAATCTGATTTATCAGAAAATTAACAATTTTATTTGATGGTAATTATTAATAAGCAATATATTATGTTTTTATTTACATTAAAGTTTAAAAAAAAAATCGATATAAAAATATTTAATGAAAACGCTATAAAAATTAATAATTATTTTTTTTTTCGTAAAAACAAAAAAAAAAAAATACAATAACGTAATGATATCTTTAGACTATTTTTTATTTTTATTATAATTCAAATCTGGATTAACGATAATTAACAAAATAAAAATATTAATATATTAATATTATTTTTAATCTTTTCTCTTGAACTTGAAGAAATTTAGTTCAAATAGATGTAATAAGGGATATATAATATCTAATAAACTTCGAATTTGAGTTAAAATTCATAAAAGAAAGACCTAAACAAATTTGAAAATTATATAAAAAAATAAAATAGTAAAAAAAATTTCTGGGGATTACTTCTTTCATTAGGACATCTCGTGTAATATTTCTTAATTTCTTTAGAAAAATCAAAATTATTGAAAATAAGATTTTTTGTATTGTAAATGTATTAATTTTAAAAGAAAAGATAAAATCTCAATTTTCTGTTTGTTAATTTGGAGTTTGAAACATTTTTTTTTTTAAATTTAAATTTAAATAAAGCACAAAACAAAGAAAAACAAAAAAATTGAAAAAAAAAAAATTTTACAAAATTAGCAAAAATGTTTTTGATCTAAAAATTGAAATTTTATTTTTCGAAGAATAATGAATTAAATTCAAAAAATATGTTCTATTTCTTCAATAAAACTTACCCCTTTGACTGAAAAAGAGTATATATATATATATATATATATATATATATATATATATCAACATTTATTTATCCATGTATTTTCTTAAATATTTACAAATGCGAAGATTGATAAAGAGAATAATTATTTAATATTGTTGCTGTTTTATCCGCTTTAATTTTTCACTTAAAGTAGAATATTCATTTAATTGATAGTAGTCAATTGAATCTTCTAATTCCTCAACAATTAAACTAGGGTCGTCATCATTAGTAAGTTCGATCTCGTCAGTATAAAAATATTTGATTAAAATTTCCAAGCTTTTGATTGATTTATTCGTATAATCTTGAACTTTATTTGTATTATCTTTTTCATTGACATAATCAAACATTCCTCGGAATAATCCACTTCGGATTAATAATATGAATTTGTGAACTGGTATTTCTTTAAAATCACCATCATCATCATTATTATCTTCGTTCTCTTTATATTCAACATCTTTTACTAAAAGAACAAAATCCTTTGAATCTTCATTTTTATATAATTCCAATAAATCCTTTTCTAAATTATTTTTTGGAGGGAAAGATAAATCCAAAGAAGTGATAATTTTCTCTAATTGTTTGTTATTTGAAATTTCATCAAAATAGACCCATTTCAAAAAACAATTAATTTCTTCTGTTGTATAACTGTTTTTTACAAATATATTTTGTATATCATTTATTTTTTGTTTGGCTCTAAATTCGACTATTGCTTTGTGGCATTTGATATTACTTTCTTTGTTACCAAGACTAAAATCAGTAAATTTTTTTGATTCAAAGAAATTTCGAAAATCTTGATAAATAGTATTTTGCTCAGTATTGTAAATGAAAAATGAATTTAGTCCACTTGAAATTTGTATTGCTTTTGGTGAAATGGAATTTAAATTTGATTCTGGGAGGGTAAACAATTTCGGAGTGTGATTAGTTGAGATCCCACTACGGGAACCCCAAGCAAAAAATTCATTTTCGTCTGTTAAAACTATTTGTTGATATTCGCCCATGGCAATTTTGATAACATTTTTTTCCTTGAATTCAGGTAATTCGGTAAACAAGGTCTTCTGCTCATCATGGCCATTGTACGATTTGTGGCCGCATGTATATACTCTACCATCTTTTGTTAAAAGTATCGAATGATAATGACCTGTCCAGATATCGAGAATATCATTAGCCTCGAATCTTTTCAATATTACTCTTTTGGGTAACCATGAACCCTTCGAGTCACCTTGTCCCAATTGCCCATTTGAATTCTTCCCGCTAGAATATAATTCATTTCCTTTGGTAATATAAAAATAAGCCCATCCATGTGAATTACTAAATATCTTTATAGTATTATCATTAAGAAAGACAGGCATTTGTTGGTTTGTATCTATTCCTGATATACCAATTAATCCTAATTTTTATGATTTATTATTATTTATTTTGGTTATTTATTATTTATTTAGAGTTTATTATCAAAAAAATTTGTGTATTGAAAAAATAAATAAGAAATAAGAAAATTCTGGCATATATTCGGAAATGGCCAATAGATCAATAGACTAAAAAAAGAAAAGAACAAAATTTCTTATTGAATTAAAGAAACCAGTTCGTGTTGATTTATCAGTTTTTTCATCATTGTTAAACATATTATTTTAATAAATTGTTTTTACAAATTATTTAAACTAACTGTAAAAGGGTAAGTCAATTTTATTTTCAAAAGTTTTCATTTTGATTCATAATTAATAAAAAATAAAATGTATTTTTTTTTTTATTATTGAAGAAGCGTAAATTACACTCTAGTTACCCTTAGACTTAAATTTCCGAAAGGGAATTTAAGCGTGGAATCACAGATTTTGCTATTATTAATTAATGAAAATAATTTCAAACTATCATAGTTTAAAATTATTTCATTAAGATTTATTTTTTTTTTAAATTTATTTTGAAAAATTAATTTATCTTTTTCATAGGAAGGTCATACCCAGAAAAAATAATCAATAATTTCAATAATTTCCTCCTGTTTATACTTTAAACATAAAGGATAAAATTTACTTGAATTTTTATTGAATACATAGTAATATCTATTTAAGTAGTTATTAAACGACCTGAATTTTAGGATTGTTGAAGTTGATGGATAACTTAAATATTTTTGAGTTTAAAATAAATATGTTTGATAAAATGAAATGTACTTGATTAATTGCCTTACCTGTATTTAAAATAATTTTTGTGAAAAAATTGACAAATCACATAAACAAGATCAGGAAAAAGTGTAAAATCTCTGAATTTTGCAATATGGAAATGTATTTTTTGATTTATTCGATAATTACAGTCTTTCCAAATATACAGTGATTTTTTTTTTTTATGAAACAAATTCGATTTTTGATATGCAATTTTAAAACCTTTAATAAAGCACAAGTAAAATTATATTTATTTTAAAAAAATCATAAATGATTTAGTATCGCTAGTATGAGAAAATAAAATTTAAAAATTTTGAAGTTAGACAAAAATATTACTTTAATTATCATTTCATCCTTGGTAATAAATTTTATTCACAACATAATCAACATTTCAGAACTTTGATTTCTTATAGTTGTTTTATTTATTGTTGTTTGTCGTAAAAACTTTTTTAAAAGTGTTTAGCCAAGAAAGAAAATGTATTTTGGGGTAAAACTTTTTAAATGGGTGTGATTATGAATTTTAGTTTAATTCAACTTTGAGATATTTTTTTGAATAGAGATTAACTAATAGTTTTGAAAATGCTGAACTCATCTAAAGAAAACTAAAATAAGGAAAAAAAAAAATACTAATGATAAATATTATGAGTAAGGGATTTTTGAGGATTTAAAATAATATAGTATAATAAAAAATTTTTCTCTATTCTTTTGAATTCTGAAAAACCTCCATTATCTTTTCTCGAGTTTTTTTTATTTGAAAAATCGATTTAATTTCAAAATAAAGCAGAAGACCTCTTGAAAGGCGCCATTAGATTCTTTTTTTTTTTTTTTTTTTTTTAATGTTTGTTTGGATACGAAAAAAAATAGTTTTTTTAAACAAAAACAGGAATTAAAAAAAATGTTGTTAGGTTTTCTTGGGTTTCTTCTGTTTATTTGTAAAATCAATCGATTTTTGTTAGGTTTTTTTTACTTTTTGAAATAAACCGAAAATTTATTAAAATTTTCGGTTTATTTCAAAAAGTAAAAAAAAAAAAACTAATGAAAATCGATTGATTTTACAAATAAACAGAAGAAAATCAATTAAACCTAACGAAAATCGATGGTTTGAACAAATAAAATAGAAAACCTCAAGAAAACCTAGGCACTCTACGGCACTATATGTCACTCCGTATAGATCCATAATTTGAATTTAAGATATTGTTAAACCAAGTGAGAGAGTGAAGTTGGTCTATCCTCCCAAGAATCAGATCTGGTTTTCATAAATTGAGATGGATTTTGTTCCTATTCCTATTCATTTTATAAAATAGTCAAAAAATTCTCAATCATTTAGACCATTTCTTTAAAGAATTAGTTGTTCTCTGAAGCATAAGACAGATTTTTAATTGAAATTATACATTGATAGTTTTTTAAACTGCCTGAGAAAATTATAAACAATCGAAAATAATGCGGTTAAGGGAAATTTAACGCCTGGGCTTCATATTGTAAGCTGGGCATGTTAATACTTGTACATTATCGGTTATCAAAAAATTCAAGAATTTTAGAAAAAAATCTACATTTCGAGACAAATTTAAAGGCTGAATCATCAATATTCAGACTTCAAAGTCACAAAATATCTTTCTTAAATTTGTGACAAAACGTATATAAGTTTCTCAAATAATTAATTTAATTAAATAATTACGGAATAGATTCTTTTGTACAAATTATAAATCAAATATTGGAAATATATTGAAAATACAAGTAAGTTTTATATAAAGTGGAAAAAAATATAAATCAGTCTTTGAGTTTTTATTGTGAGGATTATCTCTTAAATTTTTGAAATTAAAAAAAATCAAAAAATAGTTACTTTTGAAAATTCTAAATCTTAATTATCAAATATTGAAATATTATTATTTTGAGTTTCTATTTTGAGATTTTGAAAATTAAAAAAATTTCCGAAAATGAGATTTTTAATTACGATCCTAAGGAAAAAATGTAATAATTTATTGTTCAATAATATTTATAATAAATTGTTTTAGAGTAATTTTAAACTTTATAGCATTAATATCATTTACCTCCAATTGCAACAAATGCTAATTAGAGTTGGATCTAGGGTGGTACTAATTCCTTAACAAAAACAAATCAAATTAAAATTATCTTCGATATTAAAATGTTTTTTTTAAAAATTTGATAGTTAAAAAAACTTTTAAACTTGTCACTCTATTAATAATTTTCAATAGGAATTGAATTTTTAGATATTTTTTATAAAAAAAATCTTTGAATTGATTATTATAACCATATTATATAAAAAGATGCTAATATCAGAGTCTCTCAAAAGATGCTAAAAAATAGAATTCCAAGATTCTAATTTATTATTGAAAAGATCTCTAGAGAGAATCTTGAGATTATATTTTTTAAAAAGTGATTTCAAATGAGTCTCTAAATAGCACACCAATTTTTGAGGGGACATGCTGTTTGTAATACTGAAATTTGTCAAGAATTTATTTAAAAAAAAAATAATCATCACAGAGAAACAAAACTTCGTTTAAAACATAAAGAAATCATTTAAAAGTCTGTATTGTCAATATATTTTCATTAAAAAGAATCAAATTTATATAAAATACATCATACCCAAAAAAGATCGTTCATGATTGAATGTGTCGGTATTAAATTTGGGGTAAAATAGAAAAATCCCATCCATTCAAATTTTGAATTGTTTTATTTTGATCTGTAAAAAAATTCTGGATTACAAAAAGTTAATTAAACCAATAATTTTAAATGATTAAGGAGTTATTGTATTTTTTTTAAACGAGCTATTTTAAAGCTTAGTTTGATGTAATAATAAAAAATAAAAGCCTAATTAAGAGATTTAGTAAAGTATAAAAGTATTTTTTTCGAAAAATATACCAATTTTTAAAAGTGAAAAATATATTTATCTGGAAAGGCTAAAATATCTATGAACAAAGTATGTGGATTTAAGTTTATCTATTTTATTGAGACTCCGATTCTAAACTATTATTTTATATATATATATATTTCATATTTGTCCGTTTCACTTTTCAAAAAAACAAAACTGGCAAGAGTGATAAGATATTTTGTATTAAAATTCATTTTTGTTCACTAAAGCATTATTTTTTGAAAACCTGTATATTTAACAAAATTGTAATTAAAAAATTTCATTTTTGTATTATTTTAGAATAAAATCTTTTCTTTAATATTTAGAAGGGTTTTCTTTTGTTTTCATTTTTTTATCGATTAGTTAGTATTTTTTTTTCTTTTACGTTCTCTTCTTATTATGTTTATAATCACACGATTGGTTATTAATAATATAGGTAATATTTGACATTTATTTAGGAAAGTGGTCAAAGCGTAACATTTTAATTCAGGGGTTTTACCTTAAAATACTAATCTCTATTAATTTTTTTTACCTAAATTTAATAGAGATTGAGAAAATTTTTTGCCATTTACTTAGATTTGAAAAACTCTGTTTATTTTCATATTTAACTTGTTTCGAGTTAATGAACCCTTATTTAGAAATTTGCCAAAAAAAAAAAAAAATTAGAGACTAGTACCTTGAAATACTTGCTAATAACATCTAAAAATAAAAAGAAAAAAAAAATTTGGTGATCCATGTATTGGTACAAGTAGTTATAGTAATAGAATAATTCATGGCTTTGTGGTATATTTTAATAAACTATTTCCAAAAAAGTGGGTATAATTTATTTTAAAAGATAATTATTTAAACCCAATCTTCAAAAAAGTAAAGTCAGCTCCACTTTTAATACACAAACTTTCAACGAAATTTAGGGTACAAAAAAAATCTCAAATTAAGGCATACAATTTAAATTCTAGTAAAAATAATTAGTAAAAAAAAATTTCCAAAAAATGTGCTTTAATTTGAGATTTTTTTGTACCTTAAATTTCGTTGAAAGTTTGTGTATTAAAAGTGGAACTGACTGTATTTAAATCTTCAAAATCCTTAACTACAATTTATTGGTTCTTGATAATAATTCAATTTGTTTCTTAGTGTTGTATTACATAAATAAAAGAAATTAAATTTTCTGTTCTCGATTTTATCTGATATTTTTTAGGCGTGAAAATTGGTGTTTATTATTTTTTTTGGAAATATGAAAAATCTTTTTCATAACTTTTTTAATCTCAACAAATTTTCAAATCGAATTGAAAATATTTAACTTGAATTTGATTGTTCAAAAAATTATTTGCACCATTTCCATATTTCCAGTTTTTTATTGAAATTGGTCATACGTTGTTTTATCCAAAAAAAAAGTGCTATTTTTTTTTTTTTTTTCTTTTTAGGAAATATTCCATTGAACATATTTTTAAATAAATTTCCTAAGCCATTTATTCAATTGGTATTAAGATTAAACTTAATTTGGTATTGCGAATTAATGAAAAGCTAGACTAAAAAAGATGATTTTTTATGAAATGTAAAAAAAAGCCCCATTTTTTTGGAAATACTGTATAATTTTTTTTAAATTTTATCTCTCGATTTTTTTGATCAGAAATTCTCAATAGGACTTTTAAATTTTTTTTGATTTTCCAAAATAAAAAAAACATGACGTTGTTTTTTGTATGTTTCAAGATTTTATTCTTATTTTTGTTTTTATTTTTATTTTTATTTTTGTTTTTATCTTGGGAGTGATATTGAAATACTTTTAAAATGATTTTTAATTTAAATCAATGGAATTTTCATTCCATTTCCATTTGAGTTAGATATCAAAAAGAATTCAAATTGTAGCCTAATATTAAATAACAATTTCTTTCGGAAATCATTTTTTATTCTTTATTTTGGCAGATACTTTTGATCTTATTTTCTGAGAAATTCCTTGAATAGAATTCCACAAGTATACGATTTTTGTTCCAATGCGATTGGTTATTGATTTAAATTTGAGTATCTTGAGATTCTGTTGCTAAGTAATTCAGTTTGTTTCCCCTTTTTTTTGTAAATTACTTTTAAAAAGAGAAGATGTTAATTTTAAAAATTGTTTTTTCATTTTTTTTTATTGGCTTTTTATAGCCAAACAAAACATTAAACGAGAAGACTCTATTGAAATTGTATTGTTGTTTGAGTGTTTATTTTAAAATCAATGGATCAAGTAAGTTCCTTAAAAAGAAATTCTCAAAGTTGATGGAGAAAAAAAGAAAGCCTCAAAGTCGACGACAAAAAAAAGAAAAAGAAAAAAAAAAAGGAAAAAGAAAAAGAAAAAAAAAACAAAAAGAAGAAAAAAAAATGAGAAAAAATTTAAAATTTGAATTACCAGAATTATAATAACCACTTGCATAAAGACAACCATTTTCACAAAGATAATAATTTGTACAAAAGCACATCGTCACTTCCTTTAGTACCAAATTCTTTTCTTCAAAAAAAGTCACTTTCCTGAGTTTTTCAAAAGTGCTCTTTTGTGGATCAGCAAAAGGGATTTTTTTATGTGATTTCATTGAGGATCCTTTTGCTATGGAATATAAGTTTTTTGATTTGGTTAAAATAAAATAGGTGTTGCAGCTTGAGACGATATCTATAATTTCTTCATTTTCAAGTTCGTAATTAATTGTGTAAGCATTTTTCAAGATAAGTTGCAGTTTGTTCAGTCCGTACCAGACCAAGAAATGGTAAAAACACCCCATAACGATTTTTTTAGGTTTTTGGATGTTTACTTTTGTGAATTTTGGTAAATTATTCTGAACAGTATTAGTTTTAGTTAAAACAAAAGAGTTAGTCAAACTTCCACCAAAATATACAAAAGGTTCCATTCAATTGAGAGCCACCAACGATATTAGAAAAAAAGTTAGAAAAGAAAATTAGTTTGAAACTAAAAAAAATGGGTATGATTTTTTGAAATTTTTTCATTTAAATTTATTAAAGCACCTGTTTAGGGACACAAACAAAAACTCAGGAGTTTTGCATGTTTTTTATTTTCACTTTTTTGGAAACCTCTTTTCCAATTTTTTTCTTTTCCAAGAAAATTACGATAAAACATTAAAAAAAAATTTTGAAAAAAATTTCATTGAAATATCTCAATGAAAAAACAAAAGTTACTTGGAATGGAATAATAAACACTTGAAATTCCAAGTAAATTAGATCTTGAGACATACATTAAAAAATATTATTTTTCAACACTTTTGTTCTTTTATTTTTTTCAATTTATTTTTTATCTGTAATTATTTTGGAATTTTTTTTTTAATGATAGGCCTATATTTGCTAAATCAATTTATGTAATTCTATTCAGTTTCCAAAAAAATTTTTTCTTTTATTTTTCATTTCCTAGCTAAAATTTCTTTCTTTTCTTTTCTTTTTGAAAAAAATACATCTTGCCTTTTATTTTATTTGAAAAATTCTTTCATTAGTAAATCTTGCAATGTTTAATTTACCCATTTTTAATCACCCTATTTAATTCTCTGAATTTTTGACCCATTTGCTTCATAACATAGATTAATGTTTTTTATGCTTGAAAAAAGAATGATTTTCAGAAAATCCGAATTTTTTCCTTTTATACTCAAAATACTCATTTAAGGGCCACGTTTACAATTTACCAAATAGCCTCAACTCAATTTATTCTAATTGATTTAAAACATAAAGGATTGATCTTTAAAATATTCTCTAATTTGGATCAAAAAATTACTTTCTCTCATTTTTTAAATGAAAAATGAAAAAGAAATTTCGAGATATTTGAACTTGAACACCTTTTTAAGAAATATGAAAATGAAATTAAAAAATAATCACGATTTTGTCAATAGAAAAAAACTTCTCAATAAATATCATGAACTTTAAAAGATCACATTGTCAATGATTTTGATCATTAAGTTAAGTTGAATTGTTACATTGTCTCCACAAACAATTAAGCCGTTTCAATTCAACAGTAAAATATTATTAGATCTAGAAATGTGTTATCTATATTAAAATTGTTTTATTATAAAATATCTAATTCCATTTCAATCATAAGATAAAATTTTTAACTTTTAGTACTACATTTGAGTTATTTTTTTGTAAAAACCAATATAAATTTTAAATTTTCTCAAGAAAAGAAATCACAGAAAAGAATGGAAACTTCAAACTATTTCTCGATAACTGTCTTTGAAAAAATTGAACCTGAGATTTGAACAATTTTAGAAATTGAAAATTCACGCTAACATATCTTTTTTTATGGATTTGTTTGTCAGTTTCTATCAGGAAAAAATGGATAACTTCTTTTTAATCTTCTATTATATTTTTTTACTTTTTATAATGAGCTTTTGGAACCATTTTAGAGTTATTCTACAAAACTAATTTTCGGAATAGAAAATCAATTTATAGTCCGTGAAAATTTTCTCAATAGGATTGGGACTGTTATATTAATTATTACAAAGTGAGTGTGATTTTGTATTTTTTTTTTTGGTTCTTTTTTTTCTTGAATTAAATCCCCATACCAATGATTAAGAGGAGAATGTCCCGTAGAATTTTTTTTTGAACAACATAATCGCTGCCAAACATACTTCACATTTACTTTTCGTTTCTTTTAATATTTTTTTTTTGTTTAGATCGTTTCTATAAAAAACCGAATTTGTTGTATCAAGATAAATGATATTGAGTTTTGTAGAAAAGGTTTTGAAGAATTTTTCAGGTAAGAATATTATGAGTATTAAATTTGTTAAAATTAATTCCTTTTTTTTATTTTTGAAAAAAGAATATAACGTCAGCAGAGAAAAAATTCCATTTCTTTTTTAGGAAATGGGAATTTTAACGAGTTTAATAAAATATCAAACTAATTACATTTACATTTTTCAGAAATATTCTGGTTTTAAAATAACAAATGAATAATCGTCCAAAATGTTCACTTGTCTTGTTGTTGACCTTCTATGCCATTTAATAAAACTTTCACATCTTAAACCCGAAACCAAAAATAAAAACATATAAAAGCCTTAACAATGTTAAAGTATTTGAAAAAATTAAATTGAAGAGAAATTTTTTCATAAAGACGATTTTTTCCAATATTCTTTTTTTTTTTTAATATCATAGAAATCATCAGAAAAATGTTTTAAAAATTTCTTCATTTTCCTTCTTTGATCTCTCAGAATAGAAATTTTCAAATTTTCTCTATTTTGAAGTGAAAAAAAAATACAACAAAATATATACCAAAAAGTAATTATTTACGATTAAGATTAGTGCCTTAATAAACCATTTTGAAAAAATAGAACACAAGATTTATGTGAAGAAAATTAAAACAGCAAACTATTTTTTCAACCTTAATAGAAATTTTCTATTAATAAAAGAACAAATAATAATGAAATAAAGACTAAACCATCCTAAAATCCGAAAAATTATATATTTTTCATGATATAACTGATATTTATTGTTTAATTTTGAAACAAGTTCGTCTTGTTTTTCTTTTTTTCTTTTTCTTCTCTTTGATTAAGAATTACATTACCCTGGAACTGAAAAAAAGGATTATCTATCACCCAAAATAACATGTTCCCCACTCAACACAAGATAATCCCTTTTCCATTTTCAGGGTTTGTAAACCTTCAGGTTTACAATCCCTGAAATTGGAAAGAAGATTATCTTATGTACTTTGTTACCACTTGTTAATTGTGTTCTTAGCTGATCGATCTGGATTTGGTATGGAGTTTTATTAGTGGTTCAAAATGGCAATTTTTGACAATTTATTTATTTTTTTCCGAAATCCGAAATGAAGAGTGTAAGATTAATTGATTGATAGGTGCTTAAGAATAACCTTTAGATTTTTGTGTTGTATAAGAAAATTTTTAAATCCTATTTGTCAATTAACTAAAAGAAAAAAATTGTTTCCTAAAAAGATCCAAATAAAACCAAACCTAATTAAAAATTTCAAACAACAACCTAAAAACCAAATTATATTTTTATAACTTAAGTTCCAATCTATTAATCTTATACTCTTCATTTCTGATTTCGTAAAAAAAAAAAATAAATTGTCAAAAATTGCCATTTTGAACCACTAATAAAACTCCATACCAAATCCAGATCGAGCAGCTAAGAACCAAATTAACAAACCAACACACCTTACATAAGACAATCTTTTTTTAAATTTCAGGGATTGTAAACCTTAAGTGACTAGTAACCTAAAAAAAAATTATAATAAATTTAATAGTAAATTCAAAAAAAAATTAAGGGAACTGATACCTTAAAATAAAAATATTCGATGTTTTCTGATTATTTTGTTACAAATTTGTTATTTTAATAGATACTAACACTCTATGAAAATGAAAAACATTTCTTGGCTAATTTTATATATGGCTAAAACTAAACTATCATTCAAAATCATTGGCCCATCAAAAATCAAAATTTAAATCAAAATATTTTTAATACTTATAGTTATCTATTATAATATCAAAATTTTTATTTTAGTATTTGGTTCACTACTCCAGGGGTATTTGTTTTTCTTCAAAAAATAAAATAAAAAAAGTTAAAAAAAATTTTAAAAAAAAATTGGGACATTTATTTTTGAATGAAGCATTACATGAAAAAAAATTTTTTTTAAAAATTAATAAAACCCATTTATCGATCCTCCTTCCCTTTGAATAACTAAATCTAATCTCTTTTTCATTTTTTGAAACGAATTTTTCATTAATTCATCTGTTACTTCTTTTCAAATTTTGATTTTCATTTTCCATTTTAACAAAACACTTTGGAAAAAATAAAAAAGAGAAAAAATGATTTATTTACAAACTTTTCATTGTGGGAGGAAAAACTTTAAAACGATACAAAAGCAATTCAAAATTGAAATATAAGGTGGGCCATTTATTTTGAATTTTAGTTTATATTGAATCCTTAGGATTCATTTTTTGTCTTTATTCTCTCTCATTAATTAATGTTTACATTTTAATGCTATCAAATTTTTCATTTTTGTTAAGTGCACAAATAGACTTTTTAGTCTCAACATTAAACAACCAGAACTTAAAAACCCATACACAAGAAATTGATAATGTAAATCTTTTCTTTTTTGGCAACCTGAGAAAAAAAATAAATAAAAACATAAAACATAAAACAAAAGCTATTCAATTTCCTTCAACCTTTTTTTTCTTTGTAAATATTCTTTGTTTTGTCTTTTTCATTCATAAATTCTAGTTGGTTTCCTTATATGGAGAAGAAACCTATGTCTACTTTATTAAGTCACTAGTTGTGAATATAGATTTTGATGAACCAAAATCAAAAACAGAATCCCAAATTTGCCAATGTAATATGCTTCGAGAAAGGTTATCATATATCACAGATCGACCCAATTTTGTAAGCGTCATTTGTTGTGCCTTTCAGTCAGTAAAACAAATACCAAGCAATTTTATTACACTTATTTCAAAAACCTTAAATCTCTCAAAAACTCTTGAAATCATTCTAGCTATTTTGATGAATAAAATCCGATATTTCCAAAATTTCCAAAGGATGTATGAAATCTTTTTTTTTGCTTTTCAAATTTTTCTTTCTCTTTGTTTGTTTTTTTTTTCTTTCTTTTATTTTCTCAGGCGTCTTTACAATAATTTATGCATTTATTGTTTTCAACAAAATAGGTTGACAAATCATTAAAAAAGGATCTTGTCTTTAAATTCCATAAATACAAAAAAGGAAAAAGAATTGTTTTTTCCAAAAACAAACCGAGACAAAACAATACTGTCATTTGGCTTTTATAAATGAGACAAATTTCTTGATCCTTTTCTATTTTTTACTTGTATTTGTTCAATAAAAGAAAAAAATTACACTTCATTTTCAGATTTCTTTTTCAAACAGAGTCACAAATTACAAACTGCCTTCTTGAAAAATCTCTTTGAAAAAGAAATATGAAAATGAAGTTGAATTTTTTTCCCTTTTTATTGGACAAACACCAATATTTTTATTTAACAAATAGGGATCACAAATTATCATTAAGGAAAAAAAGTAAAAATTGGGGAAAAAAAAGTAAAAAACAATTTTTATTGGAAACCTAAAAATGAAAAGTAGAATCAATTAAAAGAAGTAACAAATTAACTTCAAAGAATAATCCATTAAATTATTTTCAATCAATCCAACAAATACAATTTAAATCTATTTTTAGATTGAAATTGTTGGTGTGATTTTCGAGATCTCAAAAATAGTCAATTTTTTGAACAAATTTTTAATAAAATATCAGTCAAAGAAAAACCCAGATCAAAATAAAGTATAAAAAAACTGTTATTGTGTTAAATCCTTCATTTTGTCTTTATTTATTTATTTATTTTTTTATTAATTGATCTTACTTTTCATTTTCAGTAATCTTCTCAATTCAAAAAGGTTCCCAATTAAAAGCCATGCTTCACTTTTTTTCCCGAATGGTAAATTGTTTTTGTTGATTTGGTTGAAAATAATTTAATGGATTATTCTTTGAAGTTAATTTGTTACTTCTTTTAATTGATTCTACTTTTCATTTTTAGGTTTCCAATAAAAATTGTTTTTTACTTTTTTTTCCCCAATTTTTACTTTTTTTCCTTAATGATAATTTGTGATCCCTATTTGTTAAATAAAAATATTGGTATTTGTTCAATAAAGGTTTAAAAATCCAACTTCATTTTCATATTTCATTTTTCAAACAGAGTCACAAATTAAAAACCGCCTTCTTGAAAAATCTCTTTGAAAAAGAAATATGAAAATGAAGTATAATTTTTTTCCCTTATCATTATTCAAATACCAGCCTTCAAGAAGTATATTTTTCAAATTTCTCAAAAAATATTTTTACACTGGATTGATGAACCCACTGAAGAAATTAATTAAATTTCTTAAAGAAAGAAATGTGTTATTTATACACAAAAGCTGAAGATGATGGAATTCCTTTAAATTATAGGCCAATCTCAATTAATAATACTTTAGCTAGATTCTTTCCAAAACTTATTTATAAAGGGATTGAAAACTCTTGGAATCTAATTTCAGATTTACAATTTGGCTTAAAAAAAAAATCAATAAAAGAATTGCTGTTCTAAATTTACTATTTGATCTCAAAAAGAAATATAAAAATAAAGAATTTTTTATTGTCACAATCGATATTAAAAAATAGCTTTGACACAATTAGTCATATATTAGTTCACTATGCTCTCAATAAATATATTAAAAATGAAAAAATTAAAAATTTGGTTACAAAAATATTATAAAAAAGAAGGAATAGGAGTCTATCAATTAGACCTTCTTTCTCCTTTGATGTTTGTATTTATCAGCCACTTTTTAATTGAAAAAAACAAAAAGGTTTAGTTCATCATGTCCAGATGTTTGCAGATGACTTGATTTTAATAATGGAAAGACCAATTCCAGTAATTAACAAAAATTTAATAATAATTTATACAATTATCCAAGAATTTGGAATGAATCCAAATATTGATAAAACTTTAAAATCAAACCAATTATCCAAAATAAAATACTTAGGAATTTGGCTTAAAAAAAAAGAAAAACATTTACAAAAAAATTTAAAAAAAGGAAAAGATAATTTTAAAAAAATCAAGGTGATTTTTAACCAACAAAAATTAGCTAATGGGCTAAAACTACAAATGTTTAAATCAATATTCATCTGTCAATTATTTTAAGGACTGATAATTTTTAATCTAATTCACAAAATAACGATTTTGAGTCGACAGATATTTGGATAAATAAAAAAATGTCACAAAATTTTTAAAAATTAATCCACGTTCTCCAAGAATAATTTATAAAACTGAAGCTAAACAAATATCAAGCCAGAATCATCAATTTATAAAAGAAGATATAAACTCAAAAAGAAATTAGAAATTCTGGACTTTTGAACCTATATCCAAAAATTTTAAGTTTTCAAAAAACGATAATGAAAATATTAATTAGAAAGTAGAAAATTTAAAACTTATTAAATGCAAATCTTAATCAATTTAGAGAAAACTTAATAAATAGATTGCTCTGGATGGAAAGGTCAAGAATATTTAAAAATTGTATGGTACAATAACAATATAAATAAACAGTCGTGCCCATTAAGTGCCGTCAAGTGTCACCAAGCGCCTAGCTTTTCCAGAATTTAAAAAAACCTAAACGGTGGTTTTCTTGAGGTTTTCTGTTTATTTGTTAAGTGTTCTAGGTTTTTTTGAGGTTTTCTATTTTATTTCGAAAATCTATTGATTTTCGTTAGGTTTTTTTGAGTTTTCTATTTATTTGTGAAGATCAATTGATTTTCGTTAGGTTTTTTTTACTTATCGAAATAAACCGAAAATTTATTAAAATTTTCTGTTTATTTCAAAAAGTAAAAAAAACCTAGAACACTTTACAAATAAAATAGAAAACCTCAAAAAAACCTAATCGCTTTTTTTTTTTTTTGATTTGAGAAATGAATTGAGGAAAATTAAAGATTTTACTATATTCTTTTGAACCCGGAAAAGCTAACTGCATTTTTTTTTTAATTGAAGAAATAAACAGAAACTTTTACAAAAAATTTCTTGATTTTTTTTTCATGTCTAAAATTAAAAAAAAAAAAAAAATTTAAAATGGAAGGGTTCAACTTCCATTTTAAAACTAAGAAATTTCACAAATTATCTAAATAGATATTCTTATGCATATAATAAGAATAAAATAAAAACAAAATCTTGCAATTTATACAAAAATCATTCCAAAAATATTTCAACTTAGAAATAAATGAAGATATCGATTATCTTTTCTAGAACTGCCCATCTAATAAAGAAAAATCGAAAATTTGGATTAAAGAATTAATTAAAATAATAAAAAAAAACAATTGGATCAACATCTTTAATATTATTCAAAATAAATAATCATTATTTATCTTGTCATTGGTTAATGATAAAGAAATTATGATTCTTTATTAAAATTTCTAAATAAAAATTTAGAAATTAGGTAAGTGCCAAAAAGCAACATAGAATACCGCAGAGTGATGTCAAGTGTCTATGTTTTCTTGGGGTTTTCTGTTTTATCTATAAAATCTATCGATTTTCGTTAGGTTTTTTTGACTTTTTGAAATAAACCAAAAATTTATTAAAATTTTCTGTTTATTTCAAAAAGTAAAAAAAACCTAGAAAACTTTCCAAATAAACAGAAAACTCAAGAAAATCTAACAAAAATTTTCCAAAATTTAAAAGAATAGAGAAAAATCTTTGATTTTACTCAATTCTTTTAAATTAAAAAAAACCTAACGGCTGTTTTTTTTTAATTTAGAAATAAACAGAAAATTACATAAATTTTCGGTTTATTCTGAAAAATCAAGAAAAACATATTGAAAGAAAGAGGAAATTAATTTCCTCCCTTCAAAATAAAAAAAAAAAAAAAAAAAGTATATTTTTTATTTAGAAAAACCTCCTTAAACTAAAATTATAGATCTGTGTTTCTCTTAGAAAAAGTCCTTTTCAAACGAAATGGGATCATTAAATTGAAATTTATTTGTATTTTGAAAATTTTTACTCGTTTTAAAATTTCAAATTGGAAAACAAAAAATTTTTTATCTCTTCTTCTTCAAACAAGTTAAAATTTTATTTTTTGATCTTGCTTCAAATCAAAGAACAACAGACCAATTTTTAATATTGTAGCAGGATTTCTGAAAATATACTGAGCCAACTTATTACTTTTATTGAAAATTAACAAAAGTGTCTGAAGTCAAAAGAAAAGCCATTGAAAAAATTTTTTTGAAACACTGTGCTCTGTTAAAACTTCCAGTTATACCATATTGATTTGTTAAAAATAATTGATCTAAATTCGGATGAATTCTTCATCATTTTCATTTTCTTTTATTTACAATACTTTTCCGTTTTCTCATCAAATTCTCTTCCGTTTTTATTTCTATTCTTGAAAATTGCGTTACTTTTTGAAAATAATTGAAATTAAAAAAGTAAATATGTGAACGATCTTTTTGATCAAAACATTATTGCTTTGCTTTATTGAGTAAAACAAAATAATGCTCTCTGAAATTTAATAAAAACTTATCAAATAAGTCACTTTGTAAATTAAAAGGGATATTATATGATTTGGAAATTTTCAGAGGAATGGAAAACATAAGTTAAAAAGAAAAAAAAATGATCCAGCTATTTTAAAAAAGTGAAAACTTTTCTTTTTTTTTTTTATCGAATAAAAACTTTTCCAAAATATAAAGCTTTGATAAAATGAGAAATAACAAGTAAAAAAAAAAGTTACCCAAACTGTTTGATTTGCTCTTTTCATCAGTTTTCGAGGTACTTTTTAAAAATATTTGTAACCATTGTTTAAAAAAATGTAAAAATACAAATATTATCAAACCCCTCTACATTAAACTTAAAATAATTGCAATTTGTGATTCTTTACCATTTTAAAATTTTCCTTAATTATAAGTAATAGTTTAGTTCCAAATAATGAAAATACACATTGAATTAAAATTTATTTCACAGCCGAAGCAAATTAATTTTTTTGATTATACATGATGCTCTAAAATAGATTTGTATCGAAAAAAAATACTTTACTCATATTACAAAATTTTAAAACACTAGAGTGTAAACAACAAGGAATTTCTTGATTTAAAAAAAAAAATATTGTAAACTTAACTTTCTATGGAATAATTTAAAGTAAAAATTCTCACATTTAAAGAATAAAGTTAAAAAATATGTTAGGAAATAAGAAAAAAAAAGCAGATAAAAAAAGAAAAAGGAAGAAAGAAATTTAATGTACAAGAGCTAAAAACAAAGCACCAAAGCATTCTTTTTTATATTCTTTAACAAATTATTAAAATTACCTTCTTTGTATAATATTTAATAAAAATTCTATATCTAATTAATTAGGTTTCCATTATTGAAAACAAGTTAACACTGAAAAGCTTGATGAAGGTTTTTTATTTTTGCCTGAAAGTGCATTATATACACTTTATTGTTTATTTAAAGAATTTTCATTAACCAAATTAGAAGAAGCAATTTTAGGGCTAATCAAAAAACGGTTTCCTGAACAAATCGATCTACCACCCACATTCGTTCCAATTCTTCAACAAGATATGCGTTTTTCAAATTCTAATCGGTAAATATTTCATTTCTAAAGTTACTTGTAACCTTTTAATTTAAATTTAATAAATTTTCACTGAAATTGAAAATGAAATGGGCATTTTCGCGAGAAGGCGGCCAATTGTAAATTGGCCATATACTCCCAGAAAATGGTCATTAACAAAGCATCTCCATAATCTAATAGAGTTGTATCTCATAAATACAAAATTATCTCTTTTTAAAAGCATTTTTTTTTACAGTCAATTTTTTTTTAATTTAAAAATTAACAATTCGAAAAAAACAAATTCAAGATCTCGATTTACATTGTTATTATTGTTGGAAATTTAAACCAAAGAGATACATCTTGAACTTCATTAAAACTTTTTAAATTCAAAAAAAAATTGCACAAATGTAATTTACCCCATTCACAAAGATATACACAAAATAATAATACATTTTTTGTTTTAATGTTAAATGGCTTTTTATCATATTCAAAACCAACCTTTTGTGAAAATTTCGTGGTCATAAACTTATGCAATTTTATTTTATTCTTTTTGTTTTAAATTTATCTGAAATATTCCTTAAACTTTTAAAACACAAAAATATTATATTTCCATTTTTTTATAATGAAAAAATTCCCATTTTTTAAATTGTAAAATTGTGCTTTTCGTTTGGATTTATTCTTGACTTTTTTCCAAAATAATTTTTTTTGCTTTAAATATATCAATTCGTGTTAAAATGTGGATTAAATGGTTATTTTTACAAGAATATAGATTGTTCAAAATCGGCACCAGCTCGTGAAAATGGTCAATATAATCCTTAATTAAGATATTAATTCTAATAAAAAAAAAAAAAAAACGAATAATTAGTAGTGTAAATTATTAAATAAATGAAAATTTTATACCACATAACCAACATTTTGAATAATAAAAAAATACACATAAAAATATATAATTAAAATAAAAAACTGAAATGGGTATAAATATCGCATTCGGAATCTGGTTTTTATGAAACACTATAGCACAAGTGTAAATATGGAATGTTGCAAAAAATAATAGATTTTTTACAATTTTTGAGATAAATAAAGAGTTCTATGCATTTATCCACAATTTGGGATTAGTAAACGAAACCTCCCTTTTAATGTTTGAGCTCAAAGGGATTTTCAATATAAAATAGTTTGGTAAATACCAATACTTTGTTTGAAAAATGATTTATTTTTTAAAATTGAAAAATTGGTATTCACCAAACAATTTTTTGATTAAAATTATTATTAGTCTATTCAGATAATCAGATATTATATTTACTATTACAGCAATTTGGATAAATGCATAGAACTCTTTATTTATCTCAAAAATTGTAAAAAATCTATTATTTTTTGCAACATTCATATTTATACTTGTGAATGAAAAAAAAAAAAAAATACATAAATAGCGATCACTGAATTAATCTGAAATGATCTATTGTTGTTAAGTTTTTTTAAGACATATATCCTACAGAAAAAAAATTATCTCACAATGATTACAATATCTTATATTAATTTGATTCAAAAAAAATATTCTCTAAAATCCCCATAATAATAAATAATTAAATTAATTAAAAACCAAAAAAAAAAAAAAAAAAATGAACCAATAGCGAATTTCAAAGGGAAATGAATTTAGAAAATAATTCAACAAGCTGGATTATAAATGAATATAACAAATCATGTAAATTATACACGGTGATAAATGATTTAGGATATAAAATATTATCAAATGAAATGAAATTTAAGCAGGTACTTGAACAAATTTCGCCACTGACTGAAGAAGATTTGGCAAAGACTATCATCTGCATGTGTAATAAAAGTGGGAGAGATTTCATTCCTTTATTAAATTCACAAAAAAAAAAAACAATAATAGTTCTTCAATTAATTATAATTATAATCAATTGATGTCTCTTATTCAATGGGAAATAGATTTGTTTGTTAATGTAATTAATAAACAATATTCAAATAATCGCTGGATAAAGGCAATCCCATATTTTGATTCCTCAGAATTTGAATTAATTAATGAGATCTCATTTTTAGTATATAATAAGATCTTAAAAAAATCAATAAAAAGATTCTTATCCAAAAATTTTATTTTTTCAAAATGGAAAAACTTTAACGTACAAATTTCTTTATTGGCTCAATTAATTAAATCACCGCCGTCTATTTTTGATTTTTCTATTACCACTAATCAACAAAAACAAATTGAAGAATTAATAATTGATAATTCTAATAATTTAAATATCACCCCCACCCCCATCACCAACAACAACAGCAATAACAGCAACGGCAGCAATAACAGCAACAACAAGAATAATAATAATTACAACAGCGGCATCGGCCGAAACAACAACATGGGGATGAAAAAAATAAATTTAAAAAAAAATATTAATAATGCATGGCTAAGTTTAGATTTAATTAAATTATTATTATATTTATCAAATCATTCAATTAGCAAAGTCAGAAAAATATTTAATGAGCCACTTATAAATTCACCAGAATATTTATTATTAGGATTAGCGCAGGTAAAATCGGAATGGAATTCCTTGAACAAAGAGTTAAATGAACAATTAATCATAAAATTTTTAGGAAACCATCCAAATTCAAACATTGTCTTAAAAAAATTATGGAGTATTAATCCACAAATCATATTAAATGTAATGGTCTCGATTTGGAGAAAGTCTTTACAAAAGGCAAACACCTTGTCATTTTTTTTAGAAATTGTTCTAAATCATAAGGTTTTATTGTATGTTTTAGAATCTCAAGAATTGGATTTTGTGTTTAATTTAGCAAAGTTAGCATCGCAACAAGAATGTTTAAATTTAGAAAAATGGCTTGGTGAGAAATTAAATAATAAATCAAATTTTATTTTTCTTTATAACTGTTTAAAATTTTTAAAAAATCATGCCAAAAAAATTATATTAAAAAATGATCAACTTTATTTAACATTGGAAACTGATACTATTGCCATTTTTTTTAAATGCTTTTATTCAAAAAAATATGCCAATAAAGAACTTTTGATAAAAATTAATAAAGTTTATAGAATTTGTATTCAGGCATTCCCAAAGTTATTAAATTATGATTTTCAAAATGAAGTACAAGCATTTACTCAAGAAATCGAACAAAACCCAAACAACTATTTCCAATTAATTTACGAACGAAAAATCACTTTAGATCAGGCAATTCAATTATTAACGAATTTTAAGGGATCAGAAAATGAGAAAGAAAATCAAATTTTTGATTGTATGATCCATAATTTATTAGACGAATACTCATTTTTTTCTACTTTCCCCTTAAATGAATTAATAATAACTGGTAAGCTTTTTGGTTTATTAATTAATAATAGATTAATACAACACGTTCAATTGGGTATCGCGATGAGGGATGTATTAGAATCTTTAAAAAAGAAACCAAACACTGATATTTTTCAATTTGGTTATTATACCATTTTGGAATTTCTAGATCAGCTTCACAAATGGCAACAATATTGTACCCACATTAGCCAAATAGCTCATATCAAAAAAAAATCCCCGAAAATTATTGATAAGATTAATCAAATTTTAACTGATATTAATTTAAAGAATGAACAAGATGAGAATGTTAAGAATATTAATCAATTATTTAATGAAAACTTTAATAATTATAACTATTATAATAAATTTAATTATGAAAATGAACTACAGATTATAATTGAAAATGAAAATGGAAATGGAAATAAAAATGAAAATAACAGTTTAAAAGAGCTTGAAAAACAAAAACAACTAAATTATAACGAAATTCAATATTTAAATGAAGTTGCAATTAAAAACAGAATGAAAGAAAATTCAAGTGAAAATGAAAATCAAAAACAAAATGTTAATGAAAATGAAAAAAATAAACAAAGTGGAATTAAACAACAATATGGAAATGAAAATGAAAATGAAAATGGAAATGAAAATGGAAATGAAAACGAAATGAATCAAAATAATAATAATAATTTCATTGAAGAAAATAATTTAAACCAAAATGAATATATTTCAAATCTTCAATTAGACAAATTATTTAATAATAACCAATCATCTTCAATTTTAAATTTAAATAATTACCAATTCAATAATAATAATAAAAATAAAGAAGAAGGAAAAGAAGAAATATTTTACCCAGAAGAAGAAATAATTAATCAAATATACTATTTAATTAATAATTTTAATGAACAAAATGCGTTACAAAATATTGAAAAGCTAAGAATATTATTAATCGAAGATTATTATCATTGGTTTGTAAATTATTTTGTGATCAAAAAAATATCTGTTGAATCTGATTACAATTCATTTTATTTAGAATTACTTGATAGATTAAGTTTTCGAAAATTAAATAAATTAATTTTAGAAAAGTGTTATTATTGTGTACACATTTTATTAAATTCAAAAAAAATATTAACAAATAACATTGAACAATCCATTTTAAAAAATTTTGGTTATTGGATTGGTAAAACAACTTTAGCGATAGATAGACCTATTTTAAGAAAATATTTAAGGGTTAAAGAGATCGTATTAGATGCTTATCAGAATGGTAGATTAATAATAATAATTCCCTTTGTTTGCAATTTATTATTTTCAGTTAATGAATCAAAGCATTTTAAAACACCAAATCCTTGGGTAATGGCCATTTTAAATGTATTTATCGAAATAATCCAATTACCTAATTTGAAATTAAATATCCAATATAATATTAATCAATTGTTCATTCATTTAGGTTTGCAATTAAATGATTTCCAGAACACCAGCTTATTGGGAACTGTAAACCCACCAAATACTGAAAATAATTTGGATTTTGAAAAAAAAAATAATGGTTATAATTATAATAATAAATTTGGGAATTTTGGTTATAATAATAATAATTTTAATTTTGATAAAGAAAAGGAAGATCAAAATATTCCCATTGATTCACAATTATTATTTGAATTAAAATCTATTGAAAATGATAATAATAACAATAACAATAACAACAACAACAACAACAATAATAATAACAATAACAACAACAACAACAACAACAATAATAATAATAATAATACAAATAACAAAAATTGGTCTGAAAATGGAAATTTAGTAAAGAATGATGAGAAAAATATTAATTTAAATAAATACCCTATTGAAAAAATTAATTCAAATTCTATTTTTAATCATCCTTTGTCTAAAAATTTCAATAATAATGTTGATGATATTAACGAAAAAAATTATAATTTCAAGATATTAATCGATAGTTTAAATGATCAAATTATTATGAATGAAAATGATTTTATAATTCAAAAATATCCAAATTTAAAAAAAGATATCCCCATTGCAATCATTTTAGCAGTAAAATCAATTATGTTACCAGTCGTAAAAAGATCCGTAACAATTGCGTGCCAAACTACATTAGAATTGATTAGAAAAGATTTTTCTTTAGAATCTGATCATCAAAAGATGAGAAAAGGTGCCCATTTAATGGTTTCTAATTTATCTAGTAAATTAACTTTAGTTACTTCAAAGGAACCACTAAAAGTATGTATGTCTGAAAATTTAACTAATTTATTAAAGGATTATACCAATGATCAAAATTTGTTACAACAAAGCATTTTAAAAATTTGTAACGATAATATTCAATTAAGTTTCCAATTTATTGAACAAGTTACGATTGAACAAGCTAAATAGCAAATTGATGATTTGTTATATGAAGATTATCAAATTAGAATTCATCAAAATAATTGTAAAAACAAGAAACATAACGATAACGAAAATCCAAATGAATTTGAAAATAACCGGTTTAATTATTTACAAAATAATAGTTCCTTAAGCCAATCAAATATACCTTCAAGATTACCACAGGATCTAATACCAACTGATGGTAATTTAAAAGATCATCATTATAAAATTTATGAATCTTTTCCAAAAAAAAAAAAGTACAAGTATTAAGATTTGAAAAGAAAAAAAAAACAAAATAACGAGAGTATAAATATTAATCAAAACAATGGGAATAGTATAACTAGTGATAAAGAAAATATTAAGAGCAATAAATATGACGATGATGAAGATGATAATGAATAAATTCCTGATTTTGTTCTTGAACAATTTATACAATTTTTAGAAAATTGGGTAATAAGTTTAAACCATCAATTAGAGCAAATTAAAACCGAATATATTAAAACTGGAATATTTTCACAACAAAACGAAAATATTACAAAAATAATTACTTTCTTACCAAAGGTAATTAATAAAACGAATCCTAAGGAAGATGCTATTTTATTAGCTTCTCAATTAATTTTAAAATCAATTATTAAATTAAGAGAAGTTATTATTGAAATTCATTCAACAAGAAATGTTGATGGTGATAGAAATGAAAATAAAAACAATAAGAAACCAAAAGACAGTCATCCGACAAATTTAAATAATGATGATGATAATACTAGTAACAGAGATGATGATGATGATGATGATGATAAAGATGATGACATTAAACATTTAATTCTAGTTTATGAATTTTTTATTAATGTTTATATTACCACTTTGGGGTTAATTAATGAAAGTTGTGATGTTGATTTAGCTCCGGCAATCACACCGGCAATGATAAACACTGAGAATGTATTCGATGTTTCTTTAGTCTTTTTATTATCGAAACAGGGGTTAATTAATTATCCTTTATTAGATGAACCTTTGGCGCATATGATTAATAACGGGCAAGATTATAAAGCTTTTGAATTTGGAATATTAATTTTACATATTTATGTTAATCAGAAAGATGGCGAAACTTTATGTAGATTAAATAAAATAATTAGCTCTATTGAGAATAGGCTATTAGAAAGAAAAAAACAGTTAAATGTAAAGAATGAAAATGAAGATATTGACGAATTATTTGACATAAAATTTCCACAATTAATTGAACAAGTGAAAATATTAAAAAAAAAAATTTCAATCAAAGCAACCAAAAGAAAATGACTGGTCTTCTACTCTAATAAATAAGAATAATAATTATATTAAACAGATCCAGCAGAATAATAATGATAATAATAATAATAATAATAATAATACACAAGAGGATGAAGATAAAGAAAAGAAAATTAAAGATAATAATATGGATCAACAACAAAATTTTATTGAAGAACATGAAAAATTGTTTAGTGAATTTATTTTAATTTTCGATGATTGTATAACTTTAATTCAAAAACCCGAATCTAATAATAGAAAAGATGAATTTTTACTACTATTAAATCGTTTAAAAGATATTGTCACTATACATGGTTATAAATTCTTTTTAGTAATTACCGAAGTTTGTATTAATAATTTTTTTAAAAGAAGTTTTAACCAAGAAGAAAACAGTAAGAATAATATCAATCGAAAAAATAATAATATCAACAGCAAGATGGATCAAAAGAATAAAAATGATAAAAAAGTAGATGTTGATCACGATGAGGATGATTATGAAGAAGAAGCAGAAATAGAGGCAGATTTTGGAGTAATTGATACTTATTGTCAAATGATTTCCATGTTATTAAAAGTTTTTCCAAGTTCAGAACAAGGATTAGATGAAATTGAAATCTTAACTTATGTATTAACTTCCGTTTTTAGATTTATTGATCTCGAAATGAAAGATAAGCCAGAATCATTTAATTACCAACCATATAAAAGAATTTTATCTCAATTATTATTTGAATTAAGCAGTGGGGAATTCTTAGAAGACCTATTTTTTGATATTTTGACAATTTATTACCAATGTTATTCTGCATTAAAACCACAAATTTATCCCTTATTTGCATTTGCTTGGCTAGAATTAATTTCTGATAAAAATTTTATTCCAAAATTAATTCTCAATAATCATAATGATAATAACGACGATGATGATGGCAATGATAATAATAATGATGATGATAAAAAGATGAATAAGGGTGATAGCAATAACGAGGTCAAGAAATGTTTAAAGAATTAATGGTCTCTTTATTAGAATTTTTAGAGCCTTATTTAAGAAATGACAATTTACCAAAGCCAATAAAAACACTATATAAAGGCACTTTAAGATTGCTATTGGTATTATTGCATGATTTTCCGAAATTTTTGTGTTATTATTATTTAAGTTTTTGCAATGTGATCCCAATAACTTGTATCCAGATGAGAAATTTGATTTTATCTGCTTTCCCTTCGAATATGAAGTTAATAGATCCTTTTACCCCAGATTTAAAAATTGAATTATTAAAAGAAATTGAATATTCTCCAATTGTCAAATCAAATTATATTTCGATATTATTGTCTGGAAAGGATGAAGCCGAAAAAACAGAAAAAGAAAATAATAATAATAATAATAATTTTAAAAATGAAATTGATAAATTTTTATTATTAAATGATTATAATAAAAAGAAGAATAACGATCATAATAAAAAAAAATAACAATACTAAAAAGGATAAAAATAACAATAATAATGAAAATAATACCTTTGTAACTAATTTTTTAACGAAATTAAAATTTAAATTCTTAACTAAAGAATTTTTAGGATATATGAAATCCCAATCAAAACAAAAATGTATTATTAATAAAAATTTTAATTTAAGTTCCCCGAATTATGATTATAAATTAATGAATTCTTTCGTTTTCTATGTATGTGTTGCAGTGTCAAATGCTAAAATAGAAAAATCACAAAATTATAACCTAATTTACCAAAATTCATTAAGAATTTTTTCTTATTTAGTATCCAATTTAACCTGTGAGGGTAATTATATTTTATTGAATTCAATTGTTAACCAATTAAGATATCCTAATTCTCATACTTATTATTGTAGTAAATTAATTCTCTATTTCTTTTCGGAAATAGATTCAAAAGAACTCAGAGAATTGATAATTAGAGTATTATTAGAAAGATTAATTGTACATAGACCTCATCCTTGGGGTTGCTTAACAATATTTATAGAGTTATTTAGAAATAAAAAATATAATAAATATTCCTATTCATTTTCTAAAAAGTCTCCAGACTTTAAACATTTATTTAAATTAGTAAGAAATTCTGCTTTAGGAAATGAAAACCATGTTGAAAATAATGATGAAAATTAAATATTAATAAAAATTGAGATATTTTTCTTTTTGAAATTTGAATTTTTTAAAAATTATTTTCAAAATAAAAAAATCAATATAAAATTTAATTTTTTATTTTTTTTTTTTTATTTATGAAGAGTGAGATCAAAGATTCCCTTATGTCACATGATTACGAAGGGTGGTTTAACATTTTAGATGATAAAGAAAAAAAAATATCTTGGAATCGGGAAAGTTCCAAGTTTTTTTATTGGTTGAAAAAACAAGAAGAAAAATTAAAAAGGAAAATAAAGAAAAGAAAAATGGTTCAAAAAAACATAAAAAATTATAAAAAGGATTTTATAAAATAGGCAAAAAAATAAAAAGTAAAATCAAAAAGA
The DNA here is from genome assembly GCA_027625915.1 of Anaeramoeba flamelloides. NCBI lineage: Eukaryota > Anaeramoebidae > Anaeramoeba > Anaeramoeba flamelloides. The sequence continues at coordinate 9,248,641 of JANTQA010000012.1, forward strand.
AAAATTAATACAAAACAACGAAAAACGAAAAATTAAGAAGAATTATATTAGAATATTAAATTGTGGGGGGATAAGAAACATCAATGTCAAGTTTACATTAAGAAAATCAAAAATCACAACAATAGCCCTTTTATTAAAAATCTTATTGTTGATGGCTTTATGGAATTGAGAATGATAATTGTAAATCTACATCTATTCTAAACTAACTATTGAAATTTATCAGATACAGAAATTGATTTACTATTTAAAAATTCTTTTGTATAAAAAAAAAACAAAATGGTTCTCAAAGTTTCTCATAAACTGTAAAATTAATAATACAAAATAAAAAAATAAGTTATCCATTTTTTGATTTTAAGAAATTGACTAAACACATTTGGAAAAAAACAAACATTAATACAAATCTTCAATGTCCAAAATTGTTAAAAATTCTCAGGGTTTTACAATTTAAAAACAATGGACCTAAAAATACTTTCAATATTTCTAGATTTCTTTTCTTTTATGAAATCAAATTTTAAGTAATTGTCTTATAAAAAAAAACAAATTATAATATCAGAGAAATTGGAAATTTTATCTTATGTTATGTGAAACAGAATTGCATATTTCATAAAGGTCAAATTTATAAGAGATGTCGAATTTATGAAGTTTACTAAATTATTAAATTAAGCTTGAAATTTCTTGAATTGTTTAGTTTTGATATATTTATTTTTCTTTTCGAGCATGAATAAAGTTCATATTTTGATTCTTTTTCGAAAATAACCTCAAATAATTCTTTTTTTGATTACAGGGAATTAAATGATTATTTTTTTATTACAATGATAAGTTTCAACTTATTTATTTTTTAAATTAGGTTTTTCAAGGAATCACATCATTCTCAAAATTTAATAATTAATAATTTTTTTTTTTATTTTAATCAGAGTATTTAATATTTATCGAAAAAAAAATAAATATTATAGGTTTTTTCTACTTGTTATTTTAGTTTTAATCATCTTTTCATTAATCCTAATGTTTTTTTTTAGGTTTAATACTGATAAAAAAAATATTTTATTTGAAATAGAATTAAAATATTTTTTTTTTTTTTTAAGAGATTTTTGGTAACAAATAACAAATTCTTTTTTTGATTTGTAGAATCAGAATATAATAATTTTGGATTTTTTTTTGAAAATTATAGCTCAAAGGGACTTTAAAAAGTGGAAAATGTTTGATAAAAACTCATCCAATTGAAATCATTTTAAATATTATGATATCAAATTATAAATTTTTTGAGATTCTAAAAATTATAAAAATGGAATCATTTTGGAAACTCTGATCATAATATTTTACTCTAAACTAAAGATATATTTTTCTTTTGTTACTTATTTTTTATTTTCAAGTTTACTCATACTGTCATGTTCCATTATTTGCGAAAGAAACTTGGTTTGTTTTTTTTTTAATTCCTAACTCTTCTTACCATTATTAAGAATATAAAGCAAGATAAAATGATAAAAAAAAACAAAAAAATTCTATTTTCAATTTAATCTCTCAATAATTAAGCAACTAACCAAAAAAAAAATTTTTTTTAAGAGTAGCTGGATTAAAAATTCAAAAAATCTTTGAAAAAAAAATAACTAAAATCAAAAAAAAAATATTAAGTAAAGCTCATAATATCAACATAATACTATATTCTTATGAAGGATCAGTTTTACAAATCTAAACTAAATTCCAAAAAATTGTCAACAGTTTAAACATTTGAAAGAATAGCAATACTCTACCTACATTCAATTTCGGAATAATTTTGATTTTACAAACTTTTTCTTTTTTTGTCTTTTTTGTTTTATTTTCATTTCCTTTTTTCAAGTTACTAAAATCTATTTTCGTTAGATCGGTGGAAATTTTTTTCGATAGTTGATAGAAGGTTAGTGTTGAGTTCTGTTAAATTGGAAAATCAAATATAATTGGTCAATGGTATCTTGTCATTTGATTGATCGACAATTGATGGTGAAATTTCAACATTTTTACCAATACATTTTTTTTTACACTTATTTCATTATTTTGGACACACCAATTTTTTTTTTTTCATTTTAAGTTTTTTTCTTTTATTCGGATGAAAATGATTACTTATTAAAACATTAATAATGGGTTACTTGAATGTGGTTTTATATTAAGTTTGGAAAAATATAATAAATTGGGGTTTTATTTTGCCTATTTTTGATTTTGGGTGTGTCCAAATTTTTGGAATGGGGTTTATAATCAAAACAAAACACTAAAATATCAACAAATACAAAAGAAAGGGAAAAAGAAAATATAATTCGAAAAAAAGATTTAAAATTTTATTTTTATCAGAAAAAAAGTCTAAAATTTCTTAATTTATGAATAAAGAAATAATTATCAATATATATTTAAAAAAAAAAAAAAATGTAAACTTTGGGTTATAATTGGGTTTTAAATTTGTTTTTTAAGTGTACAAACCCAAATAATATTTTATAAACTATTATAAAAAAAAAAATGTTTACATTGTATACAAATAACTGTCTCATTATATTTAATTGGTATTATAAAAAGAAATCAGAGACATAAAATAAAATTAGGTTTTATTCATTACAAAAAAATAATAAAAGTGTTTGTATATGAATATAAGATAACAATAAATATACATTATCTATTCAGAATTAAATTTTTATAAAATTCTTAATTTGAATAATTATTGAAGAAATTTGTTGTAATTTTAATTTTTTTTCATTTGACAAATTCTCAAATGAAAAATGATCATTTTTAATTGAACCAATATATTTCAAATGGAAATCTGGGTTATAAAATAATAAATGTCTAACTGACAGTTTTGGAGCATTTGTTAATAAATTAGATAACAAAACTTGTTTTCTAAAATCAAATTCTGTTTTGAATAAAAAGTGATTTAAATGATGTAAACAATAAATAAATAAGATTTGATTTCTTTGTAGGGATAAATATTTTCCTGATATAGCTTGTGACATAAATCTTAAGATTTCAAGATTTGATTCTGGAGGATTCAGTAGAGAATCTTCAAGTTTATTATTAATTGGTTTTATTAAATTCAAGATTTCTAATAATTCATTGAAAATTCTCCATTTATAAGTTTTAGGATTTGATGTGCATAATATTGAAAATATAAAATCGGAAAAAATGGGTTCTCCATAGGATTCAAAGGAATAAGCCGAAATAAATTGTAATAATAATTTTTCAAAAGATCGAGCCATAATTATTGAGGAGGATCTCATGGCAGTTTCGTATTCTGATATCAAATAAATTGCATTATTTGGGTGATAATTATCCCATAGTGTTGATAATAATATATTGATTTCAGGACTTAAAAAGATTTCAGATCCTTTTAAAAAGATAAAACTCATATATAAGGATTTCAAACAGTTATTAATTTGTTTTGGAATTATTTTGTTTTCTTCTAAAAAGAGTATAAATAGTAATATTTGTTTCAAAAAATTTATTTCTAAATAATAATCAAATCTAATAATTGGGAAAAACATCCAATCATTCGAAATCAAAAATTTATTATCTTGTATTGGCGAAAAATTTAAGAAAATTAATTTGGATTTTTTCTTTTTTCCCTTTTCTTTTTCTTTTTCTCTTTCTTGTACTTGTTTATCAGATACCAATGGGAAAAATGTTTTCAAATAATAATTTAATAATTGTAATCTATTAATTTTGGTATCGATTGTAAATTCAGTTTCTATTTTTATTGGACTTTTTATATTGATTTTAGTTTTTATTAACGAAAAAAATTTTTCTCCAAAAATTATTTGTTTAAAAAGATCAATTTTATAATTTTCATCTTTTATTGTAAACCCATCTATTAAAATTAAAGAATTTTTTAATATTTGTAACTTGATATTGTTTGTTAAATTATTAAAATTTAATAAAATTAGGAATTTTTGTAAATAAAAGATCATAAAGTTTCTTTGTCGAAATAATAATTTTATACTTTCGTTTTTATCTTTAGTATTATTATTGTTGTTGTTATCATTATTATTGTTATTATTATTATCGATATTGATTTTTAAATAGAATTCATTAATTAATTTATAAATATTTTTTGGTATTAAATTTTTTATTTCAGGACAATTAGTTTTCATTCCCAATATTAATCTAAAAAATCCATTAAAAGTAGACCAAGTATAAATTAATTCTAGACCTTCTTTATTAATATCACTGATTAATGTTTGTGGATAATTTGCAAAAGAAAATTCATTTTTTTCATAATTTAATTTTTTGTTAAAATACAAATATATTAAATTTTTTAAAAAATCTGAATTTATGATAGTTTTTAAATATTTTTCATAATAAAACAATATTTCTTCTTTTAAGGAAATATTTGATAATCTTCCTTCTTCAGAAATTGAGAAATAATAAGAAGATAAAAATTGTAATATCGAATCAATGATGATTAAATTATTTTTTAAGTTTTCCATATCAATATCAATATTATTCTTATTTGTTTCTTTTTCTTTGTTTTTATTCCCAGATGTTTTTTTTTTAATATTCATATTATTAATAATTGATATCAATAATGTATAGGCAGGATCCAATAAAGGAATCAAATGATCCCATTTCAATGAAGTGGTTTTTCTAGATTTAGCAATATGTATTAATCTTTCAAAAACATTATAAATATAAGGTACAGAGGTTAAGTCTCTATTATTTTTTTCAAACCCTGTTAATAAATTTATTATTTCATTATAAATATTTGGAAATATTTCATAATCGATCCCATAACATAATACTATTCTCCATAATATTAAAGATTGTTTAATGCATTTTTTATAATTTTTCATTTCATTTTCTTCTTTGTTTTTGTTTTTGTTTTCTTCTTTGTTTTCATTTCCTTTTTCTTTTTTTTTTTCTTTTTCTTTTTCGTTTTCTTTTTCTTTTTCTTTTCTTTCCATTTTTTCATTTCCATTGTTAATTGGTTTAAAAAACCGTTTCGTTATATCGAAAATACCTGATTTTTTCAATAAAAGGGTATATTTGGAATTATATTGTGAAATAATCCAAATTAATTTTATAATTTTATATTCATTTTTTTTCGAAATTATTTCTTTAAAGAGATTGATTAATTCTGTATATTTAACGATTTCTTCTTTAACAAAGTCTGAATTACGAGCCAAGGAAATTAAAATTTGTAAAATCATTTTCTTGATGAAAAATTTTCTATCAATGTTTTTCTTTTTTAATAAGATCATAAACCTTTCTAATAATCCACCTTCAATTAACCCTCTCGAAAAATCTTTGACCAATGTTTGATGTTCGTCGTCTTGAAATTTTTCGTTTTCTTCTTTAAAAATGTTCCTTAATTCTTCATCAATGGGCTGCCCTTCCTCTTCTTCAGTTTTTTTTTTTTCTTCCAGTTCTTCAATTTTTTTCTCATTATTAAAGGGGTTCATGCATAAGCTTTCATATCCTTTAAATGTTGTTCCAATTGAGTCCAAAAAATTATGGTTTTTCTTTTTTTTTTTTTTTAATACAACGATTGTATATAAAGTTTCTAAACTTGCAATTAGACTTGTGTAGTTTTCTTCATATAAAATCGAATATTTAATTACCAATCCTAGCCCTAACTCAAAGCAATGATTTATAATATATTTATATTCGTTTTTTTTGTAGTTTCCCTTTATTTGGCATTGCTTGAGAATTTGTGTTAAAATATTAAATGATAATGTCCTTTGGGAAGTAATTCGACTCCTTGTTAAAATTAATAATTCAGAGATAGAATATCCTGGCTTCTCGGGTTCTAATCCATGATGGAAAAGCCCACTTCCAATTCCTTTGCCGCTTTCCATTTGGACATTCTTTTTTTCTTCGGATAAAATTTCTCCTGAAAACCCAAATCGATATTCCTTTTTCTTTTCTTTTTTCTTATCTTGTGTTTTAATTTCAATATCTTCTGTCCATTTTAATTTTTCTTTTTCGAGAGGGTTTTTTAATTTCATTAATTCAATTCGTTTTTTCCATTTTTCTTCATAATTTTCATTTTCTTCTTCGTTTTTATTGTTGTTGCTAATTTGCTTTTTTTTTTCTTTTTCTTTTTCTCTTTCATTTCGCTTCTCATTTTCATTTTTTTTTTCTTTTTCTTTTTCTGTTTTTTTTTTTTCTGTTTCTTCTTGCTGTATTTGATCTTGTTCTTTTAAAATGTCTTTTTGAAAATTCATTTTTTTGATTTTTTTGATTTTAATTTCTTTTTCTTTTTCTTTTTTCTGTAATTCTTTTCTTTTTTGTTCTTTAAGCTTTCCTAATCTTTTTAAAGTTTCAACAGTCTTTGGATCTAGCATCCTTAATAATTTTTCTTTTGTTTCAAGTTTTTCTTCTTCAGTCATTGAATTAAATAATCGATCACTTTCTTTATTAATTTCCTTTTCAGTGATTTCGTTTCTTGAAATTCCGAGTTCTTCTCTTTCCCATAAATTAAATTCATCATTTTCATGCATTTCAATTTGGAATTCATCTTCAAGAGTTATTTTTTTTATATTTTGTTTTGTTTTTTCTTTTTCTTTTTCTTTTTCCTTTTCTTCTTCTTTTTCTTTTTCTTCTTCTTTTTCTTTTTCTTTTTCTTTTTCGATTTTTTTTTCGATCTCTTTTTTTTTTACTTTTTCTTTTACTTTTTCAATTTCGATCTCAATCCCTTTTTTTTTGAATATTATTTGATCTTTTTCCTTTTTGGCAATATTTTTTTGAATTTGGTTCTTTTTTTCTTTTTGTTTTTGTACTTCTCTTTCTTTCTTTTTTTTTGCCTCAAGCCTTTTTCTAAATTCACTCCTTTTAATTATTGGTGGAAATCCTGTTTTCCTTGGTTTTGGTGCTGTAAACAGCTTTTTGTCAGAATGTAAATGCTCAATAATCCCAGTATATTGTAATCTAAATTTTGTTTCCTCTAAAGCTAACCTTTTCCGTGCATCCTCTCGGGTGTTTGTTTGTTTTTTTTCGCTTTCTTTTTCTTTTGGATATTTCTTTTGTAAGTAATATTCATCCAAATTGGGTAATACTGTCGGCAGCTTTTCTTCTAATCCAACAATATCTTTCACAATTGGTTTTTGTTGCTCTTCTTCTTTTTGTTTTTGTTGATCGATATTTTGCTTTTTGTTTTGGATGTCCAAGGACTTTTTAAATCTTGATTTTTTTGGTTTCACACGCACAGCCCGGACAGATGGTTTTTTTTTTTGTTGGTAGAATAATTTTTGTTCTTTTTCAAGATCTTCTTCTGTTTGGTTTGTGAGTTTTGGATGTACAGACATGATTGTAAAAATAGAAAGTAAAAAAAGCAAAAAATAAAAAAATATTTGTTTGATCTTGTTTTTCAGATTTTGGAATACAGTAAATTGAAGACTTGGATCAAGAGGATTAAATTATCTTATTTCTTGGCCTTGGGTTTTCTGAAATGATACTATTTTAATCAATAATTCACTAAATTTATAAGGTAGTTTGTACAATTTACCATAATTGACGAACCCAAGTTTATTAGCAATTGAATCACTAAAATCATTTTATTTTCCTCAATAACTTTCTGGTTCTTCCAAATAATTAAAAAAACTAGTTAAATATGACTTAGAATCCGGGGATAATGTACTCTTTGCCCAAATCTTAAAATTGATTCATAATCAAAAAATAGCAATATTTAGTAGAGCTAAGTTGTTTGTTTAAATGATTGGGAAGATCAAATTAATAGAACCAGAAAGAAGGTAAAGATAAAAAATGTTTTCATTGATCAAGTTTACCACCCACTTCAAAAATAAATTTTATTCACCATTTCTCATTTTATTTTTTTTTTGACTCATATTTCGCTTTAGTACAGAGAGGGTGGCACTCACTCAATGATAAACAAAAATGTGGGTGCTCTCATCTTTCAAGAACTGTAAATGTAACCTAAAATTTCATAATCCATTTATATAAAAAGAAAAGTCCTCTAATCAACCCGAAATACATAAAGTATTCCAACTTCAAGACTCATTATTTCTTCAATGTCATTTAAAAAGAACCAATAGATACCTTTTACTTCTTGAATTGTTTTATTTATTGCTAAAACAATAGCCAATTTTAGTACATTATCACAGGACTCAAATCACATTTTAAAAATTTTTTTGAAATTTATTTCTTTAATTTTCAAAAACAAGTCCCATTCCATTCATTCCTCATCAAATTATAAAACTTTTGTTTTGAAACTGATCAGCTTTATATTTTTTTTACGAGAAATAAAATTACATACGCAAAGTTGGTATTTTGGAAAAAAATATGTTTGAAAAAGGTAAAGCACTTCATTTAAAAATTGAAGGATTGCTTTATTGAACAAAATACCCAAAAGAAAAAAAAAATAAAATAGTACAGAAATTTTAACATAAGACATATAATAGAAATTGCTGTATTCAAAATAAAGTGTCCAAAAAAATTTAATACGTGTTTCAAAATATAAAGCGTGTTTTTTTGTTATAAGAGTCCTATAAATCAAATGATCAAAGAAACCAAAAATATACCCTAATTAAATTTGGTATTGATTTCTTTAGGTCATATTATTTAATAGGAAATTCTAAAAATAAAGGATCAAATTGCAAAATTTATCTCAAAAAAAAGAGTTAATTTGAAAGAAAATTTTAATCATCAAAAAGAACAAAAAATTTCAAAAAAAAATTGAGAATATGTCCCTACGACCCAAAAAACTCTAAAAATGAAAAACTGATCAAATACTTTCCATTTATACAATTAAAAAAACAAAATGATAAAATAAAAATAAATAAAGTTTCAATTCAGCTTTTTCTTGAAAACATTTTTTGCCAAAAACATTGAATTCAAACTTGAAATTATGTATATTTTTAGATACACTTTCTTGTTTAAACTCATTTACTAAAACAAATTCTAAATTATGGGGAATTTTCTTTTCACAAAAGGGACTAATTTGGTCCTCAAATGTTTTTTTTAGTTTTAAATGGTAAAATAAAAAAAAATGAAACTAAAAGGATAAACTTTCTGGAAAAGTATTCTAATTTAATATATTAACTTATTCTTTGATTTCAAACTTTTCTCAATCCCAATTTTTCAAAAAAAAATTAAAAAAGTGCACAGTAATTCCAAAAAAATATTTTCGATATTCAAAGGTTGAGAGTGTTTTTTATTCTAAAAAAAATTATCACAGCGTTTAATTGAATTAAGTTATGTTCTTAATTTCGAAAAATATTAATCAGAAAAAAATTGTACTTAATTTTATTAAGGACATATTAAGAAAAATTCAACAAAATGCATTAATAATTTTTATTTTACTGAAAATATCAAGAAGTTACTTTCAACATTGATTTGAACTTAGGTATACTATTGGATAGTTGTGTTGGAACAAGAAGAAAAAAAAAGTACAGATTATATTTTGAAACACAGATTTTAGTCATTGTACATGCACAATTTTGTTCACGGTTATTTTTGTTTTGAATTTTTTAACATAAAAATTAAAATCAATTAATCGAGATTTATTCAATCAATTTTAGTATTAATTAAAAATACTTAAATACACAATCAATTTAAACACTTTATAGTTGACATATATGTGATTTAATTTTATTTTTATATACAGAAGAAGTTTTATTGAGATCTTGTTACAACCTTTACAATTAAAATAATGGTTGATTTGGTTTTTTCTAGCATTCTATATTTTATTGTTACAATTATAGATTTATTTTATATTCTCATCTCTATTATTTTCATACTTGTACAAATTTTATCATGAAGAAATTATTGTTTTAATTTCAATTTTTTATTTGAATCTGAAATATTATTAAATGAGTTAAATTATATCAAATTAAACAAAGATAAACTTGAAAATTACTTAATATTTGATTAATAGGTTAAACTAGATTTCATCATAAATATAAAATAGTATTTTCACCATAATTTTATAAATACAATCAGTTCCACTTTTAAGGCACAAACTGCTACGAAATTTAAGGCACAATAAAAATCTCAAATTAAGACATAAAATTCAAATTTTCTTAAAATACATTGTAAAAAAAAAAATTTGAAATTTCTTGCCTTAATTTGAGATTTTTATGTTAATTAAATTTCGTTGAAAGTTTGTACCTTAAAAGTGGAACTGACTGTGTTTTTCAAAAATATCTATGAAACTAAAATGTGAATTTGGTTGGAAAAGCTTTTTTTGAAAGCTACAATCAACAACATGTCCAGAATGGTAATTTGAAATTTTTCCTTATTTCCTTTTGGTCGTCTTCTTTTCATAATTTTATATTTTGGATGACTTCAACAGTGAATTTGGTTTGTTTTTTTTTATTGAGCACTAAGATCAAAAGGAAATTTCTCTTTCTTGTTTAGAATTTCGCTTTTGAAGGGGTGAATCATCTTTTTTTCAAAATACTCTTATATTCTTGATTCCAACATAATTTCCCAATTGTTATTTAATTGTTCGTTTCTCAATTTGGAATTTTTAATTAGGGTATCAAAAAAGTATTTTTCTCGATTTTATTTTTATTGAGCTGTATAAATAAATATTCAATTAATGGTTTTAAATATTTTATTTTGGAAGAAAATTTTTTTAATTGAAGATATGAAACAAAAAATTTTTCTTATTGATTTTATATTTTTCCAACAAGTCCAAATTATTAGATTTGTTTGATTCAAAAAAACAATGTACTTATCCATCAAAACCTCGACTTTTTCAACAAAAAAAGGTATTCTAGGCAATAGTGTAAAATATGCAGGAATTTGTCATTTAAGAGATAAAACTCTAGTAATATCAAAAATTACTATATTAAAAGATACATTTTAAAGTCATGTATCTAACTGTCAATAAATTATTTAAAATAGAAAATTTATAAAAAAAAGAAAACATAAAATAGATTAAATATATATATATATATATTTTTACATAATTTATTTCTTTTATTTGCTGGACAGTTTTTAATTGTAAAAATTGAATTTCATTCAAAAATTTGAATTTTAAATTAAAAACAAAAACAAAAAAAAAAAAAAGAAACCAAAAAAGAAAAATTAGAGAAAAAGAAAATCAAGGTATTTAAATATCCAAGATGTCAATCTCTTGGTTTTGCTGTATGTTTAACGGTATTTCATCTACTTGTTGAAGTGAAGTGATTCTATACCAGTCAATGTGATAATCGATTTTAAAATATTGCATCCAATTTTTCTTTAAACCGAGATCGAAGGGGTTTGACAGGAGGCCGTTTTGGTCTGTTAAATAGGGGTACCTTAAATAGTTGAATTGTTCGTTTGGTGTTAGATTGGAGGAGATACGCTTGATTCTTTCGAAAAGAATTTTGGTTTCAAAATATAAAAAAAATAGGGATTCAACAAAAAAGACAAAGTGTATTTTGGATTTTTCATAAATTATTGGTAGCAACCGGAGGAAGGAATCTGGTTGGTATAGCAAATGGGTGCAATAAATAAAGAGCAATGTTGTTAGAATTGCAAACACTACAAACAAAAACAAATTAATACCATTACAGTCTCCGATTGTGGATCCTGTCCATGGGCAAAAATGGTCAAAGCAGGCCACGCATTTATTCGAGTATTTATCATGCTTAGCTCTGAGGGGCTTTCTAATTTGGCAAGTTGTACAAAATTGGTCTGGGGTCATTCCGCTTTTGACTTCCTGCAAAAACCGGTCTGCACTAATTGAGGGCAAATGTAGATAGCCGGGTTCTTTGTAGTAACTTAAAAACAACTGGAAAAGCATAAAGAAATCGGCTAACAGCATTAGGATCAGCATCACTTTGAGGTTGATACCGTTTTTGATCCACAGCCTAGGGACGACCTTCAAAAGAAAAACTAACGAGCTACAAACGGCCACGCAGGATGTCATCCCAAAGGGGCCAGGTGATCGCAATTTCTTCATCAAGATGACGGGCCACTGGATAAAGTTATAAATCAACAAAGAGACAACAGCCACAAGGAATAAGGCAAAATAAAAATTGAACATATGAAACAAGCCCGCAAAGAGCAAGGAAACCACTGTTGGGTAGAAATAAAACCCCACGGTGTATGCCCTTTCAAATTCACGCACCTTGCGATTCGTTTCAGAGAATGGGTACAGGCCACTGTCGCCATGCTTGGAAATGATCCTTTGCAAGTATTCAACGCAGTCTTTGCTCTTGTGTTCCTGTGCGCTTTGGAAAATGCTCTTGCCGTCATTGTCCACGATCGACAGATCGCACCCACTCAGGACCAAGAGCTGCAAGGCCTCAAAGCTGTTGTTCGCTGCAGCGAGATGTGAGGGTGTCTTGCCATCGTTGTCCTGCAAATTGATATCTGCACGGTTCCGAACGAGGTACTCACACGTCTTTATCGAGTTCGACGTGCAGGCCCAGTGTAGGGGCGCTTGCCCGCTAATGTTTCGAAAATTGATGTTGAACGATTTCTTCCCCTCAGTGCAATTCAAGAGATAGTGAAGAGCCAGCATCTTATTTTCTTGTGCGGTGTAATGCAAACAACTCGATTGAGAACTGATGTCCCCTAGCGCTATGTCGGCTCCGTTGTCTAACAAGAGCCTTACCTTGGGCAAATTTCCCAGCGCAGAGGCAATGATTAACGGTGTGACACCTGTTGTTGTTGTGTGAACATCCAAATTGGGATCTTGCTTGAGCAAATACACCAAAAGGGATTCGTCAATTCTTGAAGAGCACGCTAAATGTGCAGGAGTAAACCCGTCTTGATCAGCAACATCCACATTTGCGTTTTTGTTTTCAATCAGATCTTTAACTTTGTCCAAATTGTTATTTTCTGTTTGGTAAACCAATAAATGATCTTTGTAATTTGAAAGGAAATGGTTTGGATATTTTATTTTTTTTTTGGGTTAAGGTTGGTGGGAGTGGTGTTGAACATATTTTGTTTGGTTCGGAGGAAGTTGCATTTGAAAAAAAGAAAGAATTGGAAAAACAATTTTTGATGAAAAGGGAGTTTTTTAGTAATTTGTGGAATCCAACGAAATGAAAAGATTACCATTTTCAGTATACATTTGATTTAAAAACAAACGAGTGAAATTAAGGACTTTATTTCGAAAATTAAAACAAAAGAAGGAAAAAATGATTATATTTTTTACAAAAAATTTATTAAGATTTAAGGGGTTAATTTCTATCAAGGAGAACTCTAAGATTAAAATAAGTTGTTATTGGGTAAAAATCGCATCACTGTACCCTAGTAGGTTAGAATAGCTCTAAAAAATCAATTGGTTATGTCATAATATTTGTTGATCTCATCAATTAAAAAAGATACATATGTATTAATAACAAATGAACCACATTTTCACGAAAAAATGAATTTCGTTACACATTTCAAAGATTGAACCAACAATTTCCAGACTCGAAAGGTGCAAAATATTTCTCTTAAATCTTGGCTTAAATGTAGATTAGTTGACTTTAAATTCTTATTACAGTCAGTTCCACTTTTAAGACACAAACTTTCAATTAAATTTAAGGTATAGTAGGGAAAAAAATACCGGACATGAAAAAAATCCCTGACAAGATTTTTAATTGTGGGTATTAGTAAAATTTTTGTCTAATTTCAATGAAATCCTTATTATAAATAACCAATTTTTTTATGAGACTAGTAATAAACCTACCTAAAGTCCATCAAAGTAAGGTATCTCTAGAATACTCGAGTAATTGCTTGATAATCCTATGTAGATCAACTTTTTTTGAAAAACAATCGAGTTTTATTGAGGTTTACGAGAGTTTGGAAAATGATAATTTTTCTTCTTGTTTTTTGATTGATTGAATGGTGTTTTGAACAAGTGTGATTTCATCAATCATCATTCTAATAAGTGGGGGAGTTATAATTGAAAAAGTTCGATTCTTAAAAAAAAGGGATTTGGTTGTAAATAAATGAAATTACACAATAATTTTACTAATATTCACAATTAAAAATCTTGTCCGGGATTTTTTTCATGTCCGGTATTTTTTTCACTGATCTACAAAAAAAATCTCAAATTAAGCCACAAAATTCAAATGCTCGACAAATAGTTTGTGAAAAAAAATTCCTTATTTTGTGCTTTAATTTGAGATTTTTCTGTACCTTAAATATCATTCAAAGTTTTCCTCTTAAAAGTGGAACTTACTTTAGAAAATATTGTATTAAAGGAGATTATTATTAAAAGAATTTCAAAAAAAGAAAATTTTTAGTAATTTTGAAAGAAATTCACAAAAAACATTTGTTGATCCACACCCTTTTATTAAATTCTTGAACAAAAAGAGGTAAATTTCAAATACTATTTTTTTACCTCATATTTCTCTTAATTTCTACTCGATATTTAAATATATTTTTATAATTTTCATCAATCCTAGATTCTTCAAAAGGGGGATAAAAATTAAGAAGAATATATTTGTATTTTGGTATTTAGAATTAGGCTAGATTTTTGGTATTTCAATTGTGGAAATTTTCATTTTTGTTTTGAAGTTGGATCTAAAATTATTGGAGTTATCTTCATTGAATGTTTTCTTTAATAAACTATTTTTCAGTCAAAGTGCCATTTTGTAATGGTTGAAATACTGGTGTTTAAAGGGTTTGCATAGATATTAGAAGAAAAATTTACCCTAAACTATTTAAACTCCTGGATTAATACATGTATTACTGAAATCTGCAAAATAAACAGAAACACACCAGTTCTTATTTATAAAACAGAATTTAAATTCGAAAATTTGGTAATATCAATTAATAAAAAGAAATTCAAATTAATTACAAATTAAAAGAATTATCTCTACCCTATCTGGAAAAATTAATAAAATTTAATCAAAGAATAAAAAATAAAATTAACTGGAAGTCGGAGAGTTTAAACCTTCTTAAAAAGGAAATTTATAATTATAATTATAATGAGTTGTTGAATTCTACCAGTTGGAAGGTGCAAAAATATTTCGCAATAATTAAAAACCAAAAAAATTTATTCATTAATCAAAGATATTTAAGTTATCCATCAAGTTGAACAATTCTAAAATTCAGAACATTTACCAACTGCTTAAATAGATATTATTATGTAATAAATAAAAATTCAAATAAATTTTGTCCTTTATGTTTAAAATAATGAACATAAGGAAATAATAGAAAATATTGATCACTTTTTATGGGTATGTCCTTCCTATGAAAAAGATAGATTAATTTTTCTTAAAAAGTTAAAAGAATTAAATTTTAATGAAATAATTTTAAATTATGATAGCTTAAAATTATTTTCGTTAATTAATAATCGTGAAATATATGATTTTACGCTTAAATTTCTGAAAGGGGATTTAACTAAAAGGGCACTTAGAGTGTTATCTACACTTCCTCTTCAATAAAAATAAAAAAAAAAAAAAAAATTAGAAAATTTTATTTTGGAAATTTTCAAAATTGAAATCATTTTTGCACATTTTTGTGTTTTTTTTTCGATTTTTTTTTTAAAACCTAATTCAGTTGCACAATTTTTTTTTATTGCAAGATAAATAGTCACTTGCTAAAAATGTGTTATTCTAAGGTTATTGAAACCGTTGAAATGATTGTGGAGAAATCATATTGATTTCTATTAGAATTTTATTCAATCTTTGTTCTTGGTATTTGTTTAATAAATGTGAAAAATTTTCATTTCATTTTCATTTCCTTTTTCAAATATAGATCACAAATATCAACACATTTATTTTGGGGACTTTATTTGATTTGAAAAAGGTAAAGAAAATGAAGTGAATAATGTTTCTTATTTATTATTCAAATACCAGTAGAAGTTCATTTTGAGCATGGTTGTTTTTCTCAATAGGTGAACTAAACATTTGAGTTTTTCAGTTTTTAAGAAAATCTATTGATTTATTAGTTTTCTTTCAGACGGATATCAACAATTCTTTGATGTGTATTATTCTTCATATTTCTTATTTGTTCTTCAAATGGTCAAATTCATAAAATAATTGATATTTGAAAAAAATGATCGGTCCCTTTGACTGAAACCGAGTTTACAAAGAAAAATATTTGATTTTTTTATTTTTTTTTTTATTAACTTTTAAATTTTATTGTATTTTGATCTTTTAAAAAAATAATTTTTTTAAAACAATTTAACTAAGTCCAAATGGTTTTTTAAATTAACTTGAAAAAAATTGAAAAATCCATTATTTCCTAATTTCATTGGGTTCAAAGAAATATGAACCAGGAAAATTCTTTTTTAAAAAACAGTAAGATCCATTCAAGTGCCTTGCAACTTCCTAATAAAAAAAAAAATCAACTGTACATAAAAAAATATAATTGGTTACTGAAAGAATTTGAATATTTTGTTTTTGGTATGGGAATATATTAAGTAAAGTTTTATTTTGTGAGTATAAGGGTCAGAAAGAATATTTGGGTATAATAATACAACATTTCTATTTTTGGCAATCAGATCCCGGAACTTGTAATTATTGAAATGCTCATTGGAAGAATTACTATACTTGTTTAAACACAATGTACCAATTATAACAGAACAAAATGAAAAAAAGAAAAAATATAAAGATCTTAAAAAGAATAGACTTTGAATTAAAATCAAAACAATTAACAAGCAATTTTAGTACAGTTGAAACAAAAATTTACTTTTAGTTATTTTTCTTTTTATAAAAAAAAAAGTTAGTAGATACCATCTATTAAAAATTAACTTTTAAATTCAGTCATAAATCATGTACTATTGGAAAAATGTAAGTTGTCATAAAAAAAGAACAATAATCACAAATCAAATGACTTTTACTTTTTAATCCCCCACAGTAGCTATAAATTAAAAAAAGAAAATTCAGCACCATAGAATCCGATTTAGAGATCTTAGAAAGGAAATGAAATGAATTCTATATTTTTTCAAAGTTTGGTACTCGGGTAGCTGTGAGAAAATTAAAATTACTGGAAATCTGTACAACAGTTTAATTTTATCCAAATTCTAAAATAATAATAAAAAAAACTCAAAATTAAATAATAACTAAATCACTTTATAGTTGTTTTAAAAAAGAAAAAATTTTTTTAAAAGTTTTATCGAGTTTTCAATTTCAAAAAAGTTTAAACTTTTATCAGAAATAAAACTTATCACAAGTTTTCTGTTTTAAAAAAGTGAAAACTTTTTAAGAATTAACACTTTTTGAAATTTTTTTTATAATACTGATAAATTCCAAAAAAGATATTCAATTTTTTAGTTGAATTTCCTTTTTTTAAATATATTAATAAAGTTTTAAAACAAAGAATTTTGTTTGTTTAAATCCAAATAAACATTGTAAAAAAGTTGATTTTTCCCAACGTTCTTTGATATGAACTGTTTTGGGGATTGAAATAAAAATTTTAGAAAAAGGAAATTGAACGAAAAATTTTTTGATATTTTTAGGATTTTATCAGTAATCTGAAGAATCAACCATTAAATATGGTGTAGTATTTGGAGAAGGGTCTGAAGACAAGATCTTTTTTGAAAAAATATTAGACTTGAATAAAACACTAAATTATGAAAATAGTTTTAATTCTGACATAATCATAAAATAAAAAAGTTTTCGCCTTTAAAAAATGGCTATATCAAGTTTCTTAACTTCACTAAGTCAGAAATTCATCTCAAAAGTAATGTTCTTTAAGACTAGACTCTAAAATTCAGATAACCCTTAAAATCACATTACAAAATTAAAATTTTCATAAAGTGATCTAAATAATACCACATAATGACTCTTTTCCTTGTTTCGAAATTAATTCAGTGTTCTTTTTTTTGTTCTTGTTTCAAGATATCATTCCATTGAATTCGCTACCTAGTGCTATACCTAATTTAAATGTGTTTTGAAAGTAAACTGCTTGATATTAGAAGTCAATTTTAAATTAGGAAGGAAATTTGTTCAAAATAATTGACGGTTTTTTTGAAATTTTTTTTTTTTTTTGGTTATTAAAATTTTCTAAAAAATTAACTCTATTTTTTTAGATCAATTTTTCAAATTTGGTCTTTCAGAATTTCTTTTTAAAGAGAGAACTTTGATGTACCAAGACTATCTTTACGATGGTTTGTTTCCGTTTCATTGATCTATTAATGATAGGTCTTCTATAACAAAAAAACAAGCGTTTTATTTTGGAACACTGATTCAACTTTTTAGCAGGCATTATTTTGGCAAGTGTAAAGCATTAATAATCAATTGGAACTTTATAATACTTCTACTTTCCTTATTAATTGATCTTGAAAGATCTTTTGGGTTGTTTAATCAAATTAATTAGTAAGTGTTTTTGATTATTCGAATTAAAAATTCTCCATTTATAATTCGAAAATAACAGTATTAAGTTTCCCAAGTCTTATTTCACAACAATTAGCGGAAGTAAAGAATAATAGTTTGAACAAACACAGTTATTGGAAAATTGTTAAAGAATAATTTTGCTCTACTTGTTTGTTTGAATTATGAATTTTCAAACAAACAATATTCAAAAAGTGTGACATCAAGGTTAATAATTAAACCATTGGTTTAATCTCCAAACCACAGTAGAAGTATTTAATAAAGATATTTTGAAAATCTTGATGTCACACTTTTTGAAAAGAGATCTTTCAAACCCAAATTAAATAATAGTATGGTTGATCAATTAAGTTCCAAGAAAAACTTTTTTTCCATAAGATTTTCCCCTCCAAAGATCTTGTTTCTTGACATCATTGGCAATTTAAATGGCTTGAAACAAAACATACTATTGAACAAAGTTTAACAATCTCCGAATACCAAATAAACAGAAAATTTTTCTCATTTTATTATTTTTCTTAATTTTTCATGCATAACGAAATCTACGATTGCTTAATTATTGGAACGGGTGCCTCTGGACTGGCAAGTGGGAGTTTAATGAGTCGCCACTTTCCAAAGACTATTTTATGTGAATCTCTCCCGCAAATCGGGGGCTATTGCAATTCGTTTGTGAAAAAGGGCAAATCAGGAGCAAAATACCAATTTGACACCGGCCTAAATTATGTCACAGGTGTTGAAGAAAATGGAGAATTATACAATTTACTCAAAGAGAGTTTAGGCTCGTCTGTCTCTGATCTTGAATGGATCTCCCTTGGAAACGAAAAGATGTTTCAGCACAAATACCTTGATGGTGAAATCAACATTTGCAGAGGCGCAGACAAATACCAAAACTATCTTGTTGAACGGTTCCCTGAACACAAAACGGAGATTGACGCTTTGTTTCGAATGTCCCATGAAGCCTTTCAGTCGATGCAAGACATTACTAGTATCTATGACAAAATAGATCACAGCACAAATGTGTTGTCAAAAGTGGCAAGCTACGGCAAATTAATTACCAAACTGCCAAAATTTTTAGGTTATCTTAACAAAACTACGGAGCAGCTGCTCTCCAAAGTCACCAACGAAGAGTTTTTAAAGAAATTGATTTTCCCTTTTTCGAACGAATTGGGGATGCCCTTTGAAGAGGTGTCTGGGCTCCTTTTGTTAACAACACCTGCATTACTAGAAGGCAACTATTACCCAAAGGGCGGAAGTGGGAAATTTAGAGACGCCTTTGTTAATGAAATCAAAAAAAACGGAGGCAAAATTCAGACAAGATCAAAGGTCTTGAAAATTGAAAAATCCAAAGACCTCTACAAGGTGACAACAAAACGCAGTGAGTATTTAACAAGAACAGTTATTAATGCAACGGACGCGTCAGAGCTATATTTACGAATTATGGATCCTGGCTTGGTACCAAAAAAACTGAAAAAGAAACTCAAAAACTCGCAATATACCGGATCAAATTTTTATGCCTTTATTGGAACAGATCTTGATCTCCCAAAATTTGGCCTTTCAAAAGCAGTTACTAAAATATTTAATGAGAAAATAAAAGATCCAGTTAACAGAGGGCACGATGGCATACCATCTCTAACACTGGTGTCTCCTACTTTAAAAGATCCACTTGGCAAACATAGCCCAGAAGGCAAATATTCATTAGTATGCTTTTCGCATGGCGATTATAAAGACTGGCAGCAATGGGCGAATTATCCTTCAACTAAAAGACCACAGGAATACTATCAAAAGAAGCAAGAACACGGAATGAAGCTCATTGATATGATCGAAAAGCATATGATCCCAAATCTTTCGAACCATCTTGATTATGTAAATTTTGCGACACCCTTAACTAACCTCCATTACACTAACCAACCCATGGGGTGTGGCGGTGGATTTGCACCAACCCCAAAACAATTCAAAAACTTGAGGATCACTACAAAATCGCATTTGCGTGGACTATATAATGCTGGTTGTTCTGTTATGGGTGGTGGAATAATAATGGCAGTCCAATCAGGTGTATTAGCAGCTAAAGAAGCCTTGAAATATTTAAATTAAAGTTGCTTCCATATCTAATTTCATTATTCATTATTTTTTCAATTTTTTATTTTAAGACAGAATTACCAAGAACCAAATATCAAAATCAATTTTTTCACCTTTTTCTGTTTTCTTTTTTCTTTTTTTTTTTTTTTTTTCAAATCAAAATATTTGCTATTTTTTGAATAATTATGATCTATTTTAATAAAAAAAAATTTGGTTTAAAGTGAAATAAATAGTTAATCAGAATATCATTTTTTAATCACTATTTGACTTTTTATTCCTTTGTTTTTTTATATATAAACTCCCTTTCACTCAAAGTTGCCCAGCGTAAAAGGAAAAATTCACTTTTTTTTTTAAGAACCAATGTTTCTAAGATTGTTTGGAAATATGAGAAATAATAAACTTCAGATTAGTTGGTATTCATAAAATAAATACTTCTGAAACTATAAATTTGAAAAAAAATAAATGTTAAAAAAATTTTTGATAACCTTTAAGTGGAATGTTGAGGACAAAATTTCTCAATTTCTTTTGAAAATTAAATTTGTTGTGAATAAGATTTTTTACTTGTAAGATATAATAAGATAAAAAAAAAAATATAAAGCCTAATAATTTTCTTAAGGTTAATTTGGATTTTCAAGGGTATTTTTTTTTTTTCAAATTTACTTTTTATCAAGATGGAAGAAAAAAAAACTGATCACAATACAAAAAAAAATATTAGACAAAATTAGAAAAAAAAATCAGATCTTATAAATTAGACAATTAATTTTGAGAAGAATAATGAATTAAACTCATAGAATATATTCTATTTCTTCAATAATCTTGACACTTTTGATTTAAAAAGAGTTGATATTAAAGTTTATATGTGTGTATGCATATATATATTTGGATATGTGTTTAGGTATTATATATATTAGTTAGAAGGAATTTGTTTGGTTTTATAATAGAATTCTTTAATAAACAAATATGGGTAATATAATTGTTTTTTATTCTACAAAACTATAAACTTTTAAAAACAAAAATTTTCACTTTTAAAAAAAAACAAAAAATATCAATGTTCAAAATAATTTAAAATTAAGTTTTGTAATGACGAATAAACTATTAATAATGGTCAAAATATTATTTTTTCTGACAATTATACAATCGAAACTAATAAATTTAATAAGTTTTGAGAAAAAAGTAAATGATAATTTCAAAATCCCTTTTTAAAATTAAACAAAAAATATAAAATTAATTAAAAGTAAAAAGGCACTAATTACATTACATTTGTTTTAACTGGCTCCAGTTACTTCTCAAATTGTCTTATCTAGATTAAATATACACTTTTCTCAGAATATCCACATTATTGGTAAGATAATATTCGACAATAATTTGGCTTTAAAAGTGAATTTAACAATCCGAGAAATTTCCAAAAAAAAAAATTGATGGTATTATTATGTTAAACCATTATTATTTATATACCGTTAAACAATTATACTAAACTCTGTTTCAGTCAAGGGTGTTCAAATTTTTTTTCAAATATCAATTATTTTATATAATTGGCCTTTGAAGAAGAAATAAGAAATAAACCCAATAATATACATCAAAGAATTGTTGATAAATGTATGAAAGAAAACTAATTAATCAATAAATTTTCTTAAAAATTCAAAAACTCAAATTCTTAGGTGAAGGCACCATTGAGAAAAACAACAATGTTGGTTTTGAACTTCTACTGGTATTTGAATAATAAATGGGAAATAATTTTTCACTTCATTTTCCATGCTTTTCTTTTAGAAATCAAATCCTCAACCAAAGTTTGTTGGTATTTGGAGTCTCTATTTGAAAAAGGAAATGAAATCGAAGTGAAAATTTTTCACATTTATTAAACAAATATTAAGTATCAACGATCGAATAGAATTCCAATGGAAATCAAAATAATTTCTTAACAATCATTTCCGAGTTTTCATTAACCTTAGAATAACACATTTTTACCAAGTGATTATCGATCTTGTAATAAAAAAATTTTTTGCAACTGAATTACGTTTTTAACAAAAAAAACGAAAAAAAAAAACAAAAATGTGAAAAAATGATTTCAATTTTGAAAATTTCCAAAATAAATTTTTTCTTCAAATGTCGATGCAAAGCCTTGTAGCACACGTAATTCATCCATTACAGCTGGGACCCTTTGACTGAAAAATAATTTACAATATTGTTTACTTTTTTGGGTATGTTTCATCAGGTATTTCCAAAAAATGAAAAAAAAAATAATAACACTGTTTTTTGGAGAAAACAATGAATGACTAATATCAATAAAAAACTGGAAATACGAAAAGGGTAAAATTAATTTCTTGAACAATCAAATGTGCTTATATTTTTTCGATTCAATTGGAAATTTTGTTGAAATTAAAAAAGTTATGATAATGATTTTTTCGATCAAAAAGAAAATAATAAATACCAATTATACTCCTAAAAAACATCAGATAAACTTGAGATCAGAAAATTTCATGTATTTTTTTTATTTAATATTATACTCAGAAATAAGTTAATTATTACCAAGAATCAATAAATGGTAGTTAAAGGATTTTATATATTTAAAAACTTTTTTGGATATTGGGTTTAATAAATATATTTTAAAATAAAGTTGCCCCACTTTTTTGGAAATAGATTAGACTATTCTATGAATTTATTGAATGATAATTCCATTTTGTTGTTTGTGCTAATAATTTTTCCAAATATTATTTTCACAGTAGCTATAATTTTTTTAAAAAATTCAATTTACGCTGTAATTCTGATGAAATGTAGCCGTTGTCAAATCAAGTGCAGTCAAGTGTCTATTTTTTTAAGAATTAAAATAAAATATAGTAAAATCAAAGATTTTACTCAATTCTTGAAAATTGTTGGAAAACTAACAACTGTTTTCTTTAATTGAAGAAATACAAAGAAAATTTTTTAATTTTCTATAAATTTCAAAAATTAAAAAAAACCTAACACCTCTTTTCCATAATTAAAAAGAATCAGAGTAAAATCTTAAAGTTTAATTAATTCCTTTAAATTCTGGAAAAGCTAACAACCGTTTTCTTTGTGAATTCTTTCTTTATTCCAAAAATTTATTGATTGTTAGAACAATCAGAAAATTCAAGAAAACCTAACTACAATAGATAGGTATTAATTTCATGATGCAAATGATATTATTATTTTTTTATTACTAATATTTTTATTATTTTTCTGCTTCTCTTTTTTTATTGTAATAAAATTTCTTTAGTTACTCCTTTTTCTCAATTAATAAATAATTTCGAATTTATTAAGTTTTCCTATTATACAAAGAAAGGATGAAATACAAAATTAATAAAAAACAGTAAGAATTGCTTTATAAGGAAAATATAGGCCTTTATAAGCATTATAGTGTTTTTTTTTTATATTCAATCATTAAAATCAAAAAAATGTTTGATCTAAAATCATTCGAAAAAAAAAATAATAATTCGAAAAGATTAAAAAATATTATTTTATTATTATCATATACCTTTCAAAAATTATATTAATAGCGTGGTGTTATTAATATTAAAATTAAAATTCTTTAATTATTATTATTAATAATATATTTTTAAAGTTCTTGTTACTTTCAAGAAAACAAACAAAATTAAAGATAAAATAAAAAAAAAAAAAAATAAAAAAAAAGGAAATAAAGGTTTAATTTAAATCAACATTAAGAGCTTTTTTAACTAAGCTAAAAGGCCAAATAATAACACGGCCATCAATTCCACCAGTAGCAAATTTTCCATTCAAAATAATTAATTGGCTATAAGTTATGAGAAAAGAAAGGGGGGGGGGGATAGGTAAGAGTTAGAAGGAAGGGGAGGAAAGGGAAAGATATTTTATAAAAAAGATATGAATATTAATAATAATTTCAGTATTCAGATTATTTACTTGATATTATTTTCATGAAGAGTTTCAACTTTGGTAATTGTTGATGAAGTACCACGATCAACCATTCCACCAAACATGCTTCGAGCGTTTTTAAAACTATTGACAGTTTTTTTTTGGGTTTGTGATGTTGATTTTTGATCAACATAGCCAATTCTGGTCCATTTATCGTTTTTGAGCTGGAAAAGAGTTGGGTTTCGATCATATCCACCGGCAATATAACTAGTTTCACCAACCCATCCACCAACAACTAATGGGAGATCTTTTATTCTTAAGAATTGTGTTTCGTTTTGGTACATGAACCCAATTGAGGAGTTATGGCAAGTGAATGCAAGACAATCTCCAGATGGACTCCAGTCAACATGGTGAACCCATGTTCCAGCAGAATATTCGGCAATAAGTTCTCCAAGTGCTTGTGTTTCATTTCTTTTAAGGTTGTTTATTTAACAATTAAACAATTATTTGTGATATTTACAAAGATAATAATCGAGATTTAGTTTTGTTTGTATTATGAAAATATATTTTTTTGTTTTTGTTTTGATTTTGTTTGTTTTATTTGGTTTTGTTATATTTTTGAATATCTTGGATGCTAAATCATTTTATTTGATTTTTTTTTAAAGTCTGCATCACGTAAAAAGAAGAATTGTGGAAATTTTGAAATCTTTATTTTTCAATTTGCTTGTTTAAAGGAATAAATTTCACAAATGATAATTAAAAGAAATACTTCATTATTATTACAGTAAAAGTAATTCTAAAATAAAGTGTGATCAAATAAGTTTTTAATATATGAAATGTAAAAATAAATCTATTAAAGTTTGTCAACTGGTTCTAAAGATCCCTTTGAAAACTTTTTGGTCAGACTTTTTTAAAATGACTTTTGTAGAATAAAATATTCAATTAAAAATATTTCAGAAAAAAGTTTCTTTGTCCAAAAAAGAGAACTAGTTTTTGTTTTGAAATTCATATTTTTGCATGATAAGTTCTTTGAGTTTTTTAATTAAATCTAATGAATTAAATTTAAAATTTCATAAAATTCTGAATCTACTGGTATTTGAAATAATAAACGGGATTAAATTTATGTTGATTATCCTCTTTTTTCTTTTTCAAACAAAGCATCAAATTTAAAATACTTTTTTGAAAACTCTATTTATAAAAGAAAAAGGTTCAAAAAAAGATAACAAGTTTTTTGTTTTAAAATTCAGATACATGTGGAAAAATTGATATCTTATTATTTTAAGTTTTTTGACATGAAACAAAATTTCTGAAAAACTAAAAAACCGATATGGTTCACTCTAAAAGAGAGAGGTTTCTTGTCAAAAAAACCAAGTTTCCTAATAAGAAAAAAAATTCAATTTCATGAAAGAATACAAATATTTGAGAAAGAAGTAGAAATTGAAAAATCAAAAATAATTTTCAGAAAATAGTAAAAACAAACAAACCTAAAACATTTTTATTCATTAATTAAATGGAATTTTCTGCTTATTAGAAACCTTGTTTTTTTTGAAAAGTAACCTCTCTCTTTTAGAGCGCACCAGAAAAGTTTTTTAGTTTTTGAAAAAATGACAAATTTAGTAAAAAAAACTTAAAATATGAAGAAATCGATTTTGCACATTTGTATTATAGCTTGAATAATTCAATTTATTGTTTATTTTGAAGCCGTGAATCAAATTTAATTTTTCATTAAATTTGGTATCTATTCAAAAAGAGATTACATTTTTCTTGTATTTTAATTTGGTTTTCATTTCCAAAAATAATTGTAATTTATATTTTCAGTAATGAATATCTTTTTTTTAAATTTATTCTATTTTTCAAATAATTTTTGATAAAGCCAAAATGTAAAAAAAAAAAAAAAAAAAGTTATAGTTGGATTTATCAAACCCTTTTTTCTTTCTTTTTTTTTTGGAATATCAAATAGGTTGAAAAATAAAACACATTCCCAAAATATGATAGATAAAAAGTAAGAAAAAATTTCAAAAAGATAAAAAAGAATTAGATTCTTACGGATCATCAACACCTTTAATAAAAGCGGAAAATATTCTACATTTAAAATCTGTAGATCCTGTGGCAAGTAAGATGTTGTTTGGATGCCAAGAAACGGAAATAACAGAGCTTCTATGTTTTTTAATATGTTTTGAAACCCACCAATCACCTTCTTCATCAAAATAACAAATAGAAACAAGCTTTGCACCTGTTCCAACTGCAAATTTGTTTTCTTGTGGACTCCATTTTACACAGGTAGCTGCTCTATTAATTCTTAGGAGTACCAAAGTTGGTTTCCATTTTCCATCAATGTTTTCATATACATAAGCATTTCGATCTTGTGAACAAGTTACAATTCGATTTGTGTTTGGTGCCCAATCAATTCCAGTAATGATTTGGTAATGCTAATACAATTTAAGATTGTTTTTGGTTTTGTTTTGTTTTATTTTCAAAAAAAAAATAAGAAGTTATTGTTTTTTTTTTGTGTAGATTCAGAAAAGAGGAAAAAATAAAAAAAATTAGTTCGTTCACTCAAAAAAAAGGAGAAAAAAAATATATTAGATTTTAGGTTATGTTTGATTTCTTTTAAAAGATCTTTAAAATTTTTTAAAAAGAAAAAAAAAAGAAAAAAAAAAAATGCAATAAATTTTTTAAATATTTACGTCTTTAAGAACAGCTTCAGATTTCCATTCTTTTCCATCAAAATTATAAATATGGAGTTCATGGTTATTTGGGGAAAGTGCAATTTCTAAAGTAGGCAAATAAAGAAGAAAATATTGGAGACAAAAAAAAAAAAAGAAAAAAGAATAAAGATTGTTTGTTTTTTTGAGTCGTTTTTATCTCCTTTACTTCAACTTGGGAGTATTTAAAATAAGATCGTACTTGTATTGTCAGCATTGAAAGCAAGTGCCGAAATACATGAACATAATTGGTGTTTTTGTGCCATTATTGTTTATTTATTGTTTAATAAAAGGAGCAAATAATTAGAAAAAATGAATATTATTTATTTTTCCAAAAGTGAAAGAGAGATGAAATTAAATTCCTTTTTTAATCTAATAAATTCGGAGAAAAATGTTTCGTGTATTTTTTATTATTTGGGGATTTTTTTTTTAAGGGAATATTAACTCTTATTTATTTTTTTTCCCAAAGGTAATTGTGCAATTATTTACAACCCTTATACTAGTAGACTTGATATACAAACTTATCAAATTTAAATGAAATGAATTACCATTTTTTAAAAAGAGCTCATTTTTCCCAATGAAATTTTCAGTCAATTAGATCTGATCTTTTTTAGGGATTTCAGGATCGAAAAACTGAAAAAGAAAAATTTTCAAAGTCTTATTATTAATATGTAATCTCACTTTTAGTACTTTCCTATAGTTTCTACAAAACAATAAAATAGAAACTGTGAAAATATAATCTTATTTTAAAAATACAAAACAAATAAATCAAATGATGAATGTATTGAAGATCTAATTAATTGATTATCGATATTATTCATAAATAAATATTAAATTTCTTGAAATTTAAAAGATTAGGCTATATTCTTTTTCAAACATTAAGATTATAAACAAGGAACTGATTTTTTAGTATTAAAAATTAGTTATTTGTGAATATCTATTTTTTTTTTTTTATTATTAAAATATTTTATTTGAATTCATTTTATTTCTTTGAAACTCATTAAAAATTGAGAAATAATAGTAAAGTTTATTGATAAATTTAATCATAATCCTATCAATTAACAATTATAATAATTAAGATTGGTTAATTAATTATTGATTAAAAATAATCAAATTAAAAAAGTAAATCATTAGATTATAAGTTGAATTATCCATGTTTGAATACAGTATTATTGAGAATATATAATTTATTTATTTAGTTCTTTTTCTCTCTTTTTTTTTCGAATAAAAAAAGAAAAGAATAAATTGATTTAAATTATTCTTTGAATAAAGAAATAATATTTTTTTCAAGTTGAAAATAATTATGGTAATTCTTTTGGAATTAATTTGGTTTTCTATATTGAGTTATTTCCGAAACTTGGTTATTTTATTTTAAAGTATGGTTTTATATACTTCCTATATTTAGATGATAAAATTTCTTTCTTCTTTCAGAGAGAATAATTTTTTTTTAAATAATTTGGAAATAAGTTGGATTTTGAACTTTTTTAACAATGAAAAAAATGGATCAAATTTTAAAAAAAATAATCCATTTGGTAAAATAGCATTAAAAATAAGTTTCATTTTAGTATAATCGTTTTTTTTTACAAAATTTTTTAATTTCAAGATATGAGAAAAAAAAATTAAATGAATTTTCTATTAAATTTACTACTATTTTTTTTGCTTTGGCGCATTTTTCCTTTAATCTGAAAATTGATTTTTCATTCGCTCTAAGTGTTTTTTTAAAAAAATATTCAACAAATAAAATATCATTTAAAGATAAATATTGAAATTTATGTTTTCTCATTTGATATTAAAACCACTTAAGCCAAATTTCAAAATTAGGGGCAAACTTCTTTAAAAGTATTTTTTTCTTGTTTCATTTGTCTTTCAAAAAAAATAAAGTGATTACATTTATTTTTACTTATTAATCTATATTCGTTATCATCTCTAAAAATTTCAGTAAGATACATTATTATTCAAAAAAAAAAATAATTATACAAATTTTATTACGACTGAAAATTAACCCCTATTTTTGAAATTTAGCTTATATTGAAACTTAAAAAAAAAAAATTTTGATTGATAAATTGCAGCTACCAATTTTTTTCTATTTCAATTATTCATTTTTTTATTTTTTTTTCTATTTTTTCCCTTGTTGAATTTCCTTTTTATTGGGAAGAAGAGTTACTAAGGAGAAAAATCAAGTGGTTACCTACTAATACTCGAAGGACAGAAACTAGTAAGTATGGGTAAATTGAAAATAAAAAGAAAAGATAAAAACAAAAACTGGAACGATCAAAAAAGATTGGATCAAAAAGAAAAAAAATGGCAGCTACTAAACAACTACCTCTCAACGAAGCATTCACGATTTCTTAGAAATAATTAAACGACAAAATTTTAAATAAAAGGATTGTGTCTGTTTTAATGAGTGTTCTTGATAAAAATGGATAGTTGGTTTTTTTTTTGATTTTTTATCAACTGTCAAAAAAGCTTTTTTTTTTTTTTTTTTCTTTTCTTTTTTTTTTTCTTTTTAATTTTTCCTTTTGTTTTTTCAACCAATAAAAAATTGGAACCTGCTCGATTCCAAAATATTTTTTTTCTATATCATCTAAATTACTAATTTCCCATTAGTAATCAGAGCCGTAAGAGGATCTTTGATCACTCCCTTCAACCAATAATAAAAAAAAAAAATTATTCAGATTTTTAGAAACAAAGATTTATTATTAGATTAGGGGAAAAAAAGATACTATTTATTTATATATTAACATTATAACTATTTTGATACAAAAATACAAGATATTTTTGTAATTTCTAATAAGAAACATAATTTTGTTTATATTTGTGAATGGGTATATAACTTACTGTTAATTAAAAAATAAAGATAAAAAATTTTTTTTTCAAATTCCCAATTCCTATAAAAAG
The DNA here is from genome assembly GCA_027625915.1 of Anaeramoeba flamelloides. Taxonomy (NCBI): domain Eukaryota; family Anaeramoebidae; genus Anaeramoeba; species Anaeramoeba flamelloides. The sequence continues at coordinate 9,278,345 of JANTQA010000012.1, forward strand.
AAAGAAACTTTAAGGATGAAGTTAGGAATTTAATAATTTACATGTACACTTTTTATTCAACAACATATAAATAGTAAACTACTATTCTTCTAGAATATAACTACTTGTATCAAAAAATATTTTTTTCTGTATAAAAATAACTAGTTCCAGTCTAGGACAATAATTATAAAACATTGGAATCTGGGTTTAAGTACATTATTATATAATACTATATGTTAACATAAAAAAATAAATTTTAAAATTATTATTAACAACGTCCTATTCATCATGTTTATTTGTCTTCATTAATACTCAAAAATTCAAAAAACTGTTTTAAAGTTTTAGATTCAATTTTGATTTTTTTTTTTGTTTTTAATGTAGATAAAATAACCAATTTTCTTGACTTAACACTTGTATTTGTTTTGTTGCTTCGGGATATTAATCCTTTTCCTCTACTCTCTGAAGCAATGATCTTTATTTTGACAACATCATTTGAAAAAAGAATTCTGAAAAATAAATCTCCAAAAACAAATTTATTATTTAAAAAAAAAAAATAGAAATCCATCTGAGAAATTTAAGGCAGTAGATTATGTACTCCAACACAAATCAAGAAGATAAAGAAGAAAGAAAACTTTTCAAATATTCTTTGGTTAATTTTTTTCTCTTTCATACATGTAATCAACGCATTTATTTGGGATGGTGATCTTTCTTGTTGGTTTGAGTAAAACACAAGATTTATTTTCGACATATACTCATTCTCATACCTATTTTTTTTTTTGTTTATTACGTTATTAAATTAAACAATCAATCTTTACATATTTCTCGATCTAAAAGATACTTTAATAAAACAACTATTTTACTCCAAAAAAATTGTAATTTTTAAGATCAAAGTCTGGACTACCTTCTGTCTTTTCATGAATAATGCAGCGAATGGTGGTTTGGTTTCAAAGTTTCAATATCTTATGATACTCACAAAATTTTTTTTTCTCTAATATTTTAACTATTAAAATTTTTCAAAATCACAAATAAACAAGCTTTATAAATTTCATTCCCAAGTTTTTCTTTAAAAATTCAGTGAAATAAGAAAGACAAACTCTCTTTTCCTTAAAAAACAAAAAATTTTCATTTTTTTTTAATTTTTACTTCCAATCGCTTCAAGTAATATTTTTTGATTTCTTTTTTTCATTCACAAACAAACAAACAAACAAGTGTTTCTCATCCAAACTTCATTAATTTTTTTACAATACGAAAAATACTTGCATCAAAAACATTACCAATTCAATTAAAAAACAAAATCTCTCCCAAAAGAAACAAATATGAGCAAATCCCAAAAGAATTTCAAGAAAACCAAACAAAAACAAAACAAAAAAAACAAAAAAAAAGCAAAAAAAAAAGTTGAAGAATCCCCAACTGTCCACACGTACATCAGCAAAAAACAACGAAATGACGATCTTAAAAAAATGATTGCATGTAATTGTCAAGTTGGAACACATAATTTAGAAATCCAAATGGCAGATTACATTTACAAAAGAAGGAAAGAAGGTGTTTACATCATCAACATTGCACAAACATGGGAAAAGCTCATGTTTGCAGCAAGGATCATTGCGTCTGTTCCAAACCCTGAAGATGTTGTCCTTGTTTCTGCTAGGCCATACGGACAACGTGCCATCCTTAAATTCTCCAAATATCTTGGTGTCAAGGCCTTAGCTGGAAGATTCATCCCTGGTACATTCACTAATCAAATCCAAAAAGCTTTCCTTGAACCTCTTTTAATTATTGCCACAGATCCAAGAACTGATGCTCAAGTAATAATTTTTCCTTATTTTGTTAATTATTATTTTTTTTTTCTTTTTCTGTTTCTTTTTTGTTTTTTTGAAAAAGAAATTTTAATTGAAATCAACCAAATGAAGCCACCTTCATTTTAAATCTCCAAATTTAATGACCAACAAGCATTATTAATCTCTTTCCTTTTGTTGTTTCCTTTCCTTCCTCTTTCAAACTTTCTGATCTTAATTTCAAAACAATATAATTCCTATCAAAATTAGCCAATTAGAGAGGCTAGTTATGCAAACATCCCAGTTATCTGTTTGTGTGATACCGACTCACCATTGAACTTTGTTGATGTCGCCATCCCATGTAACAACAAAGGAAAATACTCGATCGGATTCATCTATTGGTTACTTGCAAGAGAAGTCTTGCGACTTAAAGGAATGTCAAGAGAAAAAGATTGGGAGGTCATGCCCGATCTTTTCTTTTACAGAGACCAATCAGAAATTGAAGAGCAACTCGAAGAAGAAGATCGTAAAAAAAGAAAAGAAGAAGAAGCCAGAAGAGAACAAGAAAACGAATCTGAACAAGACTCTGAACAATCTGATAACGAGTCTTCTGTTGAAAAAGTTCAATCTTCTGATAACGATGACGATGATGATGCTTGGGGAGAGGAAAAATGGGATGAAAAAGAAAAAGAAAAAGGAGAAGAATGGAACGACTAAGTTTTCAAAACTTATTTTTAAATAAACAAACAATAATCAAAATATTTATAAAAAAGTTGTCAATAGAAAATGTAAAAAAGAAGAAAATTAAATTAGTAAACAACATCGAATAAAATATCTTTTCTTTTTTTTTTTTTTATATTATTCATCCGAATTATCCCACCTCATTATGGAAAAAAAGGGAAAAACGGAAACATAAAGATGTGGTGTTGTTCATTATTATTTTTAATTCTTTTTTTATCTTATTCTCGATTTTTTTATAAATATTTTGATTTTTAATTAATTTTCAAATTTCATTATTCTTTGAAACAAATGCCTAAAAATGGTTTATAGAGACAAAATAAAAAATATTTTATGAAATAATTTTTTTTTTCAAACTACCTTAACAATTTCAAATTCTAAAAGGTAAAAAGGTTATTTAGTTTGTTTTTTTTGTAGGAGGGTGGTGGTGGAAAACTCGATTTAATTGCCACTTTAATTGTTGGAATTTTAATTTAGATAAAAAATCTTTTCCAAACATTGGGGATTTGGCATCCATTTTCATTTGTGAGATTAACTATTTGAGGTTATTTCTTTTATGGTGATTTAAAAAAAAAAATTACAAATCTATTATTATTAAGAAAAAAAAATAGCTTGTTTCAGAAAACTGAATTCTCTTCGAATTCAAAAGTGGAAGGTTCATTTTAATAACAGCTTTTCAAAGATTCAAAAAAAAATATTCCTCAATTAATACAAAGTACATTAAAATTAAATATGAAATTAACATGAACCAATAAAGTAATTTTTACTTTATTTCTTATTTTATTTTTTTTCTGAAAAATAATAAATACAAACTATTAAGAAGAATTTTATTTTTATTTTTTTTATCTTCTATAATAATTTATGTAAATAGAAATATATTTTTGTATTGTTATTTACAATTTGCAACATTATTATCCCAATTGTAAACATTACTATGTTATGTTTTGAAAATTGTTTTTTTTTATTTAATGATAATTTTTAGAACATTTATTTAACATGTTTCAGAAATAATAGTTTTTGTATCATTTATATAACGTATGTTATATTTCATAATTGTCTTAAGGTTTTTATTTGAAATCAATCACCTTATTATGTTACGAGTTTGGCCTGGAAAAACGAAATAAATGATATTGTTCAAAGTGATATAAGATACTATTGAGAAGTTCCAAGAGTTATGATTAATGGAATCTAAGCAAAAGGATGTGATCATTATTTTAAGTCTGGAAGGATTTAATGTGAGAAATTTTATCAAGGGGACTATTTAACAAATAAAGATATACATTTTGTTATTTATTTTTGGAACTCAGGATCTAATTTGGTACAACTAACAACAAACAAAACAAATTTAAACAAACAAAAAAACAACTTATTATTTTTTTAAAGGTAATTTGAAGAATTTATTCTTAAAATCCTTTTTCTCTATCAAATGAACTATCAAAAACATTATGGTTAAATTTTACATTTTTTCAATGGTGTGAAAATATACTAAAATTTTCAAGTTAAAAACTCAATTTTTCACCCTTTAAATTAAATATATTTCCTCATTTATTTCTCACTTGACAAGAAAAATCCAGATATGATCAAACTTTATATCTTTATACACCTGAATTTTCGTAAAAGTGAATAATTTTGAACATGGTAATAACATTAACTTGACTTTAGAGAGTAAAAAAAAATGTTTTTGTATTTTTTCATCAGCTAAAAAAAATTTTTTTTATATATTTCGTGTAAATTCTTTATAAATGGTCTCTCTTTATAGAGAATCCTATTTTTTTTTTTTTATTTGAAAAAAGAGAAAAATATATTTTGTTTTTTAAAAATGAGATTTTTTTCATTTCCAAAAAAAAAATAAAAAATATTTCTATATAGACATTGTTTTCAATTATCAAATGGAATTTGTTCCTTTTTTAATAATTTGGAAATTAGAAAATACCCATCTTTTAGTATTTCTTGAATAAATTGTTTGATTCCTTGAACTTAAATATTTCTTTTAATAGGGTTAAATTGATACACATGTAAAAAAACTATTAGCAATTAAAAAAAACTTTACAAAAATCATTAAAGTGTTAAAATAACTATAAATAACATACCTCAAGTCAAATTTTCTCTCTATAAAAATTCCTATTTTCGTATAATTAAAATATAAAATAATAAATCTGAAAATTATCAAACTTTGCCTAATAATACCAGGATTTCTCATAATCTTTACACAACAACTACACTATTATCTTAAACTTTTAAGAGGTTTTGTCTTTTTCTTATCCTTAAAATTATCTAAAATTATCTACTTAAAATTTTCACAAAGAAAAAGTTAATGTTTTTGAATAAATAAATAGTGTGTATTTAACATGTTTTTAAAATTTAACACTTATTATAAAAAACAAAAAAAAAACCATATATTTTTTTAATTTTTTTATAAAAGATGTTACAAAGGGTCTTACATTTTATATTGAAAAATTTATATCATAATTTTACTATACACTTTAATATTTATAACTTTTCATAAAAAGGATTTTTATTAGGTTTATAAAAAATATTTACACTTTTATTACCTTTTCCATGATAATTACAGACTTAATTTAAGTATTTATTGTCAATTGATATTATAATTTATTCACTATTATACTTTTTTTAGATAAATCGTTACGCCAGCCAAAAAAAAAAGAATAATATTTTAACAATAAAACACCATTAATTCTAAAAAATAGTGGATATTTATTTTGTCTATGAAATAGTAAAAATTATTTTTATTAGAATATGGAAGCTGATTTTTCGAAATAAAATTTTCTTGAAGATATATGAGAATTTTGTCCTAAAAATTCAAAATAATTTTTTTTATAACTGAAGTGATTTGAATTGTTACAAATAATTCTTGTTAATAAGACGAAAAAAATTGTCAGAAAACAATTTTTCAAAAATGAAAATCTTGTTTCAATTGTTTTTTATTGTCTGAAAATAAGAAAATGTCTCTTTTCAAACTTTATGGAATAAAAAAAAATTAATAGATCTAAATTTCATTGATAAATTTTCTATTAAATTTTTGGTCAAATATCGATTTAATTAATTAATATATACCCATTATTAGTTTTATTTATTGATATTTGGATTAGAAGTATTAATAATTAAAAATACTAATAAAATAATTATGTGTTTGAAAATCAATACTTTTGAACATAATTTGAAAATTTTCTTTCTCCATTATCAAGAATTACCTTAATTATTAATAAAAATAACATGTAACTTTTTTTTTAGTTTTAAATAGTGAACATGTGAATTTTGTATTTTAAAAAATGGTCTCAAATTATAAAAATATTTAGATAAGGATAATGATGGTATTTTGAAATCAATTTTTCATATACCTTACATTTTATATCCTTTCATTTTGGTTCAGGTTCTTACAATATTTTCTCAAAGGATTAAAAAAAAATTTTGACATTTTGTGGTTTTTATTTTTTGTTATATTGTAAATACCCACTTTATGTAAAGTAGTGAGTATAAAGAGTAATATATTTTATAAATAAATTAATAAATTTTCCTTGGTTATTAAGGTTTCGATACTAATAAATGGCCGAAACGAAAAAAATAACTGGATAAATTTCTTCTTAGATATATTTTAAGGGCTTTTTAGTGAAGTTTTTAAAAGTAGAACAAAAAATAAAAATCAAAAAAACTTTAAAAAATAGCTTTTACTGTATAAAAAAATTCTTTTTATCTTTAAATAAAAGATGATAATAGTCTTTAGAAAAATGAAAGATATCATTTTTAGTTGATGTGAATAATTCATTAAGAACACCAATCCTTATAACATCCATTTTATAAGCGAAAACAAAAATTACAAAAAAAAAAATAATTAGATTTCAAAAAGATTTAATTTTATTTTTAAAAAATACTATTCCTTTAAAGGTTTTTTTAACCGATCACCAATAAGAATGAATTTTTCTCATTCTTTTGTTTGGTTATTTAACATTGAAGGCAATACACCCATCCTATTTTTTTTTAAAAAAAACGTATATATTATAGATTCTAGTAAATTTTTAAAATGGGCTATTATTTATTTGATCATAAAATTCGAATGAAATTATTTAATTGTTAAAAAAAAAAACTAAATTTTTTTGAATAAATTTTCCATTTTTCAGGATTTTCTAGATTATCACAATTTTATATTTTATAGGGATATTGTGGATTACAGCAATTTTATGATTGTTTGTCATAAAGTTAGGATTAATCTCGATTTTTTCAAATAATCGCCAATTTCTTGCAAATATCACAAGAATGCATGTTATCATTAAAACATGCATTATATTTAAATTTCTATAAATTGCTTTTCAATAATTAACAGAAATTTCCAAATTCTTTTGAATATTCTCAATTAAAAATGGATAAGGGGAATATTTAGAAAATTGATAGTATTGATGTGCATCGCCCATCTCGTCAATAAATAGTAAAGGGTCCATATCTGCAGTCAAATTTATTTGGTTTGTATATAAATAATTAACCAAAGTTTGCAAAGACTCTTTTGAGCATTGCTTAAAACACTTGATTGCAGTCCCAATTTTGGGGATATCTTGAAACAAATTTCTAAATAATTGTGATCGAGCCAATAATATAGCACCGTGAATTAAAATCTTCTCATTCTTTTCTTGTCCATTTTCAATTTCAAGAGTCAAATTTTTGGTATCGTTTTGATTATAGAGCCAAGACAAATCATGTTTGACTGACGAAAGATTAAAACTTTCAATTTTGGAATAATCAAGGTTTGTTTCTTGTTCCTTTTTCAAAATTGTATTTTGTCCCTTAATTATTTTTTCGCAAAGCAAAGTAACTACTTCAACTTTTGAATTCTCGTCGCCATAAACCCAATTTAAAAATGTTTCAATTTCGTTCTTTTCCAATAACGATTCCAACAACCTTTTTAAATAACTCGGGTTGACCCTAGTCCTAGCTTCAATAATTTGAGAATGCACTTTAAAGGAACCAATTGTGAGGTCTGAGAATTCCTCGCACTTGAAGAACGCGAAAAGATCCCTTTCCAAACCATAGTTTGGATCAACTTGAGACCATTGATCTTTGGTTAAGATCCAGATCCACCCTAAAGTTTGGAAAGAAAACAGAAAATTAAACAGTTTACTTGGTAAGTGATCAAAACGAAAACCTTCATAGACAAGGACTTGATCTTTTGCTTGCATTTGTGTCTCTTCTTCTATTAATTCTTTAGCCTTGATAACTGATGAAGGGATCGTCTCAAATCGTATTTTAATTTCTTTTGAAGGCTCATTGTTACACGACATCACTTTAAATAACTTGAAAGCTGTTAACCTTAGTCGCTGAATGAGATGAAAGCATTTTAAATTTGTTATTTGAAAGAAGCTAACTGTTTTTTCAAAATACAAATCTTTCCCACCCCATATAAGTCTTGTATTTTCTTCGTGAAGTGATGTTTCAGTCTTAATTAATGTTCTCACTTCATCAATTGTGTTGCTTTGCTTCAAATTTAAAGAGAAGTGATTTTTTGTTAATGTTCGGAATTCATAGATCCCCAATTCCTCTTTCATATTTTGTGTGCTTGTTTCTTTTTCAGAATCCTGAGAAACTTCATTAATCAATTCGCTTGCTAATTTTATTTTCTTTTTGTTTTGTAGATGCTCAAGATAAAGATGCGACATCGATGAGAAATCGTTTTTCAGAATTTCCCCGCATAGTAGACAAAAGAGAGTTTGGCACTTTGGGCACTGGAAATTCCCACACTTTAAGAAATGGCTGCAGATTTTTAAATTGCATTGGGGACAATTTCTTATAATCCCTTTTTGTGCAAGCTTGATTCGAAATTTTCGTGATCTTTCAGGTAATTGATCAGAGTGTACGCCTAACATTTGAAAAAAGAGTAATGTTTAAAAAATAGTTGGAAAAAAGGTTTTTTTCCTTTTATTCCCTTTTATTTTCGATTCAGATTTATCTCCGTCATATTATTTGGGTGGTTCGTTCACAACCAATTGTTCAGAGACACTACAAATTTAATCCTTTCTTTTTGGTTAAGGGATTAGTCAACTCCAAAAAATATCTTCTTGAAAAATTTAATAGCAAATTTAAAATAGTTTTATCGCATCTTGAAAACGAAAATGGAAGATAAAATCTGATTAATAAATATATTAAAAATTTGCTTTTAATTCCATTTTCAGAAATGAACTCGAGTTTTGAAAACTTTGATCCATTTTTTCATCTTTCAAAAAATTCAAAATTCAATATATTTCTGAATTATTTAAAAAAAATTTATTTTCTTTGAAGAAGGAAGAAATCTTATTATCTGTCCAGAGGTAAGTAAATAATTTTAAAAATAAAACCTCTAAGTTTTGGGATAACTCAGTATAAAAAATCAACTTAATTTTAAAAAAATTTCAATAATTATTTTTAATTTTGAAAAAATTAACTTTTTTTGATTCAAACAGTTCAAATCTATTGTTTCTTAATTTTTTGGAACAAAAAAAATTAAGCAGAAAAAAAACAAAACCCACAAATAAAAATTTTCTTATCAAATACTTTTTTAGCAACTAAGAAAATCCAATTTAAATCAAAAAGAAAAATTTTTTGATTTGATCATTTATAATAAGTCATTAATAAGCCAATTTTCATAATTTTAGTAGGTTGATAATAATCCTAAGATTGAATATTTTCATAAAAATTATTATTATTTTGTATTTTTTTTTATTATTTTCAAAAAATAACATTAATCCAGATTAATCATTCTAATAAAAATAAAAATAAATAAAAAGTTTACGGTATAAAAACGACAAATAATTATTTATTAACAATTCTCAGAAAAGTGGTTTAAAATTTTTGATTATTTAAATTTTTTAATCAAAGTTAATTAACATATAGATGAGAAAGTTTTTCTTTTGAAATAAAAAAAAATAAATTATTTAAATACATGGATTAATATACAAAATAATCAGAAATACTTGAATTAAAAGTACAAAACAGAAAGCAAAATTAAATTCAAAAAATTATTAGCTCAGGTTAATAAAAATTAATTTTAATTCAAATAGAAACAAAAAATTGAATTCTCCTATATTTAGAAAAATTAATAACTTTTAACCAAAAAATATATAATAAAATCAACTGACATTCAAAAAAATAATAGAATAGAATATATGTATATAAATTAAAATATAAATTGCTGTTGAATTCTACACATTAAATTTGTTTTTAAGTTTTCAAAAATTTAAACAGGAGAGAATCAAATCCTGATTTTTCTAGTAATTTCAACAATTAAAAAAAACCTAGGAACCCCAGGGCACTCGAAGATACTAAAATGAAAAAATTTCACAATAATATAATATCAAAAATATCAATTAGAAATACAAAACCATTTAAATTATCCATTTAGTCTAATAATTCAAAAATTCACAAAATGTACTCATTATGAAATAGAAATTACTATGTAATAAAATACTACATAAATAAATTTTGTCTTAAATTTTTAAAATGTAAAAAAATGGAAATAAGGGAAAATATCGATCACTTTTTATCAGTATACATAAAAAATGAAGAGAATAGATAAAAAGTCCGAGAAATATAAAAAGGTATTTAATTTTAATTAAATAATTTTCAACTATAAACATTTTGAAATTTATTTTATTTCTTAATAAACGTAAAATAAATCATTTTTGGTTTGTATTTTTAAAGAAATTTTAAGTCTAAAGATTCTTAGAGTGAAATTTATTTATCTTTATCAACAAAAAAAAAAAAAATTAACATAAATGTAATGATTATAATAATAACAATAATAATATTTTTTTTTTTTTTTTTTTTCATTTTTATTCTTTGTTCTATAATAGATTTCCACTAACATGAAAGTTTTAATTATAATTATTATAGATTAATACTAAAATGTCATAATTTTGATGATTTTTATTATTCATAAAAGTGTAGATAGATTATTTAGATTACAATTTATCCTGGTAATATATTCTTATTTTCGTTAAGTGCTTAACAATTGAGTTTCTAAAATAAAAAGTAAAAGGTAATTACCCCCTACCCCAAGTATCTACATATGAAAATTTGTTTATAAAAAATTTATTCAAATCATAGAAAATTAAAAACGGACCCATTGTATATAGTATTCTTAAAATTTATTTAATGGTTTACATCCTTGATTAACAACAGTAACAGGATACCGTTCCTATTTTAAAAGCTATAAATACTTGAAACTACCAGCTTCACTATTAAGTAACAAAATTTTAAAAAAAAATCGTGACGAAAAAATTAATAATTATTACTCATTTTTCAAGAATATTTTTGACATAAACTCTTTTTTGCTCAAAGTGGCAGAGTTAAGATTAAAAAATAACTTTTTTTACGAATAAGTAAACACACAATTGTTTAGAAATCTGATAAATAATAAGATTCATATTAGAAATAAGATTAGTGAAAGAATTAAGTGAACAAACTATGAATTTTTGAAAAAATAAAATATTTTTAAAAAAAAATTGGGGTTCTTTCATTTAAATATCAATAAAAAATTTCTCAATTTCTTTTGAAAAACATAATTTTTGACAATAATAATTTTTTACTAGTAGTAAATTCATTGTTTTTTTAAGAAAATAGAATTATCAATTTTATTAAAGTCAATTTGTACTTTCAAAGGTTTTTGTTATCAGATTGTCTTTAAAAAAAATGAAAAGGATTAAAAAAAGAAAAAAAAAAAAGAAATGGAATAAATTGGAGAAAAAAAGCTCTATTTAAAAAATTGAAAAATTATTTTGAGAATAATACTGAATTAAACTATAATAATATATAATATTCTTGAAAAAAATGGGCCCTTTTGACTCAAAAAGGGTTTAGTTTATCATCATATACAGTCAGTTTCACTTTTAAGGCACAAACTTTCAACGAAATTTAAGGCACAAAAAAATCTCAAATTAAGGCACAAAATTTGGAATTTTTAATTTTTTTTTACAATTTATTTTTATTAGAAACTGAATTTTGTGCCTTAATTTGAGATTTATATTGTGCTTTAAATTTCGTTGAAAGTTTGTGCCTTAAAAGTGAAACTGACTGTAATCCAATTTTAATAAAATAATTTGTAAAAAAAATTAAGATTTTGATACTGTGTGTAATTTTTTTCTGGAAGTTTCTTACTTAAAAGTGTTAGAGATAGTAAAAATAATTAAGTTTTATATTTTTTTTTGTTATTAATCATAAACAACAATCAAATAAAATCCCCTTTTATTTGGATGAAACTGAAATTTTAATTCAAGTTTTTTATATATACAGTCAGTTTCACTTTTAAGGCACAAACTTACAACGAAATTTAAGGCACAAAAAAATCTCAAATTAAGGCACAAAATTTGTAATATTTTTTTTTACAAATTATTTTACTAGAATTTAAATTTTGTGCCTTAATTTGAGAAATTTTTTGTGTCTTAAATTTCGTTGTAAGTTTGTGCCTTAAAAGTGGAACTGACTGTAATCAAATATTGATTAATTAGAACATGTGTGATAACTTAAAATTAAAAAATCAAAAGAAAAAAAAACAATTATACAAAGACAAGAAAATACATAAAAAGAGAAAGAAATAAATGAAATTAAAAAAAAACAGTAAAAAAATATAAAAAAAATATAAAAAAAATAAATTGTTTTTATTTCGTTCACTGGTATTGTCTATGTTATTGGTTGTTTTTTTATTATTAATTATTTTGGAATTTACAAAATAAATTAAATAAATACAAGTTTATTCGCAAGTTTGTACTAAAAAGTGTTTGGTTTGTGTAGTATATGATTGCCTTACCCCATCAAAGTAAAATCATAAAACGTATTATTTGTTTAAAAGGATAATATAAAACTACAATAATTCCTCTTCTACTATCCTTTTCCACGAAATTAGAATATCACCATTAATCATTTTTCTTCTTAGCAAATTTTTAATTTTAAAAAAATAAAAAAAAATCATTTTCTAAAGAAAAAAAAAAGACAAAGAAATTAGAGGTTTTGATGGTAAGTTGTATTATCACGATTCTAGCACCAAGCCCATCATAATATTAGAAAATCTTTACTAATTCTACTTTAATTGTGAAATAAACAATAAAATCATCATAATAAACATAATTGACATAAAAAATAAAAATTACTAAAAACATGATATATTTTTTTTAATGAAAACTTCACACAATCCCATTACTGTTAAATAATTTTTGAGACTTTGACAACACATTCACATGCAACAATGTTAGTAAGTGTTTGCAAGAACTGTAAATTTTTTTTGTGTGTTTGAAAGGGTATACAAGACATATGCCTTTATAACAGAATGGGTTTGTTTGTAGTGAAAAGAAATTTTTTTTTATCAATTAATTTTTTTTTACAAAATATAAAATCTCAAAGAAATTTTATAATCAAACAAATAAAAAACAATTTTGATATCTACTTGAATATATAATGGTTGTGGTTTTTTCTAAGATGGGCTTATTACCTTCACAAGCAAAAAAAAAACAAAGGAAAATACAGAATAATTTTTGTTCTTATTGGTGATGGATCAAAAAAAAACCCTCTAAATTCAAGTTTTCTTTTCTATTCAATAGAAAGATATTAACAGAAGAAGAATAAGAAGAAGAAAACAATTGTCCAAAATTCTTAATAATTGATGATAATCTGGCAAGGGTGTTGTGAAATATTTTGAAAAGTTATCCAACTCCTTTCAGCTTTCATAGAACATTGAAAACTTTATCTAAAGAAAACATTATTTAAAAAACGCATGAAGAGTTGGTTATTTTAGAAACTTTTTTATTAAACATAATTTATAATACTACAATAAGCTGTTAACCAATTTTTTTCCATTATTTATTATGTTTTTTGATCTAAAAGGATTGATGAATCTGTCTAAAAAATCAAACAAAAATTCAAAAAAATCTTGATAAGATTCTTGATTGGATCAAGTATCTTTATTGATATTTTTAATATGAATAAATTTTTTTTCAAGATCAACATTTAGATCAATCAAAATTTTACATTTTAATAATAATTGTTGAATAATTGACCAAAATCCCATCAACTGTTATAACGTAATTAATTTTATATCTCCGTATTGGGACATTTATCACTTTTTTTTCATAAATATCGCGATTTGTTATATTATCGGGATAATAGTGAATATTGCGAAATTCTGATATATCGCAATTTGATGGAAATTATCGTGAATTAAGTAATTTGGTTTACTAGAATCCGAATTTTGTGCCTTAATAGAAGATTTTTTTTGTACCTTCAATTGCATTTAAAGTTTGTGCCTTAAAGTCCAAACTAGTGGTATAAGAAATACAATGAAACCTGAAATTCTCTTTTCTAAAGTCAAATTTTGAAAAAAATAATAATTATTTAATTACTTTTTTGAGAGATCTCTAGAATATTTAGATTTTGGTAATATTTACAGATAATGTTATAATCAAATAATTATACAGTATTATATAAATATAATCTGTAATAATAAAGTAAAATGGTTTAGTCTTATATCTCAAAAAATAATCTCCATAAAAAAATTTAATAAAGATCTCAAAATTTAATTTTTTTTATAAGAATTTTTTCTCTGAAATTTTAATTATTGATCTGAGGAAAATTAAGGTATAAATTTTTTTATTTTTTTTACTTTTTTTGGGAATCTAGAACTGAATATCACAAATATAATTTTTAATAAGTAAGAGTATATTTCAATCACAAATTGTTGTTATGGTATTGTTATCTCCTTAAATAATTGTTAGTCAAAATGAAAAATTACTTTTTTTTTCTAAAAATTATATGAGTAGTAAACTTTGAAAAAAAAAAATCCTTTTTTTGAAAAATGAAAAATAGAAATTTTTAACAAAACTGTAATATTTTCCAAAGTTATTGGGAATTATGATCCAAAATATCAACAATTTGATCAAAAATAAATTCATTATTGTCAGTAGTAGCACAATATAATGTTTTTGGAATTATTCAAGAAAAAAATTTCGTGGAATACCCTACATTTTGTAAAGAAAAAGTCTTTCAAATATTTAAGGGGTTGCGTCACCTTAGATTTCTCTATAATCAAAGTATGTTGTAATTGAGTGTAAATGATATTAGTGTGCCATGCTCAAATAGTTCTAAAAAATCTATTATAAATCTTATTGATCAATAAATTATTACATTTTTTACTAATGATTACTATTAAAAAAGTTTCATTTCGAAAAATTTTTTTATAATTCCTTTTCCAAATCTAAAAATAGAAACCCAAAATACCGTATTCTGGTATTTAATAATTGAGATTTAGAACTTCCAAAAGTAAATATTTTTATAATTTTTGAATTTCAAAGATTAACTCTATAATCATGAACAATAAAAGCGCAAAGGCTGATTTATTTTGTTTGCTTTTGATAAAGCTACTTGTATCATCAATATATTTCCATGATTTGAGAAATAATTTGTCAAAAAACTTTATTCATTAATTATTTAATTTTTATAAAAAAAGCGAATTTTTTAGCTACTAATCTACATTTCGCAACAAATTTAAGAAAGATATTTTGCAACTGTGCAATCTGAATATTGATAATTCAACCTTTAAATTTATGGAGAAATGCAGATTTATTTCTTAAATTGCTGGGTTTATTACTAATACATAGATCATTTTTAATTGATGAGATCAACAAATATTACTACTTGACTTATAGATTTTTTAAAGACATTTCAACCATGTAGCACTAATGTGGTTAGACCCAATAACAACACTCTTTGATCTTAGGCTTCTCATTGGTAGACGCTAATCCCTTAACCAGTAAAATTCAAGAATTATTTAAACAAGACTACAAATGAAAAGAAAATCTTAAAGTAATCTCAAAATTTATAAAACCAAAATCAAAAAACCACACAAAACAGAAGCAAAGATTACAGTTAAATTGAAGAAATTTGGATATAGAAATGAAACTGATAAATTGTAATTTATATTTGGTAAATTTTTACTTGATTTTCCTTTTTGAAATTAATGTGTTCAACCTTTGAATAAAGCATTTTATGAAGTCAAGTGATAAGAAACTCTGTAAAATTAGTTGTTTTTCTAAATATTCTTTGTCCTGGACTGTTTGATAAGAAACAGTTCAAAGATTTCTGAAAATCGAAAATGAACTAAAAATTTTTTCAAATTTATTAGAATCTATCAGTAATTATAAATGAATACACCAAAAATAAAAAAAGATTTTTCACATTTTTCAAAAATTTAATAAAAATTCTTCTGAAATGTTACTAAAACTCGAAGACAAACTGTTTCATTACTCTGGGTAAAAAAGAGATTTTTTTTTCAAAAGTAGAAAGACACAAAGAGTATATCATAAATTCAATAAGTAAAAGAAAAAAAGATCAAAATAAAAAAATTTTTTTTTTATTATTTTCATTTAAATATTTGGGTAAAAAATATTTTTTCTCAAAAAAGAACAGCAACCAAAAAGGAATTTTTAAAACAACACCTTTTTGAAATAAAATACAAAAAAAGATTTTGTTCGATCAAAATCTGTTTTTTTTTTTCTTTAAAAAGCAGAACCCCCTTATTAATTTAAAAAAGTTTTGATTTGAGGCGTATTCTTTAAAGAGAATTTATTTAAATTATTTTTGTCTTTTGTTAGCCTAAAAACAAAAAACAAAAGACAATGAAAAAAACATTAAAAAAAGGAATAAGAAAAAAAGAAAATAAAGGTAATAAAAATACACTTTTCATTTTTCAAAAGAAAACCAAACAACGCTTTAAGGCTGTAAGGAAAACAAAAAAGGGGTCTTCATTACAAAAATAAGAAGACCGATCAAAAGTCTTGGAAAAGATCATCAGAATCAGAATTTTCATTGGACTTGTCAATTTTTTCTGTTTTAATTTTACGAAGGGAATGGATTTCTCTTTCGAATTCTTGGGTGTTTTTTCGATCTAGAAATTCTTCGATCGAAATAAACCTGCTTTTCCTTTCATTGTTTGTTTCATACTGCTCATCCAGTTCCTCTGTTTCTTTAAATCGGTCAATTTTCTTTTGTCTGCGTTCTTCCAGATCCACTGTTTCGGTTTCGTTTTCTTCTTCGCTGTTTTCCTTTGTTGTGTCCACTTCTCCATCTAAAATCTCTTTGAGATCGCTTTTAACCTTTTGTATTACTTTAACAACTTCATTTGACTTTTGTATGATGATGTATTCCATGAGAAGAATCGTGGTGTTGTTTGTATTTTTGGAAAAAAAGGTAAATTTGATCAGGTAAAAATAAATTAAAATTTTTAGAAAAAAATTAAGAAATTGGAAAATAATAAAAAATGAAGAAAATACTTTTTCAATTTGTAGTTTATAGGAAATCTTAAATATTATATGTTGTTCTTTCTTTTGGAACCAAGTTTCTCAAGTAAATCTGTTTTGCAAAAGGGTTTTTTTTTTTTCAATATCCACTTTTAAATTTTTTGATTTAAGAAACTGTTGTTTTGAAACTGATTTTAGTCTGTTTTCTTCAAAAATATTTCAACCAATTTTAACAAAAGTGAAGAATAATTATTTTAAAAATTTTCAGTCAAAATGACTGGTTTTCACTGATTTTCGAAAGAACCGAATTTTAAACCAAATTTCAGCATGTAAATTGATTTTCCAAAAGAAATTGTGAAAAAAGATTGAAATTTTTATAAATAAAAGAAGGAGAAACATTGAAAAGAAACAGTTTGAGATTTAAAATGATAAACCATTTTTTTATTGTCGATTAGATTGTTGTTAATTTGACTCTATTGTGAAAAATTTACTTTTTAAAAAGTATGATTAATATTTTATTCTCAATTTTGTATTTTTTTAAGTTTTTATTTCTTTTTGATCAGTAACTCTTTGTTTGAGAATTGCTCAAATAGTTTTTTTTTCATAATAGAGTTGGTACCTAGAATTAAAACAATAACTCGTCAAATTGTAACGAATATAAAAGATACCTTTGTATTTAATAAAAAACAGAAAATTTTTTTTTCATTACCGAAAATTGAGTTTGTTAGTTGTAGAGATAATAAACAAAACGAAAATTTAAAACAAAAAACCTAGACTGAGATTATGTGCTTCTGAATGGAGTTTTCAAAAGAAAGGAAAATATTGAGAGTTTGATTTTGTTGTTAAAATTATGAAACGTCACAGCTTTTGTTAAGAACTATCGAATTTTTATGAACTGTTCAGATTACTTGAAGATCTAACGATATATTTGATCACTTTAAAAATGTTGAATCAAGAAAGCTTGTTAAAATTGAAAAATTTGGTTTTATTCTTTTTTCGAATTTTTGTTTGGATAAAACCATTTCAACACAATCCAAATCAGAAATTTGGCTCAAAAAGGTTTGAAAATCATTATGTTCTTGGTACATTTACTTTTGGTGGCATATAAAAAAATTCAAGATTTGGTTGTTATTGCATCGATATACTTTGGATAAAGTTGAGAGTAAGAGAACCAAGAGTTATAAATTCAGTATTTTAAAATTTGGCTTTGTGTGTTTCCAGAATTTTATTAATTTTTTTGATCAAGAAAGGTATTTTCCGAATTGTCCTTCACCAAATCACTAAAGACCAAAAAATTTGTAATATTTTGTCTTTTCTTACAAACATATCCTTTTAGACCATATTTTATATTTACAACTTTGGATTTCAGTTATCTCAGAATCTAAAATTCAAAAGGTTATTTGTAACCTTCCTTTGTGTTATTTTTGTTTTTGGTCATAAAAGGAACAAGAACCATTATTTAAACAAGGACCCAATTAACCAATTACTAACTTTCTAAATGGTTATTGTTTATCAAAGAATTTTTTTCTGAACACAATTAATTGTCTCTTAAAAGCTTTAACCTTTTTGGTAATTTTCATTTACTTATCATAAAAACCAGAAGAAAAATTTGCAAAACTATTTTTATTTTTATGAAATCTCACCTTTAGTAATTTCTCAAAATTTGTATGAACAAATAACCTTGGTCCTTTAATCTTATTTTAAAAATACAAGAAATATACATTTTACTAATATTGGAGATCAGATAAAAATTGATCATTTATTTTATTTTCTAATATTTACTAAATTTCAAAAATTATAACAAATTAGGCAATATTCTTTTTCTCAAATTAAGAGTATGAACAATGAATTTTTAATTTGAAAATCTGTTATTTGAAAATATCTATTTTTTTTTTTTTTTTTTTTTTTTCAGTTATTAAGGGTAGAAATACCAAACCCTTATTATTAAATAAAGTAATTTTAGAATATTTATTTATTTTTTTATTTATTTTCATATTAAGAGTATAAACAACCAACTTTTATTATGAAAATCTGTTATTTGATAATATCTATTTTTTTTTTTTAATTAAAATTATTAATGTGAAATTCTTTTAATTGATTAGTTATTATTATTAAATATTGAGAAATAATAGTAAAACGCATTGATCTCATTCATCTTTGGGTTTTTAATTTTTGATTAAAAAGAATCAAATTTTAAAAATATTTTTTAGGACCATACAGTGAATTTCTCAGATTTTTTCAAATTATTTCCGTGAATTGTTTTTATTAATGGTTTGCCAATTTAACAGATTGTTTTTTTGTTTTATCAACCAAAATGAAAAAATTTGGAAGAAAATATAAACTAACTAAAAAAAATTAATTGTTTTTTTAGTTTAAAATAATTATATATTTTTTTAAAAAAATGCTCAACAACCAATTCCACCTCGAATCCCAAAATCTCTACAAAATTTAAGAGTAAAAAACAAATTCTAAATTAAAGTATAAACTTCGAATTCTAGTAAAAATAAATAAAAGGAAAAAAAAATCCCTTGATTTGTGATTTTTTTATCTTTAAAGTTTTTAAATAGTTTGCTCCTTAAAATCAGAACTGGTTTTATCAGTTGAAAAACATTTTTTTTTTTAAAAAAATGGGTTTATTAACTAATAAGATTTTTGTACACCCTCTAAGCATACAATAATATCAACTCTTTTTCAGTCAAAGCCCCCAAGTTTTATTGAATAACTAGAATACATCCTATGAGTTTAATTCATTATTCTTATCAAACTAAAATTTCAATTTTTAGATCAAAATCATTTTTTCTTATTTTGAAAAATTTTTTTTTTTTTGTGATTTTTTGCTTTTTTTTTTTTTTATTTTTTTCAAAAATTAAATTTGAAAAAAAAAAAAATTTTGAAACCTCAAATTAACATTAAGAAAAGTTCCGATTTGTATGTCTTTTAAAATTCATACACTTGCAAGTGAAAAATATTATTGTCAACAATTTTTATTTCCTAAAGAAATAGAAAATTTTATATGAGACTTTCCGAATGAAAGCAACCAAATTTTTTTTTTGAAATTTATGGTTTGTTCATGCTTTTCTTTTATGATTAAGGTATTTCCAAAAACGTGGGGCATTTTTTTTTACATTTCATAAAAAATAATAGTTTTTAGTGGTGGTAATCATTAATCAACTATACTAAATTAAGTTCAATATTGATACCGATTGAACCAACCACTTATGTATTTAATTCAAAACATGTTAGTTGAAATATTCCCAAAAAATGAAAAAAAAAATACTACTTTTTTTGGTTAAAGCAATGTACGACCAATTTCAATAAAAAACCGGAAATATGGAAAGGGAACAAATGATTTTTTAAACACGAAAATGCAGTTATATGTTTTTAATTATATTGTAAATTTTTTTGGGATTATACAAGTTATGAAAATGATTTTTTCGATCAAAAAGAAAATAATGAACACCAATTTTCACCCTTAAAAAATATCCGATAAAATCAAGATCAGAAATTTTAATATATTTTATTTATGCAATACAATACTAACAAACAAATTGAATTATTATCAAGAATCTAGAGATGGTGGTTAAAGATTTTATATATTTAAATCCCTTTTTGAAGAATGTGTTACATAAATATATTTTAAAATAAATTTGCCCCACTTTCTTGGAAATAGCTTATAGACTCTAATACGGAGTTTATTATTTCTAGTATTTCTAAAAAATCTAAATTTGGCTGATTCTTAAAAAATAAAGTGTTTTTTTTCATTTTTGACTGGTCACCTTTGACTGAAATGGAGTTTATTTTTATAATCCATGATTTTTTATTAGTAATTAAATATTTTGATGAATAATTTGAGATCTGAAAATATTATAATTCATTTAAATTATTGTAAGATTTTCAAATTTAATATAAATACAATTAACCCTTTTTAACTTTTTATATTTTTATATTTTCTATTTCCTTTTTGAAAGGTTTTTTTTATTAGAATAATAAGTAGAAACACTAATAAATCCAATGATTAATTTTATGGGAAGATATATAAAAAAAACCAATTATCATCCAACCAGATTATATATCGTTAAGACAATTATTTAATAGAGATTTATTATTCCAAAAAAGGAGGTTTGTGTTTAATAAAACTGTTTATTAAAATAAAAGAATATAGTTACAGTGGATAGATAAAGAAACACTTCTTTCGTTTATTTGTACAGGGAGTTCCATTTTAAAAGAAAAAACAGGGATAAAAATTAATAGTTAAAATATTTGTAAATTGAAGTATAAAAATCGAATTCTAGTAAAATAATACCTTTTAACAAATTTCAAAAAAATGTGTCTGAAATGTGTAATTTTTTGTGCCTTGTTTTTCATTAAAAAAACTTTACTTTAAAAGTGGAAGCACCCTATATTTATACAATTACAGATGACTAACGATTCTCTGAAATAAATCAAAACAAAATATATTGAAACCCTTTATATTATCATTCGTTTAATTTAGATAACTATTGTTGACTTAAAAAAAATAAAAAACAAAAAAATAATTAAAAAAAGGTATTTTTCTTTAAATTCCACTTCCTGTTAAAAATTTAATTAATAATAGAATGTTAAAAACTTAATATTTAAAAATTAAGAACAAATATTTAAAACTAGAAAATTAATTTCATGAAAAAAATCAAAATTTAATACTATTATTTCTGAACGTTTAGTGTCATTCTGAATTACAGCCAGTTTCGAATTTAAGGCAAAAACTTTAAACAAAATTTAAGTGGTAAAAAAATCTCAAATTAAGGTACAAGATTTGGAATTTTTTTTTGCACATCTTATTTTTCTAGAATATGAATTTTGTGCCATAATTTGAGATTTTTATTGTGTCTTAATTTTCGTTGAAAGTTTGCGCCTTAAAAGTGGAACAGGCTGGATGTTATATATTAAGACTTTATTAAATAATCATAACCTTTAAGCAGCATTGAATGAACGAATAATTGCGAAAAAAGATATTCTTATTGGGAACCTTTATACAATTGTCAAAATTTTGGAATATCGGATTTTCAATTTTTGAAATAAATCATACTCAAAAATATAATCTTAAATAAAAACACAACAAAATATCAATATTAAAGAACGAATAATCAAAGATATATATATATATATATATATATATATAATAATCCAAATTTCAAAATTAGAGGAAAACTTTTTTTTAATATGTTTTTCTTTTTTCATTTGCCTTTTAAAAAATAAAGTGATCACACTATATTTTTATTTATTAATCTATTTTTGTTATTATCTCTAAACACTTTCGTCAAATACATCATTATTATTAAAAAAAAACAATTAAACAAATTTTTTTAGGATGAAAAATCTGCCCCTATTTTTGAAATTTAGCTTATATATATTTATATATATATATAATACTTCAAATTATATCACCTTTAAAAGTTTATTTTTTTTAAAATACAATTTAAAAATATAAATTAATCAAAATTCTTCATTTTATGTAAGATTTAGTTAAGAAAAAACTATTTTTATTTTCCGTTAATCATCTATAGATGATCTTAATCAAAAAGAAATCCAGAAATTTTACAATAGATGTAATATTATTAGAAGACTTATTCTGGATTTATTTTTTAAATAACTTTTAAAACTATTTCTACCTTTTTGATACTTTTTTTTCTTTTTTATTAGTCAATTTTTAGAAATTTCAAAAAAAAAATCCTATCTGTTTTCTTACAACAATGACAGATTAAATATTTCAAAGATAAGACATTCTTATCCAGAATATGCTTTTTTAGACATTTTTTCTTAATTTTAAGTGTATTTCAAATAGTACATTAACCATAGTTCAATAAGTATTTATCAAAATAATAATGAGAGAAACTTTGGTTTTGTATTCTTTTTTTCATTTATATTAATGGGTTGAGAGTGGGTTGTTTTTTGTATACAGTCAGTTTCAAATTTAAGGCACAAACCTTCAACGAAATTTAAGGCACAAAAAAATTTCAAATTAAGACACAAAATCAAGAATTATTAATTTTTGCAAATTATTTTACTAGAATCCAAAATTTTGTGCCTTAATTTGAGATTTTTTTTTTTGTGCCTTAATTTTCGATGAAAGTTTGTGCCTTAAAAGTGAAACTGACTGTATTGTACTTAAATTAAATAATATCTGAAACTATTACTGACATTTTCACTTGAATTTCAATTATTCACTTTCTGTACAAAATTTAATCACATAATAATTAAACTAATATTTCTCTCAAAATTTTTAAAATATTTAGCCCCTTTTAATGAATTTTAATATAATGATATACTTAAATTAACTGTAATAATAAAAACTCAAAAAGTAACCACATTTCGGTTTAAAAATGATATAACCCTACTAAAACAGTTCAATATATATATATATATATATATGTGTGTGTGTGTGTGTAAATCTCTTTAATCTGGTTATTCCTTCCAAGACCAGAAAGATTTCAATTCTAAATAGAAAATTCTTCACTTTGAATAAATACAAATAAACATCAAAATAGCCAACAATTACTAATTTATTTCATAGAAAGGATAACATTTTAAAAATTTTCAATCTTGAACCTATTCCATAAAAGAATTTTATTGTTTTTAAATCCACCTTATAAAAATAAAACTTATTAAATAACTCAACAAACAAAAACAGTTAACAGTCATTTTTTTCATTTTTAACTTTCTTGCAATCAGACCCGATCTTACAATTCCTTTCAATGATCTCCAATTCGATACCAAAGCAATTGCGGTTATCCGTGACCGAAAGCATCAATTTTAATTGGGAGCAAAGTGGTGGTTTATTGCTTTTTTCAACACAAAGGCCAATTCTTGAAAAAACAAAAAGGTTGTCGATCAAGAATTCGTCAATTAACCAACTCAAATGGGACTCTCTAATTTTAAGTTCCACAAGGAAATTTTATTCACAGTCGCACGGGATCTTTCTCTCACTTCAAAAGCTCTCTGCAAAATTAAAGTTAGAAAAAAAACAAAAGCAATCAACGATTTTAAATTTGCAACTAAATTTGAATTTAAATGAAAGGCTCAACAAATTCCAGTCTGATCTTGTTTTAGTCAGCCGTCAATACAGGGCCGTTTTAACAGAGTATTTGGTCAGCTTGTCTCAGAAATCCAAAAGGGATCCGAATTTAGTGGATGAAGCGAACCTGATTGGGTTGGCTGTAATGCTCTGGCACCTCTGCGAAATCATTTTCATTGATCAAACGGTGTATGTGACAGCAAGGGAGCCGTTATCGAATTGGTATCTTTATCATTTCTCGATGAACAATAACAGCTTGAGACAGAATATTTTCCAAACAAACAACAGCAGGAACGACAAAAAAAACAAAAAAATCCAAAAACAAAACAAATTAATGAAAAAGCAAAATTTGAACAAAATAGATCTCATTCAAGTCCTTCAATCAGCACTAGTTGGTGACTTTGAACAGGTCTTTTTTTTCATTGAACAGGAACTAAGTGAAATTAAAAAATCTCCAAACATGAATAAATCTTTAATCAAAATAATTAAATTTATCAGATCAGAATTGTCGAGTTGCCCAAGGGACTTTGAGATTTCCAATCTCAGCGGATCTGTAGACAAATTAAAAAAATGGCAAAGGGAATGCCAACAAAAGATCGAGCGGCTGCCAGAATTTAATATTAGCTATGATAATTCCATTTCCCTCTTGATCAAAAACTGGAAGGAGCTCTTGTTGATTTTTGCAGGCGACTTTGACGTGATTAGACAATACAGCCAAAACTGGATCGAATTTTTGATTGCCAATGTGCTTTGGGTCAATCCAAGTCTCACAATAAAGGAACTACCCCTGCTCGTAGAGCAGTGCAGAAAGGAATTTATCAACACTGAGGACACGCCAACAAACGAAATTATCATGATGATCTTAAAAAACTCCCCAATCAAGGTCATTCGCATGATTGAAACATTGATCGCTTCGCCCTGGCTTTCTGCCCATTTAATCGATCTGCTTTACCATTCCAAAATCATTGACAGCCAAAAAATTACCTATAACGGGCTAGATTTGCGCGAACATTACCTGATCGAATTTTGCCAAAGATTAATCAATTGCAATGACATGTTTATAACAACCTCAAGCTATTTAAAGCAATGCAAAACAGTTGGACGGAGCTATATCGAATTATTTTTAAAAAGAGAAAAGATCGATTCTGACAATTACGCAAAGAAATTAATCAATATTTGTACGAAAAATGATCTTTACAAATCTGCCGCCAGGATTAAAAACACGAGAGCGATACAATTGCTGCAAACAAACAATAATGTCCAAGCATTGATTTGGCTGATTTCAATCGACCCCATCAGAAGAAAAAATGTTTTAATAAATAGGACCGTTGACAAAATTTTGAAAAATGCAAATGACTTATCCGATTTGGAGATTTTAGTAAATTCAATCTCCTCAGTGATAAACGAAAAAAATTCTTCCTACCAATCGGATCTGTTTAACTATCTTTCCAAATATTCCAAAATAACCCATCTTTTTGAAAAGGGGCAATTGCAAAAGGGCGCGAAAATAATTGTAAATCTAATCGAAACTAGAACCCTGCCCAAACAATTCTGGCTAACCATTCTTAACGATATTGCTAAACTAATATCCCTGCAAGACGAAATCATTTTTGATAAGCATGGCACCTTTGTAATAATGAATTTTTTAGAACAAATCACAACCTTTAAACACCAAAGCGAAACCCTTTTATCAATCCATAATTCACAAATTCAAAAAATTAGATTTTTGCTTGTAAAAAATTTAGGTAAATCTTTAATCTATTAAAATTTTAATTTAAACAAGTGATTTATTGCAATAATAGAATCAAGTTAAATTTAGAAATATTTTTTTATTTAGAAGATTAAATTATTTTTCAAATATTTATTTTCTAAAAATCAATTTCTAGGCATTTCGATTTTTATCAAATATTAATTTTTTAAAAAAATTATGTTAATAAATTGAAAAAAATTAAAATAAATATTTTAGAATGTTTTTCTTTTTTCTTTTTCTTTTTCTCTATTAATAGACATATATATATATATATATATAGTAAGACATATACCTACATCCATATTATACATCACAATGTCTTGTCAAAAAATAATTTTGATAAAAATTTCGAAAATTAGATTTTTTTTTTTTTTTTTTATTATTAAAGAAGTGTTAATTACTCTCTGAATCTAATGTACTTTCTCGAAAATTTAACAAGAATAGTTAACATTAAATAAATCAGAGAGAGGAGGGATAAAAAATCTTTAAATCTATCATTTCAGTTTTTTCTATTTTATCTAGAGAAAGGGGTAATTAAAGAAAATTTTATCAAATAAAAAAAGAGAAGAAGAAAAATCATTAAAGTATCAATAAAACCTAATAATATCATTTACATGAACAAGTTAAAAATTATACAAATCTAACCTATTATTTTTATCTTATTTTGAAATATACGAATTTAAACCTCCTTAGTTATGAAGCCATAATTCGTTGAAATAAATGATTTAACGAAAAAGATTTAAAAAATATTGAATCGATTCGAAGGTTTGTGGCATCTGGTTATTTTTATGGTTAAAAGTATATAAATAATGTTTGCAGAGATTAAATTGATCCAACAACCCAAAAATAAGGATTTTCATCTGTGGAAAGGAACAATCAATCTAACAACCAAATAGAAACCAAAAAAAAATGATCTTTTGATCTGATCATTGATTTATTTTTTTTTCTCTTGATTTAATTTTCAAAATTAATTATGCTTTTTTAAGATCTTTATAAGGTTCACATTATTATTTTTACAATGCAACATATTTTTATATAAGCCAAATATTTATGAAATTGTAAATGATTTTAAATATTGATAAACATAGTATTTAATTATTATTTTTTTATCTACTATTTGGAGAAATCCAAAATTCCAAATAATTCCTCTTTTTTTGAAATTAAATAGGAACTGAAAAAAAAATGATAAATTACTTTTATATCTTTTTACAAGAATAATTTAAATAAACCAATTTTTTATTAATTTACAAAATAATAGATTCCCAGAAAGAGAAATGAATATAAAATGGTTAATTTTATTATTATTATTTTTATTATTATTATTATTATTATTCTTATTAAAATAATATAATTCAATAAAAATACTTCTTATTTACTACAAAAAAAATATTATTTATATATATTATTTCTTTATAGTTTTAATGTATAAAAATTATCGTTCATGGGATAACATTTCCTTAAAAAATGAATATATATATATTTTTATTTTTAACAGAAATATAAAAAAGATACAGAAAAGAAAGATATAAAACAGAAAAAGTAAAAATCCCCTTTAAAAGTTTTATTATAACAAATCATTCAATGAGTTGGTTAGATCATTTCCTTATAATTCTAAAATTTTCTGTATCACAATCATACTTTGTTTGAATAAAGAGGTTTAAATATTTAACAAAGAATCGATCAAATACATTTGTTAATATATTAACATTTAATTAAAACTATAAAGATATAGTTTATAAATAAGTGTATATTTTTAATTATATTGCTATATATTCCAAATAAATTTTTTGATTTTTTGATTTTTTTTTTATTTTCTTTTATTTAGTTAATTTTATTTTTTTTATCTTTATATTGTAAGTTTCCCATCTCTCTCTTTTTTTTTTTTTCAAATCCCAATACACAATACCAAATCGATAGAATTAACCCAACACAAGAATTTATTGGGTATATTTTATATAAATATTTGTTCATTTTCGACCGATTTATCTTTCGAATTGTGTCAATTGGGTTTGTTTTGGTTTATTTGGGTTTGACAAAGTTGCTTCAAGTTTGTTTTGTTTACGATCCCATCTTGAACGAGTTTTTAATTTTATAATGATTTTTGATAATTTCTACCATTTCCAAAACTTCAACTTGAAGAAGTGAGCAGAAAAAACTTCAAAAAGAAAGTTTGAAAATTCAAAACCATTCAAAAATGATAAATATTTTTTTTTGTTTTTTCGGTTAATATTTTTAGGTTGAGTAATCTATTTTTTTTTATTTTAATTATAGATGACAATATATTTTCTAAATATATATTGTATAATTGAGAAGCGTGAAAGAAATTTATTTAAAGAAAATCTTTTAAAAAAATATTCTCTTGATTTTTTACACTAACAATATTGAATCAAGAAAATTTTCCAAATTTTTTATACAAACAAATTTAAAAAAAATGGTAAAAAAATATTTAAATTAATTCTACTCTTGGAAATTTATTATATAAAACCTAAACCGTTGTAATAAGTAAGTAAATATTTAAATAATAATGGGTATAATGTCCAATTTAAGATTTTTAGGAACATGTATATAAATTAGTAATTAAATTCACAGATAATTCAGATTATTAAAATCTTTTTTTTTTTTTTTTTTTTTTTTTGTATAACCTATAATAATAATTCTGAAAATATTTCAAAATCAGTATAAAATACAAATTCAAGATATTCACTTATAAATGTTGTAAAAAATTAATTGTATATGAATTCTTAATATTTTTTAAAAAATCAATAAAACCAAAATACAAATTAAAAAAAAAGACCAAGTATTTTTTTTTATTACTATCCCGGAAAAAAATAGAAAATATAAAAAAATTGTCAAATCATTTTTTAATTATAAAATAATGGCGAAGAGGAAAATATTCAGTGCATTTTTTTACTTATTTTTCACTGGAATATCAAGATATCTAAAAATAATTTCACTTAATTCAATAGATAGATATTAGTAAACTCTTGACTTGAATTTCAAATTAATAGAAAAACAATAGAAACAAATATTCCAAAAATATGAATTTTTCTAAGTAAATAATTAAAATCTGAATTTTCTAAATTGAAAATTCTTACTTTTTATTTATTATTTTTTGGATATTTTGAAAGCTAATAACCAATTGAATTTTTAGACTTGATTTTTATTTCAATTAAGGTGAAAAATAAGTTGAAAATTATTATAAAACGAGAATTTTTCTACAATTTTATAGTTAAAACTAATGTGATTATTATTATCATTTAACATTTTGTTTCTAGATTAATTATTCAGTTTTTTTGAATAAAACAATAAAAAATGTTTTTTTGTGGGGGGTTGATAAAGATATTTTCATTAACAATTGTTAATTTTATCAAAAGTAATTTCATTTATGTAAAAAAAAGAAATTTTAAAATATTAGACCAAAAAACTTGATAATTTGTTTAAACATTACAAAATTAAATTAACAGATTTCCTTAATAAATGAGGAGTAAAGTGTAATTCATTTACAAAAGTCATAATAAGTATAATTTAATTAATAAAATTTATGATAATTCAAAAATAAAAATAAAATCTCACATTCTGTTGAAAAAAATGCCCTAACTTGGAAATAAGTGAAGATATCGATCATTTATTATGGGATCGTGTCGCCAAGTGCTAGAGTGCCTAGGTTTTCTTGAGGTTTTCTGTTTTATTTGGGGAATCTATCGATTTTTGTTAGGCTTTTTTGAGTTTTCTATTTATTTCGAAAAGTAAACAAAACCTAAAGAAAATCAATAGATTTTCGAAATAAAATAGAAAACCTCAAAAAAACCGAGAACACTTCACAAATAAACAGAAAACTCAAGAAAAACTAAGGGTGTTTTTTTTTAATTTAAGAAATAAACAGAAAATTTATTTAATTTTGTGTTTATTTCTTAAATTAAAAAAAACCTAAAGACACGTATTGAATGAAAAAAATAGAAAAATTGGACTAAAGAATTAAAATAATAAACAAAAATAATCAGAATAATCTATTTGATATTATTCTGAATAAAAACTCATTATTTATCTTATCATTGATACATTATTCAAAATAAAGATTAATTATTCATTTTTTCATTGGTGAATAATTAAGAAAATTATGATTCTTTATCGAAATTTCTCCATAAAAATTCAGAAATTAGGGAAGTTCCTTGTATTTTTTTTAATTCAAAAGAATTGATTAAAACCCAAGATTGTACCCTATTTTGTTAAATTAAAAAAAACCCAACGAATGTAAGAGAACATTAATTTCCTCCCTTCAAAATAAAAAAAAATACAGAGAATTTTTTGTTAATGGTTTCGTAGTAATTCAAATAAAAAAAATATATATAAAAAATTAAAATGATGTAAATTCTACATTTTTGTGTAATTTATTTCTATTTATATATATTTCTATATATAAACTATTTTATGGTCAAATGAGGCCCTGCTGTAAGGTATGAATTTCGCGTGTTTAAAGGGTTTGAATGGATATATCAAGAAAAATTTCTTTTGATAATTTCAAAATTTCAATCATTTTTTTACATTTGTACTTTTTTTTTTTGCAAATTTTTTTCGATACATAATTCTTTTGCAAATTTTTTTCTTATTGGCAAGATCTATCGTAACTAAATAAAAAGACATGTTATTCTAATGTTATTGAAACAGTGAAAATGATTGTGAAAAAATCATATGGGTTTTTATTGTAATTTTCTCTTGATCTTCAATTGAAGATCAAAATGAACATCGTTGTTTTTTGCAAAACTGGACTCAGAATATTAGTTTATTCTATTTTTAAGAAAAATTATTGTTTTGATTAGTTTTACTTCATATGAATATCAACTATTCTCTGGTATGTGTTATTCGACATATTTCTTATTTATTCGTTAAAAGCTTAATTATAAGCAATAATTGATATTTGGAAATTTTTTTGGGACACACTTTGACAAAAACAAAGTTTATATATGTAAATCGGAATATAAATAAATAGGTTTATCGGAGATTACTAAGACCACCCACAACCATCCTAATTCTTTTCTTTATTATTCTCTCCAATAGATTTTTCAAATGGTGGTATGCTATTTGCTGATTGTTTTTCTTGTTCCATTGGATCGAGGAAAGGTGTTTGGCTTTGATAGAAATCAGTACTAATACTAGTAGCAGAACCAGAACCAGAACCAGAACCAGAATGGGAATGAGATATGAGTGATTCAAGATCTTGATTTGAATTACTTGTAATTAAGG
This sequence comes from Anaeramoeba flamelloides, assembly GCA_027625915.1. Taxonomy (NCBI): domain Eukaryota; family Anaeramoebidae; genus Anaeramoeba; species Anaeramoeba flamelloides. Next base: position 9,309,140 of record JANTQA010000012.1, read on the forward strand.
TATTTTGGAGTTCAATTGCATCACCTATTTTCGAATTCGTTTTCCTTTTAAATTTCGTTTGTGCAATTAGAAATGATGTTATGACGAGAACAATCAAACACCAGCCGGTAATTTGGTAAGCATTCGAGAAAACGTTTTCCTTCAAAATGATATAGCTGAACAAAACACTTATCACTACTCGCCATGCTAAGAGGGAGGTTACATAAGTGGCGCCTGATTTTGAAATCAGCCAAATTTGTAGCAAATTTCCTGCAAAGATGACCCCAACGCCGACACCTAGGAATGCAAATACCCCCTTAACCCCCATTGCACCAAATATTGAAAAGGTTTGCTTCGAAAACAGTGCAAGAATTGCGTTGACAATTGCAATTATTCCTTCAAAGGAAATAACTAAGAATAAGGGGTTTGTTTTTTCGTTCGTAAGGACTTTCACCAAAACTAAATAAATTGAAAGGCAAATCGATGATACAAAGACGAGAAAGATGCCCAGGAGTTGTTTTAAATCAAACGACAAAGAGTGCTTATTGTCAATTGCCAACAAAATTGCTCCCACAATGACTAAAGCTAAGGTTGGGAAAATCAATCGAGGGAATGGCTCCTTTAAAAAGAATTTGGCAATCACCGCCACAATGAACGGTGCAAGGTTGGTTATTAAGACAATGTATGGCGCCTTTGCGTAGTTTGCGGCTGCAAATAATGAAATTGATCGACCCGCTGCAAAGATTATTAAAACCCAAAACTTCCAATCCCTGAATTTTTCGATCAAAGATTTAAGGAGAGACCTTCGTAAAATTAAAAGAATGCTCAACGAACAAACAAAGGCAGTAATTGATTCATAGAACCCAAGAACAAAATTTTGGATTTTGAAATTGTGTTGCAAATATCTCAAGAGCACAGCATACATCCCGAATGTTGTATGAACAAGCAGAATACCTGGGGTGTATTTGAGGTAGACCTGGGTTAGATCATTTTTGCCGAATTGCTTATTCATCACCGAGAATAGTTTGGTTGAAGAAGAAGAAGAAGTAGTTGTTGAGTCAAACAAAAACGATTTTTGTAAAAAATATGAAAAAATAAAAACCTTGAAATACAATTTTCAAATTTCTCAATTCACTCAGACAGTAGTTGTCAAACTTGGTTGTGTGTGAAGTTTTTGAATAGTAAAATATTTTGCAATTATTAAAGTTACTTTTGGTTTTTTTTATAAAATTTTTAAGGACAGCCCAGGTACTTTTTACAACAGACTCTGTCATCAGGTATAAGGAATATGAATTATAAGATAACACACAAGGTACAAACTAATCGAAATGAGGAACCAAAATAGAACAATAACATTCCAAAAAAGATTGGAAATAATAACACAAAAACATTTTTTTCTTTTTTTCTTCGTGGCAATTATAATGTTTGCAGGGTTTCCACACGAAAATAAACGTTCTTTCTATATTCTTAAAAAAAAATTATATTACCTTCCAGGTTTTGATGATAACTTGAATTATCATGAAATTACTGCCATTTTCCAATTATAATACGAAAAAAAATAACATACATGAAAATAATCCCTTAAGATTTTTAATTGAGAGTATTAGGAAAATTGAAATGTAATTACAAATATTTTTAATCCAATCCTTTTTATAAATAACCAAACTTTTATGAACAAAGTAATAAACATACCAAAAGTTCATTAAAGTAGGGATGCTTTATAAAATACTTGAGAAATTTTTTGATAGCCAAAGTAGATCAACTTTTTTTGAAAAGCAATCGAGTTTTATATAGAGATTTAACAGAGTTTGAAAAATGATACTTTTTATTCTTGTTTTTTGATTGATTGAATGGTATTTTGAGTAACTCTAAATTTATTAGTCATCATTCTAAAGAGTGGGTTAGTTATAATTTTAAAAGTTTGATTCTTAAAAAAAAAGGATTTAATTTTAAATAAAAGAAATTGGACATCAATTTCCCTAATATTCACAATTAAAAATCTGTCAGGGATTTTTTTCTTGTCCGGTATTTTTTTCACTACTTTAAGATTGAAAAATTTTCAATTCACTTTTTCAAATTTTTTTTCCAACAAATTTGATTATAAGACGTAGAATAAGACCAAGATCATTTGATCTTGATAATTCATCTGAGATTTTTTTTAATTTGGTTCAATTTATTTAAGACACTTTGATAAAATCTAATTTTTTTTTATTTGTTAATAACAGTAGCAATAACTTCATGATATTATTAAAAAAATCGCAATTATTCTTACTTTCTCCCGAAAAATCATAAAATGGTGATAACACATACTATTAATTGTAAAATAAAAAGATAAAAATTTTCATTCAGCTTTCCAAAATAATCACATTCCAAAAATTATAACAAATTTTCCGAAGTACCAATTTAAAAAGGGAAATTAATAATTTAAACTGGTTTTGAATTTGAAAATTGAAAATTTTCCCGTTTTTAAATCCATTTATTGGAGAGATGAATGAAAATGTTCTTCTATTTATTTTCTAACCCATAGTATTATTGGATAAATTCATTATCTGGGAAAAATGAAAAATTATTTTTTTGAAATAACCTTACTAAAAATCTCATGATTTTTCGAAAACAAAACACTTTTAGAACAAATTTCAACTTTAAAAATATTGTAAAAATGTCTGAAAGGATTGTAACATATCTACAAGTGTTTGAAAAGTTATAAAAGACTTTAAACTTTAAAAAACGCTGATAATATATTTTGTAGTTAAAAAAAAAGTGTTTTTTTTCATTTTTTTTTTTAACTAAATATAAAATCTCAAAATAATTTTAAGATCAAACCAATAATTACCCATTTCAACAATACACTTGAATATAAAATAGATGTGTTTTCTTACAATGGAGTTGTTACATTTACAATTTTAAATAGCCAAAAAAAATAAAGAATAATTTTCCTTCTTATTGCTGATCGATAAAACAAAAACCTTTATACTCTAATTATGTTTTCTTTTCAAATACAAAGATTTGATAAGAAGATATTATGAGAAAAAGAAAAAAAATATAAATATAATCTTAATAATTGGTAATAATATGACTATGGTTCTTGAAAAAGCATTTGAAAAGTTATACTACTCCTTGCAGCTTGTCTAGAATATTGAAAATGTTTTAACCCAAGAACACATTCTTTATAGTACTCGTGGAAGTCTGATGGTTTTAAAAGTTTTTCTATTCAAAAATATTTATAATCACATGATTGAATGAGAAAAGATTTATTTGTCTTTAGTTCTTAAGATTGTTGATCTAAACGATAGATCGATATACTTGTCAACCAAATCAAAAGAAAAGACAATTAAAACTCTTTGACCTTGTACTTGATTAAATCAATTATCTTTTTTTTTTGTTTTTTAAAAGAATAAATTATTTTTCAAGGATCTTTTTTGTGATCATTCAAAATTTTTGATTTTTAAAAAATTGTTAAATTCACACTTAAAGGTAATAAAATGTTATATCCGGAAGTAAATTTATACCAAGACATTTTGATATTTATCACGATTATTAAACAATTCTCGCCCTTTTAAAGAATATCATGATTTGGAATATTATTGAATTATTATCAATTAATTCAATTTTTTATAATAAAGATCGCAATTTGATAAAAATAATCACAATTTTTGAAGATTTATCATGACTTGGTAAAGATTTCTTCAAACCCTCTGTTATATTCAAATACTGCACCTTAAAAAAAAATATTTATGTGTATTTTAATTGATAAATAAGAGTTTACGTTAAAAAGTTCAGACTCTTTGTTTTATTATAACTTTTTTTGAAAATTAAAGTTATGTGGTAAATATCAGTTTTTTGAAGTAGCAAAATAGGTTTTACAAAAACTGAATTTGTTCACTTTCTTTTCAAAATATTAAATATACACTGATGTAAATAACCAAAAAATGACTTTATTTTTAGATAATCCATAACGTCTCTTTTCATAAATACAACTTTATTAAGGAGGAGAAATAAGTGCTTGAAGACATTATCTCAAATATATAAATCTTGATGTGATTTTCTTAATGCTTTTTGATTCGTGGAGACATTTGATTTAATCTTTATTTTTAGAATCAAAACTCAAATGAGGATTGATTCATATTAAAAAAGAGTGAGCAAAATAGTGTTCAAAAGTATCTTAAAAACAGTTCCCTAACTTCAAAAGACCTATTTCTCAGTGATTTATTTAATAATTTTTTTGATTACACACTTTTTTAAAAACAAATTTAAATTATTTATTTTTCCAGTTTTGAATAATAAAAAATGAAATGAAAATAAATAAAATGTATCTTTATTATTGTTATGAAATTTTGTAAAAATGTATTTCCCATAGACCATTATAAAGTTTATGATTAGCATCAATAAATTAAATATTTTTATTAAAAATCGATGAATTTTGAAAAACATTAAGATTTGTCAATTCTAAAAATTATATTACTATATATTGAGGATCAAAAGAAACATCATCATTATGGGTATGGATTCATTTAATCAAAAAGACCGCCACCAAACATATCGTCATCTGACTCGGATTCGGATTCTGGTTCTGGCTCTTCTTCTTTTTCTTCTTCTTTTTCGTCTTTTTCTTCTTCGTTTTGCTTTTCCATAAGTTCTTTTAAGGCTTCTGGGTTTTCAAGTAATTCTCGGATGGATTCTGCTTCTTTGATTTCGTATCCTGTTTCAATGGAAATTGCAAGAAGGTTTCTAAAGTTATTCATAAAGGAATATGGAAGAGAAACTTGTGTTGGGAATCCTAACTCAAGACTGATACCTGAAACGTTTCCAAGTTCTTCTAAGACGTTTTTTTTTAGCATTTCGTCAGTAATGTCAAGAACTTCTGGACCATAGACTGAACCATTGTCATATCTTTTTTTGTTTTTAGTTAAATTTATTTGTTTGTTTGGTTTTTTTTTGTGTTTTTGAGTTGAGTTTTTTAGTTTTTGAATTTGGGGTATGTTGTTAGTGACAAAAAATTATTGAAACAAATTTAAAACCGGTTTTGTTTTGTTTTGTTTTTGTTTTTGTTTTTGGTTCAAAAAATAAAAAAAAAAAAAAAAAGCATTGACGAAAAAAACAAAAAATTAACAAAAAATTTTTTTGTTTTTTTTTAATCAAAATTGTTTTTGGTGGAATCAATACAAAAAATAAAATTGGAAATTGCTTACACTCTGACAAGTTTCATTCCATAAACAAAAGGTTTGATTCCAAGTTTACTTAAGAGAGTAGCTTCAGAGGATCCAACTTTTTCACCTTCGGAAACAAGCTTAACATCATAAAGGATTTCGATTTGTCTTTTGGCAATTCTTGTTTGGATATCTAGTGCTTGTAAAAAAGTTGTTTGTGTTGGTTCTAAACCGGTGTCACCTTTTGGTACAATGACATCATTTGGTGCAATTGTTCCTGCTTTAGCTGGTGCGTTGATCTTGTTTTCAACAATAATGTCACGGATTGTTCTTGGGTCTTCGTTTGTGAAAACTAATCCAATGTTTTGTTTGATTAAAGGAATTAACTCGTTGACCTTTGGGTTTTTTTCTGCATACATTTTACATGCTCTTCTGATTAAAGACTTTTTAATTTTTTTTTTTTTTTTTTTTGTTTGAAAAAAGGTTTTGATAAATTTATTCAAAAACAAAAAGAAAAAGAAAAAGTAAAGAAAACAAATTGTTGTTGTTTGTGAGGATTTCCAAACCAAAAAAGTTCAAAGTTTTTAAGATTATAAAAGAAAAGGGGGACAGGCTAATTACATTCTTTCCCATAAGCACAACAGCCTTTTTTAAAAGAGCTTTTCTGATGATTTGAATTTGCTTTGATGAAATATTATTTGAAGAAACAATAAGAACTTTTTGATAGGTATCTAAAAGCTTTAAAACTTTGTCAATGTATACTTTCTTGTGTTTTGATCCTTTTTTTTCTGCTCCCATTTGGATTTGTTATTAAAATAATGATAAATGTTTTCAAAGAAAAACTAAAAAAAATGATTTTTTTTTTAAGATTGCACAACAAGAAAAAAGCACAAAAATTGGAGTCGCTTTTTTAGCTGAACAACTTTTTTGTTTTTTTAAAATTGTTCAAAATTTTAAAAGGAATTACAAGATCAAATTTCAATAAATTTCAATTCAAAAGTTTTTTACAAGCCGAACTTTTAAAAACTTGTAATTTAATTTCTTTACCACTTTTTGGTTTTCATAAAAAGAGTTTTGGGTTATTGAAAGTTGGTAAATATTTTTTTTTTAGACAATTTTCAAGAATTTCAATTAAATTCAAAAGATTATCTTTTGTTAATTATTATTTTTATCCCTTTTTTTGACTATAAAAGTAAATATCAAGTATTTGAAATTTGAAAAAATATGAAACAATTAAAGAGACTGAAATCTTACAGACTGTCAGTCTAAAAGTTTGAAAAAGCCTTGAAAGTGTTTATATGGATTGTGATATTCTTGTAGTGTATTTTAAGACATGTTAATATTGTAAAGAGTTTTGTCCAACTTCCAAAAATAAATCAGAGATGTTTATTGTAATTATCATTTCAGATTTTAAAAGTAAATTATCTTTCATAATAATTGGACCATTAAAAATCAAATTTTAAATCAAAATATTTTTAATAATTGAAGTTATCTATTATAATATAAAAATTTAGATTTTAATATTCAATACTATACTCAAGAGATATTTATTTTTTGTCTAAAAATATAAGAAAAAAAAATAAAAAAAACTGTTAAAAACAATTGGGCCATTTATTTTGAAAGAAGCATTACATAAAAAATAGAAAATTTAAAATAGTAAAAAAACCCATTTATCGATTCTCCTTCCATTTGAATAACTAAATCTAATCTCTTTTTTATATTTGAAACCAAATTTTTCATTAATTCATCTGTTACTTCTTTCCAATTTATCATTTTCATTTTCCATTTTAACAAAACACTGTGGAAAAAATAAAAAAGAGAAAAAATGATTTATTTTCAAACTTTTCATTGTGAGAAGAAAAACTTCAAAACGATGCAAAACCATACAAAAGTAATTCATTATTCAAACGTAAGATGGGATATTTATTCTGAAATTTAGTTTATATTAGGGAAAAAAATCTCTGACTAGATTTTTATCTGTGAATATTAGCAAAAATGTTGTTTATTTTCAAATATTTAAAACCAAAGATTCTTTATAAATTACCAAATTTTTTTTAATTGGGATTTCTTTGTAAAGGTATGATTTTGTAACAGAGAAGTCAATACTAAAAGTTTGTTACTACTAAAGATAATTCATATTTGTGTTCAATTTCCTTAAAACAATCACTTCATCAAAAATGACCAAAAGTTGATTGAATTTATTCAAAATAATCGTATATTTCTTCAAAAAAGCAAAAGAATTATAGAAAAAAACTACATTTCAAGACAAATTTATCAGATAAATAACCACTATTCTGCTTTAAACTTGAAAATTATTTTTATTAAATTTGTCAAAAAATCAAGGTATGTTGTTAAAATAATTTAATTGTTTTAAAAAATTCAATAATTGGACCGTAAGAGGAAATTAATTTCCACCCTTCAAAATAAAAAAAAAAAAAATACATAATTAATTCAAAGATTCTTTTGAAAAATTATTTTCACTCATTGAAAATAAATTAATATTATTTGTTACAAAATAAATGAAACAAAATTTTCATTCAGATTTCAGAAAAAAGATTTTTAAATAATGTTGCCTTTCGATTTTTTTATACTATTTGTTATAATATAAAAAGAACAAAATTTTCATTTAAAGCTTTCCAAAATTATATTTTATACAACATGTAATATTTCAAATTTTATATTCTTAAAACCTACTTAAATTATTCATTCCCCTTTTAAAATTAGTCACTTTGATGATTTATTTTAATTCTTGAGAATGTGATTTTTTTTTGGTGGGATGAAAGGACATTTTGATCTTTTTATTTTACCATCAGCAGTAATAGGACTAGAATTATAAAAAGGAAACACACTTAAAATTACTTTTTATTATAGTGTTAAAAAAAAATGAGTAAATCTAGAAATTGAAAAATTTGAAAAAATATTTATTTTTTGAGCTTTTTGATATGTATTTTTTAAATCAAGGAATAATTATATTTGGTTTTCCAATTTTTAATCTTTAAAAGGAATTATAATAAAAAAATCTAAAAATGACAATTTTTAATTTTGTTGCTGGAAGAAAAAACCAATGAAAAAACGAGTGATTGGTATTATTGCATTAATGTAAATTAAACTTTGAGAGAAATTTGATTAAACCTCTTCAAAGCCGATTTAAGGATAAAACCACGAAATTTGAAGGCTAAACAAGAAGAAGTATATATGAAATATTTCTATGATTAATGAAGAAAAAACAAAAAATAAAAAAAAAAAAAAAAAAATGAGAGAAAAAATTACCTAATAAGTAGTTTATCGATAAAAAATTGGTAAAAATTAATAAAAAAACAAAATAAATGATATTATTAAATAGAGAAAAACCCAAAATAACAATCAAAGTATTTTTATTGATTTAAATCAGTTTGTCTGATGATAAATATTCATTTGTGAGGTTACTATTCAATTTCAATCATTTATTATTTCTTTTGAATCTGATCTTTAAAAGCCATTTTGTTTTACAATTCCATTTATTTATCTTCAAGTTACCCGTACGGTATTTTTTAGGCATCAAAATTGAGAAAAATAACTTGAACATTTTTTTTTGTAACTCTTCTTCACAACATAACTTTTCTTCCCAAAAAAAAAAAAAGGAAATTCAGTGATTGAAAAAAATTAGTAATAATAAAAATACTAAATTCTATTTTCTATTAATAATAATAAGGAATTTTTTTTCATTCATTTGAACTCAACTGAACTAACACAATTTTCAATCATAACAACCTTTCATTAGAGGCAAATTTATAATTGTGAGAATTCCATCTAACAAATTTCAACTATTAAAGGAAAATATCTCAAATGAAAAAAAGTTGGTAAAACTTTTCCTATTATTAGATCATGATTTCGAAAAAAAAATTTTTAGGAGATTATACTTTGATCAAGTTAATTGGATAAAATTGAACAATCATATTTTTCGATGTTCTATATTATAAAGAAATTAGTGTTTCTATAAAAAAAAAAAAAAAAATTCTATAATAAATTCTCTTTGAAAAGCCTATTTTAAAATTCAAGAGCAAAACAAAAAAAAAAATTATTTAAAATACCAAAAATAATGTAAATAAAAAACCTCAGGTTATATGTGCCAATGATAATATTGAAGAGTTTTTTTAATCCAAAAAGTCTGTAATTTTGAACAACATTGTTTTGTATTTTGTCAAAACTATTGATCTTGAAATGAATCTTCTTTTTACTCTTTATACTAAAAATTATTTGCAATTACCTTTTTTCTGTTAGGAAACACTTTTCTTGTAAATATTTATCAAATTTATTGTATTACAGCTGTTTCAACTCAGGTGTGAATCGCACTCATTCGTTGAATGGTTGGGAAACCTTCCAAGTCAATTTAAAATGTTTCCCGACCATTCAACGAACGAGAGCAATTCACACCAGAGTTGAAAGGCTGTATTTTGATTTTCATTAAATTTAGTTATTTTCTTTTTCTTTTTTTTCAACAAATAGAAGGCTTAAACGCTATTTAAATGAATTCTTAATAACTATCTTCTAAATTAAATGAATGAATAAGCATACTATTGAATAAATTATTAGGTGATCTTTTTTTTTTAAATTTTATTTTAAAAATATAAGAGGATTAGAAATCAGTACTTTATGGGTTTAAATTGAATTTAAAAGTAATTTAAAAAAAGATTCAATTTTCAAATATCCTGCTTAATTCAAAAGTAAAAATTAAAATAAAATTTCAAATTCCAAAACTAAATTGAATCAAAATATCTTGGAAAGATTCATTTTTCAATAAAAACAAGAATAATTCATTTAATTAGAGATTTCTAAAGATTTGAAAATTAGTCGTCTTTTGACCAATTTTAAAAAAAAAAAAAAATTAAATTAAAACCAAAATTTAGTTCAAAATCTTAAAAGTGATAGTCATTCCAAAATACCAGTTCCCTATACAAACTTCACTGTTTCTGATCATTGTTAAGATCTATAAAAATTAATTGTTGTTGTTTCAAAATCATATTTTTTAAAATCAATAAACTTTAATTATTTAAAGAAAATATACAAACAAATTTAGAAATGTCTAAATATTACGATAATCGTAAAATGGGAGGAGAAAGAAGGTATAGAAGAGTTGTTACACCAAGAAAACAACAAAGCAGTCGATTTAATCAGTCTAGGTCGACAAGAAGAGTGGGACAATCTTCCAAATATTATCCTGAGGAAAATGAGGTTGTTGAATCCAATTATGACCAACTTCATGAAAGTTTTGATCTAATGGGCCTAAAAGACGACGTACTCCATGGGATTGTTTCTCATGGTTTTGAGTATCCCTCAAAAATTCAACAAAGTAAATTTCAATTTTTCATTTTTTTTCTTTTTTTGTCGATTTTCATTTTTCCAATTTTTTTAATTTAACCTTTAAACCAATTATTGTTTCTTAATTACAACCAAACCACTTTTGAAATAAAAATTTTCTAGAGGCAATTGTACCAATTGTCAAAGGAAGAGATGTAATTGCACAAGCACAGAGTGGGACTGGAAAAACAGCAACTTTTTCAATTGGAGCGATTGAAAGAATTGATCCCAAATTAAACAAAACACAGGCACTAATACTTTCACCAACAAGAGAGCTAGCGCAGCAAACAGCTGAGGTTGTCGAGGACTTAGGAGAATTTTTAAAGATCAATGTGCATTGTTGCATTGGAGGTGTGCCAATCGAAGTTGATATGAAAAAACTTCGAAATGCACATATCGTTGTAGGAACACCAGGAAGAGTGATCCACATGATGGAAGAACATGTATTAAAAACCAAAGATATCAAGACCTTTATTCTTGATGAAGCCGACGAAATGCTGAGCAGGGGCTTTAAAGAAAAAATATACGAGATCTTCCAAATTTTAAATTCAAATGTACAAGTGGTTTTGTCGAGTGCCACAATGCCAAGCAGCGTATACAAAGTTACCTCAAAATTTATGCGAGATCCAATTAAAATTCTTGTGAAAAAGGAAGAGCTAACACTTGAAGGGATCAAACAATTTTATGTCGATGTTGAAAATGAATCTTGGAAATTCCAAACTTTATTGGATCTTTATAAAGTTATTAATGTCACGCAAACAGTAATCTTTTGCAATACCAAAGAAGTTGTCGAAGAACTCAAGTACAAACTAAACGAAGAGGATTACACTGTGTCCTCCATCCATGGGGAAATGGAGCAAGAACAAAGAAATGTAATTATGAAAGAATTTAGATCAGGATCAAGCAGAATTTTGATTACCACAGATTTGTTGGCTCGTGGGATCGATGTTGAACAAATTTCTTTAGTGATCAATTATGACTTGCCCACAAACAGAGAAAATTATATTCATAGGATAGGTAGAGGTGGGAGATTTGGCAGAAAGGGTGTTTCAATCAATTTAATTACTCGCTACGACCTCGAGGTACTTCGCGATTTGGAAAATTTTTTATGATACAGAGATTGAAGAAATGCCAAAGAATATTTTAGATTATCTATAAACTTCAATATACTTTTGTGTATCCAAAAAACCACACACATTTACAGTTTTGCATATAATGAATATTTTTAGAAAATATACTAATCTTTATAGTTGCAAGCAAAACTCTTTTCTTAGAAAATTTTATTTTAACACTAATTTTGGGGTTTTAGCTATTATTTAAAACAATACCATAATCTAAAAACATTTTCTATGGATCTATTCTGAAGAATATTAGATATTAATTTTATTTTCATTATTATTTTATTTTCATTTATTTTTTTACAATTAATATTCTTCTGATTTTTTTTTTTTTAAAATTTAATAATTTAATTTTTAAATATAAATAATAACAATAAATAGATTTTTATTTATTTTTTTTTTTGATTTTAGTTATATTCATTCCAAGAATACCATGAGGATTCAAGAGAATCAAAATTTTGGCACTTATATTGATTGTTAAAATGTTGACTATAAGAATAGAAAGCTTATATTGAAAAAAAAAAAACTTCACTACTCAAAGGAAATTTCAAAAAAGTTTTTGTTCAATTTCCATCAGAACAAATCTTAGATCTCTACTTTTAAAACAGATCTTGACAAAATCTATTTTTCTACTAGTTAATTTTCAAAATTTTTTTAACCTTTAAACCAATAAAATCTTTAATGAAAGCTAAGATAAAAAAATTTTGTAAAGTGAAAAAACAAGCAAAAATTTCCAAAGATTTATTTGAATTTACCAATAAGAAGAAAATTTGAAAGTAAATTTTTGATGATATTTGAATAATATATTTCATTCCAAAAATTCAAGAATCCACATAATTTAATTTTATACAAAAAAAAAATTAAAAAAATACTCAAAGTTTACAAGCTTGTGTCAACTAGGTAGTTTTTTTTTTGATGAATAATAAACTTCCTTATTCTCTTATTCAACTTTTTAACAATCCATATTAGAATTAAATTTTTGTTTCATTTGAAAACCCATGGTGGCCTTGTAAATACTAGAATATTTTTTTTATTTTGATACTTTTTTAATATATATGTATTGAATAATTAAAAAAAGACAAAATAAAAAAAAATTAAAAAATGATTTTCATAAAGTAAAATTTTATATATTAGTACTGAAAAAAATGAGTTATATAAAAAAAATTGAATTAAAAATCCAAGGGAACTTGTGTAAAATATAAAAAAGAATGAAATGATTAAGATATTACATAAAAAGTAGTTCTAATTGTTTTTTAAGAAAAATAATTATAAAAGTAAATTCTCTTATATTCTTATAAAAGTAAAAATTATTTATTAACATTTAAAGTTTCTCCATATTTACAGTTTTTTCTAGATATACATTTTAATAAAACTCAAAATAAAAATAAATAATAAAGGATCCCCTTTTTTAGCAAATATTTTTCTTTGAAAATGAGTAATTAGTTATACCCTTTTTGTTAAATAAATATTTTTTTATCATAAACATTTTCTCAATAATTTTGAAAATAATATTTAAACCCAACAAATTTTCAGAATTTCGGAAAATCTTCATGTTATAATTAACCCAACTAAACAGTTTTGCTTGAATTTTATCACATATTGAGTTAATTTAAAACTTTAGTTAATTGTATTTCAATATTTCTGAAATAATTTGAGATCAATCTGATAGATTAACATTTTCAAAATTGTTAAGATTCAAAATATTTTTTTCAATTAAGTAATTTCTACATTTTTTTTACCAATATGTTAATTTCAATTGAATATATAATCAGTTCCAGTTTTAATACACAAACTTTGAAGGAAATTTAAGTATAAAAAATCCCAAATTCAAGTACATTTTTTGAAATTTTTTTTACCCAATTTATTTTACTAGAAATTTAAATTTGGTACATTAATTTGGGATTTTTTTGTGGCTTAAATTTATTTGAAATTTTGTGTCTTAAAACTAGAACTGATTATATATATATATATAATATTGTTTTAATAAAGAGGGGATAAGAAAGAAATTTCTTACATTATTTTTAGTATTTTTTTAATTATAATGGAAATTAAAACTATATTCATTATATATGATTCGGGATCATAATATGTTTTTTTCCAAATGTTATACATGTTAAAAATTTTCTCTAGAGTATTAATAGTAACAAAAATTAATATTTTAGAAAGAGAAAGGAAATATATGGGTTTTAATTTTCTGAAAGATAAATTAAGATCAAATAAATAATGAATTTTAAAAAGTCATTTTTCAGATTTTTATTAAACAAAAAAATGTTTTTTTTTCATATATTGTTGGGAATTTTTTGATAAATTTATTTACCTACACAATCCTTCTTTGTGATATGGTTTACTGAAAAATCCAGAAAAAGAAATTATGTGTTCTAAATTAACCTTTTTGATGAAAAAAATCTATCTTCTAATATGAATAATTAATTTTTTCACCAACCGAGATAATTGTAAAGCAATAATCAATTTTTAGATTTTTTTTATTTTATTTGGAAATTTACAAGAAAAATAAAAATTATAATGCTCTTTATGAGATAAAAATTATCAAAAAATTTTGAAAAAATAGACTCAGTTACTCTTTCTAAAATATCAAATATTATAATTTGCCAAACTTCATAAGAGAACCATATTCCACTAAATTATATATATATATATATAATTCAATAACGAAAATGGCCTGTCTCTATTAGATAAAGAATATTGATATTTTTTTATTTTTGTAAACTATTTTTTTTTTCAAATTTATAAATGTAATACTCTTAAAAAAATGAATTTTCGGAATTATTATTAAAGAATAAGTCTTTTTGGAAATATTTATTCTACTACAAGAGTTAATTTTCTTGTATTATAATTTGGAAATTCTAATTCAAAGAATGAAGAAACCCTGTAATTAGAAACATTTAACCATTGAAATGTTTTTCTCTGATACAGTTAAAAAAAAGAATCTTATGGATGAAAAAAAAATAAATAATGAAAAATGAAAAGTAAAAAAAATTGAAAAGATGAAGATGGTAAATTTATTGGTTTGTTCTTGATTTATGTGTTTGATAATCCTGATTTATTTAAATATAAAAATTTCAATTTTATTTTGTTTTAATTAGATTACCCAGAAAGCATTATTTTACAATATCATAGATTTATTTCATGCTCATTTTCCACATCCTTAAACACATTTTCTTTTAATACAATTAAATAATTATTTTTTTTGATTTTTTTTCTAATAATAATTTCTCTTAATTGATATTTTTTCATTATTTTTGGGTCTAGAAAAATTGATCAATATCATCATATTTTTTACAGCATAGATAAATTTTGAAATATTATTATCATTTATATCTCCTATATACAGATTTATTCAAATTATTTGAATATTATTGAGTCTTTAACAATTACATTGGTGATTTCCCATGAAAATATATTGATTTTTTTTTTTTTTTTATTCTTTATTTCTTCGGAAAAAGGATAAATTAATATAAATGGATCAAAGAAAAAAGATAATAAGAAAAATAATTAAAGAATCATAAAATAAAATAATAATGATATCTTTTTCTTGTTCAAATTGGCAATTAATCTTGACTTCAAATAATTGAAGTGAAACAAAATAAATAAAAAATTATCAATAATAGACGAAAATTTTCCAATATCAGATTAATAATTGGATATTCTGTTGTCATTATTTTTTTTTCAATTTAAAAAGAAATTACTTTGCTTTTATTCAATTCTTTTGAATCATATAACAGATAGATACTGGGCAAAATTACCATCAATAGTGTTACACCCTGTTCTTGTGATTATCTATTTATATAAAATATTTTTCAAAATTTTTACTCGCTTTATAAGGTTATTTAAATCAGTTTTATGAGTTTATCCGAATATCTTTTTCAAAAAAATATTGTCAAATTTTTGGATCAGAATCATTTTTTCTAAATTAAATTTTTTTTTGTTTTGCTATTTCAAATTTTTTTTATTTTTTGTTTTTCTTTATTTTTTTATTTCTTTTCTTTTCTCTTTTTTGGTTTTCTTTTCCTTTTTTTTTTTATTTTTTTTTTGATCCTTCTTTTTTTGAACAAGATCAATAAAAAAAAAAAAAATATTTTCAAAAAGATTAGTAATCATTTACAAAATTGAGAACATGTAATATCTTTTAAAATAAATTTAATTATTCACAAAAAATCTTTGTTTTTACCTTCTTTCAGTTAAATTTCAGTAATAAATATTTCATAATGTTATTTTAAATTTTTTTTTTTTTTTTTAGTTTTTGGTTCTCCACAAATCTAAAGATAAATTTTGTATAAAATAGACTTTTTACAATTGAAGCGATAAATAAAGTGTTGTATGCATTTATCCAAATTTATGTAATATTACAAATAATATCTGATCATCTAAATAGACTACTAATAATTATAATCAAAAAATCGTTTGAAAAATGCCAATCTTTCAATTTTTAAAAAAAATCTTTTTTCAAACCATGTATTGGTATTTACCAAATGTTTTTATCTTGAAAATCCCTTTGAGTACAAAAATAATAACTAAGGTATATATTACTATTACCAAAATTGTGGGTAAATGACTGAACTCTTTATTTATCTTGAAAATTGTAACAACACATTTTTTTGAAACATTCCATATTTATAATTGTTTAAATAAGTACAAATTTCCATAAAATTGGAAAAATTACTAAAAATTTGAGACATATACAATTTAAAATTCAAAATTATAAAAAACCTTGATGAGTATTCCTTCAAAATAGATTTGGCCTTCAGTATACTACTAAATATTAAATAAGTTATTGAATTGGAACAACAATAACAAAAGCATATTTTCATTTCAAAGATGTTGTTTTTCGCATTGAATGGTATTCATAATGACTAAAAGTAAAATATAAAATTACATAATAAGTGAAAAATTATTGGTGATTATCTTTTAAATCAATACAAAAATGTTTTTTTTTTGTTTTTTACAAAATGTTAATTGATATAAAAAAAAATTCAAAGAAATTGATGACTCACTTTTTTAGTTGATTTTCCTTTCAATATATCAATTGTTAACTTCTTTTCGTTTTACTTTAACTTAATTACCAAGGATAAATTTAAATGAAGACAATCACTGTGATATTGTACAATAAATGTGATTGTTTTTTCTAAAAAAACTCAGAAATAAAATAAAAAATAAAAATTATTAGCTTATTTTAATCATCGTAGGAACCCTATCAAAGTATATTTTTTTGAAAATTTTCTTTTTTACGGTTAATAAAAAATTTTATTTTCTGGGGATTAGTTGTAAAAACTTATTTGAATATTATTGATCTATATGAAGATGAAAAACACCTTAAATCAATAAATTTTGAAAATTATAAAAGATTAAAACAAAATAATAACAAATAATTTAATAATTTATATTTCAAGGAGATACTTAACAATTTCACCCATTTACAAATTTATTAAAAGTTGATCAAAAAATTTTAAAACTTATACCACTAGTTTTTGTGAAAATTTTTGTTACCTTAAAAAAATATTCTCTGTTTAAATTACAAAAAAAAAAGAATGAAAATGTTCTTTTGAAAGACTTTTGAAAATTACAAACCATTCCTTTTTATATTTGTAAAAGTAAATCTATGTTTATATTCTGTATTAAAATGGTCAATATTTTTCTCAATTGATAGCTTGGCTCAATTGAATATGAAAGAATAGAAATCAAATCATCAAATTTGAAAAAAATTGTTAAAGAATTTTTATTATTTATACAACACTCAATTTCATATTTGATCAATGTTCAACTCTGCTTTTTTTTTTTTTTTTGTTATAAATCTAATATTTTTCTTAAAAAAAATAACAATTAGTGATTCAGTTATACATAAAAAAAAACTTCTGAATTAATAATAGAGTCAAGGAAATTGAAAAATAGTTTGCTCTTTTCGATTATCTATGAATTAATTTTTTTTAATTTAATATGATCTTTTCAGATTAAAATTATTTTTCGCAGATTTATTTTTCAACTAATATTAACCTCGGTTTCTAAACAATCTAAAATTTTGATTTTGGAAATATACAACAATTATTTTTTTACAAAGGAATATATTGTTTAAATAATTTCTAAAAATTTTCACTTTTCTAAAGGATATTTTTAAACAATTAAGAAAATAACAAATCAAGAGAAAAGAAATTTTGAGATCCCATGATTTATATTAAAAACCAAAACTCAATGATAAAAACAAACAAAATGAACCATTTTTAAAAATATCGATTGAAAAAAATATTAAGCATAAAAATAATTCATGTAACGATTTTTAATTGTAATTATTCAAGAAATTGATGAGTAATTGCTGATTTATTTCTTTTTATAAAAATCCAACTTTTAAATTTTTAAAAATATACTTTATAAGAATAATGATTAATTAGATGAGACGTGTTCAAAAAAATATTCCTTGGTTTAAAAAACAAGAATCAAAATTTCCTTTTCCAAATCCTTATCAACCAGCCTATCTTGAAAAACTATATTTATTAAAAATAAAAGATATGAATAAGTAGATCTACATAGATTCTGTATCAATTTGTATGTCAAATACCAGTAAACACATCACTTTAATGAACGTTTTATCTCTTAATTACTGAGTTCATAAACAATTTGGTTAGTACAAAAAGGATTTGATTCTTAAATTTAAAAAAAATTATTAACCAATTAAAGAACAATTTTGCCATTTCAAAAAATTAAAAAATCTTATCAGGTATTATTTACGTCTCAGTATTTTTTTCAATACTTCAAAATCTTAAAGAATTTTTTGGATCTGAATTTGATCCATTCAGAAATTAAAAAAAAAAAAAATAATTTTAAAACACTTTTTTAAATCAATTATATTTGGACGAAAGTTTGGTTGGGTCTTAAATTGAAGTCAGTAATTAAAAAAAAAAAATAAGATCAAAAAAACTGAATCATAATAACTTTCAATTTTATTCCAAAATATAAAATAAAGATCAAATATTTTGATTCAAAAAAAAAAAATAAGTAAATGTTAATTCATTATTTTTTCATCTTCTAACAATTCTTTGAAACTAATTCAGAGGACTTTTAGGATGATGAATTTAAAAGAAATCTCATATAAAACAAAAATCTCAGATTTGGAAGATGCAATAACAATTATTCTTACAAAAACCAAATTCGGAAAAAAACAAAAAAATATTCCGATCAATCTGATCTTTGCTTTGGATGTTTCATATTCGATGTATGGTGTAAATCTAGAATCTGCCAAAAGAGCAATCTCTATTCTTTTAGATAAAGTTTGGATTTTCTTCAACATCAGTGTTCAATTATTTGTATATTCAAACGATGCTGAGGAAATTGCTTTACCAAGGAAATTAAAACAGGCAAAGAGGGTTGTTAGTGAAATTAGAGCACAATGCTCGACCAATTTTATTTCAATCTTTAAATTAATTAATAAAACTATCTCTCAAATGAAGAGAAAACAAGATATTTGTATAATCTTCTTAACCGATGGTGAAGACACAAGCGATTGTAGTGAGGGGAAGCCATTGCTTCACCGAGCAATGAACAAATTATACAACACACTCCAAAAACAAGGGACTTGCTCAGAAGTACATAGTATTGGGTTTACAAGTAATCACGATGCCGTGCTGATGAACGAAATTGCACAAATTGGTACAAATCAAGGGACATTTAGTTATGTACCAAATAGTGAAAAAATCGAAAGTACAATACTCAATATTTCAACAATGATCAAAAATGGATCTTCAATTTTGGGAAAATTTAAAGTTAATTCAAAATTTAATCAAAATATTAATTTTATTCAGATAGATAAAGAAAAAAAATTACAAATAGAAAATCTTTGTGAAGAAGAAAAAGAAGAAGAAGAACAAGAAAAAAAGAAAATAAAATTGTGAAAAATAGCATTTCAGAGAACAAAAGTATCAAAAATCAACTTTCCAAAGATTTTAAGAATGAAAAAGAAAATGAAAATGAAAAGAAAACGAGAAAAAAAAAATACAAATGAAAAAAATTGAATACTTTTATGCAGATTTATTCCTTCCAAAGATTTCTGAAGAAGATTTTATTTCTATTGAAATTATTTGTGATCATAAAGACTTTTTATTTGAAATTGAACCAATTCAAATTAACAAACCAAAGGCAATTCGTCTTATAGATTTGAAACTTCAAAGAATTAGAAAAAGAATAATGAAGTTGACAGATACGTTAGTGAACAAAAATTCAAGTGAAGAAGAGTTAAAACCAATCAAAAAAGAAACCGATCAATTAGACCAAACATTAAATGAAATTAAAAAAGTTGTCTTTCGAATGAAGAAAAAAGAAAGAAGTGAATTAATTGGAAGAATTTACCATTTAAAAAGAATACATGGTCAAATTTTATGAATTACTTAGCTTCGCTATATCCAGTGAATACTTGACAAACCACCAAATTGCAAGTTTAAATTCTTTAGCCTACAAATCAATTATCAAATCAAAGTTAAAAAAGAAATTAGACAAACGCTCGCAAAAGAATATAGAGATGTTTCAAGAAATGGACGAAAAAAATTGAAAAAATTGTTCAAAATACCAATTTTGATTTGTTAGAAACAAAACAACAAAAAAAGGAAATCCAATCACAAGAAGAAATTGGCAACTGTATAATTTCACAATTAGGCTGGCTTGAAGCATTAAAACTTGGTGATTGCTTATGTTTGTCATTTGATCTTGGCAGAAACGAAAATGCAATTGCAGATCCAAGCCAAATTGTCATTAAAGAGATCTTTAGCTCAATGATTTCTGCTCAGTCATATTTGGATTCTGTTGAATATTCTTTACGATTGGTAACTCCTTCGGGTGACACTAATGGTATTTCACTTGGAAATTCACATGTCTCAGTCCACGGTGGGTTTGATACTCGAAATCAAGGTGAGATTGTGAAGGGGCAATCAAGAGAACCAATTACCGGAATACTCCCATTATTTATTTGCAAAGAAAACTGGAATGTCGCAAGACACAAAATCCGACCTGTGTTTGGCTTTATGACTACTTTGAATGTATTGGGCTATTCCTATTCACAAATTGCGTCAATTCCTTTTTTACTATTAAATAAGGCAGCAGAATCATTGAAAACTGAATTCGAAAAAATTCGATTTAATTGGATTTTCGAGACCTGTCAAAGAATTTATCAAGATTCAAAGCAATTACGAGATGAAATTATTCTCAACTTTAATAATTATTTAAAAACACCATTGAACAGATTGAAAGATGTTATCTCAAACAACGCAATGTTTTTAGCACAGTGTGTAGTTGCTTTACGCATGGGCGATATCCATTTTAAATCATCACAAGATATTTTCAAATTCCTAACATTCCTTATCGAAGAAGAATTAAGAAGAAGACAACCAAGAAAAATTAGATTACTGACACAAGTTAAAATTATTGAAAGATGCTTATCAATTTTAAATGTTGATCAAGAGAAATACATTGAGCAACCATTAAAAAATTATCGCAAAAATGTAATCAAAAAAATTGAGAAACTTGATTCTTATCTATACCTCGACTTTATTTACCAATTGAAACACACCAACCAATGGTCTCAGAAGGACGAAGAACATTTTGAAAAACTTGTTTCTGAAGAGAATATTAAGTATTATATTGACAATTTGAAAACAATTAAAAAGGAAATCAGATCGAAAAATAATCAAAGAAAAAAAGTATTAATGAAGAGGAAAATGATTTATAACCAAAAAATCCAAAATCTTCAAAAGAAAAAGTATCACCAGAAAAAGAGTATAACAAAAAGGCCAGTTTCCCTTATAAAAAACAAAAAAACTGATTTTAAAATACACAATTTCCAAAAACTGAATTCCAAACACTCTATGGCATCAATTCTTAGACCTGTAGAAAAAAAGAAACAAGAAAGACAAAGAAAGAAACAAGAAAAACAAATTAAGGAGCACCCTAAAAAACAAAAAAATAAAAAGTTAAAAAAAAAAAATAATGAGAAAAGGGAGGAAATACCAAATCATATGATTATTGATCAGGATTTAATAAATTGTGAAGACACTTGTGTTAAGTCTCTTTTTCAATTAAAAAAAGAATTATTAAAAAGAAATGAATGGAAGCAAACAGACGAAGAATATCTATTAAAAATAATAAAATTCAATACAAATAAAAGTAAGCAAGAAAAACCAGAAGAAGTGATCAATGAAAAAGATTCTGAGAAAAAAAACGACAAATGAAAAGATAATAAATAGGAGAATTGAGCAGTACGACGGTCATGTTGAATATAATAAAGTTGCTAAAAACCTAATTAAAAGAAATAAAAAAGTGTTTAAGAAAAATATTTGCCCAATGATGCAAATTGCAACCAAATTCTGGGTTAAGGAAGAAGAACAACCAAAGCTTAATGAATTTAAAGATTTTGGAATTAATAGTGACACTTGCTTATTTCCAATGCTCTTTCAAAATTTATTACATATTAAAAATCCAATTAGAAAAAAAATCAATTGAAGAGAATCATTACATTAATGTTTTTTGAAAATCAGAAACTATTTACTCAAACATTCTTTCGAGATTTGGTATACAAACAATATCAGAAAAAGGCCATGAAAATCAAAAATCAATTGAATAAGAATATTTTTGAAAAAAAGGCAATAATCTTTGGATTTACAAAGAACATTTATCAAGCTGCTGGGTTGTTAAAGGGGGTGAAAAGAGGCGTGAGTATTAGACACTTCATAAAGATCTTGCAGGAAAAAAAAAGTCCCTTAATTATTCAGAAATTAAAAATGTTGTTAAATGGCCATTTCAGAAATATTCCGTTATTTGATGATAAATTAACATTGGGAACAAATCAGAAATTTGTTTCTTGGATCCCAAGTAAAAAAAATTTCCATCGGTTATACATCGCGAATAGGGATCTTGCTGATGGGAAAGCTTGGAAAAATCTTGTTCCCCAATTCGCATATTTAATTGACAAAAATATTGATTATGATGCACAAAAAAATGATCCTAACAACAGGCTTGTTTATATACCAAGAAAACGTAAATTGGGCAGAATTTAAAAAATTTTTTGGTACAATTGTACTTGATTAATTTTCCAGATATTATTTATATACTAATTTTACAATTTTACTTTTTCAGCCAAAATGTTCTTATTTTTTTTTATTTTTATTTTATTTTCAACTTTTATTAATTTGATTAGGATCTTGATTACCATTTTTTCTAATAAAAAAAACAATTATTGATCTTGTAATTGTTTTCAAAAAAAAATAAATAAAATAAAGGAAAATTCAATTTTTTATAATTCATTAATTATTTTCATTTTCATTGTTACAATCCATCAACGATAAATATTGTTAATTATTTACCTTTTTTATCTCTTTAGCTTTACAGATACAATAACTTTTTATATAAATAACAGAAAAAAAACCATCCATCTACTTTAATTTAAATTCCAAAATTTTGGACAGCAGTTTAAGCAGTATAAAATAATTACTATCGGTCATCTTCCAAAAAAAAATGAAAAACTTTTTTTTTTTCAACTATTTTGATCATTTTTTGTTTTTTTTTTCAATTTTTTTTTTGCAGTTATGAAATCTTTTTCATTAGATGTGGAATTTTTTTCAATGGTTTATAGAAAGTTAGTACCGAGTTTTTTAAATCTAAAAAACACATAAAATTAGTTGATGTTATGATAAATTTATAAAGGGTAACTATTTTTTTAAAGAATTTCAACAAAAATATTATTTTTTTATTTTTCCTCTCGTTTCATTATTTTTGACACACCTGTTTTTATTTCTTTGATTTATATGTAGCATTTTTATTTGGATTATAAATGATTACTTATAAAAAAAGTAATACTAATTAGGTTAATTTTTTTTAATCTTTTGTTTGGAAATATTTAATAAAATGGGTTTTTTAGTCCAATGTGCAATTTTGAGGTGTGTCTAAATTTTTGAAACGGAATTTATTTCATTTTTTGGAATTAAAAACCAAATTTCAAAATACTTTCACCTTTAATATTGTTTTTTTTTATTGTTGAAATTACTTTTGAATATTGCAACTCAATTTTTGTTCAGGAATATATGGATTGTTGTATAGTTAAGCATAAAATAATGAAAAATAGTATCATTATTATTAATGTGTCAGATTTCAATAACAATCTAAATAAAATAATTTTAAATTTTAATTATTCAAAATAGGAAAAAACTTTTTGAGAGATCATATATTATTATAATAAAAATTTGAATTTTTTGGTAATAATTTGGGAAAGATTTATGAGATTTTGTTTGAAATATTTTTTTTTTTTCGTTTTTTCATATTCTAATACATGTTACATAATTTTAGAATTCGGTTGGAATAAATTTTATTATTTTTTGAAATTTTATTTTTATTCGGTTCATTTTATTTCTTTTTTTTTTTTATTTATTATAGTTTGGTTTTAAAGTGTGATATTATTCAATGTAAAAGGTAAGAAGATATGAAGTGGTCCAAAAGATTTAAATTTGATTCAAATTACTTTTAGATCTATCCAGAGTGGTTATTTTGTATTCGAAAAGATCTTAGGAACAATTACACATTAAACCTGGGATCAATTTCCAATTCCAGTAGAGTAATTGGTAATTACCAAAAAAAAAAAAAAAGCTCGAATTTATTTTCATAAATTCAAAATAATGGGAAAAAATAAATAATTGATTTTTTTCCAATTTGTCAAAACTTTCCAGATGGATTTTCTTTGTATTTGTAAACTTAATATATAAAAATGTTTAATCTATTCATTTTTTTTTGGTTTAAATATTTTTTTTTTATTTCTCTATTCATAAGAAATAATAAGGTATTCTTTTATTCAAAATAAATAAATCAATTAATATTTAAAATTTAAAAGGATATAACAGTATGTGTTATTTACAATTTAAGTAGTGTTACTTTCATCAACTTGCAAATATAAATATGTAAGTTAAAAATTATGAAAAAAAATAAATCAACTTAAACTATCACTGCTTTTCTATCTAATATCTGATGATATTTCTTATAAACTATTTTCCAGTCAAAAGATGGCAGAAATGATAAAAAAAACCCAAAAGAGCCATTTTAGGTACTTTTTTTAAAAAATTTTAAACACAATTTTTCAAAACGACTCTATTATAAAATGGAAAAAGAAATCTAAAATTATTAAAGTAATAAAATAAATTAAATAAATTTAAAAAAAAAAAAATTGTATATTTGGATCCTTAGTTACATTTTATATAAGAATATTTAAATTTGATCATTTATTTTTCCCTTTTTTTTTTCTTTTTAGATTTTTGATTATTATTTGAAGATTTTTGAATAAGTATTTCGATCTTATCAAAATAATTCTCAATATCCTCTTTATTTTTTCTTTTTAATTTGTCAATATTTAATTCACTTTTAATTTGTTTAATTTTTTTAGTTATTGTCAGCTCCTTTGATCTTAATCTCATTATTTGTGATCGTATCAAATCTGATTCCTTTTTGATTGAATGGTTTGTGGATTTTAATCGCCAATTATTTTCAATGACACCAGAAAAGGATTCTAAATTTTCATTCATTAGCTCAAAAAGCTTTTCCAAATGATCTTGCTGCTGGGTGTGTAATTGTGCCTCCTCATCTTTTGGGATTTCATTTAAAACAAATTCTTCAAATTGGCTTTCTAAAAAGTATCTTGATAAATCAATTTCATTTAATGGGGTAGTTTTTTTCTCAAAATATGGTGGAATTTGATTAGTTATTTCATTTTCAGGGATACCTTTATAAAAGTTGAGACACCTAAACTGATTGTTATTATATAGATCATGATTAAATATCCCACTCTCATTCTCAGGTTCATTTTCGTTCTCACTTTCATTGGCGTTTGGTATTATTAATTCAATTTCGATTTCTTTTTCCTCTTGTTTTTTTTTAAGATCGTCTTCAGATTTCTCCTCTTCTGACTGGGAAACGAATAGTTCTTCATTATTGTTTCCGAGGCTTACTTCTTCAATTGACATAGAATTTTCTTTTTCACTAGAACTATTTTCAATAATTTCTTTGTCTGATTCCTTTTCCTTTTCTTTTTCTTTGTTAGATTCTGATTCTGATTCTGATTCTAATTCTGAGTCTAATTCTGATTCTTTTTCTTTTTCTTTTTCTTTTTCTTTTTCTTTTTCTTTTTCTTTTTCTTTCTCTTTTTCTTTTTCAGAATGATTTTCTATTTCGATATTAATACTACTTTCTTGATCATCTGTTTTTTCTTTTTCTTGTGTCTTTTTATTAATGTTTTCATTAGCATCTAATTTTATTTCCCATTCGGTTTGAGTTTTTGTTTTTCTTTTATTTGTTCTTCTTTTTTTACGATCAATTTTTGTATTTTTTTCTTCACGATTTGTTTGGTTATTTGTTTGGCTCCTGATTGAAATTTTTTGAATTTTTTGAACTGTTTGCCTTTTTGGTTTTCTGTTGCAATTTGAATTTTTTTTTGGATGGTTTGGTATTATGTAAAACAATTCCAATGAAATCAGAAAAAGGATCAAAAATTAAAAACAAAGCTTTTGTTAGACTTACCCTGATCGAGATCTTGTAGTCGTGGTTTCTCTTCTTTTTGTGGTTTTTTGATTTTTATCATCACTCATCTGTTAAAAACGTTAAATTTTTTGTCAATAGAAAAAATTCGCTCGAGTTTCAAAAAAATCAAAAAATGATAAATTGGAACTTTCTACTTTTTTGGTTAATGATAATTTTCTTTTTGCACTTTTAAAATCAGACTTGACAAGAATTTTTATCAGCTTAATTACTATTTGTTTGAAAATAAAATCAACAAAATTTTCACTCAGATTGAAAAAAAGATTTTATATTAAATCAATAAAAAACATTTCAAATTTTTAATTCAAAAAATCAGTTTAAATTTTTATATCTGTTTTTTAGAATTTGGGACTTTTTTTTACTGTTTTTTGATTCCTGTGTAGGTAACTATTTTAGAAAGCTGAATGAAAATTTTGATCTTTTTATTTTGTAATTAAGGTGAGTGATTGTCGTTTCAAAAATGTTTTATTCTACAATTTTTCAATCTTTTCTAAATCAAATAAACGTTCAGGGATAGATGTAGTTCTTTTTATTCTTCAAATATTCCAATTTTCTCATTGAAAATGTAAATTCACTTTATAATATACTAATACAAGGAAAGGGAAATAATAGTTAATAATCAAAAAAAAAATCACTTTTTATTTTGAAAGTCAAAGTGAAAAAAAGAAGAAACTTTAAAAACATAGCAATTTAAAATTGTTGAACCAATAGAAAATACTAAGTAAAAATTCAAAAATTTATTCCCATTTTAATACAAGTAAATATATTAATTATCGAGTAAACATTAACTGTTCTAAATTGGGGCATTATTTAAATATTCTAAATATATCAATTTTAACCCTTTAGTAAATGTTGAAATAAAAAATCCACCAAATAATAAACTTATGAATTTATTTTTTTTTTTATTTTGAAGGGAGGAAACTAGTTTCCTCTTATAGCCCTAATTTCTAAATTTTTGTTTAGAAATTTAATAAAGAGTCATACTTTTCTTTATCGTTAGCGAATGATAAAATAAACAATGAGTATTTATTTCGAAAAATATCAAGAATATTATTCTTTAATTGCTTATGATTTTTGTTTATTTGAATTACTTCTTTAATCCAAAATTTTCACTTTTTATCATAGAATGGGTAGTTCCAAAGAAAATCATAGATATCTTGAAAGATTTCTTGGTTTAAATATTTTTTACATAAAATTGCCAAATTTTGTTTTTTTTTTATTCTTATCATAAACATAAGAATATCTGTTTAGATAATTTGTGAAATTTCTAAATTTTAAAATGAAAGTTCAGCCTACCCATTTTAAATATTTTTTGTCGTTAGTTTTTTTTTAATTTAAGAAATAAACAGGAAATTATATTAAATTTTCTGTTTATTTCTTAAATTAAAAAAAAAACTCCGTTATCTTTTCCAGAATTCAAAAAAATTGAGTAAAATCAAAGGTTTTTCTCCATTCTTATAAATTCTGGAAAAACACAGTTAGGTTTTCATGAGTTTTCTGTTTATTTGTAAAGTGTTCTAGGTTTTTTTACTTTAGAAATAAACAGAAAATTTATTAAAATTTTCAGTTTATTTCAAAAAGTAAAAAAAAAAACTAACGAAAATCGATTGATTTTACAAATAAATAGAAAACTCAAGAAAACCTAGGCACTATATCGACACTTGATGACAGGACTGTTTGTTGATATTGTTATTATAACTTATAATTTAGAAATATTCTTGACTTTTCCACCCAGAACTATTCATAATTAACTTTTGTCTAAAAACTTTTAGATCTGCATTTAATAATTTTAAGTTTTCTGTTTCCCAATTGATATTTTCATATTTTTTCTTGGAAAATTTTAATTTTTGTGAAATGTGATCAAACCCAAGTATTTCTAATTTCTTTTTGAGTTTGTATCTTCTTTTGTAGATTGATCTATTGACTTGGTCAAGTTTAGCTTCTGTTTTATAAATTATTCTTGGAGAGTGTGGATTTATTTTTAAAAATTTTGTTACTTTTTTATTTATCCAAACATCTATCATGTCAAAATCTTTTTGATTTAGATTAAAAATTACAAGTCCATAAAATAATTGGCTCATATGTATTGATTTAAACATTTGTAATTTTTACTTCATTGGCGAGTTTTTGTTGGCTAAAAATTTTTTTAATTTTTTTAAAACTTATTTTTTACTTTTTCAAAGTTTTTTTGAATTGTTTTTCTTTTTCAAGCCAAATTCCTAAATATTTTATTTTGGATTAAAGTTTTTGACTTTGGTGTTTTCTCAGTAATTGAATTTATTCTAAATTCTTGAATAATTTTAAAGATTATTATTAAATTTTTTGTCAATTTCTGAAATTGGTCCTTCCATTATTAAAATCAAATCATCTGTAAACATCTGAACATGTTTTGTATGGTGTTTATTT
Source organism: Anaeramoeba flamelloides (assembly GCA_027625915.1). Taxonomy (NCBI): domain Eukaryota; family Anaeramoebidae; genus Anaeramoeba; species Anaeramoeba flamelloides. Next base: position 9,337,692 of record JANTQA010000012.1, read on the forward strand.
TTTTCAATTAAAAAGTGACTGATAAATCCAAATAATAAAGGCGAAAGAGGGTCTCCTTGATAAACTCCTAATCCAACCTTTTTATAATATTTTTGTAGCCATATTTAGATTTTTTCATTTCGAATATATTTATCTAGAGCATAGTGTACTAAGATATGGCTCATAGTATCAAAGCATTGTTTGATATCAATAAACTTATGAATTTATAATACTATGTTGAGAATGAGAAAACAAATAATTACTGTACCAAATAATATCAAAAGATAAAATAAATTTTCGTGTATTCTGTAAGATATAAATAATGAAAAATTCTTACAAAAAATAAAAAAACGATCAAAAAAAAAATAATATTTACAGAAAAAATCTTTTATTATATCAATACGAATTTAGGAATTAATAAAGAGAATTAAAGAGAATTAAAGAAAAGAAAAGAAACAGAAATTAAAAGAAAATTAAAAATTCTGTGTTGGGTTTGGAGGAGAATATAGATAAATTTTAGTATTTAATAATTCCGAAATTCTCTTAATTGTGGAAAAGAAAAAATGATAAGGATTTTTACAATTTTTCGAATGATTTTTTTTTTTTAAAGAAGACAAATAACTATTTTGGGTTTTTTTTAAATATTTAATAATTTCGTTCATTTTTGATTCATGTGCTACTAAAAATGTACAATCAAATTTCCACTGTATTAATTGATATATGGATTCTGACATATCAAGAAAATCTATTATTGAAAGGATGATTACAGGAAATTCGTTTTTCGAAAGAGCTTGCTTTAATAAGCGTGAAAGCAATCCTGGTCTTTGCTTAAATAGATGGCTTTCAAAAAAAGTAATTATTTTTTTTTTCCCTTTCTTTGGCAAACTCCCAGATTTCACTAGGGGTGTGTGATATGGTGGCGTATTCTGCAATTCCCTGCCACCGAAAAAGAACTCGGATGAATGATTTAAATGAAACATTATTTTTTTCGAAATTAATTTCTTTTTTTGGAATTCCTTTTTTAAAATATCTTTAGAAAATTCTGGTGATGAATTAAAGGCAAAAAAATGTGGTAAGATTATTGGAAATTTTCTTGAAACTATTCGAGATGTACGAAAATTTTTTGGCGAATAAAAAATTTTGGGCGAATAAATCGATAGTGGCGTAGTTGTTTTTGGTGTTGTTAAGGGCGACGTTGGGGTTGAATTTGCTTGTTCTTTTTTTCTTTTTTTCCTTTTTTTTGAAATTATACTATTAGAAATTAAATGTTCACCATTCTTTTGGAGATTATTTTTTTTGGTTTTATTTTTTTTTTTATTGCGATTTGCCCCAGATCCAAAATTTAATTTTGTTTTTTGTAATTTTGGTAAAAATATTAAATGGAATAAAGAAAAGCATCTTATTACCGATTCTCGAAATATGTTTTCCCAAGGGAAGATTTGTAGCCATTTACTAGTTATTAATACCATTGGATTTTTTAAGTATTTTGATTCAATTTTATTTTTTTGGAATTCTTTTAATAAAATTTTTGTTAAAGGTTTATCTAATGAATATTTTATTTGAGTTCTAGATTTTTTAATTCTTTTCATACGTTTGCTTTCTTTATTTAAATTATTATTATGATTATTATTATTATTATTATTATTCTTGTCATTGTTCTCATTATTATTGCTTTGACTACTATCTTTCTTATGACTATTACAATTATTCTTATTCTTATTCTTATTATTAATATTAATTTTATCATCATCATTATTATTATTATTATTATTATTATTATTATTCTTATTCTTATTCTTATTATTATTCTTATTCTTATTATTATTATTATTATTATTATTATTATTATTATTATTATTATTATTATTATTACTTTTCCTTTTACTTCCACTGTTATTATTATGATTTTGATCTCTGTTATTCAGAGGATTATTAGAATTTATTTTTAATAATTCATTTTTTTCATTAGGAATTAATTTGATTGAAATTTTTTTAATTTTATCAGGTTTATTCGTATTTTGAAAATCAAATAAAAAAGAGTGATTAATAAATATTGGATCTAAAAAAGTAATTTTTGAAAATAATTTTTTATTTTTTTTTTGATGATTGTCTTGGTTCTCAAGAATCCAATTTTGAATGAACTGTTCTTCTGTGAAAGATAAAAAATAATGTTTTGAAATAATTTTTTTAAATAAATTTTGATTTTGATTAAATTTTTGATTGTTATTTAATATAAAATTCCAATTGAATTCAGTAATTCCATTATTAAAAAATGTAAATATTTCATTTTTTGGTACTATTGATCTATGTTTATTATTTAAATTTTTGATTGCTTTATTATTCTTTTCGGTTTTATTAAAATCACAATCATTATTATTATCATTATCATTCGTATCATTAGTATCATTATTAACATTGTTATTACCCAGTTGAATATTTGAAAAGGGGTTATTGTTTAAATTCCAAGAATTTGTAATATTTTTCAAGTTTTTTGTTAAATAATTTCTTTTTTTTTTCTTTTCAGTTCTAGGTAAAGGAATTGAAGCCCCGTTTGATAAATTTAAAAAAAAATCCATTAAATCTTCTTGTTTATTTGGGGTAAAAAGAAGATCGTTTTGGGCAGTGGTATTGTGTCTATTATTATTTATAGCATCATGTATACCACTTTCTTTTATTACTTTTGTAAATTTCATTCCTCCAAAAGTTGTAATTCTTTTAAATGTAATACTTGGTATATAAATTATTAATAGATCATTTATTAATAAAATATAGATTAATTTATTCATTAATTTGGTAATTCTTTTTAAAGAGTTAAAAAAAAAGATTGGGTTATTGGTTTCATTATCTACATTTTCATTAAAATATTGTTTATTTTGCACATCAATACCCTTTTTTTTAAATTTATTTGAGATTTTTTGATATTTTTGTTCTTTAAAATGGGTTTTTTTCGTAATTTTTTCGATTTTTTGTAATAATTTTTTATTTTTTTTTTGATGGAAATTTCCCTTTTTAAAAAGATTTTGTTTTTTTGTAATATTGTTTTTGATTCTATAAAGAATTGACCAAATTTTTTCCGAACTATTGAGATATTTCTTTTGAAATTTTATACTTTGATCTTTATTATAATTTTCATTATCATATTCATTATTATTGTTCAGATTTTGTTCTGTATTTATATTTATTTTTAAATTTTTAAATATATCTCTTTTATTTGTATTATTCTTTTTTTTGTTATTATTTGTAGTCTTATTTGAATTAGTATTCTTTGTGTTAATATTCTTAGTATTAATACTGTTGTTATTATTGACGTGGCTAATGTTGTTATTATTCTCTTCAAAATTATTATTACCAAGTTGGTTTTTTTTCCTTGGTGTTTTTTTTTTCATGATTTTATTTATTTCTTTTTCATTTCTTTTTTTTTGTTTTTTAATTTTTTTCATTGAATTTTCTGATAGTTGTAATGCTGAATTAACTCGATCAATTCTAGTACCAAAGGAAATTTCTACGAGTTGTTCAGTAGATAAATAACTTTCAATTAATAATAAGTTTTGATTTATTATTTTTTGATCTAAAATAAATAAAAATCTTATTAATCTTTTTAAAATATTAAAAATTTTTAATAAAAAACTGTAAGGCGAGTTTTTCAAAAATAAGCAATTGGATCCAGACATAAATAATTTAAAAAAACTACTTTTACATTCTTCAAAATATATTATTGAATCTTCTAAATCACCTTGTAAATATTTCAATTCAGCAAAGTTTAGGTAACATTTTAATAATAAAAATGGATCTGAAAAAGTTGAAGCTAATTCAATTGCCTCGTTTGAATCTTTTTCTAACTGCTCTAAATTTATTATTTTTTTTTTGAGATTCTTATTTATTTTATTAATCTTATTGTTATTATTTGCATTTTGAAATAGTATAAAATACAGATTTGGTTTATCATTTAATTTATTTTTTTTTTGGGTATTTTTGTTTAATTCTTGGGCTTTTAATGGGGTGGATCCATTATTATTACCATTATTTAGATTATCATCATCATTTAGAGTATCCTGTTCATGATTTGGGTTATTATTATTTAAATGGGTGAAAAAAGAATTATGTTTATTATAATTTCCGTTCACTGTATTCAATTCATTAAAAATGGCAATTTCGTTAAACCTGTAATTTAATAACCCGACATAGGGGAAGGCAAATTCCAATAATGTTTCAACTATCCTGGTTAAGGCCTTAGATTTAGCAAATCTATTGTCAGCCTTTTCGAAATATTTGATTGATTTCAAATATGTGTGTATACATTCATTGCCGATTTGGCCAATATTTGAAAAATATTTAATAATATCATTTCTAGGTATTGGAATTGATTCGCCAAATTTGGTTTCCTGATTGCAGTCAAAGGTCAATTTAATTTTCAAAGGGAATTGGTGAATTATTTTAGGATTACATAGCCTTTGTAAAATTTTTCCCTTGATATACAGGTATCTCCCCTTGGAAGCCAAATTGGTTTTATTGATTAAAATTAGTAAGCAATTAACCCAATATATGGAATCACCAAAATTTCCCTTCAAATAATTCAATTTTAATAAATATTCTACGTATTTTAAATGCGTTTTTAAATTGGTAAATGTATTTGATTCCCTATCAACCATATAACTCGACAATTTAAATTTCTTTGCCCTTTCTAATCTTAATTTTTCCAATTTGGGATTCAAATTGCTTTTTCTGATCTTTCGATATGAATTTCTCGCTCCTTTCATTTCCTCGTGTTCATATAAATCCAAAGTATCTGCAGCTTCCTTTAGCCATCGTTTTTTTAAATATGCCTTAATAAGCAATTCTAAAATTTGGGATTTTTTGCCCTTTGGTAATTCCTTTTTCAATAAATTTTCCAATAAGCTGATCGCCCTTTCAATGTGTAGCCCTTGTAAATATACCTTAGCTAGTTTCATCTGTAATACGATTTCCCTTGAATCTATTTTATTTTTTTGGTATTTTAATAATCGCGGAGATAATGTCGAATTATTGTCAGTTTTAAACAATAGTGGCTTCAGGTTTCTTGGCGACAATATAAAATATTTTTCTGGAGTGTTAATATTTAGGGTATTTGAATCAGTTGTTTCGTTATTTGAATTAAAGTGGCTTTGGTTGCTATTTGTTAAATTAATAACATGCTGGGCTGCATTATTTAGATAAAACTCTGCTTTTTGAAATTCGCCCTGATTCAATAGCATCGAACTTATTACCTCCGAAACAAATACTATCTCATTAATTTTTTGTTTTTCAATAAATAAATCTAGAATTAATTTATAATACTTGATTGATTGGTTATAATATCCTCTTTCGTTATATATTTCTGCTAATTTTCTTAATAAAATCTGTGGTTTTTCGATATTTTGAAATTCATAAATTTTTAAACAAGACTCTAACGTTAAAATTGAATAAATAAATTTTCCATTTTTTAATAAAATATCGGTATAATTAATTAAGATGTTGCTTCCAAATTTTGAAATTATGGGTATATGTAAATTATGTTGATAATATTCTTCTTCAACTGGTTTTGATTTATTTTTCCATTTTTTTTTGTGTTTATTTTTATTTTTATATTTATCATTATTTTTGTCTTTGTCATGATCTTTATATTTGTTTTTGTTCTTAAATTTATCTTTGTTCTTATATTTATCTCTATCTTTATTTTTGGTTTTATCTCTATCTTTATCTTTATTTTTGGATTTATTTTGAGTTTTGGATTTATTTTGAGTTTTGGTTTTATTTTGAGTTTTGGTTTTTTTTTTATATTTAGTTTTTTTTTTATTATCTTTATTTTTGTCTGTGTCTTTATTTTTAAATTTGTTTTTGTTATTAAATTTATCTTTGCCCTTGTTCTTATCCTTATCTTTATTTTTGTAGTTAGTTTTATTTTTTGTTTTGGTTTTTGTTTTATATTTAGTTTTTTTGTTTTTCTCTTTATTTTTGTATGTGTCTTTATCTTTATCTTTGTGTTTATATTTATTCTTATACATATCTTTATTTTTATTTCTGTTTTTGGTGTTAAGATTATTTCTTAGATTAACAAAAATTTTATTATTATTTTTTTTTTTATTATTCTTTAATTGATTTCGAATTTCATAAAAAGATTCTTTTCTACAACTAATTACATCTAAAATATATAATGATTCAAATAAATAATTTTCAGCAATTTTTTTATCATTTAATTCCATATAATAAAATCCTAAGGTATACGCAGCCTTTGCCTTAATAAAATCATAGTTTTTCTTATTAATGAATTTGGAATATATTGCTTTTATTAAATTGATTCTAAATTCTTCATCTGAAACAATTTTTAATGATAAAATTTTTGTATATTGTAACTCTTGCAATTCATCCAAGTTATCATCAAAATCATCCTCAAAATCAATTTTTTCTTCGTTTTCTTTCCCATCGCTAGATATTCTATTGGTGGCAGTTAATGGTGATATTCCTGTCAAGTGTAGTTGTAAATCAATTAAACATCCTATTTGAATTGCTATATCAAATTCACTAAATTTTGTTGATTTTTTTGTTTTTTGGGTTTTTCTATTTTTCTTTTGATCATCATTATTGCCAAATTCTTGTATAATTTCTCGATCTTCTGGTTCTAAAAATCCACCTTGTTCTTGATAAAGTCTGATAAACATTAATATTAAATCCATTGATGTTGGACATCTTAATTTGGGGCAGAGATGCGATCTTTCCTCAATATATATTAATTCAATATAATTGGCTGTTGATGGTTGTAACCTTTTTAAGATCTTTCTTAATTTGCTTAATTTGTCTTCCTCAATCATATCAAATACTAGAAGATAAATCTCTAAAGAATAAAACCACAACTTGTCACTCGTATTCTTCTTAATTCTTTTTAATTCATTTGGATCCTTTGAATTAGAAATTAATTTGGTTAATTTCAAAACTTTTTGAAAATATTGCAAAATCATTTTTTTTAACATTTTCTTATCTTTGATTAAGTGATAAAATTTGATTTGTTCTAAAGAATATCTACACCAACTTTCAGAATACTATATTATAAAAGATTTAATTAACGAGAAATTTATGAATATATATATAATAATACATATAATTAAGTTTTAATTATTAATTTTTTTTTAATATTATTCATTAGGGTTTAATTTGTATAAATTTTGAAAATTGTCTATTTTATAATGTTTGATGTTTTATGAATTGTTAAAAATGATAAAAAATCAAATGTTTCACTCAATCAAAAAGAATTGAGAAAAATTATATTAAGGAGTTAGTAACTCTTATTTGTTATTTTTTTTTTTTTTTTTCCCAAAGTTAATAGAGTAATTATTTTCAAAAGGACTCAATTAAACTTGACAAATAAACTTCTTTATCAACTTTAGAGAAATGATTGATTATATTTAAAATAGAGTTCATTTTTTACAAAATGAAATTTTCAGTCAAAAGATCTTGATTCTTTTTTTTATTTGGATTTTAGGATTCAAATTAAAGAAAAAAGAAAAATTTGCAAAAAAATTTGTTTTTATGAAATCACACTTTTTAGTTATTTCTGTGAGATTTCTATGAAACACATAGCATTGAAAATTAAATCTTATTTTAAAAAAAAAAAAATAATAGCAATTATTAATAAATTTAGATCAGAAAAAAATTATCTTTTATTTGTTTTTTCAATAATTTATTCAATTTCTTGAAATTTAAAAGATTATTGAATGTTCTTTTTCAAATAAATGGAACATAATTTTCATTCAGCTTTCCAAAAAAAAAAAATAGAATTAATAGAATTCAAATAAACCATTAAAGTCCTGAATTCTAAAAGGCAAGTAATAATTCAACAAGGTTTACACAATTCTATAAATTTATTTATAATCCTTTTATTAAAAACTTTTTTGGTCACACTTTTTTAAAATGACTTTATGTTCGAGATTTATTAATTTGAGAATCCTCGATTTTATGATTATTTTTATCTAATAAAAAAAATTTTTTTGGTCACTCTTTTGTCAAACAACTTTCTCAAATTTATTCATAAAATTGACAAAGATCCTCACTATACTCGATGGTTTGACAATTATATTTTATTTAAAATGAATCAAATTGATATCATAAATGTGATGTAAAGAATTGTAATATTACTAATATTTTCCAATTCATACAGTTGTTTCAATAACCCGTGTTGACTTCAATAAATATTTTTTTTCGGATTTTAACTGTTGTTTTCCAAATTTTGTGTTTTTAACTGTTGTTAAGAAAATTTTATGAATTGTTTTGGGTTTTTAATTGTTGTTGAAATAATTAAATTTTCAAGAGTGTCTTTATTTTGAACAGGGAAGTATACACTAAGAATAATATTTTCATTCTCGAAGTAATAATTGAAATTGTTTTCAAAGATCCTCCTCCAAATATTTTTTCTTTTAATAAATTGAAAGATCTTAATAAAATCTTGCGATAGACAATGAAAATTGATCTTTTAAGAGATTTAATCTGCTCTCATTATGTAAATGGTTGAAAAAGAATTGATTATCAAATAATTTGGTCAATTAAGTATGTTCTTATCGACTTTTAACCAGAAAAAATATATCGGCTAATTAACTTTTGATTCAATATGAAATATTTCTTCACTGAAGATTCTTATCTCATCCAATAGAGGCACAAAAAAGAATCAAATCAAAAAAATTCATCCAATTACAAAATAAGATTTGAAGACGATTGACTAAAGCTACAAAGGAAATTGAAATGAATTTTTTTTTAATTTCAATTTCTAATTCAAAAAAATTTGAAAAATTAATATCTCATTTTTTGCTTATGTGGAGATACCACCAAAAAAGTTTTTAAGAAACTCTTTTAATCCTTTTTATTGTTTTTTTTTTGTATTTATTCAAATTGATAGATTTGTTGATTGTGGATTTTGGTGTTGGTTTGTTTAAATTTTGTTGAATTAGATCTCTTTTATGAGGAGATTGGTCTTGAAGGTTGTAGAAAAACACGATGATCATATGATCTTTGTACATATTGGTTGATTGAAAAGTATAGTTATACTAAATTGTGTTTTTTATTAAACAACAAATTACGAACATAAAACCACAGCTATTAAAAAATTGAAAAACATTTTAAAAAAAAAAAACAACAGTTATTTTACAAAAACAACACAAATAATTTTGAAAAACACAAAAAAGTCAACACGGGTTATTGAAACAACTATAAATGAAAATTTTAATTTCAATTTGCAAAATATTTTTCTGTTTATAAATTGAACGAACCCACAAGATCTTCTTAAAATCAAGTAAAAATTTTTATTTCAAGATTTCAAATATTTTACAAAAGTTTTTGAATTTTGATGAAAAAACCACAAAAATGTTCACAAAATCAATTAGAAATGATATTTTCAGAGATTAAATTAAGATCTTACTTAACGGACTTTGAGATAAATTTTTAATTCTTTCAATTTGATTTTAACAGTATTTTGAATTTCTTGGTACTTTTAAGAAAAATGAAAGGTTTAAAAAGAAGGATGTTCAACTTACAACACTATATTGTTTAATCTTTTTGGTGTATTTTTTGGAGTTGTGTAGACTTTGGAATTTGTTTTGTGTTGTCTCCCAATTGGTTTTATATTTTTCAATTAAGCACTTTAACCATTCAAATAAATTTTTTTCATCCACTTTTGGAAGCGTTGAAGAAAGAAATTCAGAAGCAACAGGCAACTGCTTTTTTGAGAGAGAAGAAAGAAAGTCAATATTTTTCTTTTTTTTAATTTTTTCTTTTTCTTTTTGTTTTTGTTTTTGTTTATGTTTTTCTTTTCCTTTTCCTTTTTTGCCTTCGTTCTTTTTGTCTTCTTTTTCATTTTCACTTTCGTTTTCTTCAAAATAATCTTTTTGCACGTTAAATATTCGGTGCCTTGAAGGAATAACACTATCGCAATCTCCAGAACTCCCTTCAGAGCTACTAGTACCTTTCATATGAAACAAGTTTTTCAGCAATTGTTGAACGTTATTTTGTTTTTTGGTTGGTTGGACATCTTCAAAAAAATCGCTAAAATCACTCAGATCGCTTGAGTCACTTTCTGTTTGTTTCTTTTCACTTCTGTTTCTTGTTTCAACTTGATTTTCACTTTTGAAAAATTCGTTCTTTTTTGAGGAGAAATTTAGGGTTAACGAATTTGGTTTTTTTGTTTTTGTTTTTGTTTTTGTTTGTGTTTGTGTTTGTGTTTTTGTTTGTGTTTTTGATTGAAATCGGTTCGTGGTCAAAATGAAATGTGTTTTTTTTTGATAATCATCTTCACCATCATCACTAGAACTATAAAAGTTATCAGAAAAATCTGAAGAATCATTTTCTGCAAATTTACCTATTTGCACTTGAAGAGAACTCATCAAAATTTAAAAGATAGGTTGAGGGAAAAATTATTTTCAAAGAGTTCTTCTTTTTAAAAAACAAATTGTTTATTTGTTTTTTTGGAAAAAATGATTCTCTCTTCTTCGTTGATTAAATTGAACTTTAATATTCTTTACTTTTTAATTTTTGTTGATCTTTTCTTTTCACTAATCTTTTAGATGGAATCAACCAAAAAAAATTAACCTTCCAAATACTAATTTTTGTAATTTTTTTTTGAAAAGGCAAGAGAATATTCATATAATTCTATTTTTTGGTTGATTTAGAATTCAGTTTCCATCCAAAGGAGTGTGAATATTTTTGATTTTGTATTTCAACAATTATTTTTTTTTTGTTATGGAGTGATTCGAATTACAATTTTTTTCAGTTTTTCCACAGTTAAATAGTTCCAACCATTCACAGATTTTCAGATAGAACAAGTAACTTCAACTGGGTTGGTTGTTCACAATTTATGATTTTCATACAGAAATAAATAATTGAGGAAAGTAAAGTAGAATTTATTCTTATTTTATTTGACAAAGATCTATTGGGTTAAATTGAAAACTTTGCTAAATAGAGTACTCGTAACAATTCTTTGGTGAAAGGTTGTTTTTGTCATAAGGAATTTTATAACTCCAAAAAATAAATCGGTCACTTGCCTGCTTCACTTTTTAAAATAATTTTCAAACAAATTTCGTTAAAGTCTTTTGACATTTCAAATGAAAAAAAAATTCGTTTATTCAATTTGTCTCAATTTCAGAACTAACCATTATCTAGCTTTCCTTGTAAAGGCAGGAAATTTGTTCAATTTTATTGCTTTGAAAAATAGTTCATCTTTATTCAACATTTTTAGCTTTTTTAAAATATAAAATGAACCAAAGTTTTTTCTCTTTTCTTATTTTTCACTTCACAAAAATACATTCCATTGTGTATTGTAAGTTTTGAAAAACAAGAAACAATTATTGATGTAAATAAAAAAACTATTGGTATTTGAATTATAAACGGGAAAAAAATTTTACTTCCTTGCATATTTTTCAAATTTAAATAGAGTTCTAAAAGAAGTAGATTGCAATTTTTGTACCCATTTTAATTGTTTAGTTCTTTTTTTATTGTTTACAGTGTGAACTTTGGGTTAATTAAGAACTCTTAACAGAAAAGTTTCGAGCTCTATAAATAAGGAAATTGAAAACGAAGTGAGAATTTTTCCCAAATACAATTCAAATACCAGTAATCAAAAATTCGAATTATTAACCTTGAAAAATAACTTTAAGGACAATGTTTCCACACTTGGGGGTGTTGATCTGTTGTGCGATTTTACTTTAGCTTGTCAAACAAAATTTTCATTCTGAAGAAATTGGATAAAAAATACTATCAAAGTGAAAAATATAAAAACACCATGCTAAAAAAAAAAAAAAATTTTAAAATAGATTTTTTGAATTGAAAATTTTAAGAAAATAAATATCTTTTAAGGGATTTCCAAGGACAATTTCCAATTTGCAAAATTTAAAATTTGTAAAAAGATCTGTAAAAAATTATTTGGAACAACTCCAAGAATTGTTTTGTGTTTTTTTGGATGTTGAAATCAAAAATATGAAATATGAAAATTATAATTTATCATGATCTGGGATTAAGGAGGAAATTGTGAAAATTGTTGGGACTGTGAAAATTTTATCATTTGTCTGTAAAAGAAATTCACAGTGTATTAATTTAATGGAGATTAACAAACTCTTTTAACAACTTTTTTTTTTGAAAATTTCGCCTTTATTGATTTGAATAATATGAAATGTTGAAGATCTTGACTTTCACTTCAAGGCTAATTTTTTTCTACAATCTAAAACTTGGCACTTTACCGAAAATTTCGCTCACGAAATAGAAAAAGAAATTGACAAAATAGAAATCCAAAACGAAAGAAAAAAAGAAATTTATTTGTTTGAAAGATACATTTACGATTCAAAAAGAGTAAATAAAAAAATGTAAAATTAAAGAAATATAAGCAAACAAAAATCAAAAGAAGCAAAAAGGTAGAAGTAAAATTACATTAAAATTTTTTTACAAGTGCTTATTGTGGTTTTTTTGTTCGTTTGGGATCTATCATTGTTCTTTTGTGTTTGAGTGTTTTTTATTAAATTGTTAAACAGTGTCTTCGCTTTTTGACTTGAAGGGAGGATGTGTCCCCTTATAATTAAAAATCTAAGAAGGTTTGTTGTGAGTTTCTTTTCTTTTAATACTTTTTTTCGTTGTTTCATTTCGTTTTGTTGAACGAGCCTTCTTAATTGGGTCAGCTGGTGTTTCATTTGTTCTTTTTCAGAAATCAGTATTTGCACTCGGTTGGCTAGTTGGCTGTGCTTTTCAAAAATCTGATCAAATTTGGACTCCAATTTTGTGATTTCTTGCTGTGTTTTGGTATTTGTCCCAATATTTTGTCTTTTGGCAAGTCTTCTTTGTTTGAAAGGATGTGGGTTATTGTTTGCTGTTTTCGTTAAGATTGTTGTTGTTTGTGGACAAATTTCAGAATCCGCTTCAGAAAACGATCTTTTTCTCATGTTTTTTGTTAAAAGATCTTGTTGATCCATTTTAAAGGGATTTTGGTGAATTTTTGGAAATTGTTTGTTTATGATAAAATATTGTATTTTTTGTGAGTTGTCCAATAAGTAGTGTGAATGAAGCAAGGAGTTGAATTGCTCTGTGTTGGGTTTAAAACAAAATTAGTTCTTTCTTTGTGATAGCTATTAATCTTTTAAATCCAAAACAATAAAAAAAAAAAAGAATAAAAAATGTTAAAAATACGTGGATAGAAAAAAAATTGAAATTTCGTTTACAATTGGAATTTTTCAGAGTTTTTGTGGTTTTTGTTTGAGGAATTATTGAAAGCCTTTGTTTAAATAACTAATTAACAGTAATTAAATAGAGCTGACAGTAAAACTCTAACTAAAAATTTTTTTGATTATTTTAATACTGAGAGTATTAATTTTTTTTACTCTTTTGAAGATTCACAAAGCTTTTTATATTGGTGTTTGAATAATAAAAAGGATAAAATTTGAAATTCATTTTTGAGTTTTTTTTTTTTTTTTCAAAATTAGAGTATTCAGTCAAATTTGAAATCTATGATCTCTATTTACTCAGGTTGTAATTTTTATTCTCTGTGTCAAGTGATATGAGGGTAACTAAAGAAATAGAATTTTGAGGTGATGAAAAGATAGTCATACATAATTTTCTTCTTCATGAGAAAACAAATTATCATGATTAAAATATTGTCTCAAGAGTAAATAAGGAATCAAAGTTCAGTCTCTTAAAATATCATTTCTAATTAAATTTTGAAGATATTAGGTTTTTTCATCAAAAAGTTTGTTTAATATTTGTAATAGTGAAAAATATCATACATGAGAATGATTCCTGACAGAATTTTCCAGTGTGAATATTCGGACAATTGATGTGTAATTACTAAATATTTTCAAATCAAATCATTTTATTTAAAAATCAAATTGTTAAAATTATAACTCACCCACTTATTAGAGTGATAGTTAATTAAATTAAATTGGTTCGAAACTCCCTTCAATCAATCAAAAATCAAGAATAAAAATTATCATTTTCCAAACTCTTATGTCAACGTATATAAAACTTTATTTTTTTTAAAAATAAAGTTGATCTACTTATTCTATCAAACATTAAAATGAATATTCTATAGATAACTTACTTGTATGAACTTTTAATAGGTTTATTAATAGTCTCATAAAAAATTTTGTTGTTTATAACAAGGATTTAATTGAAAATAAAAGATATTCCACTTATTTCCTATTTTTTCTTCAAAGATTAATTAAATAAAAATAATTCTTGATGGAAAATATTTTTGGTTCAACTTTAAAAAAAAACATTTTTACTTGAAAATCATAAAAATTTTTAATCAATTTGAAATCCTGCAAATAAATCATGAATTTACCAAAAACATCCAATGTAAACTCCATATAGACCAAATGTGTTAAGCCAAAAATGAAAAAGTCACTTTTGTTATAAGAATAAACCAACATAAGATTGTTTAGAAATTAAACGTATTATAAACCTTGGATTGGAGTTGGTATTCATCAATGAAATACCTGAACAAACCATAAATTTCAAAAAAAAAAAATGTTAAAAAAATTGTTTTGAGCTTCTTTCATTGGAACGTTGTTCAAAAATTTCTCTATTTCTTTGGAAAATTAAAATTGTTTACAATAAAATTTTATTAATTGTAAATGTTAATCATTTTGAAAGGAATTACAAAGCCTCAATTTTCTTAATGTTAATTTGGAGTTTCAAAGGTTTTTTTTTTTTTTTCAAATTGACTTTTTAAAAAAAATAAAATGAAAAAGAAAATAAACAATAAAAATAAAAAAGTAAAAAAAAGAAAAAAAAAAAAAAAAAAAAAAAAGAATTAAAGGAAATTTGAAAAAATGATCAGATATAAAAATTGAAAATTTATTTTAGAAGAATAATGAAATTAACTCATGGAACATGTTCAATTTCTTCAATAAAACTGCTCCCCTTTGACTGAAAAAGAGTTTATTTAAAATATTATTCTCTAGAAAAAAATCTTATTGTTCCGTTTTCCAATTTATAATAAGTCTTTTATCTTCAATTATTTTTTTAAAAAGCAATTAACAACTTGGAAAAATAATCTTTTTTTTTTTATAAAAAGGCCCCAAAATTTTCAAATTAAAAATATCAAAAATAAAAATATAAAAAAATGTGATTAATACAATTACAATTTGATTAATTTATTGTGATAATAAAAGATTATTTTTTATTTTTTTTATTTTTATTTGGTTTTTTTTTTTTTTTCATTTTTGAATTAGTATTTTTTTTATTTATTTTTTTATCGTTTTTCGTTTGAGGAATATCTTCAGTTGGATAACCACGTACCAATCTACAAACGGAAGTATTTATCATTAGATTATGTCTATTAAATCCTAAAACCGCAATATAATATTGTTCTGTAATATTTTCAACAATTAAATTATCAAACAAAAAGATTTTTTTCCCAAAATGCATTTCCCTAAAATACATTTCAAGAGTTATCGAATTCTTTTCTTTCAAAGGAAGCCAAATATTTTTTTGTTGATAAAACCAAGTTGATCTATTTAAAAAATTAAATTATTTAAATAAAGGTAAAAAAAAAAGAAAGAAAAGAAAAGAAATGATATTATTAGAATTTTTACCTAACGTTATATTGATATTATTATTATTCATTCTATTATGTTTTATAGAAATATTATTACCAAATATAGAATAATATTTACTTATTTCATATGGTTCTATTTTGAATTTTTTTTTTTTTGATCAATTTTAAACAAGAGTTTTGAAATTTTATTTTGTTTTCTAAAAATTGATATAATGTTTTTTAATATAAGGAGGGAATGAATTTTTTTTTAAATTTTATTTTAATGAATATAAACACTTTTATTCGATCGAAATAAAGTTTAGTTAAACTCTTGAAACACAATTTAAGTTCCATAACCCACTAATCATTTGCTAAAAAATTGAAAAAAATAAAAAAAATTTTAATTTTTTTATTTTTAAGTTTCACAAACAAAAATTATTTAATGATCAGAACAAAGGTGAGGTGAATATAACTTGTTTTTTCTTGAGAAATGTAATAAATTCAATAATAATTTTATTTTTTTTTAGACAATAAATTTAATTCAAACTCTTTTAAAAATACAACCCCCCTTTTTTCCACATCAAGAGGAATACACACCACCAAATCAAAATAAAAAACTAAATGGAAATTAAAATATTCTTTCAATTGTGATGAGAAATTGTATATGTCATTTTTCTGGTAAAATTAGTAATTGTCAAAATTGCTAAAATTACAAAATTGGTCAAATTATCTTTTTTTTTTAAAAGTGCAATCCTATTGAAATGTATTGGCTGTAGTATTTTAAAACACTCACCTGGATAGGCTAGGTATGTTAGAGGAGAGTTTGACCGCTTGGATAGTATGTTAGGATATTTTGTCTAGGATTTTCTAAAAAACAATAATTAAGTAAGGAATAGAATCTCTATCACTTGCTTTAATGTGTAAAAAAATTTTTCCTAAACTTCGATGGTTAAATCCCTGTTTTAGAACAAAATTTTAAAAACATTTAATATTGATGATTTGAAAAATTTTGGATTTTGGATTGTTTAATTCATTAAATACTCCTAATCAGAAAATGATCTATTTTATTTTTACTCTCGAACCCATTAATAACTCTTAAAATATTTCATATCAATGTAATAAATCAAGACACACATTAAAAACACGAAAAAAAAACTATTTGGCCAATTTTGAAATTTGACCAATTTTGACAATTAATAATAAACTCTGTTTCAGTCAAAGGGGTATCCAAAAAAAAACATTTTTTTCAAATATCAATTATTTTATATAATTGACCTTTGAAGAAAAAATAAGAAATAAGCAGAATAATACACATCAAAGAATTGTTGGTATATGTCTGAAAGAAAACTAATTAATCAATATATTTTCTCAAAAATTTCAAAACTCAAATGTTTAGTTCACCTATTGAGAAAAACAACAATGTTTGTTTTGAACTTCTACTGGTATTTGAATAATAAATAGGAAACAATTTTCACTTCATTTTCCATACTTTTCTTTTTCAAATCAAGTCCCCAAAAGAAGTTTGTTGGTATTTGTGGTCTCCATTTGAAAAAGGAAATGAAAATGAAGTTAAAAATTTTCACATTTATTAAACAAATATCAGGATCAAAGATTGAATAGAATTGCAATAGAAATCAATATGATTTATCAACAATCATTTCCATCGTTTCAATAACCATTAGAATAACACATTTTTACCAAGTGACGATTGATCTTGTAATAAAAAAAAATTTTGCTTATAGATTTAAAAAAAGAAACAGGGCAGTTAAAAAACAAAAATGTGAAAAAATGATTTCAGTTTTGAAATTTCCAAAATAAAATTTTATCTTCTAATATACATTCAAACGCTTTAAAAACGTGCAATTCATCTATTACAACTGGACCTAGTTTACTGGAAAATAGTTTATTTACAAAAAAATTGAATATAATATTCTATTAAAAGATGAATTTGTCTCATCTTTAAATAAAAATTAAAGTTTTATAAAAAAAATTAATAAAAAAAATTTACCTTGTAATGGGATAATTATGGTCATTAATTGATAATATCATTGAGTCAAAATTTACGACATGTGCTTTATCTAATTTTATACCCGAAGATAATTTATTATGATGTTTATTTAGAAAATGCTTTAAATAATAATAATAATGTATTTCCAAATCTTCATTAAGATTATGTGATAATTTGACCCATTTTCTTTTCTGTTCCGGTATATATTTATACCAAACAGCTTTTAGATTATCCTTTTTGAACGAGGCAATACCCCTTTTAATCCAAATTTTTTGCTGTGTTAAATAACACGAATAAACTTGGGTAAGACGATTTTCTTTCAGGTGAATAGATTGGAAAGTATTCAAACACGAATTTATATAAGATTGGAATATTAATTGAAGTTTTTGATAATTTATTTTTTTAATGTATGTATTCTTTTTTTTATAATCATTAATTTCCTTTTTTAAAAATTGCTTTTCATTTTTTAAATCTCCAAAAATTGATTCGAAATTGTCTTGATTATTATTTTGTTGATTTTCTTGGATTTGAAAATGTCCATTTTTTTTATCCAAATCAAATAAAAAAAAATTTTCATCAGAAAACCATTGTAAATTGTTTTTATAAACACTATTTTCAATCCCCATAATTAACGCAGTTGGTGTTTGGATATTTGCTACTAGTTTTTCAGGTGTAAATGAGATCAACGGAAACTATTTTTTGAGATACAAATAAAAAATTACAAAAAAAAAAAAAAGGAAAAATTTAATAATCAGAAAAAGATAAAAAAAATTATAATCAACTTATAAAAATTTATCAAATTATTATGAATTTTGATTATGGTACGTTGAGTTGTATAAAAAAACATTATTTTTTATATTAAGTGACGAGGGTTAAATTGGGAACTATTGAGCTTACATAAAAATAGGTTTTTTTGAAAATTGATCGTTGGATTTCAGTTATATTTACTGTTTATGTTTATCAAATGTCTTAGGTAGGATATTTTTTTATTAAACCCCTTTCCAAAAATTTGGACACACCCAAAATCAAAAATAGGCAAAAAAAAAAAACCAATTGATTGTATTTTTCCAAACGTAATATAAAAACACATTTAAGTAAACCTAGTATTAATGATTTTAATAAGTAATCATTTTAATCCAAATAAAAGAAAAAAATATAAAATGAAAAAATAAAAACCAGTGTGTCCAAAATAATAAAACGAACTGAACAAAAAATGTATTGGTAAATTTGTTGAAATTTCACCAACAATTGTTGATTGATCAAATGATAAGAACCATCTACCAATTTTATGCGGTTTTTCTATTTAACAAACTCAACACTAACCTTCTATCAACCATTGAAAAAAAAAAATTCAGATCTAACGAAACAGATTAGGTAATTAGGAAAAAAATGAAATGAAAACAAAACAAAAAAGACAAAAAATGAAATAGTTTGTAAAATAAAAATTCTTTCCAAATTGAATTTAAAGTGCAGTACTGATGTTCTTTCAACTATTTAAACTGTGTCAAAATTTTTGGAATATAGTTTATTTTATTTTATTTATTTTTATCATATTTAATTTGTTTATGCAAATGATATTATTATTGTATTTTAATATTTTAATTTTTTTTTTTTTTTCTTCTTCTATCCCCTCTCTCTTATTTTAATAAATTTTCTTTAATTACTCCTTATTCTCAATAAATAAATAAATGTTATTTATTTTTTCAAGAACTTTTTTTTTTAGTTTTTATGTTTTTGTTTGAATTTCCAATCATTTTTCTTTTTTAAATCACTCTGATCTCGCTTTGTTATAGGTTAGAAATTTTCAGAAAAGGTAAGATAACATAATGATTTTTTGGGATTTATTCAATATCTGAAAAAAATAAAGCGATTGCTTTATTATTGAATAAGTGTCAATTACACTCTAGAGGTATTTATACTTAAATTTATGAAATGAAATTTAGGTGTAAAATAATATATTCCACGATTATTAATTAATGAAAATAATTTTAAACTGTTCTGACTAAAAATTAATTCATTGAGATTTAATTTCTTTATTTTTATTTTGAAATATTAAGCTCTCGTTTTCACAGGAAGGACACACATACACAAAATGATATAAAAAAAAAAGTTATTAAGGATAATATTATATTTATATATTTCAATAAAACCTGATAATATTATAATTCAATTCTATATAAAACAATTTTTGTTATTAAAATTGATTTTGTATCAAAGAAAAAAAAATTAATTATGAAATTAACAACGATGGTTGCAAATAAAAAATAAAAAAATTAAAATATTTTCTGTGAAAAAAATAGTAAATTTTACAACTAAAAAATTCACAAGTGTAAATATGGAATGTTGTAAAAAATATAAGTTTTTACAATTTAAGAGATAAACAAAGATTTCCATGCATTTATCCATTTTTTGGTAATAGTAAACGAAACCTCCCGTTTTAATTTTTGATCCCAAAGGGATTTTCAATATAAAATCATTTTGTAAATACCAATACTTTTTTTGAAAAATGATTTTTTTTTAAAAATTGAAAGATTGGTATTTACCAAACAATTTTTTGATACAAATTATTATTAGTCTATTAAAATAAAACAGATATTATATTTTCTATTACCAAAAATTGGATAAATACATTGAACTCTTTGTTTATCTCTTAAATTGTAAAAACTTATATTTTTTACAGCATTCATATTTACACATGTTTTGGATAAAAAAATTTTTTTTTCAATCATTATGATTTATTTTATATTTATTTAATTTAATTTTTAAAGAGTAATTTTGAAATTAAATTTGAATTTTTTTCTTACGATTTAGTAAATTTGTTTATTTTAATAATATAAACTCTTTTTCAAAAATTGTGACTCACCTGAACTAATAATTTGAAAAAAAAATTTATCCTTTAGTATTCAAGAACAATTAATAACTAAATATGATTTGTAATTCACTTTTAAGTCATTTTAAATCTATAAAAGCCTGATATATTAAAAATTAAAAAAAATAAAACCAAAAACTAAAAAAAAGTGAGTCACAATTTTTGAAATGAGCATTACCGATTTTTTATTACTGAACTTTCACTGAAAAAAAGTTGAACAACAATATTTTTTATGAATAATTAAATCCATTTTCAAAGACTTTACATAGTCTCAATTTTCTTAGTGATTATTTGTCTTTTCGAAGATCTCTTTTTTTTTCCACATGATCTTTTAAAAAAAAAAAAAAAAAAAAAAAAAAAAAAAAAAAAAAAAAAAAAAAAAAGAAAAACAAAAGAAAAACAAAAATTTGAAAAAGCAAAACTAAAATTTGAAAAATTAGAAAAAATGATTCTGATCCAAAAATTTGAAAATAATTTTTGTTAAGTATACTGGAATAAACCCTCAAAACAACTCTATTAACATTATAAAGTGAGTCAAAATTTATGAAAAATAGTTTAGTTTTCAGAAACTAATAATATCCGGATCATTGTTAATCGTTGATTCATCATAAAAACAGAATTAAAAATTATTTAGATCATTAATTTTTTTCTGTTTTTTTCAATGTTTAGATCTAAATTTTAATTGTTAATACTTCTTTAATCTAACAAAATAACCAAAAATACTATTTTTTGTTTTGTTATTAATGGTTTATTTTTAAACTTTTTGTATATCTTGTGTTCAATATTGAAGAAAAAGAAGAAATATATTTACCAAAAGTTTTAATTTTAAATTTAATTATTTTTTTATTACATATCATTTTTTTTTTAAGATCCAAGACTTTTATCTCTGAATTGATCACAAATATTCTTGAACTCCCCAAAAAAAAATTACAATTAATTTTCTTTTTAACAATAAACAAGTATTTTTGGTTAAAAAAATGTAAACTACTTTCGAAAAATAAGGGCCCAGTTTTTCAAATTATACTCACTAAAATAATTATATGAGGAACCCTGTAAATAATCATCAATAAACTAGAAGTTGATGGATAATCATCAGAAGATTAAATACTAACAAGGTGTCTTCTTTAAAAAATTTTTATACGTTGATAGAAATCTATTTCATTTTTTGTACAAAAATTTGGCTAAAAAAAATCATCCAAAATTTTACAACATCTGGATATTATCGAATTTTTTTTTCGGTTGTAAGAGTAATTTGATTGAGAATTAAATTGAAATTTTTCATCATGTAAAAATATTAAATGTAAATCAGTGAAGAAAAATTAACATCTGAAACTATTTGATTGAAGAAACTAACAAACAAAAAAAAATCAAATTGTCATCTGATTGTTTGAAAATTTTTTTTTATTTTCTTCCAATTTTTCAGTCAAAAGTTTGGTTAGTAAATTATGAAGTAGAAAATTTTATTTAAATTACATCATTAATCAACTGCCCAACATCATATTGAAATCCAATGATTCTAGAACGAGATCTCGAAATTTGGGCCCCTATTTTTTGAATTTAGTTTATTTTATCAAGTATGAAAAAGTGATATTTTACCCCTATTTAAACTTTTACTCGAAAATTAATTTATTTTTAATTTTAAATTATAATTAACTCAGAAATCACAGAAACCTAAAATCTTCAAGTTTACAATAATTTCAAAGTTTATCTTTTTGTATAAACCTTGTATAACAAATTTAAAATCATAATCACCTAAAGTAGCTGAATTGACTTATGAGAAATAAAAATCAAATAAGTTATTTAAAATTTGAGTTTATGTGATTGTTAAAAAAGAAATGAAAAGATTCTTGTAATTCTTTTGAAATTTTAGAAAAACAGATCTTGAAAGTTTTTTTTTTTTATTGTTTATTTTGTTGGGCTTTGTTAAGTTAACTTGTTAAGAGAATGACAAAAAAAAATTTGTTTTAAAAATTTTCTTTTTTTTTTGAAAGTTGGGTTTGTAAATTTCCATCATCTTGTTCAAATAATGACTATAAATTATTTTTTCTTTTTTAGACTTAAAGACCTAGTACTAGTATAAAAGGAAAAAATGCCATTCATTTTATTTTTTTTTAAATTAACTTTTTTGGAATATCTTTAAGTTAATAGTTTTGAACCAAGTGTTTGGCTAGGTTTGAATAGTAATCGTTTTTATATTCGGTCAACCCTTTTTTCATGGAGTTTTTGAAAAGGAGATTGAAAAAAAAATAACTAAAAAAAAATGGAAATTTTTTGCTTTTATACAGGGATTAGGGTTTTAATGATATTTTTCTAAAACTGAAAACTTTTTTAAAGATGATTTTTTGTAAGATCTGAATTTCTTTCTAAATTTAGTGATCTAATTCAAGTTAATTTTTGATTGTTTTTTGTTGAATTTTCTCCTAAAAGCGAATTTAAACTTTCTAATACAATTTTTATTGGATTTTGAACAAAAAGAAACAGATAAATTTGATAAAATATCAAAAATGGGATTCTAAATTTTTCGCATTTTTTTGCTATTTCATGTTTGAAAATATGAAAATTCTACTTTGAGGTTACTCATCATATTTTTACTTTAGTAAAGCTCTTTTTTAAAATTAACCTACGATTTATTATATTTTATTTTATATGGTAAAACCAAAGATAGGATGCATTGAAACAAGAAATTGTTAAGGAATTCAATTTTTGATTTACTTTTGGAAAAAAAGTTTCTAAAAAGGAAAAATAGCATTGATTTTAAAAGTATCCTTCTCAATAATAAAAATCAAGTGGGCTTAATTATATTTCGCTTTAGGCAATTTTCTGAATTCTTTTTGGTTCTAATGAGAATTTTTTTGAAAAATAAATCCCCAAATAGGTCAATTCATTTCGTTTTCAAAATTTGTAAAATATATAGATATAACGTTTTTTTAAAAAATCCACCTATTTTCACACATTTCTAAAATTAACAACAATATTATTGAGATTGGTAATGAATATTATATTAAAGTGGTAAATGCATACAAAAGGTGCATTTTTCAATAAATATTATTCCCAAAAATTTCTATAAATGATCAAATCTTCTTTAAAAAGGCTATATTCTCATTAAGGTCATATAATGAAATAAATTTGTTTTTTGGAATTTTAGATCAAACTCAATTTTTTATTATTTTTATTTTTAGGTGATGAAACCACCTTTAATTGAATTGGAACATAAAAAAACGAGTATTTAGTGATAAAAAAAAACAATTTAAAGCCTAAATATTGAAATAAAAGAAAAATAAGATGTATAGATGAAGAAAAGGAAAAAAATGAAAATGAAAACTTACCTCCCATTTAAAAGGTTTTATAAGTTCAATAAGCAAATGTATAAAATTAGAGAGTTTGTTTTGGCTATTGGATAATATTATCAATTTAGTTTCAGTAAAAATACAAGTAAAAATAAATGACAACTTATCACCCCCAATATTTATTAGCGATTGAAGAGAAGACTAAAGAAAGAAAGTAATAAAGAAAAAACAAAAAAGAAAAAAATAATGAGAGAAGAATGTTTATGAAATATTGAATTCATAGCAAAAAATATTTATTTTTTTTTATTAAAAGATTTATTTTTAAATTATTTGAATTTTTTCAGTTAAATACTATGAATAAAATAAATATATGTACCGAAAGGTTTAATGTTAAATTTAATTTGTTTTTCAGTATTTCATTTTTTGTTTTAAAGGTCAAAGACTTTTATCTATTTCATTTAAATAATATCTTCTTAACCCCCCCCCAAAAAAATAAAAAAAAAAAAATTAGCTATAATTTTATTTTTAACATTAAAAAAGTATTTTTGGTTAAAAAAATGAATTTTATCAAGTATGAAAAAGCGATATTTTGATTATTTATACTTTTTACATTTTCAAAATTTACCCTACTAAGTTGTTTGGGTTCCTTAGGTTCCTTCGGATCCCCCTCTTATTATTTTTTAGGTATTTGGATGAGGTAAAAGGAATAAAAAATCATTATAAGAATTGGAAGACTTGGTAATGAATAACCTAACCAAACTTGTTCATGATCAGATCTTAAAAGAATTGAGCTGGGCTTCGGCTACTGAACTGAATCCAGCAACTGAAACCAATCAAAGTGAACCCAATTGGACATTCCATATATCTGTCAATTTGTTACTTGTCCTGTGTTTTTACTGTCGAATTGGTTTATTTTACTGGGATTCTGCGAAAACAAGATTTGGGAAACTTGTAAAAAAAAAAAAATAAAAAATAAAAAAAAAAAAAAGCAAATAAACTCAAAAGAAAATTTGGAAAACCAATTCTGATTCTCAAAAACTCAGAACTTTATAGATTCAACCTCATCTATAAAATTCTAAATTTAAGCTTAATCAAGTAACTTATTTCATTTGATCATTAGTTGTCCAAATATTTATATGTCTTTATTAAAACAAACTATGGTGATGATCCAAAAAAATTCGACAAAAAGGGAAACAACTACCAACCCATTCAACACTTGTGGTACAAAAAAACTTTTCAATCAAGTTTTCACTTTTTTTTTTTACTATTTTTTTACTCTCTTTAATTACAGAAAACTTAATTGAGTTTAAAATACTTCTAATGACTGTAATTAAAAGGTTCTTTTGACTACTCTTTGAATTAGGAGTCACAAATTTAGTCACTTCAAAACTCTCTCTTTAACAGATTAAGAACTCTTGTACACTTAGCCCTTACCAAAAAAGCCCACTCTCTTCCATTCCTTGCTTTTCTTTTACTTTTTCCTGTCTTTGTTTAGAAAAAGTTTGTTTTCTTTTCATTTTTTAAAGAAAAGATATTCAATGGGCTATAATCTTGCCTACATTAAATCTTTGATTAAAAACTCCAAAATCAAGTTTCAAGTTTAAGGAAGTGCCGTAGAGTGCCGTGGATTTTCCAGAACTCAAAAGAATGGAGAAAAATCATAAGATTATACCCTATTCTTTTCTTTTAAAATTCTGGAAAAGCTAACGGCATTTTTTTTTTTTTTTTTTGAAATAACAGAAAATTTTAATAAATTTTCGGTTTATTTCAAAAAGTAAAAAAAACCTAAAAAAAATCTATTGATTTTCCACATGAATAGAAAACTTATAAAATTCTAACAAAAATCGATTGATTTTCCGCATAAACAGAAAACTCAAGTAAACCTAGAGGTGATTTTTCAGAATTTTAAAAGAAAAGAGTAAAATCTTTGATTTTTCTCAATCCGTTTAAATTCTGGAAAAGCTAAGGACAGTTTTTTTTTAATTCTGTTTAATTACCTCTCTTCAAAAATAAATAAACAAATAAATAGAAAAAGTGATATTTTGCCGTAATTAATAATTTTACTGGGAAATTAATTTAATTTCAATCCCAACCTAAAATATTTAGGTTTGCATTATTTTAAAATTTATCATTCCGAAGACATCTTTTATAACTAATTTTAATTTTAGTAAAAAACCAAAATGTATGAATTCACACATGAGAAATAAAAATCAAAAGGTTATCATAATTAAAGATAAATTTTTTTGTGATTTTCTTTTTCAAAAATCATTAAAATAAAAGCCATTTCCAATAAAGTGGGATAAATTTATTTAATATATCTTTATTAAACATAATCGTATCAATACTATTTAAATATCCAAAATTTTTATTCATCATTTATTCGTGCCTTCTGAATAATTCAATTCAATTTGTTTGTTTCTAGGATATTTTTATATAATGAGAATATTAACTTTTCTGATCTCAATTTTATATGATATTTGTTTGATGTTTGAATTAGTGTTTATTATTTTCTTTTTGATCGAAAAAATCGTTTTCATAACTTTTATAATCTCAACAAAATTTCAAATAGAGAAGAAAAAACTTTTAGCTGTATTTTATTGTTTAAAAAACTGTTCTATATCCTGATCATATTGAACTTTTTTTGGAGAAAACAATACCTGGCCAATTTCAATAAAAAAAAGTTCAATTATTTTTTTCATTTTTTGGAAATATTTCAGTGAACATATTTTTAAAACACAAAAAATTGATCTTCTGATTCAATCATTATTAATATATCACTTAATTTGGTAATTAGCAATTTAAGAAGAACCCCACGAATAATGAAAATTTTATATGGAATATTAAAAAAATTTTCCACTTTTTTGGAAATACCTCGTATGATAACAAAAGAATTCTGGCCTTAATTTGAGTTTTTGGAATCTAAAATGAAATTTTTCTGATTTATTTGTTGTTTGCAGCTGTTCCAATCACACTGGTGAAAGTATAGCCCATGAAGATTGATTGTCTATTATAAAATTGTTATTTGATGAAAAAGAAAATACAATTTCTATTTCGATCATAACAACTTCAAAAAAGTTCAATTTCCATTTCTTGTACTTCGTCATAAGATTTTTTTTTGTTTTTTCAAAAAAAAAAAACAAAAATTAAATTTCAAAAGAAAAGAAATCACGGAAACTTGAAAATGTTTTTCAGTCATTCTTTTTAAATTGTTTCAACTTGAGATTTTCACAATTTATGTAAATTGAAGATCTAAACTAAAATTCAAAATTTCCCACGCAGTTAAAACGCTTCAAAGAATTACAATAATACAATTACATTCAAATTGGAAATAATTTTGATTTTTTTAAAAATATGAAAATCATTTTTTCATCTTTTAGTTTTTGTTTTCATTTCATTGTCTGAATTACGTAACCTTGTTTAGTTGGATCAAAATTATTTTTCAAAGATTGATATTATGTAAAAGTTGGGTTGTACAAAATAGAAGAACTCAAATAAAATTAGTCAATGGTATCTAACCATTTGATCGATCAATAATTCCTAATAAGAATTTAAACAAATTTATCAATGTATTATTTTGTTTTGCTCTCTCCAAAAATTTTAATACACCGATAATTTATTAGTATTAATAATTATTTATTTTTTTTTTTGTGAGTATTGTAATTTATAAACAAGTGTTAACATTTCAATTAGTGAATGGTTCTAATTTGGTATTTCTTCGGGAAGTTATTAGATAAGATTTTTTTTAAAATAATTGAATTTTTGTGGGTTAAAAATTTTGAATTGGGATTTACATTAATGTATGATTTTTTGATGAATTATTTTGTAAATGAGAAAAACAAAAAAATTGGAGACATAAATTTTTTTCTGCTATACCCCAAAATTCAGGATTTATCAGAAACTTTCATAACCAATTTAACAGTTTGTCGTTACAAAAAAATCGCACATTTATTTCAATGCAGTTAAATTATATCAGAATATTTCATAATAATTGTTTGAGATAATATTTCTGTGTTTTTTTTCTTAAGGGATTAGCGTTTACCAAGGAGAAGCCTAAGATCAAAGTATTTTGTTATTGAGTGTAGAACCACATTAGTGCTCCATTGTTTGAATGTCTCTAAAAAATTCAA
Source organism: Anaeramoeba flamelloides (assembly GCA_027625915.1). NCBI lineage: Eukaryota > Anaeramoebidae > Anaeramoeba > Anaeramoeba flamelloides. Next base: position 9,365,473 of record JANTQA010000012.1, read on the forward strand.
TTCCAAAAATCATACCAAAAGATTGATCCTCGTCAATTAAAAATGATCCTATTACAGTGATCAAAATTATAGAATTTCGGAACAAAATTAAGATCTTTTCAGTAAAATTTAAAGGTCAAATAATCAATTTTCAGACTACAAAGTTGCCAAATATCCTTCTTAAATTTGCTGTGAAATTTAGATTAGTTGCTAAAAAATTCATTTTTTTCAAAAAATTAAATAATTAACTAATAGATTTTTTTGAAAAATTATTTTCTGAAATATTGGAAATGTATTGATGTTCCAATTATATTTTTATAAAAAGGAAACAAAACTATTCAGTCTCTGGGTTTTTATGTTTATGGTTGCTGAGTAAAACTTGAAATTAAAAAATTAAAAAAATAGTTACTTTGGGAAGTTCTAAAGATGAATTTTTAAATCTCGGAATACTAGTATTTTGAGTTTCACTTTTTAGATTTGAATAGGAATTAAAAAAAAAATTCCAAAATGAAAATTTTTAATTGTGATCCTTAGTAAAAAATGTAATAATTTATTGTGCAATAAGATTTATAATAGATTTTTTAGAACTATTTGGTCCATGTTGCACTAATATCATTTGTAAACAATTACAACATACTCTGATTACATAGAAAGCTATGCTGACGTTAATCCCTTAAAATGAATTATATTTATTGAAATAAAGATCTTTACTACTATTTTAAAAAAGAAATTGTTTTAAATCCAGGAAAAAAACAATAATAATCTGAAAAACAACAGTAAATTGAAAGATCTGAATAAAAACTCTTTCATTTGTTGTTAAAACATTGGAATAAACTCTTTTACCAACAAAAGGGTACACCTCTCAAATCATCAATACCATCAAATTTGATTGTTAATAAGATAATTACTTATTGGCGATTTTCTTTTAATTATTCATTTTTTCATTTTTTGCTTTTTTTATTTTTGGATATTGAACAGTCGGAAAATGAAAAGGCAAGATAAAAAGAAACCAATTTGGAAATAATCTACCAGTGTATAAATGGAAACAGTTTAAGTTTGATTTCGAATGAGTTAGATCTATGAATTAAGAAAGACCATTATTGGATTGATGTATAGAACAAAGAAAAGAGAAAAAAAGAAAAAAACAATTCTAACAAAATAACCAGATGAATTTCTGCTTTCTCTTTAAAATGAAACTTTCAAGAACAAAAGTTTGAGGTGTAAAGAATTATCAATAAAACGTCGAGAACTTTTCTCAATTCGCATGGTTCAAAGGTTGTTATTGATTTGATCATTTTTTTTCTTTACAATTTCCAAAACGAGATTTCTCATTTCAAAGAAAAGGTCACATCAAATTTTAAAATATTGAATTTTAATTTTTATTGTTTTGTTTTAATGAATTTTAAAGATACAGTTGAGTGTTTTTTTTTATGTTTTAAAGCGTTTATTAGATTTTAGAATGGTAATACAATTAATTTGATTCAAATATAAATAATTCTTGGAATTTTTTATGTCCTTTTATTTGAAAAAGAGTTTAGATTTTAAAGGAATAATTTATTTCAATCTGTTTAATACAAAATGAAATATATTTTTAAGGGTATAGTCATTTACCTTGGATTTGCCCCATACTCAAGAGGTGACTTGAAACCATAAAATGGTATTGTGAAATTGCCCTTCTTTTGATTGGCAAAAAAAAAAATAATAATAAAAAAATTTCAAGAGTATCTCATTGACAAAAAATTCAATTAAAAAAAAAAAGTTTAAAAGCATTCTCAATGATAAAAATTCAATTCAAAAAAAAAAGTTGAAAAAGAATTTCAATTCTCACAAAAAATTCAATTTACTCAAAATAAAAGTTCCAAATAATTCTCCAAAAATTCCAAAATTTAAAGTCTCCAAAAAAAATTACTTGTTTCTTTTTTTATATTTCCAAATGTTTAAATTTCTTCAATTTAAAACAAATTGTTTTCTCCAAGTATACAATCAATTTAATTCGATTTCATCTAATTTGTGGTTAGATTGTAATTCTCTATATTTGACAAAGTAAGGATTTTGGAACATTCTTGAGAAAATAATAATTTATTTGAGAAAGGAATAAAAAGTGAAAAAAAAAAAATCTTCGAGATCTCAAAAAGCACAAAGAGTGACACTTCAAAATCAACACATTCTTTTTAAAAACGACAAATCACAACCATTCTAATTGGAAATTGAGTGTCGTTCTCTGGGGCATTTTTTCTAAAAATTTCCTCTTTTTTTGATTATTGATTTTTGGAGATTGATCACGCTTCACGTGTTGGTTAGTTTTTGATTGTTATTAAGCACTCATTAAAATTACAAATTTTTTATCCATTTCAGAAAATTATTTTTAACCATAATGACTTGACCCTTAAGTGTGCGATTTTCGCTTTGATATAGTATACAATCTTAAAGTAGAAAATCAATTTCTATTGGAGACAAATTTTCATAGTCGGATTGGGGCGCTTGTAACAACCATAACTAAAGGTATTTGTATTATTTATATTGAACATACCCAGTAGATTATTGAAAATAAAGAGATCCGACAATTCTAAAATAAATTGGAGTAATCACAAAAAAATAATTTTGTGTAGAAAGAAAATGCTTTTTCAGAATGTTCGTGTTCTTACAAAACTCTTAAAAGTTATAGTTAATCAAGAAGAAGGAAAATTTTCGACAAAGAACACTTTTCTTTTTAAATTTAAGTTAAAAAAAGACCCAAAAAAAAGAAGAAAAAAACAAGCAAAAGTAAAAAAAAAAATCCTACTCTATTTAAAAAGCTTTGCTTCGAAATCATAATGTACTCTTCTTTGTCCATAAATCTTGATGGTGGTATTATCAATTTTTTTTCTTTTTTCAAATGAGTTAAGGTAAGCTTTGAAATGTGATAAAGAAAGTGGTTGAGCATAAAAGGAGATATTTTTCTTTTCATTTCGCAATAATATAAAGCAATTTGAAAGAACTTTTGAAAGGGATACTGTGAAATGAAGACACAGGCGTCAACAGTATTTGCTTGCAGATCTTGTGTTCTTGAAACAAAGACATAGAGAAATTGTCCAGACTGGTATTGGGTTATTATGAATGATTGCGTTTCGTTTTCTTTTGTTAATATAAAATCAGATCTCTTCACGTCAGAGAAACAAAAATCTTTGAGATAGAATAATTGGGATTCATATTTTTTTTGAGTCTCTTTTCTTGGGTACGTGAAAAGTAATTGGTAGTGAGAGTCAAGGTAGTTTTTGTTTGGTTGAAAATCATAACGAATGAGAAAAAATTGTTCAAACATTATGAATGAATTGAAATCCTTTGAAAAATGATAAAAAATGATTGATTTCATCCAGTTTTTAAATTTTGGTTGTTTACAATAAATTTTCGTCAATAGATATGATCAATTGAGAAATTTTGTTCTCTCATTCATGAGATGATCATTTTTTAACTTTTTTTTCGAAAGAGAAAATTTAATTATTAATAGAATGTCAAATTATGAAATTTTAAAATTTAATAATTTCTGAAAGCCAATTACCCCTTTTTAGAAATTAAAAGTGAATCTTTTGGTAATCTAATATAAATTGAACAAAATACTTCTTTTGGTTTGACAAAAAAATAGAAAATTTTATGATTCACAAAAATCGTTTATATATTATCTTTTTCCTATTAATAAATGAATTTTTTTATAAAAGTTTCCATTATATTTTTTAAATTAATTCGTTGAAAAAACCAAAAGGTCTTACAAAATCAATTGAAAATGATATTAAGAGAGATAAAATTTAATTTCTTACTAAAATCTTCTATAATATTAAAAGCAGAATATTTCGATTTTGTGTTAATAAATAATATTTCCTTTGAGAAATTAAAATAAAAATATTCATTTATTAATTAGAAATTAATAGTTTTAACAATTTAATAACACTATTTGAAAGATCATTAAAAAAAAAAAAGTAGGGGGGGGGTAGATATTATACAAAGAGTTGATTGTAGAAATTAAATCTCTTGTTTGAAAATGTATTTTTTTTATTATAATAAACAACAAAATAAAAAATGATATATTTTTTTGAAATAATGATTAGTAAGTTTTAGTAGTATTGACGTTATTCAAAAAAAAAACAAATATTTTCTCCCATAATGTTTTTTTTTTAATTATATGATAAAGTGAATATGGTATACATAATATATTAGATTATTTTTTAATTGGGTCCTTATTCGATTTATTGAAGTATTTTTTGAAATAACTAATTGTTAATGAATACTTTTTTTATGTTTCAAAATTGAATAAATTTTCATAATATCTTATTTTGGGTTAAAACATTTCTTATTAATGTTAATAAAATATTGGTGAACGTCTCTTTCTTCTGATTCTTCTAGATATTGTTTTGAAAATAATTATTTTTGGTAATTGTTTGTATCTATGTGTTAATTTTTAAGAGTATTTTAAGTTAAAATTGTTTTTATACAGTCAGTCCCACTTTTAAGGCACAAAATTTCAACGGATTTTAAGGCACAAAAAAATCTCAAATTAAGGACAAAAATTGTAATTTTTTTTTTTTTACAATTTATTTTACTAGAATCTGAATTTTGTGCCTTTATTTGAGATTTTTTTTATGCCTTAAATTTCGTAGCAAGTTTGTGCCTTAAAAGTGGAACTGACTGTAAATAGAAAACTCAAGAAAACCTACAGCCTTTTTTTTTTTTTAATTTTAGAATTCAAAGAAAATTTTTGAAATTTTATTTTTATTTCTCAAATTAAAAAAACTTAACAACATTCCAAACTGGTATAATTCAACAACTCATTATAATTATAATTATAAATTTCTTTTTGGAATTTTTAAATTTTATAAATCCCAATGAATTTTATTGTCAATTCTTTTTTGAAGTTCATTAATTTATCCAGGGAAAGGGATAATTTTTTCAATTTATTTTTAATTTAATTTTTTTTTATTAATTGAAACCATGTTATTTTAGATTTTAAATGGTGTTTACTAAATAAGAGCTGGTATATTTTATTAGATTTTTTACATATTTTGGTGATACATGTATAAATCTATGAATTTAAAATAATTATGTTATTTTTTAATTTCATGTTTAATTATCTAACTTGTTTTATAAATTGACTTGATTTAAGAGTTTTTTATTATCAAATAACCAAGATATTTATAGGTAAATAAATCTGAAACTATTTTTTATTGAATTATTTATAAGTTTCTTTTACCGTTTTCAGATTATGTTCTAAAATTGATTATTTTTTTAATTAAAATAACCAATATTTACTATTTTATATTTTTTTTGGATAAAATATTTTATTTTAATTAGGTTTGAATCCAAACTGGATAATTTAATATTATATTTCAATCAATTTTTCATTTAAATGTTTAACATTTCATAGTATTATTCGATTAAATAATCTGAATAAAGTTGACAAAGATTAATTTTTGATATTTTTTTTTTCTAAAAAATGTGAAATAAATGCTAATACTATTGATGATTAAGGAGTCTCCTTTGAAAATAGCAAATTATTCACCTTGGTAATATCAGAATAAAGAATTTTATAAATTATTTGTAATATCTTTTTTTTTTTTTTTTTTTTTAATGTATTTTAATAATAATTTAATCAAACTATTTAATTATATCAATCATTATAATATGGGTTTTATCATTGTAATTTTCATCCTTTGACATTATCATCTTATAATACTTTAACAATTTTTGGGCTAATGTGTGTGTGTGTGTTTATATTAAACAAATTATGACCAGTGAAAAAATCCACATAAAATAAATTTAGTTTCCAAACCTTTACTTGAACAAAAAAATTTCTTAAAATTAATAAAAATAAAAATAAAAAATACAAAAAAAGGTAATTTATAATAATTTTGTATGAAACATAAATAGAGAAAAAATTATATAAGGAATTTTTAAAAAAAAGATAAAATAAGTTAAATAATAATTAATCACTCGGACTATTAGTTTTGAAAAATTAAAGAAAGAGTTTCCAATTTCAATATTTTCAGAATTTTAGAACTCACAAAATAATTCTAGGAAATAAATGGATCAACTATATGAACTACATAACTCAAAAAAAATCTTTTTTTATTTATTTTTTTCACAATACATACCTAATTTATTTTTTAAAAGTATAATAAGGTCGAATTATTTTTGGAGGTAAACTCATTAGCTTTTTAAGTGAATTTTAGATAAGTGAAGTTATATATTTATTTTTTTTAATTTTTATAAAATATATCGTTTTTTTTTTTCTTGGAGCTGGTTAATTTCTCATAATTATCTCTATGTTTAAAGAAAATTTTCACTTTTGATCCATCTTTTTTATAATCTTTATTGTAAAATTGGGCTTTAAGAAACCTAACCTTATTTATTTATTGTGTATTGTTATCGTATTTTTTCCCTCAATTACTATATTTTCTCGAAAAAAAAATATTTGTCTTTTATTTGCAGAAACAAGATAACTGGTATTGTTAATTGGAATTTTAGCAAACCGTTCCTTTTATATTTTTTTACTTGTCTAAATAAAAAATTTAAAATAAAATTATTTTAAAGGTAATGGCAACTTATTATTAAATTTCATTAATAATTCACTTTTAAATATTTCAAAAACATAAAATCATATTATTTGAAAAAATATAGAAAATAAAAAAATAAAAACAACTTTGAATAACTCATTTACAATGTGTATTACAGATTTTTATATTACAAAAAGTTCAAGGAAAAATTGTTAACAAAAAGAGTTTTTAATCATGAATATATTCATATTTTTAAAGACATTATTTATTTTTGATTTTATTTATTTTTATTGGTAATTAATTATAAAGGTCCTTTTTTTTTAAAAAAGATTTATATAAAATAAAAAAATAAAAATAATAAAAAGAAAAAAGAAAAAGTTAAAAAAAAAGAACTAAGAAATCAAAAAAAAAAAAAAAAAGATTAGGAAGTTAATAAATTATTTTGAAATAAAAATTGAAAATATATTTTGATAAGAATAGAAAAGAAAAACAAAAATTTACAAAAAAAGAAAAATTGTTTTTGATCTATAAATTGAAAATTTTTTTTATCAGGATATGATATCAAACAATCACCTCTTCTAATAACATTATAAAATGGATCTACAATTATTAAAAAGTGCAAAATTAACCATAACTCACAAATTTTCAATTTTATAGCTTTCAAGATCAAAATTTCAATTAGTTGGTTTTTAATTATTTTTTTGGTTACAATAAATCAAAAAAATAACTCTTTTATTGATTTTTTAATATTTTATTATTTTGTTTTTAATTTAACTTAAAAACAATTGAACAACTTTTTATAGAATTCTTGATAAATTTTCAAAGAATTAACTTAAAAATTAATTTTTTGGTTAAATTGATAATCAAACAAAAAGAAAATTATTTTGGTTTTTAAATTTGATAATTTTAAAAAAAAAACTGATAAAGTTTGATATTCAAGAACAATTTTCCATAATGAGAGATTTCCCACTGATTTTTTTATTAGAATATTTTTTGCTCTTTTGTTTTATAGTGATTTTTTAATATTGGCAAGATTGATACTTACAAGATAGATAAATAAATAATATTTTTTTCCAGTGTTCATTGATGATAAACCTATATTAAGAAAAATATAGGGTATTTTTTGTATTACCTCAAATACAAAGAATAATCTTTTTGAACACAACTTTGAACAAGATGTTTTACTGATTTAAAAATGAGATTAACAAAGTTTAAATATTTTATCCCGAAGCAACATCAAAATGAAGTGAGGTTTTTTATTATATTATTTTAAATAACCTACAGGTTATTGGTGATAGGTGAAGAGAATTGGTAAAAATCGGAAGAGAGAGAAATTGGTTTGTGTTTATGATCAGTTGGTTCAATTCACCTTAAAATATAAAACCCTCTTTAACTTTCATTTTTTTACGAAATCTTTCTCTTTATTAAATGAGCCGAAGAAAAAAACAACAAAAGAAACAACAAAAAGAAACCGAAGAAAAAAAAATGGGGCCTCTTGTAAAAGAAGGCGAACTTGTTTTTGGTGTTGCACATATTTATGCTTCTTGGAATGTAACTAAGATCAACTTTCTCTTTTGTTTTGATTTCTTTTTTTTATTTCTAAATTTTTGCTTTTTTTCTTGGTTTTGATCTTCTTTTTGAAATAACTTGCATAATTCTTAAAATCTGTTCAGGACACTTTTATCCATGTTACTGATCTTTCAGGCAGCGAAACAATTGCAAGAGTATCAGGTTTGGATTTGTTTTTTTTTTTTTTTTTTTTTTTTTGTTTGGTAGATTTGCCTTTTCTCTTCTCTTCCTATTTTCTTCACTTCAAATAAAAATTTTTCAAAAATAACAAACAAAGACGATCCTAAAGATTCAGTTTTTTTCTTTTTTTTTTTGATTTTAATTTGGCAAACCAAAGGTGGACAAAAAGTAAAAACCGATCGTGATGAATCTTCTCCATATGCAGCAATGCTTGCTGTCGTAGACATTATTACCCGTTGTAAGGTGTGTATTTTCAACAATAATTTCTTTCTTTTTAATTACAAAGTTCATTACCCTGCTTCTAACAAATCAATTCTTAAATTCCTTCTCACCAATCAAATACTAATTACTTCAAATCCCTAAATCTTAAATAAACAATTTTAATTCCCAAAAAGGAACTTAATATTAATGCTCTTCATATTAAAATTAGAGGAAGAGGCGGTAACAGAAGAAGAAGACCAGGTCCAGGTGGACAGGCAGCTATGCGCGCACTTGCAAGAGCAGGAATGAAAATTGGAAGAATCGAAGATGTTACACCAATCCCAACTGACGGGACTCGAAAACATGGTGGAAGAAGAGGAAGAAGACTCTAAGTGAACAATATTTTGAGATTTCCATCTCACAAAGTCCATAAATTACCATCTATTATGATCAAATACATATTTTTGGTTTTTCTAAAATTTTTTTTTTTTAAAAAAATCTTGATTTTTCAACGACAAATAAATTTTCCTCATTAAGTTTTCAAATTGTTTCCCTTTAATAATTTGAGAAATGTTATTCCAAGATTTTTAACCTTTTTTTGAATAAGTTTTTTTTTAATGTTTTTGACAATAAATACTAAATTACTGTTCTTTCAAAAGAGATAAGTCTACTAAAGACCAAACATTTTATTATTTCTAAAAGAATGATTAATGGAATATTTTTCTTTAATAGTGTTTTTTTCATTTTTTATTTGGGTTGTAATTATTGGAAAGGAGTTTATATAAAATCAAAAGTCAAAAAATCTATCAAAAGTTGTATTAAAAAATAAAATTAATAATTTTTTTTTTATTTTGAAGGTAGGGGATTAATTTCCTCTTACAGCCGTTAGGTTTTCCAGAATTTAAAAGAATTTAGTTATATCTTTGTTTTTACTCTATTCTTTTGAATTTTGGAAAACCTAAGCACTTAACGGCACTTGCTGTTAGCTTTTCATAATTTAAAATAATAGAGTAAAATCAATGTATTTTCTCTATTCATTTGAATTTGGGATATGCGGTTAGTTTTTATTTTATTTGAGAAATAAACCCAAAATCAAAAATTTTCTTTGTATTTTTCAAATAAAAAAAACTGTTGTTTTTTTTTTTCTTTGATTTTCTCTTTATTAGGAAAACCAATATATTTTACCGATAAAAGAGAAAACCTCAGGAATACCACCATTAGGTTTTTTTCAATTTTGGAAATAAACAGAAACTTTATTTAATTTTTGGTTTATTTCTGAAATTAAAAAAATCGACACTTTTTCTAATTTCTAAATTTTGGTTTAGAAATTTTAATAAAGAGTCATAATTTTCTTTATCATTGACTAATGATAAAATCAATAACGAGTCTTTATTTCGAATAATATTAAGAATATTATTCTTATTATTTTTGTTTATTTGAATTAATTCTTTTATCAAAATTTTTTGATTTTTTCAATAGGAATGGACAGTTCCTAAGAAAATGATCGATATCTTCATTTATTTCTAATCTTGAAAATTTTAAAGATTAGAATGATTTTTACATAAGCACAAAATTTTGTTTTTAATGTATTATTTTCCAAAAAATTTGAATATCTGTTTAGATGATTTGTAAGATTTCTTAATTTTAAAATTAAAGTTTAAAATACCCTTTTTAAATTATTTTTTTTTTGGATTTTTTTAAATTAAAGAAATAAAAATGTAATTTATTTAAATTTAATTTAAAATTTCTTAAATTTAAAAAGATCGTGGTTATTTTTTTCAAACTTTAAACGGATTGAGTACAATCGAAGATATTTCTCCATTCTTCTAAGATTCTGGAAAAGATAGGCAATTGAAAGTACTCTTTGGTACTTTACCACAAGTCATTTTGTTGATATTATTATTTTATCTAATAATTTTTAAATATTCTTGACCATTCAATTCAGTGTGATTTATTATTATGTTTTATCTAAAATTATTTAGATTTACCTTTAATTTTTTTAATTAATATTTTTTTTATTTTTTTTTTTTTTTGTGAAATTTTACGGATTTGTCTGAAATCTGATATTTTCAAACCCCGAAGTTTTAATTTCGTATTGATTTTATATCTAATTTTATAAATTGAAATTCGTAGTTGATCAAGTTTTTCTACAGTTTTGAAAAATATTCTAGGAGAAGATGGATTGATTTTTATAAAATTTTGTTATTTTTTTATTTATCAAAATATTAATTAAAAACAAATATTTTGTGTTAGATTAAATTTATATAGTCCATTGATTAATTTTTGTTTGTATATTAATTTTAATGTTTGCAATTAAACTACATTGGATAGTTTTTTTTTATTTATTTATTTAAATTGTCCTTTTATTTTTTTGAAAAAATTTATACATTTTTTTTTTTCTTTTTCTATCTCTATAAAATCTCAAATATTGGTTATAATATGAGAAAACAAATGGACGATGGGAGAAAATTGTAAAGCTTTTTTTAATTTTTTATGGGATATAAAAAAATAATTTTTTTTCTTGATAATGATTAATATATTATTTATTATTCACAATTGTAATAAACTTTAATAGATCAATTTTTTAATTTTATTCAAGTGGTTTTTTTGTTATAAAATATTCACAATTTATTGAGATTGTGTATAATATTACTGGTTTAATACTAAATAAAACCTTGTGGCTTTATTTTTATATTCAAATTTACAAAAGAGATTAAAAATTAAAGTTAATTATATTATTAAAGAGACTTTTAAGATCCACAATATATTTCTTTGTAAATTTTTTGAAAAATTCAATAAATAAAGGTTAATAATAAGCCATATTTAAAATGATATTTTTTATCAGAATAAAAGATAACAAAAAATTTTATCCTATAAAAGAAATGTTAAAGTTTGTGATTTTCAATGAACTTTTTTGTAATGATATGACCAATTATAATTAATCACATTCCTACAAAAATATTCGATAATTCATACTCCATAATATAGTCACCTTGTATCCCATAACTACATTATTAGCTATTTTTAAAAACATTTTTTTTGTTTTTTTTAAATGTCAATTTTTTTTAATATTAAAATAATTCCAATTCATACAAAAAAAAAATTCAAGATCTCTATTTAAAACATTGTCATTGTAGGAAATTTCAACTAAAAAGTTTAAGAAACCAAACTCAAGAGATACATCTTCAACTTCAAGAAGTTTATGATCAATCCAAAAAAAAATTCTCAACAAATTCAATATACTCCATTCTCCAAAAGTTATTTATCTAAAATAATAAATTGTTTGTTCAAAGGTTAAATGATTTTTAATCATATTTAAATAAGCGTTTTGTGAAAATTTTGTGATTCTAAACAAGCAATTTTATTTTTTTTTGTTTTATATTTATTTGAAATATTACTTATAATTAAAAAATAAAAAATAAAATTTCAATTTTTAACATTAAAAATAGTTCTTTATTTTTTGGAAACAATTTGTTATTAATAATTGATTTTTAGGTTAAAATACGAAAATTTGGATTAAAAGGTACACTAAATGATTATTTTTCGTGAAATTTTACTTGTTTAAAATCTGTACCTTCTCACAAAAATAGTAAATTGTAATCAAATATTTAGATTTGAAAATCTTATTCTTTCTATTTTTAACTCAGTATAAAATACCCAAATAATAAATGAATAGAACTTGCAATTGTAATTACCCAAACGAAATTAATACCCATTGTTAAGCATTATTACTCTTTGAAATCTATAATAAATAAAATATAGCAATAAAAATCACCATAAAAAATCTTTTTTCTATTTGAAAATATAAAAATTTTACTTAAATTTGATATGACAAATTTGATTTTTGTTCTACTGTTAATTGCAAAATAAATAAAACAAAATTTTCATTTAGCTTTCCAAAAACTCCAAAGTATTGCAATAATCAATAAAAAGTTCCTAATCTAAAGTTTACATCAAATAACCCAATTAATGATCCAGATGTATTAATTTTTACAAAGAGATCTACTTAAATTTTGGAAAGTTTGTTGAAAATTTTATTTAATTTATTTCGCAACTAATAGTAAGAAACGAATTTTATTTTTAGCCTCTGTTTTTGTTTTAAAAGAGAAAGAAAAAAAATGAAATTTGGAAATATCAAATTTTCCAAACGTTTTTTCAATAAATATCATCATATTCAAGCTGAATCATTTTTTTAAAGATATCTGTGGTATTGTTTACAAAGGTGTGGTTTAACTAGATTTGATATTAAATTAGAGTGTCATATTCAAATTTGATGAAATTTTTACAATGTTCTATTGTTGAAAATAAAAAAATTAAAACTGAAAGTGTACATCATTCATAAAAAAATGAAAATTCTTACACAAACTTTCGTCAAAAACAAAAAACGCTCTTATAGAGATTTAAGATTTCCAATATGGTTGTTTGTTGAATTAAAAGTACACTACTACTCAACAATCTTCACTTTTTTTAAAAACAAAAAATCTGAATTTATTTTTTATAATTTTTTCTTTCTTCGACAATTTCGAATAAATAAAACAAAACAACATAAAATAAAAAAGAAAAGTAAACTTTACAAAATGTCATACCGTAATTATTATAAACCAAAAAGAGGAAATGGAAGATGGGACAACTATTGGTATCAAGAACGTTATCAACAAAAAACACGTTTCGAACGATATTTGTCACCCTATCAGGTTAAACAAGGAATTGCTGAAGGCACCTTGCACAGCGGAGTTTTTGTTCAAACAACGCATAAAAATAGTAACTACGTTCGGTGTAGTGACTTTGAAAACGACATTTATATCGACGTGAGGCATACCAATCGAGCATTTCATCGAGACAAGGTTGTTGTCGAAGTTTTTAAAAGATCTCAATGGACGATCATGGATTCGAACAAAACATATCGAAAAAACGAGGAATATTTTGCAGTTCAAAAGAAAATCTTAATGGCAAAGGTAACGAAGGAGTTAATTGAACTGGGATCCAAAGACAAGATCATCAGCATTGTTGATGACAAAATCGAAGAAGGTGAGATTGATGAAAAGGATCGAGAGACATTTATCAAGCGGGCGTTTGAGATTGAAAGGAATAGTATTGTTGCAAAGCGAATGAGGGTTGTGCGACAAAAGGGTGCTATCTCGAAAAAGGATAAATCAGATAACGAATTAAGGCCAATCGGTAAGGTTGTGGCAATTATCGAATCCCAAAAGACAAAGCATTTCATTGTCACCCCGCAATTAATTGATCCAAATGGCGGGAATAACAATTATAAAAAAAAATATTTACAAAAAAAAGAGAAAGAGACAGAGAAAGAGAGTGACGAGGAAAGTGAAACGACTGGTTCAAATTCTGATGAAGATTCTGAAGAAAATGAAAAATTAATGGATGAAAAAAACCAAAAAGAAGAAGAAAGACTCTTAAAAAAGAAAAACTATTTGTTTGCATTATCAGGCAATGACTTTATACCAAATTTTTTAATTTTTAAAAACACGTTACCCGAAGAAACACCTGAGGGCGGGTGGTCGAATTATAATATTCTCGTTCAGTTTGTACGGTGGGATGTAAATAGTGAATATCCGTATGCAAGCTTTATAAAAATAGTTGGAAAAATTAATGATCTTGAATCTGAAACACAGAAAATTTTGGTATCTTATAAAATAGATCGAGATGAACAGTTCCCACAAGAGTGTTTAGATGAGTTACCACAATTTTTTGAAATTTCTACAGAGACCAAGAAAAACGAAAAAAGTAATGAAAATGAAAATGAAAATGAAAATGAAAACGAAAATGATAATGAAATTGAAAATGAAAATGAAGATAAAGATGAAAATTTGAATAAAAAATTTAAACTCGATCCAAAAGAAATCAAAAAAAGAAAAGACATGAGGGGTATGCGAGTAATTTCAATTGATCCCGAAACTGCAAAGGATCTAGATGATGCGTTACATGTGAAGGTACTGGACGAAAATAGGATCGAAGTTGGTGTCCACATTGCCGATGTCTCTTATTTTGTCAGGCCATTATCTAAAATTGATAAAGAGGCAAGAAAGAGATCTACAACTGTCTATCTAGTTGATCGCGCCATTCCGATGTTACCGAGGTTATTAAGTGAAAGGCTGTGTTCACTTAATCTATTTGAAGACAAATATGCATATTCTGTGATTTGGGTTTTTAAAAAAAATTCTAAGGGTGAATATCTCATTGAAAATACGTGGTTTGGAAGAACAATAATCTCCTTAAATGCCAATTTGTCTTATCAACAAGCACAGGATATGATCGATCATAAAATGGACAATTACAAAATCATGCCAATTGACGAGTTATTAAAAGAACGCACTGAGAATCAAAGAATTAATCCAGAAAAGTTGCTACAAAATAAATACTCTTTAAAAATGAAAAACGCCAAAATTGACCAAGTAGTAAATGACATCTCAATATTAAATAAGATTGCATTATATCTAAGGGATCAGAGATATGAAAACGGCGCGATTTCAATTAATAAAGCAAAATTGAATATTAAATATAACAGAGAGACACATGATATTGATATTTCTGAAAAGGACCGCCTACAGTCAATGAAATTAATTGAAGAATTCATGTTATTAGCAAATATATCTGTTGCCAAAAAGCTTTTAAAAGCTTATCCCAATAATGCATTTTTAAGAATGCATCCTGAGCCAGACCCTGAGAAGTTAAATAGCTTTGTTCAAACCGTTGAAAATCATTTTAATTATCAAATAGACACATCATCTGTAAAGTCATTGGCACAATCCATTTTAAATTTGGAAAAATCAGTTTCTCCCATTTTGTTTCAAGCGCTTCATTCTCTTGAATTTTTTCAAAAAAGAGCTCAATATTTCTGTACTGGGGATACTTCAATAAAATCTAACAGAGTAAGTATTATCTTTATTTATTTATATATACATGAATAGTTGTGTATATTATTATATAAATATTTATTTAAAAGTTTAACTTGTTAATTAAAAAAACCAATTGGGAAATTTTTTAATAATACAACACAAAAAATAGCTTTTTACAAAAGAATGAAGTTTTATAACTTGAAACAAACTTTTTACAACGACTTATGTGTAAAATTTGAAAAATTAATTGTTTTGTTTCAAATTTGTGTTTGGTCAAAATCTGAAAAATAAATTATTGTGTTTTTCAAATTTATGTTTACTACATTAAAACATGGTTTTTATTCATTAGGCAAAACCTTAACATAGATATTATTTTTGTTATTTCGGGTTATTTGAATTTTATCTAATGAGGCCAAAATATTTACATGTCTTTTCTTTTTTTTTCAAGTATTATTTTGAAAGTAATACCATGTATAACTTTTGGTGATCTCATTTTAAGTGAATGGATTTTTTTAAAAGTTACAAAAAAGAATATCTTTTGATTATTAAATAACGGATTTGTTTATTAAAGTGTTATTTCTTAATATAAGATATATCTGAATAAAAAGAAGAAAATGTGATAAGGTTTTTATCCTTGCAGGAAGTAATGAATAACATTATTGATTTAAACATTTGTAATTTTACTCCATTATCTAATTTTTACTGATTAAAAATCATTTTTATATTTAAAAATTATCTTTTACCTTTTAAAAGGGTTCTTTGTAAATGTTGAAAAAAATTGAATTTTAATTTAGATTTTTGATTAAAAAATTTTTACAAATATGTAAAAGGATTCATTTGCAAACAAATTAATGCAACAAATATGAATTGTAAAATAGGTAAATTTCTAAAAATGTGATTATTTGCGATGCGATTATTTGTGAGAAAAACAAAATTTTTTTATTTTGTGTCTTATTTGATTTCTAAACATACAAAATGTTGACATGTGTGTTGATAGTTTGTTATGTATATCAAAAAAAATTTTTTTGTTCAATAGAATAAAAAATATGAATTGGTCAAAAACGACAAACTATCAACACATATGTCAACGTTTTGTAAGTTTAGACCCGATTCCAGCTACAAATTAAAAAATTATTATTTTTCTCGCAAATAATCGCATCGCAAATAATCGCAATTTTGGTAAATGTCTTAATATACGGGGACAATGTTTTTTTAAAAAGAATTTGTTTTAATGAATATAGACAGTTAAATTGGATTAGAATATTGCTAAAACCAACCCCCAATTCACTATTTGAGTTCGACAAACCCCCATAATCTTTTACTTAAAATCGAAAAAAAATAAAAATATTTTCAACGTTTTCTTATTTTGTAGTTACTAAAATCAAAATCATTTCAAGATCAGTCAATAAGGGTTTGAGTTTGCTGGTTTTTCTTCCAAAATTTAAATAAATAACAAAAAACATTTTATTTTTTTTTGTAAAAATTGAAATTTTATTTAAAATTTTTTTCTTTAAAAAATACAACTTCTGTTTTTTTGTACCGAGGGGAACACATTCCACCAAAACAAATCAATTTTAAAACCAAAATTGAAAATTAAACTAAGCTTTTGTTGAGTTGAGAAAATAAATTTCTCTTTTTTGTTAATTTTTTCAACTAAAAAAAGATAAAATACAACTACTACCAAACATTCAAGTTGCAAATGGTATTATTTCCGATGTATATTTGTAATTTTTGAAACCCACTTGGTAATAAATAATCTCAAAAAGTAAATCTCATGAATGAAAATGAGTACCAAATCCCCTATGTCTATTATGGATATAATTTTTGGATGAAATTTTTCACTTCAAAAAAAGCAATTAAACACGATTTTCCAGTCTTGCTCTTCCCTGAATTCCGTTTTATGCTTTAGAATTCGAAATTGAAATGGTTGTTTTCCAAAAAAATTATTCCAAAAAAATAAAATACCTTCTTATTTTTCGAACAATTGTAGTATTTCAAGACATTTAGTTTTTTATTACAAATCTATTTTGTATCAATCTCTTATGATCAAAAAATCGAGTATCTGAATTTTTTTTAACCATGTTAAATTCAAATTTCAATAAGTAACTCTTCATTCAATTCTAAATTAATAGATTTTTAATTATGTTTCCAACAATAAGCAAAAAATGTTTCAGTTTTTTATCTTTGAATTTTTTTCTTTATTAGTTTATTGCTCAACAATTCCCATTCAATTTTTAATAATAACATAAGAGCAAATATTATTTTTGGTGTCAATTACAGGAAATTAGAAAAAATAAAAAATACCGAAATTGTAGCGAAAGACATATTACCTGTAAAATAAAATTCACAAATACTATATTTTTTTGAAATCTTAAATCCTTTATATGTATATGTGTGTGTGTGTGTGTGTGTGTGTGATGGTCAAAAAAATACAATAATTTTAGAATTTTTTATGATTAAAAAAAAAAAAATTAATTCTCAGTTAATTCGAGTCAATTATTTAAATCATAATATAATAATTATATGGAATAAATCCTTAATTTAATAATTTGAATAAATTTTTTTTTAAATTCTTTATTTGTTAATTTTAATTATTTTATTTCTTTATTAATGATTAAAAAACAATAATATTAATTTTAAATTTTTCATATTAATAGCATTACGCCTTAAATGTTGATTGTTATACACATTTCACAAGCCCAATTCGAAGGTATCCAGATATTATTGTTCATAGGTTGTTAACTGCTGCGCTTTCTGGATTAAAACTTGAAGAAAACGAAACAGTGGAACAAGAATTACTCTCACTTAATTTAATTCCAGATCTTACTTCTCAGAAAATTATTTCAAAGCACTGTAATGATAAAAAATTTATGCAACAAAAAGTTTATGAAGAAAATGCATTATTATATTTATATAAATATCTTGAAGATAAAAACATTGAAACAATTGGAATTGTTACTTATTTCTCGAAAAGGGGATTAAAAATATTTCTTCCCGCATATAAAACAGACGGGTTCTTTATTAATTATTTAGATATAGATAATTTGGTTGGTATAGAATATTCTACAGATAACATCACTCTCGTTTGGAGTAAAGAAAAGCCAGACACCAAAATTATCGAAGAAATAAATAAAAGAATTAAAAGGGAAAAGGATTTGGAAATTGAAAGGCAAATAGAAAATGAAAATGGTCTTCAACTGCAAGCGGATAGCAATTCGTCTGAAAATGAAATGCAAAAGAAAATTGGAAAAAATTCGAACAGTGAATTATTCAAAAAAAGATTAGTGGATAGCAAATTTAAAACCCCTAACGATTTAATACAAATAGATTCTGAAAATACTAAAAAAATAATTAAAAAAGAGAAACTTAAACTAAAAAATCTTGAAAAAAATAATTATCAAAAAGAAAAGAAACAAATTCTTTATTATAAAGCAGATGATTTAGAAGAAATTTTTAATCATAAAACCGCAAAAGTTGAATTGGTAGTTTTATCGGAATTTCCAGTAATACTTTGGATCACTAAAGATAAATTGAAAAAGAAAAAATTGGCAATTATTCCAAATCTTATAGAAATTGAAAAACAACTCGAAAATTAATGTATAAATGTAAGAAAAGTATTTATCAAATTTTTAAATGTTATAATGATCATTATTCCTTTTTATAAATTTTCATAAATGAATTGTTTATTAAACAAATGTTTTTTTTTTTTTTTTTTCTATTTATTAACTAAACTTTTTATGATACTAACATTTTTTTAGTTTTTTATTTTCTATCAAAAATAAAAATTAAGAAAAATTCTTTTTTTAAATATTAATATAATTATTTTTATCAATTTTATGAAAGAAGAAATCAATACTTGTTGTGTGTATGTATATTTGCTTGCAAAATATAAAAAAAATTCCTTATTCTGATATTATATTTCTCAATAATAATGGAGAAATTTTTGTTGTTCGTCAAAAAACTAGATAAGATTCCTCTTGAAGGTACTTTATTAAGAAAATACATTGTTATTCTTGAAATATATTATTTTTTTATTATCATTAAAATAGTGGTAAAATGTAAAACTCCATTTGTAAAATTCTGACTCTCCAAAAATCATAAATGTATAAAAAAGATATTCTTATGTTTTCAAGAACAACTCATAATTAAATCTGATTTGTAATTAAATATTAAATCATTTTAAATATATAAGAGGATGATATTTCAAAAATTAAAAAAAAAGGAAATCAAAAACTCAAAAAAGGGGAATCAGATTTTTTGAAAAGAGTATTACAGGTTTTTATTGTTACTGAACTTTCACTGAAAATAAGTTTAGCAAGAAATTTTTCTGATAATAATTAATTGAAATTTAAAGGTGTTATTTTGTCTTAATTTTTTTTAATGTTTTTAATGTTTTAGAAGATTTTTTATTTTTTGACTTTTAAAAAAAAAGATCAATAAAAACAAAAAAAAAAAAAATCAAGAAAAAAACATAAACAAAATAAAAATGTTATCAAATTCAAAAAAATAATTTTGGAAAGAATATTGATTAAAATCAAACATATATGCTTTTAAAAGATTAGAAACTGAGTTATTATTTCTCAAAAAAAAATAGTTTATTTTTAAGAAAGTTTTCGAAAAAATAAAAAAAAAATTGTATTTTTGGTGTAGAAAACAATTTACACCTACATTTAATTTTCAAAACCAAAAAAAAACAAAAAATAAAAATAAAATGCTAAATAGTCTTTTAAATTGATAAAATGCCTTTATAATATTTTTCTTCGTTCTCTTCGAAATTCGAAAATATTTAACTCTTTTGGAAAACAATCTTGTGTATCAAAAAAGGAAAATTATTATCAAATTTCACAACAAAAAAAGATCATTTAGAATCGAGATAAGATATTTTTAATATCTTCTTTAAAAAAAATCTTTCAAATAAAAAGATAATATGAATATGAAAAGTTGGTCCATGATGAATAACAATTTTGAATGTTTATATATTTATATTGGTATTAAGTTTGATATTAAATTTTTAAAATAAAATTTACCCTACTTTATTGGAAAAATTTTACAAATATGATAATTATTTTTATGACTTTTTGAGCTTTTTTGTTTATTGTTAATACTTTTTTGGTACTACTTTTGATTCTTAGACCTTTTTACTGGTCAGTTAATAATTATTCAAAATTTAATATACCTATAAAGTATAATAAAAACATAAAAATCGGAATTAAAATATCTAGTATCAAAAATTTTGGATTTAGCCTAACAAAAAATACATTGGTATATTGCTTAACATTCTATTAACAATTTTTGATCAGCCATACATTTAGACACTGTCAAATGATTTTATTTGGGATTTCTATTTAAATAAGCACAGCGTTAATCTTATCTCAGACCAGTCATTTAGAAAACTTTTTTGTAATCAAATTAACGGGTAGAATATTGAGAAAATGAAATAAAAACAAAAAAGAAAAAAAAAGAGTTGCAAATAAATGATTGAAATATTTTTCAAAAATCGAAATTATTTACAATTTAAAATTAATATTATTTTGAATTTTTTAATTGTTTTGACTTTATCCATTTTTGAAATTTAATTTAGATTGTAAAATTTCCAAATAAACCAAATTTCTTAAGGGACTAGTCCATATTAAATTTTTTTAGGTAAATTTAATAGAGATTTAGAATTTTTTTTGTCAATTACTTAGATTTGAAATCAAAGTGAAAAACTTCTCTGTATAGTAATGAAATTTTAATAAATGATATTCATTAAATTTAGTTATTGTTTTTATAGAAATAAAAAATTTTTCATTTTTTTCGCTTTCTTGAAAGTTGCTTTTTTTCAACTTTTCGAAAAAATACAACAAAAAAAAAAAAAAATGAGCAAGAAAGCAAAACCTTGTTGTGTTTGTGGAAGAAGTACAAAAAATAATTTGAAAAATAAACCTGAAAAGGTTTTTTTTTGGATTTGCGTGAAAAAACGTTTGTATCATAAAAAATATGCAATACATGCTTTACTCAAAATAAAAGATTTTTATTCTTTTCTTATACCATTCTTTTTTTTCTTAAAACCACTTTTTGAGTTTACACTCTTTTGTTTTTGTTGAATTTGAAGTTTTAAAAAGTATTCCCAAATTACCATTCTAAAAGTTTTTGTCAGTGTTCAAAAAAAAAAATAAAATAAAAGAATAAGAATAGAATATAAACTCCAATTTTATTTTTTTAAAACACCAAAATTCAATTTTTGAAAAAAAAAATTATATTTAATCAATTCTAGAAGAAATACCAAATTAGAACCATTCACTAATTGAAATGTTATCAATTGTTTATAAATTAAAATACTCAAAAAGAAAAAATAAACAATTGTAAATACTCAGAAATCAAGAGTATGTTAAAAATTTTGGATAGAGCAAAACAAAAAAATATATTGGTAAATTTATTTAAATTCTATTTGGGAAATATTGATTAAATCGTTATATACCATCAACTTTTTTTATTTGAGTTCTTCTATTTTGAACAACTCAACCTAACCATCAATTATTGAAAAATAATTTTTATCGAATTTAACAAGTTACTTAATTCAAAAAATAAAATGAAAGCAAAAAACAAAAAGGATAAAAAAATGATTTTCATATTTTTCAAAAATCAAAATTATTTGCAATTTTCATAAAATTGTATTATTGTGATTCTTTGACTCATTTTAGTTGTGTGGAAAAATTTCAATTTTAGTTTATTTCAAAAATTTTGAATTTTGGTTTATATTTTTTCTTTTCAATCAAAATATATCTTAAATTCAATCACTGTTATGTTTTACTCTTTTCCAAATAATAAAATAGGTCAATTTAAAGATTTAGAATCCATTAATGCTTATTAAAAACTAGTTCTGAAATTTTTTCAATTAAAAAAATATTGTAAAATAAAATAAAATCAGAAATTATTAAAGAAATAAATTCAATTTGTTGAGCTTTATTATTAAAAATATTTCTAATTTTTAAACTAAATAAAAATTAAACACTTCCATAGAAAGATAGAAAGAGAAAAAAAAAAAAAAAAAAGAAATAAATAAAAGATCAAAATTAACTAAGATCAAACTAATTCAAACTATTTTGTAAATAAAAATTATTTAAGTGCTTTCTTAAGAACTGAGACATATTTATCCATATCTTCTTCAGAATTTGTTTCTGTACATGCGACAAGTAAATGGTCATCCTATTAATGAAAAAAAAAAATAATTGTTGATAAAAGAAATTAGCCAATTAGTATTCATTAAAATAAATCAAAATTATATATAAAAAAATTCAAAAATCAAATACAAAAGCCAAAATAAAAATTAAAAAGTAAAAGCAAAGAATGTAAATAAATGCATACCAATTTTCCATTGTATAATTTACCAAGAGGAAGTCCAGCAACAACTCCTTCTTTTAAGAGTTTTTTGGTGATCTGTTCGGAAGAATATCCGTATGGTAATTTAAGAGTAAATTCATTAAAGAATCTATCGTTGATTAATTTAATGTTTGGGATTTCATTAACAATTTTTTCAGCAAGTTTACAGGCTTTGTTATGATTTAATAAGGCAAGTTCCTTTAATCCGGTTTCTCCAAGAGAAGCTAGATGAATAGTAAAGGCAATGGCACAAATTCCAGAAGAAGTACAAATATTACTTGTGGCTTTATCTCTTCTAATATGTTGTTCTCTTGCTCCAAGGGTTAAAACAAATGCTCTTTTTCCATCCATATCCTTTGTTTCTCCAACAAGTCTTCCTGGCATTGTACGCATAAGTTTTTTACTTGTTGCAAATAACCCTAAATGTGGTCCTCCAAATGACATTGGGATTCCAAAACTCTATAAGGTTTTTTTAATAAAAAAAAAGAAGAAAGTTTGTTTTAAAAGAAAAAAGTTAGTTTAATTGTTAAAAAGTTAGTTTAATCATTATGAATGTTAAAATGCAAACAATATTTGGTTTTTTTTTTTTAATAATTTGAGTATTTCTTAAATTATTATTATTTAATATTTTAGTGGTTTAAAATATTTTATAATTGAAAATAAAGTAATTCGTTTTTAAAATTATTTTGGAAAAAAATAGACTCTATTTGAAAAATTTCATTTTTTTACCAATTAACTAATATTTGTTTCGATTCAAAATTTAATTTTTGTTCTTTTTTTATCTGATATCGTTTTGATAAATAACAGATGAAAATATTATGATTTTTTTTTTGAATTGGAAAAAATATAAAAAATTAACATTAAGGAAACGTACTTTTCCAAAAAATACATTTAAAAAAAAAAGATATGTGATTATTAATTTTCGAAAAATAGTTTAGAATAATTAAAATGGACATAAGGGAAAATATTTATAACTTTTTTCACAATCAAAATTTTTATTTTTTTCAAAAATATAGTTAATAGAAACATTCTTGAATATAAAAAAAACACATATTTTCAAGATATATTTTTCAAGTTGCTAATTGATAAAAGTAGAGTAAATGAAATTTTCAACTTTTCTTAATAATTTTTTTTTTTTTAATTTTCTTACATAGAAATTTTTCTTTTTTTTTAAGATGACTTTTAATGTTGCCGATAAATTCAAAAAAAATAATAAAAAAAAAAAAAAAAAAAGTAAAAAACTTTTTGTAGTTTCTTTTTTTCAAATCAGATAACCAAAGATTTCAATTAATTTCCTCACAAAAACATTTTTAAAATCAACAAAATAAACAAATTCCCTTTGTATTTAAACCAAAAACATTCTTTATTTATCTTTGTTGAATGCTGGGTTCACAAATTAAAAAAAAAAAAAATTATTTGTTTTTGGATTGTATCAGTATTTTCAATCACCATAATAAAACCCAAAATTTTTCAATTTTCAAAAGTTTATTCAGTGTTATAAAAAAAAATTTGGAATTTTTTTTATGAATTAAATATTTTATGTGTTTTAATTTTAATGTGATTGTCAAGTTAATCTTTAAAACAAGAATTTTATAAAGGAATGTGTTTTCTGATTAAAGTTTAATAAAGATGAAATTTCTTTGGAAGCAATTGTAAAAATGTTTTATCACAAAAATATTGGATTTTTTCAAAAATAGGTATCTTTGAATCAACTTGAATATTTTTGATATGTGTTTTTTTTGTTATAAATCCCGAATTATTTTGAAATAATAAACATTGTCTCGTTGATAGATAAATCTATCCTTATAGATTTTTCGAAATTAAAAGTTTTCATTTTATTTTTTTTTTTCCTTAAGGTATTTGATTTGATCCATAGATTTTATAAAAAGTACTCAAATGGCAATAACACTTTGATATAGCATCTGGTTTAATGGTTCTTTGGTTTTAAAAAGTTGAGAAAAAATAAAGGTAAAAAAAAAAATTATTTTCTATTGATTCTATGCAAACAATTTTTTACTTTATTTTTCTTATTAAATTTTAATTTATTGATCTTACATTGCTTTTTTGTTCGGTAGTTTGGTTTTACAATTTTTGAAAAGTTATTTGTTTTTGTTTTCTAATTTTTTTTTTTTTTTCCCCAAAACTATTTTTCAATTTTTATAGGAATAATTTTCGATCAAGTCAACTCTATTTTTTTAAGAAAAGGTTTGTTTGTTATATTACTCTCAACGAAAATAGGTTGTGAAAATTGATTGCTTTTCATTAAATCACTACTTCATACATAGTCTTTTTTTGAAATTGATTTGATTATGCTTTCTTTGAAACATAAAAAGTGGTTATCATGATAAAAGAACAATCAAAAATTCAAATTTACTAAAAAAAAAAAAAGTCACAAAAATCACAGAAAACAAAGAAAACCAATTATTTATAAAAAATTTCACAGAAAAAAAAAAACCTAAATCGATCTCAATTTTTTTGGGATGTTCTTGATTTTTTTTAAATATGGTGGTTCAGTTTTCTTTTTTCCTAAAATATCCAAAATTTTTGGGATTAAAATTACCAACTCTTCTTCATTTTAATAATCACATCTATTTTGATACTTTTCAAAAATATTTTGTTGAAAAAAAAGGTATTTAAAATTAGATATTTTCCTTTTTTTTTCATTTTCAAGCAAATGTTAAACATGTAAATAAAATCAAGCAACATAGAAAATATATTAGACAAATAATTAGGCTTTTTTAAAAGGAAATATTTTTTATCAAAATATAAAAAAATTTGAAACACTATAATTTTAGATTTTCAATTTTTTTACATTTTTTAACAAATCTTTTTGAAAAAACAATAAATGATTAATAATGAATTTTTTTAAAAAAATTTATTTAGGAATTGATACTGCTAATTAAAAAAGGTGAGAACTTTTTTTTTTCTCAATTTACTTTAATTAAAATTTGAAAAAAGTTTTCTGTTTTAAAATAGTTGTATATAATTTGAGACATTTTTGATTGATTAAAAAAACGGTTTTGTTTTTCGATTTTTTCTATAAATTTTTTTTTTTTTGGTAGAAATCTCAACATTTTTTTAATGGTTAAAATTAAGAAAATAATTAATAAGTAAAAAGTAAATAAAAAATAAAAAATTATGAAATTGATGGTAGTATTATTCAAAGAAAATTTGTATTGTTGAATTTTTCCAACGAATATTGACACCCCTTCCCTATTTTTTTTTTTTCTTGATTGCTCAAATGTCTCACAAAAACTAATAAGATCTCTTTTCTTCATTTATTTGATTTGAAATGATAAAAAGAAGATTTCAAGAATCGAAATAATATCTTTTTGCTAGAAGCTCTTAATTTTTTTTACCTTAATATCATTTTTTCTTTTATCATTAAATAAGTAAAATTAAATGAATTAAAGAATTTGAAAAAAAAAAAAAAAAAAAAAAAAAAAAAAAAGTGGGATAGGAAGCAAAAAATAATAAATAAAATCTACCAATATTCATCACTTATAAATAAAACGGTTTTCCGAAAAGTCTTTTCAATAAGAATAATTCATAAACCGATTTTCAAATGTTTTGAAAGGAAAAAAAAAGGCAATTAGGCAAAGAAAAAAAGTAAAAAGGCAAAAAAAGTAAAAATTCAAAAATACAAAAATTAGATAAAATTAAGAAAGAAAAAAAAATAGTTACTTGTCCTTCACCTGCTGCAATATCTGCACCCATTTCGCCCATGCTTTTGACAGCACCCAACGATAAAGCTTCTGTGAATCCAACGACTAATAAAGCTTTATGCTTATGACAGGCTGCAGCTAATCTCTCGAGATCATGAATGTGTCCAAAAAATGTTGGGTTTTGTACAACAACACAAGCTGTTGTTTTGTCAACAGATTGGATAAGCTTTTCAATTTCAACTCCGTTTGGATCAACAGGCATGTATTCACATTCAACCTTCTTTGAGAATTTAGTGACTGAGTCAATAACTTGGATATATTGTGGATGGACACCTCCTCCAACAATTACTTTCTTTCTTCTTGTTGAACGACAGGCCATAAGAACGGCTTCTCCAAGAGCAGTACTTCCATCATACATTGATGCGTTTGACTGTTTGGTTAATGAAAACACAGGAAATTAGTTAAGAAAGGAAAGAGAGAAGAAAAAACAATTAAAAAAAAAAAAAAAAAAAAAAAAAAAAAAAAACTTCATTAAGTTAATCCGAAAAGAAGAGGAAGGTGTGAATTTTAATCCAACAAAACCAATTTCAAAATTTTGTTCCCAAAGAGCTTTCTTTTTTTTTTTTGATTTTGGAAACTTTTTTTTTTCAAAAAATAAAATAATGTGTAAGAAAATTCTTTCAACAGATCCATTTGAATTTGTTATCACTTTGAGAAAAGTAAACAAATTTTTGGTAAATTTTGAAACAAAAATTATGAAAAAAGCAAATTTCAATTTTCACTTACGACTTGCATTCCTGTAATTCGAGCAACTTGTGTTTGGAATTCAAAAATTGCAGTTAAAGTTCCTTGACTAACTTCTGGTTGGTATGGAGTATAGGCTGTCAAAAATTCTCCTCTTTGGGTTAAGTAATCAACGGTGCTTGGGATGTTATGTTTATAAACACCACCACCAAGGAAAAATGGGAACTATTGTTTTTTTTTTTTTATTTTTTATTTTTGTTGTTATTTGGGATTGTTGTTTTTTTGTGTTAAGAGCAAATAGACAGTTAATCAAAAATTAATATATTGCGAAAGGAGAAAAAATTGGAAAAAAAAAAAAAAAAAAATAAATAAAAATAAATTTTTTTGTGTGGTTTTTTTTTTTTTTTTTTTTTGTTTTTGTTTGTAAAAATTAAAAGAAACGATCGAAAAATAATACGTTTGTAATATCAAGGTTCTTGTTAAGGATGTTATTGACTGTATTAAAAACTTCTTCTTCAGTCATTTTGTCGTGATCAAATTTATCGAATTTATCGATTAACACTTTTTTTGGGATATCTGAAAAGAGATCTTTGATGTTATCTAGTCCAATTTCTTTGAGCATTTCTCTTCTTGATTTTCCGGTTTGTGGAAGATAACGGTGACTATAATCTAAGTCGTCTGTTTTGATTCCCGAAAAGAATCGGCTGTAGTTGAAAAAAGTAAACTTTGATTTTGGTTTGCAAATTGTGCTTAACATTTTATTGAATTGGGAGATTAACAAAAAATGAATAAAATGAATCTTAATTTATTGGAGAAATTCAGATCCTGTGAAATAATGTTTGCTCTCTCACAGTTTGTAGTTTTTGTTGAATATCCTTTTTTATTGTTTTTTAAAATGGGATTTTCATTCATAAATACCAAATCATTAAAATTATTGAAAAAGTAAATGGAGGGGTAACTTAAGATAAAGACCTGTGTTTATTTTTGTATTGATCATCTTACTTTCTGAAAATAATTGAAATATTTTTTGGATCGTTGAGAACAATTATTCAAAGTAAACTTATAAAGTTCAAAATGCTGTATAATAAATTGTTTCAAGATCTCTTAACCAACAGTTTTCAACTTTTCTTTTCAAAAAACTATTTCTCTTCAATGATTTTATCAAAATTGTTTCAAATTTCCAAGATAACTCCTATTAAATGAAATTAGGAATTTGGTTGTTATTCCTTTGACTCAATTTCGGTCGCATCATTGATTTGAGGAAAAATTAATATGCTTTTGGTACTTTTGTCAACATTTTACTTTTCAAAAGTATGACAAATTATATTACGAGTATCTTTTAATGGAGTTCTTTTTTCTTAATATATATATTTTTCAAGAGATATATTTTTTCAATTTGATTTTCAATCGTTAGTTGAAAAAAGTGAGGAATAAAAGTTTTTTAAAGTATAACCCAAACTGTTTTGCCTAACCTTTTAAGCAATCTGTGTATCACTTTAGAAAACTTTTATGACTCTCTTTTTGGAAATGGTTGTAGAAATTCTTTTCTTTATTTTTTGCTGGTATTTGAAATTCCATTGGGATAAAATTTCCAGTTGATAGTGTAGATTTTCAATACTTTAATCTTGGTTTTTTTAAGAATTCTTAGTTCTCCCAATAAATCTCAGAAAAAAGTACTAAACAAATAAATAGTGATCACAAATCAAAACCTATTTCTTTGTGAACTGTACTTAAAAAAAATGAGAAAGGAAAGGGAAAAGGAAGTGAAAATTTTTTCCCATTTATTATTCGAATACCAGTAATTTAGAATTATCTTGTTGATGAAAATTTATTCAAAAATTTCATTTGTATAAGCCAGAATTTCTCTTAGATACGATTTTTTTTTTCTTTTCAACAATTTTAAGACAATAGAATTGATAAGATCAAAATTCATTTTCGGTCCACTAAATTATTTTACTTTTTTGCTTATTTATGGAATTTCATCTTTTGGCAACTTTACATTTTCTTGTATTTATATTTGAAGCAAAAAGTAAATTGAGATTATTTCATAATCCAATCACTATTGATTTTTTTTAGTATTGCTGTTTAAATAACCCTGTAGACTTGGTAAACACATAAAACAAATTAAAAACCTTATTTTCTTCTTTATTGAAGACCTAACATATTAAATTGATCACAGAAACAGATATAAACCAAAAGTAATGAAAATATATTATTTCTAAAGTTCTGTTATTAACAAATGAAATATTAATAATGCAAATATAAAATTTTTGTTCATAAAAACTAGATTTCAATAGAAGAGAGATCTTGTTTAAATCTAAAAACAAAAAATATTTTGTTATAATTGATAAACTCAATTAAAAAATTTCAAATTAACCCAATCCACAATTTATAATTTTTCTTAAAATATCAATGAATTTAACTTCAAAATTGATTTATCCTTAAGTAAACCATGGTGAACGACTTATTAAATATTTTATGTGAAAACAAGAGGGGAATAATATATATATATATATATATATATATAAATAGTTGTGAAAAAAAAACACCGCCCATAAAAAAATCCCGGAAAAAAATTGTAATTGTGAATAATATGGAAATTGTTGGACAATTTCCAATATTTTCAATCAAACCCTTTTTATAAATAACAATTTTTTTTATCAACCTATTAATAAACCTACCTAAAGTTCATTAAAGTATGGTATCTATAGAGTACTCTAGTAATTGTTTGATATACTAAGTAGATAAAACCTTTTTTTTTTTTTAAGAAATAATCGATTTTTAGAGAGGTTTACTAGAGTTTGGAAATTGATAATTTTTATTCTTGTTTAATGATTGAATAAATAGTGTTTCGAAAAAGTGTAATTTAATTAATAACCATTCTAATAAATGGACGTGATATTATTGGAATTTTTATTCTTATAAAAAGGATTTGATTTTAAATAATTGAAATTAGCCAACAATTTTACTAATATTCAAGATTAAAAATCTGTTACTTGTTTTTTTTTTGCTCCCAGCTATTTTTTCAAGTACTATAATATCAGTTTTATTATAAGGCCGGCTTTAAGGCCTTAAAATGACCATTTTTTCGCAAAAGAACACAAAAACATTTTTTTAATTCAGAGAATTCACATTTGGATTTTTGATAATAGTTATAATCTTCTTACCCATCTTAGTAGATTGATTTGTTTTTAAATATCTATCAATTATTATTTATTTAAAATTGTTTTTATATTTCTCGAGAAAAAATAATATCTTTGGATTTAAACCAAACCCAATATTTGATAATCCAATGTTTTTCTTTCGAAACTTATTACTAAATTAATTGAAAAATAATAGAATCTAGTATCAGATTCTCTATTTTATTTTAAAAAAAATATCAAAAAATGAAATAAAAATGACTATGTTAAATTTTTTATCTCTACAAAAAAAAACCAAAAAATAAAAATAAATAATAAAAATTTTTCATATTATAAAAAATAAATCTTAAAAAGAGATTTGATACAATACACAACACATGGGTACATTCTTTTCACAACAAATATATTAAAAATGAAAAAAATCAAAACATTGTTTAAAAAAAAAATCATAATAATCACAATAAGTAAAAAAAAAATAAAAAAAACCGTTTTAATACATTGAGAAGAGGTAAATTCATATTGAACACGAACACTCCTAAACACTGTTTTATTTACTTTTTAAAAAATAAAATAAACCAAAATAAAAAAAAAAAACTTGAATAAAATTCATAATTTTTCTATTTTAAATAAATATAAAATTTTTATACGAAATATTCAAAAAACAAATTAATGTTTTTTCTTTTAAAAATTATTTTTTCATGATCAAGGTATCATGAACTAATGGATTTATAAATATTTTATTATACAAAGAACGTGGTGTAAATTCATTTTTATTTACAATTTGAAAAATGATTAAAGTCAGTTTCACTTTTAAGGCACAAACTTTCAACGAAATTTAAGACATAAAAAAAGTCTCAAATTAAGGCACAAAATTCAAATTCTAGTAAAATAAATTGTAAAAAGTAAATTCTAAATTTTTGTATATTTTTATGAGATTTTTTTTTTGTGCCTTAAATTTCGTTGAAAGTTTGTGCCTTAAAAGTGGAACTGACCCTATTTTCTTTTAGAAAAAAAAAATGAAAGACCACTTTTCCAAATAAATTTGTTACAATCAATAAATGAAAAGAAAAAAAAAACAACTAAAATATATTTTCGAACATTTTTTTTCTTTTTTACTGAATTTGAATAGTTTCAAATGATTTATAACCTTGTATTTCCCATTCTCTTACTATTTATTACCATTTTACAAAATATTTTTTTACAAATTTGCTTTCAAAATTCCCCTTTCAAATATTTTGTTTAAACAAAGCCGAAATTAAGTACACTATTTTAAAAATTAAAAAAAAGGAATACCGTTTGTTTCAAAATAAATGTAACATAATTTTCATTCAATTTCCTAAAAAAATATTTTTTAAATTATGTAATTTTTCAAATTTGAACTTATGTAAACAAATATAAATTATTAATCCCCCTTTTGTAATTGGGAACTTTGGTGATTTATTTTATTTCTTAGTTTGTTATTTTTTTTTAAAGCAGATGGAAAATTTTGATTTTTTTATTTTGTAATTAATAGTAAATATTTGAAATCAAAAAAAATATACAAAAGGTTCAACCAAAATGTATGAAAAAAATTAGAAAAAATTTCTTTTAGATTTAAAATTATTTTGTATTCTCAATTTTATAGAAAATAAATAATTATAAAATCAAACAAATTTAGCATGTAAATAAATCTTTATTACTGAAGACGAATTTAAAAAGAATCTTATTTTCTATAATTAAATTAGAGGAATGATGGGATTTTTAACTCAATTTTAGAAATTACAAATAAATAACAAGTAATTTGTTTATCAAAAATTTTCCAAGCAAAATTATTTTTATAAAGAATTAAAAATAATAACCAAATTAAGAATAAATAATTGTGTAAAACGTTAGAGAAAAGATCAAGAAACAAATGATTTTTATTGATTATTTCTTGATCAATCTTTTCATTTTATTGATTTCCATTTTTTAGTTGATCTGAAAATTAATTATACTAGGATATACCCAACTCTCATATTTATTTAAATATCGTTGTATGTGGTGAAAGAGATGATTTGAAGTATTCAGTTTCACTTAAATAGTGGCACTAAAAATTTGAAAAATGTACTTACTTGCTAAAAAACAATTAAAAATTGATTAACATTAAGGGACTAATCTTTATTAAATTTTTTTACCTAAATTTAATAGTGATTGTGAAAATTTTTTATCAATTACTTTGATTTGAAAACCTGTATTTATTTACAACATTAAATATATTTCTAGATTAGGAATCCTTATTTAGAAATTGGTCAAAAAAAAAAAATAATAGAGACTAGTCCCCTAATAAAAATAATCAAATTATTTTTGTTTTAATCACAAAAACAAAAAAGAAAAAAAAAAGAGCAAAATAGATCAAAATAATAAATAAAAAAAATAGTGCAAGTATTATATTTGAATAGATTTTTAACAATATTTCAACAAACCCAAGTTTTTTCTTTTTTATAAATAGATTTATTAAACATAAACTTTTCAAGTTTTTTGTTATTGTTTTGTTTTGTTTTGCATGATTATTTTGCAAATAATTTTAATGTCACAATTAGATAAATAACGATATGTTTATTTGTCAAGTTTCATTTGAGAAAACATGCCAACAAAAAGTGGGAAATTTAAAGTGACCATATTGCCATCTTGGCTCCACGAACTAAACACATTTTTAGATTGTTGTAAGTGAATACATAGGTCAATGAATTGTGCATAGCTGAGGCAGTACTCACCATTAATTTTGTCTCCAAATTGCCGCAAGAGGATATTGACAGTCTTGAGTGTCATCATTCCAAATCCTGCATTTTTAAGTGCTGGCACTAATTCGTCAATCTCCAAAGTGCCCGAGCCATCCGTGTCGATAGCTTGAAAGCTTTTTTGCATTGTTTTCATAAATTGATAAAGTGTGACAAATTGTTGAAAATTGATCCCTCCAAGCTTTTGGCGATCAAAGAGCCTAACAAGCTTTTCAGCTGTAACTTCGTCAAATTTTTCAAATGAGTGGCTGAGTGCTTTTGACAATTCCGTTGCATCAATTAGCCCAGACTAATAGTTTGTTAGTTGTTCAGGTTTGAATAGGAATAGTGGTTATGATCAAAGAAACAGTAAAAAAAAATAAAATAAAGATTTTTTGAAGAATTTGATTTAGTTGGTTTTTTCAGGGTTGTATTTCTTTCTGCTAATTACCAAAAAAAGTGCTTTTTTGTTAACCAATAATTGAACTCTTGAATTGGTTTTGGTTTAAATTTTTGTTTTTTTAATAAGTGTGAAGGAATTATTTTTTCAAAAAAAAAACAAAAATAAAAAAACTACAAAAAGAAAATAAAAAATTTTTTTTTTCTTACATTATCTGTGTCGACTTGTTTGAACCAAATTTGCAATTGGTTGTTCATCATTCTTTGTTGGATCATTTGCTGTTGCCTCATTTGTTGCTGTTGTAGCATCTGTTGCTGTCTTAATTGCTGTTGTTGTAGCATCTGTTGTTGCCTTAACTGTTGTTGGTAATTGTTTTGGTTGTATTGGCCACCATTGTTTCTTTGGTTCCACATTGCTAATTGAATAAAAAAAAAAAACAAGAAAATGATTTAAAAAATGTCGAATAAAAATAATATATTCTGATCAATACTTTGATTTTCAATTTTTGGACTTTAAGATCTATCTAATGAAAATCTGTAAAATTAAAGAAACAATTATTGAAATATCTTTTTAAATAATAGTGATTTTTAAGGGTGGTTTTGAAAAAAATAACTATCCAACCAATCTGGTTGACTATCCCTAAAAGAGGGATAAAATTATCTTGTATTAGGTTTATGAAAATGTTATTTTGATTATTATCTGATCGATCTTATACTTGTTGTGAGTTTTAATTCTTGTCTAAAAGAAGAAATTTACTTTTTTTTTACTCAAATCACAAGCTATTTGTATAAGAATAAGTAATTGGCTGAAAGAAAGGTAATAAAAAATTGTTGATTTGTTGGTTGTTGATTGAAATTTTTAATTAAGTTTGGTTTTATTGGGAGGTTTTAATTTTTTTTTTTTGTAAACAATTGAGACAAAGGGATAGAAATATTTTAATTTATAACCCAAAAACCACATTTTTTATCACTTTTCTTTCTTACAATATATTATTCTTATACAAATAGCTTGTGATTTGAGTAAAAAATAATAAATTTATTGTTTAATCACTATTAAAACCCATACTAGGTGCAAGATCGACCAGATACTAACCAATCTAGCATTTTCTAGAACTTAAGACAAGATATTAATTTTCCTGTTTTAGTGATGGGAAACTTTAAAAGTAGTATACAAATAGGGTTCGAATTGAAATTTATCTTAAAAAAAAATTCATTTTATGGTTCAAAAATACCAAAATAAAAGTGTTCTAAGAAAAAAACAGATTTGCAAATATTTGATTTATGGAAATGTAAACCGATTTGTCATATAATATCTTAGGATTTAAATAATTATTTTTAAGGGTTAAATATTTTCAGGAATAATATTCACTATAGATACACATTTAATTAAAAGGGAATTATAATCGGAGGTAAATTTTTTTAGAGATCTATTTGTTCAAACGACTGTTAAAACCTATTATTATTATTTATTATAACAATTAATTATTAGATTTTTTACTCAGGATCAAAATTAATAATTATCATTTTGTACAATTTTCTTAAGATATTTTTTTAAAAATATAAATGTTTAGACCAAAACAACAGTCTTCTAGTTATTAATAATTGATATTTAGAAAGTTCAATCACAAAATTTTTATTATTTCTTAATTTCAAGCTTATGTCAATATATATGAACTTGAAATCCTTATAAAATATTACATTTATTTCAGTCCAAATTATTTCCAAGAAAAATTTAGAATATATTTCGAAACTGCGAAAATAAATTGTATATAGAATCCATGAACTAAATAAGACAATTGTTGAAATAACATCTACAATTTGACAAAACCCTTGTTTTATTTAAAAGTCAAATGTATTTCTTCTTGATGGATTACACTAAAAATTACCAAAGAAAAAGACCATAAACAACAAATAAATTTGATATAAATATCTATGAATTCTAAAATAAAAAATAAATTCTAATAATAAATTATCAAATAGGCAAATTTTACTCCAAAAAATAGAAACTTTATTTAGGAATTTTTCGTTTGAAAAAAAAACTACAAAAATTCTCTAAAAATTGATAAAAATATGTAAAGTAATGAATAAATTCATTTCATATTCTCAAATTTATTCCAAATATCTATGTTTTAATGTTCTAAATTGATTTAGCCAGGTGTATAATTAAATACTAAATTTTCTGTTATATATAGACAAGAAGAAAATAAAAAAAAGTATTTTATTTGAAACAAAGGTCTTTTACTTGTGGAAAATCCATCTTAATTCTTTTATATTTTTTTCACAATTTAATATTATGTCAACTAATCTATAAATCTGAAAATTTAAAAAAGAAATTTTTTAACTTTCAAATCTGAATATTGGTGGCTATTCCTCTAATTTATGCAAAAAGTGATAAGTTTTTTTATTAGAAATAAAGACCATTTTTTCATTGACAAGATCAAATTATTGTACTTTTTTAAGTAAGAGAATTTTGAAAGAGTTTGAATAAATATAATTACCTTTAATAGCAACACACACCAATTTTAGACTTCTCTGTTTTAAAGAGTAATCACTTAATAAAGTTTAATTGTTATTTCAATAACCTGACTTGTTCTTTCTTCGAATAAGAAATATCCAAAAGATAAAAAAGAAGTCACTTTTAGAAAGTTTATTCTCAAAATTTGAACTTTAAACACAAAACAAAAAACTTTTCACGTTCTTGGTTGTTTTGACCATAAAACAAAAAAAATCACAAGAAAAAAACCCAAATCTATACCCTAACGAAGTGAATTTATCAAAAGAATTCACAAAAAGGAAAATTTTTCCTATCTGAAAATAGCAAAAAAAGTGACAATTTATTTTTTCTAATTCTAGATTTAAACCTTACTTGAGACTTATTGGATTCATGACCTGTAAAATTTTTATTGCAAACCCAATTGCTGAGTTTGCTATTCAAGAACTCAAAGAATTGGGAGAAGTAAATTATCAACCTTCAGTCAACGTTGATGATCTGCCAAACCAAATAGGTGATTCCAATATTCTTATTGTACGATCAATTCATGTAACTTCAGAAACAATTACAAAAGCAAAAGATCTTCAACTTATCATACGTGCTGGCGCTGGTTGCGATTCGATTGACATCAAAAAAGCAACAGAAAAAGGAATTTTTGTTTGTAATTGTCCAGGTAATTACTTTCAATAACAAAACACCCTTTCACAAATTTTTTTTAATTTTTCTTAATTTTAAAAAGTTTCTCTTCTTCGACAACACGACCATCGTGAATAAATTTCTTTTTTGTGATACCTTTTTCGAAACAAACTCAATAGTTGAGAGTGTTGGACAAGTAGTTAAGTCACCAAAGGTTTTTGTATGTCGTTATTTTCAAATAAAAAATTATATTTATCTTAAAACATTATTAGAATCGGAGGAGTTTTGGCTGTTTCAAAAAAGTGATTACCAAAAGATAGAAAAAAGTGTTATTCAAACTTCTCAAAAGAGTGACACAAACAATTTGAGAGACACTTTTGTAAAAACTTTTGTGACTTATCTTTTTTAAAAAAGCCCAAAAATAAATGAAAAAATTTTCATTTTGAACCAACACGTGTGGGACAAAATAATTGTATGTTCAATATCTTCAAATTCACATTACTGGTGAGAATTCTATTTGTGTGTATCACGTATATTTTACAAATCCATAAGATACAAAAGCAGTTTGACAACAAGTATAACTATTTAAATAATTATACCTTTGAAAAAATCGCAAATTCACAATCCGTATCACCCATGAATTTGCCAAGACCTCATGCTTTTTTTGACTGACTATGGTCATATAAAAAAAATGGGATATTCAAAAAACACTACAAGGAAAATTTAAATACCTAAAATTAAAGTTAGCCAAAACTATACATTGGATTTCAGTTATACTTCTTTTATAAATTATTTTTTCAAAGTTATCATAATTTTATGTAATAAAAAAAGGATAGCTAATAAACTCTTGAAAATCTGAATACCCCCCTTTTCAAAAATACCGACTTTTGAAAAAAACACCTATTTTCAGGGTATTTTTTTATTGGAAAAAGTTGAAATGAATTAATTTTTGATTGAACATTAAGATTGAAAAAAGAATATATGTTAAAGCAATTTGCAGAAAACAATCGGGAAT
This sequence comes from Anaeramoeba flamelloides, assembly GCA_027625915.1. Lineage (NCBI taxonomy): Eukaryota > Anaeramoebidae > Anaeramoeba > Anaeramoeba flamelloides. The sequence goes on from JANTQA010000012.1 coordinate 9,402,973, forward strand.
GTATATAAAAACTCAAACATAGAAAAAAATAAAATGATAAAAAATATTCCAAAAACAGATAAAAAATCAGATTTTCAATTTAATTGAGCGATATCTTTTGATTGAAATATTTTGTGCTATTTTCAAATTGAAAAATATGTTTCCTTTTATACCATTAAAAAAATACTTGAAAATTATCTCTCTACTAAGTCAATTAAAAAATTCAAAAATTTTACAATTAAAAATGAAAAAAATATTACTGAAAAATTTCATTTTTTTTTCAATTCCTATTAATATCTATTAAAGTTGTAAACCTCATTGAAAATTGTTATGTATAATAATGTTTATTATATGAGTGTATTTGAAAAATACAAAATTTAGAGATTTTTTTTTGAAAAAATCTTCCTTGTACACTACAAGGAAAATTTAAATACCTAAAATTAAAGTTAGCCTAAACTATACATTGGATTTCAGTTATACTTCTTTTATAAATTATTTTTTCAAAGTTATCATAATTTTATGTAATAAAAATAGGATAGCTTTTAAACTCTTGAAAATCTGAATACCCCCCTTTTCAAAAATACCGACTTTTGAAAAAAACACCTATTTTCAGGGTATTTTTATATTGGAAAAAGTTGAAATGAATTAATTTTTGATTGAGCATTAAGATTGAAAAACGAATAAATGTTAAAGTAATTTACAGAAAACAATCGGGAACGTATATAAAAACTCAAACATGGAAAAAAATAAAATGATAAAAAATATTCCAAAAACAGATAAAAAATCAGTTTTTCAATTTAATTTAGCGATATCTTTTGATTGGAATATTTTGTGCTATTTTCAAATTGAAAAATATGTTTCCTTTTATACTATTAAAAAAATACTTGAAAATTATCTCTCTACTAAGTCAATTAAAAAATTCAAAAATTTTACAATTAAAAATGAAAAAAATATTACTGAAAAATTTCATTTTTTTTTCAATTCCTATTAATATCTATTAAAGTTGTAAACCTCATTGAAAATTGTTATGTATAATAATGTTTATTATATGAGTGTATTTGAAAAATACAAAATTTAGAGATTTTTTTTTGAAAAAATTTTCCTTGTAGTGAAGTGTTATATTTTTTTTTGTAAAATATTAAAAAATATTATTTGGAACATTTGTAAAATTGAGAACAATCACCAGAATTTTATAAAGATATTAATAAGAATTTAAATCAGGACTAAAACCTTTTAAGAAGTAAAGCGTCTGATTTAGATTCATCTCAGTTTCAATTTCATCGATTTAGTTCAAGAGGATTGTTGTAAAACTCAAATATTTTATTTTTAAACGAAATCTTTATGAAATTCAAGAATTATCATGAATTTTCATCTTTGTCATTTTAAACGTTATTTTAAAAATAAGGATTTACAGGTTTGATACTTTGGATTTTATATCAATTACTTTGGGTACTTAATCCTTAATCTTGATTGTTAATAGAATCTAAAAACCTTATTTATAAAAAATAGCATTAAGACTTACAATGAAAAATCGAAAAATCAGAAATTAGTAATTTTAACAACTTTTATCTTAATAAGAAGAGAGTTTTTCTTAAGTACTCACAAAAAAATTCTGATTAAATATTAAGGGCTATTTCTGAAAATCGTAATTTACGTGATATGAATTTTCCTAAAAAATGTACTTTTTACTCATTTTTGCAACTTTTTAAACTCTGTTTCAGTCAAAGGGGTATCCAAAAAAAAAACATTTTTTTCAAATATCAATTATTTTATATAATTGACCTTTGAAGAGGAAATTAAAAATAAACAGAATAATACACATCAAAGAAGTCTGATATATGTCTGAAAGAAAAATAATTTATCAATAAATTTTCTTAAAAATTGAAAAACTCAAATTCTTATGGTTATTGAGAAAAACAACTATGTTCGTTTTGAACTTCTACTGGTATTTGAATAATAAATAGGAAACAATTTTCACTTCATTTTCCATACTTTTCTTTTAGAAATCAAGCCCCCAAACGAAGTTCGTTGGTATTTGTAGTCTCTATTTAATAAATGAGATGAAAATGAAGTGAAAATTTTTCACATTTATTAAACAAATATCAGGATCAAAGATTGAATAGAATTTCAATAGAAATCAATATGATTTCTTAACAATCATTCTCATATCGTTTCAATAACCTGAGAATAACACATTTTTACCAAGTGACTATTGATCTTGCAATAAAAAATTTTTTTGCAACTGAATTAGGTTTTAAAAAAAAAAAACAAAAATGTGTAAAAATGTGAAAAAATGATTTCAATTTTGAAAATTTCCAAAATAAAATTTTTCTTCTAATATCTATACAAACCCTTAAAACATACACCCTTCACCTATTGCAACTGACCACTTTGACTGAAAAATAGTTTACAATCAAAAATAATGTATTTGATTTTTATAATAATCTACTACAAGGATCTTGATGAAATTGAAATTAAGAAGAATCTAAGTTAGACGCTTTACTTCTTAAAAGGTTTTAGTCCTGATTCAAATTCTCGATAATATCTTTGGAAAATTCTGGGGATTTTGATCAATTTTACTAATTTTTGCAATAAAATTTTTAATATTTAACAAAAAAAATATAACACTTTTTTGACATGGGCCATTTTTTTTTTATAACCGTTATTTATAATAATGAAATTAAACTCTTTTTATAATAGATACAAGATCAATAATTATTATAATAAAACACCCACGACATGTATGTAATGTAAGTGAATCTAATTTAGAATCGATAAAAACGATAACTACTAGTATTTGAATAATAAATAGAAAAAAAATTTCACTTCATTTTCATATTTTTTTTTTTTTTTACAAATAGATTTTTCAAAGAAACAGATTATAATTTGTGATTTCTATTAATTTGTTTGGTTCTTTTTTATTCTTTTTATTGGTATCACCGTTTAGGTGAACTAAGAACCCTGGACGAACAAAATACTGGGGAATTGAAAAAAAAGATAATCAGTTGAAGTTAGATCCCATTTAATTTTTAAATACAAGTATAAAAAAACAACATTGGACAAAAAAATCTTCAGGTATACTTATATTTTATACTCTCTGATTGATTGAAACACACCACCTTAACCAATAAAAATAATACAAAAAGAATGTCAATAAAAGGAGAGTCAAAATATTGCAAATTTTCGTAATTTTTAGGATTTTTTTCCAATAATGAAAACATTACTAGATCATAAAATAAACCCCAATTCAAAATTTTTAACACACCAAAATTCGATTTGTGAAAAAAAAAACTTATTCAATCAATTCAAGATTTACCAAATTAGAACCATTCACTAATTGAAATGTTAACAATTCTTTATAAATTACAATACTCACAAAACAATAAATAAATAATTATCAATACAAATAAATCATGGGTATATTAAAAATTTTGGAGAGAGCAAAACAAAAAAATACATTGAGTAAATTTGTTTAAATTCTATTAGGAATATTGATCGATCAAATGGTTAGATACTATCAACTAATTTTATTTGAGTTCTTCTATTTGAAAGAATTCAACTTTTACCTAATATCAATGGTTCAAAAAAATTTTGATCCAACTAAACAAATTACGTAATTCAGACAATGAAATGAAAACAAAAACTAAAAGATGAAAAAATGATTTTCATATTTTACAAAAATCAAAATTATCTCCAATTTGTATGAAATTGTATTATTGTGATTGTTTGGAACGTTTTAGCTGTGTGGAAAATTTTGAATTTTAGTTTATAATGAATTTTTCGAATAAAACAAGGCAAATTTAAAAATTGATTTATTTTTGATATTGTCACTGGTTCTATCCAAACTATTTTACAGTATATTGTTACACTCGAAGTAACCTATATAGCAATTGAAAATAATTTTAATAGACCCTAGCATCAGGGAAATTTTGATTTTCAAACCTTTCAAGTTATAAAATAAATTCCAAAAATTTGGACACAGTTTAAACAGTTGAAAGAATAGCAATACTACACTTTACATTCAATTTGGGAAGAATTTTGATTTTACAAACTACTACATTTTTTGTCTTTTTTGTTTTTTTTTCATTTCCTGTTTGTGGTTTTGTAATCTGTTTCATTAGATCTGTAAATTTTTTTCTATGGTTGACAGAAGGTTAGTGTTAAGTTTTGTTAAATTGGAAAATCACATACAATTGGTCGATGTTATCTTATCATTTGATCGATCGACAATTGATGGTGAAATATAACTACTTCCACAAGTGAATTCTTTTTTTTTTTTAAATCATACAAAAGATTTTCGATGTTGCTTAAATCTCGTTATTTCAAATTAATAAAAAAATTGTAAGGATTTTCTGAAAAAAAGGTACATTTAGATTTTGATGCCAGTATTGGGGTTGTATTATTGTAGAAAAAAAATATTTATTTCTTTTTTAAAATGAAACAGCTCGAGATTTTTATTTTAATAACCCCTTGATATTTTTCACTCCTCAAAAAGCGTTAGATATGAATTAATCAGTTTTTATAATGATAATTTATTACCCCCAAAACAAAACAAAACAAAAAAAGGGGCAAAAGACATACGTTTTATTATGTAAGATTCCCCTCTGATAAGTACCAATTTTGAAATAGTTTCTTTTACCTTTTGGTGTTTCGCAAATTACTTTTTTTCTTAAATTCATCTCTTTGATTGAGATGAATTAATATAAGAAAATTATGTATCTATACAACTTTTCTTCACAAATAACAATAAAATATTTTGAAGTGCCTTCTTCCCCTGTCGTACTTTCTTTTTAATTTTATTATGTATTATTTGCGAGTATATCATATAAACCACTTGGATCTAAAAATTATCTTGACCATTGTTCAAAAAATTTTACTTTGATCAAAAATCATTTTGCTAATATTTATTATTTAAAAAACGAAAACAAATTTTTGACTGACAAATTTTTTTTAATGTCCCAAATTTTTTTCACAATGGTGATAGAATATACTTTGCACATATCTGTTTTGAAGATTCCATTATACATAATAAAAGAATCTTTGCCACTTAAAAGAAATTATTCCACCTCTTTTCAAAAAACTTATTGTTTTATTTCTTACTTGGTATATATGATTTACTGTTCAATATATTTTCTAAATTCCGTTGTGTTAGTACAATTGAAAATAGTTTGTAGTTAATGGGATAGTTCCAACAGCTGTATTTTGTTGTTTAAATACCCCACCCTTTAAACTCAATAACTCTTATTTTTTTTTTTTCAGTATTTGCCAAAGCAGTAATTCACCCAATTAAATGAATTACAAGAAAAAAAATTGAAAATGTTAACATATTTAAAATCATGAGTGTATTACACTTCTTGTAAAATTGACTTTTTTTTGAAAATATAAAAATAACGATACCAAATATATATCATAATTTTCAAATAAATATTAATGCAATTTAATAAAACAAGGAACAAATTCAAATGCTGTCGCTGAATTAGTGATTGGCTTTATGATTTGCGCTGACAGAGAAATCCCACAAACCACTGAGAAACTTAAAGAGGGAATATGGTGCAAAAATAAATTCAAGAATGCAATTGGGCTGTACGGGCGTAATATAGGCATTGTCTCTTTAGGATTCATAGGTAAATGCGTAGCGAAAGCAGCCAAAGGACTTGGGATGAATGTATATGCTTACGATACAAGAAAAAGCCAGGAAGTTATGAACCAGTGGGGAATAACAAAAATCGAAACACTATCCGAACTTGTCCAAATATCTGATGTTGTAACAGTACACATCGTTTCAAATGAACAAACAAAGCACATGTTCAACGAAGAAATTTTTAAACAGTTTAAGGATGGTGCTATCTTTATTAATACAGCAAGAGGGGAAATCGTTGATCAATCCTGCTTGCCAAAAATTGTGAAAGAAAAAGGTTTAAAAATTGCTCTGGACGTCTATGAGAATGAGCCATCCTGGCATTCAGAGGAATTCCCTTATACTGAATTATCGGCACATTCTGTTTGCTTGTCGCCACACATTGGTGCAATAACTGATCAATCAGAAGAAGCAACAGGTAGAATGACAGTGGAGATTGCAAAATCTTGGATTAGTGAAAAAAAACTCCCAATGATCGGGATTAAAAATAAAGAGTTGTTAAAATAAAATTTATTAGTAAATTTATCCAATCGGGATTCCTTTGAAGTTATAATCTTGTCTACATTATAGCTTGGATAAATAAAAACAAAACTTTAATAAATTTAGAGTTTCAGGCAAACAGAAAGTAGTTTTGTTGAAATGCCTTTACTCGATAACGACAATTAAAAAAAAAAAAAACGAGATTTTTTTAATGTAGGAAAAACGAAAAATTATTTTTTTTAAAAATCACAAAATAAAATCACAAAATAAATAATATTATTTAAAATAACCAAATTATGTAGAATTCTTTTCTATGTTCTTTTGGGGTGTATTATTAAATTTCAAATTTGGGCATATTTCAAAATTGGTCAAATTGAAATTTTTCATCTTTTTGAAGAGTTTATTGATTATTATTATTGGTATGAAAGTTTTTAATGGTTTTTTAATAATTGTGAGAGGAAAAATCAAAAATATTATTTTGCGATTGGGTAGTCTTTTAATTACTTAAATTATAGAAAATCAAAAATATTGAAATAATCAATACAAAATATTTTTAAAAATTTGTTCAAAACCCAATTTTAACCACCAAAATATAAGTGTTAAATTTTTTCCCCTTAAAACAAGTTACAAAAGTCTAATTGATCTCTTTTAATTATTTTTTTTTACCCAAAATACTCATTAAAATTCCCATCCAAATCATCCAAACCTCTTTAATATACTCTAACCTACTCAGACATATATTAACCTACCTGTAAAGTGGCTTTAAATACCCACAGCCAATATATCTCAACAGAATTGACTATTTTGAAACAATAGAGAATTTAACCAATTTTGAAATTTAACCAATTTTGAAAAAAAAGAATTTTACCATCTTTTGTAAAACCTTTCCAGAAAGTTGAATTTATTATGAAAAGTTTTACAAAAATTGTTCAATTTTTTGATTATATTCACAATTTTTGAAAAAACAGGTAAAATTATTTTTTGAATTATAAACTAAACACTTTATGAATTATTTTATATTTATTTTTTGAACTTGAAAATTATTTTTTTCGTTAATTTTAAATGAATACATTTGAAAAGTATTGGAAAATTATAGAGTAGAAAACAAAATATTATTAATATGTATTACTAATTGGTATGTCACCCCGTAACTCGTAATCCACTTATTATTATCTTTTCTAATTTGAAGTCTTTTTCCAAATAAAGGGTTCTTAAATATTTAATTGAGTCTATTTCTTTCATAAATGCTGATGTGAAGTTACCATAAATAGATATATTTTTTTGTATTTTTTCTTTCTCAAATTTTCTTTGCACAGATGTATTTTATTTATTGAAATATGATAATACTACGATTCCAACTTACCATTAAATTTTATAATACTTGTAGATTAATGGTCTTTTTTTTTTTTTTTTTCAAATTGTTTCTAATGAAATAGAAGACTCAATTTCTCTCCAATCAATAAGATAAAAACTTCAATTTCTCTACATAATTAGAAAATTTTTTTATGTTCTCCAACAGAAATAAAAAAATAAATTTCAAAAGAAAATAAATCATATAAATCACAGAAATAACAGAAATTTGAAAGTTTTATTTCAATTGCTGTTTTTTTAATTGTTTTAACCTTAGATTGTTGTGATATAGTAAATTAGATATTTGTGTTCATTTTTTTTTTTTTTAACAATTTGTCTGTGAATGTCAAAGACCAAAAATTCATTAATATTCGTTTTTTTCTTTCTTCTATCATAATTTTTACGGTTTAAGAAAAATTCTATAACCATTGTAATGTTTTATCAAATAAGATAAATTTTTAAAATAGAAAATTAATTTCTATATGGGATGAATTTCATAGTAGATTTGGAAAGGCGATAATAAAAATATACTAGATTTTCAAAAAATATATTTGTTTAAATATGAGATGAATAATAATATTTATATTTTTTTACATTTCTCTTCAAAACTAAAAACTAATAAAAAAATTTTTTTTTGTTTGCTGATAGAGTGAGTAGTACAAGTTTGTCTATTAATCTTTTGCCTACGTTAATTCAAATTTTATATTTTGGGAATCTTTATATTAAGATTATGGATATATTGATTAGAAAATACATTAATAAAAAAAAACACTTTGAATTTAGTAACTACTTGAATTAATTCATGTATTCTGAAATATGTATATAAAACATAATTATATAACTTTTTACAAAACAGAATTTACAATTGATAATATGATAATTTCAGTAATCAAAAAAATTCAATTAAATTTAGAAAAAAAAATAAATAAAAAACTTTTCTCCACCTTATTAAAAAAATTTAACAAAAATATATCAGCAATAATACAATAAAAACATTCTAAAAATAGAAAATTTAAATATATTAAAAAAAAAGAAATTTCTCAACACAATTATAATTAATTATCTAATTTTACAGTGTAAATATCATTCAGTTTTCAAAAATTAAATATGTAAATTCAAACATTCCAACTTGATGATACATAAGTTTTCTATCAAGTTCAACAATTTGAAAAATAGAGTTATTTCCGAATTTCATAAAAAAATATTTTACTTGTCATAAAAATAAAATAGAAATCTCTTTCTGTATATTAAATTCCTAAAATAATGAAATATTTAAAACTATTCATTATTTTTTATGGTTATGTACTTCCTATTGTAAATAATATATTAATATTTCAATTTAAATTAAAAGAAGTAAGGTTCTCGTTGTTGCTAAAAAAACACTTTCGAAGTGTAAATCGAGCTTATAAAATTCAAAGGTTGTTTCATTTTTCTCAAATAAACAATAAGTAAAAATAATATTGGTTATTTAAAGTATAACTTTGAAAAATAATGTATTAATTTTATAGTTCAAATACAGAAAATTTTCTAAAAAGTAGAGTCAATTATAGATTATTTCTTTGATAAAAATTTATAAACATTAAAAAAAAATATGAAAAAAGTTAATCAAATTCTAGTCATAATTTATTATTTTCCCCAAAAAAAAATGAATTAACCTTCAAAATTAATTTGACCTTCGATATAGTATTGAATACTGAATAGGGTGTTTTATTGTAAAAAGAAAAAAAAAAACAGCACAAAATTTTACAAGAAACACGGATTTTAGACTAAAAAAATGTGATTTTATGGCAACCATGTAAAAAATCTGACTTACAAGATTATTTTAACCCTTTTATAACTTTGAAAAGTCAAATATTTGTTAAAACTAGGATATTTTTGGTTGTGAAAATATCACTACTTTTCATTTTTTGATTTTTACCTTTATTATGTTTGGACTTGGCTTTTTCTTTTCTTTTGGATCTTTTTTGTTATCAGTTGTTCTTTTTCTAAACGCAGTCTTAATCTTAAATGAAGATCGTTTCTTGTCTCATTTTGGTTGGAGTATCAACAGTATTAGCGAATTTGATCGAATGAATGATGCAAGCATAAAAAATAAATTAATCTACTCATTAAAAGTAATACAATACTTGAGAGGTAAGTATATTTGAGAAATTCTAATCTTTTCTTTTCTTTTCTTTTCTTATTTTGTAACCAAACAATTCATCCTTTTTATGCGAACATTAATCGTTATTCTTTTTCTTTTTCTTTTTCTTTTTTATTTTTTTAATAAACACAACAAAAAAAAAAAAAACTAATTTCTTTTCCTTTGTAATTTTCAAAACGACACCAACAGTTCCAATGATTGTAATTAATGGTGTTGTAATTATATTACAACTCATTTTTGGCTAAATTGAGGATTAATTATCTCAACATCCCTTATTCATATAATCGAACAAAATGCCTAAAATAAACCAAAAGCAAATAAAAAAAAAAAAACCTCGTAAAAATTTTCATCATTTAAAGTGTTGTGTTTGACAAAAATTTTATTATTCTTTTGAAATTAATCTTGTGTGGTATTGTTTTTTTTTTTGATAAAAGAATTCAAGAGTCAAAGAGTTAAATATTTTCAAAGTGAAACGAATAAGAAATTTAAAAGAAATAATGATACTGTTAATTGTATAATAAAAAGATCAAAATTTTCATTCAACTTTCCATAAAAACCCCAAGAGCAAGAATTACTGTATAAGTCTACAAAATCTCCAATTCTAAAATGAAAAATCAAAATTTAAGCTTCTTTTCTGCAAAATATGAAAAATTTGAAATGTTGTATGACTGTAAAATCTTTTTTTGGAAAGCTGAATGAAAATTTTGTTTCATTTATTACAACAAATAGTATTTTCTTAAATATTTCTTTAAGGGACTACACTACAAGGAAAATTTTTTCAAAAAAAAATCTCTAAATTTTGTATTTTTCAAATACACTCATATAATAAACATTATTATACATAACAATTTTCAATGAGGTTTACAACTTTAATAGATATTAATAGGAATTGAAAAAATAATGAAATTTTTCAGTAATATTTTTTTCATTTTTAATTGTAAAATTTTTGAATTTTTTAATTGACTTAGTAGAGAGATAATTTTCAAGTATTTTTTTTAATAGTCTAATTGGAAACATATTTTTCAATTAAAAATAGCACAAAATATTTCAATCAAAAGATATTGCTAAATTAAATTGAAAATCTGATTTTTTATCTGTTTTTGGAATATTTTTTATCATTTTATTTTTTTTCATGTTTGGGTTTTTCTATACGTTCCCGATTGTTTTCTGCAAATTGCTTTAACATATATTCTTTTTTCAATCTTAATGTTCAATCAAAAATTAATTCATTTCAACTTTTTCCAATAAAAAAATACCCTGAAAATAGGTGTTTTTTTCAAAAGTCGGTATTTTTGAAAAGGGGGGTATTCAGATTTTCAAGAGTTTAAAAGCTATCCTATTTTTATTACATAAAATTATGATAACTTTGAAAAAATAATTTATAAAAGAAGTATAACTGAAATCCAATGTATAGTTTTGGCTAACTTTAATTTTTGGTATTTAAATTTTCCTTGTAGTGTAGTCTCGATTATTTTTTTTTGACCAATTTCTAAATGTGGATTCCTTATCTTGAAATATGTTTAATATTGAAAATAAACAGTGGTTTTTCAAATCAAAGTAATTGGCAAAATAATTTTCTCAATCTCTATTAAATTTAGGTAAAGAAAGTTAATAGAGATTAGTCCTTTAAAGAAGTAATATCTCTGGTAGAATTATTGCAAGCTGAAGATCGAATGAACGCTTTATTTTTGTATCTCAATAAGACAGAATTTTATTACTTTTCATTTTCACAAAGACCATTTTTATGGCAAATTAGCCAATTTACAAACTCCACAAGTGTTTGATAATCATCACTTTATTTTGTTTTTTTATTATTAAATTGATCAGGGAAAATCTTCAATTTTGATCTTTTGTTCAAAAATGAGACTATCTTCTGTCCAGCCGATTTTCGTAAAATTGAATTTTTTACTAATTTTAATAGTTTTCACACAACCCGAAACATGATCTTTCTTTTTCTAGATTTATTTTGAATAAAAATCAATTTTTAGAAGAAATGAAATATGCCACTTTATTAGGTTTGAATTTAGAACTTTTACAGATCAGGTGTATCTATCAAGCTATCTGGTCTTTAGTACAGCTGTTTTAAAAAGGTGAGGACTTTTTCAAAACTTTTTTGAAGTTTTCTATTTTTAAAAAGGTGAATTCTTTTTTAGAATAGAAACCTTTTTAAAAGTTTTGTATTTTAATAAAGTGGTTACCCAGCCTTTAAATGTAATCTAGAGGTTGGAGTCTAAAGGAAAGTGCTTTTTAAAAAAAAGGTTTCCACACTTTATTAAAACAGAAAACTAGAAAAAAGTTTTCATTCCTGGTTGATTCCTCACTTTATTAAAATAGAAAACTTTCAAAAAGTATTTATTTAAAAAAAGTCTTCGCTTTATTAAAATAGAAAACTTTTTAAAAAGTTTTAATTCTGTCAATCTCATAAAAAAAAATACTCTTTTTTAAAAGGCTTTAAAGAATTTGTTTTTCAAAGTTTTTTTTTGATATTCAAATTTTTTTCTATGGTAAGATTTGAATTGAAAGATTAATTATTAAAAATTATTAAAAAAATTAATTTTCCAAAAACAATGACTTTGTTTCATAAATCTAAAAATAATAGATATTATTTTCATGAATTAACTTAATTGTTCAGTATAATAATAAGTTATTTTTTTTTTTCGTTTTATATTGGAAACATGTGAAATATTAAATTCAAAAAATGAACTCAAATTAATGAATTGTAAAGAAGATGTTGACTCAGAAATTTCCTAGGCCAAAACACAAAATACAAAAAAATACTTTTTTTAAGATCTCGACAAGATTTCATTTTATTTTTAAACAATAATTGTTACTTAAAAAAAAATATTTTATAGTATAGCTAATTAAACTAAGTTGATCGTGGGTATCTTGGTTGTAAGGAATTCGTTTTATTTCAAAGATAGAAGACAAATAGGGGATAATATATTGGTGGTTGGAAGTATGTTTTTCTGTTTTCGAGCAAATAATTAAAAAAAAATTCAAAAATTATTATATGAAGTTGTTTTAAAAAAGAATTTTTTTGAATTGTAAACGAAATCAATCAAAAAATTTAATTAAAAGAAATAATTTTTTTCAAAAATAAAAGTTATAATTAAAGATACAAAAAAATATAAAGGTATATGAAAAACATAAAAATATAATTTGAAAATATTCATTAGATAATAAAACCTTTTTAAAAAAAAAATCTTCTCATGAAACCATAAAGGAATATTTTACCGCAATTTCAAGAATTTGGTGATATCACAAGTTGTTTTATCAAGACATTTTTTTTTAGTGTCGAATGAGAGATTGGAATTTTTCCTTTTGATTGTTCTTATTCTTTTGTTTGGATACTACTTTGGGGTTGTATAATTTAAGGGTGTAAGTTACCATTTAACTCTCAATTTGTACAATATATTTCATTTTTTCAACTTGATTAAGTCAATTAGAATAAAATATCAATATTAAAATAATTTTGTTTTAAAATAATGTTTTTTTTTTGTTTTTATTTTTTGTTCTTATATACAATAACTTATAAAGATCTTTAAAAATACACACAAGAAGATATAAATAGATTTCCTTTTACATTTAAATCCTTTAAATAATTTATATCAATAAATTGTAAAATTCCCTAATTATCTTTATACTTACAGTCTTTCCAAGTCTACCATAAAATTTTAAATAAAACAGATTTGAGTTTTCTATTCTTATTTTCTATTTTCAAAAAATTTGGAAATAATAGCTATTATTCAAAAAAAAAATCTCAATAAAAGAGCTATTATTCAAATTTTGAAACATCAAAAAAAAAAAATTTTCTGAAGATTCATGAAGCACCTAAAAATATTGTTCAAAAAAGGTAAATTTTTAAAGATCAGTCAATATTGATATTTTTTTGGGCTCTTTTGGACCAATAATTTATAAGTTTTAATGTGATCTTGAATTTTTTTTTTGATGTTTCAAAATTTGAATAATAGCTCTTTTATTGAGATTTTTTTTTTGAATAATAGCTATTATTTCCAAATTTTTTGAAAATAGAAAATAAGAATAGAAAACTCAGATCTGTTTTATTTAAAATTTTATGGTAGCCTTGGAACGGCTGTAAAACAACGATGTGTGGTTATTTCTTTCTATGTAAGTTATTTAAAATTGAATAAAAATTCAAAATCAAAAGAAAAACACAATTTTATTTAAAAAAATATTTTGATGTAGATAAAATAGTCTAATTGTCTACAGCGATATCCAAAAATTTGACATTTAGATTTTGTTGGATCAAAACATTGAGGATTCGTGCTTTCCATATCTCTTGAGATCTAGATATACTAATAGATTTCAATAATTTTAGAAAGAGGTGTTTTGTACCACAAGATCCTCATTTATAAAGTTGTTGCTGAAAACCAAAATGGTAGTGTTTTGGTTCTGACTCTGTATTTTCAGATTTTTATTGGATACTAGAGAATACTTTCCGTTGAACAAAAGGTGTTAGATTTGGGGTTTCAGCAACAACTTTATAAATGAGGATCCTGTGGTACAAAACACCTCTTTCTAAAATTATTGAAATCTATTAGTATATCTAGATCTCAAGAACTATGGAATGTATGATTTTCAAGTGTTTTAATACATCATTCTCCAAAAAGAGATTTATTTTTGATGATCTATAAGCGGATAACACTGTGCAGAAATGATTTTTTCATTTTTGATTTTTTTTTGATAAAATTGTGATTTTTTCTTGAACTCTGATACTTTTTGGATATTCTCACAACGACCAGGAAATTCAATCATATATTTGATTTTTAACTGAAAACAAATTATATTTAATAAAATATAGGAGATTTTTGGGTTTTTTTGATTTTTGAAAAAGTAATTTCGATTTCCCTTTGACATTTTAACTCCAAAACACTTCATATATTTTTTAAACGGGTGAAATGTCACTTAAAATGTTTAATACATTGTTAAGATTCCTATTCGTTGTGAGAATATCCAAAAAGTATCAGAGTTCATGAAAAAATCACAATTTTATCAAAAAAACATGAAAAATTAAGAAATTCTTTTTTCAGATATGTAGTAACTCTAATTTATTTTTTTTTCAAAAGGCAATACAGTGAATATTTTAATAATTATAAGATTGGCCACCATAGGAAAACTAACTAATCAACAATAGAGAAAGGGGTTATCAGTTTAAAAAATTATCAATTTTTCTCAATTATATTTTCAGTAAAAGACTATAATCCTTTTTTTATTTAGATTTTTTGGATGGAAAACAGAAAAAGAGAAATTTGTAAAAAAATTTTTATTTTTATGAAATCCAACTGTTTGGTAATTTCTGGGAGATTTCTATGAAACAAATAACCTTGATATTTTAATCTTTTTTTTAAAAAAATACAAGAAATAAAACAAATATTTAGCTCTTGAAGATCAGAAAAAAATGAACTTTTATTTTGTACAATTTTTTAAATATTTTGAAATATAAACAATTATACAATAATCCTTTTCATATACCCAGAGTCTAAAAATCCAATATTTATTATTAAAATAAGTTGTTTGAAAATATATATTATTTGTATATTCTATTAGGATAAATAATTTGAAGTGCTTTATTTGTTTGAAAATATAAAAAAAATCCAGAAATAATAATAAAGTCTTTTTGTGTGTTTAATATATGGGTTATTTTCAACTCACTGGAGGAATTAAGACTGGGTTAATAATTATTTATTAGAAAATAATCTTATTAAAAGGGTATTTCTTTCTGTTTTAAGAAAAAAAAATATTGGATAATTTTTAATCTAAGGGGTTGGGTAGTTTTTCTGGTATTTTTTTGACCAATAAAAAAAAAATTGGTATGTTTTCTGAATAATTTAATTCGGTTTTTTCAAGTTTAAACAAATTATTGCATTTTTTCTTCGAATAAAGGAGATTTTTTATCTTGGGTTATTTCAGAACTTGTTAAATTTAATTTCGGTATATTGTTGGTACAATTTCTTCACGGATAATTTGATTTCTTTCCTTTTTTAAGAAATTTTTTTATTTATTTTTGATACTTTTTACCCTTTCAAACTTACCCTTTTAAGTTTTTTAAAGTTCCTTTGCTTCATCCTCTTATTATTTTTTTTGGGTATTTGTGACTGGTAAAGGTTATAAAAAAACCATTATATGTGTTTGGCAGAATTTGTCATGACTAACATAACCAAACTTGTCCATGATATAATCTAAAACGAGGACTGTACTATGCAACCGTAGAGAACTGAATCCAACAAATGCCATCTGAAACCAACCAAGGTGAATGGAATTGAACTTTTTGTACAATCTGTGAATTCGTTGCTTTGATGTGGAGTTGGTGTCTTGGAATGTGATTTTGCAAAAACAAGATTTTGGAAACTTTCAAAAAAAAAAAATAAAAAAAGGTAGAGAACTTAACTCAAAAGAAAATTTCAAAAATCAAATCTTATTCTTAAAAACTCAGCACTTTTTCGATAAACCATATATATAAAGTTCTAAATTAAAATTTGATGTAGTAGCCTATTTTATTTGATCTATAACTTTTCAAGGATTTAGTTCTCTTTATTAAAATAAATTATGGTATAGATCCAAAAAAATTCAACATAAAAGGCAACAGCCTCAACCCACTCAACATGTGTGGTACAAAAAAAAACTTTTAATAAAGTTTTCATTTTTTTTTGTTATTTTTTTTACTCTCTTTCGTTTATAGGTTGTCTTTCTCTTTTTCTTGTCTTTGTATAGAAATAATTATCTTTCTATTCTTTTTTTAAAGAAAAGATCTCCAATCAGTTATAATCATACGAGAATTATAGCTAATATCAAAAATTTTAAATATAATTTAAGACTTTCAGGAAAGTACCGTGAGGTGTCGTATAGGACCTAGTTTTTACGGAATTCGAGAGAATGGAATAAAATCAAAGAGTTTACTCAATTCTTTTCAATTTATGAAAAGCTAAAAATATTTTTTTTTAATTTTTGAAATGAAAACAAAATTATATATAAATTAACTTTACCTTACAAAATGTAAAGAAAAAACTAACAAAAGTGATTATCTTGAGATTTTCATTTTATTTGAAAAATCTATTGGTTTTACAAATAAACAGAAAACTCAGGAAAATTTCACGAAAGTACCTAGGCTTTTTCTTTTTAATTGTAGAAATTAAAACAAAATTTAAGAAATTTCATTTTATTTCTCAAATTAAAAAAAAACACTAACGGATGTTTTTTTTTTCACTTTTTGTTTTTATCTGTATAATCTAATGATTTTCTTATCAAAATAACCATTAAAAAAACCTAACATGAAGTGTCTAGGTTTTTTTTAAAATTGGGAAATATACACTAAATTAAATAATTTTTCGTTTTATTTCTTAAATTAAAAAAAAACTAAAGACAAACTGGAGGTAATTTTTTTGAATCACCTCTTTTCACTAATAAAAAACTAAAAAGAAAAGAATTTTTTTTTTAATAATTTCAAAAAATTCCTGATTTTGGAACTTTTCAATAATGAGAAAAATGGAACAAATATTAAAAAAACAATAATTCCTTTCTAAAAATAGCATAAAAAAAAATTACTTTTAATAGTAATCATACTATTATTTTTTTCAATTTATAGATGAAGTAAAATTTTATTGAATTTGGCAATTAACTTTTTAGAATATTTTTGAAGTTTTCAAGCCATATAATTAAATTGAAAGAAGGATAGTTATGATGACAGTTAAGATTTTCTTTGAACTCCTGCCCTTAAATTGAACTTTCCATGATCAGGTAAAAAATTGTAAATCATTACGAAATTTTCAATCAATCCAATTACAAGAATAACCCAATTTTTCCGAATTATTTCATTACTTTGATAGGAATTTGGTTTGGAGGAACAGATCGTTTTCCGACTTATGTCATATTTCAAGAACTGGAAGATTACTTTTTTAAAATCCAAAAAAGTAAAAAACTTCTTTTATTTCAAATAGGTAACCTTCCAGATATTGAAAATTTTACAAAGTTATCCAAATAAAAAATACTAACGTAATTTTTCAAACCCTGAAACTGTTTTTTCGGTACTCTAATACAAAAAGTCTTATAATTGATCGTTTTTGTTCTTTTTCATTATAAAAACTTTGAAATTGAAAGTATTCGGTTTTTATCAATAATTTCATTTTTTAGCTAAAAAGATCCAAAAAGTGTGTGATATTCAAAAAAGTGATAAATATTTTTATTATTATGGTTAACCCAAATTATTATTAGTTTTGTTGTTATTGGTTACATTTTGAATGGAATTTGATTATAATCTATCTAGGAGAGAATCGTTTTCATTTATTTTTTTGACTGGCCTTTGTTATGTTTAAGGTCTCAATTTTTTTTGGCTTTCTTCTCTTTCCTTTTTTTAATTCTTCTTGAATTTGTTTCTCAAAGATTTTTTAAAGTTTTTTCAGATTTTGTTTGAACAGATTTTGAACTACTCTTAAAGTTAACTTATCTCTACCAAATTTGCGAGGCTGGTGTTACCAATTATTCGTATTTTTTTTGCTTTTGTTTCTGGACTTATGGTAATTTGTGTTTCAATGAAACTTTTTTTTTTATACAGGTTAGGTATATTTTTTTACTCCTTTCCTTGTTAATTCAAAAAAATAAATCTTAAATCAACTGATCACTTCATGAAATTACATTTAAAACTTATTCTTTGTGTTCTTTTCAATATAGTGAAAAGAATTGGTTTCATAATTTATGTTTCTGGTTTAAAATTGATTTACCTTCTCAATTTTAAAAAAAAGTTAACAAACATTTCTTATTCCAAAACCGAATTATCTCCAAAAAAAATGTTTTGGTAATTGTTTAGACAAAAACCATTTCCATCTTTTGTAATTCTAATTGCAAAAAATAATTAATTATCGTTTTGGAAAAGGTCGAAAAATTATTACCTTATTTTTAAACGTGAAATTGTCATAAAACCTCACAACAAGAACTAAAAGAAAGAAACACTTCATTCAATTTTTACCTTATTTTAATTATCTAAATTTCAAAGAATCGTTAATAAAATAATTTTCCATCGACTACTCGTACATAAAGAAGGTTCTTTACCAATCTTCACGACAAGAATAGCACAATCCATAAAAATACTTTCAAGACTTTTTCGAACTTTCAGGCTGACAGTCTGCAAGATTTCAGTCTCTGATTTTCTTTCATATTGTTTCAAATTTCAAATACTTGGTAAAAAATTTTGTAACACAAAAAAAGGGATAAAAATAATAATTAACAAAAGATAGCATTTTGAATTTAATTGAAATTTTTGAAAGTTATCTAAAAGAAAAATATTTGTAAACTTTCAATAACCTGAAACTCTTTTTATGAAAACCAAAAATTGAAAAGTTGTTTAAATTACATGTTTTTAAAAGTATAACTTGTAAAAACTTTTAAATTGAAAGTTGTTGCATTGTGATCTTGTAATTCCTTTCAAAATGTGGAACAATTTTAAAAAAACAAAGTGTTGCTAAGGAAAAAAGTGACTACAATTTTTGTGCTTTTCTTGTCGTGTTTTTTTTGACAAATTCTCATTTTTTGCTCTTTACACAAACGATTCAACCAAATAAAAAATTTTTTTTTCTTTTTCTTTTTCTTTTTATTTCACTAAAAATCAAAATCAAAATCAAAATCTATGAGCCGAGCCGCTTCTTGTCGAACAATAACACTTGAAGAAAGAAGTTTTTTAAATGAACTAATGGAGTCCATTGGCGAAGAGATCAAATCAATGGCCTGGATTCGTAAAAGGAAAACAAGGGACAAGAAGCTGATAAGGATTGAAGATCGTTTAATTGTCGTCTCAAAATATCGGATAATTACTGTTGGAAAAAGAAAGGGCTCGATAAAAAAAAAAGTTTGTAGAAGTGGGCATTTGTTCGACCTTAAAAAAATCATTCGACACGAAATAGGCCATGTAAATTATTTTTAAATTTGATTTTTTTTTTTTTTATTTATTTATTTTCCCCACCAAAATTTGCACTTTACGATGAGATACTCAAAGAAACTCTTTTTTTTTTTTTTTTTGTCATTGTTTAATTACTGGCACCACAACCCTTATGTTTGATTTTCATTCTCATTTTCTTTTTCTTTTCTCTTTTTCGACCCAAATTGTCCTTGATAAATGGAAAATCCATTTCTTATGGTTTCTCTCCATTCAGATCGAATTGTTTTTTAAAAATTTTCAAATTGACATTCTTTCCGATCAGTCTGACGATCTTCTAACAACCATCTTCCAAAATTACCACCCGATTATCGAAGGCTTTCCAGACAAGTCTCTTTTAAAATTTGAAGGCGATTTCCAAAGGTTTGAAGAAATCTTAGAAAAGCCAACAAACACGTTAGGTAAAGGGTTTGTTGATACCTACAAGGCTTGGTGTAATTATTTCAAGGTGGAGGCATGCGAAAAGATGATTGATCGCATCCACAATAACATTTTGAGCAATGAAGACAAATCACAACAAAAGATTTTAAATTTGTCTTTTATGTCTGAACTCCCAAAGGAAATGAGAGAGGACAAAGTTATTCAGCCAATCGCTGCTTCTTTAATGCACAATTTACACTTTGACGAAATATATATCTCGGCTTTAAATTGGAGTAAGGCTGTGACAATTTTTTCAGCTGCAATTGGATCATCAAAAATGATTAAAAAAATTACTTTTTCAGGCCTGAGAATTACAGACGGGATAAAATTGCTGGGTAAGTTTATTTTTATATCCTCTTTCTCATTTATATATATATATATATTTTTTCTTTCGACAAATTTTTATGTTTCTTATTCTTGTTCCTGTAATTGGTGTTTTCAAAGTTTTTATTTTAGATTACTATTAAGGATCTAACATCAAAAAATGAGGGAATGTTTAGGAAAAACCAATTTCATTCGAATTTAATACAGTCATCTTCCAATTACAAAAACGAAAAACCTTTACTTCAATTTCCCGATAATTAGTTGTTCTCAATTCAAGTATAAAAATAGATAAAGATCTTCAACACAACCTCGTAAAAATAAAATTGGCTTTCCCTAATTTTGGTTTAATCTTTTTTATCTTTGGATCTAAAACTAAATTTTATTGAATTGGAATTCTCAAGATTTAGTTATTTTTTATCAAAAAACAAATATTTTCTTTAGTGCTATTTTCAGAATTAATAATAAAATAAAATCCAACCACTAAAACAAAAACTATATAAATCAACAACTGAAACAGAAACCACACAAATCAGAAATCACAGAAATCACAGAAAACAAAGAAAACAATGAACCCAAAGAAATCACAAAAAACAAAGAAAACAATGAACCCAAAGAAACTATTGAATTGATTTTTTAAAATTAATTGTATATCTTAGCAACAATATTCTTTTGAAACACTTCAAAAATTTTAAATTCTTACAACAACATTTTATACCTTTTGGATCTGCTGATAAATTCAAAAAAATAGCTAAATGCTTTTTGCTTCGATTTCCATTTTTTACAAAATTTTTTTAACATGCTTTGAAGAAAGAATTTTATTGGATCAAATAGAAAGAAACTATATAAGAAAGTTGATTTTTGAACATGTTCTTTGAAATGAAATGTTTTGAAATTAATTTCATAAGATTTACAAAAAGGAAATATAACAAAAAATTTTTTATATTTTTTTTTGAATTTAACAGTATTTTAAAAAAAATTAGATAATCTGAAAGAATTCTTAAATATTATAACTTATTTTGTATTGTTGGAGTTCTTTATTTTTTTAAAATATTTTTTAAATATTTGACTTTAAATTCATTGGTTAAATTGATTTATCAAGGAGTATACTTTTGGCTGAGAATTATTGAAAATTTTAAAAATTGTTTTATTTATTTTTAATTGGTTATCTAATTTAGTGATTGTAAAACTAAAATTCAAAATTTTCCACACAGCTAAAACGGCCCAAACAATCAGTGTAATACAATTTCATTCAAATTGGAAATAATTTTGATTTTTTGCAAAATATGAAAATCATTTTTTCATCTTTTTAGTTATTTTGTTTTTATTTTATTTTTTGAAATTACATAATTTGTTATGTTTGATCAAAATTTTTTTCAACGATTGATTGATATTAGGTTCAAGTTGAGTTGTTCAAAATAGAAGAACTCAAATAAAATTAGTTGTTGCTATCTAACCATTTGATCGATCAATAATCCTAATAAACTTTTTACAAATTTACCAATACATTTTTTTTTTTGTTTTTATTTTAGAAAACTAAATTAAGATTCAAATACTTCTGAAGACTGTATCCATCTAGACACTCTTTCGATTTGAAGTCTCAAATTTAGCCACTTCAAAATTCTCTCTTTAACAGATTAGATGAAGTTTCATCTAACCCTTAACAATAAATCCAATATAATTTTTTTGCTTGCTCTCTCCAAAATTTTTTGAACATCAATAATTTATTTGTATTGACAATTATTTATTTTTTGTTTTGTGAGTATTGTAATTTATAAACAAGTGCTTAATATTTCAATTGGTAAATGGCTCTAATTTGGTATTTCTTCGAGAATTGATTAAATAAGCATTTTTTTTTTTCAAAAATTGAATTTTGGTGTGTTAAAAATTTTAAATTGGAGTTTATTTCGAAATAAAAGAAATCACAGAAATCACAGAAATCACAGAAATCACAGAAATCACAGAAATCACAGAAATCACAGAAATCACAGAAACTTGAAAGTGTTTTTCAATTGTTACTTTTAAATTGTTTAAATTGTTTACTTTTGAGATTCCGTAATTTAAGGAATTGAAGATCTACTTTAATAAATTTTTTTTTGAATTTATTTGTCAATATCAAAGATCTCAAAAAAACAATAAAATACAAATTTTTATCTATTATAACAATTTACTGTTTAAAATACCTTATCTTCACCAATTTATGATTTGTTATAAAAACATGATAATTTTTGATAAGAGAAAATCAATTTCTATGTCTTATAAATTTTTACTGCGGGATTTGAACTACTCCAATAACTTTTAATAATTTTCCTAAAAAATTTAAAAGAGAATTATTTTTCTTTTTTAAAATTGAATTATTTTTCTTTTTTAAATAGTTTCACATTCTTTTCAATAAAAAAAGTTAAATTATAATTTCCATTCGTGTTAATTAAATACTTATATTTGAGTTTAGAAATCAGTTTACATAAACTGTTGAAATAACTTTTTTAAACATTTTTTAACATAACTGTAATATGAAAATTGATTTTTTTAATTCAGATCATTTACTAATTGCTTAAATAGATATCACTAGATAAATCAATAAAAATTCAAATAAATTTTGTCCTTTATTTTTAAAATGTGAACAGAAGGAAATTATAGAAAATATTGATCATTTTTTTATGGGTATGTTCTTCCTATGAAAAAGATAGATTAATATTTCATAACAAATTAAAAAAAATAAATCTTAATGAATTAATTTTAAATCAAGATCATTTGAAACTATTTTCATTAATTAATAATCGTGAAATCTATGATTTTACGCTTAAATTCCTGAAAAGGGGATTTAAGTCTAAGGTCAACTAGAGTGTAATTTACACTTCTTTTATAATAATAAAAAAAAAAATCGTTTTTTTTTTATTTTAGATTTATCTATTAAATTTTTCTCATTATTTTATTTTTCTTAATGAAAATTAAAAAAAAACAATAAATTATTATTAATAGGAATTGCTTTAACTAATCCAAAATTACCACTAGAATACATAGATCTATCAAATAATTCAGTCTCTGATAAAGAAATGAAGCATTTGACAAATGGCTTGGAAAATATGAAGTCAGGTTTAAAGCATTTAAATTTTTCGAACAATTCATTAAATTCCGACTCTATTAGCAGATTATTAACTGCATTAAAAAATAATGTCAAGCATTCCAAAATCCAATTTTTAGACTTATCCAATAATAAATTTCATAGATCTGGTTCATTACAATTGGAACTTTTTTTAAGAGCGATCAAAACAAAAATGCGATTAACGCATTTGAATCTTTCAAAATGTTATTTAGATCTGGGGTTTATTTGTAAAAGCATTACAGAAGCTTGTAAGGAGAGAACTTTGCAATATTTAAACCTGAGTAATAATAAATGCGAGAAAAATGATTATAAAAGTATCGCAAAAATGTGCCTAAAAATGTCAAATATAAAGCATTTATCACTTATCAACTGTAATTTAAAAGGCGAACAAACTGCAGATATTTTAGAAAAAATTTTTAAAAATAATAATTTATCAGATTTTGTTTTTAGAGCTAGCTCAAATCCAATTGGCATTGAAGGTAAAAATCAATTAATTCCGTTTTTCTTTTTTTTTTTTTTTTTTTTTTTAACATCTGAAAAAAAATTAAAAATAATAATTCCTAAACAAGGTATTTCAAACATAAATAATGAGGTAAAAAAAAAAAAGTATTTTTTATAAAAGTTTGAAATTATGATTTCTCAGCACTACATTGTAGTAATATAATTGTGAAATTTAATAGACAAGAAATCATAACAGAAACCCACGATCAATTTCTATTTTTGTAAATGTCTTTTTTATAACAAAAAATATAATAATAATATCATCCCAAAAAGTTCTCACTGTCAAAAAAGGTATAATAAACCCACATATTCAAAAATTCAGAATTATTACAAAATCATATTTTTTTTTCACGCACCAGTGATGAATTTTCTTCAAATTCAGCAGACACTGAAAAATGCCAACAAAGAACAAAAAATTATTTCAATAAAAAGCTGGAAAACACTATATACTTAAATAATAATATAAAATATTTAAGTGGATGTGGAGAAATGTAGAATATCATCAAATACCATAAACTATCTAGGTTTTTTTTCAGAATTCAAAAGTATTGGATAAAATCTTTGATTTTTCTCTATTCTTTTGAATTCTGGAAAAGTATCGTTAGGTTTTCTTGAGTTTTTCTATTTTATTTGGACAATCGATAGATTTTCGTTAGGTTTTTTTTAATTTTTGAAAGAAACCGAAAATTTATTAAAATTTTCTGTTTATTTCAAAAAGTAAAAAACAAACCTAGAACACTTAACAAATAAAATAGAAAACCTCGAAAAAGCCTGGAACACTTCACAAATAAAATAGAAAATCTCAAAAAAACCTGGAACACTTCACAACTAAATAGAAAACTCAAAAAAACCAAACGAAAATTTATTGATTTTCCGAATAAACAGAAAACACAAAAAAAAATTAGCTATTTATTTATTTTTTTTTAATTATTATTATTGTTGACTGATTGATTTATTTTGAAGGGAAGAATAACTCCATATTTCTCTCAGATGACCAAATACAAAAAAAAAAAAAAAAAATTAGAAATACAATAAAAACATTTATAAATAAGAAAAGAAGAAAAAATTTTCAAATATAAACTTTTTAAATGCAAAGAAAAGTCATGTACAGAACCTTGCAACCTATTGGAAAATAATAGTTTTTTTTAGTTTATCAATTATTTTATAATTAAGAATATAAATAATAGATTTTTTAAATAAACTAAGCGTTTTTCTTTCGAAAACCTATCAATTTTCTTATCAAAACAATAATTAAAAAAAAAAAAAAAACGAACATTGGGTTTTCTAAAATTCAAAAGAATTGAATTAAATCATAGATTTTACACAATAAATTTAAATCCTGGAAAAGCTAATGATAGTTTTCTCGAGGTATTCTGTTTATTTGTTCTAAAAATTGATTAATTTTTAGAATAAAACAGAAAAGAACTTTTGAAGGTATTCATATAATAGCCGAAAAAGAAGAAATTCTCTTTTTATAGATTGTTTGAAAAATCAAAGATCCTTCCCGAAAATTAATAAAACTTTTTTATTTTTATTTCTAACGAGTCAATTCAGTCACTTTGGTGTTTTACTAATTTTAAATTAATATACAACGCATCGAGAATATTTAAACTTGGAGATTATTGTAAAAATGATCATTTTCATTTAAAAATAAAGTAATTTTTCGAACTGGAGTTTTAATAGTGTATTCTATTACGCTTTTTCATACTTTTAAAAGACACCTTTCAACCAAAAATACCTTTTTAATGTTAAAAAGAAAATTAATGACATTTTTTTTTTATTATAAGGTATAGAATATTTGGTTTAAATTAAGAGCCAAAAAGCTGATAATCTTTGAAAAAAAATCATTTATCATCATTTTCGCAAAGTTTTCAAACGTATCCTATAAAATAATTTTTAAACTTTAATAGATCTATTTTCAGGAATTTATTAAAAACTGATTGATTGCCTTTTTAAGTGACTAGTCTATATTATTTTTTTTTTGACCAATTTCTAAATAAGGATTTCTTATCTCGAAATATGTCAAATATGTTAATAAACAGGGTTTTTCAACACTAAGTAATTGGCAAAAAATTTTCTCAATCTCTATTAAATTTAGGTAAAAAAATTTAATCGAGATTAGTACCTTAAAAATGACAATAAAAAAAAAAATAAAACACAGTTCATTTTTTCAAAATTTTCATAAAATAAAAAACCTTATTTCATTATTTTTTAATTAAACTATTTATCTTTCTAATTTTTCAAATTCAATAGGAGCAAAAAAAATCCAATATTTATTCAAAAAATATAAAAATAAAAATGTTCTAAAAGAATTATTTTTGGACGATTGCCAGATGGAAAATGAAGGTTTATCAAGGATATGCAAAACAATGAATTATGTGAAAGGCTTGGAAAGGCTATCAATATCAAGAAACTTTAGTCATGGAACAACGGATAAATATTCATCATTCATCTCATCATTATTTGAAATTGAAAATATCAAATTTTTAAGGCTTACCGGAAGTAAAAAAAGGAATTTATCATTATCCGCGAGTCTTCTTGGTGAATTCTTTGGGCCATTGATGGCAAACACAACATTAAAGGGTTTAGACATCTCTGGAAATATGCTTGGCGATGAAGGTTGTCAAATACTTGCTAATTGTTTATCAGTAAATCAGGGATTACATTCATTATATTTTGATCGCAATGATGTAACATTAAAAACAATCCAAAAATTTATCTGGTCATTAAAAGAAAATAAAACCATATTTGATATAAAATGGCCGAAAGATGACATTCAACATTCATACAAAAACTCAAAAAAAAAATCAAAAGAAAGTTTAAAAATACAAATTAAAGATTTAAAAAAAAAACTGGCCCAATCTTTAGAATCTAATAAAACCCAAGGTGGCATTAAATTAGATGAAGTATTTGGTACAACAACATTAAAATCAACAAAAACAAAAAACAAGCCAAAACAAAGGCACTCATCAATGAAAGTAAGACAAAAGGTTAATTCAAATATTCATTTAACTGTAGATAAAGAGAAAATACTGAAAATCAGTAAATCAGAAGGCTCTGATGGGTCTTCTGATTCAGAACAAAACACTTCAGAGAATTAAATTATCCTTATGATTGCTTTTTTTCTACAATATTTTAAATATATCGAAATGGATATTATCTTTGATTATTTTAGAATCACTAAGCAAACATATCAATTTTTTTCATTTTTTTTAATTCATCAAAAAAAATTTTAAAAAAAATAAAATTATATAAACATTCACTAAAATTTTAATCATTTTTTAATTTTGGAATTTTAAAAAAGTAGTAGATTATTATCATACAGAAGAAGTTTTTTATCCGAAAAAAAAAAATCAAAAGAAAAATGGAATAATTATGAAAAGAAATTGGGATTTTTTATTTTTCCATACTTTTTTCCTTTTTCGAAATTACCTAAAGTTGTTTGGGTTCCTTAGGTACCTTAGTTTCCTTACATTTTTTTTTAAAATTTTTGGATGGGGGGTAAAAGGATTAAAAAAACTCTGATAAGAATTGGTAAACTTGTTCATCCTTAAAAGAATACCTTAAACAAACTAAACTTATTATGATTAGATCTCAATCAAATTGAATGGAGCTGAAGCATAGAAGCGAATTCAATATAACAGAAGAGATTTGATGTAAACTGAAGCAAAATGAATCCAACAGAAGATAATTGAATCAAACTTTCAGAACTATTTCTCCAATTGGACTTTTTATACTATCTATCTAGTTGTTACTGGGACTGTGTTGTTAATTGAGTTTGAATTTTGTACAAAAATTTTGTGAAAACAAGCTTTTGGAAACTTGTAATAAAAAAAATTAAATTTGTCGAAAAAAGTAAAAAATCCAAACCAACAACAAGAAAATTTCAACAATAAATTATTATTCTTTGTAACTCAGCACTTAATAGGCATCTTTTCCTCTATAAAAATACAAATTTAAAACCCAATAAAGATAACATATTTCATTTGATCTACAGTTGACTGAATAGTTACACTTCTTTATTAAAATAAATTATGTTAGTGATCCAAGAAAATCCAACATAAAAGTAAACAACCACCAACATATTCAACACTTTTGGTGCTAATAAAACTTTCCTATGATGTTTTTTCTCCTTTTTTTCTATTATTTATTTTACTCTCTTTCATTTCTTTTTCTATTTTTTTGTCTTTATTTAGAAATCAATTTTTTTTTTTCAATTTTTAAAAGAAAAGCTAGCGTTTTGGTTATAATTTTATCTTTATTATACCTAATTTAAAACTCTCTTAATAAATTTAGAGTTTAATCCAAATAGGATGTAATTTTAGAGAAAAAACCTTCTTCAATAATAATAAATAAATGAATTTAGATTTTTCTATTTATTTTTTATAGGATTTATTAAATTTAGAAAATGATATTAATCTGTAAAAATAAAATTTAAATTACAGTACAATTTTTGACAATTTGACACAAATTCTATCTATCTATCTATCTATCTATCTATCTATCTATCGTTATATATATATATATATATTAGAATAAATCATAAAAATAATTATGAAAATTAATTGCGAAATTAAATCTAAAAAAAAAGATAATGAAGCCACTTAGAAACATTTGGAAACACTAAAAATACAAAATAGGCAAAAAAAAACTCAATTTATTGTATTTTTCCAAAATTTATATAAAACCGCATTTAAATAACTTGTTATTAATATTATTATTTGTAAATATTTTTATACAGATAAAAAGACAGAAATAAATAAAAAGTAATGTTTATAAAATGATGAAAAGATTAAACAAAAAAATATATTGGTAAATTTGTTGAAATTTCACCAACAATTATTAATAGATCAAATAGTTAGATACTATTAAATAAATTGTATGTGATTTTCCAATTCAACAAACTCAACATGTCCTTCTATCAACCATTGCAAATATTTTTTTCGATCTAACGAAAGAGTTTACGAATAAGAAAAAAGAAATGAAAATAAAACAGAAAAAACAAAAAATAAAATAGTTTTTAAAATCAAAATTATTTCCAAATTTAATGAAAATGTATGCACAGTTATTCTGTGGGCAGTTTTAACTCTGTGCCCAAAGTTTTTGAATTGAGATTACTGTTAATTATATGACCAATGTTGGAAATAGTTGATATGACCCACCACGGTGTAAATACTTAACTTTTTAAACATCAACATTTTTCTTGCAAGTGGTGTGTGTTGTTTTTTTTTTTCTTAAAATGTTAATTCCGAAATCAAATATGATTTTTGGATTGATTGTTCAGAAATCAATTGGTAATGTTGATTTTTTGCATGAATTTGAAAAAGATTTAAGTTCTTCGAATGGAAATAATATCAATAGTAAACAGATCAAAACTCGAAATAATCCAACAAAACATTATTATTGTTGTTGGTAATCATTTAAAAAGAATTTTTGGTGTAATATTGATTGTGTTACATTTTTTCACAAAGATTGCTTTGATTCTGTTTGTCCTGTGAAAAACCATCTATTTTAAAAAAAAAATAGTTTTTTATTTTCATTTTTTATTTGTACTTTTTATTATTGTTTGGATTCACCAACAAGTTTGTTAGGTTAGTTATATAGTTGATAGGGAGGTGAAAAATTTTAAAATATATGGATAAGTAATTTTTTTCAAAAATGCTTCTAGGTGTCTGAAAGTACATATAGAAGAAATTCTAAATTAATAAAATTTTGAGCGAAAAAAATTAATTTCATTGTGATTTTGATTAAAAAAATGAAGCAAATCTGCAAAAAAATTTGGTGTGTATTATTAATTTCAAAAATTCTAAAGATCAAAAGATAAAATAATTATGTATGATGATATTTTTCTTTTTTAAATGATAATAATTACAAAATGGCAATAAATTTAAAGAATTTAAATTTCATTATTTTCGTTTTTACAAAATTCTAATCCATTTCTAATAATTTTAGCAAAAAAATATTTAATTACAAAATAAAATAAAAGCAAAATTTTAAGAATATATATATATATATATATATAATAGGTATCACCAATATCCTCTTTGTTTGTTATTTTTTTCGCCTTTTGATTCTTGGAATTGGAAAATTTTTTTTTTTAAATTTTTATCAATTGTTAGCACTGATGCAAGATTTTTTAACAGAACGGAACAATGCGGGGCAGTAAATATTGTTATTAATAGTTGCGAATGCGATTGTCTAAACCCCTGCATTACCATTTGATGTGCACGAATAACCATTGATAAATTGTTTGTTTGTAAAAAATGTGATGTTATATCCTTTCCAAAAGTCCATCCAGCACCCCTAACATTTGGAGCAAAGCCAATTCTATCATCAGGGTCGCTCCACAGTAAGTCTGCCATTGGACCCGCAATTGGCGGTTCTCGAAAACGATCAATCGATTGAATAGTTTCAATTTTTTGAATATCTGGGGATAATCCGCCATGCACAGCAAAAAACTAAAATTAAAAAACGAGTTAAATAATTTATTATTATAACAAACGTAAATATTTTTTCCAAAAAGCAAAAGATTGAAGAAAAAAAGAATAACTAAAGACTTTTATTTTGATTACTAAACCAAAATAAGACAAAAAAATTTTTTATTATTATTATTTTTTTTAATGTAAAGAATGTTTTTGTCATAAGAATTATATCTGATAATTATTGAATTATTTTTTCCTTTGGAAAAGTGTAAAGAAAAATATTCCAGCTGTTGCATATTTGAACTAACTTTTGTTTCTGAAATTGTAAAAAAAAAAGGGTGTAATAATATTAACGATGTACTGGAAAGACGTTTAAAAGAGTTCAAATTGGAAACTAAACTAAAATAGTGACACGTTTAATTATATATATAAACTAAAATTCAAAATTTTCCACACAGCTAAAACGTTCCAAACAATCACAGTAATACAATTTCATTCAAATTGGAGATAATTTTGATTTTTGAAAAATATGAAAATCATTTTTTCATCTTTTAGTTTTTGTTTTCATTTCATTGTTTGAATTACGTAATTTGTTTCGTTGGATCAAATTTTTTTTTCAACCATTGATATTAGGTTAAAGTTGAGTTGTTCCAAATAGAGGAACTCAAATAAAATTAGTTACTAGTATATAACCATTTGATCGATCAATAATTCCTAATAGAATTTTTACAAATTTACTAATGTATTTTTTTGTTTTGCTCTCTCCAAAATTTTTAATACACCCATGATTTATTTGTTTTGATAATTATTTATTTATTGTTTTGTGAGTATTGCAATTTATAAACAATTGTTAATATTTCAATCAGCGAATGGTTCTAATTTGGTAAATCTTCTAGAAATAGATTAAAAAAGCATTTTTTTTTTTCACAATTTAGGAATTCGGGCAAACAAGAGGAAATAAAAACTCCTCCCTTAAACAATAAAAAAAAAAAAATAAAGCATTTTTTTTTCACAAATCGAATTTTGGTGTGTTAAAAATTTTTGAATCGGAGTTTACATTAATATTTTAATAAATGTGAGAGAGTAAGATACCCTAGTATAATATATTTACATACCAACTAAAAAAATGAGGAATTAAAAAAAATGAAAAAATTGAGCTTGAAAAAATAAATAAAAATCATTTATTTCTTGATATTATCTATAAGATTTTACACAATTACTTATTCTTTAGTTGGCTTTCTTTTTAATTCTGGATTTCAAAACTTTTGTTTGTAAAATTTTTGATTAAGCAAATTACTTTTTATTTCTACAGAATATTCCAAAATGAATTTAAAAATTCTATTTTCATTTAATTCATCTAATTCTTAGTTTTGGTTGAGAAAATAGGATATTTTTTTAAAATTATTCTTCAGAAATGAAGTATGGGTTAATTGTATGTGTTTATTTGATTTGATAATTATTTCTTTTCCATTAAATTGAAAAATCAATATAATTTTGAATAATGATTTAAATTTTTTCTTGAATTTTTCTTTTTCTTTGAGTTGAACCTTTTGTAGTTACTTTTTAGATTTCGAGAATTAAATTTCTTTACTTTAATCTTGGAAATTGTATTCTTTCTTTTGATTTTGTTTGATAAAAATATTTGAATAAAAAAATTTTTTTAACAAATTTGTAAAAAAAGGTTTTGAAAAATCATAATAAATAGTAATGGTGCGAGAAATCCAAGGATATGTTATGTTTGGATCCATCCAAATTAAGAAGATAAAGAAGTAAGAAAAATCTTCGAAGTTATGCTTTTATCGAAATTTTTTTTTTTTTCATTCTTTGTTTTCATAAGTTTTTTAGGAGATTGATCTTTCATGTTTGGTTTTCAAAAAGATAAGATTTGTTTAAAATGCACACCTTTTCTGGTCGATTTTTTTGGTTTATTCTTTTATTAATTTCAATAATCACTATAAACACATTTCTAGATCTAAAAAATTATTTAATAAAATCAAAAATTGAATCAAAAAAATGTTTCAAAAAATTAAAGATTTGCTATCTACTTTGCTTTGGCTTCTTTTTCTTTTCACAAATAGAGCATCGAATGGTATTTTGGTTTCAAAGTTTCAATTTCTGAGAGCACTCAAAAAATCTTTTTTCAGTAAGGTTGTCTCAATTAAAATTTTTCAAAAATGGTAAAATGTGCCTGCTTCCTTAAAAAACGATTTTCAGAATTAAATAAACAGAAATTAATCGAAAAGCGGATAAAAAAATCAGAAGTTAAAGTACCAAAAGAAATCTCATTCGCCAAGAGGGTTTATTAAAAGTTTGAAAGAATTATAAAAGCCAATAAAAAGGTACTTTAAATCATCGTTTTGTAGCATGCTATGTTTTTTCTTTTCAGTGATTTTAAATCCCAAAAAACTGTATTCAACAGAATTCCTTTAAATTAATGTGTTTGTTTTATCTTCGGATGATTATGCAATCAATAAAAAAAAAAAAAAAAAAAAAAAAATCTAAGAGAAGGAGTTTTTACAGAATCCCCAATAGTTGCACATAATGGAAGGTAATCAAATAAGTCAACAAAAATTTCCCAAATATTTGTTTTTGGATACTTTCTACGGCATTCTTTTCGAAAACCTTGGGCTTTTGAAATTGAACGGCACTCATGGTTGCTAACGCAAACAAAATAATAAAAAAGAATGAAAAGATTAAAGTAAAAAAAATCTGAACTGATGAAAGGACTGTAACTATTTTCGTCAAAACAAACAAAAATGAAAAAAAAGTTAATGTTTACCCTCGAAGTAAATAAATGTTATTTGGGTGCCGCACTATAAAATGTTTGAAAGGCAAAGTTTTCAAATATTAATTTTTGAATAAACCAAAATCACAAAGAACAAAATGTAAATGATAAAAGATTAAAAAAACAATTATTCACCCTTTAAGGCTAGGAGAAATGAAATGCATTCTATTGAGTATTTCCCACGATCTACATAGTCTCCAAGAAATAAATACTTTTGATCTTTGCATGATCCATGAAATTGGAATACAGAAAGCAAATCAGGGAATTGGCCATGGATGTCCCCACACACAACCACTGGAGGATCAATTTTTAACATATTTGGCTCTTTGACAAAGAGTAGTTTGGCTCTCTCGCATAATTGGATCAGTTCCGTTGTGGGTAGCAGATTATAACTTTCAAGATCTTTAATTTGTGAATCAAGTATTTGTGAAAAATCTTGTATTTGGCTTGACAGCTTTTTGGTATTCATTTCAAAGTTTTTTTTAGTGGTTTCTTCACGGAGACCGAAAAAAGTAAACAATAAAAAAAATGAAACCAAAACGATTAAAAATGTATGGTTTATTTTTCCTCTATTTCGGAAATAATTTGTTATTTTTGTTAAGAAAAGAATGTTTGGGTGAGTTTCTTCTATTTAAAGTTCTGATCATTACAGTATGGAAAGATTTTTTTAACCTCAATATGTTGTTCTACAATTTTCAATTTTTAAGTATATCTTCATTCTGCAATAATTTATCTTATCTTGGAAATATTTCAAAACTAAAGCAATATTTAAAGAGGTGTGTTGTTATAGGCCATTACTGAATTTTGGAGATTATTTTTATCATCTCTGTTTGAAAATTTAGTTTCTTTTGGATTTTTTTATTAGTCAGAAATTACTTTTTGATTTTTAATAAGTTTTTTAATTTGAGAAAATGAATTTAAAAATTGAATTTTAGTCAAATAAAATATTCAAAATGAATTCTACCGAGACGAAATTAACTTAGTAAATCAAAAAGGAATTATTTCATATAAAAGAATAATAATTATTTGATTTTTTTTGAAATTGGTTAATAGGATTATCATTATAATAAAACCCCTTTTTAATTAATATTTTGAAGAACTGATAGATCTGGCATTTTTATATTAATAATTCTATTCGTATTTGGGGATAATAAAATCAAATATAAAATTTTATCAAAATTGGTTCATTATTAAAGAATTCCCAATTAAATCAATATCGGTACATTGAAAACTGAAATTTTCGTATTGAAAGCATAAATAACTCAGAAAGAAAGAATGGGGGTTTCTAAGAGTAATTTAAAAATAAACAAAGGTTTTTTATAATTTCAGAAAACACAACAATGATGAATTTGTTTTTGTTAAACAATTTTTTGAGTTTTTCTGATTTTTTTACATTTTATTTATTAAAATTTTGTCAATTTCTTTTTGGTACGATTACAATTCTAGATTAAAAAATTGTTTTTTTTTTACTACTGATTTATCTTTTTGAAAGTTTGAATCATTTTATGTTTTTTTTTTTTGTTTTGCTAAATATTCCTTCTCATCATATATGGTGCTTTTTCATAAATAATTTTTAATTAAATGAATAATTGGTAATATTGCAGTACAGTTTACTTCATAATCTAATGTACCTCTGTATTTTTAGAGATCTAGAAATTTTTAATTCACTTTACCTTCCAGTTTTTTCATTTCATGTGTATTGACTTTTAACGAATTATGGTATTCGTTTTTTTGAGATTAAAGGAGATTTCAGTTATATTTATTTTTTTGCCCAGAGGTAAAGAATAATAGTTTACACTAGGATAATATTGAACTTGTTAAACAATCTTATTATCAACTTCTTCGAATGATTTGGTTGTTTTTTTAAGATTGAAAGTTGCTCAATTAAATTTTTTGTAAAAAAATCTGATCCTTTTGGTTTGAATTTTTTATATTGAAAAAAAAAAAAAAAAATTGCGAAACATATTTATTTGTATGAAACATCACTTTTAGTAATTTCTGGTAGTTTATATGAAAAACTAACCTTGAAATTTTAATACCATTTTAATAATAAAAGAAAAATAAATCAAATATTTAATTCTTCAAGACATGAAAAATTGATTTTATATTTTATTATCTATATTTATTAATTTTATTGAAATTTAAAAAGATAAAGTAATATTCCGTTAAAATATTTACGGTATAAAAAACGAAGTTATATTATTAAAATATATATTATGTTATAATCTTTATTAATGATTTTTATTTATTATTATAATTACTAATTTGAATTAGTTTTCTTTGTTTGTAAATCTTTTAATAAATTAAGAAATATGAATATAATTTTTTTGATATTGTAAATCTTTGGATTATTACTAATTCGTTGAAATAAATAATATTCTGTAATCAATTATTATTTAAAAATAATCAAATGAAAATGTATTTCTCGAGGTCTTATTTTAATTTTCCTAGTTTTATAAAAGTGTTTTGGGATAATTTTTTTATCGATTATTTGGATTTTTTTATTTGATTTTTCGAATGAAAAAAAAATAAATAATTGATTTTTCTTCAATTAAGAAATTATAATTTTTTTAAGTTTAAAATAATTGTAGTTTTTTGGATTTTTTTCTAAATTGTTAAGATTTTTTATACTATTATATTAATAACGCTAAGCATTTTTATTTTTAAAGTTTTTTTTTTTTTGGAGACTCCCAGTTCATATAATAAGATTTGTTATTTATTCAAAGAAAATCATTTTATTTAGAAAAAATTTGATAAGAAGTTGGATCCTGGACATTTTCCAACAAATTAAGGAAACTGGGTCTTTCTTTTAATAACAATAATCCACCTGTAAAAATATTTTTAAAACAAAGTTTTTTTTTGTTACTAATTAGGACTTTTTCTTTATTTTTTCAATTTTAAGATGCAATAATTTTTTTTTTTTTAAGAATTTTCTATTTCATTTAGAAAGTAGGTTTTTTTTTTTAATTTATTGTTTTAAAAAGAGAAAAATTATTTTACTAAATTCTTTTTTCAGGTAGAAAGTAAGTAATAAATTTAAACTTTGTTTCAGTTAAAGATACCCAAATATTTTTTTCAAATTATAATTATTTTTTATAATTGGCCTTTGAAGAGTTAATAAGAATATGTTAAAATAATAAAATTCAAAGAATAGTTGATACTCTGATGAAATAAAAACAAAAATCAATAGATTTTCAAAAAAAAAAAAAAATGAAAAACTCAAATTCTTAGGGTCCTATTGGGAAAAAAATATTGTTCATTTTGATCTTCAATTGATGATCAAATAAAATTACAAAAGAAGGAAATATTATTTTTCTACAATCATTATTACCGTTTCAGTTATATTAAAATAACACATATTTTACCTAGTGATAATAGATCTTATAAAAAAAATTTAACAAATGAATTAGTTTAATAAAAAATTTAAAAAAGAAAAATTAGAAAAAATTTGAAAAAATGATTTCAATTTTGAAAAATTGAAAATAATTTTTTTCTTCTTATATCCATTCAAAACCTTTATACATAAGTAAATTACTCCCTAAAACTGAGCTCTTTTAACTGGAAAATAGTTCATTTTGAGGGATTTATGAACAAAAACACATCTATTCCAGGTGTTGATCCCGGATCAAGCTACTATTTTAAAGGTATGTGTTCCAAAATGTAATTTCAAATATGTTGTTGGAAATATCTTAATTATTCGTTTAGGAAAAAAAGTGAAACAAGAAAAAAAGTTTTACATAATTTTTAATTCGAGCTTTACTAGAAACTGAAAGGAAAAAATAAAACAGATTTAAAGAAGAAACTTATTAACAGTAATAAAAATTCATTTTATTATTTCTAATCAAATTAACAAAAAAAATTTAAAATATACTTGATTATCAATATCTGATCTGTGGTTTTGGAGATCTAAAAAATGGTAAATATTTTATGAAATTATTATTCATAATCCCAATCAAATATAAACCCTAAAAAAGGATATATTAGAAAAACTTTTATAAGATGAACCTTCTATTTTAACTTTAATTTTTTTTTCTTTAATAGGTGGATATTATTAAAATAATATATATATATATATATATATATATATATATGGAAAATTTTAGATAAGAAACACTTTAAAAAAGGTTATTCTTAGAAAAAAAAATAATGAAACTCTTTGCGATGATTTATCAAAATTGTGAAATTTATTATTCTTAGAGTTTTTTTTTTTCAGGAAACCACCTATAATTTGAAAACTACCGTAATAAAGAAAAAACAATAAAAAATTGAGAACAAAAAATACTTGAAATAGTAAAAAAATACATAAATTTGGGTAAGCAATACACCACTCTGAGAGACGGTGCCTCGGTTTTTTTTTAACCAAAAAAATTGGGCAAAATTTTTGATTTTACTCAGTTCTTTCAAATTATAATTGAACTAATGACGGAGAAATACAGTCTTTCTAAGTATGCCATAAAATTTTAAATAAAACACAATAGAGTTTTCTATTCTTATTTTCTATTTTCAAAAAATTCCAAAATAAGAGTTATTATTCAAAAATAACTTTCAATAAATGAGCTATTATTCAAATTTTGGGTAAATCAAAAAAAAAAAATTCAGGATCCAATGAAACTTCAAAATTATCAGTCCAAAGAAGTTCAAAAAAAAAAAAAAAATTAACCGATCTTTAAAAATTTACCATTTTTGAAAAATATTTTTAGGTACTTCATGTGAATCTTCAATTTTTTTTTTTTTTATTGTTTCAAAAATTTGAATAATAGCTCATTTATTGAAATTTTTTTTTGAATAATAACTCTTATTTCGAATTTTTTTGTAAATAGAAAATAGGAATAGAAAACCCAATTGTGTTTTATTTAAAATTATATGGTGGCCTTGGAACGGTTGTACTAATTATTAATCATTGGTTGTAAATTTTTTATTTATTGATGATAATCTTTCTATTGGGGTTTTACCCACCTCTGAATTGATGCAGTGGGTTTTTTTTAACCTTTTCATACAAATTATATCATTATTTTTTAACGATATTATAATTATTTTTCTTCTTCTCTTTATTATTTGAGAGAATTTTCTTTAATTGAGCCTTTCATTAATAGATAAATAAATAAATAAATAAATGAATATTACTTTTCATTTTAAGAAAAGTTCCTAATCCAAAAGTTGGCTGTGCTTTTTACACTTTTTTACTTTTTTTACAAATGCTAAAACTTTTTTTTTTTTTAAATTTTATAAAATATTTTCTTTCCCTTTTTTTTGGAAATAAGTCTTCAAAACCATTGTTTTTTTAATTTTTTATTTATAAAAAAAAGAAAACAAACCATAAAAAAAAACTCATAAAAAAACAACAACATTAATCTAGCTTCTAAAAATAAAGAATTCATTGATAAAGAATGATATTAAAAGTTAGTTTAGTTATATAGTTAATCATATTTTTACCATATTTTTCTATTTTGGGATGTGGCAAGTATTCGGATTTATTTGCAAAAATAAATGAATAATTTGTATTGGGGATTTAATTATAATTATTAAAAAATGTAAAATAGAAAATAATAACTTGGATATTATTCAAAAAAGACCCTTTATTTATATTTTCATTGGTTAAAAATACAGTAAATAAAGATTATTTATTACAGATTCTATTTAAATTTGTAAAAATTAGAATCATAAGGGGAAGGCGAAGGGGGTTTCTTCCCTTCAAAATAAAATTAATAATGAAAATAAAAAAAAAAGATTTTTTTTTTAATTGTGCGTGGAGGGTACTAGAATGGTGTAAAGAAGAAGAAAGATTTTAGTTGGGCCAAATAAACACAAATTCATTTGTGAGTGAGCTTTTTAAATGAAAATAAATAAAATAAAATAAAAAACCGTCAGGAAATATCAAATTAATTATTACCAATTAGGTAATTTTTAATTTTATTTTTATTTTCGCATAATATAATTATTCTATCTTTGATTTCCTTTGAAATTAAAATTATTGTTGTGTGAAGTAGATATCTTTGGAATGGTAAGTGTATTACTTATACAAAAAAGGGGGGGGGGGCATTGGACTTTACTTTTATCTTTTCAATTTTTTAGGGAAAATTAGAGTTAACGTGAGATTTTTATGATGTTTGGAGAATCTATTAGATTTTCAAACTAACAGAAAACTCAATAAAAACTCAAACTTTTTTTTTTTAATCAGAAAACAATATAATTTTTTTTATTAAACCCCATTCTTTCAAACCAAAACAAAAAACTCACAAAATGAAATTTCATTCATTTGATTGACCTTGTTTATTCTTTTTTTTTCTTCAATTTAGTTTTTATCTCAACTTTTTTTCTTGCCTTATGTTATTATTTTGTGCTTTTACCCCTTTTCTTGGATAAATAAAAGAATAAAAAAAGATTTTTAACTTTTTATATACTTTAAATTTGATGATCAAATAAGATTTGTTCAAAAAGTTAACAAATCTTGATTGTGTCCGAATTCACTCAATTAAAGTTTATTCTTAGTATTTTGAGATAAAAAAAAAAATAATTATCAAACAAAAAAACTAATTAAAGTATGAATTATTTTTCAAAATTTTGTACTCGACACAAAAACATTGTTTTAAGAGTTTTAAAAAGCACACTAATGATTTTTTTCAATTTCATTTTGGTGTTTAAATTATTTGAACATAAATGCCAATCCAAATTTAATGATAGGTGAATCTTGATTTAGTGGGAAATCAACAACCTATGTATACACCAAAAAGATATTTCAGTGAAAATATCTTGGTAATTCAAAATTTTGAGTTTTTTTCGAAAATTTTTATAGTTAATATGATCACATTTTCTCAGTTCTTTTTCGAAATTTACTTGGAAAATGTTCGTAATCCAACTTTCCTCAAGAAAAAGAGAGTGCCTTTGCTTTTCAAGTATTAGAGAGTTTTGGGTAAGAGTATAAATAACCTTGAAAGGGAATCTATATCGACATTTTCAATCAAGATACAAGAAGTAAACAAAATTGTTTTTAAATTTGGTTTGTTTTGTTTGAGAATTTCAGAAATTTTTTGTGATCAATAAATATTCTACTACAAATCCCTCGTAAAAACCTTCAACCACAATCCTGTTATTTATACAATAATTGGGAAAAAATTTACTCTTCTTTTTCCTTTTCCTTTTTCAAATAACCTCACAAATTCCAATCTACTTCTTAGAAATGGCTCTTAGCCAAAAGAAAATCTAGTGAAAATTTTTTCACCTTTTTTTATTTAAAGATCAATAGTTATATTTTCCTTTTACAAAACATTAATAGAAAACATTTTTGTAAGTCAAGGTATTGTATTTCAATTCCTGTGCTGGGTATAGGATATGAATAATTTATAATCTGGAACTAACTGATATTTGAAAAAGAAATGTGAAAAAATTATCACTTGGCTTTCTATTTTGCTTTTTTTCATAACGAATCAATTTGTGAAAATTTTTAATTGCTTTTTGTTTGTTTTATTCTTTTTTGTAATATATTTTTGTTTCCTAAGTCTCTGAAATGAAAACAATTGGAATAAAGAAAAAAAAGAAAATCAGTTAAAATTTGTCACACTTAAATTCCAAACACCAAGATTATAATTCAGAACCAAAAAAAAAACGACATCCAATATTTTGTTACTTTTGAATTGAATTATGTTGAAAAAACTTGATAAAAAATCTGAAAAAAAAATATTTAACATTTTTCAAAAATTTGGAAAGGTCAAAAAAGTGCTTTATGAGTTCAAATTTTCTAAATTCAAAAATTGATAACCAAACCCAATTCTAAGTGATAATGGAAAAATACAAATAACTCTAAATCTTATTGGCATAGAATTATTTTACGAAAATTAGTAATCAAAATGTAAAATTTTTTTTATATAAATGATCATGTCTTTTTTCGTAAAACAAAAAGAACGTCTGTAAGAATTCAAGATCAAAAGATCTAATTAGCCACATTAAGCAACATATTATGATGTTAAAAATTTTTAAATTTTCACTTTTTCAAAATGTAGAACTTTTAAAAAAAAATAGATTTTGTGATAAAAAGAAAATATAACAAAGAAATAAAAACTTGTTTTTGAAGGGAAAGAGTTTTTCAAAAAGCACAAAAAAATTTTTCCAAAAAGGACAAAAAAAGTGTTTTTTATTTTTTCCAAATATTCACAATTTCGTTAAAAAAAGAATATAATATCATTCCAAAATAGAGTCAAAAAATTCGACCTCAACTAGGAATAAATTTTTAAACAATAAGAATAAAATAGAATATTGGAATGAATTTAAAAAATAAACAATCGAGCCTATTTTTGTTTTTTCTCTTATAAACAAAGGAAGAGTTTTGAAAGTAATTTCATTAAAAATAAACAAACTCTCGGTAGAGGGTAGAATAAAATAAAAAACTAAAACAAAGAACGAAAAAATAAAAAATAAAAAAAAAACAACCAGGAAGAGATTATTTGTTGGATAAAACAAAAACAAGTTTTTTCCGCTCATATTTAGTTTGGCGGCTGTACCCATGTCTTTTCAAATATTCTTCGATCCCTCTGGAAGTTGATTTATAAATTTTGGTATATTCCTTTGTGCACTTTGTTTTACAGGACAAT
This sequence comes from Anaeramoeba flamelloides, assembly GCA_027625915.1. Taxonomy (NCBI): domain Eukaryota; family Anaeramoebidae; genus Anaeramoeba; species Anaeramoeba flamelloides. The sequence goes on from JANTQA010000012.1 coordinate 9,444,646, forward strand.
TTTGCAACTTTTTCAAGGATCTTTTTATGGATGATAATTTTTGGTGGTTTGAGCTCATTGTCCCGCTTTTGGAAAACATTCGACAACCCTTTTTTCCATCCTAACAGAAAATCGGGGCTGTAGAGATACATCATTTCAATCCTGTAACTCCAAGAGGGCTTTGGCTTTTGATTTAGAAAGTCTGATAGTTTCTTTTCGGTAACCTTTTCTTTTGGAAAGAGTCTTTTTTTTTGAACCTTGCTCTCGATTTGTGGGCACACACATTTTTGGTTCGTTTTGGTTTGTTGTAAATGCAAATTAGCCTGGAGACATAAATTTTCGAAATTTGAAGTGCAATATTTATTATGTGCATTTGGATACTTTTTTTTAGATCCATTCAGGCTTGTGTTCAGATAATTTCGAGTTCCTAAATTAAGCAAGGCAAGGCACAATTGTAATTTATAATTGGGATCTTCAAATTGGGTGGTCATATTTGATTTTTGAAAATAAAAAAAGAGTTACAGTAATATTTTTTTTTTTTCCTTTTGAAAATTGGATTTTAAAAAAAAATGAAATTGAAAAAAGGGGTTTAAAAAAAAAAAGTTATTAGGAAATTTCTCAAATCGTTTTTGGAAAAAATAGAGTTATTTTATTTCATTTTTTGTAAGTGTTTGGAACCATTTCTTCTTCTGAGGAAATTTTAACTTGTAAAAAATTTCGAATTTGACATTTTTAATTTTTAGGACAATTTTTGTAATAATATCCAAACAAAAAGCTATTCTACACTGACCAAATCTTGAGGGGAATTTACTTTATAATCGTTCTCATCATAGTGTTAAAAAAGTGTTTATTTGTTATTTTTTATATACAAATATCGGGTGGTTTTGAGAGTCTTTAAAAATGATACTAATGGTAAAGTAACTAGTGGTGTTGGTCTACAAACTTTTACAAATTTGATAATCAACAAATTATATTTTTTCACCTTCTGTTTTTAGGGTTTTTCTTCAAAATTATTTCAAAAAAAGTAACTACTTTATTTTTTTATTTTCTACCATTATTACGAGTTGAATGTGAAGAGTTGATTTCTTTTTACTTGATTTAAATTGATTATTCTTTTCCAAAATCTTTCGAAAATAAAAAGGATTGAAATTCAAAAACTTGTTTTAAATTTGAATCTTTAATTTTGTCGAATAAAGAAGTTTTTCTCTACAAAATTTTGTAGTTACTTTATTTTTTTTATGTTGAATTATCCAAATCAACATTTTTTAATTGATACTTTTAAGGTATATCTCTTGAAAATAATTTTTCCATTAACAAACCTTCGATTAAGGAAAACCTCTTTACCATAATTCTCAGAATGAAGAAAAATCAGCATTTTAGACAAATAAAACGCATATAGAACAACAGTTTTTGAGGGTCTAGACTTATCTATTTTCTTGTTCAGTTGAAATGAGTTACACGTTCAATAGTAAAAAGTTCACAGAAAACGGTCAAAATGCTAAAATGTTAAATTGATTCGATTGCAAACACTCCACTCTTTTTACAAACACAAGTACAACAATTTTTTAATTAATTTTGTTTTAGAAACAATATTTCAAGACATTTGAGTTGTTTGATCTGTTTTAAAAGCACAAAAAACTGACAAGTTCATAAAATACATTACTTTCAGATTCAAAGATGAAATTAAACTTTTAATTTCTTCTTTTCAAATTTCAACAACCCAATATAATTGAAATATTATCTTTAAACTTCGCTTCAAATAAACTAATTTTTTTTACAAATAGATCTTTTTTGTTAAAGTGATTCTGAGAATTTTTGGAATTCAATTTGGAATATTAACAAAGATACCAATCTGTTGATATTTTTAGTCTCAAGATTAATATTAAATATTTTTCCAAATTCCAAAACAGAAATTGAAACAAACATTTTTAAATCTTATTTCTTGATTATTTTATTGCCTTTTTAGAAAGAAGGAAAATACAACCATTTCATCACAAAATTCAGTTTTTTCGGCATGTTCTCAAGAAGAGAATTTTCTACTTATTCAACAAAGTAATTAATAATTTTAAAAAGAAAAATTATTTTTACAAATTTAATAATTGATTGATTTTGTAATAAATTTGGGAATATTCAAAAACTTTAAACAGTGATAATTTTGCCTTAAAATGTATAAAAAATTAACTGACTTATCAATTCTAATAAAATTATTTCTGCCTGATCTCTCAAAATAATTATGTTTTTAAATAATAGTTGGATTCCAAAATTTTTTTGAAAGGTAATATACATTAGAAGGGATTAATATTCAAATATTTTTGCTTTGTTCCTTAAGGAATTTATTAATGCAAAGAGAATACACATTATCCTATCAATATTGTATTTATTTATATTAATTGACTAATAGAAAAAGATGAACTATCTTGTTTGAGTGAAAATAATCAGATTAACAAAAATCAGTATTTTAGATTAGAATTAAAGTTTTTAACATTGGTTTTAAGCATTTATTTTCACCTTTTGTTGATTTTCTCAACTGAATTTGTGAAAAATCGATGTTTTTATCAGATCATTTTTCTTTTTTAAATTATTAATTTTTCAAAAAACGATAATACTGTTTTAATGCCCTAAAAAGAGAATTCAAAACAAAAAATACTTTTCTTGTCATAAGTTAATCAAAAAACCATTTTAATAAGAGAAAAAAAAAACTTTAGGGTGAAAACGAAATCTGAAAATCAAAAATAATTCTTCAAAAACTAAAAAACAAGAACGAACCGAAATAATTTCATTCATTGGCTAACTTGGATTTTTTGATAATAAGAAGGTGTTATTTTTTGAAAGGATCACCAACTCAGGATCGAGCATCAATAAATAATCATACTTTTTGGAAAAACAAATATAGGAAAAAAATTTAAAACTATTAACCTTTGTAATTCATGAAACTGGAAAAAGGATCATCTTGTAATACGTGTGACACTCATGGTATTTTGATTCTTGGTTGATTGATCTGAGTCCTTCTATTAATTTTACTAATGGATCAAATAGTTCTTAACAAAATTATTATTTTTCCAAATTTTGAATTGGAGAGTATACTAGTAAATGATTGGTGGTAAGATGCTTTATTATGTATTTTGAATTTTGGGCTGTCAATTGAAATTTTTATTTCCCTTTTTCTCAATTACCTAAAAAAATAAATTTGTTTTAAAAAGCTCTAATAAAATTAAACTGTATTAAAAATTTCAATTGACGTCTCAAAAATCAAATTTTTTTTATTAAATACCTACCAACCTATTAACCAGAGTCTGTTCAATTTGGATTTTTGGAATTCTGCAAAAAAAAAAAAAATTGTCAAAAATTGCCTTTTTGAACCACTTTTAAAACTCACTGTTGAGAGAAAAATCTACAAGAAATAAAATAACAAGACTGTGATAAGAACACAATGTAAACTTTTTTCCAGTTTCAAGAATTATAAACATTAAGGTTTACAATCCCTGAAATTTGAAAAAAGATTATCTTCTGTGAAGGGGGTAGTGACTTGTTAATTTGGTTCTTAGATGATCGATCTTGGATTTGATGAGTTTTAAAAGTGGTTCAAAAAGGCAATTTTTGACAATTTTTTTTTTTTTTTCTGAAATCCGAATTGAAGAATGTAAGATTTTGGCTGGATAGGTGATAAAGAATAAATTTAAAATTTTGGGTTGTTAAAGAAAATTTTTAAATCCTTTTTTGTCAATTAACTTTATGAAAAAAAATTGTTTCTTTAAAAGCTCCTATTAAAACCAAACCTAATTCAAAATTTCAACCAACAACACAAAAACCACATTTTATTATAACTTATGTTCCAGCAAATTAATCTTATACTCTTCAATTCGGATTTCGGAAAAAAAAAAAAATAAATTGTCAAAATTGCCATTTTGAACCACTTTTAAAACTCACTGTTGAGAGAAAAATGTTGGACACAGAAAAATGGTTGGACACCATTTTTAATTAGGAACATTAGTAAAATTGAAAATCATATCCAATTGATAACTAGGTGAATTTTATATAAATCCAGGTTTAAATGTGTTACAAGTTCATTAATCTGTGGTGTGTGTAGAATACTCATTTGAATGGTTGATAACTAAAGTAGATCATGCTATTTTAACAAAAATCCAAGTTTTCGTAAAGTTTACTATTAATTCTGAAAATGGTAATTTTTAAACTTGCTTTAGATTATAAGAGATAAGGTTTTGAAAAAGTAGAATTACATTAATAGTTATTCTAAAAAGTAGATTATTGTTATTTTCTTTAGTTATTTCACAAACAAAAGAAATTAAAAATCATTTTCAGTAATGTTCCCAATTAAAATTGCTGTTAAACTATTTTTCTCTGTCCAAAATTTTTCTCTCAACAGTCATACCAAATCCAAGATCGATCATCTTAGAACCAAATTAACAAGTTATTACACCCTAAGCAAGATAATCTTCTTTCAAATTTCAGGGATTGTAAACTAGTTAAGGGGGTAACAATTATAAAGTCAAAATTTCTTCTTTTATATCAAATTTAACCAAGACAAGATAACAACATTTTTTTCTTTGGTCTAATTGCTTTTTAGGATTCAATGTTTTTGTTTAAAAAATAATTTATATATATATATATATATATATATAAACTCTTTTTCAGTCAAAGGGGTCCAGTTTTATTGAAGAAATGGAAGAGATTCTATGAGTTTAATTCATTACTCTTATCAAACTAAAATTTTCAATTTTTAGATCAAAATCATTTTTTCTCATTTTGTAAAATTTTTTTTTTTTTTTGTATTTTTTTCTTTTCTTTTTTATTTTTTTTTTAAAAATTAACTTTGAAAAAAAAAACGTTTGAAAAACGAAATAAACATTAAGAAAAGTTAAGCTTTGTATGTTCTTTTAAAATTCATACATTTATAAGTAAAAAATCTTATTATCAACGATTTTAATTTCCTAAAGAAATTGAGAATTTTGCACGAAACATTATAATGAATGGGCCCAAAAAATTTTTTAACATTTTTTTTTTTTTGAAATTTATGGTTTGTTCAGTGGTTTCTTTTATAATTATGGACTCTTATAAGAAGTTTATTATTTCTTGTATTTCTAAACAATCTAAGTTTGGTTGATTCTTAAAAATAAAGTGACTTTTTGATTTTTGGCTTAACCCCTTTGAGTGAAATGGAGTTTATATATATTTACAAGTGAAATTAAATTACACAATAGAATGTTAAGTTGGATTGTTTTCTCCACTTTGAGAGATGTTAAATAGTTGAAATTTTGATCTTATCTCGACATTCTATTGTGGTATTTTATTTTATGTAAAAAAATATATAATATCTATTGTCATTCTAAACAAAGTACTTTAAATATTCAAAATCAAATAAAACCACAACTTAAGCGGGTAAGTACATTTTTCATTTTTTGAGTGCCACCATTTATGTGAAACTGAATTCTACAAATCATTTCTTTCGCCAAATACATTGATATTTTCATAAATCCTAGAGTGAAATATATCCTAGTATAATATATTTTCATACCAATAAAAAAATTGAAATCAAAAAAATGAAAAAATTGATCAAAAAAAAATAAAAATCTTTTATTACTTGATCTTATGTAGAAAATTTGACACAATTACTTATTCTTGATTTGGTTTTATTTTTAATTCTTTATGAAAAAAAGTTTGTTTGGAAAATTTTTGATAAACAAATTACTGTTTATTTCTAAAGAATTTCCAAAATGAATTTAAAAATCCCAGTTTTCATTTATGTCATCTAATTCTAGTTTTAGTTCAGAAAATCAGAGGTTTTTTTAAATTCTTCTTGAGAACAAGGGTTTATTGGACAAATTCGTTTGATTTTATAATTATTTATTATCAATTAAAATGAGAACTCAAAAAAAATCTGAATCCGATGGAATTTTTTTCTTGAATTTTTCAATTGTTTTGATTTGAATCTTTTGTAACTGTTTTTTGATTCCAAGATTTCAACTCCTTTATTTTAATTTTTGAAATAGTACTCTTTGTTTTGGGTTTGTTTGATAAAAATATTTTAGAAAAGAATTTTGAAAGCAATTTATCACAAAAAGTTTTTTAAAATAATAGATAAATTATAAGGTGGCAAAGAAATTCAAGGAAAAAATAGTTTGTATTCATACAAAATAAGAAGATAAAGAAAATCAATCTTCAAAAATAGGTTTTTATCGGTTTTTTTTTTTTCATTCATTGATTTCAACAAATTTATTTGGAAAGGTGATATTTCCTGTTTGGTCCTAACAAAGAAAATATTTGTTTCAAATGCACACCCTTTCGGGTATTTTTTTTTGGTTTACTGTTTGATTAATCTCAATCGTTCGTATAAACACATTTCAAGATCTAAAAACAAATTCAATAAAACCAAAAAATGTTCAAAAAATTGAAAAATTTAAGATTCAACTCTGAATTACTTTGATTATTTTCACGAATAGACTAGCGAATGGTGTTTTGGTTCCAAAGTTTCAATATCTGGTGGCACTCATGAAATATATTTTCAGTAATGTTAACACAATTATAATTTTTCAAAATGGGAAAATGTACTTACTTCCTTAATATCAACAATATAGTTATCTGTTCTAATTGAAAATTAAAAAAAATGTGGAAATTGTTGACTCCTGGTATTTCGATCTTACTATAATAGATTGTATTCCTAATGCTTTAAAATGAATAATATTGGTTAGATAAAAAAACCGAAAAAAAAGAGATGGTTAATAATCTTTAGCTCAATGATTTTGGGTTTACACTTGTGGAAAAATTTGAATTTACACCCTAACTTTTTAAAATAATAATTAAGTAATTGAAATATATTACCCAAAGAAAATTAAAAATCTCGAATTTAAACACCCTTGCAGACAAAGGTCCATCTTTAACAAAGAAATAGAACATATTATCTGATTTTATTCCTTTATACTTCGAAAAATAACTTTTCACTTTAGGATCAGATCATTTTTTCCAATTTAGACCAATTTTTGTTTTTTGTTTTTTTGATATTTTTTTTTTTACTTTTTCTTTGTTTTCTGCTTTTTTTTTTTTTTTTTCCTTTTGTTTTCTTCTTCTTTTTTCTTTTTTTTTTCTTTTTTCTTTAAATAAAAAGACAATTTAAAAAAAAATGTTTAAAAACCCCAAATTAAACATCAAAACAATGGATTATTTGCAATTCCGATTAAAATGAATACAATTACCATTCATAAATCCTATTTTCCCACAATTTTAATTTTCCAAAAAACTGAGAACATAACTTTTCCATAAAAGTACCCAAAACATTTTTTTATAATTTTATTTTTTTCTAAAATTTATTGTTTGAAATAGTATTTTTATAATGAATATCAACACTAATCGGAATTATATTATTTTTATCCTTTCTAAACAATCGTAGGTAACTTTATTCTTAAAAAAAGCAAATTATTTATAATTTGTGAGCAAAATTTTAGTGAAATCGCTTTTATTTAATGATTTGTATAATCCTGATTATTTTTATTGTGTAAATTCAATATCATCATATATTTTGATTCAAGTATTATTCCCAAATTGGCAAAAATTGTCGATAACTTTTATGAAGGCACTGTTAAATTATTTGAGATCAGATTTTGAGGTTGATATAAATTAGTTAAAAGTTAAAAATGAGAATAATAAAGCTCATATTGTAAAAACAAATCATTCATAATGGAATATTCACAAATTTTTTTTTTTAGATATTCAATAAATTTATTTTCATTATATCAAAATAGTAAGAAACATCAAAAATTCTTTGAGAAACTAAATAAAATTTACTCGAAAAGAAAAATGAAATCAGTTTGATCAGATCAAATAATTATGATTCACATCTAGTCCTTTATGAACTATTTTAGATATTTTCTTACTTATTCTCATTTTTAAACCTTTAAAAATCTATATGATTATCAAAATTTGATCTTAGAAAAAAGTATGATACCTTTGGAAAGGCTGATTGAAAATTTTCAATCAATCTGCCAAATAAATCAAAACAAATAGAAATCTATCTTTTAATCTACACTACCAATGACAAAAAATATACATTGGTTTATTGTCAATCAGATCAAAAAGAAATAAAGAAATTATAAAAAATAAAAAATGAACCATCAAACAAATATTAATAGTAAACTCATCAAATTATTTAATAAACCAATAAATTTTATGATTGTGATTTTCATTGTCCTTAATTAAAGAAAATATTTTTTTTTTTTTTTTTTTGATTTTTTACCAATTGTTTGGTATAAACACTTTTTAAATTTATTTTTTTTCAATTTTGGGCTTTTGCTTTGTAAAAGAGAGAATGATTTGGGTATGTACTTCCCATAAATAAAGGTAAAAACGACGATTTTACTATTAAATTCTTCTGTATTAAATAAAAGTAAAAGAATACCAATATAAAAAATTTCACTATTTCAATGATCATATTATATAAAAAATGAGGACTTTTAAATTCTTTTAAATTTTATCATTGAGAAAATTGAAAAAATAAGTTAGTTTTGAACTTTTAAAAAAATATATTAAAAAAAAAGAAGTGTCAAATAAATTAAAGAGTTAAAATAAGAGATTGTTAACTTTTAAATACCTAAAATTAATTTTTTTTTCTTTTGTATATTAAAGTAATTATCTAAGAGTTGATTTAATTACACCATCTTTTGCAAAAAATACATAAAAGTATTATTGATAACTTTTTGAAATAAAAAAAGATAAAATTTCAGAATTTTAAAAGTTAAGAGGTGAATTTTAATATTGTTAATTCTGATTCAAGTTGTTAGCCTCTCTCTATTATTAAAAATGAGTGATAAAACCAACCTGAAAACTACATTTCTGAAACTGAAACACACTTGAACTTATTTAGATTGAATTTAAAGATAAAATCTTAATAAAGGTTATTTTCAATCTCAAATTTAACAAAAAAACTACATTAAAAAATACGTTTATAATACAAATTTAAATTATTATGTCTTTTTATCAGGGTTTGGTGATTTTTAAATCACACAAATTTTGATTAAGGAAGATCTAAGAAGGAAAAAATGATTTTTTTTTACTAAAAATGTCCTAATTTTTTTCAGCCTCACATCAGAATATAAAAAATAAGGTTGACAAAAATCGACTTTTTAAGAAGGTTTCCTTCTCTTCAAATTTTTAGAACCCTTATACATTTATGGCGATTTTCTATTCTTTTTTTTTTTTTTTTTTTTTGGATGGTGAGTCGAGTTGAGAGTATTATAATTTTTTTTTTCAAATAAAAATATGGGAGAAGTGAAAAGTTTGGATTAATATTCCTTTCTTATTTTGTAACAATGAATTTTTTGTATAATTGCAAGGTAATTGTTTTACTATTTTATTAAATCCATTAAAATTCCATTTTCCCAAATTAGAAAGATCATTTTTACTCAACTTACACAATATTTTTTTAAAAAAATAGAAAAAAAACTAACATATATTACAAATTTAATTCCCAAAAGATCCTTAAATTAAAAATTCTTCAAACCTTCTACCACAAATGAACTCAACCCAATTTCTCTTGATAAAATAAATTGTATTTTGAGAGAAACAATCCAAAATAAAATATTTTTATAAAAATGGCACTAAAAAATCTAAATTGTGTTAGTCATGGATTATGTTTACACAAAAAAAAATCGAAGAGAAACTCTCTTCTTAGTTATGTCTGGGGTATTTATTTTAAAGAAAAACAAAAAAACCAAAAAAAAAACAATAAGCCAAAATCACAAACCCTATGTTATACAGTCAGTTCCACTTTTAAGTCACGGACTTTCCACTAAAATATAAGGCACAATAAAAAATCCCAAATTAAGACACAAAATTCAGATTCTAGTAAAATAAATTGTAAAATAAAAAAATTACAAATTTTTTGCCTTAATTTGAGATTTTTTTGTGCCTAAAATTCCGTTGAAAGTTTTTGCCTTAAAAGTGGAACTGATTGTAATTGAAACAACAGTTCCATCATTACGATGAAAAAGTATAAGATACTGGAAAAGATTTTCTATTCTGAAATTTAATTTTGTACAACAAACCATAGAACTATTCCAGCCCACTATGAAAATTTATAATACACAAAAAAAAAATCAGTTATCCATTTTTTTATTTTGGAAATTGACAAACAAATTCATTAAAATATTTACATTAAAGTAGATCTTCAATTACCAAAATTGTTAAAAGACTAGCTTTTACAATTTAAAAACAAAGATTGAAAATTACAATCAATTTTCCAAAGATTTCTGTTATTTCCATGATTTCTGTAAATCCTTTTCTTGAGAAAATTTAATTTTTGTCTTAGTTTTTTTACAAAAAAAATAACTCGAATGAACAAAGACAAGTTGAAAATTTTATCTTATTATAGAAATTGATTATTCGATTCCCAAAAACACAATTTTATCGTAGAAAACCAATTTATTTGTCTTATAATATTTCGCAGCAGTGCTAGAACGGTTGTAGGCTTATTGGTGATAATTTTACAATTCAACATAACTCACTGATCAAAAATCACAGACAATATGATCATTTCGATTTAAAGTTGTTTATTGAGGAGTGTTTTTATGGTTAAAAAATCGTGATTATTTTTCTTTTTTCCTATCAACCATTGTTCTTAATAATGGTGTTCATGTTCACTTATCTAAATTTTTCTTGATGAATTTTTCATTTAAATAATGACATAAAATGATAATTTAATCCAAAATATAGAATATTTTAAAGATCATGACTTTCGTAATGTAAATGAGAATGGAACAAAAGGTGTTGAGGCTATTTGTTGAAATGAAAATATAGTCCTTAAAATGGAACTATTTTTTGAAAATTGTCTTTATAAATCTCAAAAAATTGAATAAGAGATTTAATTTTGACAAAACCAAACTTTAGAGCAAAAAACTCTTCATTGTATTTCTTAAATCTTTTATTTTTTTATATTTCCTTCTTTTCAAATTATTTTTTTGATCCACTTATTTAGGATCAAAATAATTTAAAAAAAAAGAATACGAATGCACTCTGGGAGCGAATACGAGACCTCTTCTTCAACTGAAGAAAAACAGGTACGAAAAAAAAAAAAACACAAAAAAAATCATAAGAAAAAAAAACTAAAAAAAAAAGAATCGTCACGGTCTTCAACAACATCAACACCTTCTTCGTCATCACCAGAATATGAAAACTCTTTGATTGCTTATAATCCTAAGAACAATAATAACACATTAAACCCAGATTGGCTAGATTTAATGAAAGGAGCATGCTCGTATGATACAGACCTTTCAAGTGATCTAAGCCCATACGAAAGTGAAGAATTTGATAATTGGTTTAATCCGATGGACTATATTTTGGGACAAAATATTTTAAAGAAAAAAAAATATCAAAAACGAACAAAACCAAAAAATCTTCTGATAGGTGTAAGCAGTTCCACTTCCACAACCACTTCTGTTTCTTCTTCGACTGAAATTTCGTCTGACACAGATTATGGTTATGTGTCAGTGTCTATCTCTGAATCTGAATCTGAGACTGAATCTGAATCAGGATCGGAAAACAAAAACAAAAACAAAAACAAAAAAAAAAAAAAAAAAAAAAAACACAAATACAGAAACAAACCTAAAAAGGAATACAATTTGACAGACGTAAGGGTCCACAAACAACACCCGAAAGTGGTTAAATTATGCTTTTTAATCTTTTTAACAAACAAGGGCATTCTCAACAAATACCTTTCAAATTTGCAAACCTATTTGAACAATGTGAAGCAAATCAAACACAAATGGTGGGAATCAAAATATTTATATGTTTCCATTGTAGGAATAGTTCCAAATCCTACTTTGAAAATAAAGAGTACACTTAAAAAAGAGTTCTATATTTTAAAGTTTACCAATAATTTGAAAAGAATCCAACGATTTCTGAAGGATTTAAAAAAGCACATCCATAAAAAAACAATTCAAGAAATACAGCCACGTCAATTTTGGGAATGCATTGAAACGATTCAGGATTTTGATTGGAATGGGTCTGACAAACGATTAATTCAAATATCACCCAAAATTGTTGGAAACAAAAAGAATTCAACAAATAGACAGCACCGAACGATCCAAGTGCTTAACCATAAAAAAATCCAATACTTTTTATTAAATTTTAAGAAATACAAAGATGACTCAATGTCATATATCAAAGCAATATACAATAGCTCTGGCAATTACTCATTAAAAGTGTACAGACTTTGCGATGAAGATAAAATGATTTATCTTTGTAAAAAAATTATTCCATATTTAAGAATTATTCAAAGATTAGAAAAAAATTATAAAAAAGACAAAATTTCTTTTAAGAGATCAAAGAAAAGTTACATAAAGAAAATTAGAAAACATTCAAATTCCGCTTATAAAAAGAAAAATAGCAACCACCACCATCGTCATCATCATCATCATTATCATCATCAAGACAAAGATACTGAGAGGGGCACAAGCAAAAGTAAAAAAAAAAGCAAGGAGAAAAAGGAAAAGAAAACAAAAAAGAAACGGAAATGGGAAACGGACAAAAGCTATCGGGGCAAATCTAAAAAAAAAGATATAAAGAATAGTGATGTACAAAGGCCACCCAATAGTTCCAAAAAATTTATAGGAAAAGATTGGTCCGAATTAAGAGAAGCGACTGTTAAATATTTATCGCCTGCCACACCGCTTGAAAATCTGCTTAATAAAGACGTCAAAGATTATTGGAGAACTGAAAAAAAGAGGTTTAGAATAGCCAAAAACAGTCTTGGGAATGGCTCATTTAAAGAGGTGTATCTAATGTATGACGAGTCGGATAATAAATTAGTTGCAAAATATTTCACTGACAAGTTTCAAACAATCAAGCAATTGAAAGAGGTTTGTAAAAGTGAATTAATTATTTCCGCAATTGCTAGAAATATTGCACATAATTTTATGAATCAAAAGATCAAACCCTTTAAATCAGTTGATTTCATAATCCCATTTATTATTGATTTTAGAGAAAATAGGAATAAGAAACAGAAAAGGAAAAAGAACAAGAAAAAGAAAAAGAAGAAGAACGTTAATAGGATGTTTAAAACAAAAAAATATTATAACTCGAAAGAAAATTCGATATATTTGCTTGGTGAGCGTTACTTGGATAATAATTTTACACACTATTGCTATAAACGCAAGCACCAGGAACTGGAAGTGCCCTACTCGACCTTATATTCGCTCTGCCATTTTAGTTACTTTTTTACCCAGAAAAGAATAATGCTGGGCGACCTTCAAGGGGTCGATCATATCTTGACAGATCCTGTCGTACACAGCTCAAACTGCGAAGAAAACACAACCCCATTTAATAGCGCAGACTTTTGCGAACAAGGAATTGAGGAATTTTTCAATGTGCACATTTGCTCAAGGACATGCAGAAAATTGAAATTGAAGAAACATCGTTTGCACCCGTCTGAGGAACAAATTAATATGCAAAGAAAAAGACTTGATGTGAAAATGAAAAGGCAAACATGCAGGTACTACGATTACAAGTTAGTTTGCTTTAATAAATATTGTTCAAACTTGATCTTTATAAAGCACCAAGATTATTCAAAAGATAGAGACTATTATTGTAAAGAGTGTTCAAACAAAAAATAAGACTGATAAATGCAAAATAATGGAAAAAAAACTTCTCAATTCATTTTCACCATTTTTTTTTTTTTTTTTTTTTTTTTTTTTTTTTAATTTATTTGGAAACTAGATTTTAAAACATTTCCTTACAATGAAAATATTTAAAAACCAATTTATTTTTACACATTTTAAGAAATGTAACATATAAAAGCATTATTCAAAACCCAATAAAAAAATATTTTAGAAAAAAATTCAAAATGAAGTAAAAAGTTTGATACAATCATTTGAGTTGATCAGTCATAAGAATAATTAGAAATTGAAACTGTCTTTTAAAGTCCTAGTGAAGGCAACAAAAAAAAAAAAAAAATCGAAAAAATTGTTTATAAACTTTAACTTTAAGATCATTTTAAAAAATTTTTGAAAAAAAAACCCAAAATATTTTTTAATTTTTCACTTTTTAATAATTTCTATTAAAGTAAAACAATATTAGACAATAATGATCTCTGATCAAAAATTATTTTGAAAGATATTTTACAATTTAATTCGAAAAATCCAATTTTCTAGGTTATATTAAAATTTTTTACATTTATTAGTAAAAAATTGAAAAAAAATTTTCTTCAAACATAAGAGGTTAATTACTTACATCTTAAAAAAGGATTTTAAATTTTAATATCTCTTAAATGTGGAATCAATTATTTGGAATATTAAAGATGTATTTATTGATTTTAATTTGAAAAAAAATATTTTTTTTTGATATTGTACGTAAGTTTTTTTTAATTTTTCTCTTAAACAGAAAATTTTTGAAATTTTCGGTTTATTCCAAAAAGTAAAAAAAAAAACCTTTAGATTTTCTTGATTTTTCTGTTTATTTGGAAAATCAATAGATTTTACTTATAAAACAGAAAACCTCAAGAAAACCTATGCACTTGAAGGACACTTTTCTTGGTTTTCCAAGATTTAAAAGAATTGAGTAAAATAATAGATTTTTTACTCAATTCTTTTGAATTTTTATAAATTGCTTTTAGATTATTTTAATTTTAGAAATAATTAAAAAATCTACTTCAATTTCTTTTTATTTCTTGAATCATAAAAAAAAGCACTTTAGCTTTTCTTGAGTTTTCTGTTTATTTGTAAAATCAAGAGTTTTTTCTTTAGCTTTTCTTGAGTATTCTATTTATTTGGACAATCAATAGATTTTCGAAAGTAAATAGAAAACCTCAAAAAAACCTTATAACACTTTACAAATAAAATAGAAAACCTCAAAAAAACCTAGAAAACTTTACAGATAAAACAGAAAAACTCAAGAAAATCTAGACACTTGACGGCACTGGACGATATTCCTCAATAATATTCAAGAATAATAAACAATGAAAATTAGTTATTTAAAACCCAAAAATATTTAAGTTGCCCTCAATCTCGACAATCTTAAAATTTAGAACATTTACTAACTTCTTAAATAGATATTACTATATAATCAATAAAAATTCAAATAAAGTTTTTCCTTTATGTTTACAATATAAGCAAAAGTAAATAGTAGAAAATATTGATCATATTTTATCGGTCAGTCCTTACTTTGAAAAAGATAGATTAATATTTTTTATAACAAATTCAAATGAATTAAATCTTAATTAATTAATTTTAAACTGTGACAGTTTGAAATTATTTTCTTTAATCAATAATTGTAAAATCTATGATTTTACGCTTAAATTTCTGAAAGGGAATTTAAGTACAAGTACCTCTAGAGTGTAAATTACACTTCTTCTTCAATAAAAAAAAAAAAAAAAAAATTACAAAATGAGAAAAAATGAGTTTGATAAAACAATTAATAAAATTTTCTTAAATAGAAAATGGGATCAAATCATTGAACCGTTTCCAAAGGTATTATAAATTGAGTCAATATTTTAAATAAATTGCTTATATATATATAAACTATTTTTCATAAATTTTGACTCACTTTATAATGTTAATGGGAGTTGTTTTGAGGGTTTATTCCAGTATTCTTAACAAAAAATATTTTCAAATTTTTGGATCAGAATCATTTTTTCTAATTTTGCAAATTTTAGTTTTGCTTTTTCAAATTTTTGTTTTTCTTTTGTTTTTCTTTTTCTTTTTTTTTTTTGTTTTTCTTTTGTTTTTCTTTTTCTTTTCTTTTCTTTTTCTTTTTCTTTTTTTTTTTTTTTTCTTTTTTTTAACAAGATCATGTGGAAAAAAAAAGAGATCTTCGAAAAGACAAATAATCACTAAGAAAATTGAGACTATGTAATGTCTTTTAAAATGGATTTAATTATTCATAAAAAATCTTGGTGTTCAACTTTTTTTCAGTGAAAGTTCAGTAATAAAAAATCGGTAATGCTCTTTTCAAAAATTGTGACTCACTTTTTTTTAGTTTTTGGTTTTATTTTTTTTTTAATTTTTACTATATCAGGCTTTTATAGATTTAGAATGACTTAAAAGAGAATTACAAGTCACATTTAGTCATTAATTGTTCTTGAATACTAAAGGATATATTTTTTTTTTCAAATTATTATTTCAGGTGAGTCACAATTTTTGAAAAAGAGTTTATATATATATATATATATATATATATATATATATATATATATATGCGCGCGTGTGTGTGCATGTCTAGAAAGGAAATAAAAGTAATCAATCATTGGGTTGTTATTTTAAATATTATTAAACAAATCTTGAAAATTTTTTTATTTTATTATTTATGTAAACTCCATTTCACTCAAAGGGGCCCAGCCAAAAATGAAAAAGTCACTTTATTTTTAAGAATCAACCAAACTTAGATTGTTTAGAAATACGAGAAATAATAAACTTCTTATAAGAGTCCATAATTATAAAAGAAACCACTGAACAAACCATAAATTTCAAAAAAAAAAAAAATGTTAAAAAATTTTTTTGGGCCCCATTCATTGGAACGTCTCGTGCAAAATTCTCAATTTCTTTAGGAAATTAAAATCGTTGACAATAAGATTTTTTACTTGTAAATGTATGGATTTTAAAAAGAACATACAAAGCTTAACTTTTCTTAATGTTTATTTCGTTTTTTCAAACCTTTTTTTTTTCAAAGTTAATTTTAAAAAAAAAAAAAAAAAAAAAAAAAAAAAAAAAAAAAGCAAAAAGCAAAAAACAAAAAAAACAAAATTTTACAAAATGAGAAAAAATGATTTTGATCTAAAAATTGAAAATTTTAGTTTGATAAGAGTAATGAATTAAACTCATAGAATGTCTTCCATTTCTTCAATAAAACGGGGCCACTTTGACTGAAAAACAGTTTACTTACAATACTAATCCGATATGAGTCCTTTGGTATAATCATATTTTAATGAAATTATTACAATTTTTAATAAATTGGTATGGATGTAAGTGATTTTAAATGACAAAAATTGTGTAAATTTGAGAAATAAATTATTATTATTTTATTTATTTTATTCATCAACTAAATTAAAAAATTAATTTCCTAATCTTTTAATTAGTAAAAAAAAATTTAAAAAATAAAAATTCCTAAAAAAAATAATTATAATAAAAAAGTTTTTTTAAAAAAAGTGTGATCTACAAATAAAAAAAAAGTTTAATGAAGTTTCATAAAATAGCCCCGAAAAAGTTTATCAACCAGTTTATAGGTTACTTTTGGAAAACTTTTTTACCACATTTTTTTTAAAATTGACTATATTTATGAATTAATAAATATGTCAAAAAAAAAAAGAAAGAAATTGAAAAAAAGAATATTTAAATGAAAATAAAAATTATTTTTTTAATAATTCCCAATTGTTGTCTGCTTTCAAAACCAATTTTTGTAAATTGTTTTGGATATGTTCCTTAAAATTCATCAACAGTCCAAGGAAAGAAATTAAATTTTGATTCCATTCTTCTGTTTCGTTTTGGTATTTAGATTGGAGATCTACAAAATCTTGTTGATATTTTTTCAATTCGCTTTCCTTTCTGTGGATACTTTTCAAGTTGTACTTTGAAATCTTTTGGTGGCTGTGGTTATCATTATTGATATTAATGTTATTGTTATGATCGGTTTCTTTATTATTTTGTAATTCTAATAATTGGTTTTCCTCTTTTTGTAAAAGGGATTTGCTTTTTAGGAATTTATTTTGCAAGTTTAATTTTTCTTTTTGTTGAGATTTGATTAAATTACTGATTTCGATTTTTTTCTTTTTTAATTTGTCTTTATTTTTCGAAAAGATTTTTCTTTTTTGATTTAATTCTTTAATGATTTGTTTGGAATAGTTGTTAATTTGGTTTATATTATTTGATAATTTAATTTCTTTGATTACGGTTATCACGAAATTGGTGTTATTCTCGTTTCTTTCATCAACAATGTTGAATTTGATTAATTGAGGTTTCAATTTTAATTTTGAAAAAGATTGGTTGTATTGCCTTACTTGGGCTTCCAAATTGTCCCTTTTTTTACTATTGTTGATCTCCAGATCCCAATTCTTCTCTTTTAATTGCTTTTTCTCATTTTTAATTTGTTGGACAGAATGGTGCAATTTTTCAATTTCCAAATTAATATTATTAAATTGGTTCTTGTTTTGAAATTTGATTTTTTTGTTATTTTCATTGCTTTGTTGAATAATGTTTTTTTCTTGCTTAATTATTGATTTTTCTTTTTTTTTCAAATTGTTAATTTCCTGTTGTGTATCTGAATTATTGATTTCCAATTGTTCAATTTGGTTCATTAATTCTTTTAATTCATTTTCCAGTTCCGATTCATCCAAATTTTGGCCACCGTTGTTTGTATTCTTGTTCGTATTTTTTTTCAGCTCTTTAATTTCTTTCATCAATTTTTTATTTTCCTTGCTATAGTTATTAATTTCATTTTGTAAGATCCCGTTATTTTCATTAAAGCAATTTGCGACTTCCTTTTCTAAAATTTCAAATTGTTCGTCATCGCCAGCTAAAAAGCTTTGGTACGAGGCAGACAAATATTCAAAAAAGGCCCTTTCGCCAGAATTATCCTCATTGGCCAACGTCAATTCGTCAATTGTCATTTCCAAATCAATACCTAATTCCTTTTGGATTTCCAAGTCATCCATTTGGCCGTTTTGTTGAAGCATTGCAATTTGTAAAATCTGCTTTTCTCGTTGATCGCATTGATCAGAATACATTAATAACTCTGTCATCCACAGTAAGGCGCCCAATAGGCTTTGCCATGTTTGAGGCGTGCGTACCGAATATAGCGAAGTTCGACTGATGGGGATGGGGTACCTTAATTTTTTAAACATGTTCAAAATTAAGATTTCAGGTTTTTCCTGGAAAACAAAATTTAGATCCAATTTCTGGATCAAAAATTGTGAAATGATCAAAAAGCTTTTTTGTGATGGCTTGAGAAGTAATTTGGAACTTTCAGACTTTTCAAACCCATTTTCATTCAAATACCGAATGATCTTTCTTCTTGTCTCCTGCTGGAAGACTTTATCTTGGAGTGGCCGTGGATCTCTCCTTCGGCTCTTTTGGCGATGGTTTTTTTGAAACAAGGAAGATCTTCTTGAATTTGTTGTGGTGTGCCTTGGCTTTTTTTTTCGGATGCTCTCTCGTCGCTCCTTCCCATATCGAATCGAGTTCGTCCTCGTTCGGTTTTTGGGCGATTCACCATAGACAATCGTCGTCGCTCTTCTCCTTCTTCTTTTGCTACTGCTCCTTCGTTTGCGACCACTGCAATTGTTGTTGTTGTTGTTGTTGTTGTAGTCGTTTTCATCGTAGTTGCTACTGTTGGTATTGTTATTGTTATTATGGCGATCATGATGATTATTTTGAAATATATTTTCTTTGTCATCATCTTTGTTTGAATATTTTTTTTTTGTTGAAGAGCCGTTCCTTTTTTTTGTTGAACTCAATTGCCTTCTCCTTTTAAGCTCGTGTGGTGGCCTTGAATTTTCCTTATTTTGATCAATCGCCCTCTTTTCTCGAGTGTTATTATGGTTATTTTTTAAGCTATTATTCTGTTTTTTTTTTGTTTTTTGTCGAAATTTTTTTGGTAAAGGTGTTGGCTTTCTTCGGACAATAGATGTAAATTGTGTTGGTTTTTTTTTGATTTCTGCTGACATGGATTCTTCTTTTTTGGTTTTTATTTACTTGTGTGAAACCAATTAAAGAAAATGTTGATGAGTTTCTGTTTCAAAATATTTTAAAAAAAATGGAAATATTTTTTGAAAATATCCGTTAATTATTGGATTTTTTTTTATCAATTTAAGTTTTGATTTTCTTTTTTTAAAGTTGAAAAACATAATAAGAAATCTTGAATTGTTATTTTGAGACTTTCATTTAAATGATTTTGAAAGAATCTTGCTAATAAAAATTGTGAAAAAATCATAGACGTTAAGCATTTTATTGTAAAACTTTGAAAATAATTGTTCACTGTTGATATGCAATTTTTTGGTTGCGTGAAGTCTTGAAGTTATTATTCAATTAATATTCCTTGTTTAATTTCAAGATTTTTTCAAGTTATTCTTAGTGAGAAATATCCAAAAGTTTTTATGGAAGAAATAACGTTAAAAATTTTTAGATAAAATTGTTTTCATCTTTTTTTAAAAATTTGCTCTGAATGAAAAGTTATCAAGATTTAAAATTATCAAAGTACTGAAATTTTTATAAAGTAGTGCTGTGAGGTTCTTTCTTTAATTGTTATGTCAACTAAAACAAAATTTATTTAATTATGAAGATTGGAAAGTTAGAACTTTTTGAAGTAACTGGATAGCGCTTATTAATTATAACAAAGACCAAACAAAGTTCTCATGATTATGCTAATAATCAACCAAAATGTATCATTTATATGAAAACCATAGTCTTGTTTCAACAAATAGAGATCAAAGGTATCATTTAGTTTTTAATTGTAAATTATTTTTTATGAGTTTTTTATTTATTCATTTTTTATAAGGATGCCTAAATATACCTTGTTGGCAGTCTTTAGCCCACCACTAAAATTCAATAAATCTTTTTGTTTTGAGTTTTAGGTCTTTGGTATTAGAATTAAAAGTTATAAATGTTTGGGATCAAAAGTGAAACACAGTTTTTAATTGGGAACATTACAGAAAATGAAAAGTAAAATCAATTAACAGAAAAAACAAATTAACTTTAAATAAGAATCCATTTTATTATATTTCAAAAAAAACAACAGACACTATTTAAATCTAATTACTTATCGAAATTGAAAAGTAGTTTTGGAGATCTCAAAAATAGTCAATTTTTTCAACAAATTATTAATAGATGATAAATCAAAGAAAAATTCATACATATCTAAAGATACCATTAAAAAGACTTACGTTGTGTTGAATCGTTTGTTTTGTCTTTATATCATTTATTTTTTCTTTTATAAATAGATCTTATTTTTTATTTTCAGTAATGTTCCAATTAACAAAATTGTTGAACTTTTTTTCACGATTCTTGATTTAATCCCAAATTTATAAAAAATACTTGGTTCAGATTCAAATGGACTTTTGGGGTTAGATCTTTATTTAAAATATATTAAATTCCAAAAATATAGACACACTTTAAATAATTGAAAGAATAACAATACAATAATTTAGATCCAATTTGGAAATTATTTTGAATTTACAAACTATTTGATTATTTGTCTTTTTTATTTTGTTTTCCTTTCCTTTTTTACAGTTATGTAATTTCTTTCCTTAGATCTGGAAAAATTTTTTTTTCTATTGATTTTGTAAGTTTAGTACTATTTTTGTTAAATAGAAAAATCCCATACAGATTAGTAGATGTTATCTTATCATTTGACCAATCAACAATTTTTTGTGAACTTTCAACATATTTACCAATACAATTTTTGTTCAGCTCGTTTCGTCATTTTGGGCACATTGATTTTTATTTTTTTGTTTTATATTTAGTATTTTTGTTGGATAAAAATGGTTATTTATAAAAAGTTAAACACTGGGTAACTTAAATATGGTTGAAGATTCCCTTTGGACAAATACAATAAATTGAGGTTTGTTTTGTCTATTTTTGATTTTGGGTGTACAAAATTTTTCGAATGAAGTTAACTAAAAAATATTAAAAATTTTTAATCCATAATTTTCATTTATATTATTAAAAAAAACCGTTCCCAGATTCGAAAACCCTTATTTCAAATTAAAAAAACAGTAATTTTTTCTTCTAGTTTGAAGATAAAATCAAATTCAGTAATCAATAGTACACCCAAGTTCAAATCAATTTTAAAAATAAACATTTGGTATTTTTTGAATAAATTTTAAATTATAAATATAATTTGTTCAAAATTTTTCATAATTTTTACTATTTTGATTGAAATTCGATTTTTTTTTGTATTAACAAAAATTTCAAATTTTTTGGATTAAAGGTTGAGAAATCTTTGACATTTTAAGGTCTATTTTTTAAATTTTATTTTGAATAATAAACAATTTTCTAGTAAAGTGAGCTCAGTTCTAATATGTGAAGTCTACATATTGAAAGGTTTTGAATGGATATTCGAATATAATATTTTATTTAGGAAATCTCAAAACTGAGATATTTTTTTCTCAATCGAGAACTTTTTCTCATTACATTTTTTATACATCAGTAATTGTTCTGTAATTGTTTTTTTTTATTGCAAGATCTATATCCACTAAAGAGAAAAGTTTAATTTTAATGTGATTGAAACATTGAAAATGAATGTAGAGAAAACATATTTATTTCTATTGGAATTTTATTTGATCTTTAATTTAAGATCAACTGAACATTCTTGTTTTTTTCAATATAGCACTTTGGATTTTTTTTTTTAAAAAAATCTATTGTTTTTTTAGTTTTCTTTCAGATTGGTATAAAATATTCTTTAATTTTTATAATTCTATTTATTTCATAATAATAAATATTCATTGATAAAAAATGTTTGAAATTTAAAAAAAAATGTTTGATCGCGTTTGACTGAAACAAAGTTTATATATTACAAAAAATAATTGATATTTGTGATTTTTTTTTTGAGAAACTTTGAAAGTTATAATGCTTAGATACATTTATACATTCATTCATACATATACATAAATACACACACACACACACACACACACATATGTGAGATTTTAAGAAAAAATATTTTTTTTTTAAAATTATCTTTTTTTTGAGACTTTTGAAATCATTTTTATGAATGATTTTCTGGATACCCCTTCTTATAAAATCTTTTTTTTTATTGAAATTCGTTCAAGAAATTATATATATATAAATTATTCTGATTTCGAAAAAAAATTAAAGAGGATGAAATTTTAAAAAATATTTAATTCGAATCAACCCCAACTCAAAATTTTTAACATACAAAAATTCTTTTTGAAAAAAAATCTTATTTAATCAATTCTTGAAGAAATACCAAAATTAGAACCATTCACTAATTGAAATGTTAAAAATTGTTTATAATTTATAATACTTACAAAATAATAAAATAAATAATTATCAATACTAATAAATAATCGATGTCTGAAAAATTTCAGAAACAAGCAAAAAAAAAAAAAGGTATTGATTAATTTGTGTTATAATTCTATTAGGATTATTGATCGATCAAATAGTAAGATACCACCTATTAATGTTATTTGAGTTCTTATATTTTGAAAAAATCAACTTGAAGATAATATCAATCATCGAAAAAATTATTTTGATCAAAATTAAACAGGCTAGGTATCATTTAAAAAATGAAACGAAAACAAAAAACCTTATAAGATGAAAAAACAATTATCATATTTTTCAAAAATTAAAATTATTTCCTATTTGAATAAAATTGTATTATATTGATATCATTTGAACTGTTTTCACTGTGTAAAAAATTTGATATTAATATTTATATCATAAAATATTTTAATAATGGCTTCACCTGACTCTAATTATTCTTGTAATTTTAAATCCCAATGAGATTTTTCACATTTCCCACTTGTAAATTAGTAATAGGTTAATTTAAATAATGTTTTATTAAAGTTAGAACAATCATTTTTATTTACCTTTTCATTGACTAAAATTATAAAAAAAAAATCCACTACTTATCATACTAAAACTATTTCCTATAAAATTAAATTTAAAAAAAAGGTATTTTTATTACTTTTTAGTGAATAAATTTAATTATCGAATAACCGAGTAGAGTAATTTTAATTTTAATGCACTTTTTGATAATTTATCCTAAACAGTTGGAGTAAATTTATCAAAATTTTATGAGATAAAATTCGGCAAACAAATTAATTTCGGATTTTCAACTTCTGAAAGTTATAATTAACAATTTTATCTCTAGTGAAATTATTTTTCCTTTTTTAGTTTCATTTTGTCAATTTTTCCCAAAACATGATCGAAAAGAAAACATGAGTACTGTTGAATCAAAAATTATCACTCAAAACAAGTTATCCCCAGTTAAAAATAGGGGCTTAAATTATCCACTAGTGCTTTTTACAAAACAAATTATTTGCCTTTTTTTTTTGGTAGATTTCTCAATAGATTACAATAAAAAAATCTTCAACTTATCAATTGATTGTTTTCGATCAGTTAAAAATTAAACATTAAATCAATAAAATTTTAAAAAAGTATACTGTTTTATTCAAATCAACATTAAAAATATAAAAAAAATGAAAATATAATTAAAAAATATTATTTAGTTCCTTTCTCAAAAAACAAAAATTCTCAATAAAAAATTTTTTTTTAAAAATGAAAAAATAAAAACAATAAGTTGTTTAAATCTGATTATTTAATTTAAACAATTGGCCATGTTTCATGTTAAAATGGAATTTCTATTTCCATAAATTAAAGAATTTTTCTAATTTTTACAGTAAAGAGCGAGTACTAAAAGTTTACCAGTTTTAAGTTAAATTTACTTGAGTTTTCTGTTTATTCTAAAATCAAAATATTATCAGAATAAAACAGAAAACCACAAATTATTCATCAATAGCATTTTAAAAATTTAAAATAATTGAATAAAAACACAAATTCTTCTTGATTCTTCGAAATTCTGGAAAGGTTAGGTACTCTACGGCACTTGAATGCACTCAAAAGTGCTTCTCGAATTACTGATTTGGATTTCAGATTAGTATTGAATCATGTGGTAGATATACATTTCTCCAAAATATCTGACATACTCAAAAAGATTGTGATGAATTTTGTTCCAATTCCAATTTCATACAGTTATATAATAGTTAAAAAAAATTCAAACTTGTACAAATCAATTTATTCAAGAAATTCGTCGTTAGATTAACCATAAACTCATACTTGAATGAACATAAAACAGTTGTAACTTTTGAGAAAATGATAACAATCAGAAATAATATGTTTAAGTGAAATTAAAAGAAATTCATTTGGAATGTAAGTTAGACTTTAAAACACTGTTTGATTATCATTTGTCAAAAAATATTTATTATACAATTTATCTTCTTAATATATACCTAAATTAAAATATTAATTATTACAATTTCATATTTTTTGATGATGTGCTACACTAGTTATTATCGTAAAAAATAATAAAAAAAAAAATAATAATTATAATATCAAAAGTTTAAATGGATCATTTAAATTTTAAAATTTAAAAAATATCGAATATGTCAATAAATATTATAATTATACAACAAAAATTTCTCAAAATAATAAAATAACACAGAAAAAAATTATAAAAAAGTTTTTTCTAAATTTAATAAAGAAAAAATATAATTTTATAAAAATTAAATAACAATATCATTACCTTTTTTTATTATTTATTCTTTCTTTATAATTAATTTCACAAAAACATTCAAATTTATTCAGAAAAGATGAAGAATTATCTGTCACATTAAAATTAGAATAATATCCAGGTTTCAAATAAATATAGTAGTCCTTCTTATATTTCACTTGAGAATACTGATCAATTGAAAATACATAGTCATAGTTCCCCCTTTTATTTAATTTAAACAGAAAATTTTAGATAACAAAATATTTATTGAATATTTATAAATAGTAAAAATTATGACAAACTGACTTTTTTGTAAAAAAGAACTCGAAAATGAGAATTTAATATAACAAAAAAATCAATACCTTCGAAAACAAGGACCATAATTGTCACTTCAATATACAGCTAAAAATAAGAGTAATATATCATAAAAAATACAAAGATTTAATAAAATTACAACATTTAACATTCTTAAAGTAAATAATCAAGTAAAACTTAAGATAAAATAAAAAAAATTAATTATTATTACCCTTATCATTATTACTTCCACTTAAATATAAAATTTTAAAGAATAGATTTTTAATGTTGTCACCACAATAGAATAAAAATGACTCAGAAGATTCTTTCCTACAATCTCCTTTTCCAAAACCAATATCTGAATAAGCTCCTAATATATAACCAAGATGATTTTTACAAATAAATTAAACTTTTTCCTTTATTATCACATTTTTTATGCCATAATTCGATATCTCTTGGATCTTTATCTAATTGAAAATTTAAATGTAATTTTAATTTTTTTGGCAAATTTCTCTTTAATTTTTTAAATAATTCCAAAGGAAGAATATTTGAAGGTGATTTTTCTGAGATAATTTTGATTATTTTTTCTGGAAACTCAACTTGATTTATTTGGAAATTAACAATATATGTTCCTTTTGTTTGAATTTTAAATTGAGTTTGAAAATTTCCCAATTTATTCATCAGTTGAAAATCCAATCGTTCAACATTTATTTTATTTTGATCATTCGCTGAATCAATAAAAGATAATTTAATATCAAGATCATTTATATTTAATATTGGATCATTAAAATAATTTTTCAATTTAAGGTGAAAAGTTGATAATTTCATTATTAGGAAATTTTTTTTTTTCAAATTGATATTTGGATTTTTCAATTGAAATTTCATTTTATTTTTCCAAAAATCTTATATTATTGATCAGTTCAATTTGCTTTTGAATCAAATATTGATTTGAATGTTGTACTTTTTTTATCTCCTTTTCTTTCTCTGTATTTCCTTTCTCTTTTATTTTGAATCTTTTGAAATCTATTTTAGATATCGGGTTATTTAATAAATTAATTAATTTATTGAGTCTCCATTTTTGAATAAAAATTTGTAAATTATTTTTATTTTTTTTAGCTTGATTTAATAAATCCAAATGTTTTTCAAGGTATTTAAATGAAATTAATATTTTCTTTTTCTTCTTGAAGTTGAAGATTTAATTGATTTTCTGTTTGGAAATATTCTTGGTTAATGAGATTTTTTATTTTTTCATTTTTTTTTTCAATTCTTTCATTAATTTTTTATAATTTTTTTCAATTTTATTTTTCACTTTTATTTTTTCATTTCGAATATTTTCTTTTAGGTTATCAATTTTTAGCAATTTTTGTTTTCTATTTTCAAGTGATTGTTTAATTTGATCTTTATATTTATTTTTGAATTCTTCTAGTTGTGTTTGATTGTAATTTGTTAATTCCTTTATCTTTGGATTAAACTCCATTAACTTTGTCCAGGATTGTTGATCAAATTCATCAAGAGCTTTAATGTCATGGACTTTATGATATTGGATTGCACATTTATAACAAACAAGTTCTTTGTCTTGATAACAAAAAAATTCTTTTTGAATTTTATGAATTAAACAAATTAATCCAAATTGATCCAAAGTTATTTCCAAACAAGATTGTGTTGAAGAAGAATGTGATGAAGAAAATGAAGTTATGTGTTTAATTTTTATTCTTTCATGACTTTGATGACCTTCATTTTGATGAAATTGTTTCTCATGTTCTTTGCAGTAATAATCATTGCAATTTTTGCATAAATACTTTGGATCTTTTTTAATTCCTTTTTTTATACATTCAACACAATATTTAATATCTTTTTTCTTTTTGATTGGTAAATTTGCTGTTTCTTCTTGGAATTCATTATTCTGTTGTTCCATTATTATTTTTCTTTTATCTGTGATTTAACTAAAATTAAAATAAAAGTATATTTATTTATTTAACAAAATAAAAATTAATGAATTTATTTTTTGATTTTATTGCTGTTGATTGTAAAATAAAAAGAATTCATTCAACTTTCCAAAAAAATCTCTCAAGAATTTAAATCAACCACCAAAGTCCTCTATTCTAAAAGGGAAAATTAATAATGTAAACTCCTTTACAGAACTTAAAAATTTAGAATGTTGCATGATTTTTAATATCTTTGTTTGGAAAGCTAAATGAGAAATTTTGTACCCGTTTATTTATCTACAAATAGTATTACCTTTCAATATTTTAATTTCGATTTGGTTTCATTGAAAAAAGGATATTAGTTTTTTTGTTTGTTGAATTTTGAAAATTTCTGTCTGTTTTAAATTATTGTTTTATCCTTTTTTTTTTAATACTAATAATTATTAATTTCTTCGTTTTTATTTGAAAGCTTATCTGACCACCAAGAAAAAACATGAAATTGGATATCTTATGAATCGATCCATAAATTATTTAATTTATTTTATTATTCAATTTTATCACCAAATAAAAACATATAAGGTTACAACCTTTATCTTTGGTCTGAAAAAGATTCTTTAAATCGAGTTTTCTGAATTTTTAATAAAGAAAAAATAGAAAATTGATTTTATTTTTTTTTTCTCAAAAAAACTAAATTGAATTTATTTTTGATTTTTTTGATTAGATAAAAAATGATTCAAAGAGAAAAATCTCAAATTTTTTGATTTTAGGGTATCCCAACTAAATTAAGAATCAACTAAATCTTAAGAACATATATTTTCAAAAATTTTTTGAAAAAAAAACTATAAATAAATACATATATATTTTCCTAATTAGAAAAATACCATTTCAAAAATTGATGTTGAATAATAGAGATTTCGATTAAAGAAATTACCTCAATTATATTTAATTTTTGTTTTCTCAGCTTAATTACTTTAATTTTCTCTTTTTTTTTGATCAGGTTAATACATTTATTTTCTTTACTTACATGGTATTTAAATCTATTGCAATTTTTAAACTAAAAACTTTAAAATATCCAAAAACATGAAATGCCATTTTTTTTATTCAATTCAAATTCTGAGTAATACTTTTTACATTATTTTGAAAAAAAGAAAATGACTGAATTGACAACTTTAACGAAAAAGTAAATTGATGTTTATAATCCCCCTTTTTTCTCCCAAAGGAAATAGTGTAATTATTCACAACAAGGATATGATTAAAAACAATAAAGAAACTCATTCATCAACTTAGAGAAATGAGTTATGTTTTTTAAAATAATTCTTTACTCCCATGAAATTTACAGTCAGAATATTGAGATCCTTTTTATGTTTTGGATTTTTGTTTCAAAAAAGAAAAAGAACAATTTACAAACATAAAATAATTTTATTTTGATCAAATATTGCTTTTAATTTCTTCTGATTATTTTATGAACTCCATAAAATTTCAATTTTTTTGTTTTTTTAACAAATACAAGAAAAATAAATCAAATATTGGATCTCTGAAGATCAGAAAAAACGGAGAGTTTATTCTGTTTCATAAATATTTATAAATGTCTTGAAATTTAAAATATTAAATTGTATTCTTTTTTTAAATATTAAGATATTAAACAACAAAACGATAATATTAAAATGAGTTTTTTGAGAATATTTAATAAATTTTTAATATTATAGATGTACCATTAGTTATGTCTTCGTATTACAAGTTTTTTAATAAATTTGTCATTTTCCCAAAAAATATAAAACTTTTTCTCTACTTTCTGAAAGGAGAGGTTTTATCGTTTTTGGAAAAATGACAAATATATAAAAAATCTTAAAATATTAGGACGTATACTTTTGGCACATGTGTAGAATTATCAATTTGAAATAAATTTATTATTAGGTTTATTTTTTAAAAATTTAGAAATAATAGTAAAGCCCATTGGTACATTTAATCTTGGTCTATTACATCATAACTGAAATCATTAAATTGGGGTTAATAACCACTAATTAAAAATAATCAAATTAAAAAGTAGTTCTTTATTCTGATAAGTTGAATTTTCCATATTTTAAAAAAGTAATCTGGTAATATTTTTAATTCAATGATATGGTTTTTTATATTCTTCTTTTATTCTTCAAAAAAAAAGTTTGATTTGGGCTGTTCTTTGAATAAATAATTTAGATTTTTTTCAAGTTAAAATTAATATTGTAATTGTTTATAAATTAATGTAGTGTTTTATTATTGAGTTGTTTCCAAAGCTATGTGGTTTGATTTTTAAAGTGAAATTTTCACAATTCCAACAGACAATAATATTTCCTTCTTCTTTTAAAAAAAATCGTTTTTTTTTTAATAATTTGGAAATATGCCAGATTTCAAACTTTTCTATCAAGGAGTAAAATAGGTTATACTTTCTAAAAAACGATATTTCATTTCTGAAAATCCCTTTAAAATGAATTTTGGTTGATTAGTAATTAGAAATATACTTCATGTTTTAATTTCAGGTTGTGGTAAAAAATTTTTGAATCAAGTTGTTATTAAATTTATCAGAGCGTTTTCTATTTTACTTTTAACCTAATATCAAGATTCAATTCTAATATTGGGCCTTATTTTAAATTCTACTTTATTAATTTCATTATAAAAGTATAATTTTTTTTTTAAATTTTATTGGAAATCTTAAAATTATTTTTACCATGTTTTATCGAAAGTTTGGCGGTTGATAAATCTTGTAGATTTTTGTAGATTCTCGACATTTTTAGATTTTTTCAAGGTGGGACTTTGACTCTAAAATATCTGACCAAGGCCATTTATTGTTTGAGGAAATTAATCGAAAATGAAAAATTAAAAATAATATAAACTCTTTTTCAGTCAAAGGAGCCCAGTTTTATTGAAGAAATGGAAGATATTCTATGAGTTTAATTCATTACTCTTATCAAACTAAAATTTTCAATTTGAGATCAAAATTATTTTTTCTCATTTTATAAAAATTAGTTTTTTTTGTTTTTGACTTTTTGATTTTTTTTTTTTTTTTTTTAAAAATTAACTTTGAAAAAAAAAAATATTTGGAAAACCAAATAAACATTAAGAAAAGTTAAGCTTTGTATGTTCTTTTAAAATTCATACACTTAAAAGTAAAAAATCTTATTATCAACAATTTTAATTTCCTAAAGAAATTGAGAATTTTGGACGAGACGTTCCAATGAATGGGGCCCAAAAAATTTTTTTACATTTTTTTTTTTTTTGAAATTTATGGTTTGTTCAGTGGTTTCTTTTATAGTTATTGACTCTTATTTGAAGTTTATTATTTCTCGTATTTCAAAACAATCTAAGTTTGGTTGATTCTTAAAAATAAAGTGACTTTTTCATTTTGAGCTGGGCCCCTTTGAGTGAAATGGAGTTTACATTTGCTTTGCCACTATTAGCTATTTAAAACCAAGACTAAAAATAAGTCATAATAAATGAAGTTTCTCGCTTCGCTCAAACAATATTTATCATTTCAAAGCAGATTGTGAAAAAAAAATTGTCTACAAATGTCGAGAATCTACAAATATCTACATTTTTCCAATTTTCCCGAAGGTTTCAAATGAGCATTTTAAAAGCTCTATTATGATCATGTACAAAAACTCCCAAAAAAAAAAAAGAAACATAAGTTTAACCTGTTATTTAAATTAGGAAGTGATTTTTAATATTCCTGTTACTTGCAAGGGGAATATTTATTTTTAAAAAAGAATTAAAAAATAAAAATAATGATTATAATTATATATATATATAATATCCTTTTATTATTATAATTGTTTTAGAATAGTAAATTACACTCAAGTTGCCATTTTACTTAAATTTCATTTCAGAAATTTACGCATGGAATCATAATTTATTGATGTTTAATTAATGAAAATAATTTCAAACTATCATAGTTTAAAATTTTCTCATGAAGATTTATTTTTTTTAATTTATTTTGAAGAATAAGTTTATTTATTTCATAGGAAGGATATAAACATAAAAAATGATCAATATTTTTGAGTTTTTCCTACTGTTTATATTTAAACATAAAGGACAAAATTAATTTTAATTTTTAAGGATTACATGATAATATCTATTTAAGAAGTTAGTAAATGATCTGAATTTTTGGATTGTTGAGCTGGATGGAAAACTTAAAAATAATTTGATTTTACTCTTCTTTTTATTTTTTTGAAAACCTAATGATACTCCAAACATGTAGAATTCAGTAACTTGTCATATCTAAATTATAATTTAAATTTTTAGTTTGAGAAGCCTTAAATCTTTTGAATTCTAATTGATTTTATTGTTTATTTGTTAATTAAATTTTATTAATTTTTCTAGATAATTGAGAAATAAATTCCCTAATTTCTTTTTGAATTTAAATTTCTATTTAACAGAAATTATCATATTTTCAATTATAAATTCTTTTTTCTAAATAAGAATTGGTATATTTCTGTTTATTTTACATATTCCAACAATACATGGATGAAACCAAGAAATTTATAAATTTTAATCTTTTATTTCATAATTAAAAATTTCAAAATCAGGTTCAAATTGAATGATTATAAAAGATTTAAAAAATCGAATTTATAAATTATTTTTCTGAGAATTGTTCTTGAATTATTATTTCCAGTTGTTATAGGTTTCTTTAGATTTTTTTAAAGTATAAACTATATGCAAATTTTATCTAAATAAATACCCAAATATTTAATTTTTCTAAAAATATATCGATATAATTGTTTTATCTTAATTAGGTTGTAATTCAAATTGAATAATAATTCCAGACATTATATTCAATATTATGGTTATTAGGATTAATACACCAATTATTAAATAAACTATTTTTCCAGTCAAAGGGGCCTAGTTGTAATGGTTATAATATATGTGTTTAAAGGCTTTGCATAGATATTAGATGAAAAATTTTATTTTTGAAATTTCAAAATTGAAATCATTTTTTTCACATTTTTATACATTTTTGTTTTTTTTTTTTCGATTTTTTTTTTAAAACTAATTCAGTTGCAAAAAATGTTTTTATTACAAGATCAATATCACTTGGTAAAAATGTGTTATTCTAAGGTTATTGAAACCATATAAAGATTATTGATAAATCATATTCATTTCTATTACAATTCTATATGATCTTTGATCTTGATATTTTTTTAATAAATGTGAAAAAAATTCACTCTATTTTCATTTCCTTTTTCAAATAGAGGCCACAAATCCCAACAAACTTCGTTTGGGGACTTGATTTCTAAAAGAAAAGTATCGAAAATGAAGTGAATAGTTTTTCTTATTTATTATATAAATACCAGTAGAAGTTCAAAAGGAACATTGTTGTTTTTTTTTTCTCAATAGTGCTCCAAGAATTCGAGTTTTTCAATTTTTAATAAAATTTATTGATTAATTAGTTTTCTTTCGGACATATATCAACAATTCTTTGATGTGTATTATTCTGCTTATTTCTTATTTGTTCTTCAAAGGTCAATTATATAAAAAATTTTTTATTTGAAAAATAAGTTTTTTTTTTGGATACCGTTTGACTGAAACACCATTTATTTTCTGAAAAAAAAAATATTCTTTCTTAAAACTAAATATTTAATTTAATTCTCTTCAAATAAATGTATATATCCCTTAGCACCCCGGATTTGCCTAAATTTCATCAAGTTTTTTAAATTAGATTTAAAATGATATTGATCTACTAATATATTAATTTTCTTATTTGTCTTTAATCCAGATTTGAATTATAATAAAAAGTCAAAATAGTTCAAAGATAAAGTAGTTAAGTTATTGATTTTTTTTTTGAAATTGAAAAAAAAAAATAATAATTATTCATTTTTACCTTTTTTTTAAAGATTTTTTTTTTTTTTTTTTTTTTTTTAAAATCAGAAATTTTATTACATTAATAGTAATTCAAAACTCAATACATTGATTTATTAATAATAACCACCAAAAATTTTTGCTAATTTTATGATAAAAAAAATAAATAAAAAAATAAATTACTTTGAAATTTAATTTTTTTTTTTTAGAAAAAATTTCAATAAATATCCAATTAAGAGAAAAATGAAATTTATTTCTTTAGGCCAAAATTAAATTTTTAATATTTTTAATTTTCTAAAACTTTTATTTAAGCAATAGATAATAATTGAAAAACAAAAAAAAAAAAAAAATTGTAAAATAATTTCAATTTATTAAATTGGAATAAAACAAATATAAATTACTTTTTAATCAAATAGATAAAATATTTATACCTAAATTTAAAATAAAATAAAAAATAACTCTTAAATATTATTCCAATATAATAAAATAATCTCCGAAATCAAATTTTTTTTATTGTATTTTGTTATTGGTAAAAATTTTAATAATATATTTTGGATATTTGGATTTTTTCTTAATAAATTAATCCAGATCTTGTTAAATAAGTTCTGATATATGGTCTCTAATTCAACAATATTGTTTTTTTTATGTCTAGATTTTAAAAAGTCAAAAATTAAAAAATTGTAAAAAAATAAAAAAAAAAAATCAATTATTAATCTGACTCGAACTATTGGCCAAATCATTTAAAATTGAAAAAAAATTTTTGAAAAAATTGTAAAATTTTGCAATGAAAAAAAATTTGATTTTTTTTTCTAATTTAATTTATATTTTTTTTTATTTTTATATTATTTAGTATCGAATATAGATATTGATATTGAATCGTAACCAGTAGATTTAAACAAATTTTCTCTGTGATGTTATAATAACTTTTATAATGAATAAATTACTTGATCAAGCATTTTAGGCAATTTTGGTGTGCAAAGGGCCCCAAAAAAATTTCCAGTAAAGTATGATGTGTTTTAAATGTTAAAACTAAGAGGTTTTTGATGTCTAGACAAATTTTTCAAAAAAAAAAAAAAAATTCTTTTTTTTTTTTTCCATTAAAGAGTGGGTACTAAAAGTCCACCTGTTTGCCCGAAACCCTAATTTGAATTAGAGATATTGTTGAACCAAGTGAGAGCTGGTCATTTCTCCCAAAAATCGGATCCGCTCCATAAATTGAGAGGGATTTTGTTCCAATTCCTTTCAGTTTTATAATAGTCAAAAAGATTCAATTCGGTCAAACGATTTCCTCAAAGAATTAGTGGTTCTAAGAAGCATAAGCCGGATTTTTAATTAAAATTACACCGTGGTGGCTATTTGAGAAAATGGTAAACAATTAGAAATAATGGTTAAGGGAATAGAACCCCGGCCTTCAGATTGTACACTGGGTTGTGTTGCCACTTTCCCATACCGTTTCTCTAAAAAAAATTTATTTTGACAAAATTTGGAAAAATAATAAAATCACAATAACCCAAAAAAATACCCAATGTTGAAAATTTTTTTTCAAGTTATTTTTTTATTTTAAGTAACTATACCATTTTTAATATAAAATTTTCTTTCTAAGATAATTTTTTATTAATTCTATACCTTATTATCCTTGATAACATTTCAAATTTAAATTTTTGTTTGAAATGTTTTTAGGTTATTTGGGGTGCTAAGGGATATATAAAGCAGTGAAAAAAATACCGGACATGAAAAAAATCCCCGAAAAGATTTTTAATTGTGAATATTAGCAAAATTGATTTATAATTTCTTCTATTTACAATCAAATCCTTTTTTAAAGAATCAAAATTTTAAAATAATAACTCACCCACTTATTAGAACGATGATTAAAGAAATCGCACTTGTTCAAAATACCATTCAATCTTTCAAAAAACAAGAATAAAAAATATCATTTTCCAAACTTCGAGTAAACCTATATAAAACCTGATAGATTTTTTGAAAAAAAAGTTGATCTACTTTAGTCTATCAAACAATTACTCAAGTATTCAAGAGACACCTTACTTTGATGAACTTTAGGTAGGTTTATTACTAAACTCATAAAAAAAATTGGTTATTTATAATAAAGATTTGATTAAAAATAAATGAAATTACACAAAAATTTAACTAATATTCACAATTCAAAATCTTGTCCGGGATTTTTTTCATGCCCGGTATTTTTTTCTCTGCTATATATATATATATATATATATTATTTCTTTAATTAAAAATGTTTTGAATAATTAGTAATTACTTTGATTTATAATCAAAATAACACCTCATAACATATTCATGACTATGGTTTGATATTTTAATATTTACAAATTATTGTTAAACAAAAAAGAATTTACTGTTATTTATTTTTAATTTGGAAAACCGAAAATATAAATGCAACTTTAAATGAATAATAAAATTGTTTTTTTATTTATTCTTATTTTGGAAAACAATTACAAGATCAATAATTTTTTTTTTTATTAGAAAAAATCGTAATCAAGATCCTAATCAAATTAATAAAAGTTGAAAATAAAATAAAAATAAAAAAAAATAAGAACATTTTGGCTGAAAAAGTAAAATTGTAAAATTAGTATATAAATAATATCTGGAAAATTAATCAAATACAATTGTACCAAAAAAATTTTTTAAATTCTGCCCAATTTACGTTTTCTTGGTATATAAACAAGCCTGTTGTTAGGATCATTTTTTTGTGCATCATAATCAATATTTTTGTCAATTAAATATGCGAATTGGGGAACAAGATTTTTCCAAGCTTTCCCATCAGCAAGATCCCGATTTGCAATGTATAACCGATGGAAATTTTTTTTACTTGGGATCCAAGAAAAAAATTTCTGATTTGTTCCCAATGTTAATTTATCATCAAATAACGGAATATTTCTGAAATGGCCATTTAACAACATTTTTAATTTCTGAATAATTAAGGGACTTTTTTTTTCCTGCAAGATCTTTATGAAGTGTCTAATACTCACGCCTCTTTTCACCCCCTTTAACAACCCAGCAGCTTGATAAATGTTCTTTGTAAATCCAAAGATTATTGCCTTTTTTTCAAAAATATTCTTATTCAATTGATTTTTGATTTTCATGGCCTTTTTCTGATATTGTTTGTATACCAAATCTCGAAAGAATGTTTGAGTAAATAGTTTCTGATTTTCAAAAACATTAATGTAATGATTCTCTTCAATTGATTTTTTTCTAATTGGATTTTTAATATGTAATAAATTTTGAAAGAGCATTGGAAATAAGCAAGTGTCACTATTAATTCCAAAATCTTTAAATTCATTAAGCTTTGGTTGTTCTTCTTCCTTAACCCAGAATTTGGTTGCAATTTGCATCATTGGGCAAATATTTTTCTTAAACACTTTTTTATTTCTTTTAATTAGGTTTTTAGCAACTTTATTATATTCAACATGACCGTCGTACTGCTCAATTCTCCTATTTATTATCTTTTCATTTGTCGTTTTTTTCTCAGAATCTTTTTCATTGATCACTTCTTCTGGTTTTTCTTGCTTACTTTTATTTGTATTGAATTTTATTATTTTTAATAGATATTCTTCGTCTGTTTGCTTCCATTCATTTCTTTTTAATAATTCTTTTTTTAATTGAAAAAGAGACTTAACACAAGTGTCTTCACAATTTATTAAATCCTGATCAATAATCATATGATTTGGTATTTCCTCCCTTTTCTCATTATTTTTTTTTTTTAACTTTTTATTTTTTTGTTTTTTAGGGTGCTCCTTAATTTGTTTTTCTTGTTTCTTTCTTTGTCTTTCTTGTTTCTTTTTTTCTACAGGTCTAAGAATTGCTGCCATAGAGTGTTTGGAATTCTTTTTTGGAAAACTGTGTAATTCTAACTCGGTTTTTTTGTCTTCTCTAGTAACTCCCTTTTTTATGAGACTTTTTTTCTTCCTTTTTATTATCTTTCTTTCGGGCTGTTGCTTTCTTTTACTCCCTTTCCCCATTTTTTCTCGAGGTCTAAGAATTGATGCCATAGAGTGTTTGGAATTCAGTTTTTGGAAATTGTGTATTTTAAAATCAGTTTTTTTGTTTTTTATAAGGGAAACTGGCCTTTTTGTGATACTCTTTTTCTGGTGATACTTTTTCTTTTGAAGATTTTGGATTTTTTGGTTATAAATCATTTTCCTCTTCATTAATACTTTTTTTCTTTGATTATTTTTCGATCTGATTTCCTTTTTAATTGTTTTCAAATTGTCAATATAATACTTAATATTGTCTTCAGAAACAAGTTTTTCAAAATGTTCTTCATCCTTCTGAGACCATTGGTTGGTGTGTTTCAATTGGTAAATAAAGTCGAGGTATAGATAAGAATCAAGTTTCTCAATTTTTTTGATTACATTTTTGCGATAATTTTTTAATGGTTGCTCAATGTATTTCTCTTGATCAACATTTAAAATTGTTAAGCATCTTTCAATAATTTTAACTTGTGTCAGTAATCTAATTTTTCTTGGTTGTCTTCTTCTTAATTCTTCTTCGATAAGGAATGTTAGGAATTTGAAAATATCTTGTGATGATTTAAAATGGATATCGCCCATGTGTAAAGCAACTACACACTGTGCTAAAAACATTGCGTTGTTTGAGATAACATCTTTCAATCTGTTCAATGGTGTTTTTAAATAATTATTAAAGTTGAGAATAATTTCATCTCGTAATTGCTTTGAATCTTGATAAATTCTTTGACAGGTCTCGAAAATCCAATTAAATCGAATTTTTTCGAATTCAGTTTTCAATGATTCTGCTGCCTTATTTAATAGTAAAAAAAGGAATTGACGCAATTTGTGAATAGGAATAGCCCAATACATTCAAAGTAGTCATAAAGCCAAACACAGGTCGGATTTTGTGTCTTGCGACATTCCAGTTTTCTTTGCAAATAAATAATGGGAGTATTCCGGTAATTGGTTCTCTTGATTGCCCCTTCACAATCTCACCTTGATTTCGAGTATCAAACCCACCGTGGACTGAGACATGTGAATTTCCAAGTGAAATACCATTAGTGTCACCCGAAGGAGTTACCAATCGTAAAGAATATTCAACAGAATCCAAATATGACTGAGCAGAAATCATTGAGCTAAAGATCTCTTTAATGACAATTTGGCTTGGATCTGCAATTGCATTTTCGTTTCTGCCAAGATCAAATGACAAACATAAGCAATCACCAAGTTTTAATGCTTCAAGCCAGCCTAATTGTGAAATTATACAGTTGCCAATTTCTTCTTGTGATTGGATTTCCTTTTTTTGTTGTTTTGTTTCTAACAAATCAAAATTGGTATTTTGAACAATTTTTTCAATTTTTTCGTCCATTTCTTGAAACATCTCTATATTCTTTTGCGAGCGTTTGTCTAATTTCTTTTTTAACTTTGATTTGATAATTGATTTGTAGGCTAAAGAATTTAAACTTGCAATTTGGTGGTTTGTCAAGTATTCACTGGATATAGCGAAGCTAAGTAATTCATAAAATTTGACCATGTATTCTTTTAAATGGTAAATTCTTCCAATTAATTCACTTCTTTCTTTTTTCTTCATTCGAAAGACAACTTTTTTAATTTCATTTAATGTTTGGTCTAATTGATCGGTTTCTTTTTTGATTGGTTTTAACTCTTCTTCACTTGAATTTTTGTTCACTAACGTATCTGTCAACTTCATTATTCTTT
Organism: Anaeramoeba flamelloides; assembly: GCA_027625915.1. Taxonomy (NCBI): domain Eukaryota; family Anaeramoebidae; genus Anaeramoeba; species Anaeramoeba flamelloides. The sequence continues at coordinate 9,483,587 of JANTQA010000012.1, forward strand.
TTCTAATTCTTTGAAGTTTCAAATCTATAAGACGAATTGCCTTTGGTTTGTTAATTTGAATTGGTTCAATTTCAAATAAAAAGTCTTTATGATCACAAATAATTTCAATAGAAATAAAATCTTCTTCAGAAATCTTTGGAAGGAATAAATCTGCATAAAAGTATTCAATTTTTTCATTTGTATTTTTTTTTCTCGTTTTCTTTTCATTTTCATTTTCTTTTTCATTCTTAAAATCTTTGGAAAGTTGATTTTTGATACTTTTGTTCTCTGAAATGCTATTTTTCACAATTTTATTTTCTTTTTTTTCTTGTTCTTCTTCTTCTTTTTCTTCTTCACAAAGATTTTCTATTTGTAATTTTTTTTCTTTATCTATCTGAATAAAATTAATATTTTGATTAAATTTTGAATTAACTTTAAATTTTCCCAAAATTGAAGATCCATTTTTGATCATTGTTGAAATATTGAGTATTGTACTTTCGATTTTTTCACTATTTGGTACATAACTAAATGTCCCTTGATTTGTACCAATTTGTGCAATTTCGTTCATCAGCACGGCATCGTGATTACTTGTAAACCCAATACTATGTACTTCTGAGCAAGTCCCTTGTTTTTGGAGTGTGTTGTATAATTTGTTCATTGCTCGGTGAAGCAATGGCTTCCCCTCACTACAATCGCTTGTGTCTTCACCATCGGTTAAGAAGATTATACAAATATCTTGTTTTCTCTTCATTTGAGAGATAGTTTTATTAATTAATTTAAAGATTGAAATAAAATTGGTCGAGCATTGTGCTCTAATTTCACTAACAACCCTCTTTGCCTGTTTTAATTTCCTTGGTAAAGCAATTTCCTCAGCATCGTTTGAATATACAAATAATTGAACACTGATGTTGAAGAAAATCCAAACTTTATCTAAAAGAATAGAGATTGCTCTTTTGGCAGATTCTAGATTTACACCATACATCGAATATGAAACATCCAAAGCAAAGATCAGATTGATCGGAATATTTTTTTGTTTTTTTCCGAATTTGGTTTTTGTAAGAATAATTGTTATTGCATCTTCCAAATCTGAGATTTTTGTTTTATATGAGATTTCTTTTAAATTCATCATCCTAAAAGTCCTCTGAATTAGTTTCAAAGAATTGTTCGAAGATGAAAAAATAATGAATTAACATTTACTTATTTTTTTTTTAAAAATCAAAATATTTGATCTTTATTTTATATTTTGGAATAAAATTGAAAGTTATTATGATTCAGTTTTTTTGATCTTATTTTTTTTTTTTAATTACTGACTTCAATTTAAGACCCAACCAAACTTTCGTCCAAATATAATTGATTTAAAAAAGTGTTTTAAAATTATTTTTTTTTTTTTTAATTTCTGAATGGATCAAATTCAGATCCAAAAAATTCTTTAAGATTTTGAAGTATTGAAAAAAATACTGAGACGTAAATAATACCTGATAAGATTTTTTAATTTTTTGAAATGGCAAAATTGTTCTTTAATTGGTTAATAATTTTTTTTAAATTTAAGAATCAAATCCTTTTTGTACTAACCAAATTGTTTATGAACTCAGTAATTAAGAGATAAAACGTTCATTAAAGTGATGTGTTTACTGGTATTTGACATACAAATTGATACAGAATCTATGTAGATCTACTTATTCATATCTTTTATTTTTTAATAAATATAGTTTTTCAAGATAGGCTGGTTGATAAGGATTTGGAAAAGGAAATTTTGATTCTTGTTTTTTTAAACCAAGGAATATTTTTTTTGAACACGTCTCATCTAATTAATCATTATTCTTATAAAGTATATTTTTAAAAATTTAAAAGTTGGATTTTTATAAAAAGAAATAAATCAGCAATTACTCATCAATTTCTTGAATAATTACAATTAAAAATCGTTACATGAATTATTTTTATGCTTAATATTTTTTTTCAATCGATATTTTTTAAAAATGGTTCATTTTGTTTGTTTTTATCATTGAGTTTTGGTTTTTAATATAAATCATGGGATCTCAAAATTTCTTTTCTCTTGATTTGTTATTTTCTTAATTGTTTAAAAATATCCTTTAGAAAAGTGAAAATTTTTAGAAATTATTTAAACAATATATTCCTTTGTAAAAAAATAATTGTAGTATATTTCCAAAATCAAAATTTTAGATTGTTTAGAAACCGAGGTTAATATTAGTTGAAAAATAAATCTGCGAAAAATAATTTTAATCTGAAAAGATCATATTAAATTAAAAAAAATTAATTCATAGATAATCGAAAAGAGCAAACTATTTTTCAATTTCCTTGACTCTATTATTAATTCAGAAGTTTTTTTTATATATAACTGAATCACTAATTGTTATTTTTTTTAAGAAAAATATTAGATCTATAACAAAAAAAAAAAAAAGCAGAGTTGAACATTGATCAAATATGAAATTGAGTGTTGTCGAAATAAAAAAATTCGTTAACAATTTTTTTCAAATTTGATGATTTGATTTCTATTCTTTCATATTCAATTGAGCCAAGCTATCAATTGAGAAAAATATTGACCATTTTAATACAGAATATAAACATAGATTTACTTTTACAAATATAAAAAGGAATGGTTTTTAATTTTCAAAAGTCTTTCAAAAGAACATTTTCATTCTTTTTTTTTTGTAATTTAAACAGAGAATAAAATTTAAGGTAACAGAAATTTTCACAAAAACAAGTGGTATAAGTTTTAAAATTTTTTGATCAACTTTTAATAAATTTGTAAATGGGTGAAATTGTTAAGTATCTCCTTGAAATATAAATTTTTAAAATATTTGCTCTTCTTTTGTTTTAATCTTTTATAATTTTTAAAATTTATTGATTTAAGGTGTTTTTCATCTTCATATAGATCAATAATATTCAAATAAGTTTTTACAACATATCCCCAGAAAATAAACCTTTTTATTAAACGTAAAAAAGAAAATTTTCAAAAAAATATCTTTTGATAGGGTTCCTATGATAATTACAATAAGTGAATAATTTTTATTTTTTATTTTATTTCTGAGTTTTTTTAAGAAAAAACAATCACATTTATTGTACAATATCACAGTGATTGTCTTCATTTAAAAATATCTTTGGTAATTAAGTTATAGTAAAACTAAAAGAAGTTAACAATTGATACATTCAAAGGAAAATCAACTAAAAAAGTGAGTAATCAATTTCTTTGAATTTTTTTTTTGTATCAATTAACATTTTATAAAAAAACAAAAAAAAGCATTTTTGTATTGATTTAAAAGACAATCCCCAATAATTTTTCACTTATTATTTAATTTTATTTATTACTTTTTGTCATTACACATACGATTCAATGGGAAAAACAACATCTTTGAAACTAAAATACTGCTTTTTTTATTGTAGTTCCAATTCAATAACTTATTTAATATTTAGTAGTATACTGAAGGTCAAATCTATTTTGAAGGAATACTCATCAATGTTTTTTATAATTTTGAATTTTAAATTGTATATGTCTCAAATTTTTTGTAATTTTTAAAATTTTATTGAAATTTGTACTTATTTACGCAATTATAAATATGGAATGTTTCAAAAATTGTGTTGTTATAATTTTCAAGATAAATAAAGAGTTCAATCATTTACCTACAATTTTTGTAATAGTAATATATACCTCAGTTTTTATTTTTGAGCTCAAAGGGATTTTCAAGATAAAAACATTTGGTAAATACCAATACATCGTTTGAAAAAAGATTTTTTTTTAAAATTGAAAGATTGGCATTTATCAAACGATTTTTTGATTAAAATTATTAGCAGTCTATTTAGATGATTAGATATTATTTGTAATATTACGTAAATTTGGATAAATACATATAACGCTTTATTTATCGCTTCAATTGTAAAAACTTAAGTTTTTACAAAATTTATCTTTAGATTTGTGTAGAACCAAAAACTAAAAAAACAAAAAAAATTTAAAATAACATTATGAAATATTTATTACTGAAATTTTAACTGAAAGAAGGTAAAAACAAAGATTTTTTGTGAATAATTAATTTTATTTTAAAAGATATTACATGTTCTCAATTTTATAAATGATTACTAATCTTTTTGAAAATCTTTTTTTTTTCAACTTGATCTTGTTCAAAAAAAGAAGGCTCAAAAAAAAAAATAAAAAAAAAAAGGAAAAGAAAACCAAAAAAGAGAAAAGAAAAGAAATACAAAAATAAAGAAAAACCAAAAAAAAATTTGAAATAGCAAAAAAAAAAAAAATTTAATTTAGAAAAAATGATTCTGATCCAAAAATTTGACAATATTTTTTTGAAAAAGATATTCGGATAAATTCATAAAACTGATTCAAATAACATTATATAGCGAGTAAAATTTTTGAAAAATATTTTATATAAATATATAATCACAAGAACAGGGTGTAACACTATTGATGGTAATTTCGCCTAGTATCTATCTGTTATATGATTCAAAAGAATTGAATAAAAGCAAAGTAATTTCTTTTTAAATTAAAAAAAAAAATAATCACAACAGAATATCCAATTATTAATCTGATATTGGAAAATTTTCGTCTATTATTGATAATTTTTTATTTTTTTTGTTTCACTTCAATTATTTGAAGTCACGATTAATTGCTAATTTAATCAAGAAAAAGATATCATTATTATTTTATTTTATGATTCTTTAATTATTTTTCTTATTATCTTTTTTCTTTGATCCATTTATATTAATTTATCCTTTCTCCGAAGAAATAAAGAATAAAAAAAAAATTCAATATACTTTCATGGGAAATCACTAATGTAATTGTTAAAGACTCAATAATATTCAAATAATTTGAATAAATGCGTATATAGGGGTTATTTTTCTCATGCAAAAATATTGGAAAAAATATAAAAAATGTTGCTATATTTTTCTGATCAACATTACGTAACATATTCGATATTGTTTACCAAATGTTCTTGTATAGGTTAAGCTTTTCTTTTCTGGTCAGAAAAAAATAAGCTAAAAATTAGTGAAAAAATATCAAAACTTGTTCAAATTAAAAATATAGGAGGAAATTGTTTAAATTGGCCTTTGGGTTTTTTTTTTTGGGAAAGAAAATTCAAATTCATAAAGTGAAAAATCCAAGTTACTAAAAATATCAGATCACTTTATCAAAAAAAAAAATCATTGCAAATAAAAAGGTTTATTTTGGCTTTTGGATCTTATCAATTTACTTTTTTGAAATCAAAAAAAATATCAATTTTTTTGATAAAAATTTTTTGCTAAGGATTAAAAAAAGAGTAACAATCGAAGCAATCAACCATTTAAAAGGAGTTGGAAAAATTCAGTTTCATTTTTATTTTTTTTTTAAATAATTGAAATGACAGAATTTCAAAAAGAGAAAATAACAAAACATTTTTTTTTATTTATAAGTTTGTTGTATTTGGATGTTTAATGGTCCAAAATTTTACTTTTTTAGTGGCAAATCAGATAACAACGATTCACCAGACGAAGGTTCAATATCAGATTAGAGTTTGGAACAAATATTAAAAGAAATTAAAATACAAAAGAAGATCTTTTATATTTGTTGTTTTTAACATTTCTAACTATTTTCGATAAAGATCGCAAAGGATGAAAAATAAATAAAATTTTTTTTTTTTTTTTTTGTTTTTAGTCTTTTTTATTTTTTTCATATTGTTTGCCCTCAAAATATAACATCCGCTATTGATTTTTTTTTTGAAAAAAAAAACATCTGAATATATTTTTCTATCGATGCATTTGCATCTCAAAAAGAAATATATTCGATATTTTTTTTAAAAAAAATCAATAACTACTGATATAAATGATAACAATATTTCAAAATTTATCCATTCTGTAAAAAATATGAGGATATTAATCAATTTGTATAGAACAACAATAAGTAAAAAATATCTATCAATAGAAATTATTTATAGAAAAAAAATCAAAAAAATTAATTTGATAATTGTATTAAAAGAAAATACATATAAGGATATTGAAAATGATCATGAAAGAAATCTATGATATTGTAAAATACTACTTTCTGGGCAACCTGATTACAACAAACTAGAAAGGAAAAAATTTGAATTTAAATAAATCAGGATTATCTAATACACAAATCAAGAACAAACCAATAAATTTACAATCTTTTTCTATTCTATTTTTTTTACTTTTCATTTTTTATTATTAGTTTTTTTTTTCATCCATAATACTCATTTTTTTTAACCATATTAGAGAAATGGATTTCAATGGTTAAATGTTTTGTATCACTGTGTTTATTCACCCATTGAATTAGAAGTTACAAATTGTAATACAAGAAAATTAACTCTAAAACCCAAATAAATATTTCAAAAAAGACTTATTCTTTAATATTAAATCCGAAAAATCATTTTTTTTAAGATTAATTTATTTCTAAATGTGCAAAAAAAGATATTTTATACAAATAAAAATATACCAATATTCTTTATCTAACAGATACCGGTCATTTATGCAATATTGAATTATATATATATAATTAAGCAAAATTTGGTTCTCTTATGAAGTCTGGCAAATAATAATAGTTTTGAGAGAAATGAATTAATGTGATCTCTATTTTTTCTAACTTTCTGGATTATTTTTACCTCTAAAATAGCAGTAAAATTTTTATTTTTTTTGTAAATTTCCAAAAAAAATAAAAAAAATCTCAAAATTCATTATTGCTTTCTAATTATCTCTGTTAGTGAAGAATTTAATTATTCATATGAGGCGATATCTTTTTTCATCTGACAGGGTTAATTTAGAACACATAATTGTTTTTTCTGGGATTTTCAGTAAACCATATTACAAAGAGTGATTGAGCTGATAAAAAAAATTATGAAAAAATTCCCAACAATATATGAAAAAAATATTTTTTCATTTAACAAAAATCTAAAAAATGAATTGTTAGAATACAGAATTTAGTTGGTCTGAATTTATCTTTAAATAAATGAAAAAATCACATATTTCCTTTCTATATTTGAAATATTAAATTTTGTTACTATTAATTCTCTAGAGTATATTTTGAATATTAAAATATTTGGAAAAAAACATATTATAATCTCTTTCCATATCTCATATATATAGTTTTAATTTCCTTTATAATTAAAAAAAAAACTCAAAATAATGTCAGAAATTTCGTTCTTAGCCCTTCTTTATTAAATCAATATATTACATTATATTCAATATAAATAAATAATATGAAATAAAAAATGTCTAAATTACTATATTGAAAAAATAATTTTGAATCTTAACAATTTTGAAAATGTTAATAAATCAGATCGATCTTCAAATTATTTCAGAAATATTGAACAAAAAATAAATAATATTTTAAATTAACTCAAGATGTGATAAAATTACAACAAAAAGGTTTAGTTGGGTTTATTATAACATGAACCTTTTTCGAAATTCTGAAGATTTATTGGTTTTAAAAGTAATTTTCAAAATTATTGAGAAAATTTTTATGATAAAAAAATAATTATTAACAAAAAAGATATAACGAATTATTCAGTTTCAAAGAAAAAGAATTATCTTGAATGAGATACTTTATTTTGATTTTTTTTTTAGTTTTAATAGATTTTATATCAAGAAAAACTGTTAATATTAAAACTCTTTTAATGTTAATGAATAATTTTAACTTTTATAAGAATATCAGAGAATTTACTTTCATAATTATTTTCTTATAAAAAATTAGAACTAATTTTTCTGTAATATCTTAATCATTTCATTCTTTTTATATTTTACTTAAATTCCCTTGCATTTCAATTCAAATTTTTTTTTATATAACTCCATTTTTTCAGTACAAATATATAAAATTGTACTTTATGAATATCATTTTTAATTTTTCTTATTTTTTCTTTTTTTTTAATTATTTAATAATTTATATTGTTTCATAATAAAACAAATTTTCTAGTATTTTCTTGGCTACCATGTTTTTCTAAACAAAACAAAAATTTAATTATAATATTTATTTTTAAAAAGTTGAATAAGAGAATAAGGAAGTTTATTATTCATAAAGAAAAAATACCTAGTTGACACAAGCTTGTAAACTTTAAGTAGTTAATAAATTTTCTTTTTGAATAAAAAAAATTATGTGGGTTCCTGATTTTTGGAATGAAAATATATTATTCAAATATCATCAAAAATTTACTTTCAAATTTTCTTCTTACTGATAAATTCAAATAAATCTTTTGAAATTTTTGGTTGTTTTTTCACATTACAAAATTTTTTTTATCTTAACTTTCAATAAAGCATTTTATTGGTTTAAATGTTAAAAAACTTTTCAAAATTAATTAATAGTAATATATTCTTTGTCAAGATCTGTTTTAAAAGTAAGTTCTAAGATTTCTTAAATTGGAAATTGAACAAAAACTTTTTTGAAATTTCCTTTGAGTAGTGAAGTTTTTTTTTCAATATAAACTTTCTATTCTTATATTCAACCTTTTAAAAATCAATATAAGTGCCAAAATTTTGATTCTCTTGAATCCTCATGGTATTCTTGGAATGAATATAACTAAAATCAAAAAAAAAAATAAATAAAAATCTATTTATTGTTATTATTTATATTTAAAAAATTAAATTATTAAATTTTAAAAAAAAAAAAATCAGAAGAATATTAATTGTAAAAAAATAAATGAAAATAAAAAAATAAATCAAAATAAAAAAATAATGAAAATAAAATTAATAACCAATATTCTTCAGAATAGATCCATAGAAAATGTTTTTAGATTATGGTATTGTTTTAAATAATAGCTAAAACCCCAAAATTAGTGTTAAAATAAAATTTTCTAAGAAAAGAGTTTTGCTTGCAACTATAAAGATTAGTATATTTTCTAAAAATATTCATTATATGCAAAACTGTAAATGTGTGTGGTTTTTGGATACACAAAAGTATATTGAAGTTTATAGATAATCTAAAATATTCTTTGGCATTTCTTCAATCTCTGTATCATAAAAATTTTCCAAATCGCGAAGTACCTCGAGGTCGTAGCGAGTAATTAAATTGATTGAAACACCCTTTCTGCCAAATCTCCCACCTCTACCTATCCTATGAATATAATTTTCTCTGTTTGTGGGCAAGTCATAATTGATCACTAAAGAAATTTGTTCAACATCGATCCCACGAGCCAACAAATCTGTGGTAATCAAAATTCTGCTTGATCCTGATCTAAATTCTTTCATAATTACATTTCTTTGTTCTTGCTCCATTTCCCCATGGATGGAGGACACAGTGTAATCCTCTTCGTTTAGTTTGTACTTGAGTTCTTCGACAACTTCTTTGGTATTGCAAAAGATTACTGTTTGCGTGACATTAATAACTTTATAAAGATCCAATAAAGTTTGGAATTTCCAAGATTCATTTTCAACATCGACATAAAATTGTTTGATCCCTTCAAGTGTTAGCTCTTCCTTTTTCACAAGAATTTTAATTGGATCTCGCATAAATTTTGAGGTAACTTTGTATACGCTGCTTGGCATTGTGGCACTCGACAAAACCACTTGTACATTTGAATTTAAAATTTGGAAGATCTCGTATATTTTTTCTTTAAAGCCCCTGCTCAGCATTTCGTCGGCTTCATCAAGAATAAAGGTCTTGATATCTTTGGTTTTTAATACATGTTCTTCCATCATGTGGATCACTCTTCCTGGTGTTCCTACAACGATATGTGCATTTCGAAGTTTTTTCATATCAACTTCGATTGGCACACCTCCAATGCAACAATGCACATTGATCTTTAAAAATTCTCCTAAGTCCTCGACAACCTCAGCTGTTTGCTGCGCTAGCTCTCTTGTTGGTGAAAGTATTAGTGCCTGTGTTTTGTTTAATTTGGGATCAATTCTTTCAAGCGCTCCAATTGAAAAAGTTGCTGTTTTTCCAGTCCCACTCTGTGCTTGTGCAATTACATCTCTTCCTTTGACAATTGGTACAATTGCCTCTAGAAAATTTTTATTTCAAAAGTGGTTTGATTACAAATAAGAAACAATAATTGGTTTAAAGGTTAAATTAAAAAAATTGGAAAAATGAAAATCGACAAAAAAAAGAAAAATTGAAAAATTGAAATTTACTTTGTTGAATTTTTGAGGGATACTCAAAACCATGAGAAACAATCCCATGAAGTACGTCGTCTTTTAGGCCCATTAGATCAAAGCTTTCATGAAGTTGGTCATAATTGGATTCAACAACCTCATTTTCCTCAGGATAATATTTGGAAGATTGTCCTTCTCTTCTTGTCGACCTAGACTGATTAAATCGACTGCTTTGTTGTTTTCTTGGTGTAACAACTCTTCTATACCTTCTTTCTCCTCCCATTTTACGATTATCGTAATATTTAGACATTTCTAAATTTGTTTGTATATTTTCTTTAAATAATTAAAGTTTATTGATTTTAAAAAATATGATTTTGAAACAACAACAATTAATTTTTATAGATCTTAACAATGATCAGAAACAGTGAAGTTTGTATAGGGAACTGGTATTTTGGAATGACTATCACTTTTAAGATTTTGAACTAAATTTTGGTTTTAATTTAATTTTTTTTTTTTTTTCAAAATTGGTCAAAAGACGACTAATTTTCAAATCTTTAGAAATCTCTAATTAAATGAATTATTCTTGTTTTTATTGAAAAATGAATCTTTCCAAGATATTTTGATTCATTTTAGTTTTGGAATTTGAAATTTTATTTTAATTTTTACTTTTGAATTAAGCAGGATATTTGAAAATTGAATCTTTTTTTAAATTACTTTTAAATTCAATTTAAACCCATAAAGTACTAATTTCTAATCCTCTTATATTTTTAAAATTAAATTTAAAAAAAAAGATGACCTAATAATTTATTCAATAGTATGCTTTTTCATTCATTTAATTCAGAAAATAGTTATTAAGAATTCATTTAAATAGAGTTTTAGCCTTCTATTTGTTGAAAAAAAAAAAAAAGAAAATAACTAAATTAAATGAAAATCAAAATAATACAATAAATTTGATAAATAATTAGACTAAAAGTGTTTCCTAACAGAAAAAAGGTAATTGCAAATAATTTTTAGTATAAAGAGTAAAAAGAAGATTCATATTAGATCAATAGTTTTAACAAAATAGAATACATCTTTGTCAATATTAAATACTTTTTAAATCAAAAAAACTCTTCAATATTATCATTGGCACATATAACCTGAGGTTTTTTCTTGACATTATATTTAGTATTATTAATAATTTTTCTTTTTGTTTTGCTCTTGAATTTTAAAATAGGCTTTTCAAAGAGAATTGAAAGTATAATTTTGCTCTTTTTTTTATGGAAATACTAGTTTTTTTAAAAAAATAGAACATCCCATAAAAATTATTGTTCAATTTTATCAAGATAACTGGAGAAAAAATTAATCGATGAAAATTTGATTTGAGCAATTTCCGATATGGAAATAAAGATTTCATTCATTAAGTTAAGTTTTTTTCACAAAATCAATTTCAAAATATAAATTCTAGTTAAATATTGTTATAAATATAAATTAATTGTTTCACTATAAATGGTTTAATAAAAGCAAATATTTAATCCCAGATTAAAAAAGGATGAAATTGAGTTTTAATTATTTCTAGTTCTAAATGTCCAAATATGTCTATCAGATTTGATTGTTATTTGTAATTAGATTGGTATAATTAATATTTCATCAAAAAATTGATGATTTCTCGAAAAATTTGTTTAAAAAAAATGCAATCATAAAATCTTTCAATAAAATTACAAAATAAACTATATGTCGAAAATTTTTATTTATTAGAAATAATAAATTGGAAAAAATAATAAAAAAAGATTATGTAGTTATATCTTACCTCTTTATCTTCTTAATTATCAAATCTAAAACCCGGAAATTTCTGAAAATCGGTAATTCCATTTTTCTGATCAATTGTAAATATTCGTAAAATGTCAAAAATATACTCCCATTTTACAGACAAATAACCCAATTACCCAGCGACTTATAACCTTTCCAATTGGGGTGTTGGTTAAATATTCTGAATCTACCATTTTTAACTCTTTGGTGAATTCAGAAACCAAAAAAATCCAAAATTTGAAAATTAATTGAGAACATTACTAAAAATTGAAAATCAAATTTATTGTGATTTTCCCTTTAGATAAATACTAAATTTATTGAATCAACCTCGATTAAAAATTTGTGGTTTATTTTTCCTCTATTTGGAATTGATGTGTTATTTATATAAAGAGAAGAATGTTTGGGTGAGTTTCTTCTCTTTAAAGTTCTGATCATTAAAGTATGGAAAGTTTTTTTAACCTCAAAATGTTGTTCTCCAATTTTCAATTTTTAGTATTTCTTCATAAAATAATATATCCTCTTATCTTAGAACTATTTCAAAACTAAAGCAATACTTAAAGAGGTGTTTTGTTATAGTTGTTGTTGGGTGTGAGTTTTGGAGATCATCTTTATTGTCTCTATTTGAAAATTTCGTTTTTTTTCATTTTTTTATTTGTCAAAAATTACTTTTGATTTTTAAAAAGTTTTTTAATTTGACAAATAAATGTAAAAATTGAAATAAAGTTTATATAATATACTCAGATTGAATTCTACCAAGATGAAATTGTATTAGTATATAAAAAAGAATTATTTCAGATATCTAAGAATACTTATTATTCTATATTTTATTAGATTGTAAAATGGGATTATTTTCAGAATAAAACCCCTTTATTAAATATTTTGAAGAACTGATAGATCTGGCATTTTTCTTCTTATAATTCTCGTAGTATTTGAGATAACAAAATCAAATTTAGAATTTTATCAAAATTAGTTCATTATTAAAGAATTGACAAAAAAAAATCGAGGTAGATTCATTAGAAATCATCTTTATAAGAATTATTTTGTTATTGTATTCATAAAATAAGAGTTTTATTTACTTTATATCTTTCTTTTTATAATTTTTTCAAAATTTTAAATTTCTATTGGGAACCTTAGAGGATTTTTTTTTTTAAAAAATGGGTTTTAAAATTTTATGAAAATTTGCAATAATCAAACACCTCTCTCAAATTCAAATTCTCTCAAATATTTTAAAAGTATGGAAATGTTTTTTATTTCAAAATTTGATATCAAAAGTGGATTTTCATTTTCAATTATGTTCTCAATTAATTTTACAAATTTTTGGATTTTTTTGGTTTCTGAATTCACCAAAGAGTTAAAAATGGTAGATTCAGAATATTTAACCAATACCCCAATTAGAATGGTTATAAGTTGCTGGGAAATTTGGTTATTTGTCTGTAAAATGGGAGTATATTTTTGACATTTTACTAATATTTACAATTGATTAGAAAAATGGAATTACGGGGTTTCAGAAATTTCCGGGTTTTAGATTTGACAGTAAGTTCATAGAAAATAAACGAGTGATTCTCTTGAAATCTTCCAACCCCCATTTTTTTATTGTTTTTTTTTTTTTTTGGTAACAATCCTTTTTTTTTAATATATCTTGAAAATTATTTTTTACCAAATACATTTTATTACAGTTATGTGTTCAAGATTCTTTTTTCAAATATATTGCTATTGAACTAACAAAAATGAAGAATATGCTTTAAAGATTAAAGGAAAGAGATTGTTTTATCTACACTATGAAAAAAAATAATGTCAAAATTCTCAATTCAAAGAAAAAGAAAATAAGGAAAAAAAAAAATTAATAAAATTCAAAATTATTTTTGATTTACAAAATGAATGGAAATTTTATGGTTTTAAAAAAAAAAGAAATTTATCAAAAAAATCTTTATTTCTTCAAGAAGAAGAAAATAAGAAATATAGTAGGGAAAAAAATACCGGACAACAAAAAAATCCCGGACAAGATTTTTAATTGTGAATATTAGTAAAAGTTTTGTCTAATTTCAATGAAATCCTTATTATAAATAACCAATTTTTTTATGAGATTAGTAATAAACCTACCTAAAGTCCACCAAATTAAGGTGTCTCTAGAATACTCGAGTAATTGTTTGATAGCCTAATGTTGATCAACTTTTTTTGAAAAATAATCCAGTTTTATTGAGGTTTACTAGAGTTTGGAAAATGATAATTTTTCTCCTTGTTTTTTGATTGGTTGAATGGTGTTTTGAACAAGTGTGATTTCATCAATCATCATTCTAATAAGTGGGGGGGTTATAATTGAAAAAGTTCGATTCTTAAAAAAAGGAATTTGATTGTAAATAGCTGAAATTACATAATAATTTTACTAATATTCACAATTAAAAATCTTGTCCGGGATTTTTTTCATGTCCGGTATTTTTTTCACTGCTCTATCATATTTTCTTTTAGAAAAACCAGAATTAGATCGATTTAAAAAAAAAAACAATTAAAATTTATTTGGAAAATTTCTTTAGAGGGAAGTAATTAATCCGAATCTCTAACAATTGAAGAATAAAAAAATTTTCCCCAAAGAATAAGAAATAAAACTGGATTAAATAGAAATATTAAATATATTAAAGGTTATACATAAGATCATGAAATAAAAAATTTTTATTTATTTTTGGTTATTAATTTTTTTTTAGTTTTCAGAATGTTTTCATAAGTGTGTAAAAAAGATTATACTCGAATATATCACACTCCTCAATTTATTAAAATATTATTGTATTTGGTTGAAGAAATGATTTGGATAATTCAGTTTCGTATAAACGGTGGCGTTCACAATTTGTAAAACGTACTTACTTAAATTGTTTCTATTTTTAGAGTAAAATTGTAATTTGATCTTTTCTTTTGAGAATGTGTTTTTTAATAATAGAACTTGAAGAAACCAAGACCATATTTACCTATTTTTTATTATCAGTTTCTTTGATCATTTAGTGTGGAGGTTTTATTGTAAAAAGAAATATACTTTTTTATTTTGAAGAACCGATTTAAACAAGTCTGCAAGGTTTATTGTAACAATAGTACAGTGGTGTAAATAACCGGTGTTTTTAATTTTAACCCATTACTAAAATTTAACTCATGCAAAAAATATAGGCTGACTCTAGAAATAAAAGAAACAAATCAATGCGGTGGAAACAGTATATAAACATGAAATAGGGTTCTTTAAATAAATTTTAAAAAAGAATTATGAAGATATTGAAAGATTAAAATGTAATTTTTTGACAAAAAATTTAGCAAAATTTTATTTTTTGAATTTTTATAAAAAAATTATTTAAACTCTCAATAATTGTGTAAATATGACGAAATTTTTGAAACAAAAGCATTTAATATTATTGAGCCATTTCAACTAATCAAAGATTCTAACCTCTAAAGTCAATTTAAATCTGAACCAAGAATATATATGTGTCTTCCTATCTTCAAATACCCAAGTCTGAAAAAAAAACATCGTTTAAATTTTAGTAATGGGTTAAAGGTTGTCAACATGGGTTATTTACACCACTGTACAGAGTTTATTAATAATTAAATTAAATAGGTTGTGTTCACTTTGCCCGGTTAAAGGATGTACGTTCGTGAATAGAAGGTTGCAGACGTGTTCTAGTTTTTTATTTTTCATTCACACCCTATTTATTTTTTTTTGTTTGGTAAGCAAACAATCCCTTAATTTGGAACAATAAAAGCAAAAAAATTGCAACCAAAGTAATTACCAAAGATACAAAGAAATGTGTTTTGAAACAAATTTTCCCAGAAATGTTAAATACCAGGGAAGTGCTAATGAAACTAGACAACCAGCCTACAATCGCAATGCAGCGCCCTGAATTCCATGCAATGTTTTTGCTGTTTGAAAAATCAGACCAAATCGCAAAGTTCAAGACTGTATAATTTGAAACGGTTGCACAGTATGAACAGGACATCAGCATCACAAGAGAATGTGACAAGGCTTCAGTGTATTGAGAGAAGAGGAAGGTTGAAATAAGGAACATAAATAAAGTGGAATAGAGAGGGATTGTGTAATTAAATCTTTGATATAAATATCCAGCAAAAAGTGCGACAATGAAATGCACAGTGCCTAAGATTGTTCTGTCAACGAGATTTGAGTTCCAAGTCTGCTTAATTAAGGATTCCTCTTCCAAAATTCGCAAAAAACTGAAGCTGTCTATGAAAAAAATCATACCCATGATGATCATAATTGATCGGATGGTCTTGGGATTGGTATCATCTTTACTTATGTAGCGGCCTTGGGTGGCATCTTCATTGGCTGGCTTAGGAAGCAATTTGGGGAGTAGTTTAACAATTTTGAGAAAAGACAAGAAAAGAGTGCCTGGCACCAAGATGTACAAGGACTCTTTTCGAAGGTCGACAAAGCGTCGGCTGTATGGAGAAATGTTTGCAATAAGATAAACCAGTCCTGTGGTGATCCCAGAAATGATCCCGCGTGAGCCTGTTGGAATAAGCTCATAAAATAAAGGAAACGTAATGGTTATCCCAACTCCAGTGGCAAAGCTGCTTGCAATAATCCAGAAAAAGATTGCAACTCTTGATAGAATATATTTTGACCCAAAGGTGATCACTATTTGGAAGAGACCGATCATAATTACAATATCTACCTTGATTTTTAATGACGACAGATGGTTGTCGACTATCTTTCCTGAAAGAAGAGAGATTATACTGGTCAAAATTGCCATTGACGACATGGCAAGACCCAGCTCATTCTTGCTTAATTTTAAAATGTTTTGTCCCAAAAGTGGGATCCCTAATTGAATAAATTTGATGTTGTAAAGATACCCACCACCCAATAAACTAATCACCAAAAAGAATCCAAAATATTTTTTCAATTGAGTATAAGGAGCCATTCAGGATAAGCTAAACCAAATACAAAAAATGAAAAGATCAGATTCATTAGATTTATAAGTTAAGTGAGAGTAATAATATACACATTATACACCACACATATTATCAACAATTATTCTTTTGGAAAAAAGCTGCGCTTGTAAAAATTTATTTTTATTGTCAAACTCATCCCAAATATCGTGGCTCGACTTTTTAAGGTGGGAATCTCCTTTTTCAAATTTTAAGAGGTAAATTGTATTTGAAAATGAATTCACAAAAACGATTGTTTTAACAAAACCTTTGACTACACAAGCGTAAATAAGGAATGTTGTAAAAAATAAAGTTTTTTCAATTTTAGAGATAAATAAAGAGTTCCATGTATTTATCCAAATTGTGGTAATAGTAAACAAAATACCCGTTTTGATTTTTCATATTAAAGGTGTTTTCAATATAAAATCGTTTGGCAAATACCAATACTTTGTTTGAAAAATGAATTTTTTTTTAAAATTGAAAGATTGTTGTTTTAAAAACAATTTTTTGATTAAAATTGTTATTAGTCTAACAAGATGATCAGATATTATTCTATTTACTATTACCACAATTTGGATAAATACATGGAACTCTTTATTTATCTCTAAAATTGAAAAAACTTTATTTTTTACAACATTTATATTTACTCTTGTGTATAAATGAAAATTTGAAAAGTATTATTCAAGTTCGTATTATATTTTATTTTATTTATTTTTGAGGTTGAAAATTGCTTTTCAAATGTGTGATGCTAGTTTTTAACGAATGTAAAAGATGGAGAAAAATCAGAGATTTTGTTCAATTCTTTTAAATTCTGGAAAAGGGTTTTTAGGTTTTCTTGAGTTTCTGTTTATTTGATAGATTAATAGATTTTCGATAGGTTTGTTTGAGTTTTCTATTTGTATAGATAATCAATAGACTTTCGAAATAAAATAGAAAACCTCAAAAAAAAAAAACTAGAACACTTAAAAAATGAAACAGAAAACCTCAAAAAAACCTAGAATACTTGTATTCAGTTTCACTTTTAAGGCACAAACTTTCAACGAAATTTAAGGCACAAAAAAAAATCTCAAATTAAAGCACAAAATTCAAATTCTAGTAAAAATAAATTGTAAAAAAAAAATTCCAAATTTTGTGCCTTAATTTGAGATTTTTTTGTGCCTTAAATTTCGTTGAAAGTTTATGTCTTAAAAGTGAAACTGGCTGTCGTAAAGAAAATAAAAAAACCTCAAGAAAAACTTAGACATTCTATAGAACTCTACAGTACTTGATAACACAGAAATAATTTCTAAGCTTTTTTTAGAAATATTGTTAAAAGAATCATGAATTTTATTATACCTTACGTATGATTATATAAACAATAGATTCTTTTTATTAATAAAATCCGAGATATTATTAATTTTATTATTATTTTGACAAAATTCAGATGTCATGATTTTTCGATTTTTTTTCAGAGGTTGTAGAAATTTTTTTTAGTATTTCAGAACTAATATTGAAATACCTAAAAAGTAACTGTTTTTTCTAATTTGTCAATTTCAATATTTTCTCACTAATTGTCATATCAGTCAGTTCAGATTTTAAGATACGAACTTTCAAGGAAATTTAAAGTACAAAAAAATCCAAATTAACACATAAAATTCAAATTCAAGTATTAACTTTGTATAAAAAGAATTTTACCAATAATCTGCTTTAATTTGAGATTTTTCACAGGACTTAAATTTCCTTGAAAGCTTGTGTCCTAAAAATGAAACTAACGGCATGTTGGGATTTCAAAATAACCAAGATAGTCCAAATAAGTGCACTTTAAAAAACGAATTTTTCGTTCGAACTAAATCTTCCTAGAAATAAAGAATCAGCACTATATTTTATCCTTGCCCTTATAAATGTTATAGTAAAAATAAGTATCTATTTCTTAGGTTAGTTCTATGAATTTTAAATTTATTTCTTTGGGTCTTTAATCTTGATATTCAATGTTATTTTTTAAAAATAAGGTTTTTCGTTTCTATTAAGAAATACAATGAACTATCGAAAAATCAGAAATTGGTGAGAATCACAATCACTTTATCTTAATAAGAATCAAATTTTTCTCAAGTACTAACAAAATTATTCAGATTAGATATAAAGGGTTATATATGAATGTCATAATTTGCCAGATATGACTTGTCCAAATATATTACTTTTTCCTCTTTTTTGTCACTTTTGATACATAAAAAATAAGAATTTGATTTTTACAATGTTCTATTTGAAGGATATTGTTGTAATTGTATAGAAGAAAATCTATGTTAGATACTAGACTTCTTAAAAGGCTAAAATCCTCATTTGTATTCTTATTCTATTGAAAAAAAAACCAAGTGGTTTGGATGAGTTTTACTACTGTTGACAATTAAATTTTTAATTTTTAACCAAATAATCTTCTAACTTTTTTTCCTCATCCAATTTTTTTTCCACTATAGTAAAGTTTATTTTTCTTGAGATTTTATGTTTTATCTGTTAAGTGTTCTAGGTTTTTTTGAGGTTTTCTATTTTATTTCTGAAGTGTTCTAATTTTTTTTTTTTGCGGTTTTCTATTTTATTTCGAAAATCTATGGATTTTCTAAATAAATAGAAAACTCAAAAAAACCTAGCGAAAATCTATTGATTTTCTATACAAATAGAAAACTCAAAACAAACCTATTGAAAATTTTATAGATTTTCCAAATAAAAAGAAAATTCAAGAAAGACTTACAACATATTTCTAGAATTTAAAAGAATTGAGAAAATTCAAAGATTTAACATAAATTAATTAAATTTTGGTTAACCAAATAAAAAGTGCCTAGGTTTTCCAGAATTAGAAAAAATAAAGCAAAATCAAAGATTTAACTCGATTCTTTTAAATTCTGCAAAACTTAACAGCTGTTTTTTTTTTAATTTGAGAAATGAACTAAAAAATAAATAAATTATCGTTTTATTTATCAAGTTAATTAAAACTAACTAAACGTGTGTAGACTGTCTTAGTAATTAGAAATTTAAAAGAATTGAGTCAAATATAGGATCACCCTCTATTCTTTTAAAACTGGAAAACCTAACAAAAATATCCACCAAGTACAGGAAAAGTGTCTCCAAGTACCATAGAGTGCCTAGGTTTTCTTGAGTATTCGGTTTTATTTGAGAAATTAATAATTTTTCTGGGTTTTTTTGAGTTTTTTATTTTATTTGTGAAGTGTTCTAGATTTTTTTTGAGGTTTTTACTTATATTTATGAAGCGTTATATTGGTTTTTCGCTAGGTTTTCTCGAGTTTTCGGTTTTATTTGGGAAATTAATAAGTTTTCTAGGTTTTTTTGAGTTATATATTTTATTTGTGACGTGTTCTAGGTTTTCTTGGGGTTTTCTGTTTTATTTGTTAAGTGTTCTAGGTTTTTTTGAGGTTTTCTATTTTATTTATGAAGTGTTCTAGGTTTTTTTTTTACTTTTTGAAATAAACAGAAAATTTTAATAAATTTTCAGGTTAAAATAGAAAACTCATAAAAATCTAACAAAAAACTATTGATTTTTCAAATAAATAGAAAACTCAAAAAAGACTAATGAAAATCTATTGATTTACCAAACAAACAGAAAACTCAAGAAAACCTTGCGAAAAATCAACATAACACTTCACAAATAAAAGAGAAAACCAAAAAAAAAAAAAAAAACCTAGAACACTTAACAAATAAAATAGAAAACCTCAAAAAACCCTAGAACACTTCACAAATAAAAAGAAAACTCAAGAAAACCATCAAACGCTTTTACAGAATTCAAAAGAATAGAGTAAAATAAAAGTTTTTATATAATTCTTTTAAATTCTGTAAAAGTTAAGGCAGTTTTTTTTTATTTGAGAAAAAAATCAAAAATTAAATAAAATATTGTTTTATTTCGCAAAGTAAAAAAAAAACTAATGACAAAAAGCAGTAATTTTGTTGAACCACATGTTCTAATTTACAATAAAAAAAAAAAATAAAAAAAAAATATCAACTTTTAAAAACTTTATTTCACAATCAAGAAAAGTCGAGCTCTTGTTAAATTAATAGGGTTTTCATGAATTAAAGTTTATACTTGAAGTATTTTACAAATATAAAAGTACTTCCACCAACAATAATGAAATTATTTTATAGATCAAAACAAATATTTGACAAATTTGGTAAATCATTAAAGCATTTCGGATATTCTAAACCCAGTTTTTCACATTGATTTTTAATATGGTGAAAGAAGTTTGAGCCGGTACAGTGCATTGGATAGAGGTATTTAAGCTGCTTTCTCTGAATTAATTGCTTACATATTGTCTTGATATCGTCCTCTTTAGTTCTAATTAAATGCATTCCTCCAATAATGGAGTGGATGGGAAGGTTTGTCATTCTTTCTGAATGTATAATTGTTGGAACTAAACCAGCGTGGCAACAACCGAGTAGTAGTACTGTTTTTTTCCGTTTTTTCATCGTAATTATTATACTTTGATCGTCTAACTCTTTATCTTCGTCTAGGATGCCGTTATTGTTTTTTAGTGATTTGAAATCTTGCTTATGTTTTTTTAAAGGATCTGGTATGTTAATTTCTCCTGTTGTTTGAATAGACACATGGTCGTTTTCAAATAGGATTACAGATTTCTTTTCCAAAATCAAGCATTCTTTATGTCTGGGTTTAAAATCAGGTAACTTTCGGACTATTTTTTCCTTTAAAAACGGAAGAAGTGTGTCTCGAGGCTTGCCCAGAAAGTCTTTGAATTTTATTTGCGAACCTGATTTATGAAATCTTTCACATAAGCCATAAGGATGAATATAGACAGGTACATTCCTTTTGTAACCCTCTGCTTCCCAGATCTTTTCAAGAACCTCATCTAATGCACCCACATGGTCGTAGTGGCTATGCGATAACACTATTTGATCAATTTCTTTCCATGATCTGCCGAGAATTGGATAGTTATGTAAAATGGTTTTGTTCAACCCAGACACATCAAGCAAAATGTTTGACACTCTTGCCGCTTTATTAATATTACGGATATTCAACTTTTTATGATTGGTTTTTAAGACACTGATCAACAAAGAAAGCCCATGTTCTGAGAGGGTTGGATTAAAAGAACCAATTATATTTGGGAATTTTGTTGGAATTTGGCTCAAATTCCCTGCAAGTGGGGTAACAACAAGTTTGTACATTTTCAATTCAAGAGTTAATTGAAAAAAATAAAAGTAAATTTATGATAAAAACTGAACTCTTTTTTCTGAAATTGGTTTTTTAGAAAAAAAAAACTCAAACTAACATATTACTGAATTGTTTTCTTTGCTTTTTGGATTGTTTATTGAAGTATGCTCTCTTGAAAAATAAATTCTGATGAAAAAAATTGTTTTTTGCATTTGAAAAGATAAAGATTTGATTTTCCATAAAAGATCTTGAGAATTCAACATTCTTCATTGTGGGTTTTGTAGTCTCACTGTTTAACATTATTTCGAAATTAAAAATTTTAACAACATATTTTCTATTTTATTTGACAGATTTTTCTTTCAATTTATCTCACAGTATTTGACATTTAACTTGGAAAAATTAATTCAAGACGGTTTCTTAGTTTGTACAAGACATTTTCAATATTTCAGTCATTTCCACATGTTATTTAAAGTAAAACATATCTTAAAAAACAGAACCATTTTAATAAAGTGAGTACTTTTTTTAATACTTTAAAAAAGTCAGTTAATTAAAAAAAGGTTTTACTTTTTTTAATGAGATTTAAAGAATTTAAACTTCTTGAAAGTTCTCGATTTTAATAAAGTGAAGGAACATATTTAAATGTGGTGACGAGTTTTGGAATCTGAAGATAATCACTTTTTACAAAAAAGCCCACATTACATTAAAAAATAAATGTTCGATATACTGCCTTTTTGTAATACATAATGAAAAATTTTTATTTCAAATTCTTAAATATTAATCCATCTACTGGTAATTCTAAAATAAAAAGATCAAATTTTTCATTCAACTTTTCCAAAAAATGTTCATCTCCCAAGAAAACAAATAAGCCACCAAAGGTTCCCAATTCTAAAGCGGTAAGTTAATAATATAAGCTCATTTACTGAATTAAAAAATTGAAAGGTATAATTGATTTCTAAATGCTTTTTTTGAAAAACCGAATGAAAATTTTGTTCCATTTATTTTTCAATAAATAGTAATATCTGAATCATAGAAAAAAAACAAGATCTTCTCAAAATACCAGTAATGATAATTTTGAGTTTTATTAATTTGAATCTCTTTAATACTGTAACTTAGATAAAATTTATTGTTTTTTAATTAGCAAATATAAGTAAGAAAAATAGATCAGTTGTGGTTGTAATATTTAATTAATATTTTACAAGATCTTCAATTTTTCTAACAATAAATGAGTATTATATTTTAGAGAACTTGAAATAAAAATTTTCAGAATTTTATTAGAAAAAGATAGTAGTTTTCATTCTGACAATCTCATAAAAATAAAATTACCTTACTTTTTGTAAGTGACTATATAATATCAGGGGAGTAATTCCATTTCTTAAAATTTATCAATAGATCTCAAAAATGTTATATTTGATTTTGATAAGGTGTGAAGGATTTAATTTAATAAAAAATTTTTTTATATAAAATAATTTTATAAGGTGGAAAAATCAAAAACATAAATTTCTCACATCATAATAAACTATTTTCAAGTCAACTTCATACAGTTAATATGAATGGATTACATGTTTTTAAAGGGTTTGGATGGATATTGGAAGAAAACTTTATTTCTGAAAATTTCTAAATTGAAATCTTTTTTTTACATTTTGAATTCTTTGAATATTGTTTTTTGTTAATCATTTAATTCATTTACAATTTTTTTTGATTGTAAGATCGAGGTCACTTGGTAAAAGATGTTATTATTTTTTTATTGGTTGAACAGAGTGATCAAGATCCTCTTGCAGTACTTAGGATCTTTTTAATTTCAGAAATTAAAAAAAAACCGCCGTTAGGTTTTATTGAGTTTTCTGTTAATTTTAAAAATCAATAAATTTTGTTTAGGTTTTCTTGAGAATTCTATTTATTTGTAAAATCGATATATTTTATAGTTCACCACTCTGAGAGGTAGTGTATAGGTTTTTTTTTAATTCAAACGAATTGAACAAAATCAAAGATTTTATTAGATTCTTTTTTATTAAAAAAAAAACATAACGATAGTGGAATACCAATTATTAATAACTGATTGTGGAATTTTTATCTATAATCAATAACCTTACTATCCGGATTTTACTCACAATATGTATTCAGGATGTGGATAGTTTCTATTTGATCATGAAAATGATAAAATTATTTTATATATATATATATTTGATTTTATTTTTCATCTTCTCTTTTTTTTATTTGATAAATTTTCTTTAATTGCTCATTTCCCTAAAAAATATATAAATAAATAAAAAATCAATAGATTTTCCAAATAAAACAGAAAACCTCAAGAAAACCGAGACACTTGAAGGGACTCACTCTGGTTATTAAAGGTAAATTAATAATTTAGGTGATAAAGAAAATTTTTTTTTTGGAATCATGAAAGTTCCAACTTTGATTGGTTTAAAAAATAAAAAGAAAAATTAAAAAGAAAAAAAGAAAAGAAATAAATTATTATATGTTAAAATTTTAAATAAAAGGATTAAAGCTATTTTTTGAGGGTTTAAAAAAAAAAAAAAGAAAAGAAAAAAAGCAAGGTAAAAAACAGAAAATGGGGGGTTCAAAGGAAATAGGTTAAAAAAAAATAACCCTTTTTTATCTTAAGAAATTGTTTATACTTCGTTGAGGTGTAGACGTTTAGTAGATACCATTTTTCTTTTTTTGATCAAATCTTTTTTGATTGTTCAAGTTTATGTTTTTTTTTTTTCTCTTTTTTTTTCAGGTTACACATACAAAAATGTTTCTATGCTTTCAGTATTAGTAGGTAATCACTTGATCTTTGTTCGTTAGTAACTCTTCTTCCCAATAAAAAGAAAATTCAATAAGGAAAAAAAATGGGAATAAAAATAAAAAGTGTTATTCTTTCGCTATTGAAACAGCAAAAATGATTGTAGAGAAAGTGTATTGATTTCTATCAGAATTTACTTTGATCATCAATACAACGATAAAAATTAAAATCGTTGTTTTTCTCAATTATCCCTAAAAATTTGAGTTTTTGATTTTTTCTGAAATTTGATGATTTATTATGTTCACTCCTTACAGATACCAACTGTTCTTTTATGTTTATTATTCATTTATTTCATATTTTTTAACAAAGATTCCTTATAAAAAATAATTGATATTTAGAAAAAAAAATATCTTTGAATTTAATTAATTTTATTTGAGTTCTAAATATATAAAATTTCTTTTCAAAATTGATATCCTCATTTTTTATTTTTCGAATATTGAGTTTTGAAATATTTTTATTAAATGAAACAAATATTATATCACTGGTAATTTTATATCAAGATATTTTTACAATTATCGAGCTTTTATCTAAAATGTAAACTATATTTGTTATAATAGCACAATTTTTTTACTGCCTATGAATAAAAAAAAATATTATAAATCCACATTTTTTACATTTGTCAATAAATTATTTTTTATTTTGTGGTTATTGTTAATAATCTTAGAATGAATTATAAAAAAAACTATTTATATTGTAAAATTAAAAACTTATTGAGTGCCATTGGGTTTTCTCGAATTAAGTGGGGGTCTCAAACCAGATAAAAATATTTTCAATAATTAATAAAAACCATAAAATCTATAATTAATATATGGTCTTCCATTTTCGTTAAGTTTTTTATTTTATTTTTTTTTTTTTTAAGAATTGAGTAAAATTAAAGATATTGAATAATTCTTCTAATGAAAAAAAACAGACACCATATCTAAGAGTGGATCTATAGAAACATAAATTTATATTTTTTGACAATTTTAAGTATTTTATCATTTCAATTTTTTATTATTAAATTTTTTATTATTACTTATGTTTTCTAACCACCAGATCTTGGATTGATAATTTTTAAACAAGGAAAAATTGTTTAATATTTATCAAATTTAACGAAATAAAAAATTTTTTTAAGTTCTTTTCATACTTTTAATAAAGTTTCAAAAAAAAATAAACAATACATATTTAAATAGATCAATTTATTATTCAAAAGGTTTGAACACTAAAAAAAAATCCCTTTTTAAAATTTATATAGAATTAAAAAAATAAAATGTAAATCTAATCACAACTAAATCAAACTTACTTTTAATTCTATTTTAAAAAGGGGTTATTTATAAATTAATTTTGATACATTTTGATCGTTTTTGAATAGTCAAAAGTTCACTTGAACCCATGTTCCCAAAATTATGTTTCAACAGGAATAATAAACTGATATATAAACTTTATTACAAAATAATTGACCGATTAAAAATCAATTTTTAAAATAAATATTTTTAATATTTGAATTTATCAATTATAATAAAAAAATTACTCTTTTAATATTCAGTTCTATATCCTAGAAATATTATTTATTCTTCTAATAATAAAATAAAAATAAAAAAATTTGGCCATTTATTATCAAATTTAGTTTATATATATCCTTTAGTATTCAATATTAACAGATAATAAATACTAATTAAAAATTCACTCGTAGTCATTCTAAATATATAAAAAAAGGGTATTTTTAAAATTAAAAAAAAAAAAAAAAAATATTGAGTAACAATTTTTGAAAAGAGCATTACTGATTTTTTATTTACCAAAACTTTACTCAAAAAAGTTAACAAGAAGATTTTTTTGAAATAATTAAATTCATTTTAAAAGATATCTCATCGTCTAAATTTTCTTTCAATGTTTCTCAGTCTTTTTGAAAATCTTTTATATATACATATATAATCTTTCTCGAAAACACAAAAAAGGATACAAAAGAAAAAAAAAATAAAAGAAAAAGAAAAAATAAAAAAAAAAAAATGAATTTAAAAAAAAGAAAAACAAAAGAAAAACAAATTTGAAAAAGTAAAAACAAAAATTTGTACAATTAGAAAAAAGGATTCTGATCCAAATTTAAAAATAAAATTTGATAAGAATACTGGATAAACCCTCAAAACAACTTCCATGAACATTATAAGTGAATCAATATTTTGAAAAAAAAGTTATTATTTCGAAAAAAAAAGAATTATTTTCCTTAAAGAAGATTGAAATCTTGTTGTTTGTGAAGAAAGTGTACAAAAAAACACCTTTTTAAAAATTAAACCACTAACTATTAAAATAATCCAAGAATAAAAAATTGTTTTAAATTTCTAAAAAATTTAAATAATTAAACAAAACTTGAAAAAAATAGAATTTTTTGATTCAATGAAAAGTTCGAATCAAATTTTTTCTTTTTTTTTTTAAACAAAAATATACCAGGAAAAAAAACCAAAAAAATAATAAAAATATATCAAAAAATACTTTATTATAGCATGATAAATTTCATTATTACAAAATATAAACTATTTAATTTGATTATTTTTAATCTAATAATTAATAACACAATCTTAATTATTTCGGTCAGTAATTAACAACCCAAAGATTAACCGTATCAATAGGCTTTATTAGCATTTCTCAATTTTTTATTATATATTCTCCAACAAAAAAAAATGATTCAAATTAAATATTATAATAATAAAGAAATAATAGATATTATCAAAAAAAAATTATTTAAATCAAAATAGTTTGTTGTTAATACTCTTATATTTGAAAAACAGATATTACCTAATCTTTTAAATTTTTTGAAATCTAAAAAATTATTCTAAATAAAATAAATGATCATTTGTTTCGTATCTTCAAGGATTCAATATTTGAATTTATTTTTTTTATATTTTATAAATAAGATTAAATTTTAAAGGTTGTAGTTTCATACAAAATGTCAGAAATCCATAAAAGTAAGATTTAATAGAAATAAAAATTTTTTTGCAAATTTTTCTTCTTTTTATTTTGAGATCAAAAAAACCAAACAAAAGTATTCAGATTTTTTTACTAAAAATTTAATTGAGAAATAAGATCTCTTTTTAAAAATGAGAACTCATTTCTCAAAAGTTTGAAAAATGTGTTTGTTTTTCGGATTCAATTCCATCCTTGTGTAAATAAGTAATCTATTACCTTTCGGAAAAAATAAATAAGATTCATTTGTCCCTTTAGGTTTTTTTGTTTGAAAAAATATATTAAAGGTTGAGAATAATTTCTGTTAAATTAATATTTTTTTGATAAAATTTAGTGTAAAGTTTTACAATTAAGTCTTCTTCAAAAGATAAAAAAAAATAAAAAAAAAACTTTTTGTTTATTTTTAAAAAATTTAATATTTTCCAGATAAACACGAAAAATTATCATTTTAATTAATTTGTCAGGAGTCGATTTATTAAACCGATCTCGATAATAAAATAAAAATAAAATAAAATAAAATATCATTAGTTGAGAAATGAATTAATTTGAATCTGATTTCTCAAATAAGCATTTTCCAAAAAAGTGGGGAAAAATTTATTTTAAAATATCTTTATTAAAATCAAACCCAATCGTCATAAGAACTATTTAAATATACAAAATCATTAACAACCATTTATTGATTCTTGACAATAATTCAATTTGTTTGTTAGTATTGTATTGCATAAATCAAATATATTAAATTTTCTGATCTCGATTTTATCTGATCTTTTTTAGAGGTGAAAATTGCTATTTATTATTTTCTTTTCTGATCGAAAAAAACATTTTCATAACTTGTTTAATCTCAGCAAATTTCCCAAAAGGGTGGTAAACATATAACTGTATTTTATTGTTTTAAAAAATCATTTGTGATCTTGCCATATTTCCATTTTTTTATTGAAATCAGTCATGGACTGTTTTGTCGAAAAAAAAGTGTATTTTTTTTTCATTTTTTTGGGAATATTTTTTTATTGAAATAAATAATAATTATTGATTCAATCAGTATTAATATTTTCACTTAATTTGGTATTGTCAATTTTGCGAATAACTCCACTAACAAAAATGATTTTTTATGAAATGTAAAAAAAAATGCCCCACTTTTTCAAAAATACCTTATATATATATATATATATAATTATAAATATATAATAATAAATTAAAACATATTTATATGTTTTTTTTAGTTTCTTTCGTTTTTCCAACCATTTTGTTGAAGAAAATAATTGTATTGCCTAAGAATTTTTTTCGTTTGAACTTGATCACCTGTTTGTATTGTTTTTTTCATTTCTTTACCAGAGATATAGAAAAAAATTTCAATTTCAAATAATCCACTTTCTGGTTCTAATTTGATCTTAATTGTAGCTTTCTCTTGTTTTCCTGGCTTTATATAAACAATTTCTTGTTTTTGTATGAAATTTCTTTTATGATTATTTCCAATTTGTAAATAATTTCTTTTTTCATTATTATTATTATTGCTATTGTTATTTTGATTCACTTGAGGGTTATTATTTGCCATTTGAATCGAAGCATTTTCTGAACTATTATTATTAAAATTATTTTTTATATTTTGATTTGAACGAGGATTAGTTAAATTGCTCGCCACAGATCCAGGTACTGTTCCAAAGGGCGAAGTGGTGGAAGTTTGAGAATTGATCATATTATTAGATCTTGGGTTATTTTTGCTGAACGGGATCGGTACAACTTGATTCATTTTCTCAATCATTTTGTTATTGCTTTCAATCTTGATATAATTCCCATCAAGGTTGTTATTAATATTATCATTGCCGCTGTTATTATTATCATTATCACTGCCTTTCTCTTTTTCTATTTCTTTTTCAATTATAAATGGATTGGTTTTATAATAAACTGAAAAAATGTCTTGCAAATTTGGATTATTTTTCGTTTTTGGTTTTTTTTCAAGAAACTTTTGAAGATTTGAATTGATCGTACCGCCAATTGGATCAGTTAATCTTCTAATATATTCATAAAATGTTTGTTCGGAAATTAATTTTTTTCTTTGGCTAACAAGCGGTCTATAAATGGTGATGCCAATATATTTTTTTTTTCTTTTAAACATTACTTCCACCCCTGAGGTAAAAGAGTTTTCTGGTTCGATTAAATCCATCGAATCATTACGTTTCAAGATCTGCTGATGAAACTTTTTCGAAAATTTGGAATTTAAATTCGATAATTTTTTTAAAAGTTTTTTTTTTTTTTTATAAAGTTTTTCTTTTTTTTTCTTTTTCTTTTTAATTTTGGAAAAATTTTTATTTGAATATTTCTTTGAGTTTTTATTTGAATATTTTTTAGTGTTTTTATTGGAATATTTTTTTCTTTTTTTCTTTTTTGTAATATTAGGGTTGTTATTATTATTATTTTTATTAATATTATTATTTTGAAAATAATCATTTTTATAAGTATTGATAAAATTATAATAACTATGAAAATTATAAATTTTATCCCTTCTCAATTTTTTTCGATTTTTCATTTGATATTTTTTGTTTATTGATCGTAAATATTTCAAATTTATTTTTTTTTTTTTCGTTTTTGGTGGATGATGAAATGAATGATTAATGTCATGTATTTTTTCCCTTAAATAGTTCGTATTATATTTATTACAAAAATAATAATTTGATATTTTTAAAATGTCAGTAGATTTTTCAAAGCAGGCTGGTAATTTCCTTGAAAGCAATAACTTATATTCAAGTTTTGATTTTTTTTCAAATCCCCATTTATTGTTGTTGTTGTTGTTGTTGTTGTTTTGGGATCTTGATTGTTGATTATCAAAACCAAATGAATTAAAATTATTTGAATTAAAATCAAAAGGGTGGGAAGATCTAGTGTTATTGTGAGTATGAGTGTGACTAAAATGATGATTTTGATATTGTGATTGATTTGTGTTTGTTTCAATTGATTGTTCCAGCTTTTCAAGATTTGAGATTTCTTCTAAAAACGTTTCCTGATCCAAAAAAAGGAGAACTTTTTTTTTTTTATCTGTACTGGGCTTAAACATAAGGCCTTCTAATAATTGTTGTTTTCTTTGTTCTTCTAAATCAGATTCGTTCATTGAATAACCATTTTCTTTTTTTTCTTGTAATTGGTGTTTTTGATAAAAATAGTTTTGATTATTCAGTTGTTGTTTTTGAAATTGATTTTGTTGGTGGTTGCTCTGTTTAAATAAGTTTTGTTGTTGTCTTTGTTGCTGTTGTTGTTGTCTTTGATTTTGTTGTTGAAAATGATTATGCGGTTGTTGTTGTTGTTGCCGCTGTTGTTGCTGTTGTTGCTGTTGTTGTTGCTGTTGTTGAAAATGATTTTGTTGTTGTCGTTGTGTTTGTTGTGTTTGTTGATATATATTATTTTTTAATGGCTGTGTTTCATTCTTTTTAATTAAAGATTTGTTTTGGTTATCAATTTGAATTTTATTATCGGGTTTTGCTAATAAGCTACTCATCCTATGGCGGTAGTCATGTATCTCGAGAACAAGATACCCATCAAAAAATTTACATTCATTTTCTGTAATGGTATTGTATAAATCAGTATTAATCCTACCTTGAATTATAGATTCAAAAAGCGATTTATATTGGAGATCATATGATTGGCAACAATTTTCATTATTAAATGAAAAACAATTGATATAAACATTCAATACCAACCCTGGTTTGATCTTGTCGAGGCACTCATACGATGCAATTGATCCTAAAAAGCGCGGATCCAATTTATAATTCTTTGTTGTTTCATTTGTATTGTTCTTATTGTTGTTTTCCTTTTTGTTGGTGGTGGTGTTGTTGGTGGTTGTTTTATCATCAAGCATGAAGGAATTAGGTTTCTTTTTGAATTGGTGATACTTTTCAACACGACATTGTAAAAATAAGGAATTAACATTTCTTTTTTTGTGACTTGTTTTTTTATTCCCTTTTCCTTTTTCGTTTCCATTTTCATTTTCATTTCCTTTTGTTAAATTCTCGTTCTCTTCAACTATTTCTTCATCCATTTTAATATCTTCTTCTTCTTCTTCTTCTTCTTCTTCTTTTTCTTTTTCTTTTTCCTTTTCTTGTTGTGTGTTTGTTTCATTTTCAATTTTTGGTTTCGATTTTTGGTTTTTTTTTAGATCTTGATTGATTAATTTTTCAAGACGTGGGTATGTTTGGATTTCTAATTTACACAATTCTTGATCTAAAAACAATTGGGTTTTTTGGTTTTCCTGTGCAAATGGTGGTTTTGAAGGCAGGGTTTGAATATGGTTGATTTTGGTTTGTTCAGGATTTTTTTTTTTTTTTTTGTTTGTGTTTATTATCCGATTACTTCTCCATCTTCTTTTGTTCGGAGCAAAACTAAAAAATGTTTTTTCTGTTCTTGGTTTACTCATTGTGCTTTGAAGAGTATTGTTCACAAATGAGAACAATTATGAGACCAAAAATTGTTGAATTATTTTAATTGTTTTTTGTTTTTGTTTTTTTTTTATTTTTTTTTTATTTTTTTTTTTTTTCTTGAGAAGTTTTAAAAATGACAAAGAAAAAAAAAAAGAAAAATGAAAAAGAAATAGATATTGAGAACTAAATTCAAAAAAAATGATTTCTCTTGAAAAGTGGGGTGTATTTCAATGTAACTTGTTTGTTAGTTTAAGGAAAAATTTCAATTTTTGATAATTTGAAGTTAACGTTTTTTATATTTATGAGAAATCATTTTCTCAAACTAACATAACGTTTTTGTTGTGATCTTAAATCAATAACCAAGTTTGAATTTGGTTTGGAATTATTCTTGAGTTTTTATCTTTTTCCGATATTATTTCGAATATACAGTGGAGTAACTGAAATTTAATCCATTATTAAGATCCAAACAGTGTTTTTTTTTGTGGACTGAAATAAGATAAAAGAAACTCATTTTGTGTCTGTTTTGTGGTAGTTATTTTGTTTTTAAGAAATTTCAAATCCATAAACACTTTAGATCGAGTAAAACAATTTTTCTTCCGATTTTTGATTTTCTTTCCCGACAATAATAATTTTGATAAATTTGAAGAAAGGTTAACTAATACTTTATGATGGTCGTATTAAAACTCAATTTCATTTTTTGAAAAATGATAAAAAATTGAAAAGTATAAAAAAGATTTATAATTAGCAGACTTGGACATTTAGAGAAAAACGAAAAAAACCCTCATTTTGAGTAGCTTTTCCACTAAGAAAAAAAAATTGAGAATTTGAATCCTCCAAAAGTAAAATAGGTAGAACACATCCACCTAGTAGTAAATTTTCATCACTTCACGTGTTCACAGTCCAGAATAACGATAAAATAAAAGGAATTTTTGTTTTTTATTTTTTTTAATCTTTTTTATTTCAGTCAGTTTCACTTTTAAGGCACAAACTTTCAATGAAATTTAAGGAACAAAATTCAAATTCAAGAAAAAAAAATTGTAAAAAATAAAATTCCAAATTTTGTGCCTTAATTTGAGATTTTATTGTGCCTTAAATTTCGTTGCAAGTTTGTGCCTTAAAAGTGAAACTGACTGTAATTTTCAAGTTTCCTTTTGAAAATTATTATTGGAAGGATGGGAAGATAGTTACCTCAAAAGAAGACCAAACAAACAACCATCAATTATTCTTGTTATGCACAAGATGGACAGTTAGAATGAAAACAAAATAAAAAAAATCTATCGAATCAAATTCTCGAACAAAATAAGTTAAGAAAAACAAAACAACAGGAAAAACAAAAACAAAGAAGAACAAGAACAACATCAACAACGAAAACTCAATAAAAAAGAACAAGAAGAAAAACAAGAAAAAAAAACAAAGAAGAAGAACAACAAAGAAAAAGAAAAACAACAACAAGAAGAACAAAACAAGGAAGAACAAGAAGAAAAACAAGAACAATTGTCTGTCAAACCGTTTGTCAGAATTGTTTTCTAAAACAAATATTTTCTCACTTTTTTCTCTTCTTCTAAATTTTATTTTTTCTTCATATACACAAAAAAACAAATTTAATAACATTTTAAACATTTCAAGGTTTTTATCCCACTAACAATCAAAATTTAACCTATCATAAAACAGAAGAGCCTATCAACGAAAATGACTCTCTTCTTTGTAAAGAATAAACAAAAACAAATCCTTTTTTTAAAGTTCTTTTTTTTTTTTTTTTTGTTTTTTCTATTTCATTTTATTATTTTTTTGTCATTTTTCTTTTCAAGATCAAGTTTTTGAAAAACACATTTTGAAAAACAAAATTTGTTTTCAAATTTTTAAGAGTTTAATTACCATAATTCGATGAGGCAATAAGTGAAAAGTCGTCACTTTTCACAAAAATACACTATTGATTTTCCCAAAAAGAAATCTTCAAAATTTTACCTTTACAAAATGTAAAACCCAAAATTCGATTTTTGAGTAAATTAATAATTTCTTCTCTAAAAATTTCTTTACTCATCTGATCTATCGAAAAATCAAAGAGTCTTATATTAAATAAACAATGTGGAAATTAGAGAATGAGGAATGTTTTTTGGATTTAGAGAAATCCCTTTCTCTAAATTTTTGTTATTTTTTCCTCATTTTGTCCAAGTCTGATAATTAGAAAGAAACATTTTTTATCTATTTTTTTTTTGTGTAAATTTTTCCTTTTTCTTTTTTTTTCTTTTTTTTTTCCTTTTTATTTTCAAAAAAAATTTCTTTTCTTTTTCTTTTCCAAAAATTTTTCTTTTGTTTTTATTTTGAAAAAAACAAGAAAAAACAAATAAAAAAAATTAACAAAACAAAAATAAGGTTTTTTTTATTTTTTTATTTAAAAAAAAAAGAAAGAAAAAACAAAGAAAAGCAACAGCCTTTATGACCGAAGAAAGTGATATTGATATTGAATTTGAGATTCAAAATGACAAGATTAGTATGAAAGAAGATTCTTCTTCTTACAGCGATCCAACACCCGAATCGGATAAATATTCAGAGAGTGATAGCGAAGAAGAAATTGTCTCAGAGAAAACCCAACCCGGGGATACTGTGGAGAGAGAAAGATCTTCGAATCTTGAAAATGGTTTGGACGATAAGGAAGTGGGAGAATTGATTGAAATTGGAAATAGTAAGGTTACTGAAAACCCACAAGAACGATCCAACCATGGGACTGATTTCAGTGAAGAACATATGGGAAATAGTAAGGTTACTGAAAACCCACAAGAACGATCTAGTCATGCGCTTGATTTTAGTGAAGAACAAATTGGAAATGAAAAGAACAATGAAAACCCACAAGAACGATCCAACCATACGCTTGATTTTAATGAAGAACAAATTGGAAATAGTAAGGTTACTGAAAACCCACAAGAACGATCCAGTCATGTGATTGATTTGAGTGAAGAACAAATTGGAAATGAAAATGTCAATGAAAAAACACAAGAACGATCCAGCCATGTGCCTGAGTTCAGTGAAGAACAAATTGAAGAAATGTTTGAAAGGCGGGTACTAGTTTACTTCAGAAATAAGACACTTCTTAAAAGGCAAGTTAATCATCTGAATGAACTTGTGGAATTGTTTCGTAAATACCCAGCCTTAATGAATATCCAGAATCCAATTGAAATGTTGGGTTCTGCTTTATGCGTATGTGAACGAAATCGAATCAAACCCTTGAATGTGTCTTTTTTGCGTGAGTTCTTTGGGATATCAAGGGGGAAAATACCACGTGCGAAAAAATCAATTGCGCTAGGACGAATAATTGGACATACTGGTCGCCCATACCTTTTAAACGCTTCTGAAGAGGACTATGTTGTTCAGAGGTTAAAAATCCTCTCTTTGATAGGCTGGGCACCGACGCTTTATGAAACAATTGATATAGCCAATGAGATAATTATGTCCTGGTTTCATATTGATCCAAAAATGAGACGACCATTGATAGTATCAAAGAACTGGGTAAGAAAATTTGCAAGGCGAAATAAATTGAAAATAAGTAAAAGTACTCCTATTGAATATGAAAGAATCATTGTAAATGAAGAAATTGTCGAAGATTTTTTTATAACACTGAAAGGGCTTTTTGAAGAAAAAGAATATATATCAAAATTAATATTTAATATGGACGAAACTTCCTTACAGCTTTCCAAATCAGAGACTTATTCAGTAATTTCCCCAGAAATTAAAAAAAAGTCTTACAGGGCCAAACTACCCACGAAACGACATATGAGTGCTGTTTGTACGATATCTGCTTGGGGGAATTGTTTTAAGACTCTATATTTGCTACCCCAAAAATCTCTTAATAAGAAGGTTTTTGAAAAAACCAACTTAGGTAACTATGCTTACGCGACTAGCCCAAGAGGCTTCATAACTAAAGTATTGTTTTATGAATGGGTTAGGTGCGTATTTATCCCGGGGGTTGAAGCAATCCGAGAATTCAACAAATTGACAAAAGATGAATGGGCACTTTTGGTTCTTGATGGGCATACAGTCAGTTTCACTTTTAAGGCACAAACTTTCAACGAAATTTAAGGCACAAAAAAAACTCAAATTAAGGCACAACATTTGGAATTTTTTTTTTTACAATTTTTTTTTACTAGAATTTGAATTTTGTGCTTTAATTTGAGATTTTTTTTGTGCCTTAAATTTCGTTGAAAGTTTTTGCCTAAAAAGTGAAACTGACTGTAACTCAAGAGCTAATTTAGCGGCCATTCATCTTTTACAGAAACACTACATCGATTGTGTTGTTATACCGTCACACTCAAGTCATCTTCTTCAACCTCTCGATGTTGGTATTTTTAAATATTTCAAAGATGAACTCAGAAGGCAACAACGAAAGAAAAAAAGAAAAAATTTTTTTCTACTTGTCGACCATTGTTTGAACTATGCAACTTCAACAATGCGCTGTGTTGATGCATTTGAAGATGCTGGTATATACCCATTGAAAATATTAAAAATAAATAATGATGTTCCTATATTTCCTGCTGAAGTTAAAGAATTTTCCTTTTCTAATTTTAACTATGGGGGTAGAATAAAAATGTCAGGGCAAGTCATAACTTCATCAAAATTTATAGAACACAT
Organism: Anaeramoeba flamelloides; assembly: GCA_027625915.1. NCBI lineage: Eukaryota > Anaeramoebidae > Anaeramoeba > Anaeramoeba flamelloides. Next base: position 9,520,224 of record JANTQA010000012.1, read on the forward strand.
GATAAATCAAGAAAAAAGAAAGAAGGAAGCAAAAAAAATCTTCTAAAAAACATAAACCCCCTTCTCATCTTTTTAAACAATTATTTTTAAAAATTGATAATACTTTTTCTCATACAGTCAGTTTCACTTTTAAGGCACAAACTCTCCAGGAAATTTAAGGCACAAATAAATCTCAAATTAAGGCACAAAATTTGGAATTTTTTTTTTACAATTTATTTTTACTAGAATTTGAATTTTGTGCCTTAATTTGAGATTTTTTTTGTGCCTTAAATTTCGTTGAAAGTTTGTGCCTTAAAAGTGAAACTGACTGTAAACAATTTAATTTTGGTGATGAGAATAATATTATACATATTACGAGGTCCTCTTCAATTGAACAATTTAATAAAAGACTGATAAATGATGAAAATAATCGGAAAAATGAAGAGGACATAAGAAAAAATCACAATCAAAAAGAGACTAATGAATCTTTATTAAACGAAAACCAAAAGTTCCTTAATTCTCATTCAACAGAAATAAATTCTTCAAGAAATAAACAAGTTACTCTTCAACCAAAGCCGATGAAGTGTAGTGTTAATTCAAATTCTGAGAGACATCAGTTATATGGAACTGAATCACCAATCGAACCCACAATTCAAACCAGAATAACTAATTCTCACGAAGAAGAATTAATTACTCCACCCTCACCAGGAAGAACATCAATTACACCTTCAAAAAACTACATTAACTCTAATATAACAAATTTTTTACACCAAATAGAACACAAAAACACATCAATAGAATAAATGAAATCAACAGAAGAATTTCAATTGGGTCAAAGAAATCAGGTTCAATGAAGAACAATGGAGAATTACAAACACCAAATCGAAACACAGATCGATCAAATAGAATTGAAAATTCACAAAAAAGGAAGAATAGACCAAGAGAATTGATAGATATGGAAGATAGCCCGACGAAAATTTCTCGAAATAATTCAAATTTAACTGATCAAAAGGGTCGGTATTCTGTGACAAAAAACAAATTGTACCATATAAACACAATTAACCCGACCCCAGTTCAAAGAATTCTTTATCCGTCGAATAGATTATCAACCCCAAATAGGATAATAGAACACCACCAATCAAATGATCTAAACCAAAGACCCAATATTACGACTGAATATTTTCAGCCAATAAATCCGGACTTTAATGATCTAGTTTTAGTCCAGGAACAAAGATTTACAAAAGACACAAATAAAGAAAATTCAAATTTACGTACAAGCAGGGGAAGAGGTAGAAGCAACGGGAGGGGCAGGGGCAGGGGTAGAGGCAGAAGCAGGGGTATGGGTAACAGCAATAGCAAGGGCAGAAGCAATAGAGGTGAAAGTAGCGGAAGTGGCAGAAGAAACGGCAATGATAGAAGCAGGACCAATGAAAGAGAAAGAAGCAATGAAAGTAACAGCAGGGATAGAGACAGAACCAGCGATAGTGAAAGAATCAATGAAAGAGAAAGAGGCAGAAAAAGTAGGGAAAGTGATAGAGGTAGAAGCAATGAAAGAGAAAGAAGCAATGAAAGTAGCGGCAATAATAGAGGTAGTAGTAGGAATAGAGAAAGAACCAATGATAGAAGAAATAGTAGGGATAGAGGCAATGATAGAGGCAGTGATAGAAGGAATAGCAGGGATAGTTGCAATAGCAGCAATAGCAGAGGTAGAAAGAATAGCAAGCGGTGTGGTCATCGAAGAAATAATTACAGAGGCAAAGTTCATGGTAGGGAAAGAAGAGACCATTTTTTTCAGGTGACAGTCAAGATTCACCGTATCTTGAAAGATCCACAAAGCCAACATACCAAAGACAAACACCCAAATGCAACCGATTGAGAAAAATTAGCTACAGAACTCAGAATACCCTTCGACAATTTATACAAAATGAGAACGATCTTGATAATGACTAATGTCAATGAAAAGTCACTCTTAATCGCTACTCTTCAAGTCTACTTAATAAAAATTCTTAACCCATTTTGACAGCTTTAATAATAAACATTTGATCTTTTCTTTTTGAATTTCTTTTCTTTTTCTTTCTTTCTTCTTTCTTTATTATTTGCTTTTCAATTTCATATTCCTATTTTTTTTTGTTTTCTTCTTGGTGGTGCCCTCTTTTCTTTGCTGTTTCACAATATGTACTCTGATCCCTTTTGTCATCAGCCTCAGAGTTTAATTGTTCGGTGTTAGGGAAATTGGTAATTGAAAGATCCTTTTCAAACTGAAAAGCTGAGGTGCTTTAACCCAGTCTTCATTTTGTTTTGTTTGGGCACCCAGAGTTTGTGATCAAGTTTTCAAAAGGTTAGGGTTTGGGAGAAGGAATTGGTTTTTTCTTTTTGTCTGTGTTCCGTTTTGTTTGTGAGAGAAGTTTTTTTTGTTCTGATCGTTGGGATTTTTTTGTTAAATAAAAAAAATAGAAACACTGAAATAATAAAAAATGACAAAATTTTTCTAAAATCTAACATGTGTTAGATTTTAGTAACGATTTGGATTTTAGTAATGGTTTAAAATTTCGTAATGGTTTGGGGTTTAGTTTCATTTATGAATCTTAAAATTGGTTTGTAATTTAGGATTGGTTTTATTGGGTTTGTGATCATTATATTGATTGATTTTTTAATAAATTAGTTTTCAGATCTTGGTATTGTTTTACATTTTAAAGTTTGTTTTTTGGATTTTATTTTTGTTGGAAATTATTTGTTAATTTTGATGGATATTCAGCCCAGAAACACATAGTCGTTTTTGAGAGTTATTTTGTTTTATTTTTTGTGGTAATTATTTTTTTCGAGTTTTCTGTTTGAATATCAAAGAACTGCAAGTTTAAAACAATTAGTTGTTTGTGATGAATTTTTAAAATATTATCAGATTACTATTGACAATAATTAGAAATTAAATATCACATAAAAACCTTAACAAATGTACATTGCTTCGCTAGCTCAGTCGGCAGAGCGTCAGGCTTTTAACCTGAATGTCGCGGGTTCGAGCCCCGCGCGGAGCTTTCTTTTTTCTTTTTTTTTGCTTCTCTTTTAACTTTTTATTATCAACAAGAGTTGAAGTTTACGTTTTGGTTTCTAAAACTCCCATTCCAATCTCAACCTGTTTGCAAAAAATCGATTCAAAAAAGTTTTTTTTTCAATTTTTGTTCACTTTTTACTCTTATTTAAAAGTCTAAAAAATAAAAATAAAAGTCTGAAATATTAATTGTTTTGGAGAGTGAGTCCTGTCTTATAACCATACCATCTAGGTAAATCATAAAAATTGAAGATCAGCCGTTAATTCTCGAAAAAATTCTCAAAAGAAAAGTTTTTTATGAAAAGAAAAACTCAATTCATTTTATTTAAATAGCAAGGCTTTTAAACACTTTGCCATTCTACTTTAAACGAAAATTATCCAATTAAACGATCATAATTGTAAAAAAATGATACTTCTTGTATTTCCGATAACACCAAAATTGATTGTTCAAAGAATAAATATCGAATATTTCAATAATGTTCAACTTTCTTCACTTTATTGTCATTTTTAGATAATTCCAAGAAAGTTCCCAGAACCCCATCCCCAAAACAGAGTTAATAAGTTAAACCAAAGATCATCATATTTAAGTTCACATCAAAAATATAAAGTATTTAATTTCATAAGAATTTTCCAACAAATAAACTTCCCTTTTTATTGAAAGTCATCTAATAATTTTTTCCTCTAACAGCCTAAAAAAAATCAGTGTATCATTACAAAAAGATTTATTAATAAAATTATTGTTCTTTAAATTAAACTCTGTACGAGTACGTTTTGACTGAAAATATATTTTTTTTTTTTATTTCAAACAGACAATTAAACATAAGAAACCTTTTAAGACAAACCTAGAATAAACAAATGTAATTAATTTTAATCCTAATTAAATTTTTGTCTTTACTAATCAGTACAACAACTATTATTGCTTGGTCTGACAAACACCATTAATATACTCTCCAAATTTCTGATCTTTTTCTTTTTTCAATTTAGAAAATTAACAACCAGATTTCAATTTTAAAGTTTCAAAGAGTACAAACTATTCACCAAAAGTCACCATTTCAATAAAACAAAATCATTTTCCTATTGATTCTGTAAATTTTTATGAAAACAAATCAAAGTGAAAAAGAAATTTTTTCCGTTTTACAAAAAGAGTAGAAATGATAATAAATTATAAATTTTGATTCATTGATTGTATTCACATTTTTGTGTTGGACCAATTTAGGATTGTTGAAGTGTACTTTAAGGTTCGATTTCAAATTTAGGTAACATTCTTGGTTCATCAAAAATTATTTCCTCTTTTTTCATTTTTTTGATAATTGTGTATTGTCCATGAGTTTTTCAGTTGGGGATACAATAGAATTACTAGGGGAAACAGCACAAATAAAATACCTAGACAAACCAGTTTTTGATCTTACCGAAACTTGGGTTGGATTGGAAACAGCATCCAAAAAAGGTTATTCATTGAAATTTTCAAAAAAAAAAAAACAAAATCCAAAAAAAGTCTATTCAAAAAAAAAAAAAAAAAAAAAGATTTCAAATAACCTTATGAAAACAATTTTGTTCTCAATTAAATTTACAAAAAAAACAATTTTTTTTTTCTTTTGTACATAAAAAACCCAAAACAAAAAAAAAAACAACAATTTTCTTTACTAAAACCAACAACCAAAACCAAACTGTCTCTTCAACAATATAGGGAAAGGAAATGGAACCTTTTTCGGAGTCAAGTACTTTGAGTGCAAACCACAAAAAGGAAGGTTTATTAAATTAACACAATTAATTGATCTCGGAGCAAAAGTTCTCACCGAAGAAGAAATTGAAAAACAAAAACAAAAAAACAAAAAAAAAAAAAAAAAGAAAACCAGAAAAAAAGTTGAAGAATCTGTGACAAATGATTCAAACCCAGAACACGAATTGGCAATTATCTCTCAAATGAAAGACGAGTCTATAGGGAGGCACTTATATCAACACAACATTTTTTTAAAAGACTTGAATCGAGAAAGAAAGGAGCTCTTATCCGTAATTGAAAAATTAGAGAACCACATCAGAAAACAAAAAAACAATCAAAAAGATCTCACAAAAAAGAAAAAAAAGTCAGAAAAGTTTTTACAAAAGGAGAACAAACGATCCGAGTTTGATTTACTACAATTCCAATTAAATCAAATTACACAACAAAACGAACAACTTTTAAAAAACAATGAATCCTTACAACAAGAGCTTGAAAAAATCGATCAAAAGGATGAACAAGAAATCCAAAAGGTTGTAAAAAAAATACAAAAGGAAAACAAAGTTAAGGAAGCCTCTGAAAAGCAAGCACGAAATGTTGAAACCAGAGTTACAAATTTAAGAAAGGAAAAAAATTCCATAGAAATCGATTTGAAGTTTGCCAAAACTTCTGGTGAACGTTTAATACGTAAAAAAATTTTTTTTATCTTTTTTTTTTTATCTTTTTTCTTCGATTTCTTTTTCTTTTTTCTTTTTTCTGTTTTCTGTTTTCTGTTTTCTTTTTTCTTTAATTTCTGTTATTTAAGGGCTATTCAAATTTTGTACTCCATAGGGATTAAAATACAACACCTTAACGAATAAAAATGATATAAACTAATGGCAAATCGAAGAAAACCAAGATATTGCAAATTTTCATAATCTTTTGGATTTTTTCGAGTAAAAACATTTTTTGATCCAAAAAATTGAATGACTTTTCGAACAAAACAATCCAAATTTAAAATTTGATTATTGCTAAATCTGCTACTGGTTCAATCTAAATTATTTTCTTCAAGATTGATACACTTGGAGTCTTCAATCTGGAGATTGAAAATAATTTGGATCGAACTAGCATCAAGGAAATTTTGATTTTCAAACCTTTTCAAGTCAAATTTTAATATGGTTAGCAAAATGGTTTTACCAAATGACAAATTTTCAAAAAAAAACCTAAATTTTAAATTTGAACAGTAGCACTTGAAACAACATTCTTTTAAAGTTAATAAAAAATAAATGTTTTTAGCAATAAAGTAACATTTACAGGCCATACAATACGAATAGTACTTAAGGGAGTAGCTACACCATAAGACATGATAAAAATTTGAGAGAGAAGAGAAAAGAGTATTTTATTTTAGACGAGTGTGATCGTCGATTCTCTAAAAATTTTTTTTAAAAAAAATTATTTGATATTTTTTTTTTTAGAAATGCTAAACAATAAAAAAAAAAGAGATAGGAATTGATAAAATTGGTTCGATTTTTATTTTTTTTATAATCAAGAGTTTTTTTTTAGGAGAAGATAATTTTAGCCTTTTAGAATAAAACTTATAGCTATTTTGTGGTTTAAAATTTGATAGAATATAATCATATTCACTTCTCCAATTCCACCAAATCCAAGTGCCTAAAAACCTAACCATATATGTTTCCGGATAATTATAATTTTTTTGGAATCCTTCTAGCTATTAAAGTCCGATTCATATTTCCTTTTGTGATCCCCTCGATTGTAATTTTGTTGTTCTTTTTAAACAAAATCCATTAACCCCAAATTATACTGATATAATAAAAAAATATTTCTTATTGCTTTTTGTTGTTATGATAAAAAAAAATTCAAAAATGATGAAAAAATAACAAATGAAAAAATTAAATGTCACAATCGAATGCTGGGATAAGGATAAAGGATAAGTCTTTCAACATTCGAAACACTATTTTAAGCAATTCAACTCAACATTCTCTTGTGGCAATTTCTTTGAGACTTTGAAAAAAAAATTAAAAAATCTAATTAATGAAGTATTTTAAATAATAAAAATCTATGAGTTATAACCAAAGTAAAAAATGTTATTTTCTGATCCTCTTCAAAATTGCAAAAAAGTGAAAAATTTTCCTTTACCGTGGCTACTCCCTTAAGATATTAGTAACTCTTATTTATTTTTTTTTCCCAAAGTCAATAGAGCACTTATTTTCACAAAGATCCAATTAAACTAGATAAACAAACGACTTTTTCATCTTTAGAGAAATGAATTATTATTTGTAAAAGAATTCATTTTTCCCTAGTTAAATTTTAAAGTCAAAATACCTTTGATCTTTTCGATTTGAATGTTTCGTTTTGAAAAAGAAAAAGAAAAAGAAAAAGAAAAAGAAAAATTTGCAAAACATTTTTATTTTGATGAAATATCACTCTTTAGGTAATTTCTGATAGTTTGTAAAGACAAACAACATCCGAATTCTAATCTATTTTTAAAAACGAAAGAAAAATAAACCAAAAGTTGAATTTCCTGACCAATATGACCCATAATGTTATAAAGAAAAAAAAACTCAAATCCAAATGATTTTGTATCATATATCCACACAAATTCGTCTCTCAATTCCAATAACCCAAAACTTTTTTCCTATCTATTTTTAAATTCTTTATTTTTTTGTTTCTTCTTCATTTTTTATTCTTCACTCTTTTTTTTTTTTTTTGTGCTTTTTTTTTTATAGATTCTTTAATTCAACCTTACCTTCGAAAACTAAATTTCAAGTTTAAAATGTTTCTAATAACTATTTATTCACTCTTTGGATTAGAAGTTACGGATTTATCGACTTCAAAATTCTCTCTTTAATAGATTAAGTGCTTTTTTAACACAAAACCCTTAACAAATAACCATAAACAAAAGATTGAAGAATTAAAAATCAAAAAAAATTGATCTTTTCTTTTATTTTCTATTATTTATTAAAATTTTCTCAATGTAAAAGATCAAGTAATAATTTTTTTAAAAAATTATTTAGAGTGAAAATAACGAATTGTTATTTTGAAAATATGTTATTTGATAACATTTATTTACTGTTACTTAAATAGATATTATTATGAAATAAATAAAAATTCAAATAAATCTTAGCCTTAATGTTTAAAATATGAACTTAAGGAAATAATAGAAAATATTGATTACTTTTTATGGGTGTTACCTTCTTATGAAAACGATAGGTTAATATTCCAAAATAAACAGAAAACCCGACAAAAGATAATGACTGTTTTTTTAATTTTTGAAATAAAAAGAGAATTAATTAAATTTTCTTTTTATTTTTTTAAATTCAAGAAAACCTAAAGAACGTGTTCGTCAAGTGTCGTAGAGTGCCTAGGTTTTTTTTAATTTCAGAAATAAAAAGAAAATTTTAGAAATTTTCTTTTAATTTCTAAAATTAAAAAAAACCTAACGGCGATTTTCTTGAGGTTTTCTGTTTTATTTCTAAAGTAAAAAAAACCTAACGAAAATCTATTGATTTAACAAATAAATAGAAAACTCAAGAAAAGCTAACGGCGATTTTCCAGGATTCAAAAGAATCGAGTTAAATCATAGATTATTCTCTATTCTTTTGAATTAAAAAAAAACCTAACGAAAGTGTCCGTCAAGTGCCGTAGAGTGCCTAGGTTTTTTTCTAATTTAAGAAATAAACCTAACGGAAAATCAATATAAAAATAATTTATTCAATTTAAATCAATAACCAATTCTTTAATAGCGAAAATTATTGATTCTAAATTTGAAAAATATTAATTAAATTTGAAATGCTTTTAAATAATATAACATAAAATGACCTCTTTACTATGAAGAAAAAAAATTTTTTGAAATTCACCAACTATTAAATTTGAAGAAAATATTTCTGTAAAATTGGATTTTTCAACTTAACTTGTAAAATATCTATAAAAAGAATTTTTGTGAAAAAGATCTCTTATTAACCAATAATATTTATTATAAGTGTGGTTATTAGAAAGTTAAAAATTACAAATTTATTAAAAAAATTTAAAAAATTAAGACACCGATTTTTACACATGTGTGTATGGACAACAATGGCTTATTTTTTAAAAAAATTCATTTCTTTTGATTGTAAAATAATAACCTTACTAACTGTATTGACTATGTTAAGAATATAAAAGAATAAATTAAAGTGCACAAATACGATATTAAAAAACAAAAGAACAAAGAATTAATTCTGAAAAGGAAAAGGAAAAGGAAAAGGAAAAGGAAATTTTATTTTCCAATTCTTAAATGATCAAAAAAGTAAACAACAAAATTTTGAGAAATACTCCCGCGATAATTTGAATCTCATGTTTATAACTTGAAACTGGGAAGATAAATAAAAAAGTATACAAATTGTTCAATTGTAAATTTTCGAATTCAAAAGATACTAAAAATCCTCAAAAATATATTTATTTAATTCTTTATAAATAAAATTAAAAACACTTAAAAATTTGAAAAAACAAATTTTCTTTGATAATTATTTTTCAAAAACATTAAAAGATTATTAGATCAAAAATTTATTTTAAACTCATTATGATATTTCATAATATTTTCAAGTTTCTTAATTTATTTATTAAAAAACGAAATAAGTTTCAACTTTTTTGCTGAAAAATTTAATAAATTCGATAACCAATAATTAATAAACCAGCTTTTCAAACTTTAAATATTAATAAATAAAATCCATCTCTTGATAAATTAATTGAAATTTTAAATTTAAAAGTTAAATACACTAAAATAAAGCACTCCAATTGCAAAAAATGATATTTCCCAAACAAAAGTTCTATAAAAATGTATTTTTCAAAAGAATATTCGAAATTACTTATTACAGCCGTATTTTCGTATATTCTTAATTTTTTTTAAAATTATTATATAAAATATATCATTAAATTTTTGGGATTTATTTTTTCATTTATTATATTTTACTTTAACAGCTGATCAGAATGTTTCATTTCTTTTGAATAATATTTCAAAAATTTAATTCACTTGAAATTATTTTTATCAATTTTTTTTATTTAATATAATATTCTACAAAAAGTAATTTAAAATCCGAAAATTGTTAATTTTTTTCAATCAAAATTTTGAAAATAAGAATACAGCAAAAGTAATTTCATGAGCCAATAATTTTTTTTTCTTTCAATTGTAATTTAATTTTTAACAAAATTTTTAATATTAATTTTTATTAAGGAATTTCTATTGCATAACAGATATTTTGTAATATAAATTTCGGAATTCAAGTCACGAAATGGTTTTATTGGTATATACATTTCGAAATAAAAACTTCTAAACACTTATTCCATAATACATTTCACGAACATGTGTTACCTAAAAGCTCTAATAATTAAATTTTTATTTTTTCAGTTTTACTTTGTAATTTTTTGAATTTTTTTTTTATGTGTAATTCTAAATTATTTATTAAATAAAAATATCCTTTCTGTAAAACTAAAAAAAAAAAACAAAAAACAATAGAGAAATTAAATAATAAAATTATTAGAAGAGAAGGTTTATTAAAAAAAATGGAACAACAAAGAAGAAACATGTTAAAAGAATTTAGATCTGCAAAATTATTAAAAAGAGAAAATATTGAGGAATTTGAAAAAAAAGTTGAGGTTTTGACAAAAGAACTTGAAGAATCAAAATCAAAGTTGCGAGAATTAGAAAAGAATCAAGGATTTGATCAGAGAGAAATGGCCACGGGTTCCAATAGGAAAGAAACATGGATAGCTAAACTCATGAAAAGGAATCCTCATATTTTAGAATTAAGAGAGCGCACAAGACCATTAACAAAGGCAATATCTTATTCTAGACTGCACAGGAAAGAAAAAACTGAAAAACCCAATTTTTTAAATCAAAAATTAGTTCTACAAATGATTATGCAATTTTTCGAAACTGAAGGGAAAACAAATATTAGAAAGTATATTGAAAAAAAATTTGGATTGACTTGTAAATATTTTTTTCTCATTTCTATATTATTTTATTCATTTATTAAATGAAAGTATTTTTTTTTTTGAAAATAACAACTGCAAATTTTTTACATAAAATCATTTGAGACTTTACAAAAACACAATAAATTTTACTAATAATTTAAAATTAAAAATAATTTTAAACAGGTAAAACAAATAAAAAGTTTAAAACTTATTTATTGAGTGAAAGGTGTAATTAAAGAAAATTTAATTCAAAAAAAAGAAGAGAAGAAGAAAAATAATTACAATAAAATAATAATAATAATAATATCATTTGTATTACCAAATTAAAAATTTATTCACTGCCATTGACTTTTCTCGAATTTTCTTTTTATTTTGGAATTTTATTGATTTTCGGAAGAAAATAGAAACTCACAAGAAAAACCCTGCTAAATGTTACAAATTTTTATAAGAATTGACGGAAATCTATTGTTTTCCATCAATTCTTTTGAATTCTGGAAAACTGCAGTTAGATTTTCAAAAGTCTTTTGTTTATTTGTAAAACCAATAGATTTTCCGAATAAAATATAAAATACCGATAAAAGCCAGGAATACCGAATACCCGAATCCTGAATTCGAATTAGAAATATTTGTTGAATCGAGTAGTGGGGAGCGAAACTGGTAAATTTTCTCAAGAAAAAGATCCACTCCATAGATCGAGAGGAACTTTTATCCAATTCTTATTCAAGTTTAATTTTTATAATGCCCAAAAAAGATTCAAACCATTCAGACGATTTCTTCAGAGAATTAGTGGTTCTATGAAGCATACATCCAATTTTTAGAATTATAATTACACCTTGTGAACTTTTTGAGAAAATGATAAACAATCATAAATAATGTGCTTACGGAGAATCCGAACCTCTGACATTCATATTGTAGATGGACACTTCGCCACTAACACATTATGGATTCTCGACCACTGGCTTCTAATTGGTTCTTAAAAAACTCCTTTTTTTTCCAAAATTAAAATGTTATTTATTGGATATTGAATCTTTAATTAATTCAAGATCTAAATGAATTGATTTTTTTTTTATTTATTTTGTCAATTGCTTTAAAAACCCTTTTTCTATTTTTTTTTTTTTTTTTTTTTTTTTCCTTGTCAATTTCTTTTTTTTAACCATTTTAAACATAAAAAAATTGAGTGTGTCTTTTCCATGAATAGCCATTAAATCTATGATTTTTACACCAAAATTACCTTTCAGATAAATTCAAGTAAAAGTATGTCTAGAGTGTAATTCACACTTCTTCAATAATAATAATAACAACCATATTATTTTTTTTTCAAAATCCTCAACAAAAAGATATCATATTAATAATTTAAAAACCACTTCTTGAGAAAATTATAATTGTTTTATTTAAAATCAAATGATAATTTATAATATATATTTGAACGAGTTAAAAATTAGATATTTTTATAAAAAATTTTTCAATGTAATCAATGATAAATTAATTTCTAAATTTATGAATTTCAATTTTTTATAAAATTAATAATAATACAAAAAAAAAAAAAAAATCCCAAACAAAATTAAAAAAAAAAATAATAGATTTAGGAGAATTACTAGAAAAGGATTTATTATATACAATTATTAGATTTTCATTAAAAGATATTGAACAATTAACAAAATATTCTTTGGATAATTCTCAAAACATTGATGATTCACTTGAAAATGATGAATATGTATTACCAACAGAAGATGTTTCAATCTGGAATGAAGCTGAAGATAATGAAAGCAACATTAGACTTAATCAAGATTTATTGAAACAAATGGGCAAAATGGCTAAACGGCATTTATTAGAAACAATTGTTTGTGCAAATAATAATAAATTAATTGAAAGATTAACTTCAACAGTTGCAACAGGTAAGAAAATTTCCAATATAAAATTTTCAACATATTTTTCTTATTTTATTTATTTTTTTCTTATTAATAAACTCTACTTTAAATTACTATTTACTTTTCTCTTTACCTCAAAATCTCTCCTCTTCACCTTACCATTTCCAATAACGTTTTCATATTTCTAATAATATTACATAATATTTATTATAATTTATTAAACTCCATCTCATCCATCCACCCATCTATCTATCTATCTATCTATCTACATATTATTTTATGATTTATTAACAAGAATAGATAACCAATTTATTAAAGCGTTTTTAATGACTTACCAATCTTTTATGAAACCAGAATATTTATTATTAAAATTATTTCAAAGATTTCATGTTCCCCCATGCCAAAAGAATGAGAATCACTCAATATATAAAAAACAAAAAAAAAAAATTCAAAATAATGTTATCACGGTTCTTACAACATGGTTAGAAAATAATATCGAAGAATTGACGCCAAAATTGCTCCGAAGAATTGAATCTTTTATTAAATCTATAATAATTAGTGAAAATATTAAAGGAACAAAAAATATTCTTGACCTCTTGAAAAACACAAAAAAAAAAACGAAAAAGCATATCAAAATCTCTGTTGACAAATTACCCCCACCAAGAATTCCAAAAAATATTTTATTACCATCTTTTCAACTACGTGATTTGGATGAAATAGAATTTGCAAGACAATTGTGCCTCTATAATTTTGACATTTTTTTAAAAATTCAACCATCAGAGTTAGTTAGTCAAGCATGGTCCAAAGAGAAATTTAAACATAAGGCACCAAATGTCTTAAAATTTATTGACAAATTTAATCATCTGGTTTCATATTTTAATCATCTAATATTAGATGGGAAAAGAGTTCGTGATCGAGTAAAGGCATTTGTTAAGATCATAAAAATCGGTGAAATCTGCTTTTCTTTTAACAATTTTGATTCTGCAATGGCAATGTGGGCATCATTAAATAACGCTGCCATTGATCGATTAAAATTCACAAAGGAGGAAGTTCCAAAGAACTCTTTAAAATCGTTTAAAGAAATGGCAGGTGTTTTGGATTCCAAATCCAATTATGGTAATTTGCGTGACCGCTATAATAATATTAAGGGCTCTTGCATACCCTATCTTGGAATGTATTTGACAGATTTAACCTTTATTTCCGATGGCACACCAGACAAAATTGATGGAATGGTTAACTGGAGTAAAAGAAAAATGCTATTTAGGACAATAGACGAAATACAACAATTCCAAAAAATTGCCTATAATTTCCAAAAAATTGACCAAGTACATTTATTATTTGATAGGCTTACAAAGGGCAATGATGATGAAAATTATAAAGCAAGCCTTTCATTGGAACCTAGACGCGCAAACAAAGGTGATATTGATTATTAATCCAACCGTCCATCCATCAATCAATTCCTTTTTCATTTATCCACACACACACACATACACATTGATTAATTATTTCGCTCTTTAGCAAATAATTCATAATTCTGAAATAATCAAAATAAATATTTTACAGGATATAGGCCAATAATTCATTCTTTTCTTTATTTCTTCATTTATTAATTCAGCTATATTTTATTCATAACTTTATAATTCTTTCATTTTTATTCATTCGTTTATTTTTCTTTAATTATTGGAATTATTTAGCTTTAATAATTTTTTTTTTTCATATTTTGTGGAATGAAAATTAATTAATCTATTTTTTTTTTACATTTTTTTAAAAAAAGATAACAAATGAAAAAAAAAAATGAAAAAAAATACTAAATATAAAATATTTTTTCTCTTTAAAATCAAAACAAAATAATAAAATACAAAAAAATGAATAATTTTTTGGATTAATATTATTTTTTATACTTTTTACTTTTATCCAAATTTCGCTTTTTTTTTTACTTGTTTGGGTTCCTCCTCTTTTTTTTTTTTTTTTTTTTAGTGGTCGGAGGAGCTACAAAATATTAAAAACCATTTTAAGAATTAATAAACTTTTTTAGATCTTAAACAAAACTTGTTCTGATCAGATCATAACCAAATTGAACTTAACAGAAACAACTCAAAAATATTTAAATAAAACTTTAGCAATTTAAAACCAACCCAACTGAGCAGAATCTGCCATTCTGTGCAATCTGTCGAGTCATTACATTATATACAAGATAATATATTTTTTACTATTTCAAGTCCAGTCACCCTTATATCTGGTTTATTACTATGAAATTAAAATGAAAATAAATAAAAAAAATAATTAATCATTCTGGAAAAAAATTGTCAAATCGAAAATTTCAACTAGTTTTAATTATAAAAAAGTCTTAAAAGTTCTCATTTACAAATATTTTTTAAGGTATTTTTTTGTTAATTTTAAAACAAAAACTAAGTGCAAAAATTAGATAAATTCTTGGAATCAAAATAAAATTCAAAACCACTTATAAAATAACATTTTATGCATGTTCAATTGTAACAAATATTAGATTTAATTGTAAACATAAGTTAAAGTGAATTATTTGGATTTTTTGATTCTATGCTTTTTCATTTCAACTGAAATTGGCTTGAAGATTTTTACATACACTAGGTATTAATCAAATTAGGGGAATTTCAATTTTATAAATCTTTTATTGGATCATTGAAAAATACTTAAAAAAATAATTGAAAAATTTCACCTATCACTGACTTTTATTAATTAAAGTACATTTGACAATTTTTTTCAATTTGAAAAGAATTTTCCTGAATGATAAAGCTACAATTTGTCTTTAAATTAAAAACATAAAGTTGAGATATACACATAAAAATTCAGAGTATTTTTTCCATTCTTTGAAATCCAAAAATCTAGACAATTTTTTGATTCTGCACCACAAGAATAGTACAATCCACATAAATACCTTAACGACTTTTTGGAACTTTCAGACTGGAAGTGTAGAATATTTCATTTTCTGATAGTTTCCAATATTCTTTCAAATTTCAAATACTTTATACATACTTTTATAAAAAAAAAAAAAGTGTAAAAAAAATTAACAATTTTCACAAGTTAACATATCGGAATTTATTTAAATTTTTAAAAGTTATCAAAAAAAAATATTTGTTAGCTTTCAATTCTTGAAACTCTTTTAATGTAAATCAAAAAGAGGAAAGCTGTATAAATTATAAGTTTTTAAAAGTTTAGATTGTAAAAACTTTTGAAATTGAAAGTTATTAAATTTTGATCTTGTTATTTCTAACAAAATTTTGAAACAATTTCCAAATACCAATTTGTGTTGCCAAGTAAAAAAAGGTACCATAATTTTTGTGTTCTATTTGTAGTGTACACAACAAGAATAGCACAATACAAACAAATACTTTCAAGACTTTTTCGAACTTTCAGACTGACAGTCTGCAAGATTTCAGTCCCTGATTTTCTTTCATATTTTTTCAAATTTCAAATACTTGAAACAAACTTTTTTAAGCTCCTAAAAAGGGCAAAAAAATAATAACTACCAAAAGATAACATTTTGAATTTAATTGAATTTTTCAAAGTTATCGATAAGAAAAATATTTGTTAACTTTCAATAACTTGAAACTCTTTTTATACAAACCTAAAAGTTGAAAGCTGTTTAAATTATAAGTTTTTAAAAGTTTAACTTGTAAAAACTTTTAAATTGAAAGTTATTGCAGTGTTGATCTTGTAATTCCTTTCAAAATTTGGAACAATTTCAAAAAAACAAAAGTATTGCCAAGTAAAAAAAGTGACCAAAATTATTTTGCTATTCTTGTCGTGTGTTTGCCCAATGATCATTTTTTCACAATTTTATATTCAATTCCAAATGTTTAATAATTTTCCTGTCGAAATTTTTCAAGATCAATCCTTCCGACAAATTTGGAAGGAATACCAAACAGAACTTTCTAAAGCTAAAACAAAAATGAACAACCAACTAGCCCAAGAATTATCAAATTACATAAACCAATTAAATTTGTTAAAACAAGAATACAATCAAAAAAAAAGAAAATTAAATAACCACCCAATAAAAGAAAAAACATCAAAAACAGTAAATTGTAATAACTTTTGAATTCCTTTAAATGTTTCTTTTTGAGAACCATTAATTTTGTTTTTGCTGATTGTTTTTTCATTTTTCATCCTGTAAAACAAATAATAACATTTTTTTTATCATAAAGTTTCTGGTTCAATTAAAAACCAAACGAATAATCATTACCAACAGGATCAATTCCAAACCAAACAAAATTTTACGTCAAAGAAAAAACAAATCAAAGAAAAACAAAATAAATTTACTATGGAAATTGAAATGGAAAATAACAAAAGTAATTTAATTCCAAAAGAAAAAGGTATTGTAAAGGAAAAAGATCAAGAAAAAAAAAATGAAAAAGAAAAAGAAAAAGAAAATGAAAAAGAACAGGAAAAGGAAAAGGAAAAAGAAATTGAAAAAGAAAAACAAAACAAAACAGAAATTAAACTTAATAACGATGGAAATAAAACACAAGAATCAAAAGAGAATTCAATAATACCCAATACCAATTTAGATCTTACCAACAATAAGACAATTTTCTCTCTCCAAAACCAAGAATATAAACAAAACTCTTTTGCTTATTTACATTCAAACAATTTTCAAAATAGAACAGCTTTAATTTACAAAATCACAAACAATTCTGTAATTAATTTCATTTTATTCATAAGATTTCTTTTTGATACACCAAAACTGATTATTTTTTAAAAAAACTGTTTTTGCTGCGATTCTTTTTTCTGATCAGAAATTTTAATATTTTAAGGACTATCTTTATTTTGTGTTCTTTGAGAACTGAAATTTAATTGTGTAGTAAGTATAAAAAAATGGTGTTAAAGATTCTTTATTGAAGGAATGTCAAAAAATTGAGATTTTTCAGGATTTTGAGGAATCTATCAAATATTCATTAAAAAACCCAAAAAATGAATTTATTCAAAATTTTTTGAACAACTACAAAAAACACTTTTTGATGAACTTTTAAGAAACCCTAGTTCATAGATAAATACTAATGGTAAAATTGGAATTTTATTCTTGACAAATTTTTTTTTTTACTGAAAGCTTAACACATGCTACAAATTTCAAATTTTTAAGAATATTATATGAGTTGTTTTGTATGAAACGAATTGGTATCTTATATTTCTGTAACATTTCCGACCATCTTTAGATGCCATTAGAAAATGAGAGAAAATATCAAATAGAAGAAAACCAAGATATTGCAAATTTTCGTAATTTATTGGATTTTTGAAAAATTAAAAAAACATTTATTGAAACAAAAAAATTTAATGAATTTTCGAACAAAACAAGATAAAATTTAAAATCGATTTTTTTACTCATTACTGTTGGTACACTGACTTTCCACTTTATATAAAAGTATGTTGATACCCTTAAACTAAACTCAAAATACTTTAAAAAAATTTTTTTTTTTTGGGGGGGGGTGTCTAACCAGGATGGTTTGAATTTTCGAACCTTTTCAAGACAAATTCCGTTTTTTGTTTTTATAAAATGTTTTTTTGAATTAAAAATTTTTTGAAAAAAACCCTAAATTTTAAATTTTTACAAGATTTCTTGGTGCAACATTCTTTCAAGTCAACAAATATGTTTTTATTCTTATACATAATACCCAATGGTTAGAAAATACAGATGGCCATTAATTATTATATTTTCCAATAATCTGAGCGATTGTATAATTGTACAATAGAAAATCAAAATAGTTTAAAATTAATTGTAAAATCGCATTTATTTTTTTTAATTGTGTACAAAATTGTTGCCGAATAAAATATTATTAATATTCTAGAATTGGCTTTTTCCTACACATCTATAATATAAATAGAATAATTTCAAAAACGATTGTGTTATTTCATTATCAATTCTTATGTAATTAGAATTATTTTATATATTCTATTATAAAAATTATTTTTATATCGTATGCGATAAGTATGTGATCTACGTGTTATAAAATTTGAAAATGTTATATAATTTATTTATTTATTTATTGAAAAATAATGGGCAATTAAGACTCTAGTCGCTTACCGTGGATTTGTCCCATACTCAAGGAGTAAACTGACACTAAAAAGGATATTGTGAAATTACAATTATTTTGGTTGACAAAATTCAAATAACCAAAAGAAAAATTTATAAGGATCTTCTTGATAAAAAAAAATTCAAAAAAAAAAAAAGTAAAAATAATCCTCCATTTGAAAAATTTAAATTTCGAAAAAAAAATTCAAAGAAATAGAATCTCAACCCCTTATAATCAAATTTTATAAAAAAAAATTACTTCATTTCTTATTTTATCATTTCAAAGGATTATATTTCTCCAATTTGAAAGAAATTGTTTTATTAAAGTACACAATCAATTTAGTTAAAATATAATCTAATTTGTTGCTATTTTGTAACCCACTAAATTTGACCAAGTAGGATTTCTTAACATTTTTGTAATAAAAATAACTCATTTGAGAAATGAAAACAATAAAATCCACGAGATCTCAAAAAGCGTCAAAGAGTGACACTTCAAAACTAACATATTTGTTTACAAAATTATAAATTCTAACGATTCAAATTGAAATTTGAGTGTCGCTCTTTGAAGAATTTTTTCTAAAAATGTCCTCTTTTTTGATTGTTTATTTTTGGGGATTGATTGTACGTCGGGGGTTGATTGGTTCTTAATTGGTATTAGGTACTCATAAAAAATACATTTTTTTTTTTCTATTTCAAAAAAATATTTTTCATCATAATAACTCGGCCCTTAACACCAAATTCATCAAATTGAAAAAGAGAGAGAAGAAGAAAAATAATTAAAATATTAATATAAAATAATAATAATATCATTTGCCTGACCAAATTAAAAAAAACACCGTTAGCTTTTCCAGAATTTAAAAGAATTGAGAAAAATCTGAGATTTTGCTCTATTCTTTTAAATTCTGAAAAACCGCCGTTAGCTTCTCTTGAGTTTTCTGTTTATTTGTAAAGTGTTCTAGGTTTTTTTGAATCTTTTTTACTTTAGAAATAAACAAAAAAAATTAATAAATTTTCGGTTTATTTCTAAAGTAAAAAAAACCTAACGAAAATCAATAGATTTTCGAAATAAAATAGAAAACCTTAAAAAAAAACTAGAACACTTCACCAATAAAATAGAAAACCTATGTGCTCTACGGTACTTGATGACACTTCCTGTTAGGCTTTCTTGAGTTTAAGAGAATATAGCAAAATCAAAGATTTTATCCAATTCTTTTTATTTCATAAATTAAAATAAAATTAGGTACTTGGCACCGCCTAACTACATTACCACCAGAATTCACAGGAGGGGTAAAACCCTGATAAAAAAAATGATCAATAATAAATCAAAATTACAGAATCTGTGATTATTAATTGGCCACCGGTAGCTCCAAGAGTGGAGAACTAGTTGCCAGGGTTTCCAAAATGTTATAAAATTTGATATAAATTCATTAAACTATCAATAACATCCTTTATGGCATTTTATAACAACACTAACAAATTTATAACTTTTTTTTTTATTATTATGAATGGCGTATAAAATTTTGTAATAAAATTATAGATGTTATAAAATCTAAAACATATTATATGATGTGTTATAAATTTCAGATATTAAAAAAAAAAAAAAAAAAAATACAATAAAAAATTAAATAATATAATCTTTTTAAAATAAGTCCACTATTAAAAAAGATGATAGAAACTGTTTAAATTGTAAAATGGTACTTAAAAACATATTTTTTTATCTAATTTGAAAAAAAAAATCAAATACTTGCAATTTTTCAAAAATATTTCAACTCGAAAATAGATGAATATATCGGTAATTTTTTATGATGTCGTGCCGTAGAGTTCTTGTTTTTTTTTTTTTTTTTTTTTCCGTTTCTTTCTTAAATTAAAAAAAAACCTAACGACTATCCATTATTTAAAGAAAATCGAATAATCTGGATGGAAGGTTAATACAAATAAACAAAGATAATAATAATAATAATAATAATAATAATAATAATAATAATAATAATAATAATAATAATAATAAAGAATAAAATCATCGATACTATTCAAAATAAAGACTCATTATTTATCTTGTTGTTGGTTAATGATAAAGAAAATTATGATTCTTTATTGGAATTTTTAAACAAATATTTAGAAATTAGGGAAGTGCTGTTGGGTTATATAAAATTTCATAAATTATCTAGCTTTTCCTGGGTTTTTCATAATTCAAAAAGAAAATTTCTTAAATTTTCTTTTAATTTCTAAAATTAAAAAAAAAACTAATCCATGTAAGAGGAAATTAATTTCCTCAATTTAAAATAAAAAAAGATCATTAATTTTACCGAAAATTAATATTCAAAATTGAATTCTTTTAACAATGATTATTTATCCCACTATATTTAATAAAGTTAATTATCAAGTTTAATCGAAAAATTGTGCACTATTACCTTTGTGAAAAAAAAAAATAAAAATAAAAAAATAAGAGTTACTAACCCCACAATATTTATTATTATTATTATTATGTTTTCTTTTTTTAAATTTTTTACTTAAAATAATCATAATTTAAAATATATATTTATCTAATAAATCTTAATAATTCAATTTTTCTCTTCAATTTCTTTTTTAATTTTTTTTTTAATTTAAAATATTATATAGGTTGTACTTAGGGGACCAATTTTTAGGCAAATGGAAATACCCTTTTCAGAATTTGAAAATAAAAAATATTCACTCTCTAAAAAATTAATTTCTAATAATATAAAAAACTAGATCTTATTATTTTATTAACAAATTTCAATTCTCAAATTTTATTATTTTCATTTTCGTTTATTAAATATTTGCTAGGATTATTAACATTCTAAATGAAAGAGAAAATCAAATTATTAAAAATTAAATCAAAATAATTTGTTGGTAACAAAATTGGAGGAGTTCTTTTAAAAATAGTATAACATATACAGAGTTAAGTAATAACGAAGAAAGACGAGAAATTTGCATTCATTATTTATTTTCAAAATAAAAATCCCTTTCAACTCAAATCGAGCTTTCTTTTCAACTAAGAAGAAAAGGAGCAAAAGAAAAAATTGTAAAGACATTTTAAAAAAGTGAAGATTTTTTTTTTGATAGGCTTCCTAGAAATAAAACTTTTTTAAAGTTTTCTATTTTAATAGAGTGCGGAATTTTTTTAAAAAAAATTGTTTTTCTTCAGAATCTAGCCTAACACCACATTTAATGGTTGATTCCTCACTTTATTAAAATAGAGAAATTTGAAAAAGTTTAAATTCTGAAAAATTTTCCTCTTTATTAAAAAAGAAAACTTTCCAAAAGTTATAATTCTGAAAAAAGTTTAGTTTAAATCTAAACACTTTTTCAAACAAAAGGGTATACCTCCCAAATCATCAATATTATTGAATTTGGTTGTTAATAAGATAATTACTTATTGCCGATTTTCATTTTAATTATTCATTTTTTCATTTTTTTTTTATTGTATTTATGGATATTGAACTATTGGAAAAAAAAAAAAAAAACAAGATAAGAATAAACAAATAAGTAAATAATCTGAAAGTGTGTAAATGGAAACAGTTTAAGTTTGGTTTCGAATGAGCTAGATAAAGGAATTAAGAAAGACGATTATTAGATTAATGCATTGGAACAAATAAAAAAATAAAATAAAGAAAAAAACAGTTCAAACAAGATTCCCCAATGAATTACAACTTTATATTTGAATATTCGACTTTAAAGAACAAAAGTTTGATATGTAAAGAGTAATCAATAAAATGTAAAGAAGTTTTTGCCAATTCATATTGTTCCGCGATTTTCATTGCTTTTAGAATTTTTTTTCCATACAATTTACAATATGAGATTTCCCATTTCATATTAAAATGTCTGAATTATTTAAATATTTAATTTTAATTTTTATTGTTTTTTTTATGTTTTAAATGGTTTATTATATTTTAGAATGATATTACAAGTAAGTTAATTCAATTCTGAATAATTCTTGAAATTTAAAAAACCCTTTTATTTTAAAAAGGGTTTAGTTATTTCACATTTGCTATTTTATATTTAAAGCAAGTTGAAAAAAAATCCTTGATTTTGTCATCCTATTTCCAATAGGGTGCCTTTCTTATATTAGCTTGGGATTTATTATTTTTTGTTTTATATGGAAATTAAAATGATAGAAAGTCAATTGGAAGAATTTATTAATGGGTTAAAATTTAAACTTTATAATTGAAATATTAGTTTCTTAAATTGAAAATTTTCCTTTTTTAAATTTAACATTTCTTCTTTTCAAAACAAAAAGTAGGGAAATAAAAAAAACTGTTTGTGAAAAAAAGTCAAACAGGCTTCGAAAGTTTGACATGGATTTTAATTGTGTGGGTAAAAGAATCACTGAAACCTTACCGAAAATGAGAAGTAAGATCAATTAATAAAAGAAAAAAAAATTGATTATAAACAAAATGAGGATCTAAACACAAAAAATGTTTTTCACTGGTATATTTTGGTCTGAGTTTTTATTTGATTGGCCTTATGATTAAAAATTTGTTTAATAATTTGTCTATTTTTCAATATCTCCAAAACTACTCATAAGATTTTGATGATAATCAATACAAAAATAACATTTGTTTTTGTTGTTTTGAATGAAAATAATATAATGAATTATTCTTTAAAGTGGATATATTTCTTAATTTAATTGATTTAACTTTACGTTTTGAGGAATGTTCCAAATGAAAAAAAGTATTGAACTTTTTCCCCAATAGTAAACCCCATAGTATAAATTGTGAAATGCCTAAAATTATAAATAAATTAAAAAGAAATTCTAATAGTTTATATTTGCCAAAACTTAATAGAGAATCATGTTTAAGTTAAAATTTTATTAATATTTATGTGATATACAGCTGTTCCGAGGCCACGATGTATTTTTTTCAATATCAAATTTTAATGTTGATAATGATTTTTAAAAAGTTGAATATAAGAATAAATAAGCTCATATTGATAAAAAAAAATTCCTAAATAGGCTGAGATGAAAAATAAACTTCTGATGTGATCAAAAAAAAAATTCATTTTTTTAAGGAAATTTTTTGTGGTTTCTCAACAAATTTTCAATGTTTTGAGTCTTTTTCGTTTCGGAAAATTTATTATATAAATATCAGAAAAAATTCTTGAATATTGAAACTTTTAAGAATTTTTTTTTTATCAATATGAGCTTATTTATTCTTATATTCAACTTTATAAAAATCATTATCAACATTAAAATTTGATATTGAAAGTTTTCACGGTAGCTTTGGAAAGACTGTAACTAATTCTTAAAAGAAAAGAAAAAATCAAACAAAAAAAAATTAAAATTTACTTGTTCAGATGACAAAATGGATGGTTTAATAAATTTATTGAATAAATTTGTTTAAATTTATATAACAATATTGATACATCAAAGTCTAGATACCATCAACAAATTGAATATTGATTTTTCTATTTTAACTCAAATTGGAGTTAATCAAAGTTCAACTATTGTAAATAATTACCTCAACAAACGAAAACAAGTTGCATATTGTCCTTCCTAGGATAAAGTGAATTTTATATAGAATTTTGATACTGGTATAGATTGTTGAAAATTTTAAATATGGGAATAAGAAGCCCAGATCGAACACTTTCTTTCTATATGAATTCATTTCTATGAATTTCTGATATTTGTAAATTTTAATTTCAAATCTGAAAATGATTCTAAATATCCAAAAGTTGTGAAAAAAACTTGAAATTCACTCTTAAATACTGAAAATTGTTTTGATCTTGTCAAAAGAAAATTTTCTATCGTGTATTATTCAAAAAAATATTCATATTGTTTTTCTGATTGTTCGATTCAAATTTTTATAAATCTCAACAATTGCCCAGTAAAGTGTCACAGTTGTTATTGGTATATTATATGAGTTTAAAGGCTTGAATGGTTATTATAAGAATAAGTTAAATTATGAAAATTTCATATACAAATTATTTTTTCACATTTTTACTTTTTTCTTATTTTTTTGATAATTTTTTTTATTGCAAGATCTATTTTCACTTTTTCAAAACTTGTTATTCATATTGTTATTGAAAAGGTGAGCATTATTATAGTAAAATCATATTTATTTGTATTTGGATTTTATTTGTATCTTTAATAGGGGATCAAAATGAAATATTTTTGTTTGTTTCAATGTGCTTACTAAGTATTTTAGTTTTTCAAATTTTAGAAAAATATATTGATTGGTTATATTTACCTAACAGGAAGGTATCAACTATTTTTTAATATGTTTTATTATACTTCTTTCTTATATATT
Organism: Anaeramoeba flamelloides; assembly: GCA_027625915.1. NCBI lineage: Eukaryota > Anaeramoebidae > Anaeramoeba > Anaeramoeba flamelloides. The sequence goes on from JANTQA010000012.1 coordinate 9,545,089, forward strand.
TTTTAAAGGTCACTTATAAAAAATAATTGAAATTTTTATTTTGGGTAACTTTAACAAAAAGAAAAGTTCTATTAACATCAAACTTTGATATAGAAAAAATTCCATATGAACTTTAGAAAGACTATATCAAAAAATTATGGTTTATTTGAAGAATTTTCAACTAGTACTTTTAAAAATTATAAAAGATTAATATTTGAAACTTTCTTTTTTATGTAATAAATAATATGCAGATAATTATTTGAAAGATAAAAAAAAAAATATTGAAAAGATTGATGATTAGTAGAACTCCAGTAAATTTTATTTGTAGCATCATATAATGCTTTAATAAGCCGGGGGTGTTATTTATTTTACAATAAATGATTATTCTTGTTAATATAAAATAATCAATCAATTTATAAATTAAATCAAAGTAAACTCCAAGAATATATTGATCTGAAATATTACTGGGTTTGTCATCTTTTTTTTATTATTGTTTAAGAAATGGGATTTATTTTACTGAATAGCAATTAATTTATCATCAAAATTCAAAAATAAAATTAAAATAAAAATAAAGAAAATAAAATTCAAAGATATTTTATTAATTTCTATAAATCTTTATTGCGAATTATTCTAATAATTGAAAAAATAAAAACATATTTCTATATTTATATCCATATTTATATAAATCTATAAATATATATATATATAAATAATGATAAACAAAAAGAAAATTTAAAAAATTATTATTATTTAGAAATAGTTAACTATTTCTTCATAATTTATAACATAAATTTAAACTAAAAACCAAAAAAACTTGAAAAGGTTTTAGTAATGGTAATCTTTCGGGAAAAGAATAGCAATTGTAAAAAAAAATCCAAATTTTTTTTTTTTTAATATTTTACTTTTTTTGTTGTGCTGATTGATTGTACTGTAAAGTTCAAAACTAAAACAGAAAAAAAAGACCAAATTTGGCAACTTAAAAGAATGATGCAATTGGTTAATAAGGAAAGTTTACCGATAAACAAACATGAGGTTCCTAAAGCGATACACCGAGCAAACTTGAACATTGCAACTGCCTCTTTGGTATCGTGTGGGAAAAGCTTGATTGTCAGAGGGAACTGTAAAGTATTTAGCCCTGCATTGCCAATTCCTGAGAGGATATAAGTGATAAAAAAGAGAGAAGTTTTGCTGGGTGCAAGAAAGAAACAAATAACTGTAGAGCTTGTGTGGATCAGAATTGAAAAAATGGCGATAACAAAATTACCAATCCTGTCTATTAATTTCCCCGTGATGAATGAAAAAATTGATTTCAAGGCTGTGAAACTAAACATCAAAATTGGAATCACTTTTTTGTCCATCATTGGTGGGAGGAACCCATAAATGATTGCCATCGACAAACCTTCAATTACCATTATTGGCATGATTAAGAGTGCTTTCCGGCTAGAGGTGACCTTTACTGATCGTTTGATGCTGTGATAAAAAGATTTATTTTTTTGGGAATCATTCTTGTCGTTGGTTATCTTGTGTGGCTTTACTGGGCTTTGATCTGTCTTATTAACATGATCTGTCTTACTACTGTTATCGTTTTCACAATCAGCAAATTTAACAGTAGGCTTGGAGCCAGCCTCCTCATTCTTTTTGAGATCAAGCTCAATACCTGTGTCCAGATTAGATCCATCAAACAGTTCTTCCTTTTCTTCGTATGTATCAAAATTACCCTTGTTGCCCTTCTTCACCAGAGTTTTGTTTTTTTTTTTTATTTTCGAGAGCTGGTCGATCCTGTCTTGGTTATTGATGTATTTCGAATACCCCTTTGGGACTCTTTTTAACAACATCAAACAAACAATCCCAACCGCAATTATTGATGCCAGCAGATAGAAAACAGATCTGTTTGAGAGATTGGTAAAGTTGAAGCAAATGGTGATTATGATGTTACCAGTCAAGATCCCCATGAAAAGTAAAGTTTGGAAAAGTCCCGTTACTGTGCCAATATTGGACGGCTTTGTAATTCGGATTAAATAATAGCCATTACCACACCACAGAATTGCACCACCAAAGCCGAGAAATGCAGCAGCAGTAAGAAACACCCATGGGACGACATTGATCATTGAGAGCACAAAGGTCAAATAGCTGACGCTCCCAATGACCATACAGATCCGAGGGCCAAACATTTTCACTAACGGTGGCGCCAAGATTAGCAAAGAAAAGGCAAACGTCAAATATAAGATAGCTAGCGAATAATAGCCTAATTGGTCATTGAATTTTGTTAGCAGCGATTCTGCAGACTCCTCACCACAAAATATGAAAAAAAAACCGAACGATGCTAAAAAGGCATTTACCTGAGCAAAGCCAAATCTTCTTTTTTTTCCCAGAACTTTCTCAAGGTCAGATTTCTCATGAGTTATGGTTTTTGTTTCCATCTCTCAGTTTTTAATTTGGAAAGTTGTTTTGTAAAAAATATTTGTACTAACTAATCAAAAGGGTAAATTCAATTTACTCACCAATTAAAGTCATTGTTAGAACATGCATTATCTTGTTTTCTCTGTAATTTTTGCAAAATCTATTGTTTGAAGATTTCATATTTGTAATAAATATTTTTTTTACTGAACCCCTAAATCAAAAAGGGATTTTACTTTTTTTTTTTCAGAGCCAAATTAAAAAAGTTAGGATTGTTTTCAAAAGTGTTTGGAGTTTTCTGTATTTTAAAAGTTAAGACTGTTTCACAAACCAAAAAATTTGGAAAGTTTTATTTTTGAAAAAATTGAATTAACCATTAAACGTAAGGTAGAATCTAGAGTTTGAAGGAAAGCACTTTTTTTCAAATGAAGTCCACACTTTATTAAAATAGAAAACTTGTGAAAAGTTATTATTTTTTTTTTGTTTTTACCAAATGAAACAAATTACCGTCTTTTTTAAAATGCTGTAATTCATTTTTCAGATTCAACAGAAAACCTCACAAAAATCAGTAGTCAGCTTTTCCAGAATTCAAAAGATTTTACTTTCTTATTTTGTATCCTGGAAAAAAACCTTGACACTTTACACCACATCCCTAATTTCTAAATTTTTGTTCTGAAATTTTCAAAAAGAGTCATAATTTTCTTTATCATTAACCAACGACAAGAGAAGAATGATTCTTTACTTTGTATTATGTATCAAAGGTATTACTTGATAGTTGTTTTTGATTATTTGAATTAATTCTTTGATCTAAATTATTCCATTTTCAAAGTAGAATTGATAAATCCAAAAAAAATAATAGAGATCTTTATTCTATTTCAAAAAATAAAATATTTTTTGTAGTTTTTTAAATCTATTGTTTTTATTTTGCTAGTAAGATAAAATTATATATATTTCAACATTTTCTCAATCCAAATTTTTTGATTTTATTTACTGCAAACGAAATCATTTGTAGGAAAATTTATTATTTTCATTTCACGAGTTTTGAGAATTAAAACAAATAAAAATGATTCAATTTAATGACTGTTGCTCCGAATAGAGTTGAAATATCATGTTGATTTCGATTTTTACAAGAAGGCAGAAAAACAACTAAATCAGCCTTTTTTTATGATAACAGACTTTTTTTCTCATTTGCTGGACAAAGACTAGTAAATTATTCCTTTCATAATTTGCTTTGTTAGAATCTGAGATCTATTTGAGACCCAAAAGAGCTACTGACTGGTGTTGGAAACTAAAGTTGATCTCTTTAATATTTTTAAACACAGAGTTCTTTTTTTGGATAACATTTAAAATAGCATTTTTGTAAAAGTAATCACTTTTAGTTTTGTAAAGAAAATTCTTGAATATTAAATGTTGTTTCTGAAATGAGCTATTTTAATAATAAAGAGAGAATATAGTAAAATCCAATTAAACCTACTGATTTCAGAACATTCTGAAAATTATTTCGAATTAGCAAAATCCTTCACCTTGATAAATCATTTTTCCAAAAATATTAAGATTATTGTTTTTTTTCGACAAAAATCAAAAAACAAACTTTTAGGAATTTCTAAATTATCTTCTTTCAGCCACCAAAAAAAACGAAAAAATATCATAGAAAAAACGAAAAAAGATCAAAACAAAAAAGAAAATCAAAAATTGAAAAAAGAAAAAAGAAAAAATTCAAAAAGAGAAAAAAGAAAAACAAAAGAACCACAAATAATGAACGAACAATCATACGGAGAATTTTCCAAAAAATTAGGAAACATTTTACACTTACCAGAAAAGGTAACAACATTTCTTCATTTAAATTATTTAAATTTCCCAAAAGAGATGAAGAAATCACCAAGTGAAAATATCTTTTCTTTGGTCAGCTCTTTAACAATGTTACTCAATGATCAACAGCCAACAGAAACCCTGGTTTTGACACTAAAGTGTTTAATAAGAATTCTCAAATATCCAACACCCGCAACTAAACATTTTTTTACGATTAATGGTCATAACAAGCTCAACAAAATGCTAAAATATTGTATCGCTGGATCTGTTTTGCAAGAAAATAATTCAAAATTAATTTATCATTGCTTAATTTTAATGAGAAATTTAATATCAAAAACAAAGTCGTGTAATGGATCAAACAAATTTGTATTTGCATGTCGAGATGAATTTTCTAAAGTTAATTCTTTAAAAGTAATTCTTAAAATAACAAAAAAGATCTTAAATTACACCAATGAACTCCTTTTTATTAATGAAAATTACATGGACAATGATCATGATAATAATAATCATAAAAGTGGTGGCCATAATAGCAAGAACACAACCACCACCACCACCACCGACAAAAATGATAATAATAATAATAATAATAATAATGCAAAAGGGAATTTAAAAAAGAATCAAAAGAAATTTTTAAAACCAATTTTAACGATCATTGGTCTAACTCATTTATCAAATGAACTTGTTAATGAAGAGATTATTAAAAAATGTTTATTTTTTTTGTTAAAATGTTGTACCTTCAATGACGAAAGCATTGCCAGAATTTCAATTGTTAACTTGATTCGAATAATTAAAAGAATTTCCACACATCCGATATTATCAAAAGCCATATCAATCCATGAATCAATTGTTACATTTTTATCAAAATCATTTAAAAAGCACAATAATAATATAGTTTTAATTGAAAATATTTTAAGATCTATTTATGAAATTTGTTCCATTTGCCCCCAAAAAAACAACCTTCTTAATAAAATTGAAAATTTAAATAAAATAAAAAAAATAAATAGCTGTGGCAGTAACAACAACTACATAAACAACAATAGAAACAATAACAAATTAAATAAAGAAGAAAAATATTATTTGAATAAGAAAATGGAAATAGAAATGAAAACGAAAATGAAAAAATATAAAAAAAAACAAAAAAAAAGTGAAAATCTCAAAAGAATGAATTTAATTTTGCAAAATAAAAAAAATTTAAGAGAAAAAACTATTATTAAATTTGGCCTTGAATCCTTAGTGGGGGCTTTATCATTATTTAAAAAAAATAAAAAAATATTAATTATTTGTCTACAAATCTTTCAGATCTCTTTTATTAATGCCAAATCGAATACAGACGCATTCGAATTATATAATAAAATGAAGTTTCATAATTTTTTAGTAACAATCCTAAAATTGAATCAAGAACAAAATTATTGTGACGAAATTTTAATCTTAATTTGTGATTTAGTTTCGATTATTAGTCATAGATGCTTTAAAATATCTTTAACTTCTTTAATTACAATCCAAAATGAGTTTTCGCCAGTGGCCACCACCATTTTAAAACAGTTATTAGATGAAAATAATTTCTGTTTATCAAAAATTGATTTATTAAATAGTTTATTAAGAACTTTAGTTCATTTAAATATCAAGAATACTACCAATCAAAAAAAAATTCAAGAATCAAATTTAATAGAATTTTATTTAGATAAAATGTTTAATTCAAATAAATACGATTTAAGTTTAAGGCAATTTATTCTAAAATTATTATCATTTTTATTTTCCTTTCGGCAAATTAAAAAAATTAAATTAAAAAAGAAAACATTATTGAATCAAATAAAAGAAAAAATTCTTTTAGATTTAAATAATATTTTGCATCTTGTTCCATTTCAAAATCAGATTGTTTGTTATAGTTTAGAATTATTAAGTACTTTATTTCCCTATAATGAAAATTTCAATTTATGTATGAATGAAGATAACTGCCACAATAATAACAACAATGCCAACAATAAGTTAACCAACAACAACAATAGCAGCACCAATAACAGCAATAAAGCAAAATTGAAAAAAAAAAATAATGGGATGAATCAAAACGAATTAATTATTTATTGCTCCTTCTTATTATTGGAATGCTCCTTAGAAAATAAATCTAATTATAAATATTTTGTTAGATCTTCACTATTTTATCTAGCAAAACAAGGTTATAACTTATTGAAATCTATTGAATATTTAAAGCAAAAAGATAATTTTTATAACTTATTAGTAGATTCAATAAACAATTTTCCAAATGATCTAAGAATTCAAAGATGTTCATTAAGAATTTTATCAATAATCACAGAAGATTTTACAATTAAAAATTTTCATAAAATCGATTTAAAATTAGTTACCATTTTAATTAAAAGAGTTACAAAGTATTCCCAGCATGAAAGTATTTTCCGTTCAACTCTTCGGATATTATTAAATATACTTTCGATAATTGAATTTAATAATATTAAAAACTTAAATCATATAAAAACTTATAAACATAAATGCTTAATTGTTTTTTATATTTGGACCATCACTCCATATTTATTTCAAATAATTAAAAAATATCATTTTAAAGCAAAAGGGATTGGAATGTGTTGGAAAAAATTAAAAATATATTTCCCAAATATAGAAAAAAATTGGAAAAATATTGTATTAATCAATAGTAAACCAAAATTTGTTTATGAAAAAATTTCTAAAAAAGATATACATCAACCTCATAAGGAAAATTATACTATTAGTAGTCTTCATCTTTGTAATAATAATAATAATAATAATAATAATAATAATAATAATAATAATAATAATAATAATAATAATAATAATAATAATTATTCTAATTATTATAATAATATTAATAACAATAACAACAGCAATAATTTTAATATTACAAATGAATTTAAAAAAAAAAAAAAAAAAAAATTACTTGGTAAAAGATTTATTCAAGTTATTAAAGATAATTCTTTGGAATTAGGAAACAAACGGAAAAAGATTTTCCATGGTGGTGGTGTAGTAATTTATCAAGATGAAATCCAATTAGAAAAATGGATAAATAATTGGAGGGTTGCCTATGTTAAATGTAAATTAAGTCATGAATTGCCAATGAAAAAGACTTGTGAATTATTGCATCATTCAAATTTTTGTAAAATTATTGATAACCAAACAGCCTTTTTTTCTGAAACTTATATTTGGTTAGCTTTAACCAATGAAAGGCTAATATATTATCTTCCTAATATTAATTCCAATAGTTTCACTAGTTTAAATAAATTGAAAAAAAAAAAACCAATACTTATTTATTCAATACCAATCAATAAAATAATATCAATAAAAAGATTACAAACAATCAGTGTCCATTCAGATTCTGCTTCTACTTCACAATCTGATAATAATTCATCATCTTCTGAACATTCATCAATACGCACAATAAAAACATTTTCACCAATAATCTCAAGAAAAAGAACATCATCCCCGTATTCAAATCGGAAAAGAAACCATTTGAAAAAATATCGGTTTCAAATTATTACACAATTTAGTACATTAATTTTTGAAACAAATTCATATGAAGATTGCATCCAATGGATTAAAATAATAAGGCAATTGATAATATTGAATTCTCATTCTATGATATCATCGCCAATAATCGCTTTAGCCTTGAAGGGTAATTTCAATAATTTGAAATGTATAAAGAACCAATTAAATCAAATCATAAATAAAAATGGCAATAATTTTATACATCATTTTTTGAAAAAAAAGCAAAACTATAATCTTTATAATTCACACAATTTAATTTCAAATGGTTTAAACATTAACACTAAAAATTTCAATCTACAAACGCCAATAAATATTATTTTAAAAGACTTATTCCAAAATTTTAATGATTCAAAAACTTTTAATATTTTTTTAAATTTGATCAATAATTCTAACTTAATCAAAAGTGATAATCACATTCTGAAAAATTATTTGAATCATTGTTGGTATTATCATAATAATTTATTAAATTTGTCACTCATACAATTATTTAACACAAAACTGAACAATTTTGATTTTAAAAAACAATGGATCACAATAAATGAATCAAATGACAAAAAATTATTAAAATTTATTCTATTATTATTATTAAATAAACCGAATAAGAATAATAAGAATATGAATAATGAAACTAAGAATAAAAATGATGACAACGATGATAATATCGAGTATAGTAATGATAATAACGATAAGAACGAAATGTATAATCAAAATAAATTACTGAAAATTTTTTATAAAAACAATTGCTTAAAATATATTTGGTGGCTATTGTTGAGTCCCATATTTGATTATAATCGATATGATTTACTTTTCTTGAAAAGGATTTTTACAAACAAAAATATTTCTAATTTATTAATTAATATTTTAATAAATTCATCAGATATTAAAATTAAACCGTTTTTTATTAAAGGTTTAAAAACTTTAATACAATTAAATTTTAATTTTAATTTAATTAACAAAGAATTGTTATCACAAATAATCTCGAAATTATTTAAAATCGAAGATATTACTCTATTATTTTCTCTAAAAAATATTAATTTAACTTTAATTAATTTTGGGGAAGATGATTTTAATATTTTCCAGAATTCAATAAAGCATTCCAAAATTAAATTTTTTAAAACCATTTATCAAAAGCAACAAAATATTAAAACCAAGATTTATAATTGCACCGGAAATGTAAATAAAGAAATGAATCTGGATACACTTAATCGCAGTGACGGCATTGGCGGCGGAGGTGGTACATATGGTGACGAAGTGAAGATGGCAAAGAAAGAGGAAACATTTCAAGAAATTTCCATAAATGAAAAGGATTATCCTCTTTTACATTTGGCTGCAAAATATAATAAAATTAAATTTCTGAGATATTTGATTAAAAAAAAAGAAAATAATAACCAAATCGATAATGAAGGGAAGGTGCCAATACATTTGCTAATCAAGGGCGAGGCTGAAAATCCCAATTTTCACCACCATTTGCACCCAGGTCTATATGGAGAAGATAAAATGTTCCCATTGGATCGGCAATATTGGTCAACTCAAATAATGGAATCGTTTAAACTGTTGGTACCTTATTCTGATTTAAATACCAGAGATTTTCAACAAAGAACCTTGTTATCATCTGCCGCCCAACATGGCTTAATCGATATTATAAAACATTTATTAACAAAAAACGATCCTCTCGATATCCTAAAAGTTGACTCCTTTCGTTGCTCTCCTTTATTCTATTCTCTGAAATTTGGTAAAAATAAAATTACCCGGCTTTTTATTGATCACTTAAATAAAATTCAATTTATAGAACCAAAATTATTAACAAGTAAAACCTCTTCTGGTTTTAATTTGATCCATGCTTCCTTATTATACCAAGAAGAATCAATCTGTTTTTCAAACTTTATTTGCTTAATCGAGTTTTTAAAAAATAGAATTGATTTAAATCAACTGTTCAATGAAATAACCCCAAATAACAAATCTGCCATGCAGCTAGCCAATTCAAAGAATTATACTTCGGTTATTGATTGGTTATCAAAAAAAAAGTTGCATTAACAATATTGATTGAAATTTGAAAAATTATAAAAATGAAAATAATAATAAAAATTACTTTGATAGTTGAAATTCTAAATTAAATATAAAAGAAAATATTGGAATATAATAAAATTAAAAACAAAATAAATCATTTTAGTTGATCAATTTTTTTTTAATTAATTGATTAATTTATTTTACATAAAAATAATATTCAAATCTAGTTATATTGATAATAATAATTGATAATCTTTTTATCGGGTTCTTGCCGCTCCTGTGAATTCTGGGGAATGTACCGATTAGTACTGTCAAGTGCCAGAGAGTGCCATCAAGTACCATAGAGTGCCTGGGTTTTTTTTAATTTTAGAAATAAAAAGAAAATTTTGAAATTTTCTTTTTATTTCAAAAAGTAAAAAAAAAACCTAACGTCGCTTTTCCAGAATTTAAAAGAATCGAGTAAAATCAATGATTTTTCTAAATTCTTCTTTAAATTTGGAAAACCCAACTAGGGGTTTCTTGAGGTTTTTTATTTTCTTTGCTAAGTGTTCTAGGTTTTTTTTACTTTTTGAAATAAATAGAAAACTCAAAAAAACCCAACGAAAATCTCTAGATTTCCCAAATAAAGAAAACTCGAGAAATCTTAATGACAGTGAATAAGTTTTTAATTTGGGATGTATTTGTTATTATTATTTTTTTATATTAATATTTTAATTGTTTTCCTGCTTCTCTTTTTTTTTTATTTTGATAAATTTTCTTTAATTTCAACTTTCTCTTAATAAATCAATAAAAAATTGATAATAATATTTCTGTTTATTATTATTATGTTATTTATATTGTATTAATTTATAATTAATAATCTTTTTTTTTAATTTATTTTTATTCCTTTTTTAAAAAAAAATCAATGAGGGGAAAATCAAATAAATTTTAAAATTTTGAATTTTTTTTTGTTTTTAAGTAGAGTGCAATTTTTAATTTTATTTCTGGATCTTTCACTTAAATTTAAATTGTAATCATAAAAAAAAAACAATCTACAAGAGTAAATTTCCACCTTTTTTGTTTACTAATTTCTATACTTAAAAGTTGTATTTTATTTAAAAAAAAACATTTTTGACATTGAAAAAAATATTTTTCTAATAATAAACTAAATTTTCATAATAAAAATAAAACCAGTATTAATTTCCAAATATAAAACATATAATTTTTAAAAATAAATAAACTCAATTATTTTGATAAATTGAAAAATATCAAAAAAATTCCAAAATAAATTTCCATTTTAAATATAAAAAACTTCCATATGAAAATTTGGACAGACTCATAATTAAAAATAGAAAAAAACAATATATTTTTTTTCTCTATATGTAAACATGAGTATGTTCTATTTTTAAATTTTGTTAATCTAAATTCTTGAAATTTTATTGATTATTTTGTATTTACATCGAATTACGGAAAAAGAGTTTGTTAAAAAAAATTTACTTTTATTTCCAATTTTAAGTAACATTTTATGAAAATAAAAAATATAGAAAATATCTAAGAAAATAAAACCATTGCATTCTCAATGAAATATTGTGGATTTTTTCACATCAATTTTTGATATTAATAATAATTAGATAGGTTTGTTAGTATGACATTACTTTGTAGAATATTTTGGAATTTCTAATCTAGATTTTATATGATATTTTTTTGGGGTAAAAATTGGTATTTATTTTTTCTTTTTGATCTTAATAAATTTTTTTCCTAATGTTTAATCCCAACAAAAGTTTGAAAACAACGCAAAAACAATAAAACTACTTTTTATTACTTAAAAAATATTTTACAAACTTATCATATTACTTATTTTTTTATTGAGATTGATTATATATATATTTTTTTCTCTAAACAATTAGTACTTATTTCATATTTTATTTTAATGAGAAATTTTTTGATCAACCTTTCTGAAAAATAAATAATAGTCATTGATATAATATTTATTAATATTTCTCTTAATTTCGAATTATCAATTTACAAATAGCTCAACGAGCAAAGAGAATATGATCTTAAGGAATACGTTTTCAGGTAAAAACAGTAAAATTGTTTATAAAAACACTCTTGAAATAGTCCCCTAATCTCATTCATAGTTATCCACTGAGAATTTCTTATTGAAAAAATTGGAAAATTCTAACAATTCAAACAATTTTCACCATTTTACCCATAATTAAGATCCTGCCACAATTTGATTTAAATCTTTTATAATTTCCATATCAAATCTAAAAAATCAAAATAATATCCCACGTTGTTCTAAATATTTTTTAGTTACTTTACCAGTTTGAAATATTTTCAAATTGGAACTGGTGCTGGGAAATCCCTTAAAAGTCATTTTTATTGTCTAAAATTGTCAATCAAAAATCTAATTTAAATTTTTTTTTTTTTTTTGTTTGTGTTGATTATGAAATTAGTACTTTTTTTGTCCAATTTCTTCCATATGAAAATTCTTTTTGAGAATTGGATGTAAAATAACACAACACCAAAACACTCTTCAAGTGTGGGAACGTAGTCCTTAAATCATTAAAAAAAATGCCAAACTATTTTTCAAAAACAAGTTTTATATTTTTAATAATAATAATTTTATTTTAAGAATTTGATGTTGAAATCTCTTAATATTTTTCAACTTAAAAAGGAAAAAGAAAGAACAATAATATGCTTATTAATATGAAAGTTCTTTTCAGATTTCTCAAACATTCAAAAAAAAACTTTGAAAAAGAGTGAGACAATCTATGTTTTTAGCAGAAAAAGTGAAACTGCTTCTTTTTGGAATGTCGTTTGATTATTTTTTTTTCTTTTTTGATAGGGTATAGATTTGAGCCTCCACACCTTCTTCAAGATCTTTAAATACAATTTCTTTTTGATTATTTTGTCTTAGATTAAAAATGTGTGAATCGTCAAATTTTAGAACAAGATCTTTCTTAGTTTTGGCCTTTACAGCTTCAATTAAACAGCAAACGATTTCGGATTTTCGAGGCGACGACAAAAGATATTCGTTTTCATTCCTTACACTGATGATAAAAAAATTGTCTTGGAATGGGGACAGCTTGATACACACAATGTTCTTGATCTCAATCTTGCGAAGCAGATTGGATGAAGATGGGTGTAAGTTGTATAGGTTTTCGTCGGTAATTAAAAGTGTTCGTTCTTGTGATTTGTTACGTTTGTTGATTTTGTAGATCTGATCACAAAAGATTATGGTATTGTCATTGTTCTTTTGGAGGATTTTCGAAACGTTTTTTTTTTTTTGTATTTCCAAATAATTTCCTTCAAATTCTTTCAGATCAGACGATCTTCTCCTTTCTTTGTTTCCTGAGAAAATACTTTTTATTTCATTTTGCCGTTTTGTTGGTTGTTTATTCATTGTGTTTTCGTTTTGCTTTCAGAAGAAAATTTTATTAAGAATATTTTATTGAGAATTCTAAAACCTCAAAAAATGAATTAGTATTTTTTTAAAAAAGCAAAATTAGAAATTAAGTGATTTGTTTCCAATTTTGCTGTGCTGATTTCTTGTTTTGTGTCTGTTATGAGAAAAATTTTTTCGTGTACATTTTTGAACTTTTACATGATTTAAGATAAATTTTTTGTTTCAATAGTTTTTTTTTGATGTTTCCTCTTTCAGGGGACTTTGCTGAATAATGTCTAATTTTTTTTGTTCAGTCTCTAACAGTTCTCCCATTTACAAAAGTTTTGAAAACGGTTTACCTTTTTTCACAAAAAACTGTTGTTTGGAGATTTTCTGTTGTAAAGTTAGTAAAATTCCTTTTTTATTAACAAGTCTTACTGTTTGGAAAAAAAGTGAAACACAGTTTTGAATTACTAACATTAATAGAACCCTAAAAATTCAAAGAAAGATCAATTGCTATTAGTTTCAAAATAAAGGGAACAAAATTTTCCTCAGTTTTCCAAAATAGGTTTTTACGATTGTGAAAAAAATTTGGTTCATTAAAAAAAATTGGTTCAGTCAAAAATTTGTTTTCGTTTTTTAAATAGTAAATATTAGCTAAATGGTTTTTGATCAAAGTAAAATTTTATGAACAAATCTTACATTTAAGAAAAATCAAAGTCATTATCAATAATAATTTTCAAAGACAATATTATCTTGTTGCATTTTAACCCTTTGGAATTACTGTGGAACTCTAAAAAACAAAAATTTATTTTTAATTGTCAACTTTACTAAAAATAAGAGAACTATTTAATAGGAAATCTTATAATCTATTAATCTAATAAGATATTTATCATGGTTAATGAACGCAAATTTATCACAGTTAATCTTAAATATCCATTTAAACCAAATTGAATAATAAAATCTTCCAAAAAAGCTGTTTTTTTGAAAGAGGTTGTTTTTCACTAATGTTTACAATCAAAACTTCAAAATATCGAAATATCAAGATTTCAGAAACCATTTAAATTCTTTAAATCCCCATAGACAAACCTTAATTTAAAACACTTATTGCTTTTTGGTCTTCCCAAACAATGATTAACTTGATCTTGGAATGTAATCTAATAAAAAAAATCAACATTTTTAGTAAAGTTGACAATTAAAAATAAATTTTTGTTTTTTAGAGTTCCACAGTAATTCCAAAGGGTTAAAATGCAACAAGATAATATTGTCTTTGAAAATTATTATTGATAATGACTTTGATTTTTCTTAAATGTAAGATTTGTTCATAAAATTTTACTTTGATCAAAAACCATTTAGCTAATATTTACTATTTAAAAAACGAAAACAAATTTTTGACTGAACCAATTTTTTTTAATGACCCAAATTTTTTTCACAATGGTTATTAAATCATGTAGAATATCAAATTTATAATTCTTAAAAATTAGCTTTAATTATTTATTTCCCTTTTTAGAATTGGGAACTTTTAATGATTGATTTTAAAATTCGTTGGGATTGTTTTTTTGTCGAAAGCGGAATGAATATTTTGGATCTTTTTATTATGCAATTAATAGTACTGAAGTCAAAATAAAGCAATCAAAACAATTTAATGCGTGTTTCAAAATAAAAAGCGTATTTTTTTGTTATAATTGACCAATACATTAACCAATCAAAGAAACCAATAACAAACCCGAAAAAAATATGGTATTGGTTTCTTGAGGTTCTATTATTTAAAAAGAAATTCTAAAAAATAAAGGATCAAATTGGAAAATTTCTCTCAAAAAATAGAGTTTAATTTTTCATCAAATTTTATCATCAAAAAAACAAAAAATTTCAAAAAAACTGAGAATATTATGAAAAATTTTCAACAAATTGCATTCCTAATTTAAATTTTAGTAAAAATAACCAGACCTTTCCTTTCAAAATTGATTTGAACTTAGGTATAGTATTTGGTAGTTGATTCGATGTTGCCTTGGTACAAGAATAAAAAAAAGCACGGATCATATTTTCAAACTCGGATAAAAATTGTTGTGCACGTAGTATTTTGATCACTGTAGTAAAAGAATAAATACATAAATAATTACAAAATGGAGGATTCACTACAATATCTGTTTTTTTAAATACTGTCTTTTCGTTTCAGGTAAAGGTTTTTGATTAGTTAATCAATAATTAAAAATTTGTTCTAAAAAATGACTATTTTTGAGATCTTCAAAAAACCACAGAATATTTTTGATATGAAAATAGATTTAAATTATATTTGTTGGGTTGATTGAAAATAATATAATGGGTTTTTATTTTTAGTTAATTGGTTTCTTCTTTGTATTGATTTTACTTTTACATTTTGAGTAAGGTTCCCAATTAAAAACCGTGTTTCACTTTTTTTCCCTTTTTTACTTTTCTTCCCAAACAGTTAATTTCCAAATTAAGTTTTAGAATTTAAGATTATTTAACAAAGTTTAACTTTCAAATTAAAACTTTTAACATTTAAATTGAAATCAGATAAAATTTTAGAGAAAATTTCTTTTTTTTTGGGTTTAATTACTCGATAAAAAATGCAAAACCTGAATTTAAATTTTAAACCTTACTGATAATAAAAAATAAGATCAATTAATTTAAGAAAAAATAAATTAAAAAAAATGAAGGACCAAACCAAGAACAATTTTTCCTAATACTCTTCTGTTCTGAGTTTTTTTTTGATTGATCTATAAAAGTTGTATTGAAAAAATTGACTATTTTTGAATTCTCCAAAACCACAGAAACATTTTGATAACCAAAGAGATTTAAATTATTCTTGTTGGTTTGATTGCGAATACTAGTAGAAACTAATTTTTTGGATTTAATTTGTTTCTTTTCTTAATCAATTTTGTTTTGATTTACGGTAAGGTTTACTATTAAAAATTGCCCTGAAATTTTTACTCTGACCCCCCCCCCCCCAATATTTACGATTATTTCAACTTGAAAAGGGGAAAAGAAAGATCTCAAATTTCACCATATTTTGTTTTCTTGTAAATTATCTTTTATTTTTTCAACCTTAATTTCCAAGATGCACTTTCAAAATCCTTTTCCTTTCGAGAAAATTTTTGTGATTCTTGAAAATGTCACAGAAAAAACCTGAAATTTCCACAATTAAAAAATAATATTGACAAACAAAAAAATTATTAATTTATTTGAAAAATATTTAAAAAAAATGAAAAATAACAGATTCCTGGTTTTATATAAGTTTCTTTTATAAATTATTGGTATTATAATTAAATAACGCCCATGTTAACTAAATTTGAACCCAACGAATAGAAAAATAGACAATCATTATTTTATTAGCATTCAAAAGTCAAAACATTGATAAACAAATATAAAAAAAACAATAAATTATGTAAAAAACTATTTGAAATTATTATTTTTTTTTTGGTAATCTAACAAATAATGGATCATAATTATTATTATTATTTTGTTGTTGGATCATTTTTTTATTAATATTTAATTTTTTAAGATTATTCATTCTTCTTTTTTTTTTCAAGAATTGTTGAATTTTTTTTTTTTTTTTGTTTATTTTGATTTTTTCATTTTTCCATTCTAAAATTTTCTTATTATCATTATAAATTTTGAAAAAATTTACTTTTTTTTTTTTTTTTTCTTGTGAAACATTTTTTGAATTATTCTTTAATTTAATCAGTTCATTTTTTCTATTTTGTAAATCAATATTAAAATTTTGATTTGATTTTTGGAAACTCAAATCTTGTTTTTGATTAATTGTTGAATTATTTGTTTCGAATTTATTATCATGTATTTGTGAATTTGCTTTATTATTCTTGGCAATCTTTGTGTCACTAAAACTATTAAAAGAAGATGAAGAATTAGTATTTTTGTTCATATCATCATCATCACCATTGTTATTATTGTTCTTGTTGTTATTAGTATTTTTGTTAGTATTATTTTGATTATTTGCCTTAGCATTTTCATTTTTCAAATTATCAATGTTTTGATAATTGTAATTATTATTATCACTCTCTGTATCACTTTCAAATTCAGGGATATATTTTAAATCATTAGTTTTCTTGGGAACGTTACGTACATTGTCAAGGTTTCTAATTGGATAAAATTTTCTCTTTCTCGTTTCAGGGTTGCCCTGTTCAAAATTAGGATAGATTTGTGGCTGTGGTTGCTTTGGTGAACAGTATTTTGTAATTGAATTATCAAGAATTGCCATTCCTAAACTCAATTCTGAAATCATTTCAATTTGGTAATTCGTTATTACTTTTCTCCAATCCGATTTCCCTTCCCTAAGTGGATCAAAAACACACAATATTTTCTTCTCTTGTGATTTATTTTTTTGAAGATATTTCTGGATCCATTGGCTGAGTTTTTCCTTTGAATTCTTTTTTTCAACATTAATCAATTTGACATCACCACTTGCTCGCTTAATTATTGGGGATGAGTGAATGTAATTTGGATAACTAAGAAACAAAAAAACTACATCTGAAAATAAGTTATTTCGATTTGTTGCAAGATATTTTTCTTGACTAAAAGTGTTTTGAAGATGCTTTTCAACAATAGGCGGCAAATATTCGTTTGCTTTAGGGCTTGCAAATTTTGTCCTGGAAACCAGAAATTGTTCTAACCAATCAGTTGAAATAATATGCTTACCTTCAATTAAAGCAAGGAGAAATTTCATCGTAACACCGATTTGCGACATGACTAAATGCGTGCAACAGTCAACATTTTGTGTCCTTTCAAAACCCAACTCCTCACACAACTCGTCAACCCTTGATCGTTCGTCAGGATTTAAATAAGAATCACAAATTATCACTTTTTGATATTTGACAATGATTTCTTCTTTTGTGTTCCCCAACACAATACGATTCTTTCTTTGCAGAAATAATTTGCGGCTTCCACTGACAATTTGCTTATTCAACACAGTAATTGAATTTGAGATCGTATTTAGTGTGCAACTTTGAAGGCGAGTGTCAAGTGTAATATGTGATCGTGAGACAGTTAGATCTTTAATCGAATAATCATTACGAGAGCCCCTTCCAATTAAAAAAATAGTACCAAATAATAAAGTTTTCTTTGTACCATTCGGAAGAATCAATTTCCACATCAAATTTTATTTTGTTAACGTTTTTATTTTCTTGTTTGTGAAATGAATTACAAAAAATGATTTTTTCTATTTGGGAATATTTACGGAAGTATTTTAATTCTTTATAAAAAGGAGAGAAGCTTTGAAAATATTTCTTGAATGATAATTGAAACTATAAAATATTTGGGCTCTGTTCTACATTGTTTGATTTGCCTTGAAATTAAAATAATTATTAAAAATGAAATAATAAAAAGATTTTGACTAACTTATTACTTAAAGAAATGGTTAGGTATTTACCAAGGAGATACATTGTAACCTTTATTATTTGGACTTATTTCTTGTTTTCTCAAGTATAAAATTAATAATCATTTGTTTTAAATGTACAAATGCTTTTACAGATGATTTGAGATTAATAATTAATGGATTACTGATAAAAATTAAGTATCAATTAAAAAAATATAAATAAAATAATGTAAAGATTTTGAAAGATTTCAAATTATGACAAAACAAAATTAAACTTAAGTTCGAAAATGAAATTAATATAATGGTATCTGGTTAGATAAAAAACTCATTTATAGTATTTTTTTGAAAAAGTTCCACAAATTTTAAAATAATAATTAATAAGTGCAATTAAATTTAATTTTATAATATTTTTTAAATTCAATTGTTTTAAAGCAGGTTTACAATAATAATTATTATATAGATTGGAAATATTTGACTTAAAAAAAAATGATTTCAAAAATAATGCTATCTGGAAAAAGGAAAAAAATCACGAATTCTGATAAATCAATTCACATTCTCCATTAATTATATATCAAAATGATCCAAAAGTTGATTCAGTTTGGTTCACAATAAAAACTAAAATTAATTTTAATTTAAAAATTAAAAATTCAAGGTATTAGTAAATTAAAAAATTTTTATTCATTTTTGATTAGGGGCAATTCTGAAAATATCAATTGGAAATCTAAAAATTTAAAAAATATTTAGAAATAAATTTAGATAATTACTGAATTAAACAATAAAAAAATAGTCCATTATGTACAAAACAGATGTTTTTTCCAAAATATACAATAATATGAAAAAAAAAAATTATTATTTTTTTTTTTCATATTATTAAAAAAATCAATATTAAGTTTTCTAATATCTCTAAGACTTTTGCAAAATCTAATTAAAATGGGTATTTTTTAATTATACCATACATTTGATATTATTATGATTTAATTATATTATTTAAATAAACACTTCTCTGTTATTGTATTTTTAATACATTTTCTTAATTACCCGGTCTTCTCAATAAATTAATAAATATACTTTTTTTTTTCATTTTTTCCAAAAAAAAAAAAAATCTATTCCAAGAGTTAATATCTTTTTTAGTAGACAAATCGTATAAAAAAATCAAAATATATTTAATATTTCCGATAAACAGGATGTAATTTTGTAGAATACACTGTTTTAAATAAGAAATTATACAATTACAATAAATTATATATTTTCGAATAAAATTTGGGGAAAATATCTTTATTTTTTATTACTTTTAGTGTAAATAGTCAATATTATACTCAAAATGAACAATGATATAATCTAATGAAATAAAATTTAAGAGTAAAAAGGTATATATTTGACAATTATTCTTATGAAGAACAAACCCAAATTATTTTTATGATGGAAAAAGTAACAAAAAAACATTTACAAAAACAAATAATTGAAAAGAAAATGTAAAAACGAGAGGTTTTATCCTAAGAAAAAAGACGAAATATGGTTTGTATATTATCTGATAATCATTTTTACACTTGTAGCTAACAATGAAAAATTTAAGGGTTTTTCGCACAAAAAAAAACAATTTATAAATTATCAAAACTAATTTTAAAAAAAAAAAATAATAATCTTGTTTAATTATGATTTAATATGATAATCATCATTCAAGTTAAATAAAGATGAGGTAAATTATTAAATTAGAATGTAACAGCATTAACCTAAATTTATAAAACTATTTACATAATTTATATTTTACATACAAAATAAAACAAATCTTATCTTTACCAAACTTGTTTTTTATTTTTTTCTCTATTTTTGGATTCCAAATACACAAAATAATGGATTAAATAACCTATCAATTACTTATTTTAATATTTTGATCCATAATTTTTTTTAACATAGTACCTGAGATATAAGTTACAAATAACAAAAAATATCATTTTTTGATATTTGTGAATAATATATATTTCAAGTCAATCAACTAATTCTTGTCATAATTCATCATATCTAAAACTAAAATTGATAAAAATGAGAATTTCTTTCATTTTTTACCTTTTTTTTCTTCTTTAATTTTCACGAACAACCAAATTTCAGACTCCCCTTCTTTCTTTTTAATAAAGATGGGAACAATAAATTCAACAGAAATCAATAATAAAAAAACAACAACAAATTTTGGAAAGATACGAATGGGCATGGGGCAATTAAAAACAAACAAGTCAATTCCATCCCAGAAGAAGCACAAAAGAAAAAATTATCGAAACATTATTAGCACGATCCAGATTCTTGAGTCAAAGAATGATCCGATCACATCTTTGCAGACCCTTGGCGACAATTATTTGCTGTCCTTTACTGACGAAGGCGGCTTAACCTTGTGGAACCACCAAGATGGAATCAAATTGTTCGACTTCCCCTCTGCACATAATTCAAGGATCACGAGCGCAATTTTTCTTCCAACAAAATCGGTGTTGGTTACTGGTTCCTTGGACACAAAGTTGAAGATCTGGGACGCCTCCGAGAATGGCAAGCTAGTCAAAACTTTACATAACCATCAAAAGCCAGTCAGGATCTTATTACAATTATCAGACGAATTTTTTTGTTCTGCTGGTGATGATGACTGCATTCTTATCTGGGATTCTCAGTCAATGGAAATCTTATCAAAGATCCCAATCAATATCGATCAGAGCCTTTTAGAGACGCCTAAAAAAAAGCAAATTAATAAGAACAGTCCCAATAATTATTTCTCTTCAAGCTCTGTTCCAGTTAACACAACTCTCTTCCGATCAAAGCCACAAAATCTTCTTGGAGGTGTTCGCAAAATCATCCACCTAGAAGAATCGCAAATTGTGATCTTTCGGGAGCATTCAAATTTCCTCGTTGTGAGCGAAGTTCAGTACAACCAATCAGAAACGATCGGTATACTTGAGGGCTTAAGTGGCGAGATTATAGACGTGAAAAAATTCCCTAATTCGCCACACTTAATAGCCATAGACCAATGGGGCAGAATCATAGTTTGGCACACAAACGACAAAATCCAAATCGCAATTGGATCGGCTTCAGAAAAGGTTATTAAAGTAATGCAATCCTCTATCAACCTTACCATTTTAGATCAACAACAATTTGCAGTGTCCTTTGGGAACAGACTATCGCTTTTTCGTTTTACAAATAATCAAATTATTAAAACCAAGTTAAATATCTCGATTAAAAATGCTCCAATTACTCATTTAATTTCAATTTTTGATGGGTTTGGTCTTTTTTTTTTTTTTTTTAGCTTATCTTTAATTCTTTTTGTTTTTTTTCATTTATTTCTTTTTTCGCTCTTTCAGGTTCTCAATTCTTTTATCAAAGCTTGTCAATACGTAAACTTGGTTTTGCAATTTAAATCTTCAGTTCGGAGAAATCTTTGAATTCGTTTTTTCCTTTTCTCTCTGAATGTTTCATTTTTTACTTCTTTCAAAACAAAATTTTATTATGGTATTAGGTTAGAAATTTGATTTTTGAATTAATTGGACCAAAAAGCCCAATGGACATAAGTTGTCTTTGTTGGAATATCCAAAGAAAAAATTCTTATTTACTCTCTTTGAAATTGTAAATTGGTGGTTATTTCTCCTTCATTTTTTTTTTTCGTTCATTCTAAAAAAATTCACCAAATAATGGCAAAAGAAAGAATATATGCACATTTTTCTTCTTTTGGGAATTGCAATATTGATAACCTTTGACAAAAAAAATATTTTGTTTGCCAAAAGATCAACTAAACTTTGAAATCAAAATACCATTCGTTATTCTATTTGTGAAAAAAGAAAAGAAAAGAAAATATTTAAAGCCCTGGTCCCAGTATAAAAGCAAAAAATGGCCATTTTTTTTTTGTCATTTTTTTTAAATTATCTTTTTTGGAATAGCTTCAAGTAATAGTTTTGAACCAAGCATTTGGCTAGGTTTGAATAGTAATCATTTTTACATTTCAGGTAACCTTTTGTTCATGGAGTTTTTGTAAAAGGAGATTTAAAAAGAAAACAAAAAAAAAAAATGTACATTTTTTGCTTTAAAACTGGGGGAAGGGCTTGAAGGGAATAGTAAACTAAAATCTTTTAGTATATTTAATTGTAAATTCAAAAAAAAAAAATCTGCCACATCTTGAAATTAAAAAAGAAATAAAAGTACGATACCAAACTTACTTTTAAAGCTATTTTCAGAAACGAATTAATGTTTTTAAAAGTTTGATTCATTTTTCTCATTTTTGGTCGGTCCAAAATTCAACATATTTTCTGAATTATTCAAAAACAAATTCTTTTTC
This sequence comes from Anaeramoeba flamelloides, assembly GCA_027625915.1. Lineage (NCBI taxonomy): Eukaryota > Anaeramoebidae > Anaeramoeba > Anaeramoeba flamelloides. The sequence goes on from JANTQA010000012.1 coordinate 9,567,832, forward strand.
TTTGAAAGAAAAAAGAAATCTTAATATTTGTAAAGGGAGTGACCATAATATACACTTTAAAAATAAAATCACTGGTTCTAAAATAACTCAGTATAAAAAATCTTCTTAATTTAAAAAAAATACAATAAATAATTTAAACTTGAAAAAAATATATTTTTTTGATTCAAAGAACATTTCGAATCATTTTTTTCTTTTTATTGGACAAAAAAATATGAGAATAAAAATCAAACTATCAAATTCAAAATTCTCCCAAAATACCTTTTTAAAACCTGGAAAATTTAACTTATAGCCCAACGAAATATTTTTTAATTTGATTATTTTTAATCAATAATTAATAATCCAATCTCAATTCTTTCAGTGGGTTATTAATAACCCAAAGATTAAAAGTATCAATAAACTATATTATTATTTCTCAATTTTTTAAATATTTTTAAACAAATAAAATGAATTCTAATAATAATAATAATAATAATAATAATAATAGATATTTTCCACATAACCTATTTTAATAATAAATGTTGGTTGTTTATAGTTTTGATATTTGAAAAAAAATATTACCAAACTTAATAAATTTCAAGAAATTTAAAAAATTATTGAGAAAAAAATAAAGGATCAATTTTTTTAGGATCTTCAATGGATTCAATATTTAGGTTATTTTTATTTTATTTTTAAAATAAAATTAAATTTCCAAGGTTATTTGTTCATATAAACTCTCAGAAATTACTAAAATTAGATTTCAGAAAAAGAAAAAATGTTTTTTGCAAATTTTTCTTTTTCTTTTTTTGATCCAAAAATCCCAAACAATTTCAATAAGGATCTGTTCTTTTTATTGAAAATTTAATTAGGAAAATGAACTGTTTTATAAATGATAACGCATTTCTCTAAAGTTAATAAATGGGAGTTTGATTATCGGGTTTCATTGTATCCTTGTGTAAATAATTACTCTATTATCTTTGAAAAAAAAAAAAACAAATAAGAGATAATATACCCAAAAAACCACTAATACTACTTTCAATATTATGAAAATTTAAATCACTTTATTTTGAAAGACAAAGATATAAATTTAATAGAAACAAATGGGGAAAAAAAATTATCAAAAATATTAGATAAAAAAAGTTATAAAAAGTTATTCATCGAAGAAAAACTCATAACATCTTTAATCTCACTAATCAAAATTATTAAATTTATTTTTCTAGTCGAGATTAGTTTTTATCAAAACCCTTATGGATAGAAAACTTTGATTAATATTTAAAAAACTAATAATAAATAATCAGAAATGAAAAAAAAATTAAAATATTAAAAAAATATATAGCTTGGGTTACTTTGTGTTCCACTCCTTGAAGTGGTTTTGCAATTTCTCTATCTTTTCTCCAAATTTAGATCAATAAAGTAAAATCAAATGTTTCACTTGATTCTTTTAAATTATAAAAAAGCTATCAGTGTTTTTTTTTTTTTTTTTTCCAATTCAAAAGAATTGAAGAAAAATTTTTAATTTTAATCTTTTATTTTCGATAAAAAAAAAAACCATAACGACAGCAGAACACTAATTATTAATCACATACTGTAAATTTTTTGTTTATTATTGATAATCTTTATAGAGGTTTTAAACCCCCTCAGATTCACTTAACGGCAATTTTTAATTTTTAATTTAGTTATAAATATGATATTATGATTTTTTTTTTTTTTATAAAATTTTTTCTATTTTTTTTTATTGTGATATTTTTTTTCATAATTTACTCCCTTTGTCCAATGGAATAATAAAGGGGGTAAGTCTATTGATTATATTGAATTGATTAAATAATTTTAAATCTTAAAAACATAACTCTGGTTTACTATTTTTTTAAAAAAACTTTAACTTATTTGACAAAAACAAAATTTGTAAAAATTTTGACTTATTTCCAATTTTATCTTTTCTTTTTCAAATATTTTCATTTTATTTTCATTTTATTTTAATTTTATAGTGATTTCTTGGTAACTTATTCGCTTGGCGGGGCTCTAGGTATTTGGAAAACGGCAGATATTAATGGGGATGAGGATGAGGGTAACGGAAACAATGGGAATAATAAAAAACCAAATAAGCAGATCCAAAAAAAATCAATTAATAAAGGTGATTTAAGTGAAAAGGCGCTACAATATTGTGTAGAAATGGTGCCACCAATAAACACTGGAATGGTGAATCAACTCGTGCCTTTGAATTATCACTCTTTTGCAACATGCTCATCAGACAATCTAGTCATTCTTTGGAAAGATTCAATTATTCATCAAGAATATTTAAATTCAATTGCTAGAAATTCCATATTACAATATAACTCGGAGCAAATTTTTTATGAAAATTTTTCTTATTCAGAAGAAAATTCCTCTTCTGAAAAAGATGAAAATTAACCATTATAGTTTTTTTTTTATTTTTTTTATTTGTATTATTGGAATAAAATAATCCAAATTTGATTTTATTTCATTTTTTTATATACCTCTTGAAAGTGGCCAATTAATTAAAAAACTTGTGATTTTTTTCTAATTGTTATTAATGTTCCAAAAATTCAGATATAAATTGCAAATATTTGTACAAGATATTTAATTTCCTATTTAAGGAATATTAACCAAAATAAAAATTTGACGCTAAACTTTAATAGAAGAGACTATTTTATTTTATTTTTATTATTATTATTTTTTTTAATGATTGAAATACAAAAATGAATCTCTTACTATTACTTTTTATATTTGAAAATTCTTGAATAAAAAAAGTTAATTTTGAAGGTTTAGTTTAATGTTCCCCATTTTTTGTAAATGTTTTTTTTTTTTTTTTTTTTGCGAAAAAAAACTTTTACAACTTTTGAGTATTTTTTTAAGATAATTTTTATATTTGATCTCATATTTGAAATTTTCCTTTTAAGGAAGAAACTACATTTTACCTTTTGAAAATTTTTAATTGTGTGAACCTTACTGAAAATTTTTTTTTGAGTGTCAGTAGATATTGAAACTTTGAAACAAAAAGACGAATTTATTCCCTATCCATGAAAAGAAAGCGAAATCAAATTAATTCAGAGTTGAATCTTTCATTTTTCAATTTTTGGAAATTTTTTTTTGATTAAATTTTTGAGTTTTATTAAATTTTATTTTGGATCTAGAAATATGTTTAGATATATGAGTGAAATGAATCAAAGAGTAAACCAAAAAAAAAAAATAGACCGGAACAGGTATGTTTTTCAAAGAAATATTTTCTTTAAGAAAACCAAACACGAAAGATAACCTTTTCAATTAAATTTGTTTAAATCAAGAATGAAACTAAAAAATATATAAAAGACTATTTTTGAAGATTTGTTATACTTTATCTTCTTCTTATTTTGTAGGAATCCAAAAAAAATTTTTCTTTAAATTATCGACCCATTACAATTTGTTATTATTTTACAAAACATTTTGTTATAAATTTCTCTTAAAATTCAATTTTCAAAATATTTTTATCAAACATGCTCAAAACAAAGAATACTATTTCAAAAATTAAAATAAAGGAGTTTCATTCTCATAATCAAAAAACAGTTACAAAAGATTCAACCCAAAATTTGAAAATTTTTAAAAAAATTTCAATCGGATTCAGAATTATTTTGATTTATCATTTAAATGGGAAAGGAATAATTTTGAAATAAAACAAATTAATCCAAGATATCTATTTTTTGATAACGTATTTCTCAAAAATATCTATTTTTTTTAGTAAATTGGAATTAAAAATCTTTTAATAAATTCTTTAGAAATATCACGAATTTGTTTCTGAAAAATTTAACAAACAAAAGTTTTTACCAGAAGGTTTACAAATAAAACCAAGTGAAGAAGAAATAAATATACCAAATATTACAAAAAAAAAATTTAATATACATTATTTTTATTTATTTTTTCTCTTGATCTATCTTTTTCATTTTTTTGAACTCCGTTTTTTTAAATAGGTATAAAAATATATTATACTCGAATATATTCATTCTCATATTTATTAAAATATTCATTTTAGATGCTTAAATAAATAATTTGAAGGATTCTTTTTCACATAAAAACAACCCAAATTTTCTAAAAAATACCTACATCATTAAAAGATTTTGATAAAAAAAAAGATTTTAGAAGTAAAGAAAAAATAAGATAAGATTTTTAATTTTTAATATTGAGAAAATTTTTATGTAATTGTAAATGTTTATCCCAAATCCTATTTATTTAAGAAACAAACTTTTAAAATTATAACTCACTCACTTATTAGAATGATGGTTAAAGAAATTACATTTGATCAACCACTATTAAACCCTTCGAAAAACAAGAATAAAAAATTTCATTTTCCAAAGTTAATAAACCTCTAATAAAACTCGACTATTTTTTCAAAAAAAAGTTGATCTACTTGGGCTATCAAAATAGTCGAGTATTCTATAGATAAACCCCCAGTTTAATGAATTTTGGGTAGGTTTAATACTTGGTTCATGAAAAAATTTGGTTTTTTATAAAAAATGATTTGATGTTAAATAAAATAAATTTGAAATTATACACTGAACAACTTTTCTAAATATTTACAATTAAAAATCTTGTCCTGGTTTATTTTCATGTCTGGTATTTTTTTCACTACTATAAAGTCAGTATCTAAAAGTTAAACTTAGCTGACACTTGTTACTATCATCAAAACAATTTAATGAATGTGTTTTAAAGTCTGTTAAATGACTAAAATGACCTTAAACTTTAACTACTTCTTGGTGCCTTATTTGATGATTAATACTTATATATCCACAAAAATGTTTTGAACTTTTTTGTTCACATTCCTATTTTGATAATGTTATAAGAAATTTTAAGAAATACTTTTATTGTTGAAAAATAGAAAGAAATCTTGTAAATTAGCGACTAAAAGGCTTTATTCGAAAAGAAAATGTTTTGAAATTATGTTAAAGAATAAAAAAAAGGGAAATATAACCAAAAAGTTTAAAACTGTTTTAAAATTAATAACCATCTTCGAAACCCAAATTAATTCTTTTCAGTAGACTGGGCTTTAACAATAATAAAGAAACAATTTAGATTCATTTTTCAATTTGTCTATTTGTGAAATTCCAACTTGAATTTGGTTATCATTTTTTCTAAATTTGTATTTTATTTTCTTTTGTAATGTGGAACAAACAAAACACTTTACTCTCTGCAATTCTTTTCAGTGTTTCACGTAAAAAAAATTTGGGTTCCATCGACAAAGCTGAAATATTTCTTATTGAATGGGTCAATTCACACATTAGTGATCTTGATCGTAAAATCAAAGACTTTAGTGTTGGTTTTAAAGATTGTGTCGTTCTTGCAAATGTTTTAAACAATTTATCAACCAAAACGGACTTTTTAAAAGTTTTAGAAATAAGTGATCTGAAGAAAAGAGCAACAGAATTAATTAACCTTCTCAACACGTCTGAAATTAGATTTCAAAAATGCACTGTTACGCAAATAATTGAAGTAATTATTCTTGATTTAACAAGAGAAAAACAAAAAAACAACAAATGAAAAAGGATCTTTCTTTTTTTGAAATTTAACAAAACAACAAAAAAATTCATATTAATAACAATAGGAAAATAAAGAGTCACTATTATTGTTCATTGCAAAATTGTTCCTTTGGTCTCAGTCCGATATGGTAAGGGTATTTACAATTCTAAATAAAAAAAATAAAAAAAAAAAAAACAACAACTAAAGGATTTAGGAAGGAACAAAGAAACAAAATTTTTTTTTTCTTTTTTTGTTGTTCAAAAACTCAACAATTCAAAAGTGTTAGTATTAACAACTTGAAAATTTCTGTACCCACCAGTTTTCGATTCGATCTTGAAATTGTCTTTTGTTCATACAATTGAATATTTGTTACAAAACTTCTAAAGTGAACTTTTTAAAGAGTAACACACGAGAAGAATTGGTGAAAATAAAATTTTGTATAAGACCAATTTGTTAAGCAGTGTATTATAATTAAAAATTGGACTGAAATATACTTTTTATTTCGCACAGCCAAAGACAAAACGTAGAAAATTAGAAAGATCCCTTTCACTTGAGTGTGGATTCTTGAAAATAATATTGCTTAAAAAAAGAAATAAATTGGATTCCAAAAGAACAAAAAAAAAATCACACTTCAAAAAATACTATCGTTTTCCAATTAGGGAACTCCAAAAAAAAAAAATGGCATGTCTTTTTTAATTTTAAAATAGTAGTAAAAATGAACAAATTCAAAAATTTTTCAAAGTATTTTTTGCTTCATTTTAAAAAACAAAACCAAAATCAAAATCAAAAAATAGATTTACAATTTATCTTAAAATAAATTTGCTCCAAAGTTATTAAAATAGATATATCCCTTAGCATCCTAAATATCCTAATTGCCTCTTAAATATAATTTGTTTTTTGAATTATTATGAAAAGATTCAAAGATATATAATTTATAAATAATTATCTTAGAATGAAAATTTTATAATTAAATTTATAAATGAGTACAATAAAAAAAATAACTTGAAAAATTTTTCATAGTTTTTGGGATTTCATTATTCTTCCATCCAAATTTTCTCAGAAAAATTTTTATTTTTTTTTTATTTTTTAAAAAGTTTGTCTAAAAATCAAAAACTTTGTATTTTTAATTATTTAATCATCGATATCTTTATTGTGTGTGTGTGTGGGGGGGGGGGGGGGGGGTATCCGGGGGCCTTTGTACCCCCAACATGGTCTAAATTTTTTTTATCAATATTTTATTCATTTCGAAGACATTTATATCCATAGAAAATTTGTTTTATTTAGTGATTACCATTCTATAGAAATATATATATAATGAATATTTTTGATAATTCAAAAAAAAAAATATATTAATTAATTTTCAAAAAAAAAACAATATATTTTTTCATTGTAAAATTTGGTAATTTTTTCAACCAATAATTTTTTAATTTAAATTATTTAGCCAATAATTCAATTCAGATGAATATTTCATTTTTGTTTTTTTAATTTTTTTTTAATTGTTTTTTATTTTTTTTCAATTTCTTATTTTGAACTTTTTAAGGATGAATGCTCCAAATATATTCTTAATATACATTACAAACACTATCCTTTTATATTGGTTAATATGAATAAGGTCTTATATCAAGCTTGATTAAATGATTTTTTTTTGAAAAAAATGTCCTTTTTTTGCGTTTTCATTTTTTGTTCTACTTTAAAAACCTCACTTACCACGCCCTTAGAAATACATTTAAGGAGATATTTATCCAATTAGTTGTTTATTTAAGGTGATTATTAGTACTTTAATGCCAATAACTCAGTAAAATTTAATAATTTCACCATCAATCAATACTATTTTTCATTGCAGCTTTCTAGTTTGTGGAAAGTGGGGATTTTCAATCTAAATAAAAATATAAAATAAAATCGAAAAAAAAATTATTTTAATCTGTGGAAATAAGATCCTATTCACCTTAACCAATATAAAAGAATGTTATTTCTTATTTATATTCAGGATTCATTTCGGGTATACCCCCCTTAAATGCTGGGCATATAACAAACAATATTATTTAATAAAAGGTCATAGATCAAAAATTATTTTTAAAGATCTGGATTAATTTATTAAGGAAAAATTCAATTTTGATAAAGACTTTTATGAAATTTTTGACAATAACAAAATTCAAAAAAATATTTTTTTCTTAGTTATGGAGATTATTTTATTGTATTTGAATAATATTTAATATTTAATTTTTATTTTTCAAATTTAGGATTGGTTACTTTATCTATTGATAAAGAAAAAAAAATTATTGATTTAATTCCAATGTATTAAATAAAATTATTTGAAAAATTGTTTTTTCCAATTTTTTTGTATTTATTATTGTTTAAATTGACGTTTTAGAAAATTATTCTTATTAAACTTTTAATTTAAACAAACAATGAATTTTATTTTTCATTTAATTCAATATTTATTGAAATTTCATCTAGAAAAAAAAATTAAAATTTTTCAGTATTCTCTTTTGTTGATTTATTTTATTTATCATAAAATTAGAAACTTTATTTATTTGATTGTTATTTATTAATAAATTAATGTATTGAGTTTTGAATTAATATTATTAGAATAAAATTTCTAATTTAAAAAATTAAAAAAATAAAAATCTTTAAAAAAATATACAAAATAAATTATTATTATTTTTTTTTTACAAGATGAAAAAAAAATACAATAACATAATTTACTTTATCTTTGAACTATTTTGACTATTTATTATAATAAAATATGGATTAAAGATAAATAGCAAAATAAATTTATTACCAATAAATATCAAATTTATCAAGTGATGTAGATCTGAAAAATATAGCATCATTTTTGATATTTTTTTTAATATTTTTGCTAGAGAAAAATAACATTTTAAATCTTTTATTTTGAACTTGTGAAAATTTTAGGTCAATATGAGGTACTAAGGGATATATGTATATATGTTATATATATATATATATATAAACTCCAATTCAAAATTTTTAAAACACCAAAATTCAATTTTTGAAAAAAAAATCTTATTTAATCAATTCTCGAAGAAATACCAAATTAGAACAATTCACTAATTAGAGTATTAACAATTGTTTATAAATTACAATACTCACAAAACAAAAATAATTATTGATCAATACTAATAAATTATCGATGTGTTAAAAATTTTGGAGAGAGCAAAACAAAAAAATACATTGATATATTTGTTTAAATTCTATTAGGGATATTGATCGATCAAATGATAATTACCATCAACTAATTTTATTTGAGTTCTTCAATTTTGAAGAACTCAACTTTAACATAATATCAATCGACACTTGAAAAAAATTATTGATCGAACGAAACAAGTTCTGTAATTCAAAAAAATAAAATGAAAACAAAAAAATAAAAGATGAAAAAATGGTTACCATATTTTCCAAAAATCAAAATTATCTCCAATTTGAATAAAATTGTATTATTGTAATTCTTTGGAATGTTTTAGCTATGTGTAAATTTTGGAATTTTAGTTTATATCTAATATAAATGCTAATTAAAAATATTTTCTACAATTTAATAAATGAATAAATGAATAGAAAAAAAAGGAAAAAATTTCATATGAAGACGTTTTGATAAAGGAAAATAAAATCAAAGAATCTGAAAAGTTAAAAGAAAAAGAGCAATCAATAATACAAGAACAAGAAAAAGAAATTGAAAAATTAAATCAAATGATTATTGAAGAAAAAAATATGAGGAAAAAATTAACAAGAAAATATTCAAGCATATTAACTGAAGATTTTGAATACGCCGAAATTGGATCTATTGATTATTTTCTTGATTTGCATTCTGAATTAAGTTCTAATTTTCTGGTTTTTAAAGGAGAAATTTCAAATTTTTTTCAGGATTTTCATTTATTATTTCCAAATACAAATAAACTTGATACAAATTTCATTGCAGCCACAAACAAATTAGCGTCTATTAAAAATAAAGTAATATCTCTTTTTCTTTTCATCTTTTCTATTCCCTTTTTTTAAAAAATTGACTTACAATAAATATATCCTTAGGAATCTTCTTAAATTTAAATAACTATTTTTAATTTTTTTTTAAAAAAAAATTTGATTGAAATATATTAAATAAAATCAAGACGATTATATAAAAACAGTTTTAAATATTTTATATATTCTAAGTTAAACAAAATATATCTCACATAGGATAAAAAAAAAAAAAAACGAAAAAGAGATTATCTGAAAAACATAATTATTATATATAAAATAATATTTTTTAATTAATTTATTAAGATGACTTTATTCGTTTAAGAAAAAAATTTTTTATATTATTTGTAATTTGGATATGTTTAATATGATTAATAAAAATAAAATAAAAAATAAATAAATAAAATTGAATATGTAATAATAGAATTATTTCTTGGTATTTAGACAAAAAAATATTTATTTTTTAATTTCTGTATTTAAAAAAAAAAATAAAAAATTGAAATCAACAGACTTGATATATTTTTTTGAGAAATATTTACCCCTTTTCAAATAAAAGGTGGATAAAAAGAGAGGGGAAAAAAAATCAAAAATTATGAAAAAAATGAAAATTTTTAACTTTTTGTGGATAAATGTTTTTGAGAAAACCCATATGGTGCTTGGTAAAGCGGTTTTGGCTCTAGAATTAGGTTCCGCTTTTAACTCATATGTGTACTGGTACCTTAATTTTCCCCAAGTAGGAACTATCACATGATGGGAATATAGTGAGGTTGGGTTAAAAGAATAATTGTCAAAATTGGTAAAATTTCAAGATTGATCAAATTCTCTATTTTTTGCAAATAGGATAAATTCTATTGAAATTTATTGGTTGTTGGTAATTAAAACCCCTTTTTTCAGGAAGGGTGGTGTGAAAAGTGGTGACTTAAATAGTATTTCAGGTGGGTTAGGATACAATTGTGAAAAAAAAACAAAAATAATTAAGACAGGAATCAAACTCAGGTAACATTTGTTAAAGGGTAAAAAATATTTGTCCTAAACTTATGTTATTAAAATTGGGTTTTAGAACAAATTTTTAAAAGTATTTAGTATTGATAGGTTTCAACAATTTTACACTTTTGGGAAGACTAAGTAATTAAATACTACTCATAGGAAAATAATCTTTTTGATTTTTACTCTCACAATTATATAAAACCTCTTAAAACATTCTATACCAATGAAATTAATCTGGATACTCTTCAAAAATACGAAAAAATGCAATTTGACCAATTTTGACAATTAATAATGTGACCATTGTTTTTTTTATTATTTTTATGATTAGTAAAGAAACAATCAATAATTTTATTAAATTTCTTTAATAAAAACTGAATCTTTAAAAAAGCCTCTTTCGTTTTTTATTATTGTTGTTGCTGCTTTGATTAGAAATTTGATATATTTACAACAAAACAAGAATTAAAAGAAAAAAAAGCGCTGTTAGCTTTGTCAATATTTGAAAGGATTTAGTAAAAAACTAAGATTTTACTAAATTCTTTTGAATTCTGAAAAAAAAGGCCATTATGTTTACTTGGGTTTTTTGTTTATTCCGAAAAATAAATATATTTTCAGAATAAAACAGAAAAATGTAATAAAATCAAGATATAACACAAAACCACAAAAATTTAAATAGAAAAAAAACCTAAATTGGAAGGTTTCAAAATTTCTTCTAAATTATGGGAATTTTATAAATTACTCAAATAGGCATTCTTATTTTACTGACAAAAAATAAATCAAAATTAGGTGATTTATCTTAAATGTTAATAATTCTGATATTTATTCCAATTAATTTAAATTTTGATAATCTTATGAAAAAATAATACAAATAAAAAATTTTTTATTATGATTATTTAATTGTCAAGGATATAAAGAGATTTCATATTAAAATTTGTAAGTAATGTATTATCTATATCAATCAATTCACCATTTAAAACAAACACAAACAACAAATAAAAATAAATAATAATAATAAAAAATTAAAAAATTAAAAAACTTTAAAGAAAATTATACAAAATCCAAAAAACTTTTTTAGAGATATCTTTATCCAAGTTGTGTTATTTGTTTATGAAAGTAAATTTTCAGAAAAGCAGGCAGTTCTTGATCAATTATATTCTCATATGGAAAAATTGTATGTCACAAAGCCAATCAAAGGAATTGAAAAATCTTTTTTAAGACATTTTGACGAAATGAATAAAATATTAAAAAGTGTGAAAATTAATCTTTCAGAAGATTTCTCAACATATTTATCAATTTGTACACTTTATGATCAATATTTTTATTCAAGTATTTTTCGTTTCTTTTTGACTGAAATTTTTGCAATGCTGTTACAGGAACATAATTTTACAAATAAAAATCCAGAAAAAACATGGAAGCTAATATATGACGAAGTTGGTCGTTTAATCCCTGGTCAAATTAATTTAAAAAGGGTACAAACTACGATTAGACAATTTTTTCAAAAGGTTCAAATTTCAAATTATGCTAAAGTAAATTGTTTTTCTTTCTTTCTTTCTTTCTTTCTTTCTTTCTTTCTTTCTTTCTTTCTTTCTTTATTTATTTCTTTCTTTTTTTTTTTTAATTTCTTTCAATATCAAGATGTCTACTTTTTTTATTCTTCCAAACTGCAAAGGGTAAAAAATCAAAAATCACTTTATTTATACACTAGTGTAAATATGAAAGTTGTAAAAAAGAGTATTTTTACAACATTCCATATTTACACTGATTTCGGAGTGTTTTTGAAAATTGGATTTTACCGATTATATTTTTTATCTAAATAAATAATGATATTTAAAAGTTTTAGATTTAGAATAAATTAACATATTTTCACGCGAATATTATCTGTTTTATTTAAAATTCACAAAATTGAAAATTCAAATTAATTCAAAAATTAAAAATTTTGGGATTTGATAAATTAATAAATCTTCTCCCCTTCAGAGAAAAAGAAACAGAAAACATTAATTGGAAAGCTCGAAATTTAAAAGAATTAGAATCTGAACTCGAAGTTTACCGAATTAATCAATTAAAAAATAGTCCAAGTTGGAAAGTACAAAATTATTTGAAAATAATTTTGATACAGGAAAATATTAACAAACAGCAAAAATATTTAAAATGGAAGGGTGCAACTTCTATTCTAAAGTTAAGAAATTATACAAATTATCTTAATAGATATTCTTATTTTATGAACAAAAATAAATCACAATTTTGTCAATTGTGTAAAATAAATAAAGATTTGGATATCATTGAAGATTTGGATCATTTTCTCTGGAACTGCCCAGCCTTATGAAAATAATCGTAAAATCTGGATTTCTGAATTAGAAAAAAACAATTTTTCACTTATTTTAAATAATAATAATATTTATAATATTATTAATAAACAAGATTCAATATCTTTATTAGCTCTAGTAGATAATAAGACTATGTTTGAATCTATTATACGATTTCTAAATTCAAGTTTAGGGATTCGGGCAAACAAGAGGAATTCTAAACTCCTCCCTTAAATTACAATAAAAAAAAAAAATAAAATTCACAAAATTAAAAATTTGGATCTCAAGATTTTGAAAGCAATATTAGTCAAATAAATAATGTTATTTGTAATTGTTAATCTGAAGATAAAAATTTCATCACTTTTTCTCTTTTTTTAAAAAATGTTTTTTGTCTTACGAATGATAACAGAGAACTAAAGATAATTTATCTTTATATAATAGTGGTTTATTTAGCTACAGTGAGATAACGAAAACGTTTCTATTCATTACTTTCAATTTTTTATGAGAATAGAAAAAGGGAAAAAAAAATGAGATCAAAATATTCCCCTATCCATTTGGTAATCAACTAATGATAGAGAACAATTAATAATAAATAAAAATAAAAAAACTTTACAATTTCGATATTATTACAAATTTAAAAAAAAAAGGATGAATATTAAAAAATGTGATTATTTATTTTTTTTTTTTGTGGATGAAAGAAGAGATCAAAGATCCTCTTACAGTCGTTAGCTTTTCCAGAATTTAAAAGAATTGGGTAAAATCTTAGTTTTTTTACTATTCTTTTGAATTCTGAAAAACCTAGGCACTCTACGGAAATTGACGGCACACATCGTGATTACTAATGATAAATCAGTAATTTAGATAATAAGGAAACAAAAAATATTTTGGAATCTGGCAAGTTTCAAGTTTTTTATTGGTTGCTAAAACAAAAAGAAAAATTGAAAAAAAAAAGGAAAAAACAAAAATAATAAATAATAAATTATGAGAAGGATTTTTTTAATAGGCAATTGGTAAAAAATCAAAAAAAAAAAAAAAAAACAACCCATTTCTTTAAGAACACCCAAAATCACAACCACAAAACTTTTATTTTGAATTTTAAGTGATCGTTTATGGTTTTACATATCCATGAATGGTCACTAGGGTGGTTGTTTATTATTGTTTTTTTTTTTTCTCATATTTACTTTAACACTTTTTGCATTTGCTTTTTCGTATTTTATTTTCAAGTTGATCATGACATTTTCGAGTGTCTCAATGTTCGTAAGCAACCACTTGATTTTTTTCCTTTGTAATTCTTCTTCCCAATAAAAAGAAATTTCGGCCAAGGGAAAGAATCGGAAAAAAATCAAAAAATGTGATTATTATATTGATTATTTTGAAATTTTGAATCATTTTATTTGGTATTGCGAAAGATATAAATTTATTTGGACAAAGTGGAAAAAGAAACAATCAAAAATTTTAACAAAAATTTAAGACAAAAAATTTAAACTAAAAAGTAATTCTTAGAAAAAATACTCAAAAATTAATCAACTATTATTAATCAAAATTATGATATTTATTGTTCTTAGAGAGAATTTTTTATTAAAGTAATTACAAATATAAAGTTAAGTGTAATTAAAAATTGGAAAAGGAAAATGAAGTATAAAAATATTTTGTTAATTAATAAATTTGGATAATTTATACTCAACTTCATGGATCGTGAAATTTCAAATTAATTATTACGGATTGTGGAAATTTTATTTTTTTTATCTCATAAAGTTTTTATTCAGCCTTTCAGTCCTCCTTTGGGAGAATATCTCGTTTTTTTAAAAAAAAAATTAAAAAGAATTAAAAAAAATTAAAAAGAATTAAAAAAAAATCTTCCCTTTTACTCTATTCTTTCAAATTGTGTGGGGTGGGTATTACTACATCAAATATTCTATAATTTGATAACTTTGTTTACATTATTTTTCATTAAACTTACTTTTTGTCTATAATTTCTTATTATTCTTCTTATTTGTATATATTATCTAAATTTCATTAGAATGCTAGTAAAATCATTCATCCTTTACAGCAAAGATCTTTAGGGAAAACTTTAAGGATTTTAGTGGAAAGAACATTAAGTTACAAGTCACTAGAAATTCATAAAAAAACTTTAAATCAATTAAAAAGGGATCAGTCTGGAAAATATGATTCTGTCAGGAAAGTTTTAAATACACAATTATTAGGAACGCATATTAACTATTTGATTGCATTATTTGATCCTAGAATTCAAAGAAATTTTGCTTTGCCACTCTCGCATTTATTATTTACCTTATTTGATTCCTTGGGGATGTTATTGCAGTTGATTCATTTTGTTATCGTATTAAATATTACTAATAGTGATAGTATTGACGCTTTATTCGAAAAAAATACAATTTGTTCAATTTTAATCAATATATTTTTCCAAAAATTTGGCCAAGAATATTTAGTTGAGACAATTGGAAGCGTTTTTCTTCAAATTAAAAATAAAAAATCAGAAAGTTTAGCTTTGGAAAAAATAGAATCTCCTCCAAAAAAGGTAATAAAAAAAAACATTAGAATGTATTATGAAAGATTTATTAATAAAATCTTTTCTACACATGAAAAAGTTCCTAGTTGGTTAAAAATTGTTTTGTCAATAATTAAACAAGAAGCTACTAAAAAATATAGAAGACAAGTTAATTCTTTTTTATGTGAATTGTTTTTTGTTCGTTTTTTTTGCCCTGGAATCACTTCTTCTGAAATACATCAAAAAATTGGAATTGAATTCGACCAAGAAACTGAAAAAAGTTTGCACCAAGTTGCTAATTTAATACAATCTTTTTCAGCAGGTACAATTACAGATAAAAAACGCGAAAATAATTCATTTCATTTAAATTTAATAAAAATGAAATTTGAAGAAAAAATTCAATTTTTATCAAAAATTTCAGTAAGTTCTTTTTTTAATTGTCTTTTAATTCTTTTTATATTTAGATATTTATATTTATTCATTTTTTTTTTTTACTTTTCTAATTTTTGTTTTGTTTGTTATACTTTTTTGTTTTTTTTGAAAATCTCCAAAATCTTTGTAATTACAGGATTTTAGCTATGTTTTTTATTTTCAGCTATGAATAAATTTTAAAATTTTCTCTCATTTTTTATTCAAAAATTGAAATTAAAATTCAATTTTTTCTATTAAAACTTTTAATTAATCTTGAAATTTCTTTAATAAGGTTACAACAAATAATAATAACCCCACATTTATCAGTATAGAATCCTTTTATATTTATTTTCGAAAAATATTTAATAGAAGAAATAACTATATTTTTTTTTTTAATTAAAAATATTATTGGTTAATATAAATGATCTTTATTTAATCAAGATCAAATGAAATTAGATTTTTTTTTTTATATTAATTGCTTTATTTATTTCAAGTTTTTCAGATTTTTAAAAAAAAAATTAATTGGAAAAAACTTATATGGGTGAAACTACCAAAAATCATATCATCGTTTTTTCATATCATTCTATTTTTTTTTCAAAAATTCGAAAAAAAATCTTTTGTTTTATACCTAAATTTCTCAAAAGACATTTAAGCATAATATCAACAATAACTGTAATTTTTCCCTTATCACCAATTCTCTTCGCATTTATATCTCATTTCCTACTAGAAAAGTTAAAAACTTTAGCTGTTCATGTTCAAATGTATGCAGATGATCTTATTCTTATTATGAAAGGGCCATTAATCTCTCTAAAAATTAATTTAGAAAGGATTTTTGAAATAATAAAAAGATTCGGGATGAACCCACATAATAAAAAAAAACCAAATAAAAAAAGAATTAAAAGATATTTTTTATCTTGGGATTTGGTTAGAAAAAAACACACATCTTGAATATAATTTCAAAAAAGTAGAAAAGTCCTTGGAAACACTTAATCGATTGTTTCAACAAAATAAACTCAACAATGGAGTCAAAATAACTTCTTTCAAAGCTCTCATTTTAAGTCAACTTTATTATGGTCTTGAAATATTTTATTTGACTTGTCACAAAGTGATTTTGAAAGAATTGATAGATTTATCAATAAATCAGTCACAAATTTCTTACAAATTAATATCCATTCACCTCGATTAATTTATAAAACTGAAGCAAAAATTGATCTCGCTAGATTAAAAGTATACCGAAGAAAATATAAATTGATAGAAAAATTAGATTTCTAAAATTTAAAAAAAATTAAAAACAATACTAAATTTTCGAAAATTGGAAAATGAAAATATTAATTGGCACACTAAGGGATTAAAATTATTAGATTTAGAATTAAAAGTTTTTCGATTAATCGAATTGGAAAATTCACCTAGTTGGAAAGTTCAACAATATCTAAAAATTATAAAACAACAAAATTGCAATTTCAAACAACAAAAATATTTAAACTGGAAAGCTTCAAAAACAATTCTAAAATTTCGAAATTTTACTAATTGTTTAAATAGGTACTCTTATGTAACAAGTAAAAATAAAAATAAAAATTGTGATTTATGTAAAGAAAAGTTAGATATTGATATCATTGAAGATTTCGATCATTTTTTATGGGACTGTCCGGCCTATAAAATAAATCGAAAAATCTGGATATCTGAATTTTTTGAAAAAATAAAAAAATTAATAATATCGGAGATATTATTAATAAAAAGAATTCATCATATATATTATCATTAGTAAGTGATAATAAAATTTGTGATTCTTTAACAAAATTTCTAAAAAAAAGTTTAGAAATTAGGGCACACAGGAGAAAAGCAATTTTCTCTCTTCAAAAAAAAAAAAAAAAAAATAACTGTAATTTTTACTTCTTCAGTAATAATAATAAATAAAATAAAATGGTATTTTAAGAAAAAAAAAAAATGATTTTATTACATTTATTGGATTACAAAATTCCATAATGCCCATGTTTAAATATTTCACAATTATACCTGTGGTATAATTAATTTATTCACATTCGACTTCATATAAGATTTAATTTAAATGTTTAATCTTTATTAACATATTTTTTTTTTTTTTTTCATTTATTTATCTTAAAACTCCAAAATAGGAAATCAAGGTGATAAATTTTGAAGAACACCAAAAGCCATTCTATATTGGAAGGAAATTTGAAGAAGACCAAACAATTGAACCTTTGGCAATTAGATCGTTATTTGATGAAGAACGATTTTTACTAATATCTCCAAAGGAATTTATACATCGAATTTTTGTAGAGGTATTAAGCTTTGAACAAAATAAAGAATCATTTTTTACAAATGAAAGGATGTCATATCTTTCCGAATTAACCGAGCAATTAAAAGAAATGGGTTTGGAAATTGAGAATCTTAACGATTTACTAATAGATGCTTGTGATCAAAAATAATTTTTTTTTTTTAATTTAAATTGTCTTATAAAATTAAAATACTTTTGAAAAAATATTGATAATACAATATTTTTCCTCTTATCAATTATAAAATTGTATCAATAATCAATTATAATTTGATAATGTTATAACAATAATAATAATAAACTATTTTTGAAATTTTATTGTAAATTTCACTATAATATTTTAATGTCCATTCCTTTTTATTTTTACATTACTAAACTCCATTTCTAAAATTGTGACTCAACCTGAAATAATAAATTGAATATATATATATATATTCTTTAGTATTCAAGAACAACAAAATAATTAAATCTGATTGATAATTCCCTTTTAAATCATTCTAAATATATAAAAACCTGATATTTTTAAAATTAAAAAAAATAAAAGCAAAAACTAAAAAAAAGTGAGTCACAATTGGAGAAATAAGGTTACAGTTTTTTTTTTTACTAAAACTTTCACTGAAAAAAAGTTAACAAGAAGATTTTTTGTTAATAATTAAATTCATTGAAAAAGACATTGCAGAGTCTTAATTTTCTTAAAAGATTATTAGTCTTTTCGAAGATCTTTTTATTTTTTGATAGGATCTTTTATTAAAAAAAAAAAAAAAAGTAAAACTATAAGAACAAAAAAAAGAAAAAGAAAACTTTTTCAAAAAAAAAGAAAAAAGTATCAAAAAAAAAAAAAATTGAAAAATCAAAACAAAAATTTGCAAAATTATAAAAAATGATTCCTGATCCAAAAATTGATGAAATTTTTGATAATAATAGGTTCAGATAAAACATCAGAACTATTTCTAATAACATTATCAAGTGGGTTAAAAGTTCTGAAAAATAGGGTTTTTTTTCCATGAAGGTCAAAAAATGGATTTTTAATTCTTAAAAGTTGAGAAAAAAACATTTTATAATTTATAACTCAAGATTAATTAATTCTAATTTTTATTCTTGGTATGCCACGATTTGAATTATTTAAAATATCAAAATTTAAATTTTAAATTGGAATCAAAATAAATTTCCTTTCTTTTTTTGAACAAAAGTCAAAAATACCTTTTACGAATGGAGTTATTAGTGTATTAATACTTGTTTTTTTTTTATTAATACTATATTTTTTCTTTTTTTTTAATTTAATTGGAATTGTTGATAAAATATTTAAAAAAATAAATATTTTTCAATTATGTTGACTTTCTTAATTATTACATTGAGTGTGTTTTGTGTATTTTTACCATATATTCTTCTTAAAGAAGATGAATTATTTTAATTAAAATAAATTTTCAACTTTTAGATCAAAATTCTTTTGACTAATTTAGTAATTTTTTTATTTTTAATTTCTTTTTTTTTTTTTTTTTTTTTTTTTACAAAAGGACATGTTGAAATACAAAAGATATTCAACTTACAGATGATCAATTAGAAAATTTCGGCTATTCAATATCTTTTAAAATGAATTTAATTATAATCAAAAAATCTTTGTGTTAGCCTTTTTTTAGAGAAAGACAGTAATTATATATATATATATTGCTCATTTCAAAAATTGTGGCTCACTTTTTTATCGATTTTGTTTTTTTTTTTTATTATTATTTTTTCAAAATCAACCTTTGATATGTTTAGAATATTTAAGGGGTGAATAATTGAAAAGATTTATTATTTATTTATTCTTTGTTACAAAAAAAGATTTATTTTTTATTTTCATTCATTATTACTGGTGAGAGAACAGTTAAAAAATGGATTTTATTTTTTTTTTTTTTAATTTCGGGAAATTATTTTCGACTGTATGTTATTTTTTTGTTTATTGGTCAAAAGGGTAGTATTTTTAATTCATAATCGAGTTTGGTTTTTTTTTTTTTTTTTTTTACTTCTTCCAATATACCAGCGAGAGGTAATAATTGTTTTCTCCATATAATGTTTAGTCGTAATAAGTATCGCCAAACAAAAATAAAAATTCATTGAATTGTGTGTTTTATTTATTTTTTGAGTTTTTTTTTTATTATTTATTATTTTCTAGATTTTTTAAGAGTTGGTTGATTTATATAGTTTTTTTATCTCAAAATATACTTTTTATTTTTACAAAGTTTCAATTTGAAAATAAACTGGATAATTCAAATTTTGTTGATAAAAAAAATACCCAACGGTCTTTAATTTGTGTTAATTTTCTTAGCTATTTTAAAATGAATTGTTTTTGATACTGTTGGAAAATATAGTGTTTTTTTTTTTTAGTTATTAAGGGTCTAGTCATTTACCGTGAAAATGCTCCATACTCAAGAGATAACTTGAGACCAAAAAGGGTATTCTCAAATAACCCTTCTTTTGGTTGACAAAATTCAAATAACAAAAAAAAAAATAGCATTAGATCATCTTTGACAAAAAATTCAAAGAAGAAAAATAAGTTTAAAAGAGTTCTCAATTTCAAAAAATCAAAAATTTAAAAAAAAAATTCATCTTTTCTCATTTTCTAGTTTCCAAATAGTTTAATTTCTTGAATTTAAAACAAATTACTTTCTTGAATTTCGCAATCAATTTAATTCGATTTAATCTGATTTGTGATTATTTTGTAACCCTCTAAATTTGGCCAAGTAAGGATTTTGTAACATTCTTGAAATAAATTTAACTCGTTTGAAAAATGAAAAAAAGAAAAAAAAAATCACCAAGATCTCAAAAAGCGCCAAAGAGCAACACTTCAAAACTGACATGGTTGTTTTCAAAATTGTAATTGACAACCATTCTAATTGGAAATTGAGTGTCTCTCTTTGGCTCTTTTTTCTAAAAATGTCCTCATTTTTGGTTGTTGATTTTTGGAGATCGATTGTACATCACAAGTTGGTTGGTTTTTGATTGGTTTTAGGTACTCATAAAAATTACCAAAAAGTTTTTTTCAATTTCAGAATAAAAAATTTCACTGTAATGACTCGACCGTTAAAACATTATTTTACAAGTTTATCGTGTTGAGTAATATTTCAAAAGCTGATGGTTTGGTAATATCATCTGCCCAACAATTCACAGACTCGTTCGAGAGTCTGGTTAATTATTTCATCAACACACATGTTTCAGGATCGAAAGATTCTTACTGATAAATTCTAATAAATTTCAAAAAATATTTAGTTCAATTTCCATTTTTATAAATCTTAGAACTGTTTCTTATCAAACATTCCAGGACCAAGAATATTTTGAAGAACAGGTAATTTTACAGGTTTCTTAACACTTGACTTCATAAAATGCTTTCTTCAAAGTTTGAGATGAATAATTTCAAAATGAAAATCAAGTAAAAATTTCCAAACAGAAATTGCATTTTATCAGTATAATTCATTACATTTATCATGTTTGTTCTTTTGTGATTTTAATTCTTCAAATCCAGTTGATAAGGTTTCTCAATCTTTTGTGAGCTCACGTTCAAGTTTGAGAATTTTGATTTGTTCTTCAAAAGAATTGTTTTTCTCTTTGAGTTGCTGAAAATCTGACAGCAAATCTGTGGTTCTCAAGTTTTTTCCTTTTAAGTGATTGAGAAAAAGAAGTTGTGATGGTTTACAAAGTAAAAATAAAAAAAACAAAGTTAATTAAAAAGAAAAAAAATTCAAACGAAAGCAAAAGAGAATGGATTGTTTTACATGGCTCTAATTCGGACTCAGAAAACACCAAAAGAAATTCCACCTTTCAATTTTATCTGTCTGAATTAAGTTGCGGTCTGTTAAAGATTGAACACTCCTTTAACTGACTATTTCGGAGGAACTTTTTTGTGTTAGATTTTTCAAGATCTGGAAGTTTGAATACCCTTTGTGTGTTAACAAACATTTTTTGGACAATGACCCTTTTTTACTCAAGTAAACTACGACTTTTTTTTTCGGAAAGCAAAAATTTTAAAAAAATAAGTTTCTGAAATGTGAGCATAAAAAAAGTTTTATAAAGTGTTTCACAAACGAGTTGTCTTAATCCTTCAAGTCTCACTGGAGTTCTTTTTGAAAACAAGTTTGACTATTTTTGAAAATGACCAGAAGTAGATTTTTTTGTATAGATTTTTGAAAGAGATTCAAGAAAAGAAAAGAAATTTCACTTAATCAAATATGTGTCAATTCTCTTGTTTTCTTGAATCTGTATTCCTTAAAAACTTTTTTTCAATCAATTTTTTTTGGAAGGAAAAAATTTAAAAGACATGAATCATCATATTATTTTTTAACATATCTGAACAATCACTCAACATATAGAAGTCTCTTACAAATCAGTGTTTTAGTTTCTTTATGGACGAATAAAAAGTATTATATCAAAATGGGGAAATGTTAAAAGTATTACAAAATCAATTACAAAAAACAAAAAAAGATCCCAGAATAGTTCTACAATTAAAAAACCAAGATCTGTTTTGGTTGTTCTAAGAATGAGGCTAAAACTAAAAACAAAAATAAATCAATTTCTTTACTATCTATCATGAAAAACATAGACTTGATTTTCCAAATTTATTAAATGAATGAAAAACCAGGGAATCTTTTTGCAAATTAAAAAAACAAAACTATATTCTGATGAATCATTTTTTTTAATTAATTCTTTTTTTATTTATTTTATTTTTGTAGCAAAAATAAATAATACGCTATTTAGATATGTCTCTTGCTGGGATTGATTTTGGAAATACAAAAGGTGTTTTGGCTTTAGTTAGGAGAAGAGGTATTGATGTTGTTAATAATGAACAAAGCAAACGCGAAAGTGAGTAAGTAATTCTCATAATAGATTTCTAATTTTTTTAATTCTTCCTTTTTGTCTTTTTTTTTTTTAATCTCAAAAATCAGAACATTTGTTTTGTTCTTTTGCTTTATATTTTTTTACAAGACCCCAAAAAATCCAAAAATTACAAAAAAAACCTCTTTGAGATCTTCTCAAAAAACAAAACCACCACACCACATTTCTCACAAAAGGCTTAGTCTAAAAAGATGTGGGGGTTTGAATATGTCCAACCAAAAAACAATCTATTCAAAAGTCATTTTTTCACTTGAAAAAAAAGTATTTGTTTTCCTGCAAGTTTTTTTGCACTCGTTACTATTGTCTCGTTTGAATGTTTTCTCAGATAAGTAATGAAAACTTTCAATCTACGAACAAATAGCTTGATCCTTTCAAAAATTTCCATGAAAAGATCAGGAAATAAACCTAAAAAGTCATATTGCAGAAAAAAAGCGAAACAAAAAAAATTCAGCACGCTTTTGACTTGGAAACTTTAAGAAAAACCAAAAAGAAAAGTAAAATCAATTAAACGAAGAAACCAATTAACTTCAAAGAATAATTCATCGTTTTGCTATAAATCAAAACAACACTAATAATTGTTAAATCTACTTTTGTATCCAAATACGATCAGTTTTTTTTTGGAGATCTCAAAAACAGTGAAATTTTCCAAGAAATTTTATTAAAATGAATTAATTCAATCCAAGAAAAACTTGGACCTTCAGGTAGTACTGTAAAACTGTTATTTATCATGTGTAATATTTTGTTTTGTCTTTAATCATTCTTTCTTTTATTAATTGATATTCCTTTTCTTTTTCGGGTTTTACACACTTTCCAACCTTAATGTGGATATTTGCAAGACATAGGAATTGAATTTCTATTATAAAAATTTGTCCTGAAGAGCAAACTGTCAAAATGGTAATGACAAGCTCGGATAAACCGTAAATTTTAGAATAGAAGAGCAAAGAAATTTAAATTATCCAATTTTTTGGTATTTGGCAATTTACAATCAAATTCATAAAAAAATCGTACTGCCGTTCCAACCCTACCGTGAAATCTATGATAAACAGAAAAAACATTTTATGTATCATACTTGACTTTTTATGACAGGATTTTATGGTTATGTGATAGCCTATTACAAACCGTGAAATTTTATAATAGAACAAAAATTTCACAAAGAGAAAATCTGAGAATTTGAATTTTTGAACTACAAAAATTCTGAATCATCAATAATTTTGAAAAATTTTCAGGTTTTTGGTGGATCCTTAATTTCTAAAGACCTTCAAATCAAAAGGCAAGACCATTTTGAAGAAACCATTGAATTGGATCTTCGATCTTTGGAAGCTTTGTTTTGAATTTTTGAATTTGTTTCAATAACAACAAGATTTTTTTCTCAGTCATTCAAATAAGAAATTTTTTTAAAAAACCAATGTCAAACCATAAAATGTATATCAGGCGTGTATCCGAAAATATTTTTTTTTAATTTAACTGAGACAAAAAGTCAATTTCTATGTCTCTCAAATTTCAAGGTAGGTTTGGAACGGCTGTATATAAATGAGATCTTCAATTTATATAAATTGCAAAAATCTCAGGTTTGAACAATTTAAAAGCAATGGTTGAACAGTACTATCTAGTTTCTGTGATTTCTTTTCTTTTCAAATTCAATTTTTGACTTTGTTTCATACAAAAAAATCTTTTTTCTCTTATGGTGTAATAGAAATTAAAAATTTTATCTTATGATTCAATATTGAATTTTTTATTTCGAAAAAGACAATTTCAGAATAGACAATTAATCTCTGTCTTATAAATTTTCACACGATGATTGGAACGGCTGTAAGAATTATTAACAAAATTAAAAAAAAATAAATAAAGGACAAATTTTTTATATTATATTTCTTGAGACACCATAAAACAAATTTCAAAAAAAATTAAAAGTTAATATTCAAACAGAATCAATAAAAAGACTAACCCATTTCTTTCTTATAAAATATAACAAAAAACAATAAAAAATTGAAAAAAAATAGTTCATTTTTTAGCTTTAGTGGAAAACAAAGATTATTTGGATACACAGCAAAAGCACAAGAAGTACAGAATTATGAGAACACATTAACTGGCATGAAATCCTATTTAGGATTACAATATGAAGATCCCCAATTTCAAGAAATCTTACCCAAAATGGGCTGGAAAAACTTTATTCCTTTGAAAAATGGAGAAGTGGGATATAATTTTGATTATGGAGTTAACAAAGAGGGCGAAAAGGAAAAAATAACATTATCATCAACCCAAATAAGCTCTCAAATGTTCAAATATTTAAAGGAAGTTGGCAAAAAGCATGATGCAAGTAATGACTGTGTTTTATCTTATCCAGCATATTACTCTGATCGACGAAAAATTGCACTTCGCGCATCAGCAGAAATCACCGGGCTAAGGGTTTTATCTATGATTTCAGAACCAAAGGCTATCTGCTTGGCATGGGGCTTTCCAAAAAAAGACCTTCCTGAAAAGACAGAAGATGCTGAGACAGTGTGCTTTGTTGATTTTGGACATTCACAAATCACAGCAACAGTTGCCACTTTTACAAAGAAAAAAATCCAGATCTTGTCTGAAGCACATTCCACAAAAGTTGGAGGAAGGGAAATTGATTGGAAATTCTTCCGTCATGTTGCCAAAATTATTGAAGAAAAATTTAAAATCAAATTATCTGATATTCAAAGAAAAAAATCCTTATGCAGATTCTTAAATGCAGTCATCAAAGCTAAGGTTATGCTTTCTTCGGCACCTAGACAGGTACCGTTTTCTGTCGATTGCTTACATAACGATCGAGATATCTTTTTAACCCTGCAAAGAGATGAATATGAAGAATTGATCACCCCAATAATTGACGAAGCAATTGAAGTTGTCAAAAGGGCAATTAAACTCTCTAAAAAGGACCTTAAAGATATCACTTCCATGGAAATTGTTGGAGGATCATCTCGAATCCCATTATTTAAATCAAAACTTCAGGAATACTATGGAAAGAATCTCTCAATGACTCTTAATGCTACAGAATGCGTCGCTAGAGGGTGTGCATTTCAAGCAGCCATCTTAAGTCCCTTATTCATGACAAAATCGATAACCTTTAAAGACTCAAATATTTATCCAATTTTATTATGTTGGAAAGATCTTGTTGATCCAAAAACTATTAAAAATGAAGATAACAAAACGGCAGAAGAAGAAAATGTGGAAGTTGAATTAACAATTACAGAAAATCCAGAAAATATCAACCATGAGTCAATAGAAATGAATAAATCAAATTCCCTCAATCTAGTTAAACGTAACAATGTTGTCCCAACCTTAAAAGAAATTAAATTTACAAAATCAGTTCCTTTCCGTCTTCAGGCCCAATATGGTAATCCTGATTTTTTAGGAGAAGAACAACCAGAATTTTCAGATATCCCACCTTCAAATATTTTAATAGGTACTTATGATATTAAAGATTTCCTTGTAAATACCGAAAAGGCTTCTTTAATAAAAGTACGTTTTGAAATTGACAATTTTGGTATTTTTAAATTACGATCAGTAAATCTTTCTGAAACTGTCATGGAAGAAGTTAAAATTAGAATTAAGAAAAAAGCAAAACCACAACCACAAAAAAAAACTGATAATGAAAAGAAAGAAACAGAAAATAAGAAAAAAGAAGAAAAGAAAGAAGAAGAAGAAAAGAAAGACGAAGAAGAAAAGAAAGACGAAGAAAAAGAAGGAAAAGAAGAAAATATACAAGAAGAAACTAAAGGAGAAGAAGAAAAGAAAGACGAAGAAAAGAAAGACGAAGAAAAGAAAGAAAACGAAGAAGAAACCAAAGAAGAAACAAACGAAGAAATAAAAGAAGAAAATAAAGGCGATGAAGAAAAAAAAGATGATGAAGAAAAAAAAGATGATGAAAATAAAGGTGAAGAAAAAGAAGGAAAAAAGAAAGAAGAAGAAAAGGAAGAAAAAGAGGAAAAAGAGGAAAAAGAGGAAAAAGAAGAAAAAGAAGAAGAACCACAATACAAAACCAAATTAAAAAAAGTAGAAAAACTTACAAAATTAAAAACTAATGTTGTTGATTTATCAGTTTCTTCCATTTCTATGGAAGAGTTAATCAAAATTGAATACGAAATTGAAGTCCAAAATAAAATTATTGTTGAAAAACTTAATATGAAAAATTCTTTAGAGTCTTATATTTATGATTTAAGAAATAACCTATGGACCAATTGGAAACCTTTTGCTTCCGAAGAAACAGTAAATGAAATCATGGTTGATTTAGATAAAATGGAAGATTGGATTTATGGCGATGGTTTTGATGTTTCCAAAGAAGAATATGAAAACCGTTTAAAAACTTTACAAAAAAAAGGCGATCCGATCCAATACAGATTTGTGGAAAGTCAAAAAAGACCACAACTTTTCCAAACCATAGATAATCAAATTGAACTTTGCTTAGAAAATTTAAAAAAAGACGAATTTGATCATTTAGAAGAAGATGATACAGTTAAAATTGAAAATTATTGTATGGAGATAAAAGAATGGACTCTCGAAAAACAAGAGCAACAAAAGAAAAAGAAATTATATGAAGATTTAGCTGTTTCTTCACAAGAAATTCAAAACAAGTTCCAAGAATTCTTTAATAATTGTAAAGAAATTTTTAGCAAACCTAGACCCGAACCCGAACCCGAACCCGAAGAAGAAGAAGAAGAAGAGGAAGAAAAAGAAGAAGGAAAAGAAGAAGGAAAAGAAGAAGAAGAAGGAGGAGGAAAAAAAGAGGAAGGAGGGGAAGAAGGCAAAGAAGGCGAAGAAAAAGAAGGCGAAAAAAAGAAAGAAGAAAAAACAGATGAAAAAAAGCAAGAAGAAAAAATAGATGAAAAAAAGGAAACAGAGAAAAATGATGATGATCTCGAAGTAGAAATAGATTAATTTGAAAAATTTTAATTTATTTTTTCAATTTGTTTTTCTTTCGATTTTTTAGATTATTTTTTCTTTATTCTTGAGAAAAATTTTTATCAAATATACTAATTGTTAGAATCGTTTTTTAAAGGACCTTTTTATCTTTTGAAGATTAAAAAAAATATTCAATTATACTTTTTTTTCTAAACTTTTTAAAGATCTTTGGGCTTGTCTACATTAAAGAAACATTTTATCTATTTTTAATTTTTTTTTTTTTTTTTTTTGAAGAATTTTTAAAAAATTTTTTAGAACTGTTTATTTTGGTATTTATATATCATGTATGATAATATAATCATTTTTCAAAGATGGTTGAGGGGCAATTTTTTTAAAAAAGTAATAATACTATGATTTTAAAGAAATGGTTTAACTTAATTCAATATTTTAATTTGAACACTCTCATTAGTTGAAGAGATTTATATTAAAACTTGATCAAAATATCTCGTCCAGGATTCAATTACATACCAAAGTCCAAACCAATTTTGAAAGTCAGTTCATTGATATTTTTGAATAAATTTTCAATTAGGAATGGAATTTATATAAAAATTTTTGGGTTTTTTTCCAATTTTTATCAAATTTGTTATTTTGAAAGGGTCACGGTATCCAAGAATGAAAAGGGGTATCTTTTATTATGTCAGAGTACTTGCATTTTTAAGTTCTTACATAATTGAACATTAACTTTGTATGGATTTTAAAAGAGGTTGAAAAATGAATTTTTATTTTATTTTTTTATCAAAATATGAATTGAAGAGAATATGGCTTATCAATTAGAACTTCTTGTAGAAAAAAAAATGCTGGATTTGCAATTGAAATCTAATGTTTACTATGTGTCGAACTGGGTTCTAGGTTTGATAAATCCCAGCAATTTTTATGTTGTGTCATCTTTGAAGAAACCAAAAGTAATATTTTTCGGAAATATTTAATTTCCTCCCTTCTCAAAATGAAAAAAAAGTATATGTAAAAAACCACTTTTGGAAAAATTTTCAAATAAATGAAAATTTAAAACTCTTATATAGAGTCGAAAATTGCATATATATTATTTTTTTTTTTTTTTTTTTCATTGTATTTAGAGAGTACGTATGCTTCATCTAAAAAGTCAAAATGGAGAAGATTGAAAACAATAATTAATAATCCTTAATAATTTCAAAAAAGGGGCAAATCTGATAAAAATAAAAAAAAAATTGTCATTACATATGAATTTTCAATTGCTCCTATTTCTAAAAAGAACGGTCATATTTTATGAACTGATTTTTAAAAGTTTTTTTTTTTATTATAGAAAAAAATTACTGTTATTTTTTTAAAATTTATTTTCATTTCTTCATTGAATGCAAAATTTCTCAAACCCTTTTAACTAGTATATTAAAACATTTTGATTTGAGACAAAAAATTATGATTTGAGAAAAATTATACAAATAAAAATAAATAAAATATTTTGAATATTTAGTAGATAAATTTCTTTGTTAAAAATCAAATTGAGTTAATAATATATTAATTTTTTTAGTGAAATTTAATCCAAATAAAAACAAAAAGAACCAAAAGGTGAAAAAAGAACTTTAAAAGACTTTAATGCCTTGGTGATAATAATGATGGCTTCGGGGAGAGACAATGGAATAATTCAAGGGGAATAAAGGTGGAAATTATGAGGAAATTACATTTTTTAAAGTTTAAAGTTGGTTATTGAAAGTATTTGGAATTATCTTATTTTGTTAGTATACATTTAATTTCAAAAATTGGGTACATTTTTTTATATCTTCACAATTAAAATGTTTTCAAGTTTTCAATTTTTGAAAAGTGAAGATCCACTATTTAAAAGAAGTTTTTTCTCTTCCCGTCGCATCCACTACCCTACAATGGAATTTTAATTCAACCTTTTTTAATATTTTTTTTTTTCAAAATTTTTAATTTTATGAAATTACTCACATTTTTTGAGCTTTAATAATACTATAATTATGATTGAGATAAAAAATCTTAAAAAATTTATAAATTCAATATAAACAAGTTGTAATTTTTTTTTATTCAAATATTCTCAATAAATAATAATAATAATAATAAATCCCTACTTTTCTAAAATAACTTAATCAAAAACCATAATTATTTTTCTTTTTCTTTTCCCTATCCCATTTCTTAATAAGGTTACTTGAGTTTAAGAATTGAATTTTTTTTTTTTTCATTTTTTATTGGTGAATGCGTATAAAAGGATTTTTTGCATAAATTTAGAAAACAATTCATTTGATCATTATTTTACAATTTAAACACAGTCGGGTCACAATATATTAATATATTTTGTAGAATTACCAACACCATTTTTATACTATATAATCCCTGGAATTTGACAAAAAAAAAAAAAAAAAAAGGGTTGTCTTGCATTATATGTGTAAGATTATTTTATTTTGATATAGTTAATTAATCTTCAACTTAATATTAATTTTAATTATTCATAAAAAATGAATTTATTAATATTTATTACAAAAATCCAAATTGAAGAGTGAAGATCAATATTCTAAAAGATATTTTATTAGAAATTTTGATTTCGTCTTTTATATTGAAATTTTTATTTAGGTTAGGTTTTGTTTAATTGAGATCTTTTTAAATTTTTATCCTTTTTAAAGTCAAATCGTATAAAAGGGGAATAAAAATATAAATTGAAAACTCAAAAACAAAAATTCATTCTTAAAAAACTACAAAACATTTGGTATTAAACACTTTATTGGAGATTCCAAAAAAAAAAATACTTCTAAAAATTGCCTCTTTATACTACTTTCAAAATACATACCAAGTCAAAGATCGATCAACAAAGAACAAAAATAGCAACTTGTCAGAAGATAACCATTTATCCAGTTTCAGGTATTATAAACATTAAAATGTGCACTTTTCAAATTTTTGACAACAATTGTCATTAAGTAAATATTTGTTGATTTATCGAAGTTTCAAGATTCATATTTCACAAATATCTTTAAACGAATTAACATACTTTTTAAAACTCCATTAAAGAACAAACTTCCTTAAGTTTTATTAAAAAGGGTTTTAATTCGTTAAAATCAAAAATCTTCAAAAAAATATTTTGAAAAAGGAAGAAGATCCAACATTATCTGATTCGGTTAAATTGTTAATCCTCAGAAATTTATAATTACACACAAAAAACTCAATAAGCGAACTAAATAACACTATTAAGTATCACCAATATACCAAAACAACCACATATATTCATAGAATTTTAATACACAAAAAACAACTAAAAACTAAGATCTTTTCTTTTCAAAATAAAAACAACCAAACTGATAAGAACATATTTTTTCAATTCAAAAACTTTTAATGATGTTTAAAAGTCAATTGTCTTACAAATTCTAAAAAATACTTGTTAAAAAAAATTTATTATTTTTATTTCCTTTCCTTTATTATTTTTTTTTATAATGTCATCTGATTCAAGTGATAAAAAGTCAGACTCAGAATCGTCAAGTGATTCCACAAATTGGAAAGAACAAAGTAAAGAAAAAAAGAAAAAAGATTCCAATAAAGAAAGTTCCACAAGTGAAAAAGAACTCAAGAAAAGTAATTCTTCAAGCGAAAAAGAAACAGAACCCAAAAAAAAAAAAAAAAAAAAAAAAAAAAAAAAAAAAAAAAAAAAAGAAGTAAAAGAAGAAGAAGAAAAAGAAAAAGAAAAAGAAAAAGAAGAAGAAGAAGAAGAAGAAGTCGAAGAAAAGGAAATAAAAAAAGAGTCTGAAGAAGAAAAAAAACCTAAAAAGAAAAAGAAAAAGAAAGGAAAAGAGAAAAAAAAACGGAAAAAAAAAAACGATAAAAAAGAAAAAAAACAAGAGGAGAACACAGGCTCTGAAGACAAAAAAAAAAAAAAAAAAAAAAAAAAAAGAAAAAAAAGAACGACAAAGAGCAATCTAAAGTTGAAAAATCAACCTCACAAAAAAAAACCAAATCCAAACAACCAGAACAAAAAAAACAAAGAAGCAAATTGAGAATCATTTTTGATTTTTATAACACAACCCAAAAAGGCATCCCACTTTCACAACTTGGAGAAGTCCTAAGACTTTTTGGTCAAAAGCCAAGTAAAAGACAAGTTAAATCCTTACAAAACAAATTTAAAGAAAAGAAAACAGAGTAAATTTTTCAAAAAAAATTTATTTTTTTTTTTAAAAACACAAAAATTTAAAATTTTTCATTCTTCTTTTTTCTTTTTTTTGTTTTTTTGAATTTTTTTTTTCATTACAAACCAACATTTATTTACTCACTCTTCTTTATTTTTCTTTTCAAAAATATTTTTTTCCAACCTAAAATTTAATAAATTTGTAACATAGATATTTAAGCTTTAATAATATGCTAAGTATTGCCAATAGATTCAAAAAGCCAGAGTCTCTTGAAGTCTTTGAATCTCATTTTGATTTCTTAAACCCAGATCAAGACGGTTATGTTTTGGCTTCAGAATTAAGATACACATTAAGTTCTGCGGGCGAGAAACTGACAAACGAAGAAATTGATGAACTTCTAAGTCTGATTAAAATTGGCGAGAACGGAAAGGTCAAAGTAACAGAAATTGCACAATTATTTTTACAAGATGAGAAATAATTCATTTTATTTTCAATTCGAATTTAATCTTGAGATTTTCTTTCAAAAAATACAAAAAAAGAAGAAGAATTATGAGAAATAAATATAAAGAAAACACATAAAAATAATAAAATAAACCTTTATTCTTATGTTTTTGTGTGTAGATCAAATATAATTCATTTTAATTAAATAATTGGTATCTGACCATTGTTTTTAATTCTATTTTTACTGTTTGCTTTTGTTCTCTATTTTTACTTTAATTTTTATTTTACACTTCTTTCAGAAAATCCTTTCAGAGGTTTCATTAGACTTTAGGGGTTCATTGAACAGAAAAAAGTGCTTGGTTAAATTATTAAATAATAACTTTAACAAAATTAATCATTTTAACAATTCAGAGTAAATATTTTTTAATTTTAATAACAAAAGTTTAAAGAACAACAGAGAGTAAAAAAAAAAAAAAATTCATTGAGTTTAAATATATCCCCCTATGACAAAAAAACACTAAAAATGTAAAACTGATCAAATACTTGCCATTAATACAATTAAAAAAACTAAATGAATAAATAAAAATTAATAAAGTTTCAATTTAACTTTTTCTTGAAAACTTTTTTTGCCAAAATCATTGAATTCTCACTTGAAATTATGTATATTTTTAGATACACTATCTTGTTTTAACTCATTTACTAAAATAAATTCTAAATTATGGGAATTTTCTTTTCACAAAAGGCACTGATTTGGTCTTCAAATGTTTTTTTTTTAGTTTTAAATGGTAAAATTAAAAAAAAGCTAAACTAAAAAGATAAACTAAAAAGATAAACTCTCTGGAAAAGTATTCTAATTTAATATATTAACTTATTCTTTGATTTCAAACTTTTCTCAACCCCCAATTTTTCAAAAAAAAAATAAAAAAGTGTACACTAATTTCAAAAAATAGTTTCAATATTCAAAAGTTGAGATTGTTTTTATTCCAAAAAATTTTATCCAAGTGTGTAATTGAATTAAGTTATAAAGCTAGATTTCGAAAAATATTAATCAGAAAAAAATAGTGCTTAATTTTATAAAGGGTATATATTATTACCTTTTGGAACAAAAGTTTTTAAGGAGTTTTTTATTTGTAAACCTTAACACAAATAAAATGTAAGATCATTTAAAAATCATGCTCAAGTTTTTTTCCCCAAGGGTTATATTTATTAATGTCTGACATTTTTGGTTTTTTAATTGATTTTAGGACTGTAAAAAAGATGGAAAATTGTAGGTTTTTTTGAATAAAATATATTTTCCGAAAATGTTGAACCACTTAATAAAGTTATTGGTAGTGGGGACGTATAGTTTTGTCCCATAAACTTAGAAATAATAATTTTTCAATTTGTAAATCAAAATTAGTTTTTCAAAATATAATCAATTTTCTAATTTTGTCAAATTTTTAGAGTTGAATCATTTTCCTTTATTTGATAAAATGTTTTTTTTACTTTTTTTATTTTTTTCAGCTTTTCCCTTTTTCGTGTCTTAATTTAGTTTTAAAGTATTGTATCAAAAGGAGAACTGAATATTACTTAAAAAATCTAATTTAAACATAATTTTATCTCTTGATATTTGATTGATATAAAAACTCAATTAAATTTCAATCTTTAAAACATTTGAGACTAATTTTGTAAAGGTTCTATGTATTTTTACTTTCAAGAAAATTGTCAAACGGTTTAAAAATTAATTTACTTTAAAGCTATAAAAATATGGGGTACTTTTTCGATGATTTAGAAACATTTAATCCAGCTTAAATTATTTCCAAAATAATTCGCTACATGTATCAAAAAAAAAAAAAAAATAGAGAATTCTAAATAAATAATAGACATTCTCAAGACTGATCCATAAAACAGAGCCATGATTGATACCCAAAGGATCATAATCTACCAAAAAAAAATTAAATTATTCTTAAAATAATAAATTTTAGTTTTGATTAAAGTAATCCATAATCTTCTTTTTAGGAGAAAATAATTTGAAAACTTCAAATAGAAATCTGAAAAATAAAAAGATTTAGAAATTGAATTATGTAATTACCCTTTTATTTGGTAATAAATACCACATGAGGAAAAATACAAAATCTTTTAAAAAATATTCATATTAAAAGTACAGTCAATTCCACTTTTAAGGCACAAACTTCCAACGAAATTTAAGGCACAAAAAAATCTCAAATTAAGGCACAAAATTTGTAATTTTTTTTTTTACAAATTATTTTACAGAATCTGAATTTGTGCCTTAATTTGAGATTTTTTTTTTGTGCCTTAAATTTCGTTGGAAGTTTGTGTCTTAAAAGTGGAACTGGCTCTATTAAAAGTCATGTTGAATGGTAAAAATAAATCTCTATCTTTTCTCAATGGTTGATAATATATTGTGTAAATTGTCTAAATTTGCCAATAAAAAAAACTCAAGAAAATCACAAAATATTTTTCATTAATAAAAATAAAAAAAAAAGTATACAATGTCTTTTCAAAATTGACATCGACGGGGAAAAATATTTTATTTTTATCAATAATTAGAAATACTAAAAAAAATATATAAAAAAAAATTCCAATAGAAATATTGAAAACCAATTCTAAAGCTGATAACATATTTAAATTATTTAAATAAGTATCTATATTCATTAAATGGAAATAAATAAGAATTTTTTAAACAGTGTAAAAAAATCAAAATTTATCAAATCATCAAATTTTTGTATTATTTTCTTGTAAGTTTTGATCATAGAAAAATAATCGGAAAATCTTGATATCTCTATTAAAAAAAAATAATTTCAATTAATTTAACAAATAATAATATTTTTAATAATAATAAATAAAAATTATTCAAGATACTTATTATAACAGGTGAATAATATAAATATTTCTGAATCTTATCAAAAAGTGGAAATACAAATTTAGATATACAATTAAACCTCAGGAATTTATTCAGTCGGTCAATTATAATGAAAAAAATATTAGACTATATGATTAATACATCTATTATCATGAAATTTGTAAGATCCAAGTAAGGATATAAAAAAAACATGATTAATAAAAGTGTATTGTAAAAAAAAAAATATAAATCTTTATTATTACTTTATCACAAAAAAATCATACAATTGTGAAATTTCACAAAGTCATGAAATAATAATCATCGCACAAAAAAGAAAAAAAAATTTTTTTTAAATCACTTTAAAAACAAATCTCTTGACTTTTGCAAAGCCTTGAGACTTTTCCGACACTTTCCCTATTTAAAAATGAAAGAAAGTCTTTGCAAGAGTTGTGAATTGTCTTCATGTGTTTAAAATTTTAATAAGATATTAATTTTTTAACAAAAATAATTTTTGTTTGCGTTTTTTATTATGTTTAATAAGTGGGGAATGAAAGATGAATATTACGATGAACGCAATAAAAAGTTATTCAAAAACGTAAATGGGTTGAGAATAGATATTTTTTAATGTATGGAGTTGTTATCTTTATAAATTTAACAGTCAAGAAAGAAGAAAGATGAAGTTTCATTCTGATTAGATATTGCTTTTGAAAAAACCTTAAAACCCCCTAAGCTCTAATTAAGTTTTTTGTGGAGATCAAAGATAAGAAAAGGTGAATAAAAAAAAAAAAAAAGAAGAAAAAGTATTTTCAAAAAATCTTGATAATTAGTGATAGCGTGGCTAGGTTGTTGAGAAATATTTTGAAAAGTTATCATATATCTTTAAACTTGAATAGAATAAAAAATCTAATTTAAAAAAAAATTATTTTTTAAAGATTACCTAAAGGTTTATAATTTCAAATAATCATTTTAATTAATAAAAAGTTATACTAACAATAATTGTCTGTGAAAATATTTCTTATTACCAACGTTTTTATCTTTTCCAAAACAGTTGATCTAAAAGGATCAATAGGTTTGTCAACCCAAATTAAATCAAATCAAATAAAATTCTTAATCTCATTTTTGAATGAATCAACATTCTTTTTTGTTGTTTTTGATCAAAACTTTAAACTTTATTTAAAATCTATTTCTTGATGAAAAAAATCACAAGCTCTTATTTGTTAGAACAATATCACCTATTCAAATCAAGAATCCGGAAATTGATCTAATGTAACACTATTTTCTAGTGTTTTTTGTTTCTTAAATTAAAAAAAAAACTAAGCAAAAAAGCGTGAACTTTTAGTAGCCACCCTTTAATGAAAAAAAAAAAAAGTAGTTAAATTTTAATTTTAGAAATATTTATTCTATCAAATTTGGCATTAAAATTTTTACTTTTTATTCATTTCTCACAATCCGTTGAAATATAAATTAGTTGTCCATGAATGAATATTTATTATTTTGAAATATAAAGTGTCTATTCCAAAAAAAGAAAAAGAAAAAAAATGCAATGAAAATAAAATTAATAGTTATAAGTCAAAGAAAATTATATCAAAAATCAAAAAAAAATTGATTGAAAAATATATTTTTTACTTGTTTGCTTGAAAAATTCTTGAAAATGTAAATTATTTCATTTTTTTCAATGATCAAAAATAATTCAACAGCATTATTAAGAAATACCATTTTATCAAAAAATAAAAAAAAAAAAAATTAAGAAATTTTTTCTACAAATTATTTCGATAAACTGTTTTTATTTCAGAAAATGAATTATTAGTCAAAAATTTATAAAAATATTTTATTTAATAAATTTATAAATCACCAAAAGAACCATCTGAATCATTTGAATTATTTTGGCTGTTTTTTTCATCATCATTGCTATCAGAATCATTGGAATCATTACTATCAGAATCAGAACTATCAGAGTCAGAACTATCAGAATCAGAGACATCAATTTCCTTTTCAAATTTCTCTTCTTTTTCTTTTTTTTTGGACTTTTTTTCTTTCTTTCTTTTTTTTTTCTTTTTTCTTTTTTCTTTTTTCATTTTCTTACCTCTTTTATTTCCTTTGCTTTCCTCTTTCTTTTTTTCCACCTCTTCCACTATTTCTTGATCTTCTTCAATCAAATCATCAAAAATATCATCAATATTTGAATCAACCTCTGAAGTGTTTTGATTTGATTCTTCGGAAATACCATCTATTTCTCTGGTTGTTAATAATTTATCTTGTGAATCTGATTGTATTAATTGGCTTATTGTTGGCTGCCTTTTTAATTTAATATTTTGTGTATGTATACGGTCAGTTGACATTTGTAACGGGATTTGATTTTTAATATTATTATTTAATTTATTTTCTATTTCTTTTTGGAGTTCATTTATTTGTTTTATTAATTGTGGCCTCTTTTTTTTAGAAATTTTTGATTTAACTTTCTTCAAATCATCCTTCGGCCAATCAATAGAAAACAAAGTATTGTTTTCAGTTAAATCTTCCGAGATTTGTTGTATTGATTTTATTGTAAGATCATTATTATCAAAATATAATGATTGGAAAACATCTTTGTTAATGTTTTCAAGTAAGTATAAAAAGCACTCGTCTTGGATTCTATTTCCTGTGATATCTAAAGAAATTAATTTTTTATTTTCTTTCAAGTTTTCAAATAATTGCTTCATTTCCTTGCCTAAATAATATTTCACATTTCCCCTAATTCTTAAAAACTTTAATCCCGAATCATTATTAAATAACTTTGATAACCCATCTTTTGTTTTTTTTAATTTGCCCTTTGTAACATTTCTAGAAATGGAAAATCTTTTTATTGAATTTTTATTTTCAAATATATCGCAAATTAGATTTATTCCTTTGTCTCCAAAATTACAATCATCTAAAATTAATTCAACTATTCCACTTTTTTTGTTTTTTAACAATGCCTTTTTTAAATAGTATGCCCCTTTAGTCCCAAAATTATTGGCTGACAAATTTAAAATTAAATTGTTTAAATTTTTATTTTTGGTAATTTTTTTAATAATATCTTCAATCCAAATTGGTTTTAGATCTGTATTTGATAAATTAATCGATTCCAAGGTTTTTGTTTCACTGAAAAATTCATGAATTACATTTAAATCGGATTTATTGATTTTGTTTTCACTTAAATCTAATATTCGAAGTTTTTTATCGCTTAAATAAGTAATAATTGGATGCAAAATTAATGAAAATTTGATTTTACAATTCGATAACCTAATTTCTTCAATTACACTGTTTTTTTTTGTTGCTATGTATTTTAATAATAGATAAATGTGTCGAAATATTAATATATATATATATATATAATTATGGATATTGGATATATGAATATATTAAAAATGTAAGATAAAGATATTAAATTTTGATTATTTTTGAATATTTATTTATATTAATAAAAATTGGATCTGAATGTTCTTATGATTATTAAGGATATTATTATTATTTTTTTTCAAAGGTAACAAATAATGTTTGATGCATTAGAAAGTAATGTGATTTTTTCAATTGCGAAATTTGTAAAAAATTAAACAAAACTCAGCATTTTCATTTTGATTATTTCAAATAAAAAAAAAATTTTTTTCATAATAATCACAATATTTTTGAATAAAAGAAAAATTGATTTGTCTTAAAAATGATCACACAATAAATTTTACCCATTTTCGATAGTTGTGAAATTTTGTGAATTTTATGTTACTGATTCACAAATCAGTTGTCAAAATATTATGGAAACGTCATTAAAAAATAAAATTTTAAATTACTTAAAATACAACAATGAGCCAGAACATATTGTTCAAGAAATTTTGATTAAAAAATTTCCAAAAGTTATTTTTGATGTTAATTC
Organism: Anaeramoeba flamelloides; assembly: GCA_027625915.1. NCBI lineage: Eukaryota > Anaeramoebidae > Anaeramoeba > Anaeramoeba flamelloides. The sequence continues at coordinate 9,606,834 of JANTQA010000012.1, forward strand.
AACGTGACAAATGATGTTCTTGTTTTTTGTGAACCGTTTTATTAGATACTATTTCAAAATGTATAATATTAGATATTTTGCAACTTTGTAGTCTGGATATTCATAATTCGACCTTTAAATTTGTGGCAAAATACAGATTTTTTGTTGAAATTTTTGGGTTTTTAACTAATACAATGGATCATTTTTAATTGATTGTATCAACAAATATTACTACTTGACTAATTATTTTTTTAGAGCATTTGAACCAAAATGCGGACTAATGTCATTTACATCCAATAACAACAGACTTTAATCTTGGACGAATCCATGGTTGACTTTTATCCCTTTAATACAAATTTTTTGAGCATTAATTTGAAATTTTTTTTGTTTCTTAAATTCCGTTCAAATTTTGATTCTTAAAAATGGTATTGACTGTATTGAAAATTTTTTTCCCCAAATAACAAATTTTTGAAAAAAAAAAACACCAAAATTTTCAATTTGAACAAGATCTCTTTACTCAATTATTTGCAAAGTCAGCAAATGTGTTGTTAATCATAAAAGCAATAGCTTTCCATAAAATTAGGATCGTTCTTAATAATATTAAAAAGAAGAAGAAAAAAAGAAAGGAAAAAGAAAAAAATATAAAAAGTATAAAAAAATATGGAAAGAAAGTCTCATACCTTTAATCCATTTCCCCATTTCTAAACAAGAATTTTTTGAAAAGGTGTTTTGGGATAAATTTAAGAATTGAAGGTTAGTGTGTTTATCGTTTTGATATAAAGATGCAAACAAAGTAACAATCGATGACGAATTGAGTTTGCAGCCTTCGAACTGTAAGGAAATAAAGCCATTTTTCATTTGGGCAAAGGAATTAAAAAGTTTTTTATTTTGGCTTTGAGAATTCATTTTGCTCCAAGACAAATTGAAATGCGAAAGACAAGTTTTTTTATTTTCAATTAAAGCAGAAGCTATCATTAATAAGCCATCTGAACTTTCTGATCTGATAATCGAAACGGATTCTAATTTGTTATTTGTTGATAGAGCTTTCCCAAGGATTGAAAAAATGTTTTTTAATTTCACTTTGTCTAATGAAAACTCTATGAAGTGTTGATTGTTCTGTAAAGCTAAGATCAAGGGAAAGATCTCTCTTTCTGTTGAGCCTCGACTTAAGCTTTCGTCAAATTCTAAATTTTGAAAAGAACTAGTCCGCATCATTTCTTGGTTGGAAAGTATTGAGTTTGGATTTTTTTTTCCTTTACCTTGTTCTTTTTTTTTAATTTCTTCTTCTTTTCCTTTTTTTTTTTTTCCTTTTTTTTTTTTGTTCTCTTTTTTGTTCTCTTTTGTTTCTTTTTCTTCTTTGTGATCTTTGTCTTTGTTGGTTTCTTTTTTCTTGGAATTTGTTTCGTCACCATCACTTGATTTTTTTTTTTGTGGGTTTGCCTTCCAGCCTTGAATAATTAGTCTCTGTGTGACACGATCTATTGGCGAATTGGCTTTTTTAAGTGTTTTTTCGACATTCTTGATTAATTTTAAATTTGGCTTTACTTGGTAAAACGAACACCACGCATAGTAAGCATTTAGGTAACCACCATCACTCGAATTGATTTTAAAATCAAAATCTTTTAATTCGCCCTTCACAAAATCGAATTTGATTTCTCTTTTCTTTGAGATCCCTTGGCTGATCGTACGGTACCTTACTAAAAGCTTCTTCACAATTTCGTCGCTCTCACTGCTATTGATGTCCACATGGAAGTCATCGAAAATGATCCTTGAATGGTATTGATCAAACCTTTTGATTTCTTTTAAAAAATAGATGTGCCCTTTCCTGCACACAATTGTTTTGATTGTTGTCTTCCTTTTACCAATTGTTAAAATCCAGTAGTCAGTGACAGCGATTATACGCCTTTCCATTCTTTTTGTTTTCCCCTTGATCAGTAAACTTTTATTAAACCAATTCAAATAATTAATGTTGGTTTTTCCAACCGCACGCATGATTAATTTCCTTGCTCGCTTTTCGTCGGCTCCTTGTAACTTGTCAATAACAAACGCTGGGAGTGAGTCACTCATTATGGTGATTCTGTTTGGTTTAGTTTTCGTGTTTTTTTTTTTTTGTGTATTTTTGATTTTTTGTTTTTTTGTGTTTTTGTGATTTTTTGTTTTTTGTTTTGAAAAGAAAAAGAATTTTTATAAAGAGTTTGATTTTTGTGTTTTTTTTTAATTGTTGAAAAAAAATTAAAACGCAGAAAAGAACACCTGAAAAATTGATTACCTTGTGTGTTTCAAAAACGAAAATAAAAATAATAAAATAATCTCATTTTAAGAAATTATTTTGAGAATTTTTAAAATCTCTAATCATAACGCTGATATAACATTTAAAATTGAAAACCTTGACTTTTCTTCAACTTACACTGGATTTAAAAAAGTTAAAATTTATTTTTAGTGGTTTTTTTTTGAAGATGGAATACAAATATATTTTGCTTTTTGGGTAGGTTTGTTTTCTTGGTGTTTGTTCGAATTTGTTTGGTAGCCGCTCAAACATTGCTTTATTGTTTTTTTTCTTTTAAAACTCAATAAGTTAGTTTTATTAACAATTCATTTTTTCTACTCTGTAGGAATTTGAATACAACACGAGATTCAATTAAAATGATTTATAAAAATAATTAGTCAATGGTAGTTAAGACACATTGTATTTTTTAGCTTTTTTAGGGATTTCCAATTAATACAAAAATTAAAACAAAATTTTCTAACAAGATATGGAAATTAATAATAGAGATTTTTTTGATAAAGATACCTTATCTATCCATACTATTCTGGAATAGATGGGTACACTTTGAGTAAACTTTCTGTTGATTTCAAATAATTTGGATTACACTAACAACAGAGAAATTTTGGTTTTTGGGATCTTGAGTGGTAGGTGTTCAAAAAGAGGGAAAAAAAGATTGTAAAAAAAGATCAAATTTTCAAAACAAAAATATAAAAATTTTAAATTTGATCAAGATCTCTTTATTCAACATTCTTTTAAAGATATAAATATGCTTTTGTATATAAAAAGAGATATAACATGACAAAGAAATATCAATAATCCTGCTAATTGTAAGACGGCAAACTTCAAATGAGAAAAGTATTCTTGCTAAATTTGAAATTAACTAGTAAATAGTAAAATCTATTTCATTTCAAATAGATCCGTTAATTCTTTAAAACCAAAGAATTTAATCTGGTTTTCAGTAATTTAATGTGAATTATTTTTAGGTTTTATTTTATCAAAACCAAAATGTAACCGAATTTATCTATATTTTCTTCAAATTCCCTTTCATTTCAAAATATAATACACCCAAAATATATCAATACTAATAAAAAACACAAAATAAAGATAACCACCATTATTAATAAAGGTAGGTCCCAGTCACCATCAAAAAAATTTTAGGTCCCAGTCACCATCAAAAATATTTTAGATAATTAATATTAAATTCAAAAAAAATTACCTACATCTTGAAATTGAAAAATAAAGAAAAATTAAAATTACTACAATACTAAACTCACCTTTATTCTTTTTATGGGATAGAAATTATTGTTTTGCCAAGCTTTGGTTATTTTTCCCATTTTTGGAAAGGTTGAAAAAATCAACATATATCATTAAATTATTTCAAAAATAAATATTTTTTTTATGAAAAAAGAAAAAGTATTATTATTTAGTAAAGGAATATGTACAAAAATACACTTGGTAAAAAAAAAAAAAAGACAAAGTTTTGAAATAACCAGGAATAGAAAATCTACATTAATTCAATATAATTGCAATAATTATTTTAAAATTTAAAAAAATATAATTTGTTTATTCAAAGAACAGTTCGAATCAATTATTTTTCCCTTTTTAATAAATAAAGAAGAACTGTCACAAAACATAAAGTAAAAAATACCACAATAAGACTTTTTTAAAGTCAGTAAATTTGAACTTAAACCCAAAATGAAATGCACTTTTTATTTTTTTATTAACAAATAATGTTTAATAACACAATCTTATTTATTTCAGTCAAGTAGTAATGACTTTTCATTAGAGTAAAAGTTTCAATCTATTTTCTAATTATTTTACAATTTTTTATAAATATTTTCACACGCAATGACCCATTTAAAATAAATACCAATAGCTATAATAAAAAAAATAATATTGAATGTTATTGAATATCTTTGTTTTAATTAAAAACTTTTATTTTGTATATACTCTGAATAATTGGAAAAAAGATTACTTAATCTTTTAATTTTCAAGAAAGTTAATAAATTATGGAAATAGAGCAAAGAGCATATATTGTCTGTTAGAAAATGATTAATTAAAAGATTTTTTTTTGATTTTTAAAATAAAATTAGTTTTTCACTTTTGTTTTTCTACTAAGAAAAATTATGAGAAATTGCTAAAATTAAGATTTCTTCAAATATTGAAGAATTTTTCAAATTTTTTTTTCATTTTAAGATCAAAAAAAACAAACAAAATAATCAGATCTTAACACTGAAAATTGCATTGAGAACAATAAATTCTTTCAAAAATGATTATTTAGTTTTTTAACATTATTAATAGCATTTATTGATCAATTCCAAACAAAATTTTTAGTAGTTTCAATGTCTTTTTACTTTTACACAAGTGTAAATAAGGAATGTTGTAAAAAATAGAGTTTTCTCAATTTTAGAGATAAATAAAGAGTTCCCTGTATTTGTCCAAATTTTGGAAATAGTAAACAAAATACCCTCTTTGATTTATGATCTCAAATGCGTTTTCAATATACAATCAGTTGGCAAATACCAATACTTTGTTTAAATTTTTTTTTTTTTAAATTTGAAAGATTGTTGTTTGCCAAACGATTTTTTGATTAAAATTGTTCTTAGTCTATTAAGATAATCAGATATTATATTTACTATTACCAAAATTTGGATAAATGAATGGAACTCGATATTTATCTCTAAAATTGTAAAAACTCTATTTTTTATAACATACCTATTTACCCCGGTGTAGCGGAAAAATAATAAATAAGTGAATATGCACTTAAGGACTATCTTAAATAAAGCCACCGCAGCGCCTTACGAATTAAAACATCAATGAATTAGACACTTTATCGCTTAAGATCGAGAAGAACTATAAAATCTCGAAATTTTAGGAAAAGGTAATTTTTTAAGAAGTTTTTATACTTTATTGGAAGATTGTAGTACATATGACAACCCAACTATGTACCTTCTAACTTGATTTTTTTCAGATGTTTTTATAGGAAATTAGACAATACTCCAATGAGAAGAAACATGGTTGAGTTTAGGTTTTTACTGCTATCTTATAATTAACTGTCTCATCTGGTAAAATTATCTATTCCTAAAATTTCGAAATTTTATAGTTCTTCCCGAACCAGAAATAATGAGTATAACACATAGATTTTTTGGTTCATAAGACCCCTGTGGTGACTTTATTTCAGATAATCCTGAAAGATAGTTGTTCGTTTTTAGAAAGTTACTGGATGAATATTTTAAAGTTGGGGTTCTTATCATTTCTACCTTTATCAAATGATGAAAGTTGATAGATTTAGAAGCTTTAGTAAACAGCCAAATCGAATGGTTTAATGGTTACTAGATAATTTTTAGATTTATCTGTAAAATGGATAGGAATTTTCTAATTTTTGATAATATTTTTAATTCATCTAAAAAAGACAATTTCATAAGTTTTTGATATTTTCAAGTCTTTAAATTTGAAAGAAATTTTTAATTTTGAGAAACGTTCTTTTTCGTAAAAAAAAAAAAACATAAATGAAAGAAAATTTTTTAATTTTTTTTGTATTTTAATTTTTTATACAGAAAAGAATAAAAGTTTGGAAAGTCTATTTGAAATTTTAGTGATATTTTTCTGTTCAAAATAATTTTTTTTTTTTTTTTTCATAATTAATTATAAAAAGAGGAATTTTTTTGAAAAAATGTTTCTCTTTTTTATCGAGCCGCAATAATTTTATAAAAAAAGAAGGGGGGGTGGAGTTAATAATTTGCTTTCCAATGTTTTTCATCTTTTCCGCATATTAAGTCACCTTGACTTATCCAATAATCGGTAATGTTTACAAGTTGGTTTTCCTCTAAACCAATTTTTTTTTGGATTTCTTCAATTCCACATCCGCCAATTGCTGTTGATTCTTTGATTATTAAAAAAACTTGTTGGTAAATATTTAATTGTTGTTGCTGCTGCTGTTGTTGGACTTGGTTTTGGTTTTGTTGGATTTGGGAATTTTGGTTCATTCCTGTTTGTGGTTGTTGATTTTGATATAATTGTTGTTGTTGATCTTGTTGTTGGACTTGGTTTTGGTTTTGTTGGATTTGGGAAGTTTGGTTCATACCAGTTTGTGGTTGTTGGTTTTGATAAAATTGTTGTTGTTCGGTAAACTGATTATTTTGGTTCATGTTATTTTCTTGTGAGAAATAAGGGTTTTGTTGCTGCTGTTGCTGTTGTTGTTGTTGAGAAAGACTATGAAAATGTACTTTGATAACATTCAAAAAATGGTGTGTAATTTCGTTATGATCAGTAATCGGGGAAATGTTTCTTATGTAGACTTTTCTTTCTTTATTAAATGTCTTCATTGTTCCCAAAATTCTTACATATTTTCCAATTTGAAGCTTTTGTAATTGTTTCTCTTTATTTTCTTGACCGAGAGAAGTCATAAAATATTTGACGCCCATCGAGCCCGTCCCGTCAGTTATTTCGCAATTGATCGACGAATTGGCTACTTCAACTTTTGTTAAGATCGCAATAATGGTTAAACGGAAAAGTTTCTTTCCATCAACAAAAAAAGAATCGTCATTCCCTTGTTGTGCTTTTAACAATTGGGCAATTGTAGCTGGTGTAATAGTTTGCGCATTGTATTGTGTGTTTTGGTAATTGTAATTTCTCGATTGGTTGTTAGTATTCTCTTGACCAAAGACTTGTAATTGCTCGTTTTGTTGTCCAAAATTATTTGTCGATGAGTAATTTTGTTGCCCATAATAAGTATTAGATCCAAAAGTATTGCTCATTTTAAAAATCGAAAGTTGTTTTGCTTTTTAAGTTGTGAAAAAAAAGAACAAAAAATGAAAACGAAAAATGACTATTTTCAAACCTTACAATTGCTCAAAGAGACCAAAAAGAACAATTATTTTTTTTAAAAGTGTTTCAAAAGTATTGACGAAAACCAAGAAAGAAACTAACTAGTTAGTAGTGTTGAGTTACCTCTTTATAAGAATTGGAAAGAAATGATAAAAGTGTATTTTTTTCTTATTTTAACGTTTTTTTTTCCTTTCTGAAATATTTCAGAACAACAGGCAGGAATTATTCAGATAACTGTTAAAAAGAGTTTATCGAATTTTATTGTAAAATTATTTACCATTTTGAAATCGTCTTTGATAAATATTATGGAGGCTTGTATTTTTTTTAAGATTATTTGGATCATAAATTGTGAAAAAACTTCAGTTCAGTTTTTCTTTTTTCTTTTTTTTTTACTTTAATAAATTTCAAGTAATATATTGATCTTGATATATCAGTGTATTTGTTTTTTTTTCTTGTTTTGTTCGTTCATTTTGGGTGAATTAAAAATACTAAACAAAAGAATTTTGAAACCTGAAAAAAAATAATAATACATCTCTGAATAATTATATCTCCCTCATTACAGGAAAATATAATTCAAAGTAAAACCAAATCCAGGTTCCATCAGTCGACGTGACACCCTTTATGGAAACTTAAACGCCTCTTTCTTAATGGGAGACGAGTTTATGTGTTTTTTGATATTATAATTCTTTCTGAAATAAAAAAATTAATTTATGCTTTTTGATTTTAAATTTTTAATTATTTTCCATTTTATTATTCTTCTTTTTAAGTTATTCCGACCCTCGGATAACTAAATTTACTGTTGAGAGAAAAATGTTGGACACAGAAAAATGGTTGGACACCTTTTTTAATTGGGAACATTAGTAAAATTGAAAATCAAATTCTATTGATAACTAGGCGACTTTTATATAAATCCAGGTTTAAAGGTGTTACAAGTTCATTAATCTGTGGTGTGTGTAGAATACTCATTTGAATGGTTGACAACTAAAGTAGATCATGCTATTTTAACAAAAATCCAAGTTTTAGTAAAGTTTACTATTAATTATGAAAATGGTAATTTTTAAACTTGCTTTAGGTTATAAGAGATAAGCTTTTGAAAAAGTAGAATCACATTAATCGTTATTCTAATAAGTAGATTATTGTTATTTTCTTTAGTTATTTCACAAACGATTGAAATTAAAAAGCATTTTCAGTAATGTTCCCAATCAAAATTGCTGTCCAACCATTTTTCTGTGTCCAACATTTTTCTCTCAACAGTTATTACAGAATTCCAACAAAAATTGTATATATTTTTTGAATCAACACCCCCAAATATTTAAATAATAAGAATCATCATCCTCATTTGATTTTTAATGGTTGTAAATAGATAAAAATCCTATATTTTAAATATTAAAAAATAAAACCTAATGTTCTAAAAAAAAAAAAAAATAAATGACAATTTTTGATATAAACATTAGAATTTTTATTACTGAACTTTGAATGAATAGGGGTGAAGAATAAGTTTTTTTTTTTTTTTTTAGTAATTATTATACATTTTTTAGTGTGTTACATAATCTTAATTTTTTAGTAATTATTTGTCTTTTTGGAGTTTTTTTTTTTTCAATTTTATTCATAAAAAAAAGAAAAGAAAAAAAAAAAAAAAAAAACAATATATTAAAACTTTATTTTGATAATTTAAGAAGTAAAATCTTCTTAATATTGTCAATTTCGCTTTTAAGACACAAAATTCAACAAAAAATATGGAATTATAAAAATCTTAAATTACGGCAAAAAATTCAGATTCTAGTAAAATGATTTGTAAAAAAAAAAATTCCAAATTGTGTACCTTAATAAGAGATTTTTTGTGCCTTAAATTTCATTGATAGTGTATGCCTTAAATTTGAAACTGGCCGTATATACAATCAAAAGATTCAACAATTAAAAGGCTTAAGAAATATTACTATTCTTTGATTTCAATTATTATCCTTTTTTATTTTATATATTATTGGAATTTAGGTTACTCTTTTTTGCCATAAAATAATCAAAAAAAAATAAATACCGAACTTAGAAATGTCAAAATTTTTTCCGATTTTCCTATAATTTCCATTTATTTTATTTATTTTTGATTTTTTGAATTGTATTATTATGAAAAATTTCCTTTTATTTTATCTTTGGCTGGGGTTTACAAGTTTAGTGATATTTCAATAATCCCATTAAATAAATGGAGAATTTGTAATAAATTTTCTATTTTTTGCTTTGTCATTTTGTAAAAAAAATCACCACAAATGAATAATATTTTTTAATCCAAATGAAACCGATTACTTCCTAATTTCTTAGCCATCTACTCAATTTTTTTTTTTTTAATGGGTACTTCTTTGTTGATATTATTATCGTTATTATCCGTATTATTATTAGAGTTATTAGGGGTGTTATTCTGATAATGACCACCCCCCGGTATTTCTGTGGAATTTTGTAAAAGATACAAATTGTTTTTTATTCTAAAATTAGATTTTATAGCGTCAAAAGCCCATTTTTTACCAAAACCTCTGATAAATTTTCTAATTAGATTACATCATAAGATATATATATTTTTTAATTGAGAAAAAAATTAAAATTTTAAAAGAAAAGAAAAGTAATCACTAAAAAATGAAAATATTTTAGTGATCATTATTTTTGAAATTTTTAATTTTTTTTTTTTTTGTAATTTAAGTAATTGAAGATTACATTAATTTAAATTGTTTATTAATTTTTTTATCTATTTCCATCCAAAATACACTAGATAACTTCTTTTTAATCATGTATTATAAATTTTTAGGTTTTTGATAAACTTCTAAAACTCTTTTTTAATTTACCTATAAAAATAATTTTAAAATAGAAAATCAATTTCTATTTCGTATAAGTTTTCATCATATTTATGGAACAGGTTAATTTTTTTACAATGGTAATATTTTTTTATTTTTTTTCATTTTCCGTAGTTTTTGGTGAAAAAAAAATGTATTTTGATATATAGTGGGCATAAATACAGTTAAAATTCTTTTTTGATTAGATTCCATGGTCAAAAAAATAATAATAAATCTTTGAAATATAAAAAAAAAGTCTAAAATGAAAAAAGATATAATTATTTTTATTTTTCAAAAACAAATAACTGAATTACCATTGCAGAAAAAAAATCCAAAGTATTATTTTCAGTTACTATTCTATTAAATCAAAATATTGTTAAAAATAAAGAGTATAATACATACATGCACACACGCGCACACACTTATATATATATAAGTATTACCGAGTACGATATTCATTAATATTTTTTTAAGGTTGTTTGGTAATAAAGGTTGTTTTTTAATTGTTTGGTGTTAGTAAAAAATTCTTTGAGAAAATTTCTCAGATATCAGATGGATAAAATTATGAATTTGACTCAACATTGGAGGAAAACCCAGATTATTTTTGTTGATTTGTTTGGGAATGTATTAATCAAGGGCACTTTATTTTTTTTTCTTTAAATTGGGATTACTCTAAATTTCGAGTATAATTTCTAATTGATAATCAATTTCACACTCACCCGGTGATCGTTAATGGGGTTTCCAAGTGCTCTGATTTATTTTACATTATAACTTGAAGGGCAATTCTTATGAACGGTTATAAAAATTCATTCAATATATTTAAAGAATCTTTCTGATAATTTCATTTACATTTTTTTGAAAATATAATTAAATCATTTTCTTTGAAATTGTCAGGAATTTTTGATAAGAATTCTAAAAACCTCACTAACCAAGTGATTAGAAATTCACCTAAGAATATATTTATTCAATTAGTTTTTCATTTGGGTCAGTTATTTGTACCTTCAAACTGGTAGTTCAATAAAAGGGGACTTATGTTTCTAATTAACCAATACTACGATCCATGGACGCTCTGTGGTAAGTGGTATTTAGAGATTACAAAATAAAATAAAAACCAAAAAATTCCTTTTTTTGTGAAAATGTGGTTTATTTAAATCTTTGGATAAATCATCATAATTACTTGAACCAAAATCAAAGGATAACATTTGTGACTTGGTTGAAATGTTCTTTGAGAACACCCACCGTTATGATAGTCCTTAAAAAATCACTTTGTAAAGGAAAAAAATTTCGAAAATAGAAAAAGACATTAAAAAATGATTATAAAATTTTCAACTCAAAAAGTGAAAGAATATTCCCACTCACAAAGGATCTTTGGTTGATTTCCTAAATAAGTTACTCAAGAAACTATTCTCATAGAAATTAACATTAAAAATCGAAATGTTTTCTCAAAATATTCAACAATTTTTCAAAACCAAGTCAAATTACTTGGGAAGAATTTGAAGAAAGTTCTTGTTTTTCCTAAAATGTTGACTTTTTGAAATTTCCACCTTCAGTTTAGTTAGAATAGTTTTTAAAAAACACAATTCGAAACAGGAATCTAATTTCACCGTCTGTTATTCACTGTAACGAAAAAGGGATTTGAGTGACTTTAAAAATGTTCAGTAATATGGGTAAAAAAAGAAAAAGTAAATGGGAAATTAGTTTTTATTACAAAAAGGAATTTTATAAAAAAAAGAGAAAAGAAGGTTTTAAAAAACAAAAAGGGAAAAACAAACAGACTCAGACAAAATTCTTAAAATTTTGTGGAGTTTTTAATTTTTCGAATTAAGTAAAGGTATTTTACCTTTGGCAAAATAAAATCTGTTTTTGCACTTCTATGTTTTAGGTGTAATTCTGTTTTTGGAAGGCAAGTATTACAGTTTCCTTGGCACTGTTCTTGTCCTTGCTGCTCAATTTTGAAAGTACCTTTTTGAGGGTTTGTGTTCATTATCTTCTTCTTTTTTGATTTAATCTGAGTAATTACAGATTCCAAATTTGAGGACTGTTTGAAGTAGTTCTTCGTTTCTGGTTGGAAATGATTCAAAAACCTGTTTTTATCTTTTAAAGGTCGGAAACCACGATTAACTTTGTTCCTTTTTTTAATTGTCCTTGCTTTTTTATAAGGGTTTCTGTTTGTGTGATCACAGCCCTCGCGTGAGGTTTCGCTGGTGATGTTTCGTTCAAGTGATCTTTTTGTTGGCTCAAGATTCTCCAAATCATCAAAGGATCTTTTGCATTTATAATTCCATGTTAGCTCCTCAATTGGGATCACTTGTGGAGTATAGTAATCAAACGTATTGCTGTTTTGGTAATTTGTTGTTTTTGTTGAACAAGCCATTTCGCTTTTCAAGAAATTTTTGATAGGTTTACAAAGTAGTTATTTGTAAAATAATTAAACAAAAAAAATTGAATTATCACTTTTTTTTTGAATAGTCTGAACTTGTGTTTTTGGTTTTGTGTTTTGTTGAAACGGTTATGTGTGAACAAAGAAAAGGTTTTTTTCAAGAGTTATTAGAAAAAACTAATTTCCATTTTGTGACAAAAACTAAAATTATAGGCTTTTTGATAATTGTTAATTTGAATTAGCTTCCAAAAGTTGTTTCATGGTTTACTTATGTGTTGATTTTCTTTATCTTTATTTTTTGAAATTATTACTTTTTTTTTTCTTTACCTTCTTTCAAGATAATTTATACCAAAAATTTCAGAACTTTTAAACAACCCATTGAGAAATAAATATTTACCTACTTGTCAAATTTTAAATTTTCCTTTTTTGCTTTTTATTTTCGTAATTTCTGAAACTAAATTTGCTTTTAGAGAATGATTTAAAATGGGATCGAATTAGAATCTGATTTGTCTGTTTTGTCCGTAATTTTAAGTTTTGTTCTAAAAGAATGTCAAGAGATAATGATAAGAAAATATGAATAGCTCTTGTTTGGATTTATAAAAACAAGAAATTGAAAACAAAAAGGCTTTATATTAGTTTGAAGTATTTTGAACAATTGTACCTAATATCGAATTAAATTAAATTTGTCAACATTTTTGTTTAGTTTTTTTTTTTCAAGTCAATAAAGAAACAAAAAATTACCGACTCAACAGAAGTTTTGTCTGGTGTTGCATTTTGAAGCAGTGTACTTATTCTTTGTTGGTTTATTTTATCCCTTTTTTTCTAATTGCGAAAAATTCTTAAAAAAGGTAATGTGATGTAAGTTTAATTGGAAATGACTAAATAAAAACCGTTCACCACATGATCAAAATGAAGATCAAGTTTAATAGATCAAATTGTGTATTAACAAACTTGTCGATTTTTTTTTAAAAACATATCAAAAAATTTCTAATTCTTTTTTTTGGCAAAATTTCTATAATTCAGTTTTGTAAAAGAACTTGTTTTCACAAAGCCTAAAAAACTACCAAAAAAAAATAATAGCAGTAACGATGAATAAGAGTTTTATTTAGGTGAAAAATAATGGTAACTTTTGGAAATAAAAAGGAAAAACAGAATATTTTTCACTTTTTTAATAAACAACTGAGATTAATTATAAAAATGTCATATTTATCCAAAGCAACTCTTAACTTTAAAACTATGAATAAAAAAAGTAATATTTGGTAGTTAACTGATTCAAATAAAATTCCTTTTTAAGGGACAAGTTCCTTAACAAAATCTTCTACTGCTGTTGAAATAGTTTGTGCAAATTTTGAAAGCCTGTATTTTTCAAGTGTAGTAGGGAAAAAATACCTGATATGTTAATAATTCTTGACAAGATTTTTAATTGTTAATATTAGGGAATGGAAAATTATTGTGAAATTTCATTTATTTTCCATCAAATCCTTTATATAAAGAACCAATTTTTTTATGAGCCTAGCAATAAACCCACCTAAAGTTGATTAAAGTAAGGGCGTCTGGAGATTACACAAATAATTGTTTGATAGCCTATTAGTAGATCAACTTTTTTGAAAAACAATACTGGTATTTGAATTCTAAATGGGAAAGAATTTTCACTTCCTTTTCCATATTTTTTTTTTATAAATATAGTTCTTAAAGAAAGAGGTTCTCGATCTATGTTCTCTTAAAAAAGAGAAATTAAAAATGAAGTAAAAAAAAATCCCATTTATTATTCAAATACCAGTAGGGGTTTTATTGAGGTTTACTAGAGTTTTGAAAATGATAATTTATATTCTTGTTTTTTGATTGATTGAATGGTGTTTTGGACAAGTGTAATTTCATTAATCATTATTCTTAGAAGTGGGGGAGTTATAATTTTAAAAATTTGATTCTAAAAAAAAAAAAGATTTGATTTTATATAAATGAAATTACACAACAAGTTTTGGAATATGCTCAATTAAAAATCTTGTCCGGGATTATTTTACTGTGAGATATTTTTTTCTTTACTTTATAATCATTAAAATTTGCCAATTTGCCTTAAGGGACTAATCTCTATTAATTTTTTTTTTATAAATTTAATAAAGATTGAGAAATTTTATTACCAATTATTTAGAGTTGAAAACCTCCTATATTATCAATATTAAACATATTTCAAGATAAGAAATCCTTATTTCGAAATGGGCCAAAAAAAAAAAAATAATAGAGACTAGACCCTTAACCTATTGATCCAATCCCATTGGAATTGTAAAGTCAAACCCATCAAAATATTCCCCAATTAGGATGGCAAAAAAAATCTTATGTTTTTAATTTTGAATGAAAAATGAATAAATTTGTAGATACCTAAACTCAAATGCCCTTGTTAAGAAAAATGAAAACGAAAAAGAAAAATAACTGGGATTTTCTGGCCTAAAAAAGAAAGATCATTTCAAAGATTCTTCTCATAAAAAAAACAAACTTTCAAAGATCACATTGTAAATGTTTTTTGGCCAGTAGGCTAATTGTATTGATCCAATCATCTTCCCATAATAAAAGCAACAACTTACAAAGAAGTTGTGACTTTCTCTGGGTTTTAACTTTGTTTTGACTTTTTACTTTCTTAGATGGAAGTTCCCAGGTATTCTTCTAAGGATACTATATACTCTCTATTTATTTTTTTTTGAACAGAAACCTACTTACTCTATACCCAAAAAAATTTGTTGATTTTTCTTTGACAATCTTTTTTGTTTGTATTTTTTATCTCAGAACTGAATTATTAATTTCAATACAAATTCAATTGGGATTTTATGATAAATCTTTTGCAGAGATTTGTATCATAGGATCTAAATAAAAATTAAATATGCAAAAAATGTGTCAGTTTTTTTTATATTCAAAAAATTTTTTTGATCAAAAAAGAAAAAAAAATGATTCTAATTTTTGAGGAAACATGGATTTTGGTGAATTCTATTCAATACCAAAGTATTTGTATAACTTTTTGCAAATTTTGCCTAACTAGAAAATAACAAAGAATAATACCAAATATTTTTTTCAAAGTTTTCTCAATTATGACAACTTAGCGGAAATGAACAAACCTCTTAACTTAACTCACATACCAAAAATAAATAATATTAACATCTAAACAATGCCTAATGGGGTTTCATTTCCACTAAGAAAAAATATCCTCAAAAAGTTGTTCATTCCCAACATACTTTTTCGTTTTTAGATACGAGGTCTGAAAAATTTAATAAAATATTGAAATTTTTTCATTCTTAGATCCCACTGATGAAATATTTTTAAGAATTACCAACCAAAAAACCGTGATTAGAAACACAGTATACTTTGAATTTCAATTTCAAACATATCCATTAAAAAAAAATAACAATTACCCTTTTTATAGAATACATATACCAGAAATGATCAAATAAACCAATAATAAACAATAAGTAAACCAATTGGTATTTTGGTTCTTCCAGTTCTTTTATTAAAAAACAAAATTCTACAAATAAATGATCAAAAGTAAAATATTTTCTCTTAAAAAACAATAATAAATTCTTCCACATTTTTTTCAACAGTAAAAAAAATCTGAAATTTCTTAAAAATTAAGAAAAATTATGAAAATATTCGGACAAGTCCAATTCCTAATTTAAATTTACCTCAAAATAAAAAGATTTTCAGAAAGAGTATATTGAAAAACAAATACCCATAGATCACTTTTTCAAAAGTTCATTGTTGTTTGATTACAAGAAATACTCATTATTCTAAGTGTATATTTTAAGTGAAGTCGCAACATATTTTTGATGTATAAATCCTTTTGGGATCTGAAAATATATTCTCGGAAAAACACGATTTTTCTTCAAAAAAAGATGATCTATGAAAATTTATTATTAAAATATGCTTTCTTATTTTTATCTTAAAATTTTTAAAAAACTGTATCTGTATTAAAATTTGTTGTATATGAAAATTCACTGTATCCCTATAAAAACTATTACCATTTTACATTTTCCAAAAAATTTGAATTTTAGTACCTATCACAAATTGGAATCAAAACCATAAATTATTCGAAGATTTAAGATCAAAAAAATAATATTAAAAAAGTTGAGAAATAAAAATAATAAAATTTTCTATTGTATTTTTCTACATTTTAAAAATATTTAATAAAAAAAAAAAGCAAGAAAAAAAAAATAATATTTAAGAGAATAAAATAAAAGAAGCACAGTGAAAGAAAGAAAGAAAGAAAGAAAAAGATAAAAATAACTAGAAGATAATTTGGAATTCGTATAAAGTTGTTAATTTTTCAACTTGAGGATTTGCTTGATTTAAATTGAAATAATAACAATAAGCACACAACAAGAAAAATTAACAATAGAAAATTAAAAATAATCAAAAATAATCAAAAAGGGGGAGAAGAAGAGGAAAAAGAAATCAAAAGAAAAAGAAAAGGAAAGGAAATAATTTAAAAATAAAAATAAAATTAAAGAATTTAAATTAAAATTAAAAATCTAAATGATAAAATACAATGATCAATAATATGGTACAGATGTTTTCTAGGATATTATAATCATCATCATCATCATCATCAAGATTCAGAATAATAATCAATTTAAAAACAGTAAATTTGTTTAAAGAATAGTACAACACCCGCCACCTTTATCAGTCGATATTTCATTTGTATGAGCTCTTTTTTTCTTTCTTTCGTCTGGTTTTTTATCCTTTTTTTTTGTTGTGCTCTCACGAAGTAATCTTACAAGTGTTTCAAAGCATTCAGTAACATTTTCACCAGTTTTTGCAGATCTATAATTAATCATTGTTGATTAAAATGGTAGTATATTTGGAATTAGCAATGTTCATATAATAAAATGGGTTTTTTAGATTTTTATTTCATTTTCATGGGATTTGAATAATTTCCAAAAAAGTTTTTTTTGAATTTATAACCAATCAAAATAAAAAGATCTTTCATAAAAATCAATGAAATCACAGAAACCTTAAACATTCGAAATAAATTTTTGAAAAAATTTTCACTTTTTTGCTTTTTTTCCTTGATTTTTTTTTTTTTTCCATTTTGAACAAGTGAGAAACTGATCTATACTCTTTTTCAGTCAAAGTAGCCATTTTTTTTTTAAATGAATAGAACATATTCTATGAGTTTAATCCGGATTCTTCTCAAAATAAATTTTCCATTTTTAGATCGTATCATTTTTTCTAATTTGGTAAATTTTTTTTTTTGTATCTCTTTTTTTTGTTTTTTGATTTTTGATTTTTATTTTGTTGTCTTTTTTTAGTTTTCAAATGTTTTTTTTTTTAAAAATCAATTTTAAAAAAATCCTTTAAAACTCCAAATTGACTTTAATAAAATTGAGTCTTTGTAATTTCTTTTAAAATGAATACACAGACCATTAAAAAATCTTATTGCCAAAAATTTTAATTTTCCTAAAGAAATTGAGAAATTTTGCATCAACATTCGAATGAAAGTGAACCAAAAATTTTTTTAACATTTTATTTTTTTCGATTATTTATGATTTGTTTGGGTATTTCTTTTATGGATTATGGGCTCTAATCCGAAGTTTATTATTTCTCTTATTTCTAAATAATCTTTTAGTAGGTTAATTATTTAAAAAAAAAAAGTGAATTTGTTTTTTTGGCTGGACACATTTGGGTGGAATGGAGTTTATATACACTTTTTCGAATGTCACTTTATCAAATCGTTATTATTAAGGAGGCGATAATGATTTGATTTTTTTTTTTCTTAAAAAGTCAGAAAACAATTACTCTTTTCTAACTAGATCATTTGAAACATCCTATATGGCAATACTAAAAAGAGATAAAAACATTTTTGTTTACTGATTGCTTTGTGTTAAACTTGAGATCAATATTTTTCCAAAATTATAGCACTATTACTCTTTTCTAAACCGATGAAAATAGCATCTCAAAGTTTTTTTTTTATCTGATTGGGGATATGGAGCAACAATTTGTAAACTAAGAGAGAGAGTGAAAAATGTTTATCTTTCAAAATTGAAATACTAGTATTTGGATTCCAAATGGGAAAAAACATTATGAAAATAAATTTCAGAGTGTATCAATTTTTTTGAATGGAACAATTCTTTTTCATAATTGAAGTGATCATTTTATCTATATGTAAGGGTCTGAACTTTTGAGTTACCACTTATAACCAAAGATAATCTATCAATTTTTATTTACAATTTTACAAAATAAAGTTTAATATTATGCACAAATAACAAATATAAAGAGATCAAAACCTAAGATCTGTTTGGTTAGAGATTTCAGAGACAAAAAAAAAGATCTTTATCTCTAAAAAGAAAATTATTTGGTTTCAGTTGAAGATTAAAGAATTAATGAGCTTTTTCAGATTACAAAATCCAAATTAATAAAAATACAACATGATCTCATAAGTTCAATTACCCAGAATAGTCAAATTCAAAGAAATATTTTGCGTTTTTTAATTATTAGAGGATTTGATGATCTCTTTGCTTATATTCACGATAAAGTAACAAAAATCGTGTTTATTTTTATTAAATCGTGATATTGGTGAAAATCACGATAATCAATAATATCGTGATAATATTACAAATCGCGATATTCTATAAAATCACGATAATTGTCTAAAAATCGTGATAAATGCCAAAATATTGTGATAAAATAGTTGATGGCTTTTTGGGCTAATTGAAAAATATTTAAACAAAAAAATTTTTTATGATCAAGAAATAGATTAGGTGAAAAAAAGTTATTCTTTGAAAAAACAACAAAAAAGATACTTGATCCAATCGAGTATCAGATCGAAGAGTTTTGTTGTGTTTTCATTTTATTTGGTTGTCAAACCTATCGATCCTTTAAGATCAACAACAATAAGAACTAAAGAGAAATAAATATTTTTTCAATTAATTGTGGTGTTAGAAATTGTATTGAATAATTAGCTTCTAAAAAAATCAAACTTTTACCCATTCTTTAAAGAATGCGCCTTTGGGTTAAAACCTTTTCTTTATTCTCGGAAAGATGAAAGGAGTTGGATAACCTTTCAAAAACTTTCACAACAACCTAGTGATATTATCACCAATTATTAAGATTGTTTGCACCTTTGTTTTCTTCTTGTTATTTTTCTTCTCATATCTTTATATTGGACAAAAAACACAACTAGAGCTTGGATTTTTTTTGGATTGATTAATCACCAAGAAGAAACAAAATTACTCTTTATTCTTTTTGGTTATTGAACCTGTGAAGGCAATAACTCCTAATTTTAAAAAAACACATCTATTTTATATTCAAGTACATTGCTGAAATGGATGATTATTTGTTTGATCATGAAATTTGTTTGAGATTTTACAATTGGTAAAAAAAAAAAGAATTGAAAATTTTTTGTCATTTAGAAAGCTTTTCTGTCTTTCAAACCTTTCAAACACTTGGAGAAACTTTACAACCCTTTCAGACACTTTCTAACATTTTTAAAAGGGGGAAGCGTTGTAAAAGTCACCAACCTTTGTAAAATTCAAGGATTTTTTTGTAATCTTGGTTCAAAAAAATAATTTTTCTTCTTTTCGAGATTTTTATTTTATCGTCAGAATGTGGATCTATCACGATTTTATGATTTTTGGCGATTTTTTAAGACAATACCAAATTTATTACTAATGTCGTGATAATACATGTTATAATCAAAACGTCTTTTTTTGTCAATTTCTTGGTATTTTTCAAACAATTTGAGGAAAAAAATATTTGGAGAAATTGATCAAAATTTTTAATTATTAATTGGAAAATGATAGTGTACAAAGTGAAATTTTGCTAAAAAATGAGGAGATAAATTCTTCATTAGGCTTTTTGATTTTTTTGAGAAATTGAAAGAAAAAAATTTTGAATTATTAATTGAAAAATGATAGTGTAAAAACTTTAAGTTTTTGAAAAAAAATGTCGATACAAATCCTTAATTAAAATTTATGGTTATTTTTTATTGATATTTGCGTTTTATTATTTTTTTCCAAGAAGACAAAAAAAAAAGTAAAAAAAAGGAAAATTTCTAGGATTACATTCCAAAAAATAACGGAAGCCAATTAAAAACTACTTCGATTGGAGGGGGGGTAAAGTCTAAATTTTTATATTTTAAAATTTTGGCATTTTTTTTTATCTTTTTGAACAAGAATTTTAAATAGGAATAAAAAGAAATATTTAGTTCGAGTTTGGAAAGTGATTTTTTGGAAAAATTCTTTCAAGGGGTAAAAAAAGGGGTAAAATAGAAATTCAAATTCAATTACTAGAATAGTAATTTGATTTGTTAACTGTACTGGGGAAAATTTACTTCTTTGTTACTTTTTTTTACGGATTTGTTTTAAAACAAATAATTTGAAATTCAGAATTTCCTTTTATTTTAATAGGTACATTTTGAATACTAAATTCATCATAATTTGGTTAAAAATTACAGTTCTCTGTGAAAGGATTATTTAAGAATCCATCCAATATAAACAAAAGTGTATTTTTTTTAAATATAGATTTCTAATTACCATGCAGAGGGAAAAAAATAAAAATAATCATTTTCTTATATTTTGATTATGTAATAGAGTACAAGCCGAATACATTCATTTTTTTCAAGAATTTTAAATCCTATTTGACATTTTTTTTCATTTTTTTTGAGATAAATTCTCAGTATGAGCATTCTGTTTAATTCTAGAGAACATTTTTTGAAAAATATAATGTGTCTGTTAAATTTATTAATTTTTATTGAAAATTAAAGCGGTGTAGAACAGTTTTTAAAAAAAAGCGAGATATAAAAAAAAAATTATTTTTCATTTTTTTTGAAATTTTCAAAATTTAATTCAGCCTTTGTAAAAATGATCAAATTCACGAGAATTTTTTGATATTAAAAAGCATTCAAACCATGATTAAAACCTTTGAACATGTGTAGAATATAATTTAGATTTTCTTTATTTCAATTTCATCAAGATTCTTCATGTGGATTGTTGCAAAATTAAATATGTTATTTTAATACTAAATCTTAATAGAACCTTAAAATGAAGATTTTTCACTATTTTTCTTTTTGTCCTTTTGAACGTTATTTTAAAAATAAGTATTTGTTGCTTTATTAATTTGAATTTTGGGTCAGCGGGTTTGGGTATTTGATCTTTAATCTTGATATTTAAGACTATTTTTTAAAAAATTGATTTTTCAGTGTTATTTACAATTAAAAATGAAAAATTCCTAAATTGATCATTTCCTCAATTGGCTTATCTTAATGGGAATAGAATTTTTTCTCAAGTGCTCGCAAAATAATTCAGATTAAATATTAAGGAGTTCTCCTGGGAGTGGTGATTTAAGACATATGGATTTCCCTTGAAATGTTCTTTTTACTCATTTTTCCAATTAAAAATAAATTTTTTAAGATAACCCACTTCAAGGATCTTTATGAAATCGAAATAAAGAAAATCTAAATTATATTCTACACATGTTCAAAGGTTTTAATCATGGTTTGAATGCTTTTTAATATCAAAAAATTCTCGTGAATTTGATCATTTTTACAAAGGCTGAATTAAATTTTGAAAATTTAAAAAAAAATGAAAAATAATTTTTTTTTCATAAAACTAAAGCAAAAAAAAGATGAGGAAAAATTTTTTTTCCCCATTTGAAACTCAAATACCAGCTAAACAAATAATATCCTAATTTGGAAAAAACAGAATCAAAAACACAAGAGTAGAAATATTTTCTTTTTTTTGAAGTTGCTGTAATGGTTGGTATTCTTAAGTTAATATTTTTATGTAAAAAAAGAAAATGAAAAGAAAAAACTAAAATTCTTCAAAAGAAAGTTTACGTTTCTAAATATGGGCTGCTCATTTTCTTCGCAAATTCCTCCGCATCCTCTCTTGAAATTAACCTTTCAGATGTTAAGTCTGATTATTCACAAAAAAAAAAAGAAAAAAAAACAAAAGTTAATCAAAGTTCAAATTTTCAAACCAATTAGTAACAAATACAAGATTATCTTTTTTTTTCAACCATAAAATTAATTGGGAAAAAAGTAAGGCTAATTCAAAAACAAAACAAAAACTCACCAGACTTGTTTCCGATTATTAAAATTGGAACACTTGTTTCCCTTATTTTTTTGATACGATCGTAAATTTTCCGAATTGCCGCAAAGCTTGTTCGTGAAGTTAAACTGAAAACCAAAAAAAATGCATCACCTTTTTGTAAATGTAAATTTTCAACAGTCCTAAATTCTGATTGGCCAGCTGTGTCAAATAGTTGAAGGGTTGCTGGTTTATTGTCTATTACAGTGATTTTTGTATAACTCTCCTCTAAAATCAGAAAAAGAGAAAAAAAATTAAAGATAAGAATAGAACAATCGGGGTCGATTAAAAATTTAGTGGGTGAATTTTCTAAAAAGTAGAAAATAAACTGAAAAAGAATTTGGGCTATTAAAAAGTGAAAAAATAACTCAAAAGCAAAAAGTAGAATAAAAAGTAAAAATTATCAAACCGACTGTAGGATCGTAATCTTGAACAAACCTCCCTTGAAGGTACTGAATTGTTAAACAAGATTTTCCAACTATAAAAACAATTTTTGAGAATACATAAAATACAAAAGGCAAAGAACAATAAAGTGTTAAAAAAAAGGTAAAGGGAGTATGGGGCGTCTTTAATTGATACCTGATCCTCCTCCAAGCAAAATAATGGCATGTTTTTCTTGGCTAGTCATAAGAATTAAAAATTTTGTGAAAAAAAAAGTAAAAATTGAAAAATGTTTTTAAATCCATTTTTTAAACAAAAAATTGTTTTTTAATCAAAATAGATTGAATAAATCCCTTCTTAGAAATGGAAAGGTTGATTCAAAAGACCATTTCATTTAATTAAAAGAATTAATTTGTCGAAATTCTTGATTCTCAATAACGAATTAGTTATAATTCAAAATCAAAGTAAAAACTTCAAGGATAAAAGAGTTGAAAAAGGAATTGGGAGAAATTACCCTTTTTTGTGAATCCTTATTAATTTATTAATGAGAATAATTTGACCACACGAGATAAAATTTGAAATAAGTGAATTATGCAAAAGTTTGATATGATTATGTGTTTAAAAAAAAAACTGTTTGTTCGAAAATTGTAAACAGAACGATTAGAGGTATTCTTTAGTAATTAGTCAACTGAATTATTGAACTACTCATATACCCAGAGTAGTTAAGAACATACAATTCCTCATGGTTAAAACAAACAAGCCAAGTATACTGGATTTAAATAATAAATAAGATAAAATTTTCCCTTCACATTCACTTTTTTTTTGAAATGAACACAATCATGATCTGATACTTTTTTTGAATTGAACACATTCTCTCAAAAATGTTATTTTAAGAAATCTTTTAACATAAATTAATGTATTTTAAGCAAAAAAAAATAATTAACCAAAAAGAAAGAATAAATAGAACGAAAAGTACAATTTTATCATTTTACAAAAGAGTATTTCATTTTTTTTATTTGAACAACTTAATTCAGATTTCTAATATGTCCCTACGTACCAAAAAACACTAAAAATTGAAAACTGATCAAATACTTACCATTAATACAATTAAAAAAACTAAATGAAAAAATAAAATTAAATAAAGTTTCAATTTAACTTTACCTTGAAAACATTTTTTGCCAAAATCATTGAATTCAAACTTGAAATTATGTATATTTTTAGATTCAGTATCTTGTTTTAACTCATTTACTAAAATAAATTCTAAATTATGGGAATTTTCTTTTCACAAAAGGAACTAATTTGGTCTTCAAATGTTTTTTTAAGTTTTAAATGGTATAATTAAAAAAAAGTTAAACTAAAAGGATAAACTCTTTGGAAAAGCATTCTAATTTAAAATATTAACTTATTCTTTGATTTCAAACTTTTCTCAACCCCCAATTTTTCAAAAAAAAATAAATAAGTGTATAGTAATTTCAAAAAATAATTTTAATATTCAAAAGTTGAGAGTGTTTTTATTCTAAAAAAAAATATCCCAGTGTTTAATTGAATTAAGTTATGAAACTTAGATTTCGAAAAATATTAATCAGAAAAAAATAGTGCTTAATTTTATTAAGGACATATATTTAAAAAGAAAATTAAAAAATAAAATTGCATGAATAAGATCACAAAATTTTTCACAAAAGATTGTTTAAATATCATAAAAAATCCTTAAAAATTATTTTGAATTGATTAAATCTTCATTAGAGACGAAGAGAAACCTCAGTTAGGTTAAATTTCTTAAACCCAGGGTTGAAATTTTCAACAAAAAAATAACAATACAAATTGAGATCTTTTCATTTGAATTTTTTGAGAATTGGTAAAAAATTTTTAAATTAAAAAAAAAATTGATAATTAACAAAAATGCTTTTGAAAAGACAGAATATGGTACTTATGAGATCCAATTATTTAATACTGAGAAAATTTTGTTTTTGGTGAATATTTTTAGGGAGTATATGGCCTATTTACAATTGGTAGCCTTCTCACGAAAAGGTAGACTCTAATTTTTAGAGAATTGGGTTGTAATCGAAAACTCTATTTGATAAGAAAAATAACGAATAGAAAGTTGAGTCAAAACCTTTCGCTGTTTATTGTACAAATACCATTCGAGATTGTTTTTCAAAATGAGCGTTAAATTTTGGATCTTAATTCCAAGATCTTAAGGAATCGATGATTTTGTGAATGAGGGATATTCGTATTTAAGATTCTCTTTGGACACCGAATTATAACAAACCAAGAAATATTATTAAAAGAAACTCACTTAAAGCAAAGTTAGGAACGTTCAATTTTTTGGATTGTGCTTTGAATATTCAGAATAACATTTATTGATCAAAAACTCAAATGTCTTTCCAAAGCAACAATTTGAATTGAAAAAATGATATTTTATATGGTGAAAAGGTGTGTCCAATTATCTGTCAAGGTATTAGCACCATTGGAGTAAACTACATGACAACTCAAAATAATCTGAATAGAATGTATATAAGAAAATAAAATTTTCATATCTAACTTTTTCAAGGTTAATTTCGTATTTGAGATATGATATTATTTGCCAAAACAGAAAATGTTTGAAAAAGACCAAAAATTTTTAACTTTAAAAAGATTTCTTAAAAAAACATTCTTATTCGTCAATTGATATGTTTTTATCCTTAAAATTATTATTTTTTGACTATGTAAATTGGATAATCCTAATAAAGGTTGATAATTTTTACAAAAAAAAAGAGATTTGAATTTATTAACAAGAAAAAGACCATCCTTGTGATTTTTTTTAAAAAAGAAATTTGCTTTGAGTAATTGAATTTCCAAATTAAAAAATCTTGAGAAACACATTTTAAAATATCTTGAAAAAATACTGATAACATATATTTTTTTTGAACATAATAAATTAAATTATTATCAGAAACAAAAAAAATTCCATGAGATACAAAGAACCTGGAAAAGATTTTCCAAAAAGATTTGGGGTAAATATTGTAATTTATCTCAAAATTTAAACTGGATTTTGAAGAAAGAAAGAAAAAAAAAACTATTATAACATGATCTTTACTCAGTTCTAAAAAAATTATAATATCCAAAATCAATAAAGAAAAAAATACCAACGAATTTTCACAGCATAAAAAATATACTATTTAATTCCAATTAGAAACCTATATTACTTGAATTAAAACAATTTGTTATAAATACAAACATTTTATATTTACAATGAACGAATTAATGGCAAATAATAATTTTAGATATTTAAAGAATAATATTAGAATTAAATATTAATAATGATATTTGAGAATAAAATTCTCACACCTTTTTGGAAGTAACTTATTTATTTAATTATTAATTCAGAGAAAGCATTAATTTGAAAATTTTTATCAAAATAAAAAACATGAAAAAGAACAATTCTGAAAAAATTCAATTAAAAAAGAATAATATAATACATCTTATTAAAAGTAGAAAATTTCCTCAATAGTTCGGGTTTCAAGATTCTAATTGTAGATAATAAATACATTGATCTTCGAAAAAAAAAGTACAGAGGAAAATAACTCTACCAAACATCTAAGAATTCACAAGTGGGATAAGGAACTATAAAAAGTTTACCAATAATAAATAAAAAATCTACAACCTGGAGTTGATGTGTGAATATTCTACATTCGTTAGTTTTTTTTTTAATTTATAAGAATTGAGTAAAATCTTATATTTTGTACCAAATTCTTTACAATTAAAAGAAAAAAAAAACCACTGTTCATTTTTCCACTATTTGAAAGAATTTAATAAAATATAAGATTTTACTCAATTCTTCTTAATTAAAAAAAAAACATAGAAACCACCTCTGGGAGTGGGAAACACCACCCACTTATTAATATACAGTCAGTTCGACTTTTAAGACACAAACTTACAAAGAAATTTTAAGGTACAAAAAGCTCTCAAATTAAGGAAAAAAATCCAAATTCTATTTTATAATTTGTGAAAGAAAAATTCCAAAAAATTTGCTTTAATATGTGATTTTTTTGTGGAAAAATTCCGTAAAAAGTTTGTGTCTTAAAAGTAGGTTTGGCGGAAATAGTAAACCAAACACCCGTTTTAAATTATTGATTTAAAAGGGATTTTAAATATAAAATTATTTGATAAATACCAAACAATTGTTTGAAAATTGTATTTCTTTTAAAAATTAAAAAATTAGATTTCATCAAACGATTTTTTGATTAAAGATATTATTATTCAATTAAAATAATAAGATTTTATTTATTATTACCAAAATCTGGATAAATACATTGAAATCTTATTTATCTCCAAAATTGAAAAAACTGTCTTTAGACAACATCCCATATTTATACTACAGTCATTTCCTCTTTTAAGACACAAACTGTAACGAAATTTAAGGCACCTAAAAATCACAAATTAAGGCACAAAATTCAGATTCTCGCAAAATAAATTGTGTAAAAAAAATTACAAATTCTGTGACTTAATTTGAGCTTTTTTTTTGTGCCTTAAATATCCTTGAAAGTTTGTGCCTTAAAAGTGGAACTGACTGTAGTCTATCTTTTTAATTATTCTAATTTCTTCTTCCTTGAATGTTTGGAAACTTGATTATTACTATTGTATATATTTCTTTTTTCATTATACATTATATTTTGTTTTTTATTTTTTTTCTCCATGTTAGTGATATTCTTTTGACCATTCTTTTTTTTTAACTCGTTAACTTTTTTTGTTGTAATGTCTCTTTTGACTTATAATTCGAAGGTTGAATTGTATAATAGTGAGAATAAAAATTTTGTTATCATAAAAAAATTAAAAAAAAAATCAATAATTATAAATAGGATTTTTCAAAATTGAAAATTTGATCATTCAAAAAATATTAATTATTGAAATAATCCTTCCAAATCCCCAAATAACAAAGTAATATGTCTTTAATAAAATTAAGCACTATTTTTTTCTGATTAATATTTTTCGAAATTAAGTTTATAACTTAATTCAATTAACCACTGTGATAATTTTTTTTTAGAATAAAAACAATCTCAACTTTTGAATATCGAAAATATTTTTTGAAATTAGTTTACACTTTTTTATTTTTTTTTTGAAAAATTGGGGGTTGAGAAAAGTTTGAAATAAAAGAATAAGTTAATATATTAAATTAGAATGGTTTTCCAGAGAGTTTATCCTTTTAGTTTAACTTTTTTTTAATTTTACCATTTAAAACTAAAAAAAACATTTGAAGACCAAATTAGTCCCTTTTTTGAAAAGAAAATTCCCATAATTTAGAATTTGTTTTAGTAAATGAGTTAAAACAAGATAGTGTAGCTAAAAATATACATAATTTCAAGTTTGAATTCAATGATTTTGGCAAAAAATGTTTTCAAGAAAAAGTTAAATTGAAACTTTATTTATTTTTATTTTTTCATTTAGTTTTTTTAATTGTATTAATGGAAAGCATTTGATCAGTTTTCAATTTTTAGTGTTTTTTGGGTCGTAGGGACATATATTGTTTCATAACCAAAAAAAATTTCAGAATATTGAATCAAAAAGAATATTTTTTAGAAATGAAAAACAAAAAAAAAATTTTTAGAGTGTGATCCAGGAGATTCTTGTTCTCAAAAATCACCAGCTAAAAAGAACAAGATTTTAATATTTAATTCCACACTAGAAAATTTCCATAATCAACTTTAGAATTTTTTTATAAAAGTAAAATAAAACCAAAACTAAATAAAAATCTAAACATTTAAACATAAAATACTTATTTATATATTAAATATCCCCAAATATAAGTTTATTTCATTCTTAAATTCGGATTTCGGAAACCTATTTTAAAAAAATTTCATTTTCTTAACGGCTTACAACCCCACTACATTTTAAATCACACACTTATTTATCAAATAAGTTACAAAAAAAATTTTTTTTTAATACATAATTCTATAATAATAGACACATAATTTTTTATTAGATTATTGTTTGAGTTGAAAAAAAAAAAAAAAAGATTGTGCGTTAAAATGTTCAACCTTTTTTTATGAGTTATCGTGTTTTTTTTTTTGTACCTTATTTTGATTATTTTATAACTTATATGTAAATTATATTGTGCTCTAAAACGCCCCAGGACTCAGAAAATGCATACTAAGACTCAGATCGATCAACTGAGAACCAAAATAACAAGGCTTTACACCACGTATAAGATTATCCTTTTCCCCATTACACGTATCATAATCCTGAACTAATTTTATTTTGAAAAAAAAAATTTGAATCTAATTTCGTTTTTTTATTAGACTTTTTTTGTAAAACCAAATGAAGAAGAAAAATAATTCACTTTTTCTTTTGGTTTGTTTTCTTTTCTCTTTTTTTTCTTTTTTTTTGATTTATGCTTGTCCTTTTTCTTGTGTTTTTTTTTTGATTTTGTTTCTTTTTCATTTTTTCTTCTCTGTTTATAAACTGGTTCTTTTCGATCTGGGTTATCTTTATTTTCATTATATTGTTTTCTTTTTCTTTCTGTATCTTTTTTAATATAATTATTTTGAAAATCAACTTTCGTTTCATTATTGCTATTTTTGTTCTTATTCTTTTTTTTTTTCTTTTTCTTTTTCTTTTTCTTTTTCTCTTTCTTTTTTCCTTTCTTTTCCTTATTATTTTTATGATGGTTTTTTTTAGATCTTTTACTGACTCTTGTCCTTTTTTTCAATTTCTCTGATTTTGGTTTTGATTTGGTTGGTTTGTTTCCTCTTACAATTTGGATTTTGTTAAAAAAATCCTTTTCTTTTTCCATGTCGTCAATTATTTCAAAAAGTAAAGGGTTTGGCCGATAGTCCTTTGAATGATCAACACGCAATTTCCTTTTTAATAGTTCGGCATTGTTTAGATTGTCAACAGCAAGAATGGTGCTGCGTTGATCTTCGTATGCTAAAAAGGCATAACCTTTTGATTTCCCCGTTTTCTTATCTTTAACTAAATGGATATCGATGACTGTTCCATACTGGGAAAAAACCGTAATAATGTCGCCTTCAGTTAGCCTCTCATCAATTCCACCAATAAAGATATACGGGCTAGTTTTGAAATCTTCGTGCCAAGAAGCTTCACCAACTAGTCCCATCTCTAATTCTTGTTCGTTTAATTCATGAATTGAACGTACAACATTCATTTGTGATTATAAGGATAAAAAAGAATACAAAGTGGCAGTTTTTTGTTTTGGTTGGGATGGTGGTTGAATTGGTTGTTTTTCTTTTTATTTTGAGATCGAAGAAAGTGGAGTTTTTTTGTTCAAATTGAAAAAAACAAAAAAATGAAATAAGGTTCTCAAATTACCCAAATGAAGAAGAAAAAAGAGTCAAAGTGTAAGAAAAGCAAATGTTATGTATTCAAGTCGAATAATAACCACAAACTTTACAATTTATGTATTTCAAGAAGTTGGTTTCTTTTTTAAATTTTAAAGGATCTGGGACAAAATGACTTTAAAATCTTTGAAAAGCAAGATTTCTCCTTCCTATGCAACTGTAAGTGATTGTGATTGGAAATTAAAGAATTAAAATATTTTTTTCGGCATAAAAAGGATATTTTATTATTAATATTGTGAAAAAAAATTGGTTCAGTCAAAAATTTTTTTTGATTTTTTTAATAATCGATATTGGCAAAATGATTTTTCATCAAGGTAAAATTATATGAACCAATCTTATATTTAAGAAAAACCAAAGTCAATATCAATTATAATTTTCAAGAAACAATATAATTTTATTGCATTTCGAACCTTTTGACTTACTTTGGAAGGCTAAAAATACAAAAATTTATTTTAAATTAAACACCTTATTAAAAATATTAATTCTTTTTTATTAGATTACCTTCCAAGATCAAGTTAGTGATTGTTTGGGAAAACCAAAAATGAATAATTGATTCGAATTAAGGTTTGTTCTATAGCGATTTTTAGAATTTAAAGAGTTTCTAAAATCTTGGTATATTTCCTTATTTTGAAGTTTTGATTGCAAAACATTAGTAAAAACCAATTCTTTTGAAAGAATATCTTTTTTGGAAGATTATTTGATTCAATTTTGTTTAAAAGGATATTTAAGATTAACCTTGATAAATACAATATACTTGGGCAATGACAAATTTCTTATTGAATTAATAGATTTGAATATTTTTCGATAAATAGTTATCTAATTTTAGTAAATTTTATAATTAAAATTCAAATTTTTATTCTTTTAGCGTTCCAAAGTAATTCAAAATTGTCAAAATCAAGGAAATAATATTACTTTTGAAAATTTATAATTGATATCGACTTTGATTTTTCTTAAATGTAAGATTGGTTCATATAATTTTACCTTGATCATAAATCATTTTGATAATATTTAACTATTTATAAAAAACCAAAAAAAAATTTTGACTGAACTAATTTTTTTTTTTTGACTCAATTTTTTTTTCACAATGTTTTTCTTTCTTTTTTATTCTTTTGTAAAAATCCACAATATTTATTCTTTCATTAAGATTTGTTATTTGTAACAATATTATCCATTTTCATTGAGGAATTAGTAAATATATAATAATAAGCCAGTAGAATAAAACTCCAACATAGAATTGAAAACCTTTGAACTGTATATCAGGAATTCATTATATAGATCCGCCTAAATGAGTAATATTTTTGAGATAAAAAAAATTAAAAAAAATAAAAATTTTTATAAAAACGATCAGAAATTCTATTACTTGTTGTTTACTATTCATTGCCAAATAAAAAGATCAAAATTTTTCTTCCACTTTCGAAAAAAAAAAAAAACACACATTTATTAAGAATTTGATATAAAACATCAAAGTCCCCAATTAAAAAAAAGGCCAATTAATAATTTAAGCTTCTTTTCAGAATTAAAAATTTGAAAAGTTCCATGATTCATAAACTTTCTTTTTCGAAAGCTGAATGAAAATTTTCTCCCCTTTATTCTACAACAAATAGTAATTTTGAATAAAGGATTTATTTGTTGTACTATAAAATTTGAGTTTTTCTAATCAAAGATTATATTTTCAAAAATTTAAACTTGATAAACTTTTCTATAATAGGTTACGAGAAAAAGTATATAACAGATAACATTTTAAAAGATATGAAATGAATGGAAAATCAATTTATTTTCTTAAAAAAGATTAATAAAAATAGTTTTTCATAACACTTACATCCTGTTTTTCAGAATTATATCTTTTTTCAAGAGAACTATCGTTATATCAAAGTAAACATATAAGTTGAGCTAAATTGAACCAAAATAAAAACAAATATCTTTTTGAATACACAAAATAACCTCAGGGTTAACATTTATTACTCATCTAATTGTCCCTTTTATATACTCTTTTTTTTATTTTTATTTTTTTTTTATTATTATTTTACTGATTAAAGGGTCTTGAATGTGTTAAAAATTTCAGCTGAATAATTTTTTATCCAATTCAGGAATTAGACCCCTATTTAGAGTTTTTGAGTTCACTAAAAATATTATACAAAAAATGATCACAAAAATACATAGTTAAAAAACAAATTTCTATAAGATCTTTACTTTTAAGAAAGTTATCCACCATATTTACAAATATCATTTTTTTTTTATAATTAACCTTTGAAGAACCAATAAGAAATAAGTAGAATAATAAAAATCATAAAATATTTGATATCCAGCCTGAAAAAAAAACTAATAAAACAAAATAGTTTCTTTCAAAGTGAAAAACCAAATTTTTTAGTTTCAACATTCAAATCAACAGCAATTTTATTTTGATCTCCGAATTCAGGATCAAATAAAACCCCAAGAGAAATTAATTTTATATATCTATAATCACTTCCAGTAGTTCTCTATCATTATAAGAACCTAATTTTACCAATTGACTACCAATCTTGAACTGAAAAAAAAAAAAAATTGAAAATTAATACTGTATTAAAAATAAAAAAATAAAAATGTGAAAAAATAATTTAAATTTTGAAATTTCCAAAATTAATATTTTTTTAAACAATCCACTTAAATCTTATAAGAATATTTATTCCACCATATTCACCCCTCTTGGCTGAAAAATGATTTATCTTTTGAAAAATACATTTACTTTTGAAAAAAATTAACAAAAAAAAAGAAATTTATATTTTTCAAATTACTAATCTAAATAGAGGTCTAAAGTGGAATAAGCAATTTATCATTCTAATAAATACAGTCTTTAATAAATAAAAAAGATATATTACGAACCAGATTCAAAAATTTAAAATGGGGTTTATATAAATATACATATAATATTGTTGAACAATAATTGAAAATCTATGACTGAGAAACAAAATATATATTTTAAAGGTCAAAATATTAAATATAATTTTTAAAAAAATTATTTTATAACTTTATATATTTATTTTTATAATTATATATCTATACAATAATTACATACATTAGGATTTCAAACTTCAAAAAAGATAATAATATATTTTGAAATAATTTGAAAAAATGTATAGATTAGGAACTTCTTAGAAATGCTAGAAAGGGATCAAAATTTTTAAAATCAATATTTCATTTTTGAAAATCACATATAACCTTAGTGTGGTCTATTTTTATAATACTTGGATTTTTACCTTTAGTTTTCAATTTCAAGATGCAGTAAAAAGATTTTCAATTTGCCATAATAATTGTAGAGAATATTTTTTTTTCTGGGTAATAGTCACTTAAAGTTGATTATCAAGGTTATTCTAGCTTTGGTATACAATTAAATAGTGAACTAGGTGTTGTTTTAGAACACGAAATCGAGAAAAGAAATAGATTTATTTTTGAAAATATAAGTCTTTTGCTTGGAAATAGGGATTTTTTACCACCATCTTTTAAATAAAGAAGAAAATTCAAAAATATTCAAGATTTTCAGAATTGTAAATCTTTTCAACCAAGATCTAGTATTTTCTGTAAAATACCATTGGATTTGTTAATTATTTAAAAGTGATATCAAACAAGCATTCCTTTTATAAAAACTTTCTTTTTGCAAATAGCAATACTAAAAAAGACAATAAATAATCAAATTTTCTACAATTCAAATAATATCTCCCTTAAGATTTATTATAAACTTTAGATGTCTATTTCAACAACAAAAAATTACAAAAAGCTTGAGTTTTTGTTCTAGTTTCAATAAATAAGGAGATTTTAACTATTTTTTTTTCAAATGAAAATAAATCAATTTGATCCATTTTTTTTAATTTCTCATTTCTCAAATTTTCAAATTTATTTCTAGACACGGTTTTTAAAATAAAACAAACCACCACAATTCAAGGTTGTAACATCACAAACGAAACCAAAAATCAGACTAAAACCAAAAAATGACTACCGTTCCACCACCATCGGGTGAATTGCTTAATACAGACAGTTATTTGAATTGGATCCAATGCCATTATTCACCAATTGTCATGGTAGCTTGCTCATCGGATGCTAACAAAGTTTGCCAACGAAACGGGTTAAGCTTTGTTGACATGTTAAGAGCTGTTACTCTCTCCAAAATGAGTTTCACACTCCCTACCAACAATAGGAATAAAAAAATAGACAATTTCCATCTCCGATTTTTGCCGATCGAACAAATCCCAAAACAAAGTAAAAAAATAACAAACAAGAATTTAAAGGAGATTATCAAAAATTCATACCCACAAACAAGGATGGACTTAGATGATTCAATTTGCAAAAAAAGTGAAATTCCGGCTTATAGAAAATGTAAGTTCAACTTGTTGAAATTACAAACAACAAAATAAACAACAAACAAAAATTTTTTTCTTTTTCTTGTTTTTTCTTTTTTTTTTACCCACGAAAATGGTGAAGCTTTGAAACTGCCAACATATTTTGCACAAACCTCTAATTCAAAAAAATTTCAAAAACATAAACTTTTACTTTTTTTTTTTCTTTTTTTTTTTTATATTTTTTTTTTTTTTTTTTTGAACTATAAAAACTCCTTGAAATTAACAAAAAAATAACACTGGAATCACTTTTCTCTCTGGAAACAATTAATTTTATTTTCTATAGACAACAAAAATCCAACACCTTGGTTTTCTCAGTACAGAAGAGAAATGCTCTATAATTTACGATCAACAAATTTTGATCCTATTCATCATCCTGTTGCCTGTATAACTGTAATTAGTAGTGAAGTGGGAATTGATAATGCAATTAACACGATTATGGATTTGTTTGATCCTGGTAAACCTCCGAAATTTATGAGCCAAAATGGGATGGACATTGACATTCTACACACTTTTATTGTTTTACATGATCAACATTTAGGGGATATTAAAAAGTATGCACTTTTTTATTATTTTTTTTTTTGTTTTTACAATTTTCGTTTAAAAACATTCGGTGAGGTTTCCATTAAAAAAAGTTTGTTTGTTTCTTTTTTTGACCTTTGAGAAATTGAACGAACTTTTTATTTGAAAATTGTGAATAAAATAAACAATTCACTTTGGTTATTGCAAATTCTAAGAATGAAATTTTATTTGTAAACGAAATAAAAAAAAGAAACTACTGATCAAATTACAACCAACAAACAACACGTGTTTTGAGTATTGCTTTTAAATTTGGTTTCTTGCAATATTTCCTATGCTAAAATTACTCGTTGATTAGTACTTTTTTTTAAATCTCGAATTTTACAAGTTAACTGAATTAATTTATATCTTGAAGTATTATTAAAAAGACTTTAAACACTTGTCTTTCAATTTAAGGATGTTAAGGAAAATGATTTTTAAAATTAAACAAGTTGCAATAAACAATTAAATTTAAATAATAGACTAAGAAATCCAATATGATAATTATTGCGGTTTTTTTTTTTTTTTTTTTCTATAAATTATCGCATTATGCTAGTTTTTTGTCAACACCAAATATTTATTCCTGATTTATTACACTTTCCCTAGTTTTTCAGGGCACTCTTTTATATTACAATTCTTTAAGAATGTGAAGTAAATTTAATAATAAAAAAAAATAAAAATTCAAGTGACTTCACCTTTACTTAAAATAGAACTTTTTGAATATTATTTCAGCGCCAATTATTTTTTATTGAAATTTTCGTGGCACACAATCATCTTGATATTTAATTTCTGTTTAAAAAGTCTCCAAAGAGAACAATTGTGATGTAAAATAATTGAAGAAAGACAAAAAATGTTACGAACTTATTTTTTTGAATTATAAACATTAAGGGAATCACAGAAATCAGAGAAATAATAGAATCACTGAAAATACAAAACAAATCTTTTTTAGAGCAATACAGAGACTAGAATTCACAACTTTCAGAAACAATCCTTTATAATCAATGATAATTATATCATACGTACTTTTTATAAACCTTTAAACTTAGAACTTATGAGGGCAAACCACAATTTGAAAATTTCAACTTGTCACCCTAAATCTTACTGGAAACCCTATTATCTAAAAAAAAAAAATAAGATTGGACTATCAATACTAAATATCTAATATTTTTGAAAAATATATAAATAAATTTTCAATTACCAAATCATTAAAAACTTATTTTTAAAATAACAATTAGAATGATAAAGATATACAAAATGAAAATTATTTGTTTTCAGGTATTTGTGATTCCAAGTTTTTGTGATTTCTGTAATTTCTGCAATTTATGTGATTCTCTTAATGTTTACAATTCAAAAAAAAAAGTTCCTCACATTTTTTGAAGTTCTTCATTTCTTTTTTTTATAAAACAGTAATCTTAGATAAAGTTGCTTTTAAAAAATGTCAAGATTTAAATAAAATATTCAAAAACGACAATACATTGCAAAAATTATTTCTTAATTTTTCATGTTTTTTTTGATAAAATTGTGATTATTTCATTAACGATGATACTTTTTCGGTATATCACCAAGGACCAGGAAATATTCTGAATGTTTGATATATTAAATTACATACTATTGTATTTAAAAAAGAAGGGAAATGATTTGGAGTAGAAACGTCAAGAGAAAAATCGAAAATACTTTTTCCAAATTCAAACCAACTCAAACATCCCCAATTGTTTATTAAATGAAATTTGCTGTCACTAAAATACATCAAATATATTGTCAAGTTTCTTCTTCCTTGAGGACATACTGAAAAAGTATCATTGTTAATGAAATAATCACAATTTTATCAAAAAAAAACATGAAAAATTAAGAAATAATTTTTGCACATGTGTTGTACAACTTGAATGTCATATTTAATTAAGTGTTGCAGAACATTTTTTCAAGATTGCTTTTTTTTAAAAAAAAAAGAAATTTAATCATTATGAAAGTCGTTTTAAAAAAGTGTGACCAAAAAAGTTTTGAAAATAGGACTATTGATGAGGTTTATCAACCGTTTCAGAGATATTTTTGAAATATTGTTTTTCACACTTTTTTAAAACTACATTACATAATTTTTAATTTTAAATTTGCCTAAAACAATTACAAGTTTAAATCCGTTTCAACATTTATTTCAACATTCTTTTAATCAGTGTTATTTCATAAAATTGTGATAATGATTACAATTTCAATTATACTTTGACAAACAATTAATAATATTTATCATTATATTTAAAAATAATAAAGATTATTTAAAAAAAATATGATACATAAAAAAAAAATAATTTAAATTGAAAAAACAATAAAACATAAGCAATAACAAAAAACAAATTGATGGGAATCTTAAAAAACAATAAAAATAAATCGAAATTAATATTTCATAACCCCTAATAATTGACTAAACACAAAAAAAAAAAAAAAAAAAATGAGAAAATTGTGACTACTTTGAAACTGTTATATTTATTTGTATTTATATTGGTATTATCTTTGAATTGAGATTTACTATTTCAGTTAATTTAGAAATATTTAACGATCAGAATTAATGATAAAAATCACTTCTTTAAAAGAAACACAAAAAAAAAAAAAAAAATGAAATAAATTCAAATCTCAAAATGTTGAAATATATATATATATATCCTATTACACATCTATTATTACATTCATATAACATTTTTTTTTACAAACTAATATAATAAAATAACAAAATTATAAAATAACAAAATAAATAAAGAGCGAATAAAATTCATAAAAGAGTTAGCAAAATCTTTGGAGGCACAAGGTCTTTTTTATTACAAACAAATTCAATACCAACCAACAAAACAGTAACAAAAAGAGAAAATATATGGTCAAAGCATTTCTTACAATATCCGATACGTCAGCAAACCCAAGTAATTTTAGGGTGCAGATTAGGTGAACAAGATGTGAAAAATCTTTCCAAATTTACTAATGATTATTCCAAAAAGATTTTATTGGATCATATGTCAAAAAAAATTGGA
The DNA here is from genome assembly GCA_027625915.1 of Anaeramoeba flamelloides. Taxonomy (NCBI): domain Eukaryota; family Anaeramoebidae; genus Anaeramoeba; species Anaeramoeba flamelloides. Next base: position 9,644,820 of record JANTQA010000012.1, read on the forward strand.
ACTCTAATTGAGACTATTTCTTCTTCGAGGAAATGGTTAAGGAGCAGAATGTTTGGCTTTTTAGGGAAAAAAACACCTACCCCTGATACTTTGCCAAACAATAATTCAAGTTCATCTGGAAAAATGAATGGAAATAATTCCAGTAAAGAGAATTCGGGATTAGTCAGCAGTAATTCTGTTGAATTTAAAATAAGATTATTGGCTGATTATTTTTTTTTAACGCACCAATATGAACAAGCACTATCGTATTATAAAACCGCCACTGAGAGTTTTAAAAAATTGAAAGCATGGAAATGGTATGCAAGTTCCAATGTGATGTTGTACCTAAGTACGTTTCTAGTTGATGGTCGTGTCAATGAAAGCTTTTTGGATTTAGCAATAAAAAATTTCAGAGAGAAAAAATTGACGAATAAACTAACTGAATCCTTATGGATTTCAGCAGATTTACTTTGTTTAAATAATAAACACCCGAAGGCGGCGAATAATTATATAATGGCAAGCACAGAGGCAAAGGATCTAAGTGCTGCATTATCCTTAGAACAGGCAGCACATTGCTTTATAAAATCAAACAATGGCTATTTCAGAAAGTTTTTACTTCACTTATTATTAGCTGGCCACAGATACGGGCAAGGTAAATTCTATTCCCATGCCATTCGATGCTATTCGTTTGTGCTAAATTCCTTAAGGAACAAAAATTGGATACAAATCGAAGACCATGTTTATTTGACCCTTGCAAAGCACTCATTTCAAGTTAAAGAATACGAACAAGCTGTCCTTTGTTTGAATCATTTAATTTCAAAATCAAAGCTATCAGAAAGCAAACAGGCTTCAAATATAAAACAATTTTTATATTATTTTAAGACCCTTTCAAATAGTCACCAAATGAGGGTTACGAATTTATCAATACCGGAAATTGATTCAGATTCGGTTCAAGTTTACTTGCCTGAAGATTATGTTTCCTCCAGGATAGGTAGAATGGTTCCTCAAAAAAGTTGGGAAAAAATGAAAGATGCAATGAAAAATACAATAAAGCAGACCCCTTTAAATGATAATAACAATAAGAAGAAGAAGAATAGTAATAATATTAGCAATGGAACAAAGGAGAACCACCAAAATAATAACAATAATGAAAGTAATATCACTAACAACAACGAAAATAAAAACAAAAACAACAACGACAACGACGACGACGACGACGAAGACAATAATAACAACAAGAAAAATATCAATAGTGATAACAACCAAAGTAATAATAATACCGAGATATCCTGGAATATAAAAAAGAAAACTGAAGACAAACCACGAGTTTCGGTAATTGGTGAACCAATAAACGTAAAGGTATTAATAAAAAATCCAATGAAAGTTAAATTGCATTTTTCTAATGTTCATTTAGTTGGCTATTTTAATCAAAAAAAGCATAAAACAAAATTAACAAAACAAAATAAAGAAAATCTTTTCATTTTAAAAAAAAAAATTATTGAATCACAATCATCAGGGCAAAGTGAAACAGAAACTACAGATACAGATTCCAAAATTATGAAAAAAAGTGTATCTTTTGATGTTCTATCTGAAAAAAAAATCAAAAAATTATCAACTTCGACCCAATTAAAAAATAATTTCAATATAAATCCAAATAGAAGTGATGGAGAATCAATGATTCAAAATTCAATTAATAAAGATCAAACAGTAACACAATTAAGCGAATTGGAATTGGAAACAAAAAATGAAGAAAAGCAGTTGAATAGCGATAATTATCCAACCAATATCAATATAAAAATAAAAAAAAGTGATAATAATGGTAATAGTAGTGGTAATAGTAGTAAAAGTAATACCAACAATAGCAATAATTTAAAAATAAATCAAACTGTAAATCTAAAGCCAAACAAAAAGATTAAAAAAAAAAAAAAAAACTAAAAGTTCTAGTAGATTAAAAAAATCAAGAAGAAAAAGAAGAACTAGATCTGAAAGGAAAAATAGAAAAGAATTGACGGAATATTTAAATTTACATGAAAGTTTTAATGAAGAAGAAAGAAATGGAAATCTCGTTTCTGAAAAAATTGATTTGGTTTTGGCGCCAGGAGAGTCAAAGCTCATTAATCTAAAAGTTACACCTTTATTAACGGGACTATTCCATATTTATGGAATCGAATTAACGTTTGGTAATCTTTTAGTAACTGTTTTTAAATTTAATATTAAACAAAAAAGGTTAGTTGAATTTCCAGAACACAAATTATTGAAGTTATATTTACCCAATCATAAACTGACATTAGATGTAATTAAAAAAATGCCATTATTAACCGTGGGTATTAATAATTTCCCTTCAAAGATTACCTATGGTTCAACACATCATTCAGTTTTGGAATTGAATAATATTGGTAAAAGCTCTATGAAAAATATTTATTTAAAAATGGAACCTTCGAATTTTATAGTGCTTGATTCACCATTAATTAATTTAAAGAGCAATGAGAAGAATCTCGTTGATGAGAAAAATGAAATTGATCTTCTTCATAATAATAACAACGAATTAGCATCAAGCAATATTGAAAAAATTCCAATTGAAAAAATTGAGCCTGGGCAAACTGTTAGATTAAATATTTTCGTTAGAGGCTATAAAAATGGCACATTTAATTTAAAGTTTATGTTTTATTATCAAAATAATAATGATGATGATCATCATCAAAATTTAATCCCAGCAAAAAAGCCTTTCAGAATATCCAGATTAAGAAAAAGATTGACAGTGAATCCTTCAATTTCTTTGACAACAAAAATAATTCATAGTCCAATCAAAACTAATCAGCAATTATTAATTTTCAATATTTCTAATTTAACGAAAAAAAAACAAATTTCATTAGTTCAAATTACCACAATTTCAAAAAAATTTAAAATTTTGCATCCAATTTTGAATTCATTACTTTCTAAGAATTCTAATAAAAACAACGAGAACGGGAATCGGAATGGGAATGGTAATGGTAATGGCGATGGGAACGAGAATGGAAATAATGGAGGGGAGAGATTTGAAACTATTTTAAACCCAAACCAATCAATAACCTTTTGTAGTAAAATCATCCTAAATGAAAATCATCACGATTCTCCGTTATTAGATAATGGCACAATAAATTTAAATTCGGAGATAATAAAAAGTGACCAAATAAATGGAAGCAGTTATTTTCTGATTTACAATAAAGAAAAAAACTACCTTATTAATTCATCAAGTTTTGATTTTTTTATTTTGTTCAAAGAAATAAAAAGATCTGAGCAGAAAATACAAATGGAAAAGATTAATAGTAATAATAGTAGTGGGGGTAACAATTCAAACAAACTATTATTAAATGAAAATGAATTTTTTTCACAACTAAATTTCTTTGATTTGCCATTATTACATAAAAATTTATTAAATAGAAACAAAAAATCGAAAAGTCATAATAAATTTTCCAAAATGCCAATTAATATCATTATTAAAGCCCCTCTTGTTATTAAACACGATTTTACAAAAAATCCTTTATTAGTTGTTCCAGTGACTTTATTAATTAGGAATTTAACACTATTTGAATTGCAAGTTTTTTTAAAAGCTTTTGCTCCAGAAAGAGATACTGTTTTTTCTAATTCTCAGATTAAAGATAATTTCCATCCCAATTTTTTTTGGGTTGGTGGTATTTTACAAAAAATTTTATCTCTAAAGTCCACCGAAGAAAAAGACATTAAATGTAAAGCTTCCTTTACAAAACCTGGTATCTATGATTTACATAAATTCCAAGTAATTGTTCGTAAAAACGATAATAATTCGACAAACACAAATGATAATGATAAATTTTCAAGCAATTCTGGTGTTTTTCAGAAATTAATAGAAATTCAACAATATCCTGAAATATTTTAGAATTAGTTTCATCTATTTTTTTGCTTTTCAAGAAAAAATAACTTAATATATTTTTTTATTTGTTTTTTTTTTTTTTTTTTTTATGATTTTTTACTCTTCAGTTGAAGTTACTTCTGTAATAATTCATTGTATTATATGCTTTGTATACACCTCATAGCGTACTAATGATTTGATTTTTAAAGTTCTTAGAAATGGTGATGTCATTTTATTTGCTTTTTGGTTTTCAATTTTTGTAAACTCTCTCATTTTTTAAAAAGGTCGAGTTTTTAATACATCTTTTAAATACTTTTTATTTATATAATAAGTATTTGGACTTTTTTTTCAAGATCTTGAATTTCATCTTTATAATTTTTCCTATAGAAACGTTTTTTAGTTTTTTTGAACTGGCTTTTTATTAAAAAAAAATTGATTACGCCAATGTATGTTCGCTGAAAAAGGAAAAAAGATTATTTCTTTATCTTTTAATTATTAATCTAAAGATATATTTAATTGGAGATTTTCCGAAATTATGTAATATAAGATAGGATATAAATCTATTTATTTATTTATTGAGAAAAAGGGGTAATCAAAGAAACTTTACTAAATAAAAAAGAGTGGAAGAAAAATAATTAAAATATTGAAGTACAAAGAAAAGATATATATCTATATTTTCTATCTAATTTGTTGATAATAATAACCCCTTTTTAAAAAGAAAAAAAACAATTTGGAAAACCAAAAAAGGTATTAAAGAGATCAATCTTTCATGAAAATAGTGTAATATTTTATAATATGTTATTGGTGATAGTCTGAATTTGTAAATTGTGGATATGCAATGTATCAAAAAATGATGATCACTTATATTATACTCAAAAAAGAAAATTTTTTAGGTGAGATCAAATTTTTTTTCCATTTTTTTTTGAAGCGAAGATTATAAAATTAGTTTTATTTCATTTTTAAAAGACTTTACTTTTTTTGTGTATTTTTTACATCACTATGATATCATCAATGTTGTCAGGATTGTAACCAATATTAATGTCAATAAATTATTATTTTATTTTATTATTGTGATATTTTTTATTAGTAAACCAAAATATTGTTTGATTCAATTATTTGATATACATTATTATTGTTCTAATTAAATAGAATGTTTATATACAATTTTAATTCAAACATTATTTACAAATTTCGCAAATAAATTATGTTATTCTATTAATAAGATGAAATTGATTGTTTTTCAAAAGATCATTTTCTAAAAAGGAGTTTAGGGAATTATTCTATTCAAAATTCAAAACCAATTTTTTTAATTTTGAAAATCAATTAAACTGTTAATAACTCTTGTGAATAACACCAAAAAATTTGTTATAACAAAATTTCAATTTAAATATTTTTTTTAATTCAAAATTTGACAATGATTTTGAAAATACTTTTACGAAGTAATAATTAATATGTATTTGATCTGAATTTCATTGATAAAATTTTCATAAAACTTTTATCAAATTTAGATTTATCTAAACGACTGTATCTATATTAGTTTTATTTACTTTTATTTTTATTAAATAATTAATATTTCCAAACAATCCTAAAATAATTGATTTCTTTTTCAAAGGGGTGGTTTCCAAAATAAAACAACAAATGTATTACATTATTTCAACAATTAACTTATTTTTTTAATAAAAACAATAATTTACTTTATATCTTTTATATTTAAATTATGTGGAGTTTTAGTTTCCAAAATTAGACTCAAATCAATAATTTATGATTATGGGATTAATTTATTCATTTCTAGATCAAATCAAAACATACAAAAAATATTTATTTATAACAGCCTATAAAATCCATATAGATTTTTATAATAAAATATAAATAACTTAAATAACTAGTTCTTATATCCCATAAATTATACTCTCTTTTTTACTTTTTCCAAGTAGTAAAAAGTTTAAATTAATAGTTTATTTTTTATAAAATAAATCCAAGATGATAATATGTGTTTGAAAACCCAACAATTAGACAAAAAATGCTGTCAATTATCCAAAAGAATTGAAATAAAGTTAAAGTTTTAATTTGTTAAAAAAAAAATGAATTATTTATTTTGATAGTATAACTTTTCTCATATTTAATTTTTACTATTAAAATTGTTATCTAAAATTTCGCAAATGTAAGGAATACAAATTCAATAATCCGATTGTGCTTCAGGGAGAAGGTATTATAAAAAAGAATGTGATCTAAATTATTGTTTTCTTATTCTCTTCTCTTACATTGAATAAAAAACAGGAAATTTTTTTTTCAGTTCACCTTCCTTTTCTTTTTTTTTTCTTACCAATAGAGCTTTGAGGGTAATATATTGCAAATAGTATAATATATATTAAATTGTTTATTTCTTTTTCAAAGTATATATTTTGCCAAAGAGAACCATGGAAAAGAAATTTATGTTTCAGAATTGAAAAAAAGATAATTAGATGTATTTTTATCATATTTATGACTTAAAGTTTGATTTACTGACAAGTCAAAAAATAAAATGGGATGTTGCTAAGGGTAAAAGTTATTAGTATTTTATTTTTTCAAATATCTCAAATATTTAATTAGTAAAATTTTACCCATAAGTTGATCATATCAATTAAAAATAATCCTTATGTTATAGTAAAACCCTCAAAAAATCTTGGAAAAAATCTGTTTTTTTTCTACCTTTAAAGATTGAATGTACATTTTAAAACTTTAAAATTGAAAATACTATCTACCTTAAATTATCTTGAAAATGTAGATTAGTTGATAAAAAAATTCGGTTTTTTTTTAAAAAAAGTAAATAATTAACCAATAGATATTTTTGACTAATTATTTCTGAAATGCTGGAAATATATTGATGTTCCAATTAAATTTTTATAAAAAGGAAAGAAAACTAATCAGTCTTTGAGTTTATCTATAAATAATTATTAAATAAATCTTTTCAAATTAAAAAATGTAAAAAAAATATTTATATTCTGGGGGCGTTCTCAATATTTATTTTTAAAGGCTTGAATACTATTATTTTGGTTGAACACTCTAAATTCGCAAAAATAATTAAAAAATAATTTTCAAAATTGTAATTTTACAATTGTGATACTTTAGGAAAAAAACCAAATAATATAATTATTCAATGATATTTATAATAGCTTTCTGAGAGCAATTGAATCATACATTAAAAATATCATTTACAACATCCAATTATAATATACTTTACTTATAACCAGATTTAGCTTTGGTTACACTAATCCTTTCAACAATAAAAATTTTTAGCTTATTAGATCTAAATTTCTTGATAAAATTTTGTAAAACTTTTATCAAATTTAGATTTATTTAAACACAAGTGCCTCTATATGTTTTGTTTGTTGAGATTAGAATTGAAACATTAATAATTTAGATCTTGTTATTTGTAAGAAAATTTTAAAATAGAAAAAGATCAACCAAAAGAAATTCAATTAATTTCTCACCACTACATAAAATTTATAAACTTGTTTCTATAAAAATGATAAAAAAAGGGTTTTGATAACAAATAAAATCAAACACAGAAAAAAATGATAAAAAAGTTTTTTTCTTTGTATTATTCATCGGAAAAAGGTTTTATGTTTTTTCTTTCATTTCAAAAAAGTAAAAAGCTATTTCAAAACAAAATTGTTTTGTGTGTCCTTCTGTTTTACTTTTTTGGAAAAGTTGTTGGGATCTACAAAAAATTTATTGAATTTATTTCTGAAAATGCTGTTTTATAAAAGCAAGGAACCAAAATTTATAAAGTGGTACTGAAACGGCTTAAAACATGACGAATTAGAAAGTTTTTAAGTATCACTTCGACAACTTTAATTCCACACCTTTTTAAAGCAGTTGTACTCAAAAGGTTCTTTTAAGAAAACAATTTTTTGAAATGAATTTTCAAGCGATTGCTTTGTCTTGAAGCATTATTTCAAACAATGGAAAGCATTGTACATTTTTTTAATTCATTGTTTCGTTTGTCTCTTCACTACCACTATCATGTGTTATCCAAAAATAGAGAAGGACGAACAAAAAGAAGATCGCCAATGCAATGAGACAAATTCTTTTTGGAGATCGAATATTAACCATTTCGTTAAGCTTTGACATTGTTCCGTTCATAGAATTGCCAGCATTATCAAAGTCACTATCAAGACCCTCTAAAATGTTTAGGTGGTTACCTACTTCGTCATTAATGCCATCTGCATAGCTTTTTAATAAGTTTGTTTTTGATTCAAGCTCATCAATAATCTCGTTGTTTTGGTTTTCCATCATACCTTCAAATTCTTCATTATATTGGTTTGTTTGGATATTATCAGAACTTTGAGAAGAGCCAAATTTTCTTTTGTAATTTTGGGGGATTGGGGAATATTTGGACATGATTTAAAAATAAAATGCAAAATTAAAAATATAATTCAAAACAGCTGTTTTTAAAAAAATGGAGAAATGTGCAGACTTGGACAAAATGAGGAAAAAATAACAAAAATTTAGAGAAAGGGATTTCTCAAAATCCAAAAAACATTCCTCATTCTCTAATTTCCTCATTGTTTATTTAATATAAGACTCTTTGATTTTTCGATAGATCTCATGAGTAAAGAAATTTTTAGAGAAGAAATTATTAATTTACTCAAAAATCGAATTTTGGGTTTTACATTTTGTAAAGGTAAAATTTTGAAGATTTCTTTTTGGGAAAATCAATAGTGTATTTTTGTGAAAAGTGACGACTTTTCAATTATTGCCTCATCGAATTATGGTAATTAAACTCTTAAAAATTTGAAAACAAATTTTGTTTTTCAAAATGTGTTTTTCAAAAACTTGATCTTGAAAAGAAAAATGACAAAAAAATAATAAAATGGAATAGAAAAAAACAAAAAAAAAAAAAAAAGAACTCTAAAAAAAAGGATTTGTTTTTGTTTATTCTTAACAAAGAAGAGAGTCATTTTCGTTGATAGGCTCTTCTGTTTTATGATAGGTTAAATTTTGATTGAAAGAGGGATAAAAACCTTGAAATGTTTAAAATGTTATTGAATTTGTTTTTTTTTTGTTTATGAAGAAAAAAATAAAATAAAGAAGAAGAGAAAAAAGTGAGAAAATATTTGTTTTAGAAAACAATTCTGACAAACGGTTTGACATATAATTGTTATTTTTTGATATTTGTGTTCGTATATTTTTGTTCTTCTTGTTATTGTAGTTCTTTTTTTGTTTTGTTTTTGTGATTGATGTTTTCTTTTTCTTTTGTTTTGTTTTTTTGTTTTGTTCTTGTTTTTCTTTGTGTTCTTCTTTGTTAACTTTTTGGTGTTGATGTTGTTGTTGTTTTCTTCTTTTTCTTACTTGTTTTGTTGTTCTTGTTGTTCTTCTTCTTGTTTTTATTTTTTTTTGTTATGCTTTTTTGTTTTTTTTTTTTTTGTGGTTGATATCACAAGAGTAAATATGGATGTCTCAAAAAATAGAGTTTTTTTCAAAAAAAATTGATTTTAGAGATAAATAAACATTAACAAATTGACCCCAAAAAATTGGAATTTATACACAATATGACAAAACATATTACTTAATTAAACTCAACTTTTAATCTAAAATGGTATCTCAAATAGGTAAATTTTGTTTTGAAAAAAAATATTTTTATTTTTTTTTTTTTTTGAAACAAAATATACCTATTTGAGACACGATTTTTTAATAAAATTTGTTCTCAATTATAAAATTTTGATATTTCTTCAATCTACTCTTCCTCATTTTGTGGGGTCAATGTACTTATGTATATTTATCTCTAAAATTTATTTTTTTTGAAAAAAACTCTATTTTTTAAGATATCCATATTTACACTTGTGATTCTTCTTCGTTTTTTTTTTCTTGTTTTTCTTCTTGTTCTTTTTTATTGAGTTCTCGGTATTGATGTTGTTCTTGTTTTCTTCTTGTTATTCCTTGTTTTGTTGTTGATGTTGTTCTTGTTCTTCTTTGTTTTTGTTTTTCCTGTTGTTTTGTTCTTGTTTTTCTTCTTGTTCTTTTTTGTTACAGTCAGTTTCACTTTTAAGACAAAAACTTTCAACGAAATTTAAGGTACAAAAAAATCTCAAATTAAAGCACAAAATTTGGATTTTTAATTTTTACTAGAATTTGAATTTTGTGCTTTAATTTGAGATTTTTTTTGTGCCTTAAATTTCGTTGAAAGTTTGTGTCTTAAAAGTGAAACCGACTGTAAGTTTTTGGTATTGCAGTTGTTCTTGTTTTTCTTTTTGTTCTAAAATTTGTTAACTTTTTGGTGTTGATGTTGTTTTGTTTACTTGTTTAGTTGTTCTTGTTTTTCTTTTTGTTCTTCCTTATTTTGTTCTTCTTCTTGTTGTTTTTCTTTTTCTTTGTTGTTCTTCTTCGTTTTTTTTTCTTGTTTTTCTTCTTGTTCTTTTTTATTGAGGCTTAGGTATTGATGTTGTTATTGTTTTTTCTTCTTGTTATTCCTTGTTTTGTTGTTGATGTTGTTCTTGTTCTTCTTTGTTTTTGTTTTTATTGTTGTTTTGTTTTTCTTAACTTATTTTGTTCGAGAATTTGATTCGTTACAGTCAGTTTCACTTTTAAAGAACAAACTTTCAACGTAATTTAAGGCACAAAAAAAATCTCAAATTAAGGTACAAAATTTGGAATTTTTTTTTTTTCAAATTATTTTACTTGAATTTGAATTTTGTGCTTTAATTTGAGTTTTTTTTTGTGCCTTAAATTTTGTTTAATGTTTGTGCCTTAAAACTGAAACTGACTGTATTTGATATTAATTTGAGAATATAAGATGGTTTTTTTGATTACAGTCAGTTTCACTTTTAAGGCACAAACTTTCAACGAAATTTAAGGCACAAAAAAAATCTCAAATTAAGGCACAAAATTCAAATACTAGGAAAAATAAATTGTAAAACAAAAAATTCCAAATTTTGTGCCTTAATTTGAGATTTTTTTTGTGCCTAAAATTTCGTTGAAAGTTTGTACCTTAAAAGTGAAACTGACTATATATATATATATATATATATATATATAATATTATTTGCTAATTTTAAACTTTTTAATAACTTCAATTATAATACAGTCAGTTTCACTTTTAAGGCACAAACTTTCAACGAAATTTTAGGCACAAAAAAAATCTCAAATTAAGGCACAAAATTTGGAATTTTAATTTTTACAAATTATTTTACTAGAATTTGAATTTTGTGCCTTAATTTGAGATTTTTTTTGTACCTAAAATTTCGTTTAAAGTCTGTGCCTTAAAAGTGAAACTGACTGTAATCTGTATTGGTTTGTAATATATCTTTGATCAAAAAATATTTTTAAAGATATTAAATGATTTATATTTGTGAAAATCCAATTTTTCAGGTTAAATTAATATTTTTTTCAATTTTACAGTCAGTTTCACTTTTAAGGCACAAACTAGCAACGGAATTTAAGGCACAAGAAAATCTCAAATTAAGGCACAAAATTTGAAATATTTTTTTTTACAATTTATTTTACTAGAATCTGAATTTTGTGCCTTAATTTGAGATTTTTATTGTGCCTTAAATTTCGTTGAAAGTTTGTTCCTTAAAAGTGGAACTGACTGTATTGTAAAAAAATGAAAATTATTTCTTCAAACATAAGAGGTCATTTTAGTATATTTTAAAAGTATTTGAAATCTAATGAATATCTTTCAAATAGGCAATCAATTATTTCGATTATTAAAGAATTATTTGTTCTTTTAAATTAGAAAATATATATATATATTGACAGATTTTACTTTAGGTTTTTTTTACTTTTTGAAATAAATAGATAATTTAATAAATTTTCAGTTTATTCTAAAAAGTAAAAAAAAATCACGAAACAAAATATTTATCACAAGAAATTTATTCCCTTATTTGAGTTTTTTTACAGTCAGTTTCACTTTTAAGGCACAAACTTTCAACGAAATTTAAGGCACAAAAAATCTCAAATTAAGGCACATTTTTTGAAATTGTTTTTTTTTACAAATTATTTTACTAGAATTTGAATTTTGTGCCTTAATTTGAGATTTTTTTTGTACCTTAAATTTCGTTGAAAGTTTGTGCCTTAAAAGTGAAACTGACTGTACTAGAATTTGAATTTTGTGCCTTAATTTGAGATTTTTTTTGTGCCTTAAATTTCGTAGAAAGTTTGTGTCTTAAAAGTGAAACTGACTGTAGATGAGTAGAGAGTTTTCAAAACCAGTGGTTATTTTCTCTTCAAAAAAAAATATCTTAAAGTTGAGTTTCACGAAAAATACATTGTCACATCCATTTAAAAATTTTTACCCCAAAAAAAGACTTTTTTTTCTAGACTAGAGACTTTTAAAAATCGTGATACTATTAAATAAAATAAATACAATAGCCTCAAGATTTTTAAGAACTGGATGTTGATTCTATTTTGAATAAACTGAATTAACAAAGATGAAATGATAATTTTAGTTGTATTTTTGTCGAACTATTATTTTTTAATTTTATTTTTTCATACTAATGTAGTTGGTAATAAAAGAATTTTTAGAGTTTTTGATTATTTTTCTAAATTAAAATTTAGGACTTTGGAAAGTGTCGTCAAGTGCCTAGGTAATGTTAAATTTTTGAAATAAACAGATAATTACATTTATTTTATTTTTATACAGTCAGTTTCACTTTTAAGGCACAAACTTTCAACGAAATTTAAGGCACAAAAAAAATCTCAAATTAAGGCACAAAATTCAAAGTCTCGTAAAAATAAATTGTAAAAAATGAAATTTCAAATTTTGTGCCTTAATTTGAGATTTTTTTTGTGCCTTAAATTTCGTTGAAAGTTTGTGCCTTAAAAGTGAAACTGACTGTAATAAAAATTAAAAAAACTAACGACAAAGAAGGTTATTAAAAACAGCACCGTTAAATAATATTTAAATAAATGGTGATTTTAAAATTTTGAAAAATAATTTATTTTATTATTGTTTTTATGAATAATATAAAATAAATAACTTTTTAGAAATAAAAAACATTTTTTATTTGAAAATAGGTTACGGTAAAATTCAATCAGAAATTAATATGCAGTCAGTTTCACTTTTAAGGCACAAACTTTCAGCGAAATTTAAGGCACAATTAAAATCTCAAATTAAGGCACAAAATTCAGATTCTAGTAAAATAAATTGTAAATAAAAAAATTACAAATTTTGTGCCTTAATTTGGGATTTTTTTGTGTCTTAAATTTCGTTGATAGTTTGTGTCTTAAAAGTGGAACTGACTGTAATGAATATGAGATAAATGTTACTTTAAACAAAAAACAATTGTTTTATAAGTTTTCATATTCTCTTGAAAATTACATCTATATTCAACCTCTTTGAAAAAAAAAATATTGTATCCAGTCATTTACAGTCAGTTTCACTTTTAAGGCACAAACTTTCAACGAAATTTAAGGTACAAAAAAAATCTCAAATTAAAGCACAATTTTTTGGAATTTTACTTTTTACAATTTATTTTACTAGAAGCTGAATTTTGTGCCTTAATTTGAGATTTTTTTTGTACCTAAAATTTCGTTGAAAGTTTGTGCCTTAAAAGTGAAACTCACTGTAGATAAAAATAAAAAACATATTATTACAGTCAGTTTCACTTTTAAGGCACAAACTTTCAACGAAATTTAAGGCACAAAAAAAATCTTAAATTAAGGCACAAAATTCGGATTCTAGTAAAAATAAATTGTAAAAGAAAAAAATCTAAATTTTGTACCTTAATTTGAGATTTTTTTTGTGCCTTAAATTTCGTTGAAAGTTTGTGCCTTAAAAGTGAAACTCACTGTAGATAAAAATAAAAAACATATTATTAACCCCTAAAAAGATATCATAAACTAAATTGGAAAATCACATTCAGTTTTTCGATGGTATCTTATTATTGATCAATCAACAATTGTTGGTGAAATTTAAACAATTTTACCAATATATTTTTTGTTTGGCTTGTTTCATTATTTTGAACATACCAATTTTATTTTTGAGTTTTATATTTTTTTTCTTTCATTTGGATGAAAATGATTACTTATAAAATCATTAATACTCAGTAACTTAAATGATGTTTTTTCATCACGTTTGGAAAAATATAATATATTGGATTTTATTTTTGCCTATTTTTGATTTTGGGTGTGTTCAAATTTTTGGAAAGGAGTTTAGAAAATTTTGTTCAAAAAAATTCATATCTCTGAATAAAGTAATATCAGACTAACAAACAAATTGGGTTTTTATCTAGAATCAATTTATGGTGAATACCAACGTTGGGTGTTAATATAGTCTTATTACTCAATCCTCATAATAATGATATTTTAAAATAAATTTGCCACTCTTTGTTGACAATAAATTATGGGAATTTCTAAATAAACGACTAGAGTTAATATCCAAAATAGTTTAAACTTTATTAATTTGTTCATTGCAAAATATCGATCATTCTGCCAAAATCATAAAGTTTCTTTAAATAAAAGATAATAGATAATAAACGTATTAAGGGTCATTGGAGGTTTTTGAAATTAAAAATAAGAAAAAATGAAAATTTTATTTAATCTTTATTTTGGGAATAAATCCAAGTATTCTCGGAAATTAATAAAAGTATAATTTTTTAAATTAAGGTAACAACACCATTTTTAAACATTACTCTATTTTCTTTGTCTAGTGTTTTTAAGTAGTTGGTTGCTTCTTTTTCTGTGTATTGATTTTTTAATTTTTTATTTAGTTTTTTTAAAATATTTTTAAATTTCATTTGAGTTTCTCTTTTTTTATTAAACAATTTTGAAAGTGAAACTTTGAATTGATCAACTCTGTTTCCTTCTTTATTTTCATCATCTGAATCTGAATCTGAATCATCTTCGTCAGAATCATCTTCGTCAGAATCATCTTCATCGGAACCAGATTCTTCGTCTTCGTCTGAATCTTCTTCGTCTTCGTCTGAATCATCTTCGTCAGAATCGTCTTCATCAGAATCGTCTGAATCTGAATCTGAATCCTCCTCATCGTCATCATCGGATTCTGAATCATCGTCATCAATCAAATCCATTTCGATTTCTTCTTCTTCGGTTTCTTCTTGTTCTTCTTCTTCTTTTTTTTTTTTTTTCTTTGTTTTTTTTATATTTTGAGTTTTTTTTGTTTTTTTTTCTGTATTCTTTTTCTTTTCTTTTTCAATTTCAATCTCGATTTCCTTTTCGTTTTCTTCATCTTTTTCCTCTTCTTCTGTAATTTTTTTTCTTTTTCTACCCTTCTTTTTTTTCTTTTTTTTAGATTTTTTGTTAAATGTCTTCATTGTTGTTGACTCATGAAACAAAGCAAAATTCATAATATCAAGAGCAACCTTCACATCGCTTTTGGTAACCTTTTTCCCTAATCTGCTTTTAGCATGGGCTGTTGACAATCTGATCATTGTTTCAAGGGTTCTTGCTGTAATTGGCAAAGTTTTTGTTTGCTCTTTGTTTCTGAGTTCTGCCCAAGAGTTGATGATTATGTCTGAAGATGCCTTTGTCATTTGTGGTGATGAGTTCGATTTTGCATATTGGATGTATTTTTGTAAAAATTCAAGTGTTAAAATTTCTGGTTTCTTTTGTTCTTCTTCTTGTTTCTTTTTCTGTTTTTTAAATGTTATTGAATTTGTGCTGTGCAAAATTTCGTTATATTCTTGGAAGATTTGAGTCTTTTTTATTTTCTTTTTATTCTCGTTTGATTGCTCCTCTTTTTCAATTAGGGCGATCGAATCATTTCGAAACATGTGCAGTTTTAAGACGTGATCTGAAAGCGAGCGGTCGTATTCTGGATCAATGGTATCTAAGACGATAAATAACAAATCAAATCTAGAAAGCAAAGAGTCAGGCAAGGCAATATTCTCGGCGGGCTTTTTGGATCGATTGTATTGCCCATAAATTGGATTTGCAGCTGCAAGCACAGAGCATCTTGCGTTTAAAGAGGTGTGTATCCCTGCTTTCGAAATGGTGACTGTCTGTTGTTCCATAACTTCATGAATGGCGACACGATCGATTTCGCTCATTTTATCAAACTCGTCAATGCAACAGACACCACGATCACTCAAAACCATTGCGCCCGCTTCCAATCTCCTTTCGCCCGTTTCTCTATCTGTTGTGACCGCTGCTGTGTTATGGACCAAAATTCCATTTGCAAAGAAATTATGTGAATTTTCAACAGTGAAATCGTAAACATAATCAAATTTTGGAGAAAAGTCTTTGATTTCATCAATTTTTTCAAATTTTAAATATTTATTAAATTTATTGTCATTGCTATTAGCAATGATGTTATAATTAGAAGAAGGGTTCAAATTTATTCCAATGTAGTCACCAATTTTACAAAGCATTGATTTTCTCCAAAAGGGTTTCCCATTTGGGGAATTTTTCATATAAAGCTTTGTATTTTGAGTTAATTTTAATTTTTTTCCAGAAACCGTTGTAATTTTGACCATTGTGTGGGGAGTTTTAATTTTCCAATAATGTGTAACATTAACAAATTTAATTTTGGTATTACCATTTTCATTTTCGTTCTCATTTTCTTTTTCATTGATACCTAAAATTTTTATTGGAGTTTTATTTTCTTTTGTTACCCATACATTTTTTTCAATTTCAAATGGCGTTTTATTCAATTTTTTTAAATTTTGAAATCTCTTTTCGATTAATTTTTGAATTTTACAGTTTTTTACTTGATTCTTTTGATTGCTTTTTAAATAATAAATATTCGAATTTGGTGAAATACATAAACCAACGCCAGTCGATCCTCTTCCAGTTGTCGAAACTGATAAAGGTGCTGTATTCATTACAAATCTCAAAAATTGTGATTTTGCTGTACTTGGATCACCAATTAGCATGATGTTGATATCACCCCTTAAATGGGTTTTGTTTTTTAAATTCTTTTCTACACCTCCTAACAGCATCAACAAAATGGCTTGTTTGATTTTTTGATGCCCATAAATTGATGTTGCAACAGAGCTTGTCAGTAATTGGAAAATGTCTTTTCTTTTGGAGATTTTTTGAATATTTGTCATGTCTTCCTCTGTTAGATCATTGTTCTTTGTTTTGTCGCCAATGACCCTTAAATAGTTCCCCAATAGAACAGTTTTAAAAATGCCCGAGATAGTTCCTCGCGCTCTACCGGTCAACGCCCTGTACACCCCTGTGATTTCAATACGATCACCTGGTTTGCATTGATCAACTAAATCATGCTCAACAATTAATTCCACAGATCTTGGCATTTGGCCCGTAGGTGCGATCTCGGGCATTTCTTGCAATAACACCCTTTGGTAATCTTTATATTCACACATTCCATATTCAGTGATTAAAGGGTTTCCTTCTTCGTCCTGTTGAGGATATACAGATCCTGTTGGTAGCCCGACAGTTGAAGTGGAATCCCTGTACTCCCTTTTGATTAACTTGCCCGTTTTTCTGCAATAATGAACAGACTTGACAACCTTTGGGCGGACTAAGGAAACCCTTGTAACAATACCGTCTACTCTTACTAATTGTCCAATTAAACTCGAATCTAATTGCCTTGGAGTGACATGCAATTTTGTTCCCAAATTGCCATTGATCCCAATATGGAGCCTGCTTATCTTTTGCCTTTTTAAGTAATCGTCATCAATTTCTCGGACAATTTCTTCAAGTGCTTGTTCAAGCGTTAATATGTTTATTAGTGGACTTTCTAAGAGTCTTTAAGTGGTTTTTTTGTTTTGGGTTTTGTTTTTTTTTTTTGTTGTTTGTTTTTTTTTTGTTTGTTTTTTTTTTGTTTGTTTTTGTTATTTGTTTGTTTATTTTTTGTTTTTGTTTGTTTATTTGTTTTGTGTTGGATAAATTTAAATAAAAGAAACGATAAAAGGGATCGAAAATGTGAAATTGTTTACTCAAGGCTTTTTTCAAGATCAAAATTCCTAAGATCATCAATTTTTATTATTAGTCTAATTGATTTTGTTTCAATTAACTTTTCAATTTCTTTTTCATACTGTTTGGTGTTTTTTTGTAAAGGGATTGGTAAAAAATTGTTTGTAGTTTTTTGTTAGTTTTTTTCTGTTTTTTTTAAAAGAAAAGAAAAAAGAAAAGAGTTTATACATTTGTACGAAGAAAACGAATAAACTCTCGTTTATTTGTTACAAAATCTTCTGTTTGTGTAATCATTGAGAATATATTTTTATGGAACAACTATAAAAAAAACAAGAATCGGAAAAAAAAAGGAATAATGATCCAACAATAAGAATTATTCAACTTCAATGTTAACAATCAAATATTATTTTGGATATGATTTTCTAGGGGTTAAATACTTGAGTTTAAATTTGATTTTGCTTCATATTTTTGAAAAAATTCTTTTTGTTATTTTGAAAAAACTATCCGTTGTTTTTTAAAAAATATTTAGAACAATTTTTATTCAAATCTGAAGGTTCTTTAAACCTTGAATAATTACAAAACACTGAATATTATTCAGGAAGGATTTATTTAACCTCACAACTTCAAAATTTTTTTCTTAGAGATGAGGATACTTATGAAAGGACTAAAAACTCTGTATTCAATTTTTCCAAAAAGGTAAGATAACATTTATTTTGAATAAAATTTCAATTAATCCTAATAACCAAACTTATTTGTCAACTTTAGAGTGTTGTGTTATCATTTTTAAAGGAATTTCTTTTTTTTAAAAGAAATTTTTTAACTACTACGTTGGCAATTGAAAATTTGTTGTTTGGTGTGTTTTAAAGAGTATTTGGTGATTGGTATATCTCACAAATATTTATTTAGTGAGATCTAAGTATGAAAAAATGAATTTTTTTTCTGAAAAAGTCAGAATTTTAGATTCCTCGTATCTCAAAATGACAAAGAATGATCGGAAAAAACAGCTTTTCGAGAAAATTTCTTTCCAGGTGAAAATTGAAAACCATTTTGACTTGTTGGGGGTTAACTAGTGTTATTTTCTGGTGTGTGAGAGAAGATGAAATGGTTTTCAATTTTCACCGAAAAGGTCAAAAAGGAGAAAATTGGCAATTTTGGTTGAGAGGTATTTGTTCTTTGAAAAAAAAGACATTTTTTTGATGAAATGGTACGGTAAATGGTTTGGTATTGTATTGAATCCACCAAAATTCACAATTCTTAAAATTATACAGATCATTTTTTCTTCAACTGACAAAGAAATTTATTTTTTAAAAACAAAAACCGACTAATTTTCCCAAATTTAATTTCCAAAAGATCCTTTCATGCGAAATCTCACCAAACCTTTCCCACAACACCTCAACCCAATTCCGTGACACAACAAATTGGGTTATAAAAGAAACGATCCAAACAAAAAAAACTTTATCTAAGAAGTACCCGAAACCTAATATTTTATGTGTTTGACATGGATTTTGTTGTTCCAAAAACAATTCAGTGAGATTTAATTCAAGGAAAAACAAAAAGAAACAAAAAAAAAATAAGCAAAAATCACAACCCCTTTGTAATAATCGATACAGCCGTTCCAGAAATACCTTGAAAAATTTATAAGACCTCAAATTGATTTTCTATTCTGAAATTTTATTTTGTTCAACAAACCGTAAAAGAGTTATTAAAGCTCATCCTAAACTGTAAAATTTATAATAGAAGATTAAAATAAGTTATCTATTTTTTGCTTCCTTTTGAAATTGACAAACAAATCAATAAAAAAACTTACATTAATGTGGATCTTCATTTTCCAAAATTGTTATAATCTCAGATTTTTACAATTTAAAAGCAACGATCGAAAAACGCTTTCAAGTTTCCATGGTTTCTGTGATTTCTTATCTTAAGAAAATTAAATTTTTGTCTTGGTTTTTACAAAAAAATAATAACTGGATTAAGTAAGAGAAGTTGAAATTTTGATCTTCTGATCGAAATTGAATTTTCTATTTCTAAAAACACAATTTTATAATAAACAACCAATTTGTATGTCTTATAAATATTTCTCAGTAGGGTTGGGACGGATTAATTGTTTGTGGAGACAATGTAACAATTCAAAGTAACACAATGATCAAAAATCATTGAAAATACGATTATTTAGCTTTAAAGTTTATTATTGAGAGTTTTTTTAATGTTAAAATCGTGATCATTTTTTTTTTTCATTTTTACCAGCCTTAACAAGGCGTTCGAGTTTACGTATCTCAAAATTTCTTTTTCATTTTTCATAAAAAAAATGAAATAAAATGATTTTTTGAACCAAATTGGAAAATATTTCCAAGATCCTAACTTCACTTTTTAAATGAGATTGGGCCAAAAGGTGTTGAGATAAATTGTTGAATTGCCAACGTAGTCCTTAAGTAAAAGATCTGATATTATTTTTGAGATTTGAATTTGTTGGATGAAAATTGAAAGAATTAATAACAATTGTCGAAAAAATTTTTATTGTTCAGGAAATCTCACTTTGAGTCATTTCTAATTGTTTGTATGTACAAAAAACATTTAAATTTAATCCTATTTTATATATTAATCAAAAATTTTTATAAATATTGAATCCTTGAAGATCTCAAAAAAATATGATCATACATTGTATTTTTAATAATTTATTAAATTTCTTGAAATTTACGAGATTAGTTATTCTTTAGAAATATCTAAGAGTATAATTAATTATACATTATTATTTACAACCAGTTATTTGATAATACCAATTAATTTTTTTTTTTTATTAGAATTATTAATTTGAATTTGTTTTATTTGTTTAAAAATATTTAAAAAATTTAGCACATTAAAACTATTTGATTAATTTGGATCTTTAAATTATTATCGATACGTTGAAAAAACGAAGATTTGTGGATTAATTATTGATTGTATAATAATCAAATTAAAAAGTATTTTGTTAGATTTCAAGTTGTATTTTTCCAGGTTTTAAAACAATTTTGGGAGAATGTTTGATGTAATTGTTTAATTGTTTTTATTAAGTTTATTTGGTTAAATGAAAAAAACAGAATTGATTTGAACTGTTCTAAAAAAAAAAAAATATCTTTTTTTCGAGCATAAAATAATTATTTTAATATATGTGTAAGGAAGTTTATTTTGCAGAACAGAGTAATTTTTTAAGCCTGTTTCTTTTTTAATACATATTCTTGTCAAATTCCTTTACATGCAATAAGATTTCCATCTTCTTTTAATAAGATATTTTTTTCTGAATAAATTCAATATATATTGAATTTTTAGTTTTTTTCACAGGCGAAATGGATTAGATTTTTAAAAACAATAATTCTTTTCTGAAACTAACATCAAATGTAAGTCTAATATTATAGTAATCAAAGTTTGTCTTCTTTTCTTGAATTTCAAGTTTATTAAATTTTGATTTTTCTATTAATATTTTTATTAGATTTTTTAAGATGGGTAACCTCTTAATAAATTTGAAATATACTACCAAAAGCAATAAAATGTTAGATTTTAAACTTTTGTTATTAATTGAGGAGATTAAAAATATCTATTTTTCCTTTTCAGAATAATTAGGGAAATGGTTTCCAAACTTAAAAGTAAAGACAAAAAAGAATAAATTTTCTTTTTCCTTAAAATTGAAAAGTTTAAATCATTAACTGATGGACATTAAAATAGATTTTGGTATTGTTAATTAACTTTTAAATGAAATTTAACAACTTTAAATCTTTGTATTGATTTTCGGTATAGATATATATATGTGTGTATTATGAAAGGGGGTAGAAAAGGAAAAAAGGAAAATAAAGAAAAGGGAGATGGATTACAATAAAAATTGAATAATTGATTTTTGTGATTATAAAATAGAATCATTAGAATGATAGTAAAAAACTCTTGATGATCCATGGGACTTGTCTTCCAATACAAAAAAAAATATTATAAAGAGAATTATTTTATTTATTTATTACCTTGGTAATTATTTCTTGGTTTTTGTTTTCCTTCAAAAGGATTTTTATAGATTATTTCCCAATATTTCCATATATCTTTCCTGTTTAGGGTATCAAAATTATAAATGATCGAAATTTTTAATTCATTATTTTTTCTTTGTTTGTCATTAGCACAGCGAGGACAAAATTTCCAGTTATTTTCATTTTGAAAATATCAATATCTATTTCGGCATTAGTTAAAAAATTTTTTTAAAACCATAAAGTTTTTTGATTTATAAATATTTTTTTTTCAAAATTCAATTATTTTTAGCCAGTTGGTATAGTTTAATTAATTATTTCAAAATATTTTATCTATTAATCTTTTCGAAATATTTTTTTCAATTTTTAAATTATTATAACTTTTTTTCGTTTTGCCAATAATTTAATTCTATTTTATTTCTGTTTCTAATTATTCTTATTAAAAAAGACACCCAGTTAGAAAAAAAAATAGAATTTAAGAAAATTAATATGATTATTTCTTTTAAAACAAATAAATTTACAATGAAAAAAACTTATTGTCAAAAATTATTTTTTTCCAGTTTAATTGAGAATTTTATAGATATTTTCCAAAGATACAAGACAAGGAAATTCTTTTCAAAAAAAAATCTCTAAATTTTGTATTTTTGAAATACACCATCATATAATAAACATTATTATACATAACAATTTTCAAAAAAGGTTTACAACTTTAATAGATATTAATAGGAATTGAAAAAAAAATGAAATTTTTCAGTAATATTTTTTTCATTTTTAATTGTAAAATTTTTGAATTTTTTAATTGACTTAGTAGAGAGATAATTTTCAAGTATTTTTTTAATAGTATAAAAGTAAACATATTTTTCAATTTGAAAATAGTACAAAATATTTCAATCAAAAGATATTGCTCAATTAAATTGTAAATCTGATTTTTTATCTGTTTTTGGAATATTTTTAAATCATTTTATTTTTTTCCATGTTTGAGTTTTTATATACATTCCCGGTTGTTTTCTGCAAATTGATTTAACATTTATTCTTTTTTCAATCTTAATGTTCAATCAAAAATTAATTCATTTCAACTTTTTCCAATAAAAAAATACCCTGAAAATAGGTCTTTTTTTCAAAAGTCGGTATTTTTGAAAAGGGGGGTATTCGGATTTTCATGAGTTTAATAGCTATCCTTTTTTTATTACATGAAATAATGATAACTTTGAAAAAATAATTTATAAAAGAAATATAACTGAAACCCAATGTATAATTTTGGCATACTTTATTTTTCAGTGATTAAATTTTCCTTGTACTGTATTAAACACTTTTTTTTATAACTATTTTTTTAAATGAAAATTAATAAGGTGTTTACTATATAAATATAACTCTAATCCCCAGTATATTGTTTTTTTTTTCCTTTCAATTCGTCTTCTATTTGATGATTCTTCAATATATTATTTAATTTTTTATTTGTAAACGCCATCCTAAAATTAAAAGAAGTTATTTTAATATATATTATAGAAAGTAATTTATTTAAAAATTTTTTGGATTCAATTATTAAAAAAATTTTCAAAAGTCATGATTTCGAAATATTTAAATTTATTAAGGGTGTTATTAGGTAACAAAAAATTGACTTAAACACCATTTCAAAAATTTTGATTCACCTGAAATAATAGAATGAAAAAAAAAATATCCTTTGGAATTCAAGAAAAATTAATAATTAAATCGGATTTGTAATTCACTTTTAAATCATATTCAATATATAAAAACCAGATATTTTAAAACTTAAAAAAAAAATAAAATCAAAAACTAAAAAAAAGTGAGTCACAATTTTTGAAATAAGCATTACTGATTTTTTATTACTAAACTTTCACTGAAAAAAAGTTAATAAACAAGATTTTTTGAAATAATTAAATTCATTTTAGAAGAAATTACATAGTCTCAATTTTAATAATGATTATTTGACTTTTCGAAGAACTTTTTTTTTTCCACATAATCTTTTGCAAACAAAAAAGTATTAAAAATTTAAAAAAATAAGAAAAATTTTTTTGAAAAAAAAGTTGAAGAAAAAAACAACAAATTGATAAAAAAAAGAAAAACTGATTTTGATCACAAAAATTGAAAATAGTATTATGATAAGAATACATAATAAACACTCAAAACAACTTCCATTCACATTAGCAAGTGAGCCAAAATTTTGAAATCTAGTTTATTTCTTTTTTCTCACACGAAACAATCAAAAAATACATCTCCCTCCATGAAATTTCAATAAATTGTCTTTTAGTTTTTTAAATTTTTCTTTTATATTTAACATTTTTAATTTAAATTCCAAAAATTTTCAAAAAAATAACTAATCTTGAAAATTCCTGATACTTTCATTGACTATAACCTAACCATTTTGTGTAATTTCATTAAAAAATTCAAATGATTTTCACTCAAATTTCATTTTATTTTCAGAAAAGTTTCCTTCAAAAGTAGCCTGAAATTCGTCTCATTTTTATTCTCGTGTGATTTAACTATTTTTTGAGATCAAGAAAAGTACTAGCCAGGTGTTCTCAAAATTAGGCAAGATTCAAATTGGTTTTGTTGATAATATAATGATCAAATTATCCTTTGATGTTAATTTGTTTCTTTTGTTAATTGAAATAACCTTTCATTTACAGTAATGTTTCCAAATTAATAAACATTTTGCACTTTGTTCAACAACAGTTAAAAGGCTTTATTAAGCACTTTAATTTATTTTAACTCTCAGAATATTAATTGAATTGTTTGAAAAGGTAATAAAAATTCAATGAATATTTTTCAAGAATTTTAGTTATAATTTCATTTAAAAAAATCATTTAATAATTTTCTTTGAAATTATCAGGATTTTTTGATGAGCAATTTCCTGAAAATTCCACTTGATCTCACCAAATTAAATTTAAACGAAAAATTATTAAAAAAATTATTGAAATTTCAAAAATTTTTTTTATGAAAATGATTGACATTTTAATGAAATGTTATTGATTTCAATAATATATTTGTTGTCTGTGAATTTATTTTAAAATCAAAACAAATTTTTAACAAATCTTAGATAATACTGATTAGTCTTTAAGAAAAAGTATAAATAAAAAAAGAAATTTTTAAAAAAAAAATTTGGAAACTTTAATCCTATTTTGTTTTATATTTTTTAAAAGTTGAGCAAATATTATTCTTTAGATTTATGCTTAAATTCACAAAAATTAAAAAGTATTGGTAATCGAAAGATTAAGATTATAATTTATGGATAAAAAAAAATTTTTTTGTTGTTTTTTTTTTGTTGTAATATTTTTAAATATCTTTTATTGTAGTATTATGAATTTTGCTTATTTGCTTCTGAGTTTTTCAGTTTTGTTACGATCAATGATAGGAGCAGCTGGTACTGTACCAATACCACATTGATTATCTGCATTTCTAATCATTTTGATATATCCTTGGTCACCCCATGTTGTACTCTATATGAAAAAAAATATAATTTAAGGAGATAGAAATAATAGTAAAAATTGAATAAATGCTTTTATCAAAAACAAAAAAAAAAAGAACTTTTTGGACTATTTCGAAAAATTTTAATTAATTCGTGTATTATTTATTTTTGTCAATTTATTATGATTTTTTTTTATTTTTTACCATGAAATTTTATTTTTAATATGTAGTAGTCATTTAAGAAGAATAATAAATATAAATATATTATTACATTTGATTTTTTTTTTTTTTTTTGAAAAAATTGATGATGGATTATTAATTTCTTTATAGAATTCATCAAAAAGTAAATTTAAAAAGATCAAAAAAGTATTATTTTGACAAAATATTTTTCAAACGAATTAAAAATTGTTATTTGGTTTTGTGAATTGCGAAAAAATATAAACTAAACTGCATTAAATTTAAAAATTGAATAAATTGTTAAAATTAAACTACAAAACCAAATTTTTAGCATTTGATTTTTTTTCGAAAAAGTCCAATAAATGTAAATTTAAATAATCAAAAAATAAAATAAAAAAAAATTTACCCAAGAATTCTTGATAAGCCAATAATCGTCACCATTTTCTGTACCATAGCCAACAAGTAAAACACCATGATTTAAATTTTCGAATTTGTTTCCACATTTGGTATTGTTATATACACCTTCTGTATAAAAAACAAAATCAGGCAAAACATCAATAGCAATTGCGAGTGGTCCGTTAATATATAACATTTCTTGAAGGAGTGCTTCGTCACCTGGCGTTGAGATATTGAGATAACCAGTAATAGCCACTTCGGCCATGCTACTGTCATATCCACAATAAGCATCTACATTTAAGTATGGATATTGATCTTCTGTTGTTAATCCGTATTCTCTAATGTAATCATAAGCACCAAAATAGAGACCACCTTCACATGCATTATTACCATATTCCCAAGAACAATCCATTAACTTTTTATTGAAACATTTCAAAAAATCAAACGTAAAATAATAAAAATAATAAAAATAATTTAAAATGGATTTCGAAAAATTAATAAAATTTAAAAAAATATGAAATTAATGTTTTTTAGATATTTAAATTTGTTTTTTTGATTTTTTTTTACAATATTTTATTTGTAAAAATTTTAGTTTTATTAAATCCAATTGAAATATTGAATTTCAATTAATTTATTCTTTTTATCAAGTTATATTTTTTTTTAGAGAATTGGAAAAAAAAAAAAAAGTTCTTATTTTGTTATAATTTATCAATACAGCAATTTTAAAAAAGTGAGAGAATTAAAGTTTTATAAAGTGTTTACCCAAAGTACTTATCAGAGTGAACCAAACAGTTGGTTTAACAATACTTTTTAAAATTTTCTTTCCTCATTTTTTTAAAATGGCTGTACTAATTAAAAATATTTTTTTGAAGGTTCATAAAATAAATGATCCAGCCAGTTTATTATTCTAAAATCCATAAATAAAAAAAAAATGTGAATTTAGAATTTTATTGAAAATATATTTTGAAAAAAAAAAACTTGATACAAATTTTATAATTGTAAATGTGAAATTTCTTATTTATATTATAATTCAGGATGAGGGTAATTTCTCTAGACATTTGTAGATTTTTGGAATTTGAAAGATTGTTTCAGGAAGGTAATTTGACTCTTATAACATCTGGCCAAGGCCATTTATTGTTTGTGAAAATTAATGGAAAATGAAAAATAAAAAATAATATACATTTGCATTGCAAATGTCAGCCATTTTAAATCATGATTATAAATAAGTCATAATAAATGAAGTGTTTCGCTCCGCTCAAACAAAATTTGTCATTTTAAAGCTGATTGTGAAAAAAAAAAAAAAAAAAAAATTGTCTACAAATGTCGAGAATCTACAAATATCTAATCTACATTTTACGAAAATCCCTACAATTCAGTAAAATATTATTTCTAAAATTGATTCTTTGTAAATAATAAATTTTAATTCGAAAAAATTATAAAATTTTTATGTTAAACATTTCCATCAAAGAATTTATAAAAAAACATTTTAACAAAGATGTGGTTTAGTGTTTGTTTTTTATAGAGAATTGGTACCTTTATGATATCTTTGTTTTTTAATTGAAATTTTATTATTAAAAGGGAATAGAAAGTAATGATTATTTTGATATTGTACAAATAAAGTCATTTTTAAAAAGTAACGACAAATAATTTTTCACAAAGTCACTATAAAATGGTTCAAAAGCTGAAACAAACAATTTTCTGAACATAATTGAAAAACATTTTGTTTTGACTTTTTTCAAACCACTTTATCTTTGAATAAAATATTTGACTTTTTTAAAAACTACAATCTTTGTTAAAATATTTAGCCCAATTAATTCATCTTAATAATTTGATTGTAGATCACTTACGGAAGGCAATTATTTCTTTCATTTTATCATTCAAAAAAGTCCACAAAATCGTTTTTAATATGATCCTAATTTAGCTCTATTAAGATTTCTTAACTGTTTCAGAGATAATTTTTAAAGTGGCTTGAAATAAAATTAGTTGCTTTTTTTTTAAAGTTAAACTAAATATTGAACTTTGTTGAAAGAAATCTAAATTTTTGTAAAAAATAAAAAAAAAAAAAAAATTTAAAACCAAACATTTTGTTCAGAAAAGTATTTTAATTCACCAAAAGCCATATAATAGGCACCTTCAAGTGCACCTACACCACTGAAACTCCAGCATGATCCACAGTTACATTGATCTTTAACATAAGCAACAGCGCCTCTTTCTTTCCAATTCCAATAATCTGGAACATCAAGTCCTAAACTTTCATATTGAGATTGACCTAAACCGGGTTGAACTGATCCCTTGTGACCAAGTTTTAATGATGAAAATTCTTCAAAAGTAAGATCACTAAATTGATTTAAACCAACTTTGGTTTTGTTAATTTGAAAAAATCAAAAAAAACCATACACAAAAATAAAAAAAAAAAAAAAAAGTATAAAAGAAGAAAAAAAATTTTAAGAATTCATTAAAGAATGTTTGTTGTTTTGAAAATTTTTAGTTAGTCTCGGTAAATTCATTTAGACTTTGAAATTCTGAAAAATTTTATCAAAACAAAGGTCGAAAAAAAAAAAAAAAAAGAAAAAGAAAATTATTTTTTAAAAGGAATTAAAAAATGTCCGAATGAAAATCCACAAACACTAAAAAAGAACAACAACAAAATTTTTAATTCAGAATTAAAAATAAAAAAAAAAAAAAAATTACCGAGTCAACCAAAAAGAAAACAAAAAATGCAAAAGTTTTTCAAAAAAAAAGAAAAAGTAAAATCAAAAAAAAAAAAATATTACGTTTGTATCCTTTGTTTTGAGCATTATGATTTTCGATCATTTCAAGATTGGATTGGAATACTTTTTGTCTGTATGTGTGTTCTTCTTGTGTTTTATAAATTTTTCCAAATTCACTTGCAAAGGTTGAGAATTTTTTAAAAGAAGCAGAAATAGTAGAAATTTGAGGAGTAATTTTTTTTTCTTCAACATCACCAGAGCATAGTGAAGGAACGTCAAAAACCTTTGAGTCAAGGGTTGTTGAATATTCATAGTAGTCAAGGATGTAGTTGTCATAGTGAGAGCCAAAGAGGATGTTCGAACCATGTAAATGATAACGGACTGGAGTCTTGTCTGTGTCGTCTTTACAGTAAAAGTCATAAGTGTTCACTCTTCCGTATTGTGTTTGGTTCATTTGATAATGGAGTACTTGCCATCCTCTCATCACGGTGTTACTTAATTTTGTCCAAGTGCTAAGATCTGGGAGAACAGGATGCAAGTCTGTTTCTTCTGTATCAAGAAAGCATTTAGGCTCACTGTCGGAGATCCTTAAATGGTAGGCCTTCTTAGCGCCATTGTCAATTAAGTCTGTGTCGATTGCTTTGGTGAAATCCCATGTGTACATGGAGATCCTTTGTTTCTTGGCGTTTCCGTCATAGTTAATGACTAATGGTTCAACAATTCCTCCAGCGGGAATTTGCCAAACAGTTTTAACTTTGTAAGCTGCTGGATAAGCTTCAACAGCAAAAAATTGAAGACAAAATAAGAAAAAAATTAAACCTAAAAAAAGTTTCATTTAAAGATCGATTTTTTTGAAAAAATGAATTTTAAATGGGTCTGAAAAGATTTATTTAAATTTCCACTTAGATATATTTAACAAAATGATAGACTCATTTAAGTGACGATTAAATTATTTCCCAAACTATCTTTTTTTGTTTTCTGTTTTTAATATCCTTACTGGTTTTTAAATTATAAATAGAGTATAAAATTTCACTTCTTTTACTTTTTTTTTGAATTCAATATTCTGACTTTTATTAAGGATTCTTAATTCTTCCTAATGTCTCCAATGTATAAAACGACAAAAGTCCAAACATATAAAATTCTCTAACTAATTCCAATCTCCTCTTGTAATTATCTTTTGAAAAAAAGAAAAGGGAAAATGAAGTGAAAAATGTTTTGTATTTTTTTCAAAGACAATTAAGGATTCCAATCCCTAAAATTGGAAAAAAGATTATCTTATGTAGGGTGTAGTGAGTTTTCGATTTGATTCTTAGCTGATCGATCTTATACTTGGTATGGGTTTTAATATTTGTTAAAAATGGCAATTGTTGTTCATTTTTATTTTTTTTTTTTACCGAAATCTGAACTGGAGAGTTTAAGATTAATAAATTGGTATATTTTTCAAGAATAAATTTAGATTTTTGGGTTGTAGAAAAAAATTTTGATTTAATTTTTTGTCAATTAACTAAATGAAAAAAAATTTTTTAAAAGATCCCAATAAAACCAAACCTCATTAAAAATTTTAATCAACAACCTACAAACCACATTTTTTTATAACTTAAGTTCCAGCCAATTAATCTTAAACCCTTCAATTTGTGATTTCGGAAAAAAAAAAAATAAATTGTCAAAAATTGCTTTTCTGACAAATATTAAAACCCATACCAAGTATAAGATCGATCAGCTAAGAATCAAATCGACAACTCACTACACCCTACAAAAGATAACCCTTTTTCAAATTTCAGGGATTGTAAACCTTTAGGTTTGAATTTATTTTTACTTGAAAATTTAATTGGTGTTTGTTTATTTTTGAACTCTCCGATTATTGGACAAATTATTAATAGTAATATTTTTTGAATTTACTCTTTAAGGAGAAGAAGACAAGTTTACAGTCTTCCTTATTCTGGCAAAAAGAGTAATAAGTAGAGGGTTCCTTAAACAATCATATTATTACATATCAAAAATTTTGTATATAAACCCCAATTCAAAATTTTTAACATACCAAAATTCGATTTGTGAAGAAAAAAACCTTATATAATCAATTCTAGAAGATTTACCAAATTAGAACCATTCACTAATTGAAATGTTGTCACCTTTTTATAAAATAAAATACTCACAAAACAATAAATAAATAATTATCAATACAAATAAATCATGGGTGTGTTAAAAATTTTGGAGAGAGCGAAACAAAAAAAATACATTAGTAAATTTGTTTAAATTCTATTAGGATATTTGATCGATCAATGGTTAGATACTACCAACTAATTTTATTTGAGTTCTTCTATTTTGAACAACTTTCAACTTTAACATAATATAAACCTTGTAGAAAAATTTTGATCCAACAAAGCAAATTACGTAATTCAAAAAATGAAATGAAAACAAAAACTAAAAGATGAAAAAATGATTTTCATATTTTACAAAAATCAAAATTATCTCAAATTTCAATGAAATTGTATTATTGTGATTGTTTGGAACGTTTTAGCTGTGTGGAAAATTTTGAATTTTAGTTTAGTATAGAAAAAAAAACTATATATGAAAGTAATCCAAGATAAGATTTTTAATTGTTCATATTAGGTAATATATACGATTAAA
This sequence comes from Anaeramoeba flamelloides, assembly GCA_027625915.1. Classification (NCBI taxonomy): domain Eukaryota; family Anaeramoebidae; genus Anaeramoeba; species Anaeramoeba flamelloides. The sequence goes on from JANTQA010000012.1 coordinate 9,675,806, forward strand.
TCCGGTTTTATAACCAAAATAATTTTTTATGAACAATTTAATAAACCTACCGAAAGTTGATTAAAGTGGGATTTAAATATAGAATACTTATTTAAAAGTTTGATAACAAGTACCGATCATCGTGTTTTGAAAAAAATCGAGTTTTATAGAGGTTTTGCTAGTATGAATTTGTAAATGATAATTTTTATACTAGTTTTTTGATTGATTGGATATTGTTTTGAACAAGTATCATTTAATTAATCACCATTCTAATAAGTGGGCGAGCTATAATGATAAGTTTCAGATTATTTAATAAAAGAAACTATTGAGTAATTACTAAACAATTTCACCAATAATAACTAGATAAAATAGTATCTGGAATTATTTTCTTATCAGGTATTTTTTTCAATATTATTTTTAAAAGATCTATTTTTTTAAACTCTCATTTTTTCTATTTTCAAATATGTCTAATTTAAAATAAAAAGATCCTCGTAAACATTACTGTCTGCAATTATGGGAAATATCAAAATAAGGGTTTCAGAAAACAAGTCCTTGTTATAAATCTTGAACTTTATGAAGAAAATTTTAATCAAAAAAAATATATTTCTGGTCAAAGTAATTCAAATTAATTTCATATGTGCCTAGGTCTTAAAGTATAATCGTTTGTGTTGAATATTAATCATATATCACAATAAAAAAAAGGTGGGGGATTTAATTGACAGTTAGAAGAAATCTATTTATTTTTTAAATGTACCTAAGTAAAAATGAGAATATAATATTTTATGAATGTTGAAAAAAATTATTTTTTTAAATTTTACCAGTACCAAAATGTCAAAAAAAAAAAGAAAAAAATTATTTTTTTCTTAAATAAAAATGATAATAAATTCACCTAGTTTAACACCAACAAAAAAACATGAAAATTTTAATTAAACAAATTTGTAAGATCAAAAAACTCTTATACTCAATATCCCAAAGATAATTTTTTTAAAAATAATGATATTTTTTGTTATATTTTCTTCATTCAAATCATATTGTCTTCATAAATGCTTCTATGTATAATTTTGCCAAAGAAAATTAAATACAATATCCCTGTTAATATGATAATTATTTATTGCCCATATTTTAAAACTTTACCTTCAAAATTCCACAAACCTTACAAAACATTTAATTTTATTTATCAAAAATCAAACAATCTAATTACAAAATATCATAGAAAACAAGAAAAGAATTCAAATTATTTTTTAAAAAATAAAAAAAATGTACTCCAGCCAATAAAAATATCTAACTAGTTTCAAATCTTTGATAAAAAAAAAAAAAAATTATGATCAAAAGGAATAAAATAACTGCCGATTTTCATAAAAAAAAAATAATATATTAAATTGAGATGAAAAATATGTTAATCTTTAAACAAACTGATACTCTCATATAAAAAAAAAATATTTGTTTCTGAAATTAAATTATGACAAATAAACTTTTGGATATTTAAAGACTAATTAGAGAATTAAATTTAATAAAGATATTTTACAATAAAAATTCCACACCCTTAGGAAATAACTTACATAGCAATCAAATGACTGAAGTTTTAAATAAGTACTAATAACATTGGGGTATAGCATATAGCATTTTATTTAATCGAAAATTTTACCACTTAATAGTATCTAATTATGAGATTATTGTGAAAAGAATCTATTCCACCACCTATCTAGAAAATGAAAACCCTTAATTTTACAGCTTTCCAACCAATGGTATATTGGTATATTTATCTTTTTAGTACCATAAGAACTTATAATGATTCAAATTTTTGTGAATTTGAAATTATACTTCACATTTTTAGAAGATTTATGTTAGTGTTGGTACAAAAAGACCAGTTTTTATTCTACATACACATATATTATCCATCACTTTTTATTAAAAAAAATGACCTACTTTATAAGGTTAATTGAAGCGAATTTGAGGATTTTTTACCATATTCTATCAAAAAAATAGTTTTAATTTGTTAGATCAAAATTATTTTTTCTAATTGATAAAAAAAATTTTTTCATAATTTAATACATTTTCTTTTTCCTTTCTTTTGTTTTTCTTTCTTTTTCTTATGAAAAACAATTTAAAAAACTAAAAGATATTAGTAAATTAAAAAAATCATTTAGAAAAACTAAGCTATTGAATTTCTTTTAAAATGAAAACATTTACCATAAAAAAATCTTAGTAATAATAATAATAATTTATTAAAAAAATTAAGAAATTTTTTTGAGTTGTTCCAATTTTATATTGACCAAATTATGTTTTATTTTTATTTTTATTTGGAAAATTTATAGTTTATTAAGATATTTTGTTTATAAATGTAAACTATAATTTGAAGGTTATAATTTCTATTTTTCCGAATTGATTTTATATTATCTGGTTCTTAAAAATAAAAATGAATTTTTTAATTTAGAATAAGCACCTTTGAGTGAAATGGACTTTCAAAATTCTTTTTAAAAAAGTAAATTCAAAATTAAATCTTTTTTATTTCATGATTTTTTAATAAATAAATGATAATAATACCAATAGGAAAGAGGAACTAAAGATAAAAATAAATAATAATAAAATGAAAATGCAAAGAATGACACTAAGTGGATAGATAAGAAGAAGAACAAGTAGAAGAAGAAGAAGAAGAAGAAGAAGAAGAAGAAGAAGAACAAGTAGAAGAAGAAGAAGAAGTAGAATAAGAAGAAGAACGGGGGAATTCAATCTGATATAATTATAATTTAGACAACTATAATAGTAGATCCAAATCTAAGATTTGAAGATAATAAATATAGCTAAAAAACTTCAATTAATTATATATATAAATATTTGGAAAGAGATTCTGATGTTAAAGAATTTGCAATAATTGGGAAAACGATTGATCCAAAAGTATTAGTTGTTAAATTTTTGTTTTTTTTTTTTTTTTTTTTATTTTTAAATATTGGAAGGGCTAATTCATTGTTAGAATTGATTTGTAATATTGGATACTTTTTATTTTCAATAATAGTATTATTTTGAATGGAATCTTTGTAAGAAAATTTGAATCTCCAATCGGATATTATTATAATTGCGTATTCCATTATTTTTGAAAAATATGTATTTAATAGTTTATAAAGTTGTATACCCTTTCCCAATTTCTCAATTTCTTCTAAATATTTGTGGCGAGTTTGATTTATCAATAAAAAACTTTCACATTGAATCATTTTTTTCAATAAAGTTAAATTTTTTATTAATTTATTTATATCCCATTTTTCCAATTCTTCAATTTTAAAATTTTTTTTAAATTCTTTCTCTGCAATAAAATTTATTGTTTGAATTCCAAAATTATTGATAAAATTTTTATAAAAATCATAAATATTCTTCAAATTATAATCATAATTATTCAAAAAACTAATCACAAATTTTTCGATTAATTCTTTGGTGAATTTATTTGCAAAAAAATCAAATATTACCCTTTTGATAAATCGATGTATATACTCTTTTTCCATCTTTTCATCAATTTTAAGACTATCCAAGATTCCCATTTTATAATTTTCAAATTCAAATTCAATTTTTTTAATAAATTCCATACTCATTATTCCAATTTTATTCAAATCTAAGTGTTTTCTAATCCTAATTAAAGGTGCTTTGATTTTCATTTTGAAATTTTCAAAATTAGCTATAGGGTCTACTTGTACTAATAAATTCCATGAATTTTTAAGATCGAGATATGATTGTTCAAGTAATGGGTCAATAGTTTCTTTCTTTTGCTGAGATGTTATTGATCTTTTGTTTGATATTTTTTTTTTAATTTTCTTATCAATCAATATTTTGTGATCATTAGCTTTGTTATATATTAATTCATGCGACTTTTGTATTTGCTGAGAAATTTTTTTTTCAAGATCCAAATTTAATTTAATTATTTTTTGAACATCCTCTTTGAATGATTGGATATGAGAGTTTTTATGTTTAATCATATCTTTTTTATTTTGGTGTTTATAATTGTTTTTCACTAATATATTATTAATAATAAATTTCTCTTTATTAGTAACTTTTAATTTTAGATCTTTTTTTTGTTTTTCGAGATCTAGAAAATATTTTTTTTTCTTCTCTGATAATTGTTGCTTTAATTCCTCAATTTCTTGATTAATTGTAATTATTTCTTGATTTTCCTTGATTTGATCAATTTTTTTTTGTTTTTTCCAGTTTATTATATAAATCTCTTGCTTTTTTTCTTTATTTTTTTGCTTTTCAAAATTTGTAAATGTACTATTTAATCTTTTTATTGGTGTGTTATTTTTTTCTTCCAAAGTTTCTAAATCTAATTTTTTTTTTTCTGTTCTTTCATCTGTTTTTTTTTGAAAGTTATGTTTCTCATTTTGATTGTAATTATTATCTTTTTTTAATTTTATTAATTTTTCTTCTTGATTCTTATTTGGAATGTTAAATTTTTGTTTATATTCTTGTTCTAATTTCAGTATTTCTTGAGGTACTAATATTTTCTCTATTTTGTCAATACTTTCTCTGAAAACTTTTTGTTGTTTCTCAAGTTTAGAAATTTCTTTTTCCATTATTTGTGTTTGCAGATTTGTTTTTTCTTGAATAAATTTTTCTTCACATTCTTTTAATTCAATCTTTTTTTGTGATCTAAGGTTTTTTAAATTCCCCTTGAGAGATAATATTATCTCTTTGTTTCCTTTTTTAATCTGATTATCTACTTCTTTAAGTCTTTGTTGTAATTTTTTTATAACTTGTTTGGATTTATTTATTTTTTTTTTTGGTGCTTTAGGGGATATTTGCTCTTCAATTTTTTTTTTAGTTTGAATTAGATTGCTATAATGTTTTTTGGATGATTCGATATCATTTTCAATTTTATGAATTTTATCCGAAAAATTATTTGTAATATTGTTTGATTTCTCTTGATAATTATGACTCAATTGTTGAATTTTATCCTTATTTTCTTGAATTTCGTTTCTTTTTTTATTTATTTCAATATCATACTTTTCTATCTTTGATTGGTAGTCCATAATTTTTAAGCTATAATTTTTTTTAATATCCTTTATTGATTCTTGTTTCTCTCTATTGGCTATTTTTTTGAGTTTATCAAGTTCTTTACGGTAATTCTCTTTTTTGTGATCAATTTCTGTTTGATACTTTTCTTCTATTTCTTTAATTGTAGGTCCATATTTCTGATTTAACTTTTCAGTTTCTAATGAGATAAAATTTTGACGCTTTTTTTTCTTCTCCGATATTATTTTCTTTATATTTTGTTTTTCTTGAAGATGGTTTCTATTGAGTTCTTTTACATCTTGTTCATACTTGATGTACCATTGAAAAATATATTTGTGAAGTGTTTTAAATTTTTCTTTAATTGTTTCAATAAATTCATTATTATATGACAATTCTTTCTTCTGTAAATCTAGAACATTTTCAGATATCAAATTCCTAATAGTTTGTATTGTGCCTTCAATTTCTTTTTGATTACTGGTATTAATTCGATCTATACCATTGGAGAAATTATCAAAATCTTTTTGAAAACCCTTCAACTCCATTTCGTAATCCTTAATTGTGGTTTTCAAATTTTCAATTTTGGTATTTAATTCCATAATTGTATTTCTGCATTGAACGTTCGTCTTCTCTTGGCTTGAAATAGTGTCACGATTCTCCTTAATTGTTAACTCTTTTTTTGAAATATCCTTGCAATATTTGGTATTCTCGTCTGAGATCCTGTTAATTGTTTCTTCTAGCTCACAGATTTTGTTCTTTAGTACTTGTATTTGTTGAAATTTTTCATCGTTTTCTTTGTACTGATCATATTGCTTACCGATGCTCTTATCCACTATTATTCGGATTTGTTCCAATACATCCCTAGAAAGGTTACTTTGATTGTTTTCTCCATCTCGGTTTTGCTCACTAAAAAAACTTTTGTTAAGATAATTAGAATTCATTATACGAAATAAATATTGGTTAATTTTTGCAAAAATTAAAAAAATGATTTTGGTACGATTATTTTATTTTTGAAACTAGAACAAATTTCTTGATGAGACAAATTGACAGTCTTTTCTTTGTAATGTTTTTTTGTTTTGTTTGTTTTTATTGTTGTGTTTATTTTCTTTAACGTTTTTAAAAAAATTATACGAAAATCTTCAAAGATTTTTGATTCTTCAGAAATCAATTGAAAATGAAACCACCATTCTTTTTGGCAATCTTTTCATGTTTTGTTTCTTATTTTGAATACTTTAAAAAAAAAAAATCTTTGTCTACAGTTTGTTCAATAAGGCGTGTTCGCTTTTTTTGTGTTTTACAAAATTATATTTATTGTTTTTGTAAAATAACTGTTGTTTTTTTTTTTAATGTTTTCTTTTTTTCTTTAAATGTGGTTTTTAGTTTTTATTTTGTGTTCAAATAAAAAAAATCAGTTCAGTATAACTATACTTTCAAATTAACCAATATTTACTATAGATCATATTAACCAAGTGTTTTTCGACAACCTCCCAGGACCAATCTCCTCATAAAAGAGATCTAATTCAACCAAATTTAAACAAATCAACACCAAAATCCACAGTAACCAAATCTTTAAATTTGAATAAATACAAAAAAAAACAAAAAAAAGAATAAAAGAGTTTCTTAAAAACTTTTTTACTGATAGTCTCCGCATGTGGAAAAATGAGCGATAAATTTTTCAAAGTTTTTTGAAAAAGAGAAAAAAAATTCATTTCAATTTTCTTTTTTCCTAAAGTCAATCCTCTTCAAATCATATCTTGTCATTGACTGACTTTATTGATTTCATTCTTTTTTTGATCAACATTGAGTGAGATAAGAATACTCTGTGAAGCATTATTTCATATTGAATCAAAAATTTAATTTGCCGATATTTGTCTTTTGAAATACGACAAGAACCTGCCCAATGACCAAATTATTTAAAAATCAATTCTCTTTCAACAATTTTCTTAATGAGAGCAAATTAAACAATTAAAAAAGATCAGTTTTCCTCGACTATATCACGATCTTTCAATTTATTCATTCAATTAGAAGAAAAAATATTTCTTTAACTTTAAAAAAAAAGTTCTTTGATGGCTTCGAGAATGACAATATTATTGTCAAGACAGATAGACCCCCTTTTAAAATTAAAAAATTCTTGAAAACTTTTCATTTCTACAACAGACAAAAAAAGAAAACAAGATTAAAAAAGTTGGAAAACAACAGTAAAAACACTTTTTTGAAAAAACCACAGCAAAAGTTTGGAAAAAAAATAGTTACTGAAGTCAACATGTTTTATTGAACAAATTGTAAACATTTGAAAACCCAATCAAGAAGATGCTTAGATACTGGTGTTTGAATTTTGATTGGGAAAAAAATTTGGTTTATTTTCAATTTCCTTTTTTTATATCGTCAAAAATTGTAATCTTACTTCTTCGAGAAGCCTAATTTTTGTTAAAAAATCTGGAAAAAGAAGTAAAAATTTTTTCCCGTTTATTATTCAAATACCAGTAATGAAAAGGTGAATTCCAAACAAATCACCCACAACCTTTGTTCATATTACGGCTTTGATTTTATGAGAAAAACTACTTTTTTAAAAAATTAGTGGATCAATTTAACTTCGAATTATTATCTTTAAAACAATTTAGCAAAACAAAAAAATTGAATAAAAAGTAAGAATAATTTGAAACAAATTCTAATCCTAATTTAAAATATTCTGAAAAAATCAACGAGTTTACCTTCAAAAATGATTTTAACTTCGGTATACTATTTGGCAGTAGATTGGATGTCACCTTGGTACAAAAAGAAAAAAAAGTAAGGATTATATTTTGAAACACAGATTATAGTAGCTGTAGACACATTATTTTGATCACTGTACTTTTCTTTTCTTTTCAAAATTTCACCTATTAATTATTAAAATCTTCTATGTATCTCTTGTTGTATTGATTGGTCTTTCGATTTCAAAATAAAGTTTTTTCATTTTTTTTAAGAAAAGATACCCTAACCAGTTATAATCTTACCTAAATTATAGTAAGGATTAAAAAATCTTTAAATATTTCAGTTCAATCAATTACCACCAAGTACTGTGGAGCAACTAACTTTTCCAGTATTTAATTAAATAGAATAAAATCAAAGATTTTACTCGATTCTTTTGAACTCTGGAAAACTTAACGGAAAGTGTCCGTAGAGTGCCTAGGTTTTCCAGAGAATTTCTGTTTTATTTGTAAAATCTATTGACTTGCTAAATAACCACAAAACCCAAGAAAACCTAAATGCGGTTTTTCCTCGATTCAAAAGAATTGATTATTTTTTTTATATTTTACTCCCTTTTTTTAATTTCTGGAAAACCTAACGGAAAGTGTCCGTAGGGTGCCTAGGTTTTCCAGAGTTCAAAAGAATAGAGAAAAATCTTTTATTTTACTCAATTCTTTTAAACTCTGGAAAACCTAACGGTGTTTTTTTTTTCTTTTTGAAATAAACCGAAAATTTTTTAAATTTTCTGTTTTCTATAAATTAAAAAAAAGCCAGGAAAATCACAAAAAAAAAATTTAGTTTTCAATGTAAAAGATACAAATAATTCTTTAATAGTCAAAATAATTGACTCATGATAAGAAAGATATTGATCAAATTTAAAAGACTTTTAAAATATATTAAAATGATATCTTAACTGAGAAAAAAAAATTTCAAATTTTTACTCTAAAATTTGAAAAAATTGAAAATTAACCTTGAAAATTTGATTTTCCAACTTAAATCGTAAAATATATTTTTAAATATTTTTTTACAAAAGATCATATAGTAACGAATAAGTTTATGATAATTGAAGCTATTAAAAAGTGTACATTTGGCAAATCTTTAATTTTTTGAAAAAAAAATTCATGATTGTGAATTAGTATATATTTCAAGACAAGTATAATAATGAGTTATCAATATTTCCCCAAAACGTTGAAAAATATCTTTTTTAAATTTGTCTCAAAATGTGGTTTTTTTTACATTGTTAAGGGTTTTAAGGATACTTATCTATATATTCAGGTAGAAAGCCGATCTTAGATATTTTGAGTACCACATCTTTAAAAGAAACTGAATTATTCAAATGGTTTCCTTAAGTAAATCAATTAATATTTTAGCAAATAAGAGAGTGATTGGATATCTTAGTATAATATATATATATTTACATACCAATAAAAAATTTGACATCAAAAAAATGTAAAAATTGAACAAGAAAAAATATAAAAAAAATAATTTATTTTTTTGATCTTATCAAAAACATTTTGATACAATTACTTCTTTTTTATTTAATTTTATTTTTAATTCATTATGTTTAAAACTTTTCTTTGAAAAATTTTTGATTAATAATTTATTTATTATTTCATAAGAATTTCTAAATGAATTTAAATTCTATTTTGATTTAAATCACTCAATTTCAATTTTTGTGTCAGGTAATAGGAATATTTTTGAAATTTTCTTTCAGAAACCCAGATTTATTAGACAAGTTTGTTTGATTTAATTATTTAATCTCGATTACATTGAAAACTCAAAATAATTCTGGATTCATTCATATGAGACATTTTTTCTCTATTTTTCTTTTTCTTTGGGACGAATCTTTGATCACTGTGATTTGATTTTGAGAATTCAACTTCTTTACTTTAATCTTTGAAATAGTATTCGTTATTTTGGATTAGTTAAAAATATTTGAAAAAAGAATTTTGAAAAAAAAATTGTAAAAAAAAAAGGCAAAATAAAACTTAGTAATATCAAGTAAAGGGAATAGATCCCCAAATTAATGAATTGTTGGTATTCATACAAATTAAGAGATAACAAATCTACATCTTCGAAAATAAACTTGTTGAATTATTTTTTATTCATTCATTGATTTCGTAATAGTTTTTATAGAAAGGTAGTTTATTTTTTTTATATCTCAAAAAGAAAAGATATTTTTATCAACAATTACATCAGTCTTTTTTTTTCTTTATTTTTTTATTAATTTCAAACATTCACTTGAACATAGTTCAAGACCCAAAACCTAATTAATAAAAACAAAAATTTAATCAAAAAAAAAAAAAAAGTTCTAAAAAAATGAAAAAATTTAAGATTTAACTCTGGTTTACTTTGTATTTCATTTTTTTTTCAAATAAAACAGGGTGATTTTTTTTTTTTTTCAAAGTTTAAATATCTGGAGAACTCAAAAAATATTTTACAGTAAGATTCTCACAATTAAAAATTTTTAAAAATGGTAAAATTTAACTATTCCCTTTGAGCAATAATTTTGAAGTGGGAAATTTGAAATCTTCAAATTCAAAGACAATATAAAATGTTTAAAGTCAGAAGAAGTATTGGTATGAATTAAAAGACTATTAATGTAAATTAGTAGTAAAAAATTGATTTTCTAGAAAAAAAAAATAAATAATTAACCCTAGAGATTAATTGTACTAATTATTTACACATATCTAGAAAAAAAATGTGTTAAAACCTGTTTATAAAAAGGAGACAACAATAAACAACATAATTTTTTTTGATGATGATTATTGAGTAAATATTGAAAATAAATAAAATGAAAAATACACATATATTTATTTTATTTGATTTTTTTATTTTAATAATTAAATTAAAATATCTTTTAAATTTAAATTAGTTTTAATAATAATTTGGGCATTCTGATTTTTTTTTTTTTTTTAATAAAAATATAAAATGTTTGAAAGCTACTAATTTTTAAACTCCAATTTAAAATATTTAAACTAACAAAATTGATTTTTTCAAAAAAAAAATAAAAATTGTATTATTGATCGAAGATATGTAAATTATATTCTAAATGTACGCTTACTTAAATTACCTTTGAGGTAATTTAAGCGTTAAATCATATAGTTCAAGATTATTTAAGGGAAATAGATAACCAAATTATTTTCCATGTTAAAAACAAAAGCAAAAAATTGATAAGCAAAAAATTAAAAAGAAAATGAAAAAGAAAAAGAAATTTAAAAAGGGTTGATAAGGAGCAATTGGTAAAAAATCAAAAAAAAAACAAAACCACAATGATATCTTTAATTAAGTATCCCCAATATTACAACCAAGATACTTTTGGTTAATTTAATAATTTGATAATTGATCATGAATTTTCACTTGGTTATTGTTGTTTAATTGTTATAATTTCTTTTTTTTTTTTTTTGATCTGATTTGTTTTAAGTCTTTGGTCATTTTTAACCTTTAGCATTTATTTTTTTATTTTCAGGTTACTCATACTTTCGTATTACGGTGTCATAATATGAGCAGGTAACCAATTGATCTTTTTGCTCGATAACTCTTCTTCCCAATATAAAGAAGATCCTCCGAAGGGGAAAATAGAAATATATATATATATATATATATAACTTATTTAATCAATTCTATAAGAAGTACTGAATAGAACATTTTTCTAATACAAATATTAACAATTTTTTATAAATTACAATACTTACAAAATTAAAAATAAATAATTATCAATCAAAATAAATCAATATTGTCTAAAAAATTTAGATATAGGATAAAAAAACTGTATTAGTAATTTTATTTACATTCTAATAGAATTATTGATTGATCAAAGTATGTATAATCAACTAATTTTATTTGAGTTCATTTATTTTTAAGAACTCAACTTTTGCCTAATAATATCAGCTATCCAAAAAAAAAAATGATAGAACAAAACACTTTACAAAATTCAAAAAATGGAATGAAAACAACAAAATAAAATATAAAATAATAATTTTCATATTTTTTTACAAAAGAAAAATTATTTACAATTTACTTTGAAAATGTATTATCAGTATTAGCATAAGGTTGTAATTATACAAAAAATTCATTTGAATTTAAATTCCCTTGAGAGTGTTCAATCTTAAAATTATAAATTCTTCAATTGTTATTTGGAAAAAGAATTTTTTTTAAAATTCTTTACCAATAATTCTATTTAAGAGGAAAAGCTTATTTTGTTTTTGTATATTACGTTAATAATTAAAAATTTTCAGTTTTATACTAAATAAAAGTATTTTCATCACCCATTTAGAACTAAAAATTACTGAAATTGTCCACTTGTTTATAAAAAGTGAGAATCAAGTTATCAAAATGGCTGAAAAGCAGATGAAATACTTAAATTTTATATTATTATGAATTTATTCAACAATTGTTTTATTAATTTTTTAAAAAAACAACTTGTAATAAAAATATTTAAGCATATTAAAACACTATTTGGTATATTGGCAAGTTATTTCAAAAATAGTTGGGAATTTTTTTTATTTTACAAAAAAAACCTCTTTATTTGTCGATCTTTTCTTTAATCGGTAATATTAAATTTACTGCTATTTTCCAATTAAGAAGGAAAAATTTTTATTTAAGGTTCTCAAATTTTTACCCAAAAATTAGATTAGTATTTGTAAAAAAACAGGATTTTCACAAGATTATTTGATCGTTATAATCAGGAGTTTTTTTTTAATTTGGATCTTTTTTTTTTTTAAACTTTGGAGAGAAAATTCATTTTTTTAATTTGAAAAAAACAGTGGTGAAATATTAATACTGACTGAATCAACACTTAATATATTTATATCAAAATATGTTCATTAAAATATTTCTCAAAAAACGGATAACAAAACAATGTCCTCTAAATGGAGAAAATGAGGTACCACCTACAATTTCAATAGAAAATGGACAATTTGGCAAGGGTCCAAATGATTTTTTAAACAATAAAACACAGTTATAAGCTTTTCCATTTTGTTAGAAATTAAATCTTGGGGTTAAATAGCTTCGGAAAACGGTTTTTTTCTGATCCAAAAGAAAAAAATAATAACCGATTTTCACACATAAAGATATCATTTCAAATTCAGACCAGAAATTTAATATCTTTTATTTATGTAGTGCCATGCTAAAAAAACAAATTAAATTATTATGGGGAATCGATTAATGATTGTTATTAATAATTTTGGATATTTCAGGTTAGTTTCATGGAGGTTGAGTTTAGTAAAAGATATTTCAAAACAAATTTGCCCCACTTTTTTGGAATAGCTATATTGGAGAGAGAAAATACACCTCTGCCATTTGTATCAAATTGGTGAGTTAATTTTTTAAATTTTTGAATTCAATTTACTTGAATTACATAATTCGAACAAAAGAGAAATCAAAATCCAATTAAAATTAAGAGTGTTACATTTCTCCAATAAAAAATATTTATTTTACTTTCTAATGGAGAAAGTCTGGATATTTTTCAAATTTCCAATTATTTGTCAATCATTATTTCTCTTAATTTTGGGTAATGATCCCACTCAACAGCACTTTCTACAATTAATCCAACAAATATTTCATGAAGGATTTGTGAGCGATCTTTTAAGATACGGAGTTCTGTATTTAGTTCACTAATGTTTTCTAATTGTTCTTCTTCAAATTCTTCCAATTCGTCTTCCTCTTCAAGATCATCGTCATTGTTGTTGATTTCAATTTTTTTGTTGATTTGTTGATTTTGGAGCAGTTCTTGTTGCTCCAAAATTGTTTTGGTTTCTTTAAAAATTGATCTGTTTTGATGTGAGACTTGAGTAATTTGATTATAAAGTTCGTACTTCTTTTCTCGAAGCTTTCTATAATTTTGTTCTAATAAATTTATTTTTTGTTCTTGATCATCCCTTTCGTTCATTTGATTCTTGAGTGCTTGAAAATCTATTCCGTTTTCTTTTTTATTTTCATTTTCTTTGGTTTGGTCTTGTTCAAGTTCGAGTTCTTTTTCTTGTTTTTTTTCTTTTTCCTTTTCCTTGTCTTGATCTTTTTCTTTTAGGATTTGTTTTTTCCGATTATTCTCAATTTCAAACATTTGTGATTGTAATATTCTTGATAGTATATCTTCTTGTGTTTGTAAAAGGGATTGCTGTTGGATATAATTATTCTGTAAGGAATATAGTTTTTCACTTACACTATTAATTTCTTCGGACTCAGACATTTCAAAATCCTCTTCATCACTATCGGAACTCGAATCTTTCTTATTCTGTTCTTGTTTTTTTATTTCAATTGTTTTTTGAAGGTTAGATAGCCTTTTTAATTGTTTTGTTAATAAAAGAAGTTCTTTTTGTGTTGAATTGTTTGGAATTTTTGTTTGGTTCATGAACCAAGTAATACAGGAATATGAAACAATAAGAAATAATAAAAATAAAAAAATGAGAAAAATTAAAAATTGAAAACTCAAAGTTAAAAACTTTTCAATTAAGGACTATGTTCCCACCCTTGATGAGGTTGAGTAATTGTGTTATTTCACTTTCACTTCTCACAAAAAATTTTCAAACGGAAGAAATTGGACAAAAAAAAAACATTTTTTGTAATCTTTAACTTTTCACTTAGACTATTTTTCTTTCTCTTTCAATGAAAAGGAAAAATGAAAATAACAAAAAAAAATAATTACAAAAAAATTGCTTTTGGGGATTTCCAAGTGCAAGTTCAAATCTGAGAACATTTCAGACTTGTAAAAGCAAATTCAAAAAATATGTAGAACATCCCAAGAAAATAGTGTGAGTTCAGAAAGTTGAAATGGAATTTCTAAAATATTAAAACCAAAATTTTATATGATCTAACTAGGTAAAAATTGTGAAAATTGTTGATAATTGTGAAAATTTCACATTTTTTGGTAAAGAAATTCTCCTTGGACATAGATTACTTGTATTAAATACCTCTTACATGGGTTATTTTATATATTGTTTGACTGTTTTCATCTAAAAGGTAGTCCTTAAAGAAATAATAACTACTAAAAATCAAATTATATTAAAATAATAAATGTTTTCAGATCATATAAGTTTCATTTTTTAAGTTTTTAGTCGCTTTCTTTCTATTTTTTGGGAATATTTAGAAAATCGTAAAAATAACAGATGAATGAGAGTAATTTATTATTAAAAAATTGTTAAAAACATATTCCAAATCATTAACAATTAATTTCTGTCTCATTTGATCTAAAAAATATCAACCAAAATTTTAAAAAGGTAACTTACTTGAGTTATTAATGGACCTTGTCAAGAAAGACCATATTACTCTGGATGAAAAAATTTCAAGCATTGTTGAAAAAGGTATAATTCTGTTTTATTGGAAAGTCAAATTAAAAATAAAGTTATATCAATTAATAAATGATAATATCAATGAATACTAACAAAATAAAGTTTTCAACACAATAACAATTTTTAAAATACTGCCTCTTAGAAGATTTTTTCTTTAATTAATCTTACATTAAATATTTGATACAAAATTTGACTATTATTGAAATCTCCAAAATCAGTATAACAATCTTATACTAAATGTATTTCATAATAAAAAAGGAGATATTAATTCTAATTGGGGATTAAATTGTTTATAAATATATATATTATAAATTAAAGTTCGTTTGTTTCTTTAGTTAATTGGATTTAATTGTTGGTTTTATAAATATCTCTAATTAAAAATGGTATTAAACTTTGAATCATTAATAACCGCTAATTTATACAAAATCATATAGAAGAATTTTATTATATTAGTTTAGAAATTCTGTATTTATTAAGGATGTACATGCTAATTAAATTCTTTGGATGATTTACAAATATCTTACTTTAATTTTAATAAACATCTTACTTTCTTTTATGCCTCAAAATAAAATAAGTTATTTTGCCTAAAATGTTGTTTTTTTAGTTTGAATTTTTTGTTATATTGTAAATTTCAATTACTATCAAGTAGTAATCAAGAGTTGTATTGGAGTGTTAACAAATTATTGAAAATTTTTCAGAGTAAATTAATAATCAAACACAAATAACTTACTTAAGAGGAAGAATAATTTGATTAATCTCTTCTTAGATTTCTTTTAATTGCCTGATAAGTAGGAGTTCATAGTGAAGAACCAAAAATATATTCAAAAAAAAAAAAAAAAAAAAAAAAACACCAATAAATATCCTTTTTTATAAAAAAATTATTTTTTATTATGCGGGTAAAATATTATATTTGTGATAATTAATATAAAATGTTGAAAATTGCGATCTATATTTAGAAACCAATGATAAGACACACCTTTAATTAATAAAAATGATTAAAGATCTGAAAAAAATTTGGAACTTTTAAAATTTCCAAGAGGTTCATATATTCAATTCCTTGAAATTTTTATTCCTAATTTTAGGTGATTTTCAATAAAAAAGGGCACAAAAATCTTTTTGTTATTAAAATGCCTAAAAAAATATTAAAATTTGTGTTAAAAAAATAAAAAAAATCAAAACCACATCTTTTTTGTTAAAGGAAAAAACAATTACCAAAAAATACACAAAATAATATGTAATAGACAGATAAATATAGAGAAAACATTCGAAAGTTTTCAAAATTTTATTCAATACTAGCTGATAGACAAAAAATGGTTGAATTAAGTAGAAATAGAATTCAAAACTTCAAAAAAAAAAAAAAAAAAAGGCGAACGTGAGTAAACAAATAATGAAAAAATAATTGATCATTGAAAATCTATATTTTATATTTTTAATTATTTGCAAATATTAAATTGTTTAAAGGAATTTAAAAGATATTGTTTTTGTTTGTTTAAGGGATTAGCGTCACCCTAGATTTCTCTATAATCAAAGTATGTTGTAATTGGGTGTAAATGGTATTAGTGCAACATGACTCAAATAGCTCTAAAAAATCTATTATAAATCTTATTAAACAATAAATTATTACATTTTTTACTAATGTTCACAATTAAAAAATTTCATTTTGAAAAATTTTTTTTTAATTCCTTTCCCAAATCTAAAAATAAAAACCCAAAAGAAAGAATTCCAGTATTTAATAATTTATATTTAGAATTTCCAAAAGTAACTATTTTTTAAAGTTTTAATTTCAAAGATTAACTCAATAATCATCAACATAAAAGCACAAAGACTGATTAATTTTGTTTGCTTTTGATAAGGATACCTTTAGCATCAATATATTTGCATGATTTGAGAAATAATTTGTCAAAAAACTATATTCGTTAATTATTTAATTTTTAAAAAAAAACGGATTTTTTAGTAACTAATCTACATTTCGCCATAAATTTAAGAAAGATATTTTATGACTTTGTAGTCTGAATATTGATAATTCAATCTTTAAATTTATGGCGAAATGGAGATTTTATTCTGAATTTGCTGGGTTTTTTACTAATACATAGATCATTTTTAATTGATGAGATCGACAAATATTACTACTTGACTAATCGATTTTTTAGAGACATTTGAACCATGTAGCACTAATGTGTTTAGGTCCAATAATAACATACTTTGATCCCAGGCTTCTCCTTGGTAGACGCTAATCCCTTAAATAATTAAAGCCCGAATACCAATATAAAAGCAAAAAATGCACTTTTTTTATTTGTCAATTTTTTTAAAATTAACTTTTTTGGAATATCTTCAAGTTATAGTTTTGAAACAAGCATTTGGCTAGGTTTGAATAGTAATCATTTTTACATTTCAGGCAACCTTTTGTTAATGGAGTTTTTGAAAAAGGAGATTGAAAAAAAAAATGGCCATTTTTTGCTTTTATATTGATACTAGGGCTTTAAAGACTCGATAATTATTTCTTTAACAATTAAAATAAAATTGAAATGCAATTATATAAAATAAAATAGTTATGTCCCTCCACTGAAAAAAATCCAAAAAATGAATAGAGAAGTGGATACCCACTTTACAAAGTATTAGCGATATTGCTTCACCAAAATGAGTATTCATGGATAGTACTACCCGTGGGTGGATTTTAGGTGTATCTCAAAAAACCGAATAAATCTTGACAAAATTTTAAAATTAGATCTAAACAACAGGAATGTGTTCTAAATGAAGAATCCAAGTTTGCCCAACCAATTTTTCCATTTTGTTTCTCAACAGTCGATTAAAATTTTGTAACGCGAAAAAAACCCTACCAGTAACAAAAGTGAAAAGAAGCGTTTTAATAGAGTTTTCTTTGAGTTCTGTGTATTTAGAGAAGCCAAAATTTGGAGAAAAAAAAGTATTTGGAAAGTAGCTTTAATATTTCAAAGTGTGATGTTTTAATTCTTATTCAGTGTATTTAAGCAACAAGGAAAATGTTGAAAAATACTTGTGGCTCTAGCTACAACTAATATAAAAGGTTGAAAAAAATTCTTTTTGTTTTCATTTTTTTTCTTTTCATTAAAATAACTCACTTTTTCATTATTTTTTGAAATGCGTAAAAAGAAAAAGAAAGATCCCTTTCAAGTAACAAGGAGCACAAAAAAAACATAGAAGAAATTTCTTAATTATTCAAATTTGGGAAGAGAAATGCACTGTTCATTGAATAATATGCTCATTTGTCTTGATTCAGAAAAGCGAACAAAAAAAAATAAAAAAAAGAAAAAAAACCAAATTTGTGGATCATAACGAAAAAACTTGAAGAGAAAGGTTTGTTGAAACCCAAACTATTGGAAGAAATATTCGAAAAAAAAAGTTGCTTGATTTTTATGTGGTGCTGTCTATTATTGGTTTTGGAAATATTGGATCTTCAAAAAGAAAAACAAAAGAAATTTAAATGATACTCAAATAACTCTTTACACCTGTCTTCCCTTTGTTGCCATTAGTACAATTTTTTCAAGAAAAAGAAAAACAAAAAAGAAAAAATAAACTCCTTTTTTATTTAATGAAAAAACAATAAAGAATTTTGATCTCCAATTTTTCGTTTTTGTTTTACTGTTGAGAGAAAAATGTTGGACACAGAAAAATGGTTGGACACCATTTTTAATTGGGAACTTTAGTAAAATTGAAAATCAAATCCTATTGATAACTATTTGAATTTTTGATAAATCCAGGTTTAAAGGTGTTACAAGATCATTAATCTGTGGTGTGTGTAGAATACTCATTTGAATGGTTGATAACTAAAGTAGATCATGCTATTTTAACAAAAATCCAAGTTTTAGTAAAGTTTACTATTAATTCTGAAAATGGTAATTTTTAAACTTGCTTTAGATTATAAGAGATAAGGTTTCGAAAAAGTAGAATTACATTAATCCTTATTCTAATAAGTAGATTATTGTTATTTTCTTTAGTTATTTCACAAACGATTGAAATTAAAAATCATTTTCAGTAAGGTTCCCAATTAAAATTGCTGTCCAACTATTTTTCTCTGTCCAACATTTTTCTCTCAACAGTTAGTCTCAAGTAAGCTGTCAGGACAAAACTTTTTGTATTTCCCTTGTTTTCGTGAAATATCTTATATTTTCTCCATAATGAATCTTTCAAGACAGTTTGGACATCTACACTCGTGCTAAAGCCCTCGTGATATCCAAATGTCTTTCAAGATTAATTATGGGAAAAATATTAGCGATATTTCCCTACAAACCGGGAAATAATGACAGATATTTTATTTTAATTCATAATTTCAATTTCTTGAATGTAGAAATAAAGAAAACCAGTAAAATAAAAACAAAATGCTTCTGATTTTCTATTAGATTTTTTTTATTTTTTTGTTTGAGAATCTAAAATTTTTCTAAATAAAATTAATTGAAATATAGTATAGACCCATCTCCTTAGTTTTCTTCATTTTCCTCATACTCTTCTTCTTCTTCTTCTTCTTCATCATCAATATTGATATCAACTTGTTGTTTTTCATCTTCAGATTCAACAGCCCAAACTCTGATTTTGTTATCTGTATAACCAACGAAAAGAGTGTTTCCGTCGTGACTCCAGGCAAGTGAAATTGGTCTAGGTTTGATTCCCTTTTTGCCAACTTTAAAGGTGTCGTTTAATTCAGCAAGTAAGTAATCCTTCTGGAGTTGCCATATCTTGATTCCATTTCTGGAGGCAGTTGCTAACCAGAATCTATTTGGGGAAAAGGATAATGCATTGACTTCTTCACCGACATCAAGAACCTTGAGGCCTGCTTGCTTTTCAAGATCCCAAAGGATTGCCTTTCCGTCTTTTCCACCAGATGCACATAAGGATCCATCTGGTGACATTTCAACACAATTGACTTGTTCGGTGTGTCCATAGAGATTTTTTTCTAATTTACATCCATTTAAGTTCCACATTTTGACAGTTTTATCCCATGAGGAGGAAACAAAGGTTGTTGATTTTAAGAGTGGTGAAAATCTGACAGAGCTTACCCAATCGTTATGTGAGCTTTTGTCTTCGATCACATATTTACATTTTCCTAATGTGTTCCAAAGTCTGACTGTTTTGTCCCTTGAGCTTGAGAGGATTTGTCTGTTTTCGGCAGAAAAGGTAACAGAAAGTACATCGCCTGTGTGTCCAATGAATTGTTGGGTACATTTTCCTGTTGTTAAGTCCCATAGTCGAAGAGTTTTATCTGTTTGAAATTGTTTTTGGGATTATTTTTGGGAAAGGTTTTTGGTTTGTGGAAATTGCAATTGTAAGAAAGTAAATTTTCAAAAAGAAAAATTTTGTTTGTTTTTGCATAAATAAAAAAAAAAAAAAAAAAGGAAAAAAAAAGAAAAAGTTGTTTTTTGGGGATTGGATCAATAAACTTTGGAGTACAGTTTGTTTTTAATTCAAAAAGGTTAGAGATCTCTTGATAAAAAAAAGATTTCTTCAAAAGAACAAAAAGAATAAGAAAGTAAAAAAAAAAAAGTAAAAAAGCAAGTTTTTTTAAAATATTTTCAAAAAAAAGTTTTTTAGTCTCATTTCTTTTTTTTGAAAAGGTTGTTGTTTTTTGGCTTTTTTCTTTTTTTTATTTTTTTAAAAATAAAAGAAAAGCAATTTTTTTATTATTATTTGTTTACAATTTTATTTTATTTTTTGTAAAGTGTTGTTTGTTTTTATTTCTTTTAACACTGCAAAAGATTGAAGGTCCACCCATTGTAAAAAAGAAAAAAAAAAAAAAAATAAAATAGCTCAGGTTGTAATTACA
Source organism: Anaeramoeba flamelloides (assembly GCA_027625915.1). Classification (NCBI taxonomy): domain Eukaryota; family Anaeramoebidae; genus Anaeramoeba; species Anaeramoeba flamelloides. The sequence goes on from JANTQA010000012.1 coordinate 9,696,587, forward strand.
ACAAGAAAAGGTTCATAAAAGAAAAAAAAAAAATATAATTGTATTTACCCCAAGATCCTGAGAGAGCAAACATTCCATCAGAAGAAATTGTAACATCTTCAACAAAATGACTATGGCCATGAAGAGATTTGACTGGATAAGCGTAATCTTCTTGGTAACCTGAAACTTGTTCTTCATTAATATTCCAAACAAGAAGAGTTTTGTCTAAAGTTTTTTTCAGATTTTTGGTTGGTGTTTGTTAGTATTTATAAAAAAATAATCGAAGGGTTTGTTTGATGGTTAGGAAAAGGGATTGTAATTGCATTGGAAAAGAAAAGAGAAAGGAAAAATACCCCTTGAACTTGTGACAAACATGTTTGGATTTTCTGGTGTTGTTGCAATTGAAGTTACCCAACCATTGTGACCTTCAAGGACGCATTTTAAAACTAAAGAATTTTCGCTCATACTTTTAAATTATTTGGTTTTTTTATTTATTCAGGAAAAGGATCAAAAAATATTGGTTGAGTGACGTTTATTTCGAAGAAGTTTAAAAAAGAGAATGTTGAGAAATAAGGAAAAGAAAATACTTGTTTTTTCAAAGTTAAAAAGAAATAGGAATAAAAAAAAATGATTTTGAAATAGGTTGAGGTTATTTGAAATTAATTTATTTTGAGATCTGTGTTAATGGATTGTTGTGTGTGACATTCCATTTTCCTTTTTCCATTTTGTCTTGATTTTTCAACTTTTATGATTTTCTAAATGATTTTTTGTTTCAAGTTCACAAAACAGAGTTACTAAAATAATAAAAGAGTACAATTGTCTTTTTTGGTGTAATTTAAAGTCACACTTTTATTGTAAAGTCTTTAATGACTTAAAGTTGACAATTCCTAAAGATTGAACAAAAGATCATCTAGAATTAGTATTAAGGAGTGTTATTTTTGTTCTTGTCTAATCTTTCTTCGACTTTCTAAGAATTTTAATGTGGTTGAAAATGGAATTTTTTTGAATATTTTTTTTTTTTTTTTTCCATAAACCCGAATTGAAGAGTGTAAGGAAAATTAGACAAAAGATTAGTAACAAAAAAAAAATGTGTTATTTTTTTTGTATTATAAATTGAAATTTTAATTTTCCTTTTACTCAATTTTATAAAAAATATATAAATTTTTTAAAGCACCATATAAAACAAGCCTAAATGAAAATTTTGATTGAAAAACTAAAAATCAGATTTTCTTTTAAATTTTTACCAACCAATAAGTCTTCTACTCTTCTTTTCAGGTTTCTGGGAAAAAAAAAAAAATATTCAAAAGAAAATTAACATATTTATAGTACACAAATAAAAACATTTATCCATTTTTAAAAAACTATTATTTTATTTTTTTTTCATTTATTAAAAAATAAAGATATATACAAAAGAAGTAAAGTTGCCCTTATTTTTTTCCAAAATACGGGAAATAATATTTATATAGATAATTATAATTTTATTTAGTTTTGTTTTGATAATTAATCAACAAGAAAAATAACCCAAATAATTTTCCTGACATTTTTCAGCTATAAATATTTCTCATAAAATTTTATATGATATATCCCCACCCCGAATATCACGTATACAATAAGTACAAATCCAATATTATTGAAAAAATAAACCAGTTTCTTTATTTTGAAATTTCATTAATTATGCTATTTTACATCAGACAGTATATTGATAATTACAGTTTATTTTCAGTTGAAGGAATTTCCAAATATACTATTTTATAAAAATATGATTTTTTTTAAGGGAGAGGAGAAGAAGAAGAAATGAAGATTAAAAATAAAAATTAAATAGATAAGCCAAATTTCAAAATTAGGGTCAAACTTTTTTTTTATTATTTTTTTTCTTTTTGCATTTGTCTTTCAAAAAATGAAATGATTACACTATATATTTTTTTTGTTAATCTATATTTGTTATTATCTCTAAACACTTCCGTAAAATACATTATTATTCAATAAAAAAAACAATTAAACAAAATTTTTTTCTGATGAAAAATCTGCCCCTATTTTTGAAATTTATCTTATATAAATTGTTATCAAAAATAAAAATTAAAAATTAAAAATTAAAAAAATGATAAAATGTGTGAATTAGAAATAAATTGAATTATTTAAGATTAGCCTGGATTACTATCTCAAATAAATCTATATTAGACGTAAAATATTTATTTTAAAAATTTGAAAAATATTCAAATTCTAAAACTTTTCTTTTGTGAAAACACATAAGGTTAATAATAATAATATATTTGAATAATAAATATAATGGATCATAAGGTTTGGTTAACATTCAAGTTAACAAAAATGAAGGTTTTTTTTTTATATTTAATTTATTTTTTTTGCTTTTCAAAAAACAATCAAAGAAAAAAAAAGTATCATTCAAAATTATTTTGGTATTAAATATCTACCATTCCTTAAAATTGATATTTTGTCTGAATTCGAACAAAATAATAAAAAAAAGATTTTTAGAACACCTTTTTCTTGGATACATTAAAACAAATCAATAAAAAAGATCCATAAATGGTTAAAAAAACAAGAATCCAATTTTTTTTTTTTTTTTAACTTTTTATATATTTCACCCCGAGTAAAAATGGTGTATTATAACGGTCTTTATTGTTTTGATTTGGAAACAATCTCCTTGTTATGTGACGAGTTTGGCCTGGAAGAACGAGAAATATGAGATTGTTCGAAGTGATATAAGATGATATTAATCGTCTTTCTTCGAACTCCTCAATATCATCTTATATCACTTCAAAAAATCTTATATTTTGAGTCTGGAAGGAGAACCAAAACGAGGAAACATAAAAGGTGACTGTTGAACAAATGAAACAATATGAGTTGCTATGTATTTTTTCAACTCGAGATCTAACTTGTCGAAACAAAAAAAAGGAAAAATAAAACCAAACAAACAAAAACAATTAATTTGTTTACTAATACTTTGAAGTACTTGTTCTCCAAAGGATCTTATTCTCACAATTGAGTATATAAAAACATTGAAGTTAAATTTTACATTTTCATCATCGGTGACAAAACTTGGTTTAAATTTTATAGAGATAAACTAGATCGTTCATCCATTCAATGAGATATCTATCCTTTTATTTTCCGTTTGTCAGCCAATTCTTGAAAACGATCGAACTTAAAAATCTGCATGCATATATTGGCGTTCTTAACAATTACTGATTTTGAACATTCCTCTCTAAAATTTCTTGACTTGACATAGTAAAAAAAATGTTTTTTTTTTCTTTTTTTTTCTTAAAAGATCATTTATTTTTCCCCCTTTCCAAAAACCCTTTCTTTATAAATGGTTTCTTCTCTCTTTTTTCAAAGAAAAAAGAGAACAAACAATTTTATTTTTTTGGTAAATGAGATTAGTTTTTTTTTCGAAAAGAGAAAAAAACCATTTTTGTATATGGACATTGTTTTCAATAACGAAATGGAATTTATTCGATTTCCAAACAGTACGCATAATTTGATGGACTTTTTTTTTGAACTTTGTTGGAACTAATTATTTGGTTCTTTGAAACAAATTATTAGTTCAAAGAGTTTTTAATTGAGACATGCCGTCTTTTGGGATTTATGAGATTAACAACATCGTAAATTTTATTTTCAAACTCTTCCAAAATAACTTTTAATTACATTTCTAGAATCGAAATTATTGGTAAAATACAAATTATTTTACTTTGTTAGAATTCCAAAAAAGAAGATCAGAAAATTTTCAAACTTTGCCTAATTACTAAAGGATTTCCCTAAATCATTCCACATTGACTACAGTGTAATAATAACCTTTTTAGATAGACAATCTCTTTCTTATCTGTAGTTATCAAAATTTATTTACTTAAATTTTTCCAAATACAGCCGTTCCATTCGACTTGTGAAGGATTACCCTTTAAAGGTGCTTTAAGGATCATTTTATCTTTCCTTTAAAGACCTTTTAAAGACCTTTTAAAGATGCTTTAAAGACCTTTTAAACTTTTTTCATTTTCTTTAAAAGACCTTTTAAAGATCTTTTAAACTTTTTTTATTTTCTTTAAAAGATCTTTTAAAGATCTTTTAAACTCTCTTAATTCTTTTAAAACATTTTTCAAAACAAACAAAAAACCACAAATAACTACTAACAAAAAACACCAAAATTAGTTTGGAACAATTACTACCTCTTTCACTCTGGCTCTGCCTAAGACTAGATCTTACACATTGTTATTCACAAGCTCTACTCAATTTTACAATACTCTACTCTATTTACCATACACCCAAATCTTTAAGTTGATAATTTGTTCCTAAAATTGCTTTCAAAAACAAATGAAAATTGTAATCAAAAATATTTTTTTCAGTAAAATTTTCCATTCAATTACTTCATGGACAGATCGATCAAATACGTGTCGAGTATTCAAGATTTTAGAATAAACTCTCTATTCTTGTAAAGTAAAAAATTTGATATTCAACTGTTTGGGAGATAATTTTCTTCTTTTCCAATTTCAATTTAAATAGGAGTTTGAGAACTTTTGACGTAGTTTTGATCGATTTGTCCATGAAGTAATTGAATGGAAAATTTTACTGAAAAAAATATTTTTGATTACAATTTTCATTTGTTTTTGAAAGCAATTTTAGGAACAAATTATCAACTTAAAGATTTGGGTGTATGGTAAATAGAGTAGAGTATTGTAAAATTGAGTAGAGCTTGTGAATAACAATGTGTAAGATCTAGTCTTAGGCAGAGCCAGAGTGAAAGAGGTAGTAATTGTTCCAAACTAATTTTGGTGTTTTTTGTTAGTAGTTATTTGTGGTTTTTTGTTTGTTTTGAAAAATGTTTTAAAAGAATTAAGAGAGTTTAAAAGATCTTTAAAAGATCTTTTAAAGAAAATAAAAAAAGTTTAAAAGATCTTTAAAAGGTCTTTTAAAGAAAATGAAAAAAGTTTAAAAGGTCTTTAAAGCATCTTTAAAAGGTCTTTAAAAGGTCTTTAAAGGAAAGCTAAAATTTCAGGTTTGCTTAAAGGAAAGAAAAAAGCTTCACAAGTCAAATGGAACGGCTGTAAAATGTTTTAGTTTTAAAAAAAATATATAGCTTTTTTATTTTTTATTTTATTTTTATTTGATTGTAAAACAATGACTCCAACAACCATGCTGCCACCTTTAACTTTACTCAAGTATAAAATAACGAATTGAAGTGCAAAAATGTAAAATATTAAAAATAAAATAACAACAATTGATTCTGAAAGTAAGTAAAAATTTTATTTATCGATTCTTAAACGATCAAGAAAGTAAACAAGAAAATTTTGGACAAATACACATTTAGCAATTTAAAATTGTGTTTTAAGCTCGAAATTAGCATGATTTTAAAAAAGTGTGTCAATTGTCTTTCATGTAAATTTTGGTTTCAAAAATACTAAAAATCCGAAAAAAATATATTTATTTAACAAGTACATTTTACCATTTTGAAAAATTTTAATTGTGAACCTTACTGAAAATGATTTTTTTGGGTGCCACCAGATATTGAAACTTTAAAACCAAACCATCATTCACCCCTTACCCTATTTGTGAAAAGAGTCAAAATAATTCAGAGTTGAATCTTTAATTTTTCGATTTTTTAGAAAAATTTTTTTTGATTAAATTTTTAGTTTTATTAAATTTAGTTTTGGATCTAGAAATTGTGTTTATACGAATGAGTGAAATTAATCAAAGAGTAAACCAAAAAAATAGACCCGAAAAGGTGTGTATTTGAAACAAATCTTTTTCTTTAGAAGAACAAACACGAAAGATCACCTTTCCAAATAAATTTGTTGAAATCAATGAATGAAAAAAAAAAAAATCGACCAAAAGCCTATTTTGCAAGATTTGTTTTCTTTATCTTCTTAATTTAGATGAATCCAAACAATTTATCACATTGAATTTCTCACACAATTACTATTTATTATTATTTAACAAAAACATTTTTTTACAAATTTGTTTTCAAAATTCAATTTTCAAATATTTTTATCAAACAAAAACCAAAATAAAGAATGATATTTCAAAAATTAAAATAAAGGGGTTGGATTCTCGTAATCAAAAAACAGTTACCAAAGATTCAACTCCAAAATAATTGAAAAATTTAGAAAAAATTTCAATCAGATTTTCATAATTATTATTAATTCTCAATTTTAATGGAAAATAAATAATTATAAAATCAAACCAATAGGTCCAATGCATCTTTATTTCTGAAGAAGAATCCAAAAAAAAAATCGTATTTTCTGAACCCAATCAAGAATTAGATGAATCAAATGAAAATAGGATTTTTATATTCATTTTGGAAATTCTTAAGAAATAAAAAGTAATTTATTTCTCAAAAATTTTACAAACAAAAGTATTTTTCCATGAAGAATTAAAAATAAAACCAAATTAAGAATAGGTAATTGGTTCAAATGTTATAAATAAGATCAAGGAACAAATGATTATCATTTATTTTTTCTCTTGATCAATCTTTTTCATTTTTTTTGAATTCCATTTTTTTGTTGGTATGAAAATATATTTAAATAGGATATATTCAACTCTCTTAACTGTTAAATTATCAAAGTATTTGGTTAAAGAAATGATTTGAAGAATCCAGTTTCACATAAATGGTGGCACTCAAAATTTGGAAAATGTACTTATTTTTTTAATGGTTATTTTACAAAAACACTAAAAGATTATTAGATCAAAAATAGTATTCTTAACTCATGTTGGTATTTGAAAATATTTTTAAGTTTTGCAAAAAATTTTTTTGATGAAAGAAATTGATTTTTCCTTTTTTCGAAAAAAGTTGGTAATATCAGTAACCAATTGCAAAAAACCCAGCATTTCAAAATTTAAATATGAATAAATAACAAAACCCTCTCATTTGATAAATTAATTTAATTTTAAAGTTAAATATTTTAAGAAAATAAAAGTACACAGATTGTACAAAAAACGAAATATATTTCATTTTGTTCTTATTTACAGAACCCGTCAAAAAAAAAACATGTCCTACTATTAGTATCAATCTGAACGTTATCTCATTTAAATATAAAAAAAAAACTTTTCCTTTCACAAAAATTGTTCCCGTATATTTCAAACCAATGTAAAAAATAATAATATAAATTATAATAAAATGGAAAGGAAATAAAGCAAAATGATTACACTTATAAATAGTCAATAAATCACGCGAATTAAAATCTTCATCCAGCAATAAAAATTCAAAAAGATATTTGACGCTTTGGAAAGACTGCTCATTTTTTTTGAAAAAAATAAAGTTTTCATGATGTTTTAATTGAATTAATAAATGAAAAGCCCGTTCATAAATAAGTTTTCTAGGGCTAATGACTTTCATATCAACGAATTTTAAAGCATTCATTAACTTTACAATATTTCCTTTATTTTTAACATTTTCGTAACATGTGTTAGAGAGCCTTTTCAAAGCGGACATTTGTTCGCAGATTGCACGTTTTTGATTTTCTTCAAAATCAAATTTTAAAATAAAACTATTTACCTTTTCAATGTATAAAAGTAAAAATTTTGAAATCTTGATATAAAGTACTAATCCTTTAGATTGATCATCTTCAGAAATCTGATCAGCAAAAATTTTTACTGCATTAATTCTTGATTGCATTTGATATAATTGATAAGTTAATGTTTTTGGTTTCAAAGTTCGAAGTACTTTTAAAAAATTTTTTAATTCTTGGGTTAGTTTAATTTGTTTTAATTTTTCATTTTCATTTTTATTTTCATTTATATTTTTATTTTTGTTTTTATTTTTATAATCATCTTGATCGTTATCATTAGTTATATTAAAGGTTTGGTTTTCATCTTCCATTTTTATTTTCTTTTCCACTATTAATGCCCCCTTCAAAAATTCATGATTAACAAAATTTTCAAATGAAATCCTATTTATTGGGTTAATTTGAAGCATCGAATTTATATAATGCTTGGCCTTTCTTGAAATTTTTATATTTTTAGGGAATGTCTGTGATTTTTTATTTAGATCATATTCAAAATATTGTTGTTTTAAATCATTTATATCAAAAGCAATAAATGGCGCCTTCCCCGTTAACATCTGATACAATACTGCACCTGAAGACCATATATCAACCTTGGGTGAATAATTTTTACCACCAAGAATTTCTGGTGCCATATATAAGGGGGTTCCACACTTGGTATATTTTAAATCAACAGCATTATTGGGTGCTTCACGAGCGAGTCCAAAATCAGCTATTTTTACAATTAGATCATCTTCAAAATTATTTTTTTCTTCATTTTTGTTATTCTTTTGTTTTTCCCTTTTTTTGGTTTTACACTTTGGGCTGCATAATAAGATGTTTTGTGGTTTAATATCACGATGAATCAATGATTTTCCATGCATATATTTTAGAGCAGAAACTATTTATAATAATTTGTTTATTATTATGATTTTTATAAACAGATTTTTCAAGATTTTTTTTATTATTTTTTTTTTTTTAAATCAAAAAAGAATTTATTTTGAAAATTACGGACTAATTATTTTATTTTTATTACTTTTTAAAAAAAAATAAAAAAAAATATTTTAAAGATTTTACCTATTTGAAAAAAGATTTTCTTGGCACTTGATTCATCAAAATGGGATCTTGTCTCGATTTCCTTTTCAAGATCACCTCTATCACAATATTCCATCACAAGATATAGGTGGTTTTTAATTCTCTAAAATATATGTTTGCAAAGAAAAGGATTAAATTGTGTTTAATTATGAAAGTTGATTTTTGAAAAAAATGTGAAATAAAAAATTTTGAAAATTATCAATAATTTACGCAAAGCTGAATTAAAAATGAAGAATTAGCAAAAAGAATATTTTTAATAGTATTTTTTTTTTTATGTTTTTTCAAAACGATTTGATAATTTGAAAATCCAGAAATTTTTTTTGAAAAAGTTTGTTATTGAAATACAAAATAAGTTTTGGATCTGTATATTCATACTCGTACCCAAAAATCAAAATTTGTAATAAAAGTGAAAAAAAGTGTTTCATTTTTTTTTTTTCAATTATAATTTTGTTTTCAAAAAAAAATTGAAAAAAAATCAATTATTAGTACGATTATGATTATTGAGAGAAAGGAATAATTAAAGAAAATTAGATCAAATAAAAAAAAAGAGAGAAGAAGAAAATTAATTAAAATATCAATTACTAATAATAATATCATTTATATGACCAAATTGAAAAAAAAAAAAATACTGTCTTTAGGTTTTCTTTGATTTTTGCTGTGATTACAAAATCGATAGATTTTCGAAACAAAAACAACAATTAAAAAAAATCTCTGTTAGGTTTTCTTGAGTTTTCTGTTTATTTGTAAAATCAATAGATTTTCGTTAGGTTTTTTTTAATTTTAGAAATAAACCGAAAATTTAATAAAATTTTCTGTTTATTTCAAAAAGTGAAAAAAACCTAGAACACTTCACAGATAAACAGAATATCCCAAGAAAGGTGTCGTTTACTTTCCCAGAATTCAAATGAATTGGTTAAATCTTTGATTTTACTCTATTCGTTTGAATTTTGGAAAATCGTCGTTAGATTTTTTTTAATGTCTTAAATTAAAAGAAAATTTCAGCACTCTACGGCACTTGACGGAACTCTACGGTGCATCCCCAATTCCAAAATTTTTATTTAGATTTTTTTTCAAAGATTCCCAGTAAAAAAGAAAATATAAAGATTTCTATAAATTATCAAAGTCCTAAAAAGTGAAATTCAATATATTACAGGATTTAATATATTAAAGGGTTGAATTTTACTGAGATCTTTTGAATATTTTTTGGAAAGCTGAATGGAAATTTTGTTTAATTTATTTTTTTAACAAATAGTAAAACAAAAAAGAGGTGGTATTGTTGAATCAACACTCTTTGATGATAATAAAAAAAAATAATTTTTTTTTTTTTTTTTTTTATTATTTAAGGGAGGGGTTATTGATTCCTCTTATTTACCGTTAGGTTTTCCAGAATTTAAAAGAATTGAGTTAAATCTATGATTTTTCTCCATTCTTTTGAATTCTGGAAAACCTAGGCACTTCAAGAATTCCTAAATTTTTATTTAGGACTTTTATTAAAGACTCAAAACTAAGTTTATTACCCACTAAGGCGAATAAGCAGTTTGAATCTTTTTTTATAATAATATTAGAAATATTATTATTATTTAATATATGAGATATATTGATTTTTTTTAATTTAGATAGTTATATTTTGCGATTATTTTCATAGGAAAAAAAATAAAATTATTTTTTTTCGTTGATTAGATCAATTTTTTTACCATTTTATATATGAGACCTTTTAGAGATATTGGAAATAGAAGACACAAATAAATTTACCTTTACTAATAGTACACTTTAATTTTGGTCACTTTCTCTTTGGTAAAATTCAACACATTGCATGAATACTGGTACTTATACAATAAATGGAAAAAAAAACAATTATTTGAATCTTTTTTTTTTCAATTTTGTTTGAAATTTATAATTTCAACTTTTCAAAATGTAAATCTACATTTCTTGAAAACTTACTGAACATTGGATAAACACCCTCAAGTGTTTTGAATAAGACGAAAAAATAATATTGTAAAAAAAAAGAGAAAATCACTCTTTTTTAACACCATATAAGTTATTTTGTCATTAAAACAAACAATCTGAAAGAATAATTATTTTTCCGTAAATAAATTTTTAAAGTCTAGTAAACAAATGCAAATATGATTGTTGTAAAAAATAGAGTTTTTGCAATTTTGGAGATAAATAAAGAGTTACATGTAATTACCCACAAATTTTTGTAATAGTAAACAACACTACCATTTTTGATTTTTGAGCTCAAAGGGATTTTCAATATAAAATCGTTTGGTAAATACCAATACATTGTTTGAACAATGATTTTTTTTTAAGGGTAAAAGATTGGTATTTACCAAACGATTTTTTGATTAAAATTATTATTAGTCTATTAAGATAAAACAGATATTATATTTACTATTACAAAAATTTGTGGGTAATTATATTTAACTCTTTATTTATCTCCAAAATTGTAAAAACTCGATTTTTTACAACAATCATATTTATACTTGTGTATTGAAAAAAATACCTGGCATGAAAATAAGCCCCGGGAACGATTTTGAATTGTTAATATTAGGAAAATTTTTGTGTTATTGATTAATAATTTCTTTTAGTTACGAATCAAACCCTTTTTATAATTATACCTCGCTACTTTTTAGAATGGTGATAAATTAAATTGCACTTATTCAAAACACTAATTCAATCAATCAAAAAACAAGAATGAAAATTATTATTTTTCAATTTCATAACTAAACCTCTATAAAACTCTATTTTTTTTCAAAATAAGCAGATCTACTTTGGTTATCAAACAAATGTATAAATTTTCCTATTTCTTCAGAAATTATAGTTTACCTTGTAAAGACTTCTTTTCTTCAAAATGTTCCTTATGTTTGTGAATTAATTGTGCTTTTAACTCTTGAAAAATAGTCATTACAGGCAATTTATTCAACTTGTGGATTTTTCAATCCTTTCGTAAAATAACATGAAAAGAAAAAAAATGTTTTAAAGCATTTTGTTTTTTGTTTCATCATGTCGTAAAAAAAATTGTTTCGTTTCAGCTTGTAATGTTTCATTATGAAATTTTAAATAAATTCAATCCTTTAAACTTGACACCATTTCGATTAGAGTCAATTTCTGAAACTTGTGAATTTTTGTTTAATTCTGATGCTTAATCTGATTGAAAAACATGGTTTTAAGTAAGTACATTTTTTTATTTTGAAAATTTTTAATTGTGTGAATCTTACTGAAAAATATTTTTTGAGTGCCACCAGATATTGAAACTTTGATACCAAAACATCATTCACAGCTCTATTTGTGAAAAGAAAGCGAACCCAAAGTAATTCAGAGTTGAATCTTTAATTTTTCGATTTTTTAGAATATTTTTTTTGATTAAATTTTTAGTTTTATTAAATTTAGTTTTGGATCTAGAAATTGTGTTTATACGAATGAGTGAAATTAATCAAAGAGTAAACCAAAAAAATAGACCCGAAAAGGTGTGTATTTGAAACAAATCTTTTTCTTTAGAAGAACAAACACGAAAGATCACCTTTCCAAATAAATTTGTTGAAATCAATGAATGATTAAAAAAAAAAATCGACCAAATCCTATTTTGGAAGATTTGTTTTCTTTTTCTTCTTAATTTAGATGAATCCAAACACAATAAAATCTTGAATTTCTCACACCATTACTATTTATTATTATTTTACAAAAACATTTTTTTACAAATTTGTTTTCAAAATTCAATTTTCAAATATTTTTATCAAACAAAAACCAAAATAAAGAACACTATTTCAAAAATTAAAATAAAGGGGTTGAATTCTCGGAATCAAAAAACAGTTACAAAAAGATTAAACTCCAAATAAAAGAAAACTTTTGAAAAAATATCAATCAGATTCATAATTATTTTGAGTTCACATTTTAATGGAAAATAAAAAATTATCAAATCAAACGAATTTGTCCAATAAATCTTCATTTCTGAAGAGGAATTTAATAAATATGCTAAACTATTTTTCAGTCAAAGGGGCCCAGTTGTAATGGGCAGAATATATGTGTTTAAAGGGTTTGCTTAGATATTAGAAGAAAAAATTTTATTTTGGAAATTTTCAAAACGGAAATCATTTTTTCACATTTTTGATTTTTTTTTTTGATTTTTTTTTTAAAACGTAATTTGGTTGCAATAATTTTTTTTATTGCAAGATCAATAGTCACTTGGTAAAAATGTGTTATTCTAAGGTTATTGAAACCATAAAAATGATTTTTGAGAAATCATATTGATTTTTATTGGAATTGTATTCGATCTTTGATCCTGATATTTGTTTAATAAATGTGAAAAATTTTCACTTCATTTTCATTTCCTTTTTTCAATAGAGACTACAAATACCAACACGCTTCGTTTGGGGATTTTATTTCTAAAAGAAAAGTATGAAAAATGAAGTGGAAAACGTTTAATATTTATTATTCAAATACCATTGGTAGAAGTTCAAAACGAACATTGTTGTTTTTCTCAATAGTGCCCTAAGAATTTGAGTTTTCTATTTTTTAAGAAAATTTATTGATTAATTAGTTTTCTTTCAGATATATATCAACAATATTTTGATGTGTATTATTTTGCTTATTTCTTATTGTTTCTTCAAAGGTCAATTATATAAAATAATCGATATTTGAAAAAAATGTTGGGCACCTTTGACTGAAACAGAGTTTATTTTCTGAACCCAATCAAGAATTAGATGAATCAAATGAAAATAGGATTTTTAAATTCATTTTGGAAATTCTTTAGAAATAAAAAGTAATTTGTGTCTCAAAAATTTTACAAACAAAAGTATTTTCCATGAAGAATTAAAAACAAAACCAAATTAAGAAAAAGTAATTGTGTCAAATGTTACAGATAAGATCAAAAAATAAATGATTTTTTTTATTTTTTTTGATCAATCTTTTCATTTTTTATGGATTGTCATTTTTGTAGTTAGTATGAAAATATATTATACTATGATTACTGACACCACTGTATTTAATAAGAATACCAATATAATTTGCATAAGAAATGATTTGGTTCATTCAGTTTCGCATAAATGATGGCACTCAAAATTTAAAAAATGTACTTACTCCCTTAAACAATTTATGTCTCATCATGAAGAAACAAAAATTCACAAGTTGAATAAATTGTCTGTAACAAATTTACCGACGTTCATTCCGATTATTCAAAAAACAAAAACCGAAAGTTAGGACAAAATTGACCACATGAGCTTGAATGAAAAATGAAACAACATTTGCAAAAAAGATTATCCGTTTTTTGATGTTTCATCACAAATTCTACAAGAAAGAGAAAATTAATTTTTTTTTTTTTCTTCCCTTGTTTTTTATTCTCGCAATAATTCACACGATTATAATAGCACTGCTTCCAAATACAATTTTTTTTTCTGTTCAGTGTTAGTCCATTTCCAAACTGTTTTGGTCTGTTTTTCTTGTTGAAATCTTTTGGAAAACGATTTTAAAAAAAATTTTTTTATTTTATTCATTGAACTGTGACTTGGACTTGAATTTTATCCACATGGTTCACAAACACCTTTTTTTGTCACTCAAAAACAGGGTAACTGTCAGTTATGAGATCGGAAAAATTCTCCAAAACAGATTATTTCAAAGTAGAGACAATTAAAAGAAAAAAACAAAAAAAAATTTCAAATCTTTTAGACGCTTGTCTTGGTGAATTGATCAGATTCAAGTTTTAAGATTGTGTTTGTAGCCAAAAAGCGAACAACCAATTCGGAAAAGAGAATACTTTTTAATCAAAGAAACGAAAAAGTTGATTGATAATAACCAAAAGGAAAAAACATTCTTTTTTAAAAAGCAAATACTTACATAGGCTTCGTACAATTTGACGATATTTGGATGGTCCATTGATTCCATTAACTTTATTTCCCTTTTGATGTGTCTTAAATTAATGTTCCGTTGTGACAAATCAATCACTTTAATTGCACACACTTGTCCTGTGCTTTTGATCTTTCCTTTATAGACAATTGCATAACTACCTCTTCCAATTTTTTTTTCAATAATAATATTCTGTTTTTCTTTGGTTTGGTGAACTGTCGACATTAGAATTTTGCAATAAATTAGAAAAAATGAATTTTTTTACCATAAAATTTGAAATATTGAATTCCCCAAAACAAAAAAGAAGAAAGTTTATCTTTTAAAAATTGTTCTTTTGGTTCGTGAACCTTTTAGAATGGTTCAAAAGAATGTGAGAGATTCCATAAAACTTGAAGTTTTCTTGAAAATCATTCAAATGTGAAAAATTTAACTTGTATTCCTAATTATTTTTCGAGAATATGTATTTATTTTTCTTTTCGTCAATCATATCTCATAAAATTAGTTAACTGTCTTCAAAAAAACAAGGGTTTTTTATCCTTTAATTAATGATTAGAGATAAATCCACGTAAAAAGCATTTGGAAAAAAAAACACTGAAACAGAGAAAAAAATATCTAAAAATTTTTAATTGGTAACCTTACTGAAAACAGTAAAACCAAAAGTAAGTTCGATAAATAAAAGAAAAAATATACAAAACAAAATCAGGATTAAACAAACACCAGTTTTGATAATACCATTTTTTGGGATAAGTTTTTCATTGATTGATCAATTATTAAAAATTTGTTGAAAAAAATTGCTATTTTTAAGATCTCAATAAACACACATCTAGAAATTTGATATGAAGTAGATTTAAATTGTATTTGTTTTTTTTTTGGCTTGATTGAAAATAATACTTAAATATAAAAATTTCAAATAAACCTAGAGATTTGAAGGAGTAGATTGACTTTTTATCAAATTTTATCAATTATTTTTTATTTTTTTATTATTTAAATGTTTATATATTTATATATATATATATATATATAAATATATAAGCCATTACCAATAAAGTGGGGCAAATTTATTTTAAAATATATCTTTTCAAATCAATCTTCAAAAAAGTATTTAAACATCCAAAATAATTCACCACTATAATTGATTCTTGGTAATAATTCTATTTGTTTCTTATATTGTATTACTGAAATAAAAGATATGAAATTTTGCTGATCTCGATTTTATCTGATATTTTTTAGGAGTTAAAATAAGTATAAATTATTTTCTTTTTGATTAGAAAAAACCATTTTCATAACTTGTTTAATCTCTAAAAATTTTCGTATAGAATTGAAAACATATAACTACATTTTATTGTTCAAAAAATCATTTGTACACTTTCCAAATTTCCAGTTTTTTATTGAAATTGGTTGTAC
Source organism: Anaeramoeba flamelloides (assembly GCA_027625915.1). Taxonomy (NCBI): domain Eukaryota; family Anaeramoebidae; genus Anaeramoeba; species Anaeramoeba flamelloides. The sequence continues at coordinate 9,712,384 of JANTQA010000012.1, forward strand.
AATGTTTTCTACAAAAAAAGTACTATTTTTTTTTTTCATTTTTTTGGAAATATTTCAACAGTCATATTTTGAAATCAATACATTAGCCATTCATTCAATCTATATAATATTAAACTTAATTTGGTATTGTCAATTAATGGATAATTTCACTAACAAGGATGATTTTTTATGAAGGGTGAAAAAAAATGCCCCACTTTTTTGGAAATACCTTATATGAAAATTCACTTTCTTTTCGCTTTCCTATTAGTTTTTTTTATTAGCAGTATTACACATTTTTTTTTTCTTTTTTACAAAAATCTTGAATAAACTGATTGAACTTTCTTTTCAAAAGAATTCAATGATTTTTTATGTATATTTTTAAATTATAAAATTTAATTTTGGGGGGATTTTTATTTCAATTAAATATTCACAATTTTTTATAATGAAATCAAAAAAATATTGTAGTTGAATTTTTTTTAAAAATAATTTCGTTGTTAAATTTCTCTTTAGGGATCCAATTTACTAATTATATATATATATATATATATATATAAATTCTATTTCAAAATAATTGGCCCATTTAAAATCAAATTTTAAAAATAATTATTTTTAAAAATTGAATTTATCTATTATAATAAAAAAATTATAATTATAATATTCAATTTTATATACTAGAAAAATTTTTTTCAAACAAAAATTAAATAAAAAAAAAAGTAAATAAAAATAAAAATAAATGGGGTATTTATTCTGAAATTTAGTTTATTTTTTATCTTTTTTTTTTACGAAAAATAAATGAAGATACAAATTTGTATGATGACTGTATTTATTTTAGAGTCTCTTTGAATTCGAAGTATTGAATTTAATCAGTTCAAAATTACCTCTTTAACAGATTAGATGAAGTGTAATCTAACCCTTAACAACAAATTGAATCCAATTTTTTCTTCAGCTTATTTCATATTTTTTGGAAACATTAATTTTTATTTTTTCATTTTAGATTTTTTTCTTTTATTTTGGAATAAAAATTATTATGTATAAAAACATTATTTTTACAAATATAAAATAAAACCATATTTAAGTTATATAATATTTCAATTAATTATGATTTTTTTTTGTCTGTTTTTGATTTTTTGGGGTGTCATAATTCATGGAATAGGGTTGATTTAAGACCCACAGACTATCCCAAATCTTATAAAGTTTAAAAAATAAATGATTTAGAATGATATGCTGCAATGGTATTGTTATTAGCTCTTCTAACTTTTTTAGTCAAACTTAAATCTCCTTTGATACCTTTTTTTTCAAATTATTCTTCTTTGATTGATTAATGTGAGCTTCTAAAGTGTAAACCCAACCCTTTTTTGATTCCTTAATTTTAAATTATTTTTTGTCTTTTTGAGCCCTTTTTGTATTCTGTTCATTTCCAGAGTTATTTTCATTAAAATTTGAACTTTTTGAAAATCTTGAATTAATTTCCTGTGCATTTTTTCAATTTATTTCGCTAAAGGGTGGTGATTTTATTTTTATTTTTTTCCAAAAATCAATTAGTTGATGTTTCTGTATTATTTGCTAAAAATATGGTGTTTTATATCTTTTTTTTATTGTTACATTTTGGGATTATATCCCGAATATTGATTTATTAGATGTTTAGATAATATATGTCCCTTAGCACCCCAAATAACCTAAAAACATTTCAAACAAAAATTTTAATTTGAAATGTTATCAAAGGATAATAAGGTACAGAATTAATAAAAAATTATCTTAGAAAGAAAATTTTATAATTAAAAATTGTATAGTTACTTAATATAAAAAAATAATTTGAAAAAAAGTTTTCAACATTGGGAATTTTTTTTTTGGTTATTGTGATTTTATTATTTTTTCAAATTTTGTCAAAATAAATTTTTTTTTTTTTTTGAAAAGTTTGACTAGACATCAAAAACCTCTTAGTTTTAACATTTAAAACACATCATACTTTACTGGAAATTTTTTTGGGGCCCTTTGCACCCCATAATTGCCTAAAATGCTTGATTAAATAATTTATTCATTATAAAAGTTATTTTGACATCACATAGAAAATTTGTTTTATCTACTGATTACTATTCAATATCAATATCTATATTAGATTCTAAATAATTTAAAAATAAAAAAAAATATAAATTAAATTAGAAAAAAAAATCAAATTTTTTTTCATTGCAAAATTTTACAATTTTTTCAACAAGATTTTTTGTTCAATTTTAAATGATTTGTCCAATAGTTCGAGTCAGATTAATAATTGATTTTTTTTAAAATTTTTTATAATTTTTTATAATTTTTTCATATTTTTGACTTTTTAAAATCTTGACATAAAATAAACAATATTATTGAATTAGAGACCATATATCAGAACTTATTTAACAAGATCTGGATTAATTTATTAAGGAAAAATCCAAATATCGCAAATATATTATTCAAATTTTTACCAATAACAAAATGCAATTAAAAAAAATTTGGTTTCGGAGATTATTTTATTATATTGGAATAATATTTAAGAGTTATATTTTTTTATTTTATTTTAGATTTAGGTATTTATATTTTATCGATTAAAAAGTAATTTATATTTGTTTTATTCCAATTTAATAAATTGAAATTATTTTACAATTTTTTTTTTTTTTTGATTTTCAATTATTATCTATGGCTTAAATAAAAGTTTTAGAATATTAATCATATTAAAAATTTAATTTTGGCCTAAAGAAATAAATTTCATTTTTCTCTTAATTGGATATTTATTGAAATTTTTTCTAGAAAAAACAATAAAATTTCAAAGTAATGTATTTTTTTATTTATTTTTTTTATCATAAAATTACCAAAATTGTTTGGTGGTTATTATTAATAAATTAATGTGTTGAGTTTTGAATTACTATTAATATAATAAATTTTTTGATTTAAAAAAATAAAATAAAAATAAAAATCTTTAAAAAAAATGTAAAAATGAATAATTATTATTTTTTTTTTCAATTTCAAAAAAAAAATAAATAACTTAACTCCTTTATATTTGAACTATTTTGACTTTTTATTATAATTAAAATCTGGGTTAAAGACAAATAAGAAAATTAATATCTTAGTAGATCAATATCATTTTAAATATAATTTAAAAAACTTGATGAAATTTAGGCAAATCCGGGGTGCTAATGGATATATATATATATATATATATATATATATATATAAACCAAATTTCAAAATTAGGGGCAAACTTTTTTATTATTATTTTAATATTTTTTCATTTGTCTTTCAAAAAATAAAATGATTATACTATATTTTTATTTGTTAATCTATATTTGTTATTATCTCTAAACACTTTAGTAAAATACATTATTATTCAAAAAAAAAGCAATTAAACAATTTTTTTTCTGATGAAAAATCTGCCCCTATTTTTGAAATTTGGCTTATATATATATATATATAAACTCTGTTTCAGTCAAAGGGGCCCAACGTTTTTTTCAAATATCAATTATTTTATATAATTGACCTTTGAAGAACAAATAAGAAATAAACAGAATAATACACCTCAAAGAAATATTGATACATATCTGAAAGAATATTAATAAATCAATAGCTTTTCTTAAAAATTGAAAAACTCAAACTCTTAGGGCCCTATTGAGAAAAACAACGATGTTTGTTTTAAACTTCTACTGGTATTTGAATAATAAATATCAAACATTTTCCACTTCATTTTCCATACTTTTCTTCAAGAAATTAAGCCCTCAAACGAAGTTTGTTGGTATTTGTGGACTCTATTTGAAAAAGGAAATGAAAATGAAGTGAAAATTTTTCACATTTATTAAACAAATATCAAGATCAAAGATCAAATTGAATTGCAATAGAAATCAATATGATTTCTCAACAATCTTTACATGGTTTCAATGACATTAGAATAACACGTTTTGACCAAGTTACTATTGATCTTGCAATAAAAAATTTTTTGCAAATGAATGACGTTTTTAAAAAAAAAATCGAAAAAAAAAAACAAAAATGTGTAGAAATGTGAAAAAATGATTTCAATTTTGAAAATTTCCAAAATAAAATTTTTCTTCTAATATCTATGCAAACCCTTTAAACACGTGTATTATACCATTACAACTGGGCCCCTTTGACTGAAAAATAGTTTATATATATATATATATATATATATATATTAATTTTATTTAGGTTCTTTTATTTTGAACAACTCAGTTTTTAATTAATATCATTGTTGAAAAAACAAAATGGTCAAAAGAAGTAAGTTATGTAATTAAAAAAAATAAAATGAATATAAAAAACGAAAAGAACAAAAATGATTTTAATATTTTATAAAAATCAAAATTATTTCTCATTTTGAATGAAATTGTATTATTGTGTTTCTTTAAAATCTTTAAAATATATTTATACAGCCAGTTCCACTTTTAAGGCACCAACTTTTAACGAAATTTTAGGCACAATAAAATCTCAAATTAAAGCACAAAATTTGGAATTTTTTATTTTACAATTTATTTTACTAGAATTTGAATTTTGTGCCTTATTTTGAGATTTTTTGTGCGCCTTAAATTTCGTTGAAAGTTTGTGCCTTAAAAGTGGAACTGGCTATAATTTTGAATTTTAGTTCAGCCAGTGTTTCTTTTATCTCAAAAGCCACAACATTAAATAATCTAATAAATTTACATCAAATATAAGTATAGATGATACTAGTTACTAAAAAGTTCTATTTTTAAAAATTAAAATTTTACAAATGAAACAATCATATCTGAAATTTTTCTTTAAAAAATAAATTAAATTTTTATCATCCAAAAATAAAAAATTGAATGACAATTGAGAAAATTACAAAAAAATTGAACAAATTTCATTCATAAATAAAAATTTTCTAAAAATATTAAAGTTATAATCCTCAAAATTGATTTAAATTTCAGATATATTAGTGAATAATGAATTAGATGTAATATTGGAATAAACAAAGGGGGTTATTTTGAAACTCTCTTTTTATCGTAAGTACACGTGTATTATTGAACATATGTGCTCACAACACTTTTATTAAAATATAAATTAAACTCAATAATTTCTCAGTATGTATTAACATCATTTCGAAGAAAGTATTCTTTTTAAATAATAAAATATACTTCAAAATATTTTTTCAAGATAACTTAAAATTAAAGTTGAAAATTGTTTATGTTCTAGAGAGAAAATACAAATTTGATGAATCAAATGAAAATCATAATTGAATTTTAATATGGAAAATTCTTAAAAATATTACAGTCAGTTTCACTTTTAAGGCACAAACTTTCAACGAAATTTAAGGTACAAAAAAATCTCAAATTGAAGCACAAAATTCAAATTCTAGTAAAAATAAATTGTAAAAAAAAAAATTCCAAATTTTGTACCTTAATTTGAGATTTTTTTTGTACCTTAAATTTCGATGAAAGTTTGTGTCTTAAACATGAAACTGACTGTAAGTAATTTTTTGGTTCAATAACGTTTCCAATTTTTTTTTTCATTCTAATATTGAAAAATTAAACCCAGAAAAGAAGAAGTAATTGTATTAACTATGAAACACTAATTAAATAAACAAATGTTTCTTTCTAAAGCATAAATTTCAAAAATAAGAGAAGATTTTTTATAGAAAAAAAAATCTAGTTTCATTTTTTTTTTTTTTTTTTTTGAATAATAAGGTATTTTACTAAAGTAATTCGAGACAATAACCAATATAGATTAAAAAATAAAAATATAGTATAACCATTTTATTTTTTGAAATTCAAATGAAAAAGGAAAAAAGTAACAAAAAAAAAAGTTTACTCATAATTTTGAAATTTCGTTTATTTATTCTTGATAAATTTTTTAATTCTTTTAATTTTGGTTTTTTAATTGATATGTGAATATATTATTTTAAGATTTATCCCAAATCCTTCATCTATAAAAGGTTTCTAATATTTTGTTAATAAAATCCTTCGAAAGATTCAATTTGTATTGACTGGTGATATTCAAAATTGGTAAAATGTCCTTTCTCTCTTCATATTTTCATTTTCTTAAAAACATATAATAATCAATAATTTCAATTTACACAAAAATTTCAACTCAAAATCTATAAAATCAACTTCTACATCAGAATTCCCAAGTAATAAATTAAAAAAAAATCAAAAAATCAAAAATCTCAAAAAAATAAAAATTTTTCAATGAAATATTTCTCTTTATATAGAAATTTAAGAAAAAAATATGAAAAATCGTTAATATAATTAAAATTAAACAAAAGTTTTTTTTGATTTTCTTTAATAATATTAATGTTTACTCAATTTTCCTCAATTAAAAATCAATTTGGATATTATTTTTTTAATTATTTTTTATTATAAATCAAATTTATAATTTTGATCTTCATTGGGGCAATTCTCAGCTTTATCTTGGGTCATGAAACGAATACCACCAGATATATTATAAAGATTTTTAAATCCATTTGACCTTAAGATTCTGTATGCCCTATATGCACGCCAACCTGCTTTACAATAAATAAAAGTATGCTTATTTGAATCTAGTTTGTATATATCTTCTCTAAAATTGTTTTCGTAATCTATGTTGACTGAATTTGGGAAATTAAGGAAGCTGTGTTCCTTTGGTGTCATTACATCTACAACTTGGACATTGTTCTGGCCAAGTTCTTTAACTTTATTCAGAAAATCTTTATACGTAATATTTTTTGTTTGTCCTCGAAGAGAATCGCAGGCAATCATTGCCATTTGACAGACAACATCCTTAGGTGCACCTATTAAAAAATAATTAAATTATTAAAAATGGGTAAAAAAATTCAGATTAAATTAACAGGCGATGATTAAAAATATAAGAAAAAAAAAAAAAAAAAAAAAAAATTAATCGATCAATCAATAAAATGATCCAAAACAATTAATGCCGTTTTAAAAAAGGTACGACCTAAAAATTATTTTGTTTAGTTCTGAAAATAGTTCTCTTAAATCATTTAAGGACAGTTTAAAAAGAATCTTTGGATAAATTTTTTTCCTTGGATTTTTTAAAAATGACCATAAGAAAGGATCAATTAATCAATTAATAAAAAAAAAATATCAATTTAAATCTTTACCATATTGTGGACAATATGTAAGGTCGATTTGTTCAAAGTCAAAGACTGTCATACCACCAGTGATTGCTGTTGCGATTACATCATTTCTTTTATCTACACCATCTTGGCCACAAATTTGTCCACCCAAGATTTTTCCTGTTCCCTTTTCATATAATAATTTTGAGGCCACAGAAACAGCGCCAGGCATGTATCCAACGTGATTTAATGGGAACCCAACCGCGACTTCATAGGAGTAATTATTGTCTTTACATTCGTTTTCATTGAGTCCAGTTTTGGCACAGCCTATACCAAAGGCCTCAACGGCAAAGGTTCCAAGTACGGGTTTAAATTTCAAACGTTCTTCTTTTTTGACAACAGAATTATAGCCAGCAATTCGGCCCATTTTATTGGCAGGACCAGCAAGGAAATTTGGTGCTTTGTTCTTTTTTAATAGATATTCACACAAGACGATGTCCCCACACGCAAAGACGTCTGGATAATTGGTTTGTAAATGCTCGTCAACATTTACAAATCCTTGTTTGTCAATATCAAGGCCAGAATTTGCAAGGAATTTTGTGTTTGGTCTTGAGCCCAAGGAAACCAGGGCCAAATCAAAATCAATTTCTTGTCCGTCCTTAAGAACAACTTTGTTTGCATACCCATTTTTCCCCATTTCAAACGAAGATGCTGCATTTCCCATCACAAATTTGAGTCCTTTTTTTTCCAAAAAGGTTTGATAATATTTTGCAAAATCTTTATCCAGTGCCCGAGGTAAGATACTCTCTTCCATGTCAACAATGGTAACTTCACACCCCAACTTCACAAAGTTTTCTGCAGACTCTAACCCAATAGCTCCAGCACCGCAGATCACAACTTTTTTAATTCCGCTGTGTTTGCTTAAGAAGAACATTATTTTATCCATATCATTGATTGTCTTTAATGAAAAAATGTTTGGTGCATAAATATTTTTGATTGGTGGTGCAAATGAATACGATCCTATAAGAGTTCATTCAAGAAAAAAGAGAATTTAATTTAAATTTATAATTACAAATTTGACTTAAATTACAGTTAAGTATTTTAATGGTTTTTGAATTTTTGGTTGTTTCAAAAAAGTGTGTGGGGTAATCATTTACAAAGCTGACAAACAAAACGTTTTTATAAAAGTATTACTCAAACTGATGAAAGTGTATAATAAACAGTCTAGGTAACACTTTTTCAAAGAGTTTCATTCTTCACTGTTTTTTTCAACAACGGTAATTTTTTACAAAACGCTAAAAGAAAGATAGAAAATTTAAAGTAAACCAAATTTTTTCTCATTCTCTTGTAAAAATCAGGAAAAAGAAAAAAATGATATTCAAGAATGAAAAAGAAAGAAACATACCAGGAGAAATAATTAATTTATCATAATCATATATAACACTTTTTTTAACGTGGTGGTCATAAACTTTGATTTTGTTTTCATCACACATTACCTGTATAGCTTCGTTTCCTGTTTTTACATCAATTCGCATGTGCTCCCAAAATTTTTCGGCTGTGCTTAATAAAAGATTGTCACGATTTGGGATAGTACCACCAAGATGATAAGGTAAACCACAGTTTGCCCATGACATGAATTGTGATTTTTCAAGAATTGTAATATCGACATCTTCGCTAGTCCGTCTTTTTAACAAGAATTAAAAAATAAAAAAAAAAAGAAAAAGAATAAAAATTTATTTTTTTCAAGAGAATTTGAAAAGTTTGCATTATTTTTTTATTTTTAGAACAAGGTGAATTATTTACCGAATTTTTGCCCCTGCTGAACACCCGCCAGCATTACCCCCAATAATAAATACTTTGGAAGTAAAATTTCTCAAAATACCAGAGAATTTGGTTGAGATACCGTTTAATTTTGTAAGATTTGATAACATTGCAAAAAAATGATTCAAAATAATAGAATTACTTTTTTTAAACACCAGCGAAAAATCAACGAATTTTTAATCTTGGTAAAATTGTATTCATTCTTTTGCTCAGTCCATAATAACTTGTTTATTAATCGGATTTTTTATAAAAAAATTAGAAGAAATAGTTACAAACACCTCAATAATTGTCCCAAAAGCTACAATTTTGTTTGGTTGTGCAAAAAGTGTGTTCTACAATTTGTTTTAATCAATAGAAAAAAACAATTATTGTTTAACTTGAGAAAATTTAAATATGTTTCATTAAACAGAACCAAGGAAGCAGAAAATACAAGTGGTTATAGAGCACTGTAAATTGTGAAACGAAGTAATATATTTTGAAAGAACGTTTGAAAAAATAGCAAAATGACATAATGATATCAATAAATCAACAACCGCTTTCTCAAAGCAAAAACAGAATACAATTTGAATTGGTTTAAAGAATGAGATAATTTCATTTGATTTTAATATGGAAGCAATTTTTTTTTGAAAATAGAAAGTAATTTTTTCCGACGATTTATTTTACAGTAATCAGTCTAAAGAAACAAACTAACAGTACACGTACTCACATTACTAGAAAATTGAGAGCTCTTTGTATTTCTGTCTCTAACTAACGAAATAAATTATTTAAAAATTGTTTATTCCATTTATCGTTCAGAAAATCGTCCTCAAAATAGATTTTTGTCTTTTGGTAGAAACAAAAAAAAATTGGAAACTTTGTCGGTTAACTAAAGTTAATGAAATATCTCTTCTTTTATACAAAAAAATATTCCTCAAATTATGATTTCTAGTATCTCAACACTTAATATTCTCAAAACAAGTTTAGAAAAAAATTGCAGAAGAATATCGAATTGTAATTGGATATTTTTAAAAAACCAAACATGAATTTGGATTATTCAAATGACGTTGCATTTTGCATTTCTTTTAGTTCAAATGAATCGTTGAAGGTATTTTTCTTGAAGAGGTCAACAACAAAAAAAGACTGTAATTATAATGAATTTCGAATGGAAAACCAGTTTTAATTTCTCTTGATTTTGAAAAATAAACAATAAACGTAATTGCAATTAAACAAATTCTTCACTGACATGATATTTTTGAAACCACCAATTGTTATTAAAAGAATAATCATTTTTTCGAATTTTTGTAAAGAACAAAACTATACATATTTTTTTCGTTAGATTTTGATAATTTTTATATAACAAGACCAAAAATAATATCTTTCTGATCCACTAATTAAAAATCACAGGGGAATTTTGTATTGACAAACTATTAAATAAAAAATAGAGGAAACTGATCTGAAAAAAAAGTAAATTGGAAACAAAAATTTTTTTCCTATTTTTTTGAAAACCCTTCATAATTTACTTTGATCATTACTAAAAAAGATCAAAATCATCAAAATTATTAATAGTTAATAAGAATCCAAAAAGATCCTAACACCTTTTAAGAGATATAGCATCTAATTTGAACTTTCATAATTGGAATTTCATCAAGATTGTTCAATTCTGTTATATGTTTAATAAATATGAAAAAATTATCACATCATTTTACTTTTTTTTTCTTAAAAAATTGAGTATTCAAATATTGAAGACCATTGTTTTTCAAGCTCACTTTGAAAAAAGAGAAGAAAAATGAAGTAAAAATTATTTACCGTTTACTTGATGCATTTAGTTTATTATCTTACATATGAAATTCTATGTTATTTAGTTGTGGGCTGTTATAAAAAAGAATAAAAACACATTTTGAAGACAACAAATCAGACAGAAATTAAAACTTTCAGAAATAATTGTTAATAATGAGTCTGGATTATTTTGTGAACACTTGAGAAAAATTCTCTTCTTATTTAAGACGAGTAAATTGTTATAATTATCAAATTTTGATTTTTCTTTTTATAGCGCAGTGAAAAAAAAACTGTACATGAAAAAAATCCCAGACAAGATTTTTAATTGTGAATTTTAGTAAAATTATTGTGTAATTTCATTTATTTACAATCGAATTCCTTTTTTTAAGAATCAAACTTTTTCAATTATAACTCCCCCACTTATTAGAATGATGATTGATGAAATCACACTTGTTCAAAACACCATTCAATCAATCAAAAAACAAGAAGAAAAATTATCATTTTCCAAACTCTAGTAAACCTCAATAAAACTCGATTGTTTTTCAAAAAAAGTTGATCAACAGAGGACTTTCAAGCAATTACTCGAGTATTCTAGAGACACCTTACTTTGATGGACATTAGGTAGGTTTATTACCAATCTCATAAAAAAATTGGTTATTTATAATAAGGATTTCATTGAAATTAGACAAAAATTTTACTAATACCCACAATTAAAAATCTTGTCCGGGATTTTTTTCATGTCCGGTATTTTTTTCCCTGCGCTATAATTGTAAATCTTAAGAGAACCAGTAAAATATATTTTTTTTTGTTTATAAAATAGGAAAGCAGAATTAAGGATTAAAGAACCAAAGGAATTAATATAAAAATCAAAGTATGCAAAAAGAAATACCTATATTAAAAAGATCCTTTAAAATGGAAAAAAATTCTAAAAAGTTATAAATTCTCCTTTTTGTTATGATTTAGTTTGAAAATGTCGTATTAATTTATTACAACAATTCAGTTGAACAATCTTGATGAAATTTAAATTATGAAATTTTAAATTATATGCTATATCTCTTAAAAGGTGTTAGGATCTTTTTGGATACTTCTGAACTTTTAATAATTTTGATGGTTTTGATCTTTTTCAGTAATGATCAAAGTAAATTATGAAGGGTTTTCAAAAAAATAGGAAAAAACTTTTTGTTTCTAATTTACTATTTTTTGAGGCCTTTCAGTGTTTTTTTTCCAACAAATCCTGTATTCTGATACCAAAACATATTTTCTAATAATAATTTGTAAAAACTCTGATCCAGTCTCAAAAATTTTTTTTAATCGGGACCTCTGACTTTTAAAAGAGCTTTTTATTTGAAAATTCAATCTCTGGTGAAAAAAAAAACGTTTGGTTTGGTTACTGAATAACCTTTTCAAATGAAAATCTCAATTATTAAAATAGACTATATCAAATCTTGAAAAAGAATAATGAGAACACATAAGTATAAGGAGATTTATTTTAATTTTTTAGAATTTGAAACTATGTTTTATTAACCTTAGAAGTTTTATTTTCGGAAGAAATCTTTTTTCTAAAAATACTGTTAATTGCAAAATAATAAAGATCAAAATTTTCATTCAGCTTTTCAAAATAATCACTTCTTCAAGAATTCAAATAAAATCATCAAAGACCCCAATTCTAAAATAGACACTAATACTATTAATTGTAAAATAAAAAGATCATTATTTTCAGTCAACTTTCCAAAAATCTCATCTCCAAAAAAATTAAAATAAATCACCAGCAAAAGCCTACAATTCGTAAAATATAAAACGAAAGATTTAAGCTATTTTTCAAGAATTAAAAATTTGAAATGTAAAATGAGTGAAAAATCTTTTTTTGGAAAGTTGAATGAAAATATTGTTACCTTTATTTTGCAAGAAAGAGTAAACTTGACTGATTATTCTCGGTTGAGTCCCCTCCCATTTTCAGATTGCTGAAATAATTTAATTGTTGATAGTAATTTCTTTGAATGAATTTAACAATAAATTCTTTTTTTTTTTAATCATTTTTCCAAAGGAGAATTTGTTTTTCTTTTATCAAATGGAATCATGGTTCTGGAAAAAAAGTGAAATAGGGAAAAAAGTTGAATCATGGTTGTTAATTTGGAACTTTACTGAAAAGGAAAAGTAAAATCAATTCAAAGTAGATACCAATTAATTTCAAATAATAATCGAGTTTTATTATTTTGAATTAAAAACGAACAAACACAATTTAAATCTACTTTCATACCCAAACCCCAAGAGTGGTTTTTGAGATCCTCAAAATAGTCCGATTTTTTGAACAATTTTTTAATAATTAATTAATCAAAGAAAACATCCTCGAAAAGATACTATTAAAAAAAACTGTTATTGTGTTGAATCCTTGCTTTTGTCTTTATTTATCGATTTATTAATTCTTATATTAAATGATCTTACTTTTCATTTTTAGTAAGGTCCCAAACTAATAACAATGTTTCACTTTTTTTCCAGATGGTTAATTTCAAAATAAACAGTAAAATTTAAAAAAAAAAAAAAATAACAGAATATGCCAGTAAAGACATATAATAAAAATATTAAATTTTAAAACTTTATTTAAAAATAGACAAAGTTCGTATTTCAATCTACAAAAGTAGATTTAAAATTAAAAAATAAGTTAGAATTATCTTGTTTTTGGACATATATTAAGTAAATTTAAAATTATCAATAAAAGATAATAAAAAAAATCAGCTGTAACAAGAACACTTATTATTAATTGACGCAAATCTTGATCAATTTAGAAAAAATACAATAACCAATAACTCTAGATAGAAATATCTTGAATAATTAATGATTATTAGGTATAATAATAATAATATATAAAAATAGAGAAGTATCTCTGTTTTTTAATAATTTAAGAAATAAACAGAAATTTTCATAAATTTTTAGATTATTCCTGGAATTAAAAAAAAAACTAACCACAAAAAATATTTAAAATGGGAGTGCTCGTTTTACATACTAAAACTAAGAAATCCCACAAATTATCTCAACAAATATTCTTATGTAAATGGTCAGAATAAAATAATTGTGTAAGGTTTTGTAATTTATGTAAAAATTATTTCAATCTTGAAAAAGATGAAAATATCAAATCATTTTTTTATTCGACTCGTGACTAGGCTTTAATTAATTTAAGAAAGACAAAGAAAATTAAATAAATTTTTGGTTTATTTCTAAAATTCGAAAAAACGAACGACGTCCATTCTATAATGAAAAACAAATAATTTCGAATAAAAAATTATAATAAATTAAAAAAAAAATAAGAATAAAGAATCATTATATATTTTGAAATTGAATAATTATAAAGAAAATTAAGATTCTTTATTAAAATATCTAAACAAAAAATTAGAAGTTATGGAAATGTCAACAAGTGCCGTAGAGTGCCTAGGTTTTTTTTTAAATTCAGAAATAAAAAGAAAATTTTTGAAATTTTCATATAATTTCTAAAATTAAAAAAAAACCTAACCGCAGTTTTCTTGAGATTGTCTGTTTTATCTGTTAAGTGTTCTAGGTTTTTTTTACTTTTTTAAATAAACATAAAAATTTAATTAATTTTCGGTTTATTTCAAAAAGTAAAAAAAACCTAATGAAAATCTATCGATTTTACAAATAAACAGAAAACTCAAGAAAACCTAACCGTGCCTTTTTTATTTTAATTGATAATATATATAGAAAAAAAGTTAATTTTACTCAATTATTTTAAATTAAAAAAAAAACCGAGTGTTGATTTTCTTTGGTTTTTTGAAAGGATCCAGCAAAATATTTGTTTTATTTTCTTCTGAAAAATCAAAAAAAAGCTTAAGGATGTAAGAGGAAATTAATTTCATAACATCAAAATAGGAAAGAAAAAAAAATTTTCCCAAAATTTATTTTAGAAATAATATAATAACAAATTAATTTGGAATTGAAAGTGTTTAAATCAAAAATTGGGTGTAATTTGATTAAAAAGAATAAAAAAAGTTTAAAATGATATTTAAAATCTAATATTAATGCATTCTCAAAAATTACAGAAATTTGAAAAAACACGGAAACTAGCCCCAAGAAAAAACTAAATGGAAAAAATAAAACTTTTGAGAAAAGATCTAGAAATCGTAAATTTTCAATGTAATTCATTGTGTAATTAAAAAAATTCTTGAAATTAAAAGTAAAAAATGCGATCAATATTAATATCATTCAGAGAGTTTGATTTGATAGTTCAAAGTAAAACTTTGAATTGAAGATTTTCAAAAACAAAAAAAAAAAAAAAATTATTTTTCTCGGATTAAGGTTTACAATCCCTGAAACTGGAAAAAAGATTATCTTGTATTGGGTGTGTCAACTTGTTATTTTGGTTCTTAGCTGATGGATCCACGACTAAGTTTGGATCGTATAGGTGGTTGAAAAAGGCTATTTTTGTGATTTTATTTTTTTTTTTTCCGAAATCCAGATTGATGAGTCTAATATTAATTAATTGGAAGGTATTGAATTGAAAGTGTTAATTTTTGGGTTGTCAATTGAAATAATCATTTTCCTTTTACAGAATTAGGAGTAAATAAAAAACAATTTTTTTACAAGCATCAAATAATACAAAGCGTAAATAAAAATTTCAACATAGAAAACAAAAAACTCAATTACTAATTAAATATCTTCCAATTAATTAATCTTAGACTCATCAATTCGGATTTCGGAAAAAAAAAAAATAAAATCACAAAAATAGCCTTTTTCAACCACCTATACGATCCAAACTTAGTTGTGGATCGATCAGCTAAGAACCAAAATAACAAGTTGACACACCCAATACAAGATAATCTTTTTTCCAGTTTCAGGGATTGTAAACCTTAAGTCCCCTGAATGCACCCAAAAAAATAAAACTTGATTATAGTATTTTTATTATTATAATTTTTTTTTGAATAAAAGAGAAATTTTCAATATTCCTTATTTTTTCTCTTCACTGAATACAAGATTGCCTGTAGGAAGGTTTTCTTTAGTTAATTTGGGGAATTTTATCTTTTTGTCAAGTTCTTCTTGACAATAAAATAAGGTTTTTAAGATTTGCTCTATTTTTGATTCATCTTCTTGCTTTTGTGTTGAAAGGATTGAAGAGTTGACTTCCCTTGAAACGGATTGTCTTTGGGAGTTATCAACGAGGAAGGAAAGAGGGGAATTGTCAAGTTTATCAAAGGTGAATAAGGCCATGACTTCGTCGAGTTCATTTAACAACTCTTCATTCCCTTCACAGAGCTGGCCCAGCTCTTGAGCAAACTCAAGAGCAATTTGTTGGTTGCCAGATTTGATTAATTCAATTAGTTTTTGCTTTTGTAAATGGAAATAAAGGTTTGGGTTATTATCAAACAATTCTGGATCAAGTTCATTAATAAGCTCAACAGATTTCTGAATGTTGCCCTCGTTAATCGATTGGCGGATCTCTCTTCTTGAGGAGAGTTCTTCAAGATCAACTTCAGGCAAGGTTCCCGTTTCCTTTTGGAATTCTTCTGCTGCCTCTTTGAATCCTTCTGTAACCAAATAATTCATAACTAAACGATTAAGATCTTTGTCTGAAACTACTTGCTCGTTTAATAATTGTTCCCATTTTTCTTCAGTAATTCGTTTCTTTTGCTGAGTAAAAAAAATAAATTAAAAAAAAAGAGAAAGAAAAAGAAAAAGAAAAAAAAAACGAAAAAAAAAAACAAAAAGAAAACGGAAACATTATGAAGTGAAAAGAAAGGTTAATTAAAGCTTTGGAGAATATTTTTAAAGAATAAATTTTAGTTCAATGCTACTTACTGTCATTTTGTTCTCAAAAATTGAATGGGTATATGGGATTAAAGAAAAAAAGATAAAAAAATAAAAAGTTTATTATTCTTCCATTTTGTTAGAATATGTAAAATCTTGAAATTCCTATTTAATATAACTTTAGGTACACTTAATTTTGGTCTTTATTTTTCTCAAACAAGCCTAACTAAGATTTATTCCTCAAAACTAAAAATTCCCTAAATAGACACAAACATTAATTAATCTCTTGTTCTTTCCAAAGTCTGGAACATGAGAAAAAGAAGTATAGTTTTTGTTTTTACAAAATTTTGTATTCCAGTCTTCCTTTTCCTTTGTTAACCAAAACTTTTTGACTAATTACTCGAAGATTTGTGAAATTTCTCTCCTTATTTCGTTTGAATACACAGAAAGTAGATTTACAATTTAATACACAATTTCCCATAAAAACAACACAGATTGTTTTCTCATAATCTTCAATGTAATTAATAACAAACAAATCATTTTTTCATTTCTATCATTTTGATGACCTTTCCTTTTGAAACACTTTTTCTTGGGACAATTTCAACAAATGTTGAAGAACAAAAAGAAAGTGAATTTCAATTAACCAAACTTCGGTTAACCTCAAATTTCTACACTTCGTTGTTGAATTTCACTGTTAACAAATCGATTCAAGAAGACGTCCGCTTGGCAGGGACATTATTTTTAAAAAATTCAATTCTTCGACAAAATAGCATTAACCAAGAAAACCAGAAGGAACAAATACCTGAAGAAGAAATGGATTATATTTGTGAAAACATGGTGATTGCCATTAGCGAAACCAGTGGACTAATAAGATCTCACCATTCCTTTACACTCCAGTCTTTAATTCTTTCAAGTTTCCCTGAAAGGATGCCAAACCTAATGGACAAATGCCAAGAGTTATCACAAGCAAATGAAATTGGAAAGACGCACGCTGTGTTACAAGTCATTCGCTATTGCATTAAAAAATATCAGCAACGAGCAAAACGTGAAAGGAAGCCATTATTGGAAATAATACAACATTTCTTCCCTTCGATCTTGGAATTGTTTATTGGCCTAATTCAATTATTAACAGAAAAAGAAAATTACCAATTAAAAGAAATTCTATTAATGTGCAAAATGATTATTAAAATGTTTTCCTTACTTTTGTCTGTAAGTAATTTCAACAATTCCTAATAATTTTACAAAAAATGCCCTGACAACCATTTGACAAACGCAAAAAAATTCGATTTGTGAAATAATGTATTTGAAGATCAAATGGGATCTAATTTTCATCTTGTTTTCGTTTGTAATACTTCAATTGGGTTTTCGTTTTACGATTATCAGTTCACTCAAAGTGTACTAATAAAAAAACAAAAAAAAAATAAAACTCAAGCAAATCAAAACTCTAGATCAACTAATTTCAATTTATAACTTGGAAATTTATGAGTATAAAAAAAGAGAAGATGAAGTGAATTTTGTTTTTACCATTTATTAGTCAAATACCAATATTGTCAAAGACCTTTTCAATAACACCACCATTTTTTTTCATTTGAAATGAAAAAGACAAATTGCTTAAATTTGAAAGAATTGCTCTTCAAAAAAAAAGATATGCAAGGGATTATCAAAAAAAAAAAAATTGTTTTTCCTTCGTATCATTAATCAAAATTGAATTAATACTAACCAATTCAATTTTAAACAAAATAACTTTGATCTCAAACTTTGAAAGGGATAATATTGTTTCATTGTGTTGCTAAATAGGCTATTTATTAAAAGTTAATAAATTTATTAAATAAATAAACATACTATAAATTAACTCCATGTTTCTATATGAAAATTCATTTATTTAACTAAAAAGGTAATTAATTGGATTGGAAATAATTTGGAGAAAAATTTTGAATAAAAATAAGGTAAAAAAAAAAAAATTATAAACTATGAACTTAAATACATCCAATTGTAAAAAATCTTGAAACCCCGATTTCTTCTGACAATAAATTTGAAAAAAGGTTCGAGTATTGAAAAAAATACGGTACATGAAAAAAAGTTACGGTATCATTATTAATCGTGAATATTAGGAAAATTGTTGGCTAATTTTAATTATGTCATTGATAAATAATTTTTCTATTTAAAAATCAAACTTCTTAAAATTATAAATCGCCACTTATTAGAATGATGATTAATTGAATTACACTTGTCCAAAATAATGTTCAATCAATCAAAAACAAGAATAAAAATTATAATTATCCAAACGTATAGTAAACATCTATAAATGTAGATTTTTTTTTAAAAATTAGTAGAACTACACGTTATTAAACAATTAAATGAGTCTTCAATAGATACCCTTATTTTGATGAACTTTAGGTAGGCTTATTACTAAGTTCATAAAAAAATTGTTTGGTTATAAAAAGGATTTGATTTTAAATTTTCCGAATATTAACAATTAATAATGATGTCAGGGCTTATTTCCAGTTACAGTATTTTTTTTCAATTCTAATAATAATTTTTTAGTTCAATTTCTTTCGTTTTTTAAATTTGTTGACCTTACTTTCGAAATAGTTCTTTTAAAAAGAATATTTCGAAAAGAAATAATTTTACAAAATTTCTTTGTCTCTAGCTCAAAAAATTTGTTTCTTTATCTTTATTCAAAGTGAGTCAAAAAAAAAATTAAAAAATGGAAATTGGACTAAAGGTTATTTTCCATTTTCTGGTTTTTATCACAATAATTAAAATAATAATAAAAAAAAAAAAAAAAAAAAAAAAAAATTAAATTATCAATATTAAAATAAAAATACTAATTAGATATCTTTTTTTAACATTTTTTATTTTCAATCCCTTTTAATAAACTTCATGTCACAAATGTTAATTGAAATAAAAAATTAATTATTACAGAATCTCAGCAAAATATTAATTCTAAAATAATTTTTAAAAGAACTTTTTGAAAAAAAAGTTTAATAAAAAAAAAAAAAAAAAGTTACGAAAAAAGATAAATAAAAATTTGTTTTTATACCAAAACTATTACTTTGATTAACATTATTGATAAAAAAAACAAAAATTATTAAAGAATAACTTTGACCAGAATTCTATAAATTCTTTAATAAACCAGTCTTCTTATATATGTTCTATTTATGATATATTTAAATTGTTTTTTTTTTTTTTTTGAAAACAAAATGAATTTTTTTCAAATTAATATCATAATAAATGTAACTTGTTCTTTTATAAATCATTTTAAAAAAAATGTTATTCAAAAGTTTTCAAAATTAAATGTAAATTTATTGATAATTTTTGAATATTACTATTAAGTCTGCTTTATTAAAAAACTTTTTTAAAGACTTTCTATAAATGACTCACTTCAAAAAAAAAAAATAGTCTAATTTTAAAAACTTAAGATTTTTTTATTATATTATTATTTAGGGTGGTGAAGGTTTCAAAATCCTTTTATTTGATGTTAGGTTTTTTTGAGTTTTCTATTTATTTGGAAAATCGATAGATTTTCCAAATAAAATAGAAAACCTCAAAAAAACCTAGAACACTTCACAAATAAAATAGAAAACCTCAAAAAAACCTAGAACACTTCACAAATAAAATAGAAAACCTCAAAAAAACCTAGAACACTTCACAAATAAAATAGAAAACCTCAAAAAAACCCAGAACACTTCACAAATAAAATAGAAAACCTCAAAAAAAAACCTAGAAAACTTCACTAGTATGAAAAAATAAACTTCAAGAAAACCTAGGTACTTGGCGGACACTTTCGTTAGGTTTTTCTTTAATTTTTGAAATTAAAAGATAATTTCATAAAATTTTTGGTTTATTTCAAAAATTAAAAAAAAAACTCGGCACTCTACGGTACTTGACGAACACTTTTAGTTAGGCTTTAACAAAATTTAAAAGAATATTGTAAAAACTCAAAAAAAATTACTCAATTCGTTTGAATCCTGGAAAACCTAGGAAAAGGAATATTTATCATCGGTTTTTTTTTTTTCTATATTTGATTTTTTTTTAGATGATAAGAGTGTTTTCAAAAACTATTAGTTATTATCTATCCGAGTAAATATCCTAAAGTTGAATTTAAAGAAAATTCGTTTTCACATCCATTTAAAAAAATTTTTTACCCCAAAACAGACCTTTTTAGTCTTGACTAGAGACTTTTAAAAATCGTAGTACTATTAACAACCATAAATACAACAGGTCTCTAGATTTTTAAGAACTGAAATGTTGGTTATATTGTGAATAAAATCTATTAATAAGGATGAAAGGTTAATTGAAAGTAATATGTTTGTCTAACTTTGGAATTTTCAATTTTATTTTTTCATATTTGTAAATTCCTAAACTTATATTTTGAAATTTTTTAAAACATTCAAATATAACTTTATAACACACTAAGGTGAATAAAGTCATTGGGTCTTGTTTATTAACTATATAAAAAATATCAATATTTTTTTAATATAAGAGAAAAATTATTTTTTTTTAAATTCAGAAATCCAGATTGTACAATTATTTTCATAAATAATAATTCCAGAGAAAATTATTCAAATCTTCATTGCTATCTAAAATTTTTTATTTTTTTACACAATTTAAAAAATTGTGATAACAAATGGGTTGCTTTTAATAACATATGTTGATGAGATTAATAGTATTCTAAATCAGTAAAAAACTTTGAATAATTAATTTTAAAAAAAAATAAATTAAAAAAACATCAAAACAAGTCTGTTTTATAAAAATTTTACTTTTAAATAAAACGAAAATGCAAAATTTTAAGAGCATACTTTAGATTAAATAATTATTATTAAAATAATTTCCTCAATTTTTATCAAGCAATAAACCATTTATTACAATCAAATTATTAATATGGCGGGCTTTTATTTCCTCTATTTTAAGAATAATTTTAAATTTTAATTCACGAATTATTAAATAAACTGGAATTTCTAATTCGTCATCATCTTTTTTTCTAATATTTATTATTATTATTATTATTTTATTTTGCATTAAAACCCAATTTAACAACCATAAATTTAATCTAGAGAGAAATACCAGAAGAAATTCGAGAAATCAAAGTCTTTAATAAATGGTTTGAATGTTTCCATAGGATCACTGAAATTGTTCCACAAAATATAAAGTCAATTCAACAACAGGGCAACATGGATCAAAATTTATGGATCAAATGCAAAAAATGGACAACAAATTTTTTTTTTGAATTCTTTTGTGATTATTGCGAATATGATGAAGACCGAAAGGGGTATACCACCTTTTTGCAATGGTTCAGAGGAGAGCCTACAAAAAAGCTTATTGAATTGGAATTAAATTATCTATTGTATAATAAGGAGTTAAAAGAATGTCTGAGCCCTAAAATCATGGTCAATATTTTATTGTTTTTTGAAAGGTCATTTGGAAACGTTTCAACTTATAACCTTTTAGAGCCATATTTGATTGAAATTTTGCAAAACGCCATCTTACCATTATTTTTAATAACAGAAAATGATCTGGATCTTTGGAAGAATTCACCAGAAATGTATCTATATGAAGAATTTGATGAAGAAAGCCAATCAAAAAGCCCAAGAATTATTGCGTCACAAATCCTCCAAACTCTTATTGGCAGTGAATGTGAAAAAAAAAATGAAAATTTGGATTTGCTATTAAAATTTATTGAAAGGTTATTAAATGAAAATGAAAATGAAAACGAGAACGAGAGTAAGAACAAGAACGGGGGTGGTGATCAAGTCTCGACATATCATGCAGCATTCTATATTATGGGGACAATATCCCAGCCATTAATAGACTCTGAGACGCACTGTACTAACTTGGAAAACTTTCTAATAGAATATGTTTTCCCACGTTTTGAATCGAATTCTGGGTTTTTAAGGGCAAGGGCATGTTGGCTGGGTAGTAAATTTTCGCAAATAATTTGGGATAATAACCAACAAAATTTAGATTTACTCTTCAAAAAGGTAATTGGGTGCCTATTTGATGATGAGTTGCCAGTTCAAGTGTATTCTGCAGTCTCTTTACAACATATTTTGCCACTGATCAATGAACTGGAAATTGCATTAGAAAATAATTTTAAAGATATTTTGAACAAATTGTTAATTTTAATCACTGAATCTGGAGTAGACGAAATTGTAATCACATTAAATCTATTGATCCAATTGTGTAATAACAACATTCACCAATATTCTTTAGAATTGGTAGAATATATGAAAAACATTTTTTTAGATTATATTAAACTTCAATCAGATGAAGACGAAGATTCTTCCTATTTATATTTTTCCACTTCTAGAAGGGCATTAACTTCAATTTGCACTATTATTGCCAGTTTAAGAGATAATGAAAAATGGGAAATCTTATTTCAAATCCCTGAATTGCTGTTGCCAATTTTCCAAATTTTTTCTCAAATTGATCAATATGAATTATTTGAGCAAATCTTCCCGGTATTAAATTTATTAATACATTCCTTACCAATAAACAACACGCTACTTTATTCAATAATTGATTATTTCCCCCAATTGGTTGGAATGGCACCGGAATTGATGGAGGAAGTTGGAGAAACAATATACCATTTTGCAGAGCAGGGACTATATGAACTATTTGATTATGAAGATAATATGTACTTGGAATTAATATTAAAATTGATAATTAATACCATTTCTTTCGATGTGCAAAAAGAGCAAGCCTTTTCCACTTCACATTCAAATTCCTGTAAATTGGCTATATCTTTAATCATTTTGGCAACAATTGAAAAGCAAGACGAAAGCAAAATACCTTTATTAGATCAATTTATTAACCAAATATTTAATATAATACTTATGGAATTAAATAAAACAAAGGTAAATAATACTTACTTTATTTTATTAAATGTGTTATTAATGTCTTGCATATATTATGACGCTGAATTAATATTTGGCAAAATTAAAGAAATGCTTATCAGTGTTAATCAAATGACTAATAATAATTCTGAAATCAATGAATTAAACATTATTGAAAATTTTTTATTACTCTTAAGTCCGTTAGTAAATTTAATAGAAGATAACCAAATCAAAAATGCAAATTTAATTCAAATAATAATTCTGGCATTATCTGCAATAATTGGGATTATTTGCAAAAAGCCAAAGGAATATAATTATATAGAAATTGCCCCAAATTTATTTAAATTAATTATCAAATTATTAATCCAATCTCAATGTTCCGATATCGAAATAAAAATTATTAAAAAGGAAATTGACCAATTAACTGAAATCCAAAAATGGTTATTAAATTTTGAAAACAATCAAAATATTTCAAAAAGATGGAATCAAAATGATCAAAGTAATTGGTTTCAACAATCCTTTCCTTATCAATTACCCACATCCGAAATAAATATTATAGAATTTATAATAATGTTTTATCAAACTTTATTTAATGAAAATAACGAGTTGGCTAAAATTTGTCTTTCAAAATTTGATTCAGATTTATTAGAATTTTGGAAAATAATAAATTAAACAATTCTAGAATAATTAAATTCTATATTTTACTTTTAACTTTATTATTTATTTGTATCTTTGACATTTACATTTTAATATTTATTGTTTCAAAAGTTTTTGGCAAGAATTAATTATGAAAAAACTTTACAATAAACTTTTTTTGTTTACAGATTACAAAAAAAAATATTAAATCGAAAAAAATGAGATTACTTTTATTACTGGATAATATATAACAACAAAGTGTCAAGGCATTAAAATATATCATTGGTAGTATTATTGAATTGATTTATTTTATTTAAAGATGACAAAAAAATTAATTGTGAAATAACAAAAAAGAAATGATTAAATTCTTTTATTTCTTTCAGATTAAAAAGTGTTTACCCGGTTTCTTATTTATTTAGCCTTGTGTTGAATTCATCCTTGTAAATTTTCGTTTATTGGAAATTTTTAAAAAAAGAATGATCTTTTAGATAAATAATACAGTCAGTCACACTTTTTAAGAAACAAACTTTCAACGAAAATTAAGGCACAATAAAAATTTTCAAATTAAAGCACAAATTTTGGATTCTAGTAAAATAATATGTATGATTAAGAAAAATTCAGAATTTTGTGCCTTAATTTGAGGGTTTTTTGTGTTTTCAATTTGGTTGAAAATTTGTGTTTTAAAAGTTGAACTGACTTTAAATGGGTTTATTAGGCAAATAGGAAATATTATTATTATTTAAATAGGATAGTAATAAAACAGAAATGTTAATAAACAGTTTAATTAGGTAGACATATTTTGCCAAGTTTGGGTATCCCGGTTTAGATAAAGCTGGATTATTAAAATCATTTATTTAACCAAATACATAATTTTTTTAATTAATGGGGTGGAGCATATCCCTGTTTATTATATTTACATTCTAATTATAAATAAATGGAAATCGAAAAAATGAAAAAAATGATTAAGAAAAAATAAATAAAAATCATTGATTTCTTGATTTTTCATGTTTGATATTTTGTATAATTACTTCTTCTCTTCTCAAATTTATTTTTAATTTTTTATTTGAAAATTTTTTATTTGAAAATTTTTTGAAAACAATTTAAAGTTTTTTAAGAAGAATTTTCCAAAAAGAATTTTAATTCCAGTTTTTATTTAATTCATCTAACTTGGATTTGACTCAAGAAAATAAATATATTTTTTTATATTCTTTAGAAAACTATATTTATTGGAATTGTTTGTTGTATTCTTCAAATTATATATTTTCGATCAATTTTAAACCCAAAAATATTTATTAATGTGCTTGAACTTTTAATAACAAAATTATACATTTTCTTTCGCTTGAATTTTTTAAATTTGTTATTTGATTTTGTGAATTTAAATCCTTTTTTATCTTTGGCATAATATTCATTGTTTTTGTTATGTTTGATAAAAATATTTTAAAAAAGAATTTTGAAAAAAAAATTCTAAAAAATTGTTTCAGCCAAAAAAAAAATAAATAAATATGTATTGTGATAACAAACTCAAGATAATACCTTATTTTTTCTCACCTAAATGAAGGGGGTTAAGAAGAAACAAATATTCAACAATATACTTTGATTCAAAAAAAAATTTTTTTTTTACATTGTAAATGACAATAAGTTTATAGGAAAAGTTTAATCTTTCTTGTTTGATTCAAAATAAGAAATTATATCTTCAAAAGATACACCTTTTCGGGCTTTTTTTTGGTTTACTCTTTGTTTAATTTCAAAGATTCGCTCGGAAAAACACATTTCTAGATCCATAAATAAAATTTAATAAAACCAAAAATTTAATCAAAAAAAATGTTTTTAAAAAAAGAAAAATATCAAGATTACAACACTTATTTACTTTGGGTTCATTTTTTTTTTCTGTGAAAAAGGCATCACTTATTATATTTTAATTCCAAGGTTTCAATATCTAATGACACTCAAAAAATATTTTTCAGTAATTTTCAAACAATTAAAATTTTCAAAATGGTAAAATCTACCTCTCTTGCATGCTCAGACTTTCTATATGATAAAGTTATGAATTATTATGGTATTTGTCTTTCCTTTTTCAAAGCGTGTTTTCTTTCTGAAGAAATTCTACAAAATAGCAAACTATCTTCAAGTTAATCGATTCCAGTTTAGGCGTGTGGCTTCAAAGTGTTTAGAAAATTCAACTAGATATTAGAAGAAAAAAATTATTATGAAAATTTCAAAATCAAATAATTTTTACTCATTTTTTCTTATTTAGTTTTTTTTTTTTTTTGAGTTTATTATTGGATACTAAATTCTTTTATAATTTTTATTATTTAAGGCAAGATATGATATACATTTGGTAAAAAGATGTTATTCTAATCTTATTGAGAGTCTAAAAATGAGCATGGGTGGGGGAGATAATATTTATTTCTAATGGGATTATATTTGATCTTGAATTTTAGATCCAAAATTCACATTATGGCTTTTCTCAATAGTGACATATGAATTTTAGTTTTTCAGTTTTAAAGAAATATATATTGATTGATTAAGTATATTTTAGACAGAATATCAACTATTCTCTGAAATTTATTATCCTAATTATTACTTATTTGTTCTTCGGGTATTATTTATAAAAAATAATTGAGATTTGAAAAAAAAAATTGTACACCTTTGAAGAAACAGAATTTTTTTATGAAGGCAAAAATAGTATCTAAAAAAAAAAATTAACCGATCAATTTTCCACAATAATAGAGAAAATTTTTAAAAATATTTTTGTGTGTAAAGCCCCTATTAGCAAATTTTATATATGTCAATTGTCAAAAAATTCTGATTTAACAAAAAAACCCAAGAAGAAATATTTTTTCAAGGAGATCATTTTTTTTTTTCATTTTTTCTGAAAAAGAACTATTAATTTTATTTTATTTTTTAAATTATAAATAATAATTAACCTTGTTTATTGTCATTTTCATCATTATTATATAACAAAAAGTCTTTTTTGTCTCAAATATTAATTTAATGGTTTTGTTTGCTTTTTTGTGATAATTCTTTTGGTTACCCAAAACAATGAGTTCTTCAACATATTGAAAAATATTCAGATTTTTTTTCTCCGAAGAATGGTTATAATAATTACATGATTAAATTATGTTTCATATTTTAAACTCAATTCCAAAAATTGGGGCACACCTTCAAAATCAATTTAATTCCAAGAAAAGTGATATTTGACTCTTAAATAGAAATATGAGATATTAACAATCAATGTAAATAATTTTAAAGTTAATTATTTATCATTTTTTTTCATTATTTTTTGATTTTTGATTTTCAATAATTTTTTTGATTTTTTTTGTATTCTTTTTTTTCAAATAAAAAAAAAATTTTCTTTTTTTTTCAAAACCTTTCGAAAATCTCAAAATCACTTTAAAATGAAATTTAAAAGTTTTCATTCTGATCACAAAAAAAAAAATCATGATATGGGGTGTTAGGACACATGGCATACAAACAGACCTTATTATTATTAATGGAAGTGTGAATACTGAATGTATTATTAATGATATTATCAAAAAAAAATCAAGGGAAATTCAACTTGCTAATTCAGAATATAGTGAGTTGAAATGGATTTTCCAAAAGGATGGAGCTTGTCCACATACCTCAAAAAAAAAAAAAAAAATCAAACTTACTTAAATCGGGGATGTAATGTTCTGGACCCTTGACCCCCAATTCCACAAATTTAAATCCAATTGGGAATTTATAGATACTAAACTGAAAAATTGTAACCAAAAAACGAAGAAGAATTTTTAAAATGATCACTAATGTATGAAATACTTTGAGTTGGGAAACCTAAGATAATTAGTAAACACTATATTTAAAATGATAGATTTAGTTATCAAAAGACAAGCTGAATCTATTAATAGTTTTTATTAATTTTTCTTTCAATAGAAATGGATTTTTTGGTAACCGTGTTCCAAAAATAGTGGCACACTTTTTTTTATTTTTTCTTTTTTATTTTTCGAATTGAATTTTAAATTTACTATAAAATATATAAATAGTATTAATTAAATATTTTCGGGTCTTTTTATTATTTTAATGTTCAAATATCATGTATTTTGGAGTATATTTTTATTAATATAATTTTTTTTTTGTGTCCCATTTTTTGGAATTGAGTTTATATTGGAATTATTTTTTGGTTAAAAGATAAAATTTGATTATTCAAAATAAAATTTTCTTGATTTTATTTGGGAATTAGTTAATCTAATCCTTAATATTCATAATAATTTTTTTTCTCACTGTAATGATTTAAATTTCTGTTAGGGTTCTTGTGAATAAGACCTAAAAATTTGTTAAAAAAAAAATTAAAAAAATGAAAATTTTTTTGTGTTTTATTTTTTTTTTTTTTTTGAAAAACAAAAGAAAGCAAATTTTTTCAAACTTTAATGAATAAATTTATTTTATCATCTTTTTTCAACAATTTTAAAATTCAGGTCCATTACTACTTGTTTAAATAGATATTAATATTCAATCTATATATATATTCGTTGGTTTTAATATCCATGGCTTTCAATTGAAATTTTAATAATTAATATTAATAACTAAATACTTTTTTTTTTAACAAAATCAATACTTTCCAACATAAAATGAAAAATATGTTTCACAATTTTCAAGAATTAACTTAATTTTGAATAAAAAAAAAATTATTTAATTTTTTTCATTTTATATTGAAAACCTGTGAATTTATCATTTCAAAAAAAAAAATAGACTCAAATTAATCAATTGTTTAGATGATGTTATCTCATCTATTTTATAAGCAAAAACACAAATTTCAAAAAAATATTTTAAAGATCTCCTTAAAATTTTTTTAATTTTTGTAAAAATTCCTACTCCCTTAAGGATTATTCGAATTTTATGGTTAGTGAATACTATTTTTCCACCTAGTAACATATTTATAGACTTTAAAGAAACTTGATCTAAGGGATCTTGCTAACTTGAAAAATTTATTTTTTTTTTTGGAAAATTTTGAGTTGGGCAAAAAACAATTTTCCTTCATTAAATCCAAATTATTCTCAATAAATTTTGAAGAAAAAAATTTCATGAGGAAAATGTCACTCCACTTTCTTTTCAAGTATGTTAGAGTGTAGCAAGAGAGTATAAATATACTTGAAAAGAAAGTGGAGTGACATTTTCTTAATATCAAAAAAAATAGCTTTTTAGTTTTACCTTGTGTTGTTCAAGAAATTCAAAAAGTTTTGGGATCAATAAATGATTTTTAAGCAAAATCTAAAAAATCCAAAAAAATCCCAAAAATTGCAATATTTTGACTTTTCCTCAATTCATTGTCTTTTAAAGCTTTTTTTCTGTTTATAGTATTTTAATTCAACCCTCACAGAGCATAAAATTTGAATAGTCCTTCAAAGAAATCTTTGATTAAAATTTAACCTAAAAAAGTGTTTATGGGGATTTTCATGTTCAAATTTGAAATTATTCCAAACTTTTCAAAGAAGTTGTAAAAATGTGCAGGGGTTTCCAAGGAATTAATTTATGTTACTAGATTTGAAAGGGAAATTCTAAAAGTATTGTCAAATGAAATTTTGGAATGATCAATAAAGGTGAAAATAGTGAAAATTTTTTTGCTTTTGGTAAAATTTCCCATTTTTTTGTAAAAGAAATTCTCAATGTGTAACATCGATTTGGGATGACGGAACTCTTTCAAGAGGGTTTTTGTTCAACACTTTTTCGCCCTTGTCACCTGGGGTCTTAATCCATTAGTCGTATTTTCTGTGAAAAAATTCTTCATTTTTTTATTAAAGACTTTTTCATAAAAGCAATGTCTGAGGAAAATAACAGAGAAAAAGAAATAAACAAAACAGATCAAATCGAAGAAATAAATCAAAGTAATTTTGCTTTTTCTACACACACAATCTTGTTTTTTCTTTTTTAATCAGAGCTTTAACTTAAATAATTGGTTTTCTTTTTTTTTATTCCTTACCAATTCTTTTTTGATAAACTGTCCAAAAACAAAATCAAAAAGATAAAGAAACAAAACAAGTAAATGAATCAGAAAATGTAAAAAGGGCACGTAAGTTGATTGGTACAATTCATCGGATTAAAGTCAAAGATGGAAGAGAATTTGTAGGACATTTGGATTGTTTTGATCAACAAGGAAACATCGTACTTAGTAATTCAATTGAACAAACAATTTTAAATGGTGAAGCTTCAAGAAGAAGAATTGGGACAATTACAATTGGGTACACCCAAATTGTAGACATTTTCAAATATAAAAAGGAAAATGATCTTTAAAACAAAAAAGTCACTTTTATTTGTTTTTTTATTTTTCTTTTTCTTTTTTTTTTAGAGGCTTTCTCAACAAGGAAAAGAGAAATCAATCAAAAAGGATATTCAATTAAAAAAGAAGCTTGGAAATAGCTAAATTGAAGTTGATCAACCACTTTTTAGTTTCTTTTCAAAACTTTTTTTTCATACTTTTTTAAAAAGTGTAGTTGTTTGAATCTGAATCCCAAAAAGAAAAAAATTTAAGGTTAATTCACAATTATACAACAATTCAATTTTATGAAATGCAGTGAGGGGTGATTATTTGAAGAACAACCAAAAGCATGTTCTTCTTGTTTTTTAATACTTTTTAAATTTCCTGGAGTATTATATGTTTTACTTGCTTTATTTTTTTTTTAACACTTTCTCAGATCTAAAGATGTTTTTTGATTATATTTCATGAGTATTTAAATTTTTAGTTTGAATTACTTAAAAATAAGATTTGTATTACTTCTTGTATTTGTTTATCAAAAACTTTTTTCTCGATTTTCATTTTTTTGATAACTTATTAAAGAAGTAAATAAATTTTACCATTTTGAAAACTTTTAATTGTTAGAACATTACTGAAAAATATTTTGTGAGTGTCAACGGATATTTTAACTTTGAAACCAAAATACTATTCACTGCTCAATTTGTGAAAAGAAAACAACCCCAAAATAATAACAAGTTGAATCTTTAATTATTTAATTATATGTTTTTAATATAAAAAAGCACTCTTTTTTTCTGATTAATATTTTTCCAAATCTAGCTTTATGACTTAATTCAATTACACACTGGGATAAATTGTTTTTAGAACAAAAATAATCTCAACTTTTGAATATCGAAAATATTTTTTGAAATTACTGTGACTTTTTTATTTTTTTTTTGGAAAATTGGGGTTATGAAAATTTTGAAATCAAATAATAAGTTAATATATTAAATTAGAATATTTTTCCAGAGAATTTATCTTTTTTATATAACTTTCTTTTTATTTTTACCATTTAAAAATAAAAAAACATTTAAAGACCAAATAATTCCCTTTTGGGAAAATAAAATTCACATGATTTCGAATTTATTTTAGTAAACGAGTTAAAATAAGATATTGTATATCCAAATATACATCATTTCAAGTTTGAATTCAATCATTTTGACAAAAATTTTTTTCAAGAAAAAGTTAAAACGAAACTTTAATTATTTTAATTTCTCAGAAAGTTTTTTTAATTTTTTTAATGGAATGTATTTGATCGGTTTTCCAGTTTTAGTGTTTTTTGGTTGGGAGGGGCAGATAGAACATTTTTTTTTTTAATTAAATTTTTAGTTTCATTAAATTAGGTTTTTGATCTTGAAATATATTTATGGGTATGCTTGAAATTAATCAAAAAGTAAACCCAAAAAAATAGTCCCTAAACTCTGTGTATTTGAAACAAATCTTTTTTTTTTGAAAACTAAATAATTCAGATCATCTTTTCAGATAATTTTGTTGAAATTAGGACTGAGAAAAAAACTGTATCAACCAAATTCTATTTTTAAAGATTTTTTATCTTCTTTACTTCTTAATTTCCCGGAATCCAAGCAAGTATATGCCTTGTATTTCTCACCCCGTTACTATTTATTATTATTTTACAAAAAGGATTTTTTTAAAAAATTAATTTTCAAATTTCAATTTTCAAATATTTTAATCAAAATAAGCCAAACCCAAGGATATGGTTTCAAAATTAAAGGAAAAGGTGTTGGATCATTGACATCAAAAAATAACTTTAAAAGATTCAACCTAAAAAAAAAAAAATATTGAAGAAAAAATTTCAATTAAAATTTCAATTAAAATTTCAGAATTATTTTGGAGTTTTTAAAAAAATCGTGAATAAATCATTATCAAATCAAACCAATGTGTCGAATAAACCATCACCCCTGAAGAGGGGTTCAAAAAAATCATATTTACTGGGCTAAAACTATGATTAGATACATTAAATGACAAAATGATTTTTAAATTCATTTTGGAAATTCTTTAGAAACAAAAAGTAATTTGTTTCTCAAAAAATTTACAAACAAAAATTATTTCCCTGTAGAATTAAGAATAAAAACAAATAAAAGATATGTAATTGTATCAAATATTGCAAATAAAAACAAAAAATAAATGATTTTTATTTATTTTTTTTTGATCAATCTTTACATTTATTTTGATTTGCGTTTTTTTTAATTGTATTGAAAATATATTAAAATAAGATATATTCCACTCCGTATTTATTCTAATATCAATATATTTGATTTAAGAAATGATTTGAAAATTTCAGTTTCGTATAAATGATGACACTCAAAATTTGTAAAATGTACTTACCCCCTTAAATTACAAAAAATAAAATCTTATTTAAGGGACTAATGCCTATTAAATTTTTTTTACCTTTATTCAATCAAGATTGAGAAATTTTTTTTACAATTACTCATATTTGAAAATCCTGTTTATATTCAATATTAAACATAAATCTAGATAAGGGATTCTTATGTAGAAAAGGTTAAAAAAGAATAATAAACTCTTGTCCCTTAAATATCAATTTAAATATATTAGAATTTGATTAAACACAAAACAAATTATTTCCACTTTCTTGAAAAAATTAATCACTTTTGTACTAAATTATAAAAACACTCAAATGAGAAATTTTCCAATCTGGTTGAGGGTTTGAATAATTTGAACTTTATTGGGTTTTAATTTGGTTTGTGGGATGGATCTAAGAGGAATATCACAAACAATTAGAACGAATTCTGAATTAAGTTGAAACATTTTTCTTTGATAGTTGTCAACAAATAGTGTGGATTTTTCTTGAATAACTGATTGAGTTGTTGCTAATAAAAGAAAAATATCAAAATTTTAATCTGCAGTGGTGTAAATAACCCATGTTGACAACCTTTAACCCATTACGAAAATTTAACTAGTGTTTTTTTTTCAGACTGGGGTATTGGAAGACCAGAAATCACTTATAGATTCTTGGTTCAGATCAAAATTGACTTTTGAGGTTAGATCTTTGATTAATCGAAATGGCACAATTATATCTAATGATTTTATTTCAAAAATTTAATAATATTTACAAAATTTCTGAGATTAAATGATTTTTTTTATCAAAATTCAAAAATTGAAATTTTGCTAATTTTTTTGTCAAAAAATTACATTTTAATCTTCCAGTATCTTCATAATTCTTTTTTAAAATTTTTTTAAAGAACCCAATTTCTTGTTTACTATTTGTTGCAAAATAAAAGGAACAAAATTTTCATTAAGATTTCAAAAAAAGGTTGAATGTGAGGTTATAATTCGAATTTTGAATTGACAAAACCAGGATAAATTATTGATTTAGCTTTGATAATTGGGGACTTTGATGATTTATTTTAGTTCTTGGGATGTGATTTTTTTAAAGGAAAGTTGAATGAAAATTTTTGATCTGTTTATTGAACAATTAACAGTATGTACTGTTGTCATCCCATTGATTTGTTTCTTTTATTTCTAGAGTCATCCAATATTCTTTGCAGGAGTTAAATTTTAGTAATGGGTTAAAATAAAAAACACCGGTTAGTTACACAACAGTAGCTTTCAAAAAACAACTCACTTTAAGAAATAAAACAAACCATCAAAGTCCTCAATTCTAATAAGAGAAAATTACTTAATTCATCTTCTTTCCGGATTTAAGGAATTGAAATGTTACAAGATTTTTAAACTCTGTTTTTGGAAAGATGAATTCAAATTTTGTCCTATTTATTTGTCAACAAACAGTATTCTTTAGATTGAAAGTTTTACTGATTATTAATTTTCTCTCATTATTTTTTAAAAAAATTAGAAATTTACACAAATATCCTTTATTATTTTAATCCTATCAACCTTTTTTTATTTTCTTATTAAACAAAAAACAAAACCCTCCAATTAACTCAAAAAATGGAGATTTTTTTATCAAAAGAATTTTCAAAATTTAATTCAAAAAATTATTAACGTTTATTTAAAATTTGAATAAATTTCCCTTCTAAATTCCCTGTTAAAAGATCATTAAAATTATAAAGTGATAATTTTTGAGATTTGAAAAAAAAAATAATTAATTGGATCAAAAGTAATCAGTCTTTCTTAAATTTGAAAAGTTTTAAGTTGATTAAACACCCTCGGAGTGTTTTTTGAAAAAACAAAAGAAGGTTAAAGCAAAAAACAGTAGGATTCAAAAAAAGAATTAAATATCTTATACAAAAAGTAACTTACAAGAATCCTCTGTCTAATAGTTGATTAAAACGACTTAAGATCTCCTTTTTGGACTTATTTTTCAAGAGACAACTTTGTAAATCATGACGAAGAAGTTTAATTCACAAAAAGTAATTTATTTTTTTAAATTTTTTTTAAGAGTCCTTCTTTATTATTAAATCCAACAATTCTTATTTTATTCTTTGGATATTAAAGTTAAATTTGTATTACATTTTTTTGAATGTCTAACATCTTTGAAGCTGCACGTGCAGGAGATCTTGCAGCTGTTAAAAAATTTTTAGGCAGTGGTGATGTAAATCAAAAAGATGGTAAAGGAATGACACCTTTACACCATGCTTGCCAGAATAGAGAGGCAATTGAAACGATCGATTTTGTAAGATTTTTCTTATTATTTTTTTTGATCTATCTTTTCTCTTGAAACAATCAAAAATTTTAATTTTCCTTCTGAAAAAAAAACCAAAAAAAGAACAAAGAAAGAAAAAAAAATAAAAATAACCAAACTTTTTAAATCAAAAAAAATATAAACCTAATTGAATTAAATCACATTACCCAATTTGTGAGCTTTATTGTTTGTATTCATTTGAAACAACCTAAAAAAAAAAAAGAAAAGAGACTCTTCTTATTCTCAAAAAAACCAAAACCAAAACCAAAACCTTTTTTCCCTTCATAAAAGAAGATTTAAAAATTAACAATCTTATTACTTTCGTTTCACATTTTATCAGTTATTGTTTTAAAAAAATGAAACGGGAGAAAAGTGCCGATTTGATTTTTAGATCTCAACATCCAATTACAAAATAAAAAAGAAAAAGAAAATGAAAAAAAAGGAAAATCCAAAAACCACCATCAAAAAATAATTTTGTTTATTTTAAAAAATTAAGACTCAGATTTAAAGGCATTTTAAACAAAGTGAAAAACATTGGTTTTTAATAGTGTTGTGTTTTACTGTCAAGTACCAGATTGTAAACCATTTCAAAAAACACTTTTTAAAACTTTCTTGTTTTCACTATTTTTTAAAAAGAACCTTAACCGAAGAATAACTTTTTCAAAATTTTAATAAACATTCAAATTGGGATTAAAATACTCAACACCAAATTACAAAAAGAAAAATGAATGAACCAATTCCTTATCTTCTCATTTTTTTCTTGTTTTTTTTATTTTGTCTAATTTTTTCTCCTCACACAAAATATTTTTAGTTATTATCAAAAGGAGCAAATCCAAATGCTGAGGATAATGACAAAAACACACCACTCCATAAAGCAGCCTTTAGGGGAAATCTTGATGGTGTTATTGCTCTCCTGGAGAAAGGAGCAAAACAAATAATTAACGCTTATAACAAATCGCCTGTACATTTGGCAGAAAGGTTCAAACGTAAAAAGTGTATTGATGCGCTTACAAACCCTGAAAAGTATAAAAGAGAAAAAAAAGCCCCCGAAAAACCAAAAAATGATGAATTACCAAAAGATCAAAACCAAGGAAATGGAAATGAAAATCAAGAACAAAACCAAAACCAAAATCAAGATCAAAACCAAAATAATAACTTAAACCAAGGGTTACCACTTAACCAATTACAACAAGGTGGGATGCAACTTCCACAACAACAACAACAAGGAGGAAGAGGAATGCAATTTGGAGGAGGAATGTATCCTTTCCCAATTCCTTATCCTATTTATCAGCCACAAATTTATGGAAACCAGCAAATTCAGCAACCACAACAACAACCACAACAGCAGCAGCAACAACAGCCACAGCAGCAGCAGCAGCAGCAACAACAACCACAACAACAGCAACAACAGCAACAACAACAAATTGGAATGAATTCGGAACAAATCCATAACAATAGTTTTAGATACAAGCCAGGGAATTTAAAAAGATTAAATAGAAAGCCATTGATGAGTTGGGGATTAAGAGATGTAGCTGATTGGATTTATTCTTTAGGCTTGGAAGAATTTGTCCCAAATTTTGTAAAAAATCATGTTACTGGCCCCGATTTAATTACTTTTGATGAAAACACTTTATTTGAGCAGCTGGGGATCCGATCTTTTGGAGCCAAACGGAGAATTATTGAACAAGTTTCTCTGTTGTATGCCCAAAATTCAAAAGTGAAATCCATTGTGGACAATACGAGCAATTATAGTATGATGGGTGAGCAAGTTTTTTTGGATCCCGAAATGGAAGGGATCTCTCTAATTTTACATGTTGAGGTTGTCAAAGAACTTGAAAACGAAAATAAAATCTATAATGAAGAATTATGTAAATACTTATCAAAATTCGAAGGAGGGGACTGTATGATCCAAGTGTTTATGCCAGAGCCATCCATAGGATATTTAGAAAACAAAATTTGCAATAAATTGGGAATTGAAAATAATTTAATTTCCAGAATTAGGACTATTGAAATTCCTCGAGTATTTGTCATTGACGATGATGATATTTCCATTTTAAGGGATAACCAAGAATTAATTGTACAGATCCGAAAAGTTGTACCAAATCTTGAAAAAAGAAACAAGAATAAATTAAAAAATTTAGAGAAAAAAAAAAAATTAAAAATCAAACAAGCCAAGCAAATACAAGATGCCTTTAAATTTATTGAAGAACAAAAACAACAAATCGAAATTGAAAGAGAAAATTTAGCTTTAGAAACTAATACAAAAAAAAAGAAATTGACCAATTATTACAACAACTTGAAATGGAAAAAAGAAGAAGTATATAACCAAAAAAGAGCAAGTTGAAAAAAATCAAAAGGCAAACCGAAGAAGAACATCAACAGATCCAACAAAAAACTTGAAGAAAAAAAAAGAGACCAAAAAGAAAATTCTTGAGAAAGAAGAAATAATACAAAATGATAAAAAAGAACTTGAACGTGAGAAAGAATTATTATCAAAAAAAAAAAAAAAATTCCAAAATCAAAACGATGAATTACAGTCTGAAATCAGGAATTTTGAAGATGAAAAAGAAGAATTTTATCAAGAAAAAAAACAAATAAAGGAGCAAAAAAAGAAAATTGAAAATGAAAAAAAGAAATTAGAAAAAGAAATTCAAAGATTAAAAAAGCAATTTTCCAAAAATGAAATAAATATGGAAAAGCAAAAAAATAAATTTGAAAAAGAAAAAACAAAACTTGAAAAAAAAAATAGAAATTTGGTCGAGAAAAATAAAAAAAAAAACAATAAGAAGGATAATGATTCGTCTTCTTTGAATAAAAAAGTCACAAATGGTTCAGATTCCTTTGGAAATTCAAATACATTTGGTTCATCTTCCTTTTCATCAAATGTAAATGAACAAGAACAACAAAGAAAACTTGAAGAAGCAAGAAAACAACGATTGGAAGAAGAAAAAAAGAAATTAGAAGAAATGGATCCTGAAGAAAGAAAATTATTAGAAGAAAAAAAAGCCAAAGCTGAAAAAGATAAATTATTAATGGAAGAAGAAGAAAGAAGATTCAAAGAAGAAATGAAAAAACTGCAAGAAGAAATGGCAGGCGGAGGAAGTTCTGGATTCAATCCATTTGGATCTTCAACCTCATCTCCTAAAAGAGGAAGAGGTAAGAAAAAAAGAGGAAGAGGCAAAAGAGGAAGAGGAAGAGGTAAAAAAAAAAGAGGAAGAGGAAGAGGAAGAGGAAGAGGAAGAGGAAGAACAAAAAAAACAGAAGAAAAAAAAAGTATTCAAGAAGAAGAAGAAGAACAACAAAGAAAACTTGAAGAAGCACGAAAACAACGATTAGAAGAAGAAAAAAAGAAATTAGAAGAAATGGATCCTGAAGAACGAAAATTATTAGAAGAAAAAAAAGCCAAAGCTGAAAAAGACAAATTACTAATGGAAGAAGAAGAAAGAAGATTTAAAGAAGAAATGAAAAAACTGCAAGAAGAAATGGGAGGAGGAGGAGGATCTGGATTTAATGCATTTGGATCTTCAAATGAACCCAAATCAGATAAAGAAGAAGAAGAAGAAGAAAAACCCTTGGATCCTGAAGAAGAAAAAAAACGAATTCAAAGAGAAGAAGAAGAAAGACAACAACGAATGGAAGAAGCAAGAAAACAACGATTAGAAGAAGAAAAAAAAAAATTAGAAGAAATGGATCCTGAAGAAAGAAAATTATTAGAAGAAAAAAAAGCCAAAGCTGAAAAAGACAAATTACTAATGGAAGAAGAAGAAAGAAGATTCAAAGAAGAAATGAAAAAACTGCAAGAAGAAATGGCAGGAGGAGGAGGAGGATTTAATGCATTTGGATCTTCAACCTCATCTCCTAAAAGAGGAAGAGGTAAGAAAAAAAGAGGAAGAGGCAAACGAGGAAGAGGAAGAGGTAAAAAAAAAAGAGGAAGAGGAAGAGGAAGAGGAAGAGGAAGAGGAAAAAAAAACCAAGAAAAAGAAAACAAACCCTTAGATCCCGAAGAAGAAAAAAAAAGCATTCAAGAACAAGAAGAAGAACAACAAAAAAGAATTGAAGAAGCAAGAAAACAACGATTAGAAGAAGAAAAAAAGAAATTAGAAGAAATGGATCCTGAAGAAAGAAAATTATTAGAAGAAAAAAAAGCCAAAGCTGAAAAAGATAAATTATTAATGGAAGAAGAAGAAAGAAGATTCAAAGAAGAAATGAAAAAACTGCAAGAAGAAATGGGAGGAGGAGGAGGATCTGGATTTAATGCATTTGGATCTTCAAATGAACCCAAATCAGATAAAGAAGAAGAAGAAGAAAAACCCTTGGATCCTGAAGAAGAAAAAAAACGAATTCAAAGAGAAGAAGAAGAAAGACAACAACGAATGGAAGAAGCAAGAAAACAACGATTAGAAGAAGAAAAAAAAAAATTAGAAGAAATGGATCCTGAAGAAAGAAAATTATTAGAAGAAAAAAAAGCCAAAGCTGAAAAAGACAAATTACTAATGGAAGAAGAAGAAAGAAGATTCAAAGAAGAAATGAAAAAACTGCAAGAAGAAATGGCAGGAGGAGGAGGAGGATTTAATGCATTTGGATCTTCAACCTCATCTCCTAAAAGAGGAAGAGGTAAGAAAAAAAGAGGAAGAGGCAAACGAGGAAGAGGAAGAGGAAGAGGTAAAAAAAAAAGAGGAAGAGGAAGAGGAAGAGGAAGAGGACGAGGAAGAGGAAAAAAAACAGAAGAAAAAGAAAACAAACCCTTAGATCCCGAAGAAGAAAAAAAAAGCATTCAAGAACAAGAAGAAGAACAACAAAAAAGAATTGAAGAAGCAAGAAAACAACGATTAGAAGAAGAAAAAAAGAAATTAGAAGAAATGGATCCTGAAGAAAGAAAATTATTAGAAGAAAAAAAAGCCAAAGCTGAAAAAGACAAATTACTAATGGAAGAAGAAGAAAGAAGATTTAAAGAAGAAATGAAAAAACTGCAAGAAGAAATGGGAGGAGGAGGAGGATCTGGATTTAATGCATTTGGATCTTCAAATGAACCCAAATCAGATAAAGAAGAAGAAGAAGAAGAAAAACCCTTGGATCCTGAAGAAGAAAAAAAACGAATTCAAAGAGAAGAAGAAGAAATACAACAAAGAATGGAAGAAGCAAGAAAACAAAGATTAGAAGAAGAAAAAAAAAAATTAGAAGAAATGGATCCTGAAGAACGAAAATTATTAGAAGAAAAAAAAGCCAAAGCTGAAAAAGACAAATTACTAATGGAAGAAGAAGAAAGAAGATTCAAAGAAGAAATGAAAAAACTGCAAGAAGAAATGGCAGGAGGAGGAGGAGGATTTAATGCATTTGGATCTTCAACCTCATCTCCTAAAAGAGGAAGAGGTAAGAAAAAAAGAGGAAGAGGCAAACGAGGAAGAGGAAGAGGTAAAAAAAAAAGAGGAAGAGGAAGAGGACGAGGACGAGGAAGAGGAAAAAAAACAGAAGAAAAAAAAACCGAAGAAAAAGAAAACAAACCCTTAGATCCTGAAGAAGAAAAAAAAAGCATTCAAGAACAAGAAGAAGAACAACAAAAAAGAATTGAAGAAGCAAGAAAACAACGATTAGAAGAAGAAAAAAAGAAATTAGAAGAAATGGATCCTGAAGAAAGAAAATTATTAGAAGAAAAAAAAGCCAAAGCTGAAAAAGACAAATTACTAATGGAAGAAGAAGAAAGAAAATTCAAAGAAGAAATGAAAAAACTGCAAGAAGAAATGGGAGGAGGAGGAGGATCTGGATTTAATGCATTTGATAATTCAAATGAACCCAAATCAGATAAAGAAGAAGAAGAAAAACCCTTAGACCCTGAAGAAGAAAAAAAACGAATTCAAAGAGAAGAAGAAGAAATACAACAAAGAATGGAAGAAGCAAGAAAACAAAGATTAGAAGAAGAAAAAAAAAAATTAGAAGAAATGGATCCTGAAGAACGAAAATTATTAGAAGAAAAAAAAGCCAAAGCTGAAAAAGACAAATTACTAATGGAAGAAGAAGAAAGAAGATTTAAAGAAGAAATGAAAAAACTGCAAGAAGAAATGGCAGGAGGAGGAGGAGGATTTAATGCATTTGGATCTTCAACCTCATCTCCTAAAAGAGGAAGAGGTAAGAAAAAAAGAGGAAGAGGCAAACGAGGAAGAGGAAGAGGAAGAGGTAAAAAAAAAAGAGGAAGAGGAAGAGGAAGAGGACGAGGACGAGGAAGAGGAAAAAAAACAGAAGAAAAAAAAACAAAACAAGAAGAAAATAAACCCTTGGATCCTGAAGAAGAAAAAAAACGAATTCAAAAGGAAGAAGAAGAACAACAAAGAAAAATTGAAGAAGCAAGAAAACAAAGATTAGAAGAAGAAAAAAAGAAATTAGAAGAAATGGATCCTGAAGAAAGAAAATTATTAGAAGAAAAAAAAGCCAAAGCTGAAAAAGATAAATTATTAATGGAAGAAGAAGAAAGGAAATTCAAAGAAGAAATGAAAAAACTGCAAGAAGAAATGGGAGGAGGAGGAGGATCTGGATTTAATGCATTTGATAATTCAAATGAACCCAAATCAGATAAAGAAGAAGAAGAAAAACCCTTGGATCCTGAAGAAGAAAAAAAACGAATTCAACGAGAAGAA
Organism: Anaeramoeba flamelloides; assembly: GCA_027625915.1. Lineage (NCBI taxonomy): Eukaryota > Anaeramoebidae > Anaeramoeba > Anaeramoeba flamelloides. The sequence goes on from JANTQA010000012.1 coordinate 9,753,716, forward strand.
GAAGAACAACAACAAAGAATGGAAGAAGCAAGAAAACAAAGATTAAAAGAAGAAAAAAAGAAATTAGAAGAAATGGATCCTGAAGAACGAAAATTATTAGAAGAAAAAAAAGCCAAAGCTGAAAAAGACAAATTATTGATGGAAGAAGAAGAAAGAAAATTCAAAGAAGAAATGAAAAAACTGCAAGAAGAAATGGGAACTGGAGGAGGAAGTACTACCTTTAGTCCATTCCAGGAAGAAAATAGTTCAGTATCCGAACCAGAAATAGAAAGCCAAAGCCAAAATAATAGTATAAATATCTCTTCTGACGAAGATATATTAAATTCTGAAGAAGAAATAGAAAACAAAAAAAACTCAGAAGAAAGCTTAGAAGATAACCAAGAAAATGAAAGCAATGATTTAATCAATGAAGAAGAAGAAAAATTTCAAGAAGAAATAAGAAAACTTCAAGAAGAAATGAAAGCAATGGATTCAAATTATAACCAATTTGATAGTGATAATTCTGATTCTGAAATAAGCGATTCGGGATTTAATTCTGATGATCTAAATAAACTAATTGCACAACAGGAGAATGGACAAGATGGAGAAAATTCAGAATTAGATTCTGATGAACAATTTATAAGAGATCAAATGCAAAACTTAAATTCTCAATCTCAATCTCAATCTCAGTCTCAATCCGAAGAAGAATTAAGTGATAATTATAATATTAATTCTGGTTTAGAATTAAGCACTGACGACGAAAAATAAAAGTTGGAACTCGAAGATCTAAATTCAGAAGAAGTTTAAAACTCAGCAGAAATTCAAGATCAAGATTTTTCTTAAACAACAAGAAAATTTTCAAATTTAAAGTCAAAAAAAAGGTAGAGAAATAGTAAAAGGTGGAAGAGAATTATGAAGATAAGATCAAGTAAATTGAAATTATCCTTCACAAAACAATTTCTAATTTAGAAAGTTAATTGTTTAGAAAATCTTGAATAATACCTTAACATTTTTTTTAATAAAGAATAAATTCACATAAAAAAAAAAGTTTTTTTATATGTGAAATTTTTATTTTTTATTAAAATTTTTTATTTTTTAATAAATTATTATATGTTTTTTTTCAAATTTTAGATTTTATTTTTTTTAAAGAATTCATTCTGTATAATTGAAGCTTGTTATTTAAATATTGTTATAAATATTTAAATTTTGGTAGAAAAAATTAATTAATTTATCAAGAGTAAATAGGATTTTGTGAATTATTATTTAGAGTTTTAAAAGCTGTTATTTTTGTGTTTTGATTTATTTAATATTTTTTTTCATCATAAAGAAACATTTTATTTGGTTTGTTTAAACAAATTGAAACAATTTAATAACTATTAACAAATTCTAATCAAATACATATAATGTTTATATAATTTACTGATAAATAAATTTCATTTTTTTAGAATTTAAAATGTTTTTCATTACAAAATTTTTGTAGAGTAGAAAAAAATAAACCTCAATCCTAAAAATTTTAACCCTGGAAAATTCAATTTTTGAAAAAATAATCTTATTTAATCAATTATAGAAGAAATACCTACTTAGTACTATTCGCTATTAATATGCTAACAGTTGTTAATAAAGTACAATACTCACAAAACAACAAATAAATAAATATCAATAGGTATAAAACAAGAGTTTTTTTTTAAAAAAATTGGCTACACAAAAAAATCTATTAGGAACTGTGTAAAAATTCTTTTAAAAATTATTGATTGATATTATTGTTCAATATCATCAACTAATTATATTTGGGGGTTTCTAATACATAGAACATAATTTCAATATAATTTCATCTTTTTCGAAAAAAAATTATTGATCAACTAAACAAGTTTTGTAATTCAAAAAATGAAAAGATAATTAAAAAAAGTTAAGATGAAAAAATGATTTTTATATTTTATAATATTCAAACTTATTTCCAATCCGAATGACATTGTATTATTGTGATTTTTTGAAATTTTTTACTTATGTGGAAAAGAATGAATTTTAGTTTATATTTGGTTAACTTTTGTTATTCAATATTTGGAAAAACAAATTTTCGGTCAAACAACCATTTTCCTCAAGTACATAGAAGTATATTATTGATGAATTATTTCAAAATTTCACTTTAAACATAAATATCCTGTCACCCATAGGTTAAAAGTGAAAAATGAATAATCGGATTTTTTTAATAAAAACCAACTATATGATTAATTTGAACTGAGATAAAATAATATACTTTATATTAGAGTCAATTCCCTTTAAAGAAACTTTAAAAAAAGGTTAAATGCTATGAAAAAACATTTCGAACTAAAATTTATATATTTGGTATACAAAAGGAAAGTCTCTTACAAAATTAACAATTTCTTGAAAAAATTGAGATTTTTTACAAATTATTGAAGTAGTTTAAATTATACTTCATATTATGCTTATCCTTATATTTCCTTTAAGACATTTAAGAGTAAAATCAAATAATTATGATTATTAAAAAATGAAAATAATTTTAAACAGTTTTGTTTTAAAATTATGTCATTAAGGGATTAGTGTCTACCAAGGAGAAGCCTGAGATCAAATTATGTTAGTATTGGAAATATTCACAACAATACCACATGTTTAAAATGTCTCTAAAAAATCGATTAGTCAAGTAGTAATATTTGTTGATCTCATCAATTAAAAATAATCTATATATTAATAAAAAACCCCACAATTTCAGAAAAAAAGCCTTATTTGGTAATAAATTTAAAGGTTGAATTATCAATATTCAGACTAAAAAGTTGCCAAATAATTTTCTGGAAAATTTGTGACGTAATGTACATTAGTTACTAAAAAATTCCTTTGTTTTAAAAAATTAAATAATTAACGAATAAATTTTTTTGACCAAATATTTCTGAAATATTGGAAATATATTGAAATTACAATTACCTTTATCAAAAGGAAACAAAAATAATCAGTCTTTGAATTTTTATATTGATCATTATTGAGTTAATCTTTGAAATTAAAAAATTATAAAAATATTTACTTTTGGAAGTTCTAAATATGAATGATCAAATTTTGTAATACTATTATTTTGAACTTCTGTTTTTAGATTTGGAAAAGGAATTAAAAAAAAATTTTTTAAAATGAAAATTTTTAATAGTGATCATTAGTAAAAAATGTAAGAATTTATTATACAATAATATTTATACTATATTTTTAGAGTCATAGAAACTATTAGAATCATGCATCACTGATATCATTTAAACCCAATTACAACATACTTTGATTATAGAGAAATCTATGGTTACGCTAATTCCTTAAGGTTCATTTTTTCTAAGTTATTGGGGAAAATTAATCTATCATTTCTATTGGAAAGGCATACCCATCAAAAATAATCAATACTTTCTAGTGTTACCCTTTGTTCTTATATTTAAACATAAAGGACAAAATTTATTTGAATTATTTTTTATTACAGAGTAATTTTCAATAAGTAATTAGTAGATATACTGAATTTTAGAATTGTTGGACTTTGAAGGATACAGAAAATTAATATGGCCAAAAATAAGATTTTTTATTCAACAATGATACCTTTGATATTTATTTCATAATTAGTGAGAATTCTTTCATAAAATTAACCTAAAATTTATACAAAATATTTTCAAAATGATTTGTTAAAGAAATTGTAAACATAAAAATCCAATTTTAAAATATCAAGAAAAATATCATTATAAAAATCAAAACATATTAATCATTAGTATTTGATTCAAAACAATACACAACGCAAGATATAATATAATCATTATTAATAAAGGAATATCTTTAAACATTATTTCACATATTTCAATTCTTGAAAATTAAAATTTAATATTCAATTATTTAAATTATTTAATTGATTTATTTGTTAAAGTTGAATTTTGATTAAAAGAAAAGAGTACAAAATTGAAATAAAAATTATAATCTGTAATATTCATAGTTTTGTGATCTTGTTTAAAAAATTTTATTAGCCTTATATTTTTTCATCAAATCTACCTAGAAAAATATTATTCTTCGACCTATTAATCTTGTGGGTTCTTAATTAATTCCTATTTTTTCGTCAATTTTTGTAATTTCTTGTATGAAAAGACAAAATTTTTATGAGATAATCTTAAAAAGGATCTTTCTTTAAATGAGTAAAAAAATCAAAAGAAGAAAAAGAAAAAGAAAAAGAAAAACATTATTGGGATTTTAATTAACAGAAAGATTCTAATGATCTGACGATTTAACATTAAAATATTTTAATAAATATTATTATTACTTGTGTTTTAAATAAAACACTTCTGTATTTCCAATCTAGTCTTCTTCTCCACTGCCACTTTTTTTAATTTCAATTTGTTTTGTTTTCTTTTTTTTTTGTCTTTTAATTTCAAGATCGAAATTTGTTTTTAATTCTTCTAAAGCTGACTCAAATTCTTTAAAACGCTTTTTGTCTTCTTTATCAAGATCTTTAATTTCAGATTTCTTTTCGTTTATAATATCATCAAGTACTTGTGACAATTCAATGACTAATTCACCAAATTGATCCTCAAATGATTTGAGAATGATTTCAGCAAAATCACTTACTTTTTCCTATTTTAATTGAGAAGATGTTACGGATTAAGATCAAAAGAAATTTTAAAATTGAAAAAAAAGTCTTTTTGGGTAAGTAGAGGTTAAAAACTTTTTAATTTGATTCTCAACTGTGGAGATCATGAAGAGAAAAAAAAAAAAAAAAATAAAGAAAATTCGAACATATGAGACTGCTTTTTCTTGATGGAAGATAATAACAATAACATTTTCACTTTTCTTCGTAACCATTGATAAATAATTGTCAGAGTCTGTTGTTTTAAAAGATGTTGACGATACTTTTCTACCTGATGAAAAAGAGTGTCTTGATCGTCCGATACCAAATCTTTGTTTATTTGTTTTTTGATTTTTGGAAGGTTGTTCTAAAATTACTCTATTCACAGCTAAGGTTAGAAAGGAGGCAAATAGAAAAAAGAAAAAAAAAAAAAGGTTAATTTGTTTTTTGTTTTATGAAGAAAAAGCAACAACACAAACTAACTCTATTTAAATAATCATTTCTTTTTCTTTCAAAGTCATTTTTTTAGAGGATCGAAAATTTTTTAAAATTAAAAAAAAAAATTATTGTTTGTGAACCAATTTAGAATTGGTTTGGGGTGATCTCCAATTTGGTTCTTAATAAAACCAAATACTATTTTTGCTTTTTCAGAAAGGAAGGATGATGATTAAAATAAAAAAGATTAAAGAAAAAAAAACTGTTCTTGGAGAGAATTTTCATACCGTTTTCACCTAATGTATTAGAAAATTGAAGAATTGATTGGGTAAAATCTGAAATTGCTTGAGAAACATGTTCACCATTCCAATTATATCCTTGATCAATAAACGGGTACCCACGTTTGTGTGTAATTAAAAGTCTAACAAGTGTCATTTTCAATAAAAGGTTTACAAAAAAATGATTTTGTACAAGTTGTTTTCAAATTCTTTCTTTAGAGTTTTTGTTGGTATTCAGAATATACCACTTGAAACTCAAAGTCTATATAAACTCACTCATTACTTCAACATAATTTTTTAGGTGTGAAATTTAATATTTCAAATAAAATATAAATGTTTTAATCCCGAGCGCAAAAATAAAAGCAAAGAATGTCCATTTTTTTGTCATTTTTCATTTTTTTTCTCCTTGTTCAAAAACCTCATGAACAAAAGGTTAACTGAAATGTAAAAATGATTACTATTCAAAATTAGTCAAATACTTGATTCAAAACTATAACTTGAAGATATATCAAAAAAGTTAATTTAAAAAAAATGACTTTAAAAAATTATCCATTTTTAGCTTTTATACAGCGACAAGGGATTTAGGGACAGAGCAGGGTTTTACCAATTTTTTAACAACTTAATGGTCCGAACAAAACTGAAAATTTTTTTTGAGTACCATGATAGATTGAAACTTTGAAAGCAATAAACCATTTACTTTACTTTTTTTTAAATAGAACCAACATTAAATCAGAGTGGAATCCTCAAATTTTCTTTTTTTTTTGAACATTTTTTTAGATTAAATTTTTTGTTAGATTAAATTATATTTTGGATTGAGAAATAAGTTTATGGGGATGGTGTGAAATTAATCCAAGAATAAACTTAAAAAATAGATCAGAAAAGATATGTTTTTTTAAACAAATTATTTTGTTATTTTATTTCCTTTTTATTTCAAGACCCCACTAATAAAGCTCGACTGTCCAAATAAACACCACTTTTAAAAATGATATCTTTTTTTTTTTCAATTTTTTTTTGGATAAAAAACAGAAATAATTTTTGCACATGTGTTGTTAATCCAAGAATGAATAACTATTTTCAATTCAAACTATATACTAGACAATACGTTACTTCTTTTCCTTCTTAACTTTGAAGGGATAAAAACCAGTTATTTCTATGATTTTTTAGCCAAATGCCCAGCTATTATTTTTTACTAGTAATTTTTATATAAAAATTTATTTTCACTATTAATTTTATTATTATTTTTATTAAACCTAGTAAAAATAAAGAATAATACTTCAAAGAGTAAATTCAAAAAGAGGGGATTGCAGAAATTAAAAAACCACTACAAAATATCAACTCCTATAAAAAGTAAAAAAGGTTTATATAATAAAAAATATTCGTATAATTATAATGGTAGCTGAAATTTACTTGTTAATTAATTTTTTTTTTTTTTGAAACCCCAACATTTAAAAGTAAATAAATCTGTTTTATAAAGAATATTTTAAACAATATCCTATTTTCTCTTATCAATTCTAGAATTAGAATTTTTAAAATCAAAATTGGAATTAAAATTTATTTTGACAAATTATGAGAAATAAGAAGTAATTTCTTTCCCCAATATTTTTTAAACACAAGCTTTTTTACAAAATCCAAAAGAAAAAAAGTTAAGAAGAAGTAATAATTTTCATTCTAAGGATCAAATTATACAGATAAGATCAATAAGAAAATTATATTCTTTATCGTTTTTTTGTAACAATTTTTTAATTTTTTTGATTTCTATTTTTGAAAAAGTCTCTTAAAATATTATACTAGAGAATACACAACTCTATGTTTTTATTTAAACTGTCGTTTGTACATTGAAAGAGGTAGTTTAGCGATTCAATTCCCAATAAATTGATACTCTTAAAATTATTATTTGATATCTACTCTCCAAAAAGTTCATTTAATATATTCTGTTAAAAAAATTAACGAATATCAAGTTCTAAAAATGTATCTATTATTGTTTATTGATTATTTTAAAGAAAGTTCAAAATACTTTTTTTCATTTTCTCAAATAATATCTTAAAAGTATTATAACAAAGAAAATATTCTTTTTACTTTTTGAAGCCCATGTTTTTTTTTACTCAATTTATGAAATCTTGATTATTTTTCATTTATAATTGAATATTATTTGTTTTAATCTGTTATATTATATCTTAATTTAAAAATAGAAGTTCTAAATTGTTATTTAAAATATTTTTTGCTGTTAAGTTTTCCAGAATTTATGAGAGTTTACTAAAATATTAACCTTTATTTTTTTTTTTTTATTATTATTAACTAGGAGATGATATTCCATACAACCGTGCCTGTCTTGAATCCACCTTTTGTATTTACAGATTTTATCATGTTATTATTCATTTAATATTATAAATCAGATACAGTTTTGACAAAAATAATAATAATAATAAAATTATTGTTAAACAAATACTCGAATAAGAGAAACAAAAGCAATAGATGAAAGAATGTAACAATAAAGAAAAAAAAACTATTTTTATTTTAAATATTTTTTATTTATATCTTGTGTATTGAATGGGATGTCATTGTTTCCTATTTATCTTAAATTTACAAAAAAAAATCAAAATAAAAAATCTGGTACAAACTATTTGTTCAAGAAATTATACTTGAAACAAGTTAAAAACCATAAATGGGTATTTAACCATAATATTCATAAGTTTTTTCTCTACAAGGTATTCTTGCAATAATTATTTAGAGATTAATACGATTACAAGATAATTACATATCAAAAGATAAATTATCTCTAACATTATCTTCTTCTTGACTTCACCTACTAAATTATAACCATATCATTAATTAATTATAATTATTCTCTATTTTGTTATTTATAAAAAATCCTGATTTAGAATAAACAAAAGTAAACTTAAAAAAAAAGTATTTATCATACATTTTAAAGGCTTTAATTTTATAAACCACTTTGAATTATAGAAAAATAAACTAAATCTACATTTAAACTTTATCTTCAATATATTTGTTCATAAATTATTGAATAATATTTATAATTCTTTTTAACTTGTTGATTTTCAATTGATATTTCCCTTATTTTTCTCGGAAAGAAAGAAGATTAATTTGTTTATCTAATTTTAAAATTTTTTAATATTAAGAATAATTTAAATTTTCCTTTATAAAATGTGATTCTTTTCGGATCAAATTTGACTCTATTTAATATATAAGTATTGAAGAATGTGGATTATTAAAAATTATTCTGTTTATTTATATATATATATATATATATATATATATATATATTAATCCAGGTATTTTAAATCATTTTTTTTTTGTTAATTTTGATATTTATAATAAGTATAGAAGTTGAGAAATAAAACAACTTTGATGAATGGAATTAATAAAATATTACTAATAACATCTTCATTCAAAATCCGAAACATATTACACAAATTCCAATCATCCTTTTCATGAAAGAATTTTGAGTTTTTTTATGAAAAAGATCTGTATAGATAAATTTATTTTGTTCTTAAACTTTATTAGCTTTATGATTTGAATTCATATAAAAATTTCACCAAGTCCATATAATTGATAAACTGCAATAATCATAAAAGTATTTTTATATAATTATTTGTTACTTTTTTCAGAACGGAAAATAAGAAAGAAAATCAAATAATTAGGAAAATGATTTATCACTCATGCAAACACTTATCCCCTCCTTTGAACACTATTCCTGACAAAATATTTATATTACTCTCTAATTTTTGATAATTTTTTAATTTGGTGATGAATCAAAGAATGATGAATTAAAATTTAAATCATTTTTGAATATTAATTGTAACTAAATAAATATTTTTTTAATTTTATTATTATTATTATTTTTTTTTTATATAATAAATTAAAAACTAAAATATGTGTCGATTTTTTCATAAATCCAAATTGTTATTTTAAGAATAAAATACAGATCTCTTGTATTCTCACAAATATAATAATTTAATAAAAAATATTTAAAGCTGTTATTTATTAATCTGGGACAATAATTAAAATATAGATCCCCATCCCAATTTTTATATATGGGTCTTATATTTCTTTATTTTTTTTTATGAATTAAATCACTATTTACAATTAATTTGTGTTTAATCCTATTAAAATGCATTTTGAAATATTAATAATTATGTTTTCATGTTTTTTTTTATAAATAATTACTGTTATTTCAACTTGATTTATAATAATTAAGTTTAAAAAAAAAACAAAAATAAAAATATATTTTTGGATATTTGAATATTTATTTAATATTTAATATTTTTTTTTCTTATAAAAATAAAAAAGTTTTTTGGGTCTTAATTAATTATTGTAATATTACATATTAGATGTTTTTTGATCGCTTACTAATAAATTTTTATAATTACTATAAAAAATTTCTAAATTATTGTTATTTAACAACATTTTTTCGGTATTTCTCATATCCAAAAAAAAAATAAAATACATTGATTTCTCTTCAAACAGTTGTTTTTTTTTTATCCGATATTTTTGAAAATTTTATGGTAAAAAGTCTAAAATAAAATTTATTCATTTTAAAATTCCTAATTTAATAACAATCAGAAATAAATACAATCACAATTATAAAACAATTTACCGATTAAAATGGTATTTTCATAAGTTATTTTAACAAAATTTTTTAAATTTTGAAATATATTTTAAAAATAATATAAGCTCCATCCAAAAATGTGGGGCAAAAAAATATCCATCAATATAATAATAAATTCTTTATTCAGTTATTAAACTCAAAACTTTAGACAAAAAAAAAACGAAGCCATTAATAATAATAAAACTCTTAATTAAAATTTGTGTTTATTGATCAAAGTTCGAAGAATAAAAAATAAAAAAAAAAAAAAAAAAATTGCCCCTAATTTTTGGAAAAATATCCAAAATAAGTAATGTCTATTTAACAATCTTTAGTTCAATCTTTTTTTCAATTTTTTTTTTTGATAATGTGTAAAATCATACTTCAATATATTTTTGATTTGATCTTTGGTTTTTTTGTTTTTCATTTGATCATTAACTTTTTGTTTTTCCCATTAACTTTTTTTGTGTTTTTTTTTTTTTTTTTTTTCTTTTTAAAACATTTAAAAAAGCAAACTGAATGAAAAAAAAAAAAAAAAGCCTTTTATTTTTTCTTTTTTTTTTGTTTATCTCACCTCTTTAATTGAAGTGTACAACTGTTCTGAGCAATTTTTCCATCAAAGTCCATCGAAGTCAACTCAATTGTTTAGAATCAAAAGAATTTTTGGTTGATTTCTTATCACATCTCTTCTGAACTTTGTTAAATTTTGGACAATAATAATAACAAAGTAAAAATGAAAAAAATGAAGAATTCGAAAAAATAATGAAATGAGAAATTTGACTCTATTATTTTTTCAAAATTAAAAATTTTGCAAAATAATTTTAATTCAAAAAAAAATATTTAGAATCCATTAATAAAACTTCAAAATACAAGAAATTAAGTATGATATGTTAAAAAACATATTATTGTTGTACATTTTGTATAATTGAATTAATACTGGTATTTGAATTCCAAATGGGAAAAAATTTTCACCTGGATTTCACTTTGAAATTTTCAAATAATTTTTCAAAATACTTTAAAAATTGATGGGGCTTCGCGCACGAATATAGTTGACTAACCCCAAAACCCAAAAAAAAAACAAAATAAATATTATTCTTGTTAGTCTTTGAACCCACCCTTAGAGATAATATTTAAATATTTTTTGATTCTTACTCTCTCTTGTTGAAATTTACGAACAACTTGTGATTATTTTGATTATATAAGTATTCTCACAGACACACTATTAAGCAATTCCACACATACCATAATATATATATATATATATATATATATATATTATAGTATAAAACACCAGACTGAAAAAAAATACGAACAAGATTTTTAATTATGAATATCAGGAAAATTATTGTGTAATTACATTTATTTAAAATCAAATCCCTTTTTTAATAATCAAACATTTTAAACATATAACTCACCCACTTATCAGAAAGATGATTAATGAAATTACATTTGTTCAAAACACACTTCAATCAATCAAAAAAAAAAACAAGAATAAAAATTATCATTTCCAAAACCCTAATAAACCTATTAAAACTAAATTATTGTTTTTTTTTTTCAAAAAAATGCATATCTTCTTATTTTATCAAGCAATTTAATTGAATATTCTATAGACACCTTACTTTAATGAACTTTAGGTAGGTTAATTATTAGGTTCATAAAAAAATTGAGTATTTAGAAAAGGATTTGATTGAAAATAAAAGACATTAAAGAGCAATTTCCCTAATACTTACAATTAATAATCTTTGCAGTGATTTTTATATCTTTGCCCCCCCCAACTAACCATAGATATTTCGATTGCCATTAAAATAAAAAATCTTGATTTATTCATTAAAATGAAAAATTCAAGACAAATTTGATTAAAAAATATTTTAATAACCTGAATATAAAAATTACAAAAAATACCTAAAGTATTGATTTTACTATTCTCAGATCTAAATTTTCATTATTCCTAAATATTTTTTTTCAAATCTACAAGATATCCCTAATAATTTTCAAAGCTATTTGTTATTAGAATGTGTGATTTATATAAAAACCACATTGAAAATAATTAATTTAAAATTGTATACAGTCAGTTTCACTTTTAAGGCACAAACTTTCAACGAAATTTAAAGTACAAAAAAATCTCAAATTAAGGCACAAAATTTCGAATTTTTTTTTTTTACAATTTATTTTTACTAGAATTTAAATTTTGTGCTTTAATTTGAGATTTTTTTGTGCCTTAAATTTCGTTGAAAGTTTGTGTCTTAAAAGTGAAACTGACTGTATCAGTGAATTCTCCTTGTTTTATCAAGATTCTAATTTGAATCCTTAAAATAAAAATAATGCAAATAAAAGCAGGTTTAAAAAAGAAAAAGGGAAATATAATCAAAATAAAATAAAGAAAAAAAAAGAAAAAAATACAAATAAAAATAAAATCAAAAAAGAAAAGAATTAGAAAAAAATACTAATTTAAAATAAATAATAAAGAAAAATAATAAGGAAAATAAAAAAATGTGGTTAAAATAATAATATTAATAAATGAAATATTTTTTCTTAAAAAAAATGCGGTTTTTGAATATTTCATTTATTTTGGATTTTTGATACTCAATGAGTGATTTGTAATCCCATTTTTTTTTAAATTGTCACATTTCATTGAAAAAATACAAATAAAAAATTGAGAAGATATTTCACAGCCAAAATATACAGTCAGTTTCACTTTTAAGGCACAAACTTTCAACGAAATTTAAGGCACAAAAAAATCTCAAATTAAAGCACAAGATTTCGAATTTTAATTTTTACAATTTATTTTTACTAGAATCTGAATTTAGTGCCTTAATTTGAGATTTTTTTGTGCCTTAAATTTCGTTGTAAGTTTGTGCCTTAAAAAGCGAAACTGACTGTAAATAAAGAAAACTTTAAACCAATTTTGAATTTTAAACCCCCTTTTTATAAATACTCTGTGATCTTTCTTAGAACATTACAGTTAGTTTCAGCTTACCCCAATTTAAAACAAATTCTTTTCACAAGTAAATAAATCAATTTATTTTTATTTAATCCGAATTGTTGTTACAGTCAGTTCCACTTTTAAGGAACAAACTTTCAACGAAATTTAAGGCACAAAAAATCTCAAATTAAGGCACAAATTTTGGAATTTTTTTTTTTCAATTTATTTTACTAGAATCTGAATTTTGTACCTTAATTTGAGATTTTTTGTGCCTTAAATTCCGTTGCATGTTTGTGCCTTAAAAGTGGAACTGACTGTATATTATATCCTTTTTTTTAAAAATTGAGAAATTAAGTATTTTTTTAACATTTTGTCATAATCTTAAATAAATAAAAAAGAAAAATATTAAAGATCCTCAAAGTACCAAAATAGAAATTCCAAAACTAACACAAACATTTCTACAAAATTCTATCCATAAAAATTTAAATCAGTACTTGAATATTAATCTTTGGGATTGTTTCAAAAAAATTATCTTTGATTTTGGAAAGTTATGATTAATTATTTAATAATTAAAAATACAAGTTTTTAATAACAATACATACAGTCAGTTTCACTTTTAAGGAACAAACTTTCAACGAAATTTAAGGCACACTAAAAATCTCAAATTAAAGCACAAAATTCAGATTCTAGTAAAATAAATTGTAAAAAAAAAAAAATTCCAAATTTTGTGCCTTAAATTTCGTTGAAAGTTTGTGCCTTAAAAGTGAAACTGACTGTACAGTCAGTTTCACTTTTAAGGCACAAACTTACAACGAAATTTAAGGCACAAAAAAAATCTCAAATTAAAGCACAAAATTCAAATTCTAGTAAAATAAATTGCAAAAAATAAAATTCCAAATTTTGTGCCTTAATTTGAGATTTTTTTGTGCCTTAAATTTCGTTGAAAGTTTGTGTCTTAAAAGTGGAACTGACTGTATATAAATCCTTTTAATGAAACAGTGGGGGAAAGAAATTTGAATTACAGTCAGTTTCACTTTTAAGGCACAAACTTTCAACGAAATTTAAGGCACAAAAAAAAATCTCAAATTAAAGCACAAAATTCAAATTCTAGTAAAATTAATTGTAAAAAAATAAAATTCCAAATTTTGTGCCTTAATTTGAGATTTTTTTGTGCCTTAAATTTTGTTGAAAGTTTGTGCCTTAAAAGTGAAACTGATTGTAAAGAAATTATTCAGAATTAATAAAAGAAGAAAAAATTGATCAAAGTCAATATTGTTAAGGGGTGATTATTTAGGATAAAATAAAAAGAGATACAAAAATCGATATAAACACTTAGCTCTCCACCAATAAATATATATATATATATATATATCACAGGTCATACGTGTTCTCGTTTGAAAAAAAGCGAAAGATTTAGAAAATCGCGTTTTCGACTGTTTTACATGTTTTTTTCGTTTCATCCATTGTTTCGTTTTTTTGGTTTTTGAAAAAAGTTCTCGAATTCTTTTGAAATCATACTTTTCGTTTCTGGGATGTGAAAAAACAAAAACGAAAAAACTAAAATTGGGAGAAATTAAAACTTTAAAAAAACAGGTAGGGGGGTAATTGCCTCAAGTTTTTTTGTTAATCAATATGAAATTTGTGATTGAACATTTAAGTGGTGGGAGGGGGGTATTATAAACTCTGAAAATATTTTGATTTTCTATTTTAGAAATGCCAAAATAATACAAAATAGGTCTTTTGTTTGAAACTCTTGAAAATTATAAACTTTTTAAACACTGAGAAAAAGAATTTATTTTTTTTTATAAATTCACTATTTGGGGTGGAAAGGTGTTTAAAATTTCACTTTTTTACCTTTTGAAAATTTGATCAGCTCACCAAATTTTTTAGTATATTATCACATCTCCTAATATAATTTTTTATTGATCACAAAAAAATTGTTGTAAATTATTATCATAAAAATTTTTTTTTAAAAAATTACTAAATTTGTAAAATGTGATCAGTAATTATTTTAATTATATCAATTCTGCTTCAAGTTTTGTACAAGAAAATTAGTTTACTTAATTTTTTTTTTTGATAATTTAAAAGCATTTTTACATCTAATTTTTTTTAAATTAATCCATCCTCACATGTCTTGTTTCTTAACTTTTATTTCCTTTTTGAGTACTTATTAAGTTATGTTAAAAAATAATTTCATTTTTTTATTATTTAACTTTTGTAAAAAATTCTCTCATAATTCTTTTTATTGGTTTTTTTATCCAAAATTTTCACTTTCAACATTTTAAAAAATATTTCTTTGTTTAACTGTGGGAACAAATTCTAAATCTGTGTCAACCTAAGTAATAATCCCTTTCACTTATTTTTTTAATTTTAAGAATTATAATATTATTTCTTTTTTAAATTTACCTATTCTATTATAATACATATTTACTTAAAAATAACAAGTGGTAATTGATTAACCAAAAAATAATAATTAGAAACTACCTTTCACAAGTGGAGAATAGTTAAATTAAAGTATCTGGCATAAACGATTTACAATCACTAGTATTTATTTAATAATTTTTTTGTATAAACTTCTAATTTTTTTGTGATCGATCATAAAATTTTATTTTTAACAAGTCTTTCATTACATCAAAATTAATTTTTATTCAAAATTTTTTGATAATTACTTTTTTGATAACAAACTAAATTAATTATATATAATAAAACATTCTACCCATTATTTTAGTTATTTTAATCTTTTATTTATTGATTTTTTATAGTTTCGATTATTAAAGATTTTTCAGATGTCTAAGATAAATAAAGATGCAAATTAAAAAATGTTTTTTTTTGAAAAAAACCTTTAATCATCTGTATATGTCCTTTTAACCACCTGAATTCGTGGTTTTTTTCGTTGTACCCTTCAGAAAAATATATCATATATCATATAGATATAAATATATATATATATACAGTCAGTTTCACTTTTAAGGCACAAACTTACTACGAAATTTAAGGCACAAAAAAATCTCAAATTAAGGCACAAAATTTGGAATTTTTTTTTTTTACAATTTATTTTTACTAGAATATGAACTTTGTGCTCTAATTTGAGATTTTCATTGTGCCTTAAATTTCGTTGAAAGTTTGTGCCTTAAAAGTGAAACTGACTGTATCTATTACAAAATTTTGACACACACATTATCAAAAATAGGAAAACAAAAACCCTATTTATTATGTTTTTTCAAACTTAATATTAACCACATATAATTTACATAGTTATAATATTTTTATAAGTAATAATTTTTAACCCAAAAAAAAAAAAAAATTAAAATTAAAAATAAAAATCAGTATGTCCAAAATAACGAAACTAGCTGAAAAAATGTATTGGGAATTTGTTGAAATTTTACCAATAATTGTTGACCGATCAAACAATAAGAAACCATCAGCCAATTGTTTAGGATTTTCCAATTTAAAGAACTCAACAGTAACCTTCTATCAACCATTGAAATTTTCTTTCGAAATTAAAAAAAACAAAACACAATTTCAAGGCACAAACTTTCAACGAAAGGCACAATAAAAATCTCAAATTTAGCAAAGGCACAAAATTTGGAATTTTATTTTTTACAATTTATTTTTACTAGAATTTGAATTTTGTGCTTTAATTTGAGATTTTTATTGTGCCTTAAATTTCGTTGAAAGTTTGTGCCTTAAAAGTGAAACTGACTGTACAAAAAAGTAAATCAAAATAAAATAAATAAGTCAAAAAATGAAATAGTTTGTAAAATTAAAATTATTTCCAAATTGGATCTAAAGTGTTGAGTTGGTGTTATTCTTAGAGCTGTTTAATCCGTGTCCAAAATTTTGGAATTTGAGTATATATATATATATATATATATAAATAAAAACCAAACATGAAAAAATACATAACAAGATTTTTAATTGTAAATATCAGGGAAACTGCTGTGTATTTTCTTTTATTTTAAATCAAATCCTTTTTATAAAGACCCAATTATTGTTATGAAACTCTTATTAAACCTACCAAAAGTTCATTAAAGTGGGATTTCGATAGAATTCTCAAATATTTGTTTGATAGACGAAGAAAATCCACTTAAAAAAATTTAGATTTTATAGAGGATTTTTAGAGTTTTGTAACTGGTAATTTTTATTCTTGTTTTTTTTTTTTGATTGATTGAATTGTGTTTTGAACAAGTGTAATTTAATTAATCATCATTCTTATAAGTGGGTGATTGGTAATTTTAAAAGTTTGACTCTTAAAAACACAATTTGATTTTAAATAAAAGAAACCACATAATAATTTTACTCATATTCATAATTAAAAATCTTGTTCTTATTTTTTTCAAGTTTGGTATCTTTTCACTTATATATATATATATATAACTTTCTTCTCTCTTTTTCTATATCATCTTAGATTCTAAAAACTACTATATAGACCAATTGTTGCAGAACTAATTAAACTTTTTAGAATAATTCCGAACAGAATATTTGATTTTTTGATCCAATTTAAATGGTAATTTACACAATTTAAAAAAATTAATTATTGTACGTGGTCTTATACTATCTAATAAGTTCTGTATTGTATCTGTTTTATTTTGAAAAGAATGAAAAATCTCATCTAACCTTTCAATTTTTGAACTTAAAACAGAAAAAAATGAATTATCAAGTGGGGAAACTTTACTGGCACTGTATGGAGGAGTAAAACAAACTTTAATTCCTGCATTCTTTAACATCTCCAATGCCTTTTTATTTTTATGAGATCCCAAATTGTCTAATATTAAAACATCACCCCTTGATGCATGTTTTAAAAAAAAGACTGCCCATTTTTGAAATAAGATCCCATTCATTCCAGCACATCCTCTATCAACAATAACATTCCTCTTAATTCCATCGGTTGTTATTGTTTTTGTTTTTCTTCTTCTGTGTTGGATAGTAAATGCAGGTAGTTGTTTACCTGAAAAGGAAACAGTTGCAGCAAGAGTATCTCTTCCATTTTGCCGAGTATCATTGAGACCCGAAACATAAGGATTGCTTTTAGTTTTTTTTCTTCGAGTAAAGGTTCTTAATTGAGGTGAGTAATCCCAAATACCCTTTTCATCCATTGCCCAAATTTCAAAATTTGGGTAAACTTGGGAATATTCTTCTCTTTTTTTTTACAATTTTCGAAATCTTAATTCTAAATTGTTTAACTCTTTTTTTAAAATCAGAACTCAATTGCTGTGGACTCTTATGAATAGCTTTTTTGAGAAGAAAATCCATTTTTATGCAAAAAAAGCGAAACCCATGATTTAGAGGGCTTCCACTTTGTCAATTCAAAAACTTTTTTTTGAACAATTTTTAAAGAAACTACTCTACCAAGTTCATTTCGCATATCACAGAAATCTTTTAATTGATCAACATGTTTTTTTTTAATTTTTGATTTTAAACCTCGCTTTTTAAACCTCTTTTTTTGATCTCTTATACTCATTTCACTATGAATCCAACGATTTAAAGTAGAAGTTGGGATATTATATTTTTTCGAAATCTTTGAACATCCAAATAACTTGGCTTCTTTTGAAATCATATATTTTTGTTTGAAACTGAATGGTTTCAAATCAAAAAAATTTTCAAAATATCTTGAAGATATCTCCTGTTTATGTTTTTTCTTTAATCTAGTAATAAAAGCATCACTCACTTTAATTTTCCATAATTCAAAAATTATTTTTTTTAAAAATTTATTTTTATATTTAGCTAAAAAATTTAATAATAATTTTTTCTTGACTGGTGGATAATTTTGATCTTCTTAAATTAAAACATTGATTATTAACACAAAATTGGGATGGATTTTGTGCCCATAACAACGCAGTCCTATTTGTTATCCCAATTTTTTACTTTGAAAAAATAATAATTTTTTTGTAGGATCTTTTTTTAAAAGATTTGAAAAATATAAACACAATTGATATTTACCTTTTTTGGAGAGTAGTTTGGAAATTTTTACTTTTTCAATATTTGAAATAAAACTTTTTTACATTTCGAGTGTTTTTTTTCTCACTATTAGCTTGATTTTTTATATTATTAAGAACCAAATCTGATTTAATTTTTTCAAAATTAATTTTTTTTGAAACAGAATATAGATGATTATATCTCCTTTTTTTATTATTATTTTTTTTAATCGACTTTTCAATTTTCCTTTTCCTTTTCCTTTTTTCGGATTTTAACTGATATTTAAGCTTAAGATGCTCATAATTTTCTTCCTCTTGAATAATTCTTTTTAATTGTGATCTCTCTTTGGGTGAATTTTTTTCTTTAATTGTTGTTTTTTTGGGAGTTTTATTTCGGTTTTTTACCTTTTTACTTCTTTTTTTAAATTGGAAATCAGAATCGGAACTTTCTGAATCTGAAGAAATATCAAAAGTTTTTAAAACAACTTTTCTCTTTTTTGGAAGCTCTTTTGTCCAATAATCCGAATTTTGAATACGTTTTTCAATTTTTGATTTTTGATTTATTTCGGATGAATTAATATCCTTATTCTCGAATAGACGAGAATCAGAATCTTCAAAATTTGAAAAGGGATCACCCCCGAAATTAATACCGTCGCTACAATCAGATTCTATTTCTGCTTCTTTTCTTATATACCCTAATTCAATCAAAGTTTGTGGGTCGGTTTTGGGACCTTCATATTCAGAAAACGGCATAATTTCAGTTATGATCTTATTTTGATGATCTATTACATATGTATAGGGACTTCGAGGAACTTCATGTAAAACTCGACGATAAAAATCTTTTTTCATATTGTTTTATTGGATAATTTGGATAAAAATCTCGGGGATTATCGATAATGAATTTTTTTCTTTTTATATATCAAAATATAAGCACTTTCCATTGAACTACTATTTCCGAAGGTTTTGTTTTTTGAATTTTTTCTTCCGATATGTTTTCAATTTTACTATCATTGAACTCAAAGAATTGATCTTTATTTTTTTAAAATAAAAATAATAATGTCCATTATTTTTAGTCCCTTTATGAACAATAACTCCATGTAAATGATAATTATATTTATTTTGGTGATATTCAAGATCGAGATTGAAACGTTTTTTTTGAATATTTTAATATATCTAATTTATAAGGAAAAGAAAAATTGTGAATTAATTTTTGATGAAGAAATTTGATTAAATTCAAATCTTTTTAAATGAAAAAAAATTATCTCAGGGTTCGAAAAAAAATTGTTTTTTTGATTAAAAGTTGTATTACATTTACATTTTTCACAAAAGACTCTATTATCCTTTCCCATTTCTTCAACAGAGCATAAATTATCCAAGGAGTCTTCCAACTTTGAACAATTATTGATAGCTAATGAGATTGTTGTTTGACAGTCTCTATGTGTTTTCATATGTCCCAAATTACAAGTAAATTCTAGTTCGATTTGATTTTGAAATAAGAAGGTAATTGGAGACTCTTCCTTAATAGATTGAAAATATGCATCAATTTGATCTAATAAAAAAATTAAAAATTCTTGAACATCTTCCTGATTTCTAATATCGATGAATTTACCCCCCATTTGATATTTTTAATGAAATTCATTGGATCTATTGGTCCCTCAGAACTAAAATAAATAATCGTTAATTGTTTCAAAGCTTTCATAATATTTAATAAGTCTGGTTCCCCCCTGTAAATCAATCAGTTTAGTTTCTAAAATTCGTTTTACAAATTTTTTAATCGAAAACAACATTTGTAGACAAGAATTTAGATAACATGTAGAATTTAAATTAATAAAACCATTATTTTTATTTAAATCAAAATTAAGTTTGTTAGGTTTAGAAATTGTTTCATCTTGTTTGGTTTTTTTGTTGAGAGGATTTTATTTTTTTTGTTCAAAAAAATTTTAAATTATTTTTTTGAAAAAAATATTTTTTGGGCTAAATCAGGATCTGTTATATCAATGTTGATAACCTCGAGTTTGCCCTTTTTACATTGTTTTTCAGATAACTGATTAAATCTTAAATTTGTTTTTTTCAAATAATAAATTAATTTTTGATTTTAGATCAAACTCTTGATTAATTGTTTGGTCTGAAGGTTTTTTTTTGATTTCTTTTTTTTAACAAACTCTTGATTATTAAAATGAAAATATCTTTTTATTATTTAAATCATTATTAAATAAAAAGTCTGAATTGTTGTTTTTCATTAAAAAATTTTTAACTTGTACTGAAAGTTGATACTGAAAATCCAACTATTTTTTGAGTTGAAATTATAAGAAATAAAATGTATAATTATAAAATATTTATGGTTCGATTAAAAATGAAAAAAATATATTAATAATAAAATAATAACATTTTTATTGGTCTGGTAGATTAGACTTGGTACAATTATTCCATTTCACTCATTTTTTCTAAATATGGATTTAAATATCATATTATGTATGAAAAGTAAACTGATTAATCAATAAATTTTCTTAAAAATTGAAAAGCTCTAATTCTTAGGTCAAATTGAGAAAAACAACGATGTTCGTTTTGAACTCCCACTAATATTTGAATAATAAATAGAAAACAATTTTCCTTCATTTTTCATACTTTTCATTTAGAAAACAAATCCCCAAACTAAGTGTTTTGGTATTTGTGGAGTCTTACAGATCAGTTTCACTTTTAGGCACAAACTTTCAACAGAATTTAAGGCACAATAAAAATCTCAAATTAAGGCACAAAATTTGGAATTTTTAATTTTTGCAATTTATTTTACTAGAATAAAAAAATTTTGTGCCTTAATTTGAGATTTTTATTGTGCCTTAAATTTCGTTGAAAGTTTGTGCCTTAAAAGTGAAACTGACTGTATTTGAAAAGGGAAATGTAATTGAAGTGAAAAGTTTTCACATTTATCAATCAAATATCAGGATCAAAGATCGAATAGAATTCCAATAGACATCAATATGATTTCTGACCAATGATTTGCATGTTTACAATAGTATTAGAATAACATATTTTTACCAAGTGGCTATTGATCTTGTAATAAATTTTTTTCAGTGAATTAGGTATTAAAAAATCGAAAAAAAAATAAAAATATGAAAAAATGTGAATAAATGATTTCATTTTGAAATTTTCCAAATAAATTTTTTTCTTCTAATATTCATGCAAAAACTTTAAACATATTTTTTCACCGATTATAACTGGGTCAATTTGACGGAAAATAGTTTATATATATATATAGTCAGTTTCACTTTTTAAGGCACAAACTTTTCAACGAAATTTAAGGTACAATAAAAATCTCAAATTAAAGCACAAGAATTCAGATTCTAGAAAAATAAATTGTAAAAAAATAATTTCAAATTTTGTGCCTTAATTTGAGAGTTTTTTTGTGCCTTAAATTTCATTGAAAGTTTGTACCTTAAAAGTGAAACTGACTATATATATATATAAATCTAAGAAAGTAAATTTTTTAATTTAAAATATTTTTTTATGGAAAAAATTCTAATTACAAAACTAAATCACCAATTCAAAAAATTTTAACCCACCAAATTTCGATTTGTGAAAATTAAAAACTTATTTAATCAATTCATTGAGAAATGCCAAATTAGAACCATTTATTAATTTATATATTAACTCTCTATTATAAATTACAATACATACATAATAAAAAAAATTATTTAGCAATACAAATAAATCAAGGGTGTGTTAAAAAATTGGAGAGAGTAAAAAAAAAAACAAAAAAATAAATTGAGAAATTTGTTGAAATTCTATTAGGATTATTGATCGATCAAAGGTTAGATACTACCAATTAATTTTATTTATGTTCTTCTATTTGGAACAACTTAACTTTAACCAAATATAAATCATTTGAGAAAAAAATTTCTGATCGAAGGTCAACTAGATTACAAGATTGAAAATGAAAATAAAAAAGAAAAAAAAAAGAAAAGAAAAAAATCAAAAGAAATGAAAAGAAACAGCAAACATCTAGAATTTTATCCAAGCCCCTTCTCTTTCTCATTAAATTTGCACGCAGTTGAATTGAATTTTTCTGCAGTAGTGGTTGAAAATTAGGGTTGAAATGCAATTTGTTTTTTTTCCTCATTCCACTCATCTTTTGAATTTTGGGTTTTGAAAGAAAGATCTAAAAAATGAAAAATCTAAAAAGTGGAAATGAGGTGAAAAAAATTCCCATTTTTTGTTAAAATACCAGTATTAAGAAATAATTATTGAAATAAAAAATGCCCTATATTATTGGAAATAGCTGATAGAACTCATTGTAAGCTGTGATCTTTTTTCTGAATGAAAACCGATTAACCAGTAAATCAAATTATTTTAAAAACATTTTATTTTCTGAAATGATAACTAAATACTCCGAAACTCATTTTTTAAAATTTTATCAATTTTATTGATCTCTATTACTAAGATTTTTTTCTAGATCTTTTAAAAAAGTTGGAATGATTCTTGGACAATTATGTTTGATCAATTTAACAAATCTTTAATATTTTAAAGATGATCAAAATTTTTTTCTATGTATTGTGAATGTGAAAAATTTAGTCTTTTCTGGTGATAGCACTTGATTTTACTTTATGAAGTATTCTCATAAGAGATCTTAAGAAAATTTTTCAAAATGTTTTTAAAATTTAATGGAGAAAGTCTTTTAATATGAAATTTCAAACCTAAATAAAATCAAAATAAGAAAGAATATTTCAAGAATTCCTCATGTTGAATAAAAAATTAAAATTAAATTCTCGATATAAAAATATTTTCAAAAAACAAAACACTTTTATGAAAAGTAGCACCTTAAATGATGATTTTTAGTATTTATTATATTCTACTTTTCTTATTCCATTTTTTCCATTTTATCACAAACCCATTTCAGAATATTTAAATAAACAAAGCACAATTTTGATAAAAATAAAGAAAGAAAAGCAAAAACTACTAAAAATAAAGGAAATTTATTAAAAGTAAAAATCTAACTATTTTATTGTTTTCTAAAGATATTAATTTTAATTGTGTATTATTTAGTCATTAAATATAGATACGACAATACAATAAACGATTAAAAAAACATATAATTTGAAATTTAACAAAAATGTTTTTAATTTTTATTTTTTCGTCTACGTTTTTTTTTTTTCTTTTCTTTTGTATTTTCAATAGTTTTTAAAATAAAATCAAGATTTGAATCAGATTTTTTTTTCTTTTTCTTGTCCTTTTTCTTGTCTTTTTTCTTGTCTTTTTTCTTGTCCTTTTTTTTTTCCTTTTTCTTGTCTTTTTTCTTGTCTTTTTTCTTGTCCTTTTTCTGATCATTTTTCTCAGTTTCGATTTCTTTCTCTTTTTCTTTTCTTTTTCTTTCATTTTTCTTTTTATTATTATTTATTTTTGATCGATTTTTCGATAATTGATTCTTTTTACCCTTTCCCTTATTATTATTCTTGTTCTTATTTTGGTTTTTTTTTTCAAGAGATTGTACATTTTCTCCGTCTTCAATAATTTCTTTAAACATTTTTAATCTTTTAGTTTTTCTTTCTTCATTTATGTACCATTCTTGTCTTTTATATTTAAATTGATCTATATTTAATTTTTTTAAGATCAAAAATCCAATTTGATTTTCATTTAATTCATCATAATGTTCTGAAAGTTCAATTAAAATTTGTTCTTTTAAACGTAATGATGAAATTTCATAGCATTTTTGTAAAATAAAAGAACCAAATTTATCAGTTGCTAAAGTGAAATAATGATCCAAGAGTTTTCTAACCAATCTATTTTTATTATGAATAAATTATTTAAATATAGTTTAAAAAAATAAAAAAAAAGGTATTATTTAAATTTATGTTTTTGTTAAATTTGTTGAATATCAACATATACATTCCATTTTGAACAATTAAATTACTTTGTTTTCTATTAAGTTATTTTTTTATTTTTGTCTTTAAATTAAAAATTAAATTAATTTATGAGGAGATAGGCGTTTGTTGGTTATTATTAAAAGTTTGGAATTTCTGATCATTAAAAAATTGGTTGTCAAATTTTTATATTTTCAGAAATAAGTAAAATCCTATTTTATTCACAAAAAAAAAATTCAAAAAGTGAAAAAATATGATGAAACATTTCAATCAGTTAAGATAACATTTTGATCTCATGATCTTCTAATAATTTGGTAAATAACTATTAAATAAATTTATTTTTTAGAATTTTTAATGGTATTTTAAATCTAAAAATTTTATTTAGAGCAATTGAATCCTTTTTTTATTTATCATCTTAATATCTTGTTTTAAAAATACATTTTGACTACTGAATAAAAAGTAATTTTTCATAATTATGTTTTTTATTTTCTGGATCATTTAAGCATTTGGGTATATAAATTTCATTTATTTTCACTCGATTTTATCCTGTATAATAGACATTTTTTTGAATCAATTTATCCATAAATTTCAGGTGAAAAAGGTATATAACATACATACCACACCAAGATAATTTTTTTTTATAATAGTAGGAAAATTTATGTTTTTTTTTCTCAAAAATATAAAAAAATCAAAAAGAAATTATTTTTAAATTTAACAATGAGCAAAATAAAGTACAAAATGGAATTATTGATTCTTTTGATTTGTTATGGTTTTGATAAAAAATTTATTATATTGAAATAATCTTACCTGATTTTTGTATGGTTTTGTATTTTACCCTCAAGAAAACTCGTAACAATCCAAGAACCACTTGCGTCCATTGATAATGTAATTAAAGTATCTGTGTCCAATGTTAAGAAAGAATCTACAACTCCACGGAAATTTTTTTCTTGAAATTTTTGAAAAATTGTTTGTAAAATTAAAGAAAATGGTGATAAAACAGATTCACCAAGTTTTAATTTGATTTCTTTGTCACTTTTTTTTGAGATATCCTTTTTCCCTTTATAATTAGAATATTTTGTTCTTTGATAATTTTTATAATTGTCTCTTTTATCTTGTTTTGACTGTAATCGCTTCTCAACAAATCCTTTACTAATTGTTAAAAACTGTTGAACAAATTCACGTTGTGGTTGTTTTTCATTTAAACTTGCTACTTGTAATTCTTTGATAAGTTCTTTTTGTTTTGAACCAAAGATTGCAGATTGTTGAAATAATTTTTCGATTACATTTATTTTTCCAGAATCAATAATTTCTCGAAATTTTGAGAGTTTAGGACCATTATTTTTTTCATTTTTTTTCTCTTTCTTCCCCTTTGATTTTTTTGATGAAGATTCTGTTAATTCGTTAAAAATTAATGCAAAGTGTGATACATTTTTAATATTACTAATAAATTTTTGAAGAATATAATTTCCTAGTGGATCAAGTGCATAGTGTAAAATATTCCCCTTAAAATAATTGAGATATAAATGATCGATATTTTCATTATCTGCAGTCTATAATAGTATATTATTTAGAAAGAAAATTTTCAATAGATTTTAATTTAGGATCAGATTTTTATTTATGGAGATAAAGAAATGATTAATTTTTTTTTTTTTTGAATGAGAATTTATTTTCAATCTTTTTTTTGGAATGAAAAGATTTTTTTTCAGATGAAATTTTTCATAATTATACTTTTTTTGTGATTTAAAAGAGTAAGAAAGGAATTCAATATAACATCATATAGATTATTTACTATATTATACTAAAGACAATAAATTAAAGTCTTTTTTATTTTTTGTTTTTTTGTAAAAATCCAAAATTATGAAATTAATTGATTAAGAAAGAGGAATATTCAATTCAAATTTCAAAAATAAAGAAATATTTTTTTGAAATTTATCATTATTTGGGTAATTTATGTTCCTTCATTCTTTCTTTGTTCTTCTTCCCCCCTTTTTTTAAAAAATTAAATAATACTGTTATTTCCCAATTACTAAATGTAAAAAAAAATTTGAGTTCAATTTCCAAAGATTATTACTTATCACACTTTGAAGAAAAAACACAATAACACATAATCAATTAAAAATGAAATTTTAGTCAGACACAATTTGGTTATTTGTTATTGTACTTTCAGTTAAAATTAAATTATTTCAAATTTGACTTTAACAGTAATAAATAATAAGCACGGAATACATTTATAACAGATATTTAATGTATGGCGAAAGTTATATTTGTATGGAATTAGAACAAAAAAACAAAGAGTTGAATTAATAAAGAAATAATTGGAAAATCAAAAAATAAATTATTAATTAATTTTTGGAATTTATTATGAGTAGATGTTAATAAATATAAATATTTATTGTTAATGAAAAATTTACTCATAAACAATTTAGAATTAACAATTACAATTGTTGTGATGATAGTTTTCGAATTGATTTCCTTTTTAGAATGAGATATATTTTTTAATTTTACAATAGTTTAAATATCAAATTTGGTAATCGTATATTGTATGTATAAAGAAATAATGGTTATTTCATCGTTTTCCAATCAAAGTATCCCATATAATAATAAAAAATTCAAGAAATGAGAAAAAAATTTTTTTTTTAATTAAAAGTAATATTACCTCAATTATTTTTTCAATTACACGAGAACCAATTTTGTGCTGCAATAAGTGTGTAATATATTCGTCTTTGTCTTTTTGATCTTTTTTTAAGCATTTAAAAATGATTTTTCGATATTCTTTCGGGTGGGTTTTGTATGCTTCAATTATATTTTGTAAAACAGGGCTTGTTAATTGATCGGTGACTAAATTTTCAATTCTATTGTTAGAAACTTTTGTTATTAACGAATCTCGAATTGTGTCTAGTATACGGCGTAATTGTTTCTTAATTTTTGGTGAATTATCTTTTGGGTCATGTAGCAACCTTAATTTTTTGAAATTTGTTTTTGTTTTTGTTTTTTTTTTTTTTTTCACAAGTAACAATAAAAGAGAAAAAATTTTTTAAAACAATTAAAATGAACTCTAAAGTCTATTATACGATCTCC
The DNA here is from genome assembly GCA_027625915.1 of Anaeramoeba flamelloides. NCBI lineage: Eukaryota > Anaeramoebidae > Anaeramoeba > Anaeramoeba flamelloides. The sequence goes on from JANTQA010000012.1 coordinate 9,781,370, forward strand.
AAACAAACAACGTTAAATGTTTATTCTGGGACACACCAAATAATTTTGAAAAGCAATTACGTAATTTGATCAATTTCCAAAAAGAATAAATTATTTTTGAAGAAATTCATCATTTTTGAATAAAAAAAAATAACAAAAAGTAAGAGCACAAACCTATCAAGTAATTCAATTATTCTTCGGACAAAATGTGTTGCACAAGTATTTCTTGCAAGTTGCATCCATTCATTTTCAACTTCATCACACAAGAGGATTGTTAAACTTCTTAATGATTTATTTGGTGTTTCTTCTTTTTGGTTTCTTTTTTTCTTTTTTCTGGAAGGTTTTTTTTGTTCAGTAAAGAGAGCATTTTCTTCATTACCTTTTTCGTTTTTTTCTGTTTTTTTCTCCAAGTCAATATTTTGTTCAATGAAATTTGGGATAACAATTAATAATTTTTCCAAAGCGTGAGATCCAATAACGTGATTTGCCATCATGGAAACTCTAAATTAGACGAATTGGGTTACATAGAATTTTAAAAAAAAAGAAAATCAATAAATCGGAGAGAATTTTGGTTAGTATTTGGTCAGTCTGAAAGAGTGAAATTGTTTTTCATATTTTTTTTTTTTTTTTTTTTTTTTTTGTTGTGGTGTGATTTGCAAACAGAATTTAATCACCAGAAAAAAAGAATCAAAAAAGAAAAAAACAAATAAGTTTTTACTTCCCAATAAAGGCAGAATAAAATTGAACCAGGTCCTGGTAAGAAATGTCAGGAAGAATTTCTTCGATTATTTTGCTTGAGATTGCATTTTTGGAGATTGTTATTTCTTTTCCTTTTGTTTCAGCAAACACATTCTCAACAAAGGCAAAATAATCTTCAGAATTCTCAAATTCTTCTGTAGACAAAGTTTTTCTTATATTTAAAAAATAACTATAACTTTCGGGTTCTAAATAGTCGTTATTATTCATTTTATAAGTTTGAATTAAAAAAAGTAATAAAAATAGAAAAATGAATGATTAATCCTGAATTTTTAAAGATCATAATTGGGTTTGAAGTTGTTTGTTCACTACAACAACCATAATTCTGAACAGTTCAGGTTGTGCAATTATTCAAGAGGTACTTTGAAATGAAATTTTTTACTTTTTTATGGGATTGAAATAAGGAGGAAATAAAATAATCAAGTTCAATAATTACTATTTGTTTTCAAATAAATTGAACAAAATTCTCATACAGAATTCCAAAAAAATTTTTTAATGGATCAAACCGAAATTTGAAATGTCTAATTCTCAAATACAGTTATATTTGTTATCCTTTTAGAAATTTTGAACTTTGGTGTTTTGTTTTAATTTTTAATAGCTATGTTTTGGGAGGTTGAATAAAAATTTTGTTTCCATTTATTTTTCAATTAACTATAAAAGTTTTCTAGGAAGGTATTTGTTTTATGGTTTATAAATTGTTAGATGTTGTGAGTTTTTAAAAATTACTATTTTGTACAATTTCCATAAAATATTTTATTTTTAGAGAACTTTTATAGTTAATTGAAAAATAATAAGTGTAGAAAAGTATAATAATTTTTTTAAAATAGAAGCCTGTGTTTTTGTTATAGAAGTCCTATACATCAACCGAACAAAGAAATGGGTAATTAACAAGATGTAAATATTGTGTTAATTTCTTAAAGTTCTTTTATTTTAAAAGAAATTCTAAAAATAAAGGATCAAATTCGAAAATTTATCTCGAAAAATAGAGTTAATTTTTATGAATAGCTTTTTATTTCCAAAAAAAAACAAAAAAATTGAGAAAATTATGAGAATAATTGTACAGAATTTTTAACATATCTCATTCCTAATTTTAAATTTTACTTTAAACACCAAAAAGTGCACTTTCAAACTTGATTTGAACTTAGATATACTATTAGGTTGTAAACTGGATTTTAAATTTACACAAGAATACAAAAAAACCACTGATTTTATTTTGAAACATAGATTATAGTCATTCAGCATGCATTATTTTGATCACTGTATTTTGAAACGCTGATTATAGTATTATGTTACACTTTATTTTGATCACTGAAATTATTCGCATAATTTTTTTTCTTACACAAATACTTTCTTACTATCAAAAAGGTAGAGTGAGGAAGATGAACTTCATTTAATTGAATAAAATTCAAGGAAATTAGTCTTATTAATTAAAAAGGTTTTAGTTCTGAAAAAACAAAATATCCAAAAAAAATTTCAGTTTATCAATTTCAAAAAATACCAAAAGAAAAAAAGAAAGATCTTTTGGATCTCAAAGAAAAAAATTAAAATTAAGGGACTAGTCTCTATTAAATTTTTTTAGGTAAATTTAATAGAGATTTAGAATTTTTTTTTTGCCAATTACTTAGATTTGAAATCAAAATGAAAAATTTCTTAGTATAGTAATGAAATCTTGCTAAATGACATTCATTAAATTTAGTTATTGTTTTTATATATATATAATATTTTTCCTTTTTTTCGCTTTCTTGAAAGTTACCTTTTTTCAACTTTTAGCAAAAATACAAAAAAAAAAAAAAAATATGAGCAAGAAATCAAAACTTTATTGTGTTTTTTGAAGACATACAAAAAAAAAATTTGAAAAATAAACCAGAAAAGGTTTTTTTGGATTCGCATGAAAAAACAGTTTGATTCGAAAAAAATATGTAATATATGCTTTACTCTAAATAAAATATTTTCTTTCTTTTCCTGGACCATTATTTTAAATCATGAATCTGCGTTTTGAGTTTACACTCTTTTTTTTTTGTCGAATTTGAAGTTTTTTTAAGTATTCCAAAATTATCATTCGAAAAGTTTTTGTCAGAGTCAAAAAAAAATCAAAGAAAAGAATAAGAACTATTTTTTTAAAAAGTAAATATTGAGAAAACTTTTTGAGTTCTTTATAAGATCAAGTTGGATGAAAAGAAGTGAAAGAGATAATATTCGCTAGTTTTAAATTATTTTTTCATTTTTCCAAATTAGAATAAGTATTAATTTTGAAACAATAATTAAATCCAAAATTAATCAAAAATTCTCATCGTTTAAAGATATTTTTTTTTAAAAAAATTTTAAAAATCACTTTTTTTAACGAATTGTAACTTTTTAAAAAAAAAACAAGAACAAAAAGTTCTAAGATTGAAAAAACCTGTTTTTTTTCAATTTTAAACATGTTCTAGATAAGGAATCCTTATTCGGTTCTTGGTCAAAAAAAAAATTAATAGAGACTAGTTCCTTAAAAAATCAATCAAATGATATTCAAATCAAAAAAATTAATTTTTTTCAAAACAATTTATCTTTTCTAATTTATATTATATCAAATACTTAGATTTCTACAATTTGAAACAAATTGTCTTATTTTCAGACAAATAAAAATAATTCTATTTCATATAATTGGTGGTTGTTTTGTTTTATTGGGTTATTTCCCAAAGTTGTTTTTTTTTTGTAATATTCTTATGAGCTACAAATAACTATAATAAAAAATGAAAATAAATCATCTAGATCTTTAGATAGTGCCAAAGAGAAACACTGAAACAAACCCAGTTGGATTCCTAATGAAAGGTAACAACGATTGAAATTAGAAATTATAGGTCACACTTTGGAATATTGTTGGAAAAACCATGGTTGTTCATTATTAGTTGTTAGATATTGCACTTATTTAAACAAGATTTATTATTTTAATAAATTTTTACAATTAACAAAAAAAAATTTTTATCAATGAGAGATCATCCTTTGTAAAGACTATATATAGAGGAGTTTATTTTTTCAATATATTTAAAGGGGCCTAAAATGAGAATATTATATATATAACAAGGCAATTAATACAGTTTATAAGGTATACCCCATTTAAATAACACAATACAAAAAATAATTGTTTTGAATAAAAAATCTTAAAGGTAAGTTACAAAATGTTTTTTCGAATGGTACTTGTGTTGGAAAAAAGATAGTTCTTTATTATACACAATGGTTGTTGTGTCTTAATGATTTTATTTTGTACCTTAATTTGAGATTTTTTTCATTGAAATTTGGTTAATAGTTTGTATCTTAAAAGTGAAACTCGCTGTAATAAAAGAAAAAAGTAATAATATAGAATATAATGAAGGATTATCAAAATAACAGTTTTTTTAATACTTTCTTTTGGTAAGGAGTTTTTCTTTTATTAATTAATTTTTAAATATTTGTTGAAAAAATTTATAATTTTTTGAGATCTCCAAAACCACTCAAAAGATTTCCATATGAATCTGTGTAGATTTAAATTGTTTTCATTCGTTGGGTTGATTGATAATAACATTACAAAGAATTTCTTTTTAAAGTTAATATGTTTCTTCTTTTAATTGATATCATTTTCATTTTCAATAATGTTCCCAATTAAAAATCATGTTATCCGTTTGGTAAAAAAAGTTGAACAATATTTTAAATTGTAACCCATACTGAAAAAAGTAAAGCCAAATAAATTAATAAAAGAAAAAAGAAAAGATTCAAAGACAAAATAGATGTTACAACAAAATAATAATTTTTTAAATATTTTCTTTGAGTAAGAAGTTTTTCTTAGGGAGATCCCCAAAAAATGTCAAATTTTTCAACTAATTTTTGAATAAAAATAGATCAACCAAAGTTCTAATCAAACTGTTTGCCAAACTTTTTTTCAAGGTTCAAAACAAAACTTTTTAGAATTTGAGTTTTAGCTTTGGTAAAAGGGTAGAACAAAAACATATTTCAATCGTTCAATTTGTTGGAATTTTCTTCCTGAATGTAATAAAATATTACTGTTTCTTACAATAAATGAAATCTGTGATTTATTTTTGTATTTGTTTTCAAGAAAGCTTTCATTTTTTTCTTTTTTTAAAAATGACAAACATTTTTCTTTTTGGAGTGAACACAAACGGGAAATTAGGATTAAAATCCCAAGGTGAAATAAAAGAACTTAAAAAACCAGATATTGATCCACTTGACAAGCTTATTGTTCAAGACGTTGCATTTACAAACACCCAATCATGTTTTTTGACAAGCGAAGGAGAAGTTTATAATGTTAGCTCATCATACTCTTCAACAAAGTTAGAAATGGATAAGATCAAGCAAATCCACGGACTTGGTTCAAACCACTTTTTTGCCTTGTCCTTTTCTGGAAAGGTCTATTCATGGGGTTACTCTTCCTCGAGTTATGGACAACTTGGAATTGGGAATTCAGGCAGCCAGACATCACCACAGCATCTGAAGTATTTTGATGATAAAAATCCAATCAAAGTTTTCGCAACAGAAGCTAAATCGTTTGTGTTATGTGAAGGTGGCAATGTCTATGCAATGGGGATTAATAACGAGTCAGATCTTGGTATTGGGAACACCACTAACCAAATGTCACCTGTCCTTGCTCATAAAGAAGTTGATAAGCTTTGGGTTGGTCATGGAGGTAATTTTTCTTTTCTTTTCTTTTTCAGAAATATTTTTTTCTCATTTTAACTTATTTTCCTTTTTTTTTGGTGTTTTGAAGAAAAAAAATACAAAAAACAAAAAAAGTTTTTTCTTTTTTTTTTTGAAAAGTAAATCTCCTTTGTTCTTTTGTTTTTGGTTTATTGTTTCTTTGTTCTCTTTTTTTTAAAAACAAGACTTTCCTCTTTTCTTTAAAATTAAAAAAACTGAGAAACTAACATGAGTCAACAGTTTTGATTTGAAAGAAACCCAACATTTTTTTTCAACATTTCTTTTGAAAGAAGTAAAAAAAAAATAAAAAAAGTCTTAAAACTGAGTGAATCACTTGACCACTACCAAATTTTTTTTTTTTGATTTTTTTTACATCCAAACACCACAAATGAAAAAAGATATGTTACATTTACTTTTGAAAAGTGACAAATAAAAGTTTTAAAAAATGTTCATTAAACTGTTTGACTTGATCTTTTCAACAGTTTAAGGAACACTTTTCAAAACTTTCACTCTTCATCTAACCTAAAATGAAAGCAATTATCTTTTGATGAATAATTCAAACAAATTTTGTTTGAATGTCATTTTATGTTCACTTGTTCTTTACACACCAAAAATTTAAACAGTTGAGGGTCAAAAAAAAAAAAAAATGAAGAAATTTATAATAATCAAAGAAAAATAATTCATTGTTATTTCAAATTAAAAAAATTTTAATTTGTCTTTAACTCTCAACACACATATTCAAAAATCAATATCGTAATTTTCATAAATTTTTTTTTATAAAATTTGTACTTTTTTCAAAAACTGTAAAACTTCTTCAATCACCCACAGCTCAGAGGTTACTTGCCAATAATCTTGAGATTTTTCTTGTCAAAAAAAACAGGAGGTTTCTAATAGCAAAAAATTCAATTTAAAAAAATTATAAAAATGTTTGGGGAAGAAACAGAAATTTGAAAATAGAAAATAATTTTCAGAAATCAAAAAACAAAAACAACCCCAAGTATTTTTATAATTTTTTTAAATTGAATTTTTTGCTATTAGAAACCTTAGAGTTTTTTTTTTTTTTACAAGAAATATATACTGTAGGCAAACCTTAAAAGTATTAATTTTGGGAAAAATTACAAATTTAGAAATAAAACTTTCCAAAAACAAGAAATAGATTTTGCCCAACATGATAATGAAAAAAATTGAACATTTGCTACTTTTTCAATTTTATTTTTTCATTTCAGTGGTGTGTAAGAAAAAACCATATTCAACACAAAATATACATTTTGAATTGATTTGTAAAAATTTTGTGTTTTATATAAAAGTATATTTAACCAAACTAGAGAACAATTGAAAGAAAATTCTTCATTTATTTATTGAAAAATGACATTATTAAGATATTTAGGAATACAAACGATATTAAATCCAATAATATGCAGTTACATCCATTATATTTTCAATCTTTTCCTCATCAGATTAAATTTTAAGAAAAAAATTTGCTATAATTAGTGTGAAAATGTTGGGATTTCAATGGCCATTTTTTTGAATTGATTTTAACTTGATACAAAATATTTTTTGCTCAAACAAACTTTTTTTAAATTTTATACAGAAGAAAATCTTTTTTATCTGAACTGGTAAATTTTTTTCATTTTTGTTCATACAATTTTCAGAAAATTTTAGGATCTTTCAGAAAAAAAATGTTCACAACAAAAACTCCGATTAATTATTTGAAAAATATTTATTACAAAGTTTTATTCAATACCTTCTATCATCTTTTTTTTTTACTCGTCAATCCATAAATTTCTGAACTTTTGTGAAACTTGTGAAAATAACTTCTTCACAATGAAACTATTTTTTGGTACAAGTAAATTTCCAAACAAAATGAACTTTGGTTACAGTGCAACTTTTTATTGTATCAAACTTTTTACAACTTTATTTTATTTTTTTTTTTTCATATATCAGACTTGATTGAATTCCCAACATTTTTTCGCTAGTTGTATATTCAAAATTTTATCATGGTAATTACAGTGGTGTATTTAACGCGTATCGACAACAGTTATCCCGTAACTTAAATTTAGCTTCCTTTTTTTCAGGCTTCTGTATTATTTACATACTAATTCATGAGTAAATACCCTATTTAGATTTAAACCAGCCTTTGAGATTAGATCTTGAATTAGTATAAATCTTTAAAAAAATATTAATTGCTTTTCTTTCAAAAATTACGTCATATTTACCAAATTTCTGAGATTAAAATGTTTTTTTTGTCAAAAATTGAAAAAATGATCTTTTTCACCATTTTTTGTCAAAAAATTCAAATTTATTCTTTCCATATTTTAATAATTCTTCTTTAAAATTTATTTCAAGAACTCTATTTCTTGTATATTTTGTAATCGACGTATTTATATGTTTCTTTGATCTCTTCGTTGAGCCAATTTTTTGATCATGGTTTAAATTTGAGTTATCGATTAAATTCAAAATCACGGATTATTTACACTACAGTATTTTAGAAAAAACGCTTATTTAATGATTTTACTCTATTATTTTTCCTTAAAAAAAACAAGAAAATGATCTTCTGTTTTCAAGAATTTAATTTTAAAAAAAAAAAAACTTCAATTCTCTGAAACATATTCTACCAATCCCAAATTTTTTAGATATTATTTAAAGCCTATTTTTTTTTGATTTATTTTTTTTTTTTTTTGATAAAATTTCTTTTAAATTTAAGAAGTACAAAGGAGAAAAATATGTTGACGTAAGTAATATAAATGTACTAATTCTTTGAGAGTTTCTATTTGAATTAGAACAAAATTCATATTTCCAACAAGAAAAATAGTTCAAGAGATTCGTTGACTCACTTGATTAATACAAATAAGAAATGGTTCATGTTTTAATCTTTCCTCTATAAAAACAAAATGAGAATATTTTATACATAATAATAAAAATTTTTTGTGATTAATATTTTTTTTTTTAAATAAAGCATAGTCGTTATATCCATTTTCAAAAAGTGTGAATAAAAAAATTTCAAATGTACACATAAAATAGATGAAAAACTTTAATAGATCGATTTTCAGGTATTTAGGAAATAATTTTGTTCACACTTTGGTAAAAACTACTTTATTTATAATCCTGGAAATGCTTTGTTGAAAATATTATTAAAACAATTTTTTCTGAGAGAAATAAAGTCAACCAAAATTTCGAAATAAAAAAAACTCACATTAAAAATATTTTATATAAATTATTCATTTGATTTTTGAACATTTAAAAATTACAAAACAACGAAATAACAAAATAACAAAATAACGAAATGACAAAATATCAAAATAACAAAATAATAAAATATCAAAATAATAAAATATCAAAATATCAAAATAACAAAATAACAAATTAACAAAAAAAAAAACTTTCAATAGGGCAAAGTTTTGAATTAGGATTTGACAAAAAGCTTTATGGTTTTGGATCTAATTCAGCAGGACAATTAGGACTTAATGATTTTAGCGTTCGAAGCAAACCCACAAAAATCCCATTTTTTGATGACAAATTAGTTGTTGAAATGGCATTAGGATACTCCCACAGTTTAGCTATCACAAAGGAAGGAAAAGTTTATGCGACCGGATCTTCAAACTATTTTGGAGGCTCCAGCGGAAACCAAAACACTTTTCAAGAATTAACCAAATTTTCAAAAACAAGAGTAACCCATGTCGCAGCAGGACAATACAGTAGTTTAATTTTAACTGAAACGGGCGAATTAACGAACTATGGGCAATACTTTAATGAAGGTGATTACTATTATAGTGCAAAGGAAGTAAAGGTTCCCTTCAAAATCAATGAAAATGTAATTGAAATGAGATGTGGAGCTGGATCATATTGCTGCGCTATCCTAACCGCAAAAGACTTGATTTATGATATGAAAGACATTTTCGAAAGTGGTGCCGTTTCGGATAAGACAATTAGTAATATTAACTATCACAACGTAATTTTCGAAGCACGAATTCCCAAAAATAGAGAACTGTTATTAAGGGTTTTAAACGGTTACGGCAGCAACGAAGTACAGCAATTCTTAAATTGGGTATATACCGGAGCAATTTCTAATGAGATTGTCGTCAAAATTGCTAATGCATCAGGTATCCAAGGAATTGAAAGTTACAATCTTTCAGACGATCTTAGAAAATTGTCCAAAGACGAAGAAAGCTACGATTTTACAATTCTTGGAAAAATTGAAGACGAAGAGGAAGACGAAGAGGAAGAAGAGGAGGAGGAGAATGAAGAGGAGGAGGAGGAAGATTATGAAGAAATACCTTGCCACAAAGTAATTCTTGCTGCGAGAAGCAAATTATTTAGAGACATGTTTGAAAATATTAAAGAGGAAGCGAACACTGTGAAAGATATATCTGGTAAATCTTTTGAATGCTTAGAAGTTTTTGTCAACTACCTATATACAGATCAGATCGAATTTACAGCAGACCACGACGTGGAATCAATACTCGAAGAATTAGAAGACGCTGGCGAATACTATCAATTATACCAAGAACTTAATTTCAAAATGAAACTAGATAAAATAAAGGCATCCAGAAAATAATTACCTCAAGAAAAAAATTTAAATATCATATAAAAAAGTTTTTTAAAAAAAAAAAAAAAATCAAAATATTAAAAAAATAAACAGTTACACATTCTCTAAATGAAGAAATATTTATTGCCACGCATTTTTTTTAATTAATATTTTTATATTTTGGATCTATTTTAAAAATTTTAATCCTTTATATGTATGTATATATATATATATATATACCAATAGGTTAATTATATTTTTATTTGTCACTTTTTCACCTATAAATAAAATGATCATTCTCAAATTTTCATACTTTTTGATAAAAAATATTTAATTATTAACTCTATGAATTTTAATTGTTTTGCCTTCTAATTATTTTTTGAGATAAAAAAAAATACATTACCAATATTCTGAGAAAAAGGTGGGAGTAAAAATCCGAAAGTTTTTTTGAAAAATATCTACCATTAAATACCAATACTTTTTAGAAATATAATAAAAAGAATTTCAGTTTCTGTAAGTAAAAGAGTATATTATTAATTGTCAAAATTGGTCATGTTAAATTTTTTGGTATTTTTGATGAATATCACAATTAATTTCACCTGTAATAAAGGTATAACGAGCTGGTAATGGTTTTCGTGGTTAAAATAAAATAATAATAATTTTTCGATTGGTACTGTTTAATTACTTAAACAGTTGAACTTACAGAATGTTAAATCCTAAATAGTAAATATTTTTAAAAAATTTCTTCAAAACCTAATTATAAACACCAATTTTGGTAAAAAAATTTGTTTATCACTTAAAACAAGTGATACAAATTTAATACTCTTCTTGATTATTTTTTTTTACAATCCTAGCTGAATTCCCCCATCATACCATCCAATATATCAGCAACAAACTTGAATAAAGTTTTTTAAATAAACTCTTTTTTAGATAAAGGTTACCAGTTTTATTGAAGAAATTGAACATATTATATGAGTTTAATTCATTATTATTTTCAAAATAAATTTTTAATTACTTAGATCTGATCATTTTTTCGAATTTAGTCAAAATTTTTTATTTGTATTGTGATCAGATTAATTTTTTATTTTTTACTTTTTTTTTTTTTCATCTTTTCTTTTTTATTTTTTTAAAGAATTAAATTTTAAAAAAGTCAATTAAATGAAATCCTTTGAAACTCTAGATTAACTTTAAGAAAATTGAGGGATTGTATATACCTTAATAAATACATACATTTAATATTCTTATTATGATCAATTTTAATTTTCCAAAGTAATTGAGTAATTTTGCATCAGACGTTCCAATAAAAGGTACCCAAGAATTGTTTTAAGATTTTTTTTTTATGAAATTTACGTTTTTTTCAGGTATTTCATTTATGAATCTCAATTCTAATACGAATTTTATTATTTCTTGTATTTCTAAACAATTCTAGTTTAATTTATTCTTAAAAAAAAGTTAATTTTTGATTTTTTGATTGGTCTCCTTTGAGTGAAATTAGGTTTTTAGACAACCAATAAATTTTAATTAAATTTTAAAATTCTTGAAAAAGAGAGAATTTGACCAAATTTGAACCACAATTTTATTTCAGATAAAAACCAAAAACTTATATCAAATTTTTCTTTTTCGTAATTATTTTTATGAGGTTGCCAATATTCTGTAGTAACAGGATATGGGATGGGTGTAAGGAACTGGAGTTAAAATCAAAAAAATCGTTATTGGATAATAGTTTTACATTTATTTTTTTACTTGGAGAATTCATAGTACTCTAAAGATTAGGATGAGTAAACAATTTTTTTTATTAGAAATATCAAATTTTTTATAAAATATTTAAAAAAAATAATAAACAAACTTTTTATAAATGTTAACTCACTTTATAATGTGCTCGAAAGTTATTTTATGCGGTTTTATTTATATATTAATTAAAAAACATTCAGTTTTTAGAGTAGAATCATTTTTTGTAATTTCTTCAAATTTTTTTGTTTTGCTTTTTCAATTTTTTGATTTTTTCTATTTTTATGAATTTTTTTTTTCTTATTCTTTTGATTTACTTTTTGTTTTTTTTTCTTTTTCTTTTTTTTTTTTTTTATGAATGTTCATGTCGATAAAAAAAAAGATCTTCGAAAATACTAATAATCATTAAGAAAATTGAGACAATGTAATATCTTTGAAAAAGTATATATTTATTAGAAAAATATTCTTATTAACTTTTTTTTAATTGGGTTCCCTGTAATAAAAATTATGTACCGTTCTTTTAAAATATGTGATTAATTTTTTTTTGAGTATTTAATTTTATATTTTAAATTTTTTATCATTACGGAATTTTATATCTGTATAACAATTTAAAAGAGTAGAATATTACTACTATTCCAAACTTTATGTTCTTCCAAACAAAATCAGCTCTTTTTCGTTTTGTTATTACATACTCGGTATTATTTTTGAAATTTAATTTGGTTATTAATTATTTTCAACAAGTGAATGTATTTTCTTTAATTCTATTGATTTAAAAAACTTTTTTTGGATAATATAAGAAAATTGAATATGAGAATTCTTATTAAAACGATTTCAAACCTGATATTCGGTATTTTCCGTTACTGTGGCGGGTTAATCAAAATTATATTAAATATTTTTATTTGATTTGAATGTTAGTAAATAGTTTTGACTTATTAAAAAATTGCTACCTAATCAATAGTAATCAAAAAAAGTGTATAAGTTAAAGTTTCATCAAGTTAATAAAAAAATTTTTTTGTAAACAAAGTAGACTTTTTTCTTTAATTATTTTCATTTATAAAAAAAAAACTTATAAAAGAATTTATTATTTAATATTAACAACTAAAGAATTTTTAATATTGATAGGTAAAAAATCCAAGAGAAATATAATTGACAAAACTTTGGTTTTTTACAATTTTCAAAGGAATAATCAAGATTTTAAAACAGAAATAATATTCAGTAAAAATATCTGGTTTTTTTCTTATATTTAGGAATCTTATCAAAATAACCAAACAAACTCGGCAAAAATAAATTTTTTTTTCTGAAGTGGAAAAATGTTTTTAAACATTTTGATTATTGAACAATATTTTATCTAGAGTCAAAATTTATTCAAAAAAAACAGATTGAATTCCTAAATTTTTAAGGTAAATTGGAACATAATTTGTATTTTGTTTTGAATCATTACAATATAATATATGAAGTGAATAAAAAAATTCAAAATGAATCATTAAATGAAAAGTGATAAATAGAATTTCCAACTTTAATTTTTTAACTTTAAAAAAAATTCAAAAAAAAAAAACGATTCTAATGATTTTATTTTATCAAAGAAAGAATAAAAATTACGAATTGTAACTTCATTTTACAATTTTTTAAAAAATCAAAAAACATTTCATAGTAAAATATGTTTGATGAGAGATCTATGTTTGTTCTCCTTAAAAAGGGCTTTCCATTTATGAAATATCCCATGAATTTTCATTTGTTTCTGAAAGTTAAAAAAAAAATTGTTTTTTAATAAAGATCTTTCTCTTCTAGAAAAATAAAAATATTATAAATTACTAAATCAAAAATTATAAATAAAATGATTTTTAAATATTTTATTTCTTAAAAATAAAAAAGAACAAATGGGATATTTAATTTTTAAAAAAAAAAATAAATAAATAAATATTAAATAGATCTCATCTCTATGAACGAATAAATAATTTTATCTAAAAATAAAAAATAAATAAAAAAAAAAAATCAATATGAAATATTTGCAATTAATTCATTCCAATTCCACTATGATAATTATTGTTTGGTCCATTGCTGGTGTAATTTTGATAGCCCATACCTTGAGGGGGATACCCATCCATCATTTCGTTCATTATCATTGGATTTGGATCCATATATTCTTCGTATTGGTTATATTGTTGAAAATTGTAATTTTGCTGCTGGTGCAACGTTGGCATTTGTTGGTATTGCATTGGGTATTGCATTGGGTTCACATGGTTGTAATACATCTGGCTATCCATGGGCATCATCTCCATCCCCATTTCCATTGGTATTTGTTGCTGGGCTTGCATTTGATAACCATACATTGGCTGTCTTTGTTGAATTCCCATTTCAGACTGCTGTGGTTGTTGTTGTTGCTGCTGCTGTTGGGATTGATGCATTTGCTGCTGCTGCTGCTGTTGTATATAATTCATTTGTATTCCCATGTCTTGGTTATTTAAATAAAAATGATCTTGCTGAGGATTTTGATGATAATTCATATCATATTGTGATTGATATTGGTTTGTGTAATCCGGTTCTGGCCAATACATTGAAGTTTTTTTTGGATTTTTCAAAACTATTGTTTCCATTAATGTACAGAAATAGTCATTGATATTTGTTATTGTTAACAATTTTTTCCTTAAAGTTTCGATTTTTTTTTTATTTTTTTTCATATTACCAATTTTTTGAAGAGAGGAATCCAAATTTCGGTTGCCATGGTTTAAATTTTTTGATCTTGAATTATAATGATTTTTTTGGTTATAATTTTCATTATTCGATTGGAATTTGTTTGAAAGATGATACTTTGTATTATCATGATTTTTGGTGATTGGTGAGATTGCATTTTTTTTCCTCCTATTATCCATTTTTTGATTTCTTCCATTTTGGTTATGATAATTTTTATTTCTTCCTCTGACATTATTATGAGTATTAATATGTTCATTATGATTATTATTATTATTATTATTACTGCTTCGACTGCTGTTGTTGTTGGTGTTGTTAGTGTTATTAGAATTTGAATTATGTTTTTGATTATTATTCGTATTTTTTTTTGAAAGGGAGTTTGTGATTGATTTTTTTCCCGAGTGTTTCAAATCCCGAACAAACATTTGTTGTTTTTTAACATAATTTTCTTTTTCAATTTGGGATTTGCTTTTGCCAAAAAATCTTTTATTTTTAATTGGGTTGGTTTGGTAGTTGTCCTCTCTGTTGCCCTTTTCTCTGTTTTGGGAATTTTTTGTTTTTTTGAAATGCAACCTTTCATTTTTCTCGATTGTTTCTTTTTTAAAAAGCACTTTGTTGTAGGGTTTTGAAAAGTTTGTTTTTTCAAAATTATTATTATGGCTTTTGTTGTTATTGTCGTAATTGTGATTAAATTTGTCTCTATTTTTGTGGTTCCTATTATAACGCGAATTGGATTCGTATCTTTGATTTTCTGAAGAAGAAGATTTTTCAAAAGTTGTTTGGTTTCTGTTTCTTGAATATTTTGTGGAATTGGGTGATTCTCTATTTTTTTTTTTAATTTTGTTAATTTTGTCATTTGGTTGGTTCGAATTGGTTCGATCATTGTCGTGGTTTGAATTTGGACTTTTTGAAAATTTTGATTTTGTTCGAACTTTGGGCTTTTTTTGATGTGTCTTGGTGTTTTTTTTTTTAGAGTTGGTGGATTCGTTAGTTTTTTTTTTATTTTTGCGATTATGATCCCTCTCTTCTTTTCTGGTTGTTCTATTTTTTGTTTCCCTTTCTTTTTCATTTCCCTCCACTTGATTGGGCCTCACTACTGAACTAAATAACTCTTCTTCAGTTAATGTTTTTTTCTTCAAATTATTTGTATTTTTTTTATTTTCTGTTTGGATTTCTTGAGCGAGCTTATTTGCTTTTTGTCTTTTTTTGGAATTTACACTTAGTTTGCTTGTGTATTCTTCTTCGTTGTATTCGCTATTAACGCCAAATAGTTGCTTATTGGTCTCAAATTGGTTCCAATGCTTGTTGTATGTTTTTGTTTGTTTCTGGTTTCTCTTGTTGTGCTCTTTGCCTTGCCCCTCTTCTTCGCTTGAATACCCTAAATCCCACTCAAGTGTTGATGGGTTTGATAATTTAGATTCTTCCAAGGATTGTTCTGGTTTCCACATTTCCAATTCTCTTTCTTGCCCCAATTGACCAGAAGAAATCCCTGAATCAATTGCAAATTTTGAATTTTTGTTTCTATTTGTTTTTGTTTTCTTGAGATCAAAATTTACAGACATCGCCTTTAAGGAAAGCAAATTCTTTAATGAGATTTTAAATAGGCCCTTGTTTGGTAGTGGGCAAATGTCGTTTTGTAATAATTCTGGGTGCGCAATCAACCTTGATCTTGCCAATTGGAAATTTTTACTTTTTAGATTCAGAGAAGAGAGGATCCCTTCATATTCTGATCCGTCGTTTGTTTTTACATTCACAAAGTATCCAACCAAATTTGAAAACAAAAAGTTTAATCTTTGTGAACTTTCTTTACGAGAAGAATTAGTCATTAAAAATCTAAAATTTTTTAAAAAAATAAAAAAAAAGAATTTGGAAAAAGCAAAAACTATAAAATATATTTTGTAATTTTCTTTGAATAAAATTAGTTACGTTATTTGTTTGCGAACTTGGAAGTATTATGATTTATTTAAATATGACTTTAGTTTGAAAAACAAAAAAAAAAATTATTATTTTTTTTATTATTTATATTTTTTGGAATAAAAAGAAGGAGAGGTTCAATTAATTAGAAAGTTTTGTTCTCGAGGCTTTGGGTTTTGACTAGATATGCTGAATAAAGGAATTATTGTATTTTGTATTTTTTTTATAAACTTTAGAGATCAAACATATTTGAAAAATTCAAAATAATACCAATTGATGATAAATTTGATTTTTCAAAGAGAAACAATTTCCTCTGTGTGTTTGATAATTATTAATAGACCTAACCATAAACATCCCAGATTTTGTTTTTTATATTTTTTATGAAAGGAACAGTTAATTCATTTTTGGAGAAATGGGAGAACAAATCAGACCTTTATGTTTTGAAATTCATCTCTTTTCACCTATACAATCAAAAACACTCGTTACTCATTTTATTTTGAACTCTTAATTTACTTTTAAAAAGATCTTATCAAATCATAAATATCTTTTTACTTAATTTTTTTAGTATTTTTTTACTCAGATAAATACTGATTTGATTTGTTTAAAAGAAAGGAAACTTTCACAAAATTAGGTATCCTTCAAAAATCCAATAAAAAGAAATGTTTTCAAAAAGGAGATATTTTGGATGATTGTATTATCAGAATTCTTCAGAAACATCCCACTTTTATCATTTCATTTTGGTTAAGATTCTTAACATCCATTGTTCAAAGATTAAAAAAATTATTTTTTGAAAATAATAAAGTATTTTTTTGATTTATATTTTTTGTTCTACTTGTTAATGTCACTTACCAATGCTTATAAATACATCTAAGAACATATTTTTTCAATTATTTTTACATTTACTGATATTTGAATAATAAATGGTATCAATTTTTCACTTCATTATCTTTTCCTTTTTTATTTCTATCCTTCATAGTTTTCCAAAGAAAAAGGTTCAAATTTGTAATTTCTCTAATATTTTCTCTCTTTATTGTTTTCTGCAATATTTTGTTCATTGTTTGTATGAAAGCAAAATCCTAAATGAGATTGTGAAGAATTGTAAAATAATAACAATACGAAGTTATTTCCTCTTTCAAATTCAAATATCTAAAAGGTTCTTAATTAGTACAAAAGTATAATAACCAAGTAAAATTGAAAAATTTAACAAAAACCAATACCTCTGCTTAATAACCACTTTGTGGAAATTTGGTATTTACATCAGAATAAAATTTCACCATTTTTGGTAAAAAATATATAGTTAGTTCCACTTTTAAGATACAAAGTTTTAACCAAATTTAAAGCCTAAAAAAAAATCTTATTTTAAGGTTCAAAAATACAAATTCAAGCAAAATAAATTGATTAAAAAAAAATTCTTTATTTTGAGATTTTTTTGTGCATTAAATTTTGTTAAAAGTTTGTATCCTAAAAAGTGGAATTGATTGTATAAATAATAAGTACTTATACAATAGGTATTAATATTAAATTTGATTTTATATTACCAATTTATGAAAAAAAATACCATATAAATTATAAAAACGGAATTGTTTTTTTTTATTATCCAAAGTATGGTAATTATTGATGTTCTTTACAATTTTATGAGAGGACTCCAAAAATTTGAATTTAAATTAAATTTAAAGATTTTCATTAACATTTAAGAAATTAGGATTTGTTTTTGAATAATTAAAATAAAAAAAAAAGATAATATTATATCTAATTTATTTTCTCAAACCAGTTTAAAATTATGAAAGAATAATATGTATTATATTATTTCTTTAATAAACAAACAAAAAATAAAAATAAGAGATAAGGATTTAAAGTTCTTGATAATCATTATTTTTTTTAAACAATTTTCCTTTTTTTGGCCACATAAAGAAAGCAACTGCAATTAACGCAATGGACAAGGGGATACCAACACCCACTCCTAATTTGACATTATTATTGGTATTGTTTGGGATCTTATCACTTCCACTTGAAGGTGTTGGGGTATATGAAGATGACGATGTAGGCGTGGGTGTAGGCGTGGGTGTGTATTCACACTTGACGTTTTTATTCAAGTAATAAGTATCTTCATAAATATAAGAACTTTTACAACATTCCAATTCAGATTGCTCATGGAAGCAGTTATCATATATGCAAGTACCTGGCACGAATGAGGATCCTTGACCACAATTATTATTGATGATACAGGTAGTTAAAGATTGTGCTTGTGCTTGGCAGTTGGTGTTTGCGTTTGATACACACACCCCACTAAGTTCAGTGCTATCACAATAACAATAGCTTCCAACTGGACAAAACTTCTCGACCTGGTTACAAGTGTACAAATTGGAAACACATCGATAATTTTGGCAAGCTAAGGGCATTTGGCAAGATTTGGAAGTGCCACAGGAATCACCCTCCTTACCAGAATACATTTTTTTACAATAACCAATGGATTTAGTTTCATCAGTATTTTCACAGATATAACCAGGGGTACAAACGGTATTGATTTCAACAAAATATGGGCTTAGGTGAGAATAGCATTCCTCGTTTGGTTGTATTTGCTTAATACATTTGTTTGTTTTTGAATCACAAAATAGTCCCTCATCGCATTCTGCACCCTTATAAGAAGAGTCGCATTGAGCGCCTTCTGATAACCCTCTACACTCCTTATCAACACAATTTTTATTATAGCATTCTTTGTTTTGAGTGCATTTTTCTCCGTTCATTTTGACTCCTGTGCAAATACCGTCGCTGCACACATTACCGTAACAGTCCAAACCATAGCTACATTTGTCTCCTGTGTTGTCTTTTTTACATTTGTAATCATTAAAATCGCACCAAAGAGTCTCCAAGCAATGCTCATCTAGGAAGGGATTACAGTCTTCATCAATTCCAGCATATTTATGATGTGCCGAGCATGTGTTGCAATCTACTCCTGTGTGAGGATAATAGAAATCTTCAAAATCATTTTCTTGGAGGCAACATTCAAAGCCTTGTAACTTATCATAACATTCATTATAGCCACAGGTACCTTTAGTCATTCTCTTTTCATATGTGCATTCGTAGTATTCCAAACAATCAACGTACATTTCAGCTTCATATTGGCATTCCATATTGGCATATTGGACACAGGTTCCTTCTAAAGTAGTGGTAGATGAGCATTTACAGTAGTACCCCCACGGGCAATTATTTGTTGTTAAATCACATTTGGAAACTTCCTTTGAACATTTATTATCTTGACAGGATAGCCCAAATTGGCAAGTATCGGATTTGCCACAAGCTTCACCTTCAATTCCAGAAAATAATCGTTTGCAATATCCAATTGATTGACTACTATCGGTATTTTCACAATAATAACCCCCTGTGCAAGCTAGAGAAAAGTCGGTGAAATATGGCAAAATGTGCGTATAGCATTCACTGCCAGGCTGTAATTGCTTAATACATTTCTTTGTTATTGAATCACAGAATAACCCCTTATCACATTCAGATCCATAGGAATCCGAGGGATCACAAGCAGAATCTAGTGCCTTCCCAGTGCAGACACCCATTTTACAATTATCATTCCAACATTCTTCATTAATCGAGCAAGTCATCCCATTATATTTTTTGGTAATACATTGGCCGTTATAACACATCCCAGTATAACATTCAGTTCCGCTAACACATTTTTCGCCAGTGTTGTCTTTTTCGCATTTTCCAGTATTTTCATTACACCATAAATTATCATAACAAAAGCTATTATAATTTATTGAAATTTTGTTTTGTGTTTATTTTTTTATTAAAAAAAAAAAAGAAATTAATAAATTTTATAGATAAATAATATAATAAAAAGCAAATTTTAAAAAAAAAAAAAATTTAATTTATTCAATTAAAGTTCATCATCATTTTTGTATTCTGTTTTCCTGAAATTCTTTTTTCAAAAACTTTTTTTTAAAGTGAAGACAATATCATAACCAAAATAAAAAAATAAAAAAAAAAAATGAATATTTACTTTTCATTTGATAAGTCACATTTTTCACCGAGTTTACTATAGGTTTGAACAAATGGGCAACGGTTGCAATTTATTCCAGAATGTAAAAAGTAACTATCATCATAGTCATGTTGCGAACAACATTCAAATTGAATTAATTCTTCCAAGCAATAATTATAATTACATTGCCCCTTCCCGATTTGTTCTGGATAATTACATTGATTTAAAATTAAGCAACTGACATAATTTTCAGCTTTTTCTTTACAATTGTCATTCGAAATTTGAGTACATGTACCTTCTGTTTGATTAGTGTTACAATTGCAATAATGTGTCTGAGGGCAAAGATGCGTTTTGTCATTACAGGCATCTATCTTTGGATTACATTTATTCATTACACAGGCATAGCCCAATTGACAGGTAATTGAGTTACCGCATGAAGCGCCTTCCACACCGGAATATAATTTTCTACAGGTGCCTGTATCAAAATCAAGATCATCTGGATCACAAGCATAACCAGGCTCACAAACATTTTCATAATCTTGATAATATGGCGCCAAATGTGACATACAATCAAAATTACCGCGGATTTGAGGAATACATTCCTTTGTCTTGGAATCACAAAACAACCCAACATCACATTGATTCCCACCCAATTTGGATGGATCGCAAGGCGTACCTACTGAAAAACCGGAACAAACATTATTCTGGCAATTCGTGTTCCAACACTCTTGATCTATTTGACACTCATCACCAACAGATTTTATGACTGCACAAACCTTATTTGCACAGATCCCACCAGAACAGTCACTTCCCGTTGTACAACTTGCACCAGTATTGTCTTTTTTACATTTCTTCAAATTTGAATTACAATATAAATTTTTCAGACATAACATTTCGTGAGCAAGGTCACACTCATCACCAACTCCACCATAATTATTTTTGACACAATTGTGGCATTCCATTCCTTTGTTTGGGAAATATTGATTTTGATAGCCCTTGTCTGATTTACAGCATTCCAATCTTTGGCTTGCTTCAAAGCAGTGCTCATAAATGCATGTTCCCTCGGTTATTGAAATATCTAAGGAACATCCCTTGACGTCAATACAATCAACCAATTCTTCATAATAAATTTGGCAATCTGTGTTTGCAATTTGAATACACGTCCCGTCTTCTTGATTTGAGTTACATTTACAATAATAGCCCTCGGGGCAGTTCAAACCTTTGAAATTACATTTCGCGAATGACTTGGTACATTTATTGTTTTGACACGCGAGGCCACTTTCACAGATGATCGAACTATCACAGGC
This sequence comes from Anaeramoeba flamelloides, assembly GCA_027625915.1. NCBI lineage: Eukaryota > Anaeramoebidae > Anaeramoeba > Anaeramoeba flamelloides. The sequence continues at coordinate 9,802,923 of JANTQA010000012.1, forward strand.
GTCCCCCTCCATTCCCGAGAATAGTTGCTTACAGGTGCCCGTTGTGAAATCAGTGCTATCTGCATCGCAGATATAACCCGCGGTACAAGCTGAGCCCCAGTCTGCAAAATATGGAATTAAATGCTTGATACAATTTTCACCGGGCTTTATTTGCGAAATGCAGGTACGGGTCACTGAATCACAAAATAATCCAATATCGCATTGGTGGCCACCTAATTTGGATGGATCGCAATTTGCATTTGGTGATAGTCCATGGCATGTTGTGTTGCCCAAACATGTCCCAGATAGGCATTCAACATCGCTTGTACAGTCGTCTCCATTAGCCTTCATAACGGAACATTTGCCATTTGAGCATACACCACCATAGCATTCAGTTCCGCTGGTACATGTGTCGCCAGTGTTATCCGTTTCGCATAGATTCGATTTTGGGTTACACCATAGGTTCTTATAGCAAAAGGTGTTTTCGGTGTTGCATTGAGTCCCCAATCCAACATATTTATTGTTTATGCTACATTTTTTGCAATTAAAGCCCGTGTTTAAATAATAGCTATTCTCAAAGCCGCTTTGCTTACAGCATTCCAAATACTCAATTTCTTCAAAGCAATTTTCATAAGCACAGGTGCCCTTAGCAAAATATTTTTCACTTCCACAGTTATATTGTTCCAAACATTGAACCACAATACTACCGTATGCTTGGCAATCGGTGTTTGCAAACTGATCACATTTGCCATCTAAATGATCGTCAGAGCAAATGCAATTGTATCCGACTGGACACGCTTGGGTATTTTCGTCACACGTTGCAAAGGACTTTGTACATTTATTGTCTTGGCACGCGAGACCCATTTCACAGACATTGGAAGAACTACAATCGCTTCCTTCAGCACCGGACCACATTAATCGGCATTGCCCACTCTCCTTTTGAACATTGTAATCACAAATTAAGCCAGATGCGCACACAACGGTTAATTCCATGTAGTTGGGCTCAATGGGGCTCCAACAATCCTCATTAATTTTCTTTTGAGCGAGGCACAGTTTTGATTGGTAGTCGCAATATAACCCCTTGCCACAGTTATGGCCATAATTTAATGTCGGATCGCATGCCTTATTAAATCCAATACCATCACACTCACCCCTTTCAGTGTTACAATTATCTGACCAACACTCTTCATCTATTTGGCATTTGTCCCCAACTTCCTTTCTCAGCGAACACGTCCCATTGACACACAATCCTCCATAGCATCCCAAGGAATCGCTACACGTATAGCCTGTGTTATCTGCTTGGCAAGTTTGTAAATTGGTATTACACCAGAGGTTTTCGTAACATTCAATATCATTTGAGCTGTCACATGATTCCCCAAGTTTATGAAAGGTTCGCACATCTGGGCATGTTTTACAGCTAATGCCCTTATTCGTGAAATATGTATCTTCATACCCATCCTGCAAGCAGCATTGCCATTTTCGAATATAGTCAAAGCACGAGATATATAGGCACGTGCCCTTTTCATATTTTTCAGTAATTGGACAATTGTATGTTTCAGCGCAGCTAATTAGATCATCAGCTTGCTTTTGGCAATTTTGGTTGGTTAATTCTTGGCAAGTTCCTGATGTGCTCTTGGAATTACATTTACAATAATGCCCATATGGACAGAACTTTGTTTGGTAATCGCATTTGTTATCAGTTGGATTGGTACATACCCCATCCTGGCATGCTAAATCAAGCTGACACGTAAACGAAGAATCACATTCAGATCCTTCTGCGCCCCCATATATTAATTTACAGGTCCCATTATCTGAAAATTGTTTCCCCTCGCAAATATATCCTGGTGTGCATGCAGATGTCCAATCCATAAAAAATGGTAGCAAATGCTTTTTACATTCTTCACCAGGCTGCAATGATTTGATACATGTTGAAGTAACAGAATCACAAAATAAATTGTAACTACAATCCTCTCCTCCCACTTTATAAGGATCGCATGCTGTACCTAGAGGCTTTCCATTACAGAAATTTGATTCGCAATTGCCACTAATACATTCAGAATCGCTGGTACATGTATCAGCATTATATTTTTGAGTCGAGCATTTGCCGGAAATGCAAATACCTCCATAACATTCAGTACCACTGTTACAATCATCACCTGTATTATCTGCTTCACACTTTCCAGTGTTTTCATTACACCATAAATTATCATAACAAAATCTATTTTTTTTTTTATTTTTTTTGTTAAAGATAAATATTTGATTATTAATTTTGATTGATTTTAAAATTATTTATTCAGTCTGAAAAATAGTAAAAAAGAATTATACTGAAATGCTATATATATATATATATATAGATAGATAGATAGGTATTTTGAAAGTTGTTTTGAATGTTTTTTAATTTTTTCAAAAAATAAGTTTGTTATTGATATAATTGTTTATATGATCTTGTGTGTTTATAGTTGCCAAATTAGTAAAAAAAAAAAAAAAAAGAAAAATTTCAAAATCACATAATGAATGCCTCTATTTTTGTAGTTTTTAAAAACTTACTCCAAAAATCGAGATACTCATTTTACATTTTTGTTTAACAAATACAAGGTATTGTTTTTATTTTTCTTTTCTTTTTTTTTTTTTATGAAATTATGAAAATATGCAAATAATCTTTTTTGGAGTGAAAGGTTGTTATGTTACATTTATTACATTTAGTAGTTAATAAGCAAATCATATTTTAAAAAAAATTTTTTAAATTTTTTTTTTATTATTTCAAAAGAAATGTGAAAACTCATAGTAGAATCATTAAGATGAAAAAAAGTTTTTAATTGGGATTGGGTACTTATAAAACTTGCTAATTTTTTTTTATCAATTTAAAAAACTAATCCAAAAGTGATGAATGATAGATTTTTAAAAATCAACAATGAAAAACGAAGAAATATAAAAAAAAAAAATAAAAAAAGCACCAAAGGTCGACACTCAATCCACAATTTAAATTGGTGTGAATATTTATTTTGAATCCAACTATATCAGTTTAGAAATCTAACTTCTGTACTAAACTAAAATTCAAAATTTTCCACACAGCTAAAACGTTCCAAACAATCACAATAATACAATTTCATTGAAATTTGAGATAATTTTGATTTTTGTAAAATATGATAATCATTTTTTCATCTTTTAGTTTTTGTTTTCATTTCATTGTTTGAATTACGTAATTTGTTTCGTTGGATCAAAATTTTTCTAAAAGGTTTATATTATGTTAAAGTCAAGTTGTTCCAAATAGAAGAACTCAAATAAAATTAGTTGGTAGTATCTAACCTTTGATCGATCAAAATTCCTAATAGAATTTAAACAAATTTACTAATCTATTTTTTTGTTTTGCTCTCTCCAAAATTTTTGACACACCCATGATTTATTTGTATTGATAATTATTTATTTATTGTTTTGTGAGTATTTTATTTTAGAGAAAGGTGTTAACATTTCAATTGGTGAATGGTTCTAATTTGGTAAATCTTCGAGAAGTGGTTAAATAAGTTTTTTTTTTCACAAATCGAATTTTGGTGTGTTAAAAATTTTGAATTGGGGTTTACTTGGGATCTCTTGAATTTTTTTTTTTCATTTTTTTTTTATTTTTCTCAAATGAAGAGTTATTTTTTACTGAAAGAAATCCAAAATACTTAACTTTGTCAAATTTAAAGGGTTAAAAACCAACCACAAAATGGATTAAATTGAATTAAATAGGTTTTGTACTTACAGAAAACAATTTATTTTAAATTGAAGAAATTTAAACATTTGGGAATATAAAAAAAGAAGCAAGTAATTTTTTTTTTTAAATTTGGATTTTTTTAGAATTGAGAATGATTTTTAATTTTTTTTTCAATTTGGGATTTGAATTTTTGTAAATAGGAAACCTTTTAAACTTTTTTTTAATTTTATTTTTAGTAATTAAGATCATCTGTAAATTTTTTTTGTTCTTGTAATTTTTGACTTTGAGATCTGTTAATCTTTTTTTTTTATTAATTACATATTTATCAATTAAGATTCAATTTATATCTATTTTTTTTGTTATTTGAATTTTTCATAAAATCAAAAGAAGTGTAATTTCACAATATCATTTTTAGTGGTAAGCCACTCCTTGGTGTATGGACTAAATTCATGCAAAGTAAATAGATCCTTAAATAAAACTCAAAAATAAAAAAGCTTACTTATTATTAGTTGGTTCACATATTTCGCCGACACCAGCATAGGTTTCGTGTATATTACATTTATTACATTCCATGTCACTTAAGACATAATAAGAGCTGACGTGACCATCTTGGGTTAAACAGCATTGGTACTCTTCAAGCAAATCAAAGCAATTGTCATATACGCAGGTACCCTTAACATTATGGGTTTCTTCTTGGCAGCCACTTATTTGGATACAGTCCATTAAATATGATATTTCACGAGTGCAGTCGTAATTGATTGGCTCGTTACATGTCCCATCGTCTCCTTCGAGGTTATCTGGTAGTGCTAAACCAAATTCTGAAGATGTCTTACAGAGACATTGAGATCCATATGGACAATACTTTCCTTGATCATCATTACACGACGTGGGACTTGCAACGCATTTACCACTTTGGCAAGCCAAACCAAAGGCACAAACTTCGGAGGATTTACATTCCAGGCCCATTTGGACCGAGAATTTTTTCACACAGACACCAGATGTAGGGTTGGTTTTGTCAATGTCACAAACAGAACTTGCGAAGCAAACCACACCAATGTCAACAAAATTTGGTTGGATATGGCTATAGCATTCAACACCATCGTCTAATGCACTTTCACACTGTGAGGTTTTCGCATCGCAATACAAGCCCTTGTCACATTGCCTGCCTTCGTACTGTGAAGGATCACATGGTAGACCCTGTGCCAACCCCGAGCAGACATTGGAATGGCACTGCCCACTCCAACACTCTTCTCCGCTATCGCAGGAATCGCCACAATCCTTTTTGCTTGTGCACACCTTATTTTTTGTACATAGCCCACCATAGCAATCAGAGTTTTGTGTGCATGACGCCCCAGTGTTTTCTTTCGTGCACACATTGTTTAAACAAAAGAGATTAGCATAGCAATAGATCCCCTGAGAAGAATTGCATGCTTGCCCAAGGCTGACATATTTCTTGTTGCTACAAGACAGCCCAGGTTCAATTTCCTCTGGAATAAGATGGCTCCCAGCAAGGCTACAATTTGAAAAGTTTGGAAATTTATGTTGGATCATTTTGATTGTTCGGAAAAAAAAAAAAAAAATTTACAACAGGTATGTTGTTTTTGTTTGTGAGTTCTTTATTTCATTTTTTTCTTTCTCTTTTGTTTTTTGTAAAGATCACTTGATTAATTTTAAAAAGGAAAAAGATTCGTTACCTTATCCCAAAAAGAAAAGAAGAAAAAAAAATCAATAAAATATAATTATTCATTTTTTGTTATTTTAAAAAAAATGAAAAACAAATTAATTTTTTTTTTACAATTTTTTAGCAAATTCTTAGTTTGATTTCCAAGATTAAGAATTGAAATTGATTTGTTTTTTTTGTTGCTAGTTTATTTTTGGTTTCTTTGGTTGAAGGTCTATTTAAAAAAAAAATTACAATGTTTTCTTTGTTTCGTTTTCTTGATCAATTTTTCTTGAGTCGTTTCAATACAAACAATTTCAGTTTTAATTTTTGCTTTAGAATTACAATTTTAAAACTTAGATTCAACAATTATTTTCTCAGAGTGTCAAAACATTTTTTGACTATCAAAATATAGTTCTTGCTTATCGGGTAATCGCTTTATAGCAATGTGTTTTTCGGGGTCCAATGTCGAATTTTGTGAGATTTTAATTTTCAAGAATTGAAAAACTGACAGTATTTTTGACAAAAAAGTATTATTTGACTTTAGATTTTTAGATAATTCTAATTTACATTACAACGTTCTTAAAGTCTGTTTTTAAGGTTAAACAAAAAATGCAAATCATTAATTTTGGTAATATTTTTCCAAATATAAAGTATGCAAATTATTTCAAAAAGTCAAAATAAAGCAATTTTATTTGGTAAAAAGTGTGGCATTTTCTAAACACAAGAAAGGTTTCAGTTGTAGTCTTTAGAAAGTATAAATTCATTCATAACCTAGTTTTAATAATAGCCAGATGAAGCTAATCAACTTAACTGAGAATATTACAATTTTTATTTTGTTTTATCGGAAAAAAATTATTTTATGCTTTCAATGAAGTTAAAATAATATTATTGAACTCCAAGAACCAATTGGCATCCGTTGAAAACATTTAAAATCTTTCTTATTCAATTATTTTGTGGAATTTTTTTTTATTACTCTTCTAGGATTAGCGTATTATAAGCCGAGAGCCAAGACGAAAGTATGCTTTTATTGGGTGTAAATCACATTAATGATACATGATTCAAATGTCTCTAAAAAATCGATTAGTTAAAGTAGTACTACTATATTGATCCTCATCAATTAATTAAAAATTACAATTGTATTAGTAAAAAACTCAACATTTTCAGAAAAAAAATCTACATTTTGCCATAAATTTAAAGGCTGAATTATCAATTTTCAAACCCTAAATTTGCAAAATATGTTTTTTAAAGTAATCTTTAAATCTAGATTTCTTACCAAAAAATTCAATTTTTTTTAAAAATTAAATAATTAACCAAATAGATTATTTTGAAAAATTATTTCTGAAATATTGGAAACATATTAATACTACAATTAGCTTTCTAAAAATGAAACAAAATTAACCAAACTTTGGGGTTTTTATAATTTTGATGATTATTGAATAAATAGTTGAAATTATAAAATTAAAAAAATTGTTACTTTTGGGAGTTCAAAAGATGAATTATTAAATACTGGTATACTAAACTTTCATCCAAAATTTCCCACACAGTGAAAACGTTCCAAAGAACCACAATAATACAATTCCATCCAAATTAGAAATAATTTTGATTTTTTGAGAAATAGAAAAATTATTTTTTCTTCTTTGAGTTTTTGTTTGATTTTCATTTTTTGAATTACATAACTAGTTTCATCAATCAAATTTTTTTTAACCGTTGATATTATCGTAAAGTTGGGGTATTTCAAATAGAAGAACCCAAATAAAATTAGTCTGTCGCATCTAACCTTTTGATCGATCAATATTCCTAATAGAATTTAAACAAATTTAACAAATGCATTATATTGTTTTGCTCTCTCTCCAAAATTTTTAACACACCCTTGATTTATTAGTATTGATATTTATTTATTTTTTTTATTTTGAGTATTGTAATTTATAAAAAAGTGTTAACAATTCAAATTCGTAAATGGTTCTAATTTGATCTTCATTCTAGAATTGATTATATAAGATTTTTTTTTTTTTAAAATTGGATTTGGGTGTGTTAAAAATTTTGAATTGGGGTTTATTGTTTTGGAGTTTCTATTTTTAGGTTTGAAAATGGAAATAAAAAAAAATTTACAAAATAACAATTTTTAATTGTGTTCATGAGCAAATAATAATAATAATTTATAGTCAAATAATATTTATTATATAATTTTAGAGACAATCAAGTCAAACCACACTGATATAATTAACACCCAATTACACCACACTTTAAGTTTCGAGGAATCAATAATTATTTTAACCCCCTAAATTTCAATTGTTTTCTTCTCTGAAGAAGAAAAAGTTTGGAAAAGTATTATAAAAAATTATGTATCTATGAGAAAAAAAAAAAAAAAGTTTCACACTCCAATCTAAATTAAAATTATCCCATTAATTCAAATATATTTTATTGAACTTTTATACTAAAATAACCCTTTTCATTATAATCAAAGCACAACAAACACAAGAAAGGAATATTTTATTAAATCTTAAAAACAATTTACATTTGAATTTTCATCTTCTAATCTTATGTTTTAACCCTGACAGTATTATAAAATTATCAGGAACATATTTTTATTTAAAAAAAGTTTGAAAGTTTGATATCCTGAGAAAACATTATTTTTAGTAAATAGTGTTTCTATTAATGTAATTTCCATATTTTAGATTCAACAATTTTCCAAATAATAAATTAATTATAGGTTTATTTTCCCAAATTAGAAATTTGGATACTTATTTTACTGCTATTTTGAATTTAAAGGTTGAGATTTAAGGGAATATTTTCTCTTATTTTTTTTTTTTGGCCCATATCTTAATAAGAATTCCTTATCTAGAAATATGTTTCATATAGAAAATAAACTGGGGGTTATCAAATATAAGTAATTGACAAAAAATTTTCTCAATCTCAATTAAATTGAGGTAAAAAAATTTAATAAAGATTACTTCCTTACGGTGAAAACATTTTTTTTTTTTGAAATGGAAAAACAAAATTGTAATTTTTATGAATACAAATCACAATCAAAAACTAACCAACACAAGTTGTTTTGTAAGATAGTTCTACAAAAATCAACTGAGAAAAATGATTTTATTTTTAGAAAAAACTACCAAATAACTACACACACTTTCCAATTTTTATCAATGTATATAATATATAATTTTCAAAACAAATGTGTTATTTTCAAAGTGTTGTTATCTTTCCCCTTGAAATCTTGATGATTTTTTTTTAAATTTTTTTTTCATTTCTCAAAAAAGTTATTTTTATCTCAAGAATGTTACAAAATACTTTCTTTTTCAAATATAGAGGGGTTAGAATTTGACAAAAAATTAGATTAAATGAAATTGAATTGATTTGTGTACTAAAAGAAAAAAAATAGTTTTAAATTGAAGAAATTTAAACCATTTGAAATTTAAAAAAAGGAACAAGTAATTTTTTTTTACAATTTTGATTGTTTTCAATACTAGTATTTGAGTATTAAATGGGTAAAAATTTTCACTTCATTTTCAATTTCCTTTTTTAAAAAAAAGTCACATATTCCAACCTACTTCTTTGAGAACTCTATTTATGAAAAAAAAAAATTGGAAAAGGAAGTGAATATTCTTTCCCATTTGTAATTCAAATACCAGTAGAGATTCTTTTAATTTTTTTTTTAATTGAATTTTTTGCTAAAGGTGATCAACATAATTTTTTTTTATAAAGCCAGGCAAATAAATTGGTGTTTCACAGTATAAGAATCCGTTCCATTAAGAACTCTATTTATAAAAGAAAAAAGAATTGGTTTATGAAAAGGTGGTAAAATTTGTTTCTGTATTTTTTCTCTTGAATCACTCTATTATGAAATATATCTTCTCAATGACTTTGATGATCAAATCTACACTTGTTGAAAGGTGGATACAGTTTAAACAGAAACATTCTTTTTGATAAACCTTTAAAAATTGGTACTTGTGAATCTATTAATCAATTAAATCATAAATTGCTATTAACAAAATCCAAAGGTTTTCTTATATAATTCTTTTAATAATTATCATAAATTTGAAATGTGTCCAGCAAGATTTTTTTCCCAAATAATACTAATAGTTCACAGAAGCATTCAGAAACTTTCATTTTTGTTGGGGTAAGGATTTTCTAAACTTCTATCTTCAAGTGAAAATATCAATAAATCTAAAAGTAAAAAATAATAAATTCAAAGAGAATGCGGAACAAAAAGTAACTGTCTTTTGTTTAAAAATATGTTAGTATTAAAATTTTCAAACAAAATAATATTATAAACTGATAAAACTATTTTTATTTTTCTATTTTTACTGGTTATGGATTTTTCGATTGGCTCAAGAGTAGATTTTTTAGGATGCACAGGAAAGATAAAATTTTTTGGTTTAACTCATTTTTCATTAAACCAAGAATGGGTTGGGGTTGAGCTGGATCATAAAGGTAAATTAATTGATAAATGAAAAAAGATTTTTTCTGGTTTTTTTCCGCGATCTTGAAACTAAAAAAAAAAGAGATCAGTTTCTCGTTCCACTGTTTCAAAAAACCGAGGTACTAAAAGTTTAAAAAAGTGTAACCCAAACTGCTTTAAAGTGGATGAATTAGACAGTTTGAAGAACCACCTACAAAACTTTTATTCCACACTTTGTGTAAAACAGCCTTGATTGAAATCAAAAAAATTCGATTTAATAATTAAAAGTAACAACCCCCAAAAATTCCTTTTACTTGGGAAAACACCGAAACAGATTTTTTGAAAATTATTGGACTTGCATATAGCCTTATATTTTTTTTTTTTTTTTTTGTTAACAACTCTATCAATAATTTCAAAAATATAAAAGTTGGTAATAATGATGGGACAGTTTTTGGACGAAGGTACTTTGAATGCAAACCAAATTATGGGATCTTTGTTTTGCCAAGTGTTCTTCGGGCAACAAAAACAAACCCAAAAAAATTTCCTAAAGAACAAAGTATTTTTGATCGACTGGACGATCCTTTACCAAACCTTCTGGAAGGATCTGTGATGTTTAGTAATGAGAGCAGTAAGGTTTTAACATCAAAAGTGATCATGTCGATCAGGCAATCACTTGTTGAGCATCAAAACATTATCAAAAATCTTTTACAAACAATGGCTCAGCAAAACAAATTAATTTTAACTTTGGAGAAATGTAACAAGGATTACGAAGAGATTAATCTTGAAGATCTTGGAAATGATTGGGATCTTGAGGAAGAATTGTTACAAATGGACGAAGAAGAATTAATAAAACAGATTGAACAATTAGATGAAGAATTAGATATTGAAACACAAGAAAACATCAAATTAGAGGAAGAACTAGTTGTATGAATTTCTTTTTCCTCTTTTGTTCTTCTAATTTGAAAACTTGAAATATTCTTGGTTTGTTCGGACCAAAGGGGTTTCAGAACACTCAAAAAATTGGTTTTGAAGTCTTTGTCTTTTATTTACCTGACCAAAACAAAAAAAAGAGAAAAGAATATCTTGGTACTTGAACATTAAGGACTACCTAAAATTTATATTCTCTTAGTGCTGAAATGCATTATTTTAAACAATAAAAACGACTTAAAAATTTTACAATTCAAGGAAATCCAAAATAATGCAAATTTTGGGATTTTTGGTACAGCACTTTCAAATTTGTGTGAACTTTTCACAAAAACTCCCAATAAAATTTTCAGAAAAAAATTAATTTACTCCTTTTTTTTCAGTAATTCCTTTTTATTTTTATCCCTATGATTTTTTGATTTAAAATTACAATTTTAAATGAAAGCTACATTTTAGAATTGGAAAAAAGATCATCAGCTGAAAATTATACTATTTATATTTCAAATACCTCGAATAACTTTCTATTGATTTATGGGTGATAATTATTGGATTTTACTACCTTTAATTACCAGTTTTTAATTAAAAAGTTTAGAAAGTAGAACAAAAATATAATAACCAAAAAAAGTCTAATAGTAATAAAATTTTTTTTTTTTTTTGATATTTTTATCAAATAAAATTTTTTAATACTCAATTAATAATTATATATATATATATATATTATTACCAATACAATAATAATATGAATAACAATAAGAATATATTTCTTAATTTTTGTCAACATAGTTATATCTACTTATCCTAATATCTATATTAATCTCTTGGTATATTAATTAATTAGGCACAACACGAAAAATATGAGAAGAAAAGCTTTGAAAAGTTTAAAAAACAGCAGAAGCAATTAAATGACGAAATTCAACAACTTGGGAACGAAATAGAGGATGAAAAAAAAAACATTCAAATTCCACAAAACCAAATTCTCTCTTTAGAATTCGATCTTAAGATATTAAAAACAACACTACATAACTTTGAAAAAGAATGGAACAAATCATATAAAGAAATCCAGCATAAAATAAAAAATCTTAAAGAAGAAAAATCAAAATTATGGCAAGAATTTGAGAAAAAAGATGGATATCCAACAGAATGTGTTCCAGTGTTTAAGGAAAAAATTCATATGCTCACACAACAAACTAATCAAGCTAGATTTTTGTTATCACAATACAAATCTGGTAAATCGAAAACAAGAATTGAAAATGAAAAAGGTAATATTACGCAATTTTTCATTTATGTATATATATAACATATTAATAAATGATTAAAATGAATTAATTATCCAATATTTCCAACTATTTGATTTTTTTTTTTTTTAAATAAAATAAAAAATTTGAATTTAATTATAATAGTATTAGACCCAAAAGATAAAATAGACCGCTCCGATTGGAAGGAAAAGCTATATAAATATAACCCACCAATTCATAATCTAAGGAAGAGAATAATACCAGAATTCAGATATTTAACATTTTCTAAAATTTATGGAAGAACAAAGCAAAAAATACAAAAAGTATTAACACACGAAAGAATAAATCAATTAATTGTGCAACATTTTTATGCAATAAACCAACCAGAAATTGCTGAATTTATTATTGACAAAATGTTTATCACAAGTAAAAACTTTTTTTTTCATTCATATTTTTTTTAAATATCAAAAATATTTTCTATAATTTTTATAAAAAATTTTAAAATGTTTTTGAAAGTTTACAAATTGTTCTTGAAACCAAATTTTTTATGAAAAATTATCCAAATTGAATCAAGTTGTTTTAAAAAAGTGCGATCAAAAAAGTTTTTAAAAAAGTCCTCAAAAAATAGGTACATGCCAATTCCTCAACTGTTTTACAGGCATATTTTGAAAACTTTTTTGTAGCCTTTTTTTAAAACGACTATACCATAAAAACAAAACACAATTTTTTTTGGGAGAAAAAAATATTTAAACTATTTCAAATCTGAAATGAAAATTTTGCCAGATTTATTTTCAAAATTAATAATAAGGAAAAAGTAGATACAAATATTTTAATAAATTGAAAAAAAAATCATATTTTTAATATTTTCGGTACGAGGACTCTTTCTGCCTTTTTCGTCATTTTCATTCTTATCTATAATTCCCTTTTCAAAGTCAAAAAGTAAAAAACAAATTATTAATATAAATGAAGTTTTTGGGAGTTTATTGTTCTAGATTATATTTTTCCTTTAAATTTTTTAAATCAATTGGTTTATCAATATAAATGATTGTTCATGATTGGGATTTAAGAGCATATGATATAATTAAAAACAAATAATAGCCAAATTTGATGATACTTTATTGAAGATCAGAACAATTTCCAACATATCTTGTTTTATATTTCAAATCATAATTAATACAACTCTTCTCACAAATAATCATTTAAATTATGAGAAGGAAATAAAATTTCCTTAAAGTACTTAAAAAAAAATGTTTTTTATTTTCATTCGTAAAATATTTTTTACAATATTAAAATTACAAATGAATGGTACATCCAAAGATATAATAACCCATTTAAAAAAGATATTGAATCAATAGTAGATCAATTATTTAAAATGGGGATTGTCTTCACACGTCAAAAAAATAGGTTATCAAATTAATTAAAAAATTTATCAAGAAAAAATAAAAAAAAAATCCATTATTTATTGATCTTCTGTTTAATATTTGATAAAATTACTTTCTCATTACTTGGTTTAATTTTTAATTATAAATAGAAAAACTTTTGCTTGAAAATTTTTTAAGAAAAAAATTACTAGCTATTTTCAAAGAATTCTCAAAATGAATTATAATTCCTAAACTTTGTTTCAGTCAAAGGGACCCAACATTTTTTTCAAATATCAAGTATTTTATAATAATTGACCTTTGAAGAACAAAGAAGAAATAAGTAGAATAATACAAATCAAATGATAGTTGATATCCCGCATGAAATAAAACTAATAAATCAAAAAATTTTCCACAAAATAGAAAAACTAAAATTCTTAGGAATATATTGAGAAAAACAACAATGCTCATTTTGGTCTTCAATTGAAGAGCAAGAAAATTTCAATAGAAATAAATATGATTTCTCTACAACCATTTCCAATGTTTCAGTAACATTATAATAACACCCTTTTACAAGTGACTAACGATCTTGCAATAAAAAAAAAAAATTGGAAATGAATTAGGTCTCAAAAAAAATCAAAAAAAAAAATCAAAATACGAAAAAATGATTTCAATTTTGAAATTTCCAAAATAATAAATTTTTTTTTCTTCTAATATCGATTCAAACCTTTTAAACACATGCAATTCACTCACCACAACTTAACCCCTTTTACTGGAAAATTTTTTATTTTCATTTAATTCATCTACTTCAGATTTGGTTCAAGAAAATATGATAATTTTTTAAATTCTTCTTGAAATATAGATTTATTGGATTAATTTGTTGAATTTTAAAATTATTTATTTTACAGCAAATTATAAAAATTAAAATAATTATGAATATTGTTTTCATTTTTCTAAATTTTTCTTTTACCATTGAGCCTCAAATTATGTAACTATTTTCCGATTCCGAGAATTCAATCCCTTTACTTTAATCTTTGAAACAATTATTCTTTTTTTTTTACCTAGTTTGATAAAAATATTTTGAAAAAAGAATTTTGAAAACAAATTAGTAAAAAATGGCCACGGTCAAAAAATAATAATAAATAGGAATGGGATTAGAAATTCAAGACCAAAAATAGTTTGGATTCTCACCTAAATTAAGAAGATAAAAAAAAATAAATCTTATAAAATATACTTTTATCAAAATTTTTTTTTTCATTCTTGATTTAAACAAATTTATTTTGGAAAGGTGATCTTTATAGTTTTTGGTCTTGTAAAAGAAAATATTTGTTTCAAATACACACCTTTTTGTGTTTATTTTTTTTATTGATTTCAACAATTCACCATAAACACTTTTCTAGATCCAAAACTAATTTATTAAAACCAAAAATGTAATCCAAAAAAAATTTACAAAAAATTGAAAAATTCAAGATTCGACTCTGAATTACTTTGGGTTCTTTTCTTTTCACGAATAGACTAGCAAATAGTATTTTGGTTTCAAAGTTTCAATATCTGGTGCCACTCAAAAAATATTTTTAAGTAAGGTTGTCACAATTAAAAATTCAAAAATGGTAAAATGCACCTACTTCCTTAAATGTTACAAAATCATAATTTTAGAATAAATACAATATTAATCATAACAACAATTTCAATACAGTTTCACATTAATTAAAAAAAAATTTTTTTCACAAAAAAACAATTTAATGAAATTTCTTTTTATCTTTAATTGTAAATAACCACTATCATTTTTATAGAACAATTACCGGCTGAAAATAGCTATTGCTCATCATTATTTAATTTAAGTTTTAATGATTTCATGCATATTTATGATCTTACACTTTCAAATAAAGATTTAAGCACAAACCAAAAAGAAGAAAGGTATCAAGAATTGGAACATAAAGTCAAAGACATGGGGCTAGCTTTAAAAATTAAAGGTGATATCTTTATTTGGGACGAACCCAGTGACAATCCAAATAATATTGAATATCTTAAAAATGAAGAAAATATAGGAATAGATAAAGAAAATAATTTTATCGACAATGTACGTTGTTCAAATGTAAATAAATTAATTCAACTATTATTATCTCCGAAATCAGGTAATTTTTCTTTTCTTTTCTTTCTCTTACTTTATATACCCACACCTAACTATTTATTTATCTGGTCCCAATAAAATAGCAAATTTATTCGATTTTGATAAAGATTTATCAGATGTTCAATAACCGTTATAGAATAAAAAATTTTTTCTCTCGTTTATATCCAATGTTTTTAATGTTTAGAAAAACTTGATTACAATGCGATAAAAATTCTTTTTTTTTTTAGTACACAAACATATGTACATATATACGTTTTTATTAAATCACTTCCCCTTTTAAAAAATCTTTAATATTTTTAAACACAATGCAAATACACTGATTACTTTTTTCAAATTTATTGTTTTTTGACATTTCTTTTTTGTTTGACGATCTATTTATCTGATTTTCTTCTCATATTATCATTTCTTAAATTATCTTTCAAATATTTCCATCTCGAAAATAAAATAGATTCCAAATTTTTAGATATATTTTTATATACCTATCAGTCATTTTTAAAACCAGAGCATTTCTTAACAAAATTGATCCAAGGGTATTTCCCCAAAAAAACCCAATCTGAAACAAAAGAAGAATACCAACAAAGAAAATCACAGATTCGTCAAAAAATTATATCTATTTTCAAAGCCTGGTTAACTTTTGTAGATGAAATTGATTCAAATGTGCTTACTGAATTAATGTCCTTTATTCAAAATGCGCTTTCCAAGGAGGACAAGATCTATGAACAATTATTATTTCGAAGAATTGAAGATCGAATGAAAAATAAGCAGGAATATGTATGGAAAGTCAATAAAAAAACTGTACCACCACCGAAAATTTCAGTGAATAATTTATTTTCTGAGCAGCTAAATATTACTCAAATTGATCCAAAAGAATTGGCACGGCAAATTACCATTTCGACTTCCAAAATATTTCGTAAAATTACACCTTATTCTTTGATCACCTTATCTTGGGTAAAGGAGAAAATGAAGCATAAGGGGATACACATTATGGAAATGATTGAATATTTTTTCAAAATATCGGGAATTGTAAAAGAAACCATTGTTCTTCCAAAAAAATTAAAAGATAGAAAAAGCAATTTAATACACTTTATCAAAACAGCATCTTATTGTTCAAAACTTCAAAATTTTGATTCAATGATGGCAATTTCTGCTGATGGGCTACATTCAAATCCAATATTGAGATTGAAAAAAACTGCTGAAGAAATTCCTAAAAAATACCAGCAGAGAAATCAAGAAATGTTACAAATATTGGAATCAAAGCCAAATTCAATCCTTTTGAGGAAGGCTTATAAAGAATCAAAGGGTCCAATGATACCATATTTGGTTACATTTTTAGCAGATATGATCTTTGTTTCATCAGCTGAAAATAATATCAATGGGTTAATCAATTTCCAAAAAAGAAAAGCATTATATCGTGTTTTAAAAGAAATACATAATTACCAAAACAAGTGTTATTACAATTTCACTTCAATCATACAAATCCAAAAATTGATACATAATTTTCAACCTAGTTATACAAATTCAGAGTTATTTAAAATTAGTCAAAAAAGAGAACCCAAAAAATAAAATCAATTTTATTATCTTTGGTTTTAATTTTTTATTATTTTTGAT
This sequence comes from Anaeramoeba flamelloides, assembly GCA_027625915.1. Classification (NCBI taxonomy): domain Eukaryota; family Anaeramoebidae; genus Anaeramoeba; species Anaeramoeba flamelloides. Next base: position 9,819,917 of record JANTQA010000012.1, read on the forward strand.
GTTATATTAAACTTAAAATGATATTCATTAGGAGATTTTCGGGAAAAAATAATTGTTTCCGAAAATTATCATTTATTTTTTTAGATTATTATCAATTTTTTAAAAAATTAGTTTCTAAGACACAAGTTTGATTTCTAAAATCAATTGATTTAAGAAATTCTTTCAAAATATTTTATATTTAAATTAATATTTTAATCGCTCATGATTGTTCAAAATTTAAAGAAGAATAAATAATTTTTTTTAAAAAAAGGAAGAATTATCGACAAATAACTCTCCAGAGAAAAGTTTGATGAATTATTTTAAATTATTTTTTTTAAAAAATCTTAATTATATTAGTATTGAGAGAAAGGAGTTATGAAACAAAATTTTATCATAATAAAAAAAGAGAAGAAAAAACTAATTAAAATATCAATATAAGAAATAATAATATAAATTACATAACCAAATTAAAAAAAACCTAGGAACTTGACGACTGTTCGTTTGGTTTTCAAGAATTCACAAGAGTGACAAATTCATGATAGATCGATTCTCAATAATAAATAAAAAATACACAATCAGTGATTTCTAATCAGTATTCCTCTATTGTTAGTTTTTTTTTTTAATTTTAGTGGAATACGGTAAAATATTTGGATGTATTCAATTATTTATTATCAAAATAAAACCCAGATATGACCTCTAAGGAGTAGGGCACTATGTAATAGAATTTTATTTTTTTTTTAAATTTGAAGAATTTTTGATTTTCAATTTTTTATTATTAATTTTTCTTTATTACCTCAAGTTGTCAAACAATAAGAGGTTTCATGAAAATTCCTGACAAGAATAATAAATTTCATAATTTTGATTAATTTTAAAAACTATTTTTTGTTAATTTTTTCACATAATAATTTTATCTTAGAGTTTTTTTATCTAAAATTTGTGATAATATATTGTTCCATTTGATTCTGATAACTTTAAATCTTTTGCAATACGCTATAAAATGTTTTATATTCTTGTAATATAGATTATAAAAGATCATATTTTGTATACATTTTCCTTTTTTTTTTTTTTTTTGATGGAGTCGAATTCAAATTTTTTTTACAAGATAAATTAATTTCTATTTAATCCATTTGGAAACTTCTAAATTTGAACATTGGAGTACATTATTGAAATTTTAGATAATTTTTTATTTTCAAGTTAAATTTTTGATTTTTTAATAATTTTTTATTAGACTTTTACATCTTTAAGTTTATATGACAATCAATTTCATTATCTTATTTGTATCTCAATTATTTTATAAATTATTATTTAACAAAAAGATATTGATGTGTGAAAAAGCCAATTTGAAGTAAAAAATTAATTTTATATGCAGGATTTTGTGGAAAATAATGCTTTTTTTTTTTTATTGGTGGAAGAAATTTAAATTACACTCTAGATTCCTTTTTACTTTAATTTACTTAAAGGTAATTTCAGCGTAAAATCATATATTTCACGATTATTCAAGGTAAAAACACATCCAAGTTTTTTTGTGTTTAAAAAAGCAAAACCAAAAAATTGAAAATAAAAACGAAAAACGATAATAATAAAATTGAAATTTAAAAAGGTTTTATAAGAAGCTTTGGGTAAAAAATCAATAAAAAACTAAAATTATCTTTTTATTATGGATCTCCAATCAACAGTCTGGATACTTTTGGTTTATTTAATAATTTGATAATTGAAAATGAATGTTCACTTGGGGATCCTTTTTTACATTGTTTTAATTTCTTTTTTTTGTTTTTGAATAAAATTACTTTAAACATTTGGTCATTTTTGGCCTTAGCTTTTTTTTTATTATTTTCAAGTTAGTCATACTTTCGTGTTTCAGTGCCACATTATTAGCAAGTAACCCCTTGATATTGTTCTTTTGTAACTCTTCTTCCTTATATAAAGAAGATTCTGTTAGGGGAAAAATTGAAAAAAAATAAAAATGCTCTTTTTTATTTTTTATTATCAAAGTGGGTCGATTCAACAACATTACCTCTTCTTTGTCTGAAATTCTAAATTTATTCAGAATTTATTTTACTAGTTTCAATATTGGTAATATTATAAACTACTTTCGAAAAATAAGGGCCCAGTTTTTCAAATTATACTCACTAAACTAATTATATGAGGAACCCTGTAAATAATCATCAATAAACTAGAAGTTGATGGATAATCATCAGAAGATTAAATACTAACAAGGTGTCTTCTTTAAAAATTTTTATACGTTGAAAAAAATCTATTTCATTTTTTGTACAAAAATTTGGCTAAAAAAATCATCCAAAATTTTACAACATCTGGATATTATCGAATTTTTTTTCGGTTGTAAGAGTAATTTGATTGAGAATTAAATTGAAATTTTTCATCATGTAAAAAATATTAAATGTAAATCAGTGAAGAAAAATTAACATCTGAAACTATTTGATTATGGAAACTAACAAATAAAAAAAAATCAAATTGTCATCTGATTGTTTGAAAATTTTTTTTATTTTCTTCCAATTTTTCAGTCAAAAGTTTGGTTAGTATATTATGAATTAGAAAATTTTATTTAAATTACGTCATTAATCAACTGCCCAACATCATATTGAAATCCAATGATTCTAGAACGAGATCTCGAAATTTGGGCCCCTATTTTTTGAATTTAGTTTAGTTCAGATGATAAAATATATGTTTTTAAAGAATATTTTTTATTTTTTTTTTTATGATTTGATCAAAGTTTTTTATCCTTATTTTACTTCAGTTCTTTATTGGAGATGTCTCTTTATAAGTTGATAACTTTTATTGAAAAAAAAAAATGTTTTTCAAAAAAATTTGTTTTTTTTTTTTAAAATCAACAAATGAGTTACAAAAATATACCAATGTTAAGAACATAACAATTACTGGATAGTATTTTTATTTGATGGATAATTATTTGTAGCATTTTCATCCACTCAAATCGGAATTTGAGTTGAATTTTCATTTTACAATCCCATTTCGTAATAAAGTATGTTGTTATTACAATCAAAATACTTGAAAACTATCAATATCATTGAAATTAAAGGTATTGTTAGCATCAGTTAAACAATTTTTCAAAAGTATCTTAACATTATTCTAGGATACTTGATATAATTTTTATATCCTTTTATGATAGTAGAAGCTTAAAACCACAAATCCAGAACCAAAAAGGTAACTGGAAATTATGATATCTTCTTTTTGTCCCGGTTCTTTTCTTAACTTAAATTGTTGGTAAAATTCTCATAATAAAGTTGAATCTTTTGATTTTTTTTAATCAATTTTTTCGATTGAAATATATATATGGTTTTCTTCTTGAGAATTTTAATTTTCAATATATAATACCTACTGAAAAAAAAATTCTTCTCAGCCATTTTCTAGTTTAGGTATCTAATTGTGATTAGAGAATTATTACTTCTGTTTAAAGAGTTTAGATGGAAATTCGAAGAAATAATTCAATTTTGGAAATTTCAAAATTAAAATCATTTTTTGCACATTTTTCTAGAGTTTTGCTTTGTTTTTGATGTGTAAAGCATTTATAATTTTTTTATGGCAAGATCTCATATTCACTGGTAAAAATTTATTATTTTAAATTACAGTAGAAAAAAAAATATTGATTTCTCAAGAAATGATATTTATTTCAATTGGAATTTTATTGACTCTTCAATTTAATATCATAATTGTACATAGTTGTTTTCTTAAATTGGGACTATAAATTATATTTTTTTAATTTTTACAAAAATATATTGATTGAACAAGATTTATTTGATGTTTGAACCAACTTTTCTTTGATGGGTATTATCCTACTTGTTTTTTATTTGCACTTTAAAGTTAAATGATAAAAAAATAATTGATATTTCAAAAATTTTTTGTGACCCTTTTAGCAAAACAAAGTTTATACCAAATTTTCACACTCTATACTCAATTGGTTGATATTTTTTTGTTTTTTAATATTTTGGAATTTTAATTATTTTGAAATAAAATGATTTTACTTTTCCACTTTTATATTTTGATGGAACAGAGGAAATAAAGATGAAAAAATTTTTTTTTTTACCGATATTGTATTTTTAACAGAAACAAATAATATTTTTTGTTTGTAATTCATGATCTGAAACAAAAAGATAATTAAATTGATTAGTTATTTTGTAACTAACCCCCATTATTGGTTGTGTTTTTTTCATGAAAAAAAATATCCCTTTCAATGAAAACCCCAAATTTTTCTCAAAAAAGTATTTATTATGTGAAAAAATTTGTATGTTAATAAAAAAGTAATTATAAACTCAAATATATGATTCTTTTGTGAGAAGTAACAGTATCTGCAAATATGGTTCGACGAGAAAAACTCTAAAATTAACTACACCTTAAATAAAATCAAAGATCCTTATTACACCCTTAAATTATTAAAAGTGATTCAAACAAAAATAATGTCTGAAATTTTGTATGAAATCTTCTTCTAATATTTTAGTTCTTATTCCACACCTTCTCAAAAGTACAGTCATAATAATCTTTAGAAGAAGTTTGTAAAATATTGTTGGAAAACACGTTTTAAATTGTTTATCAAAATTAATAAAAGTAAAGTCTTTGCAATATTCTTAATTTTCAACCAAATGAAAATTTGTCAAGAGATTTGTTGGTTCTTTTGTTACCATTTTTATCAGTCTAGAGTTGTTTTTTAGAATAACTCATAGAAGTTTAAAGTTATCTTTGTCTTTTATTTTTTTATATTTATCTTGAAGAACAACAACTCCAAATGGGTTCATGGTTATCTTCTCTTTTTTCAAATAGCGAAGAGCATAAAATTCTCCTTCTTGGTCTTGATAATGCAGGAAAAACAACAATACTTTACTATTTAGCACTCAACGAAGTTGTTTATACAAGACCAACAATAGGATCAAACTTTGAAGAGCTGGTTCATAAAAATATCAAATTTCAATGTTGGGATGTAATTGTTTTCCAATTTTTTTTCTTTTTAAAGATCTCTTGAAGATCATCTTGATTTCAAACACTTCAAAATTTTAAGAAGAAACTTACCTTTTTACATTTCCCAATTTATTTTTAAGAAAAAGAAAAAGATAAAGAAAAAGAAAAAGATAAAGATAAAGATAAAAACAAAAAAAAAATAGAAACAGAAAAAGAAAGATAAAAACAAAAGAAAAATTCAAATGATCTGAAAAAACAAACTGTTCACGATCACAAAAGGGAACCCAGATACTAAAATTAATTACAAGAGTTTAAAATTTTGAACTAATCTTTTGAAATTAACTTTATAATCAATTTTCCTTTCCCTTTAATTGTGAAATTTATTCTTTTTTACATTGACTCGTTTGTTAATTGTCTCATTTTTTCATCACTTCTGAAAATTACAGAAATGGGTCTTTAAGTTCAAGTACTCTCAAATTCTCCTTTCTAAAATTTTATCTCAAAATTAATAAGGAAAAAGTTTAATTAAATCCCTCAAAATATCATTTCTAATTGATTTCGGGAGGATCTTTTGGTCATTTTTCAACTAACCATTGTAAGGTAAAAAATTATATGAGGAAATTGAAATACAAATTTTTCCTTTACTAATCAGAAAATTAGGATTGTAAATCTCAACAAAACAACCAAACATTAAAAAAGAATGAAAAAAAAAGCTTCAAAAGAAATACCAAATACACGTTGGTTGTAATCAACAGTTGACCGTGATTAGTTTTGCTGATACTTATAAATTCAAATCAGGTTAAATAATTTTTGGTCAATTCCCCATTTTTCTGAATTCTGATAAAACAATCTTTCAAAAGATTCCATTTCAACGAACGCATCGAAAATCAACTAACTGGTAAACTTACATTTTCATTTAAATCTTCAAAATCTTTAAAATTCTTTATTCAAAATTCAGTTAAAAATTGAAAAACGATGAAATTGAATAAGAAAATTTTGAAACATTTATTTGAATTTATCACTATTTTCCAATTAATAAATGAAAAATTTTTATTTCAATTTCCAGAAATAAATTATTACATTACAATTCGTAGAAGAAATACAAAAAGATCTTTGTAAATCAATTAAAAACGAAAATTTATTCTTTAATTTATCTTTTTTTATTGAAATTTTTGAGATAAAATCTAATTTTTTGGGGTGTACTATTCCTATAAAAAATGAAAAATCAATATGCCATTTTGGAAAATTGAGGCATTATTAAAATCTTTTTGATTATTTAAATTGAAATAAAAAATTAATTCAATTTCCCAAAAAATAGAATTGTGTTGGCAATTATTTAAAGATTTTAAATGCTAATTTATTTTTTATTGGTTATTAAATTTACATAATTTTTCAGAAAAAAAGTAAATCCTATTTTATTCTTTAAAAAATCCAAAAATTGAAAAAATACTCTGAAATATCATAACAAGTTTTAGTAATACTTTTTTGATATCTTTTGATTTTTTAATTTTGGAAATAACCTAAAAAAGGCTTTATTGGGATTTTTCAAAAGTTTTTACATGCCAAAATTTGCCCGAAGTGCAATTGACACACTTTTTCATTTTCATTTATTTAATTTTTAGTTTTAAAAAAATATATTTAAAATTGTTAAATGAGTATTTCTCAAAATTTTGTTTTTTACTTTCTTGATCATTAATTCTTAAAGAGTTGGTAAATAAAATTTCAATTTACTTTTGAGAAATAATTTGTTCTTTTTTTAATTTTTGCACCTTAATTTATTCCTTCATATTTTTAACCTAGATTATATAATGAGGAATATTTTATTATTAAAAATCAAAAGGGAAAGGAATTTTGTAAAAGTCACTATTCTTGTCCGAAGAGAGATATTTTAAAATAAATTAAAAGAAAAAAATCACAAGATTTCATTTTACACCAAGACAGTTTGTATTTTTTTTTTTTTTTTTTGGTAATCATTTTCTTTATTAAGAATTTTGTCAAATATAAATGAAGAAAAAAGGAACCAAATTAAGACAACAAACCAAATAAATTTTCAAGAATTGACCATCAGTTATTAAAAAAAAAATAAAAAAAAATAATTCTGTAATTAAATATCATTATTTATTGGGTTATTTCGTTTAAAAACAAAATAAATAATCAAAATTTAGATTAGTATAATATGCTTTAAACAAAAAATAAAATGGCTAAATATTGAAATCTTAAAATAAATGAAAAAATATTGATTCTTTATTTTGTTTTTAGAAGGATTAATGGGAATATTATTAATGTTCAAATTTGGTCAAATTCTCGAATTTTTTCAAAATAGTTCATTTCTATTGAAATCTATTCGTTGTAGGTATTTAAAAACTTTTTTCGGGTAGGTTTGGGATGGTTGTGGTCGCTTACGATATTTTAGGGTCTGATAGAGTTTATCTGAAGGTGGGTTTGGATGGTATATTAGGGTATTTTTGTTAGGATTTTGAAAAAAAAAAATAATTAAGAGAGGAATCCGGCGTGTGTAACTTGTTTAAAAGGGTTAAAAATTCCCCAGTAAACTTTGTAGTCGTTTAGAATTGTACTTCGAACAAAATTTTAAAAATATTTAATATTGATGTTTGCAACATTTTGGCTTTTCTACAATTTAAGTAATCTCAATACTACTCATCACAAAATAATCTTTTTGGCTTTTTAATCATTAAAAACTCTTAAAAACTTTCATACCGTTGAAAATAACCAAGAAACTCTTCAAAAATACTAACAAATTCAATTTGACCAATTTTGAACATTAATCATATTCCCATTAATCCTTCTAAAAACAAAATAAAGAATCAATATTTTTTCATTTATTTTAAGATTCTAATATTTAGCCATTTTATTTTTTGTTTAAAGTATTTTATACTAATCTAAATTTCTTCATCTAAAAGCATCTATCAATATTGTTAAATTTTCTGATGACGACAAGATCCTTAATGAAATTAAAAAAAACTTATAATTCTGACTAAAAAGTTAAAAAAGAATCAAGAAAAAATTTTCATTCTACTTATTGGCCAAAACAATATATTTTTTTTTTTTGAAAATTATTGAAGCGAGGTGATTCAACAAAATTTCCACCCTTTTTTTTTAGTTAGGTTTTCCAGGATTTGAAAGAATTGAGCAAAATCTTTGATTTTTCACTATTCTTTTGAATTCTGGAAAGCCGCCGATAGCTTTTTTTTAATTTGAGAAATAAAAAGAAAATTTCTTAAATATTCTTTTAATTTTTTAAATTAAAAAAAAGCGCCGTTAGGTTTTCTCGAGTTTTCTGTTTATTTCGAAAATCTATTGATTTTCGTTAGGTTTTTTCTAACTTTTTTATTTATTTGGAAAGTCAATAGATTTTCGTTAGGTTTTTTTTACTTTTCAAAATAAACCGAAAATTTATTAAAATTTTCTATTTATTTCAAAAAGTAAAAAAAACCTAGAACACTTCACAAATAAATAGAAAACTCAAAAAAACCTAACGAAAATCCATAAATTTTACAAATAAAACAGAAAACCCCAGGAAAACCCAGGAAAACCCAGGAAAACCTAGGCACTTGACGGCACTTAACGGCACTCTACGGCACTATCTTAAACAATAAGTTTTTTAGAGTTTTTTATCCTAGCTATAATGTATGTACAATTATAACTCAAAGGATAACTTTTTTAAAAAAAAAAAAGAAAAAAATTATTTATCCACAAAGACAAAAAGAAAAAGAGAAAGAAAACTAAGAAATAAAAGATATTAAAAAAATAACAAAAAAAAACAAAAACTTAAGATAAAAGTTTTGTTTTGCACCCCGAGTGTTGGATGTGCTGTTTGTGGTTGTTTCCATTTTTTGTTTCATATTATTTCGTAAATTTCTAGATAGCCACCATAATAATACCGCCTGTTTGTATAATCTTCATTAACAAAAGTTCATCCCAATAACAAGGTAATAACAGATAAGAAGAAGTTAAATTGTCACTGCTATTTCTCTTCTTCAATACTTTGTTCACCAAATTAAAACCACACCTTTGATTATTTTTCTTTTTCTCTACTTTTTAATTAAAAAAAAAAGTTTTTTTTATTTTTTTTTTTATTTAAGAGAAGTAAACTTACTATTTTTCCTTAAAGAAAAATCAATAAAAGTATTTTGAAAGGTATAGGTAAAAGGAAATAAAAAAAAACCAAAAGTATAGAAGAATTTTTTATTTGAATCTTTTTTTATTACTTTAAGGATTTTTAATTTTACAGCTAATAGTGTAAAATAAACTTTGTTTCTGTCAAAAGTACCCAATTTTTTTTTCAAATATCAATTATTTTTTATAATTTTCCCAAGAAGAAAAAATAAATCAGAAATAAATAGAATACGAATACAAATCCGAGAATAGTTGATATTCTGTATGAAGTAAATCTACCAAATCAATATATTTTCTTTTAAATTGAAAAACTCAAATTCTTTACTTCACCATTTGAAAAAAAAATACCAATGTTCATTTTGATCTTGAATTGAAAATGAAAGAAAATTCCAATAGAAACCAATATTTTTTTCTGACATCATTTTCACTGTTTTAATAACATTAGAATAACATTTTTTTTACCTTGTGACTTTAGAGATCTTGCAATAATCTAAAAAAAAATTTGCAAAACAATTACATATCAAAGGAAAATAGCAAAAAATAAAAAAGTAAAATGAGATAAAATGATTTCAAATTTTGAAATTTTCAAAATTAAATTTTTTGTCTAATATTCATTCAAGACCTTTAAATAAATGTAATCCGTATATCGTCCATTACAGCCGAGTCACTTCGACTGGAAAATAGTTTAGTTAAAACTCAATTTCTGAAAAATATTACTAAATGAAGAATGTGATGAAGATACCAAGTAATTATCTAAAATTCATATACCTTGATACATGTATATAAAATTCTATTCAATACTTATAAACAAAAAAAAAGTAAAAGTAAAAAAAATAAAAAAAGAAAGAGAGGGAAAAAGAAGAAAGATTCAAATTAAATATTTTCAATTAACCAAATTCATTTATCTTCAAACCTAAATAAAATTATTAAATAGATTGGAGGCCAAGAAAATTTAAGAAAGTCCTGGTCAGCATATTATGCAGACACTTCAGCTGTAATTTTTGTTGTAGATAGTACAGACCATGAACGGTTAAGTACAACTAGAAAAGAATTGTTTAAAATCATTGCAGATGAAAAATTATCTGATACTGTTTGTTTAGTTTTTGCTAATAAAATGGATATAAAAACATCAATGAAACCAAAGCAATTGATTAAAGCACTTAAACTCACAGAAATTAAAAACCACGATTGGGCAATAAAACCTTGTTGTGCTCTAACAGGGGAAGGGTTGCAAGAGGGTTGGGAATGGATGGCAAATAAAATTCAAGAAAAGAAAAATGAAAAATAATCTTTAATTTGAATAAAATTTATTTTTAATAAATGTTTAATATTTTATTTTTTTATTATTGTTTTAGGGAATAATAATTACAGAAAATTTAAAACTTTTAAATCCAATTTCTATTTATCCAATAAACTCATTATCATAAATAAAATTAATTGAAGAGAAGGCTTTAATAAGTGAAAAGTGTTAGAATAAATCTCAAAATGTTGGAATAAATATAAAAAAATTCCTTAAATTGTTATTTAAGAAATATCCATCAATCTACCAAATTATTTAATATCATATTGAAAAACTCAATTATTTTGACTTTAGGAATTAACGTCTTCAAAGGAGAAGTCAAGATTAAAGTAAGTAGAAATTGGGTGTTAATGATATTGGTGTTCCATGCTTCAAATGTCTCAAAAAAATCGATTAGTTAAAGTAGTACTATTTTTCGATACCCTCAATTAAAAATGATCTATCTATTAGTAAAAAACCACAAGTATTTCAGAAAAAAATCTGCATTTATCTACAAATTTAAAGATTTGATCATCAATTTTCAGACTCCAAAGTTGTAAAATATCTTTCAAAATTTTGTACGAAAAGAGATATAAGCAATATGTATTTCTTAAGGGTATAATATTTATATAGCCCAGAAAGAACAATCTGTTACTTGTTGTCGAAACAATGGGTCAAATTGTGTGAGTTATTATTTGTTGAAATAGTAGGGATCGAAAAGAAATAAAAAATAAAAAGACAAAAAATAAAAAAAAATTCTTTCTAGTTTTTCATTCTTTTTCGATCTTTAAAACTAGACTAATTTTTGTATTATTTTAAACTGTTTTAAAATAAGAGACCATCAACTCAAAAAGTAATTGTTTCTAAATTTCAACCTTTTTAAAAAGTTATCTTCTTCATCCCTTGTAAACTTTCAAAATAGCCAACTCATTAACAACAACACATTTTAAAATTAATTTTTTTGAAGAAAAAAATAACTGTTTGATTAAGATCTAGAGAAAAGTTACATTTATTCTATTCCCGCCTCTTCTTTTTTAATAATAAGAAGCCATTTCCAAGAACTGAGCTATTTATTTCTCACAAAAAAAAACAAAAAAAGAGAAAAATTCAATAATACTCATAATCAGTAGAGTTTTATTAAATACAGATCTTTTTTTCTAGAAATAACCAATCTAAATATGACTATAAATTGGTTATTTTTTATCATTTTTTTAGCTTTGGTTTCAAAAAAATAATAAATTTCATAAATTTGTGGACAAAATGTAGATTAATAGCAAAAAAATTACTAATTTTTTAAAAAAATTAAATAATTAACTCAATAGATTTTTTGTACAAATTATTTCTTAAATATGAGAAATAGATTGATGTTACAATTAGCTTTATAAAAGAGAACAAAAATAACCATTCTTTGAGTTTTTATGTTGATGATTATTGAGTAAATCTTGGAAATTAAAAAATTAAAAAATAGTTACTTTTGGAAGTTCTAAATATAAATTATTAAATACTTCAATACTATTATTATAAATTTCTATTTTTAGTTTGGAAAAGGTCTTTTCGAAAAATTTTGCAAAATATCTTTTTTTATGTGATCATTAGTAAAAAATCTAATAATTTATTGTGTAATAATATTTATAATAGAACTTTGAGAGTCACAGAAACTATGTGAATCGGGTATCACTAATATCATTTATATCCAATTACAACATATTTGAATGTATAGGTATCTATTATGACAGTAAGGACTTAACTAAAATAAATTCAAAAAAAAAAAAAAAATGAACCTGTTTTAAACAGTAGAAAAAATAACAATACTAAGCTCTCATTCAATTTGTGTATAATTTTGATTTTAGAAACTATTTCATTTTTTTCGTTTTCTCTTTTTGTTTTCATTTCCTTTTTTTTTTTTAGTTATTTAATCTGTTTTCTTTGATCTGGAAATTGGTTTCAATAGTTGATTGAAGATTAGTATTGAGTTTTTTAAATGAAATATTAGATAAGATTAGTTGATGTTATCTTATCATTTGGTCATTCAATAAAGTTTGGTAGAATTTCAATAAATTTATCAATAAAAGATTTTTTTTCAGCTCGTTTTATCATTTTGGACATGTAGATTGTTATTTTTTCATTTCATATTTTTTTCTTTTATTTGGTTGAGAATGATTACTCATAAATAGATTAATACTCGATTAACTTAAATCTGATTTTATATTAGGTTTGAAAACATACAATAAATTAGGATTATTTATCTTATTTTTGATTTCCAGTGTGTTCATATTTTTTGAATAGGATTTATATACTAAAATTTATGAAAAACATGTTACTAAGCATTCAAATATATGTTGATATATTTTAATAAAAAAATTTTGAGGAATTTTGATAAATTATTTTGGATTCATTATTATCTTGGTTTCAGATTCTAATTATTAAACACTTTTTTTTTTTTTTTTTTTTGATTGATTATTGAATTGATTCAGTTTAAACTTTTTTGTTCAAAATAAAAAAGTTAGAATTATTAAAAATCTTTATCTATCCAAAGATAATTTTGTTTAAATATGTTAAGCTGGTTAATCTAAAATTATGTTATAATTAAAATTAATAAATAAATTACTGTTTATCCAATAAAAATATTTAATCTTGGTTCATTTTTTTGAAAAAAATAACAAATAATCCAAATAAAAGAAGTAACAGTAATAAAAACGATAATTTTTTTTTTATATATTTTTCCTGTGACTTTTTTTTCAAAAATGGATTTTCACCTTTTTCTTATATATTTTAATAATTGATTTAAATATTTGACAAAAATTTGAAATAACAATATTTTTAATAATTAAAAGAGTTTTTTTTATCAAATCAAATCAAATTTGATGTGAAATTCATAAAGGTGATTAAAAATAAAATCAAACTTTTGATCCTTTCTTTCAACAATTATTTCCGCTCTAGATTTGTTAAAAAGTTAATGCATTTTTTTTATTTTTGAATATAATAAATCATTTTCTACGTTCCAAAAGTAAGAATTTATATTAGAACGAAGAGAGAAAAAATAATATTTAAAAAATTGCTATAGGAATATTATTTATTTTAATTTTAACAACTAGTTTGATTAAGAATAAATATTTTGAATTTCAAATTTAAACTCATAATCTTATCATTGGAATTCACTAAATAGATTCTATTTATGGAATTACAAGAATCGCCAAAATTAAAATTTTAGAATCAATTTATATCAAACATTTTCTACTTGTTAAAGTGTTTTTTAGAATAATTTTTCAAAAATATTAAAAAATATATTATTCTGATTTCCTGGAATCAAAACAAGAATTTTTTATTTGATATCAAAAAATGTATTAGTAAAAACAAAAGATACTTTTGATTCCATTTTAAAGTAAATGAATTTTCATTGTAAAGAATAAACTTAAAAAAACCAGGATTGGAAGAAAATTTGATTAAAACTAAAATCTAAAGAAGAAAAACCTCAAATATTGATGATTTTAAGTAATATTACAATCTGTTAAAATAAAAAAAAAATATTAATTATTAATTCTTGAGATGATCTGATTCTCTGTAAAAACTGGTTGTAAACATGAAATAAATTGAGATTATTTATTGAAAACAAAACAAATCATTTGATTCCTGGAATCAAAATGTCAACACTGCTTTTTACAAAAATAATCAATAATTTAATAAATTCTTTATAATAATTCTTATATAAAATTTTGAGGTTTTTTTTTTTTTTCAAAAACTTTAGTAAATAAAAACATGTTACTCTTAAGATATTGAAATAGTAGAAACATGTTGTAAAATCGATCATCATTATTTCGATTGGGATTTTCTTTGGATCTTTAATTGAAGATCAAAAACAGAACATTTTTTTTTTTACTCAATAGTCGCTAAGAATTTGAGTATTTCTATTTTCTGCATTATTCTACTTATTTCTTATTTATTTTTCAATGGATCTTTTTTTCGAAAAAAAGATCCAAACAAATATTAATACAATAGTTAATTTTTATGTTAAAGAGATCTATAAAAATTTTTAATACAAAATATTCAAAAATCCATTTGATAAAAAAGGAAAAAAGAAATCACAAAAAGAGAAAAAAAACAGAATAAAAATTAGAAATTGAGATATGATAATAATATAAATAAAAAATTATAAATTTATATTAAAATAATAAAAGATAAAATTATTATTATTATTATTTAATCTTCACAAAAATTAAACAAAAATAAAATTAAGATTTTAAATCAATTAATTGAAGACAAAAATAGTTAATACACACATTTAAATTGATTAATAACAATCAAATAAATAAGAAAAAAAAAATCTTCTAAATTATTAAAGATCGATATTATTTCCATGTTAATATCGAAAATTAATCAATTGGTTTAAAAATGCAATCTAAATTAGATCAAATCATATCAGATAATCTCAGATCAGATCAGATCATATCAAATCAAATCAAATTAAATAATGGAAAAAAATTTTTTTACCCAATTCAAATATGAAATCAAAAAAAGAAATGAAGGGATGATTAAATAAAGAAACCAATTAAAATTGGATTTTTCGGTATAAAAAATTTCTTCTTTTAATTGGATTCTTCTGTATTGGCTCGAAATGGGGAATTTATTTCCATTTTTAATTGAGTGTAGCTGACTCAAACTATCCAATATTATGTATCTCATTAGTCCATTACCCATGACATTTAGGATTATTATTTTATTTTTAAAATTTTTCATAAATTGTGAACAAAATTCTTTTTGAGTTGGAGTATGAAGAAATCCAAAATTCACTGGCTTTTCCAATACTGTTGATGTGTTTATTGCAAAGTCTTTATATTTGATTAAATTATTTTTAAAATTTTTGGAGTCCATTTCAGTAAACCATAATATGCAATACTTGTCTTTGGTTTTGCAAATAGAACTAAAGGTTTCTTCCCCACTTATTCTTGTTACAGTCATTTGTTTTTTTTGTAAAATTGTCGATTCAATTAAGTGGAGATTATTTTCTGCATTTGTTATGGTATACCAAAGTATATTGTCGTTATTGTTATTATTAAACTTGTTAATGCTGTTGTTAAAATTATTAAATTTATCATTAAAAATTGTCAAAAAGAAATTTTCATTATTGTTTGGTAATTGGCTTTTCAAAATTGAAGAATCTTTAATTAAATAAAAATCAAGATTTCGATAGTATTTTAATGAAAAATAATAATAAAATAATGGTATTTTTTTTTGTTTATTATTATTATTGTTGTTGTTGTTGTCGTTGTCGTTGTTGTTGTTGTTGTTGTTGTTGTTGTTGTTGTTGTTGTTGTTGTTGATTACTAATAAGATTGAAGGTCTAAATTTTAATGTAGGGTTATTTTTGACAATATTAAATTCCTTGTTATTATTTATTAATGTAATTTTATTATTTTTTTCAAATAGTGATTGAATATAGTTATCAAATTTCTGAAAAAAATGTGCTTTAGTGTTGCTCATATCTAAATCTTTAAATAAGATTTTGTTATATTTATTGTTATTTTCATTTGTTTCAATTAGACTGAAAATTTGTGGTATGCTATTATCATTAATTTGAAAATAATTCATTAAATCTGGTTTTTGTTCAATATTAAAAGCAAAGAATTTAACTCCATATTTGGAATACTTTTCAGTTAATCTTTCCCAAATCCTCGAAAGTGCTCTAGACTCTAAGGAATAACTATATGCTATGCAAATTGTGACCGTAGATTTGACTGAATTTAAGAAATGTTGTTGGAAATTAAAATAAGACAAGCCAATTGTATTACGATCAGATTCAAATAATAACTGTGTACTTTGGAAATTGTTTGGGTTTGGCTTGAAAAAGGAATCTAAATTTACATTGAATTGGAAAAAGCTATCTTTATTTTCATTTGGGTTTGTTTTAAAAGTAAAAGTTTGGTGTTGGTAAGAGTTTTCATACCCATTTTCGTTTTGGTTTCGAGATGCGCCTCGTGGAAAATGTTGTTTGTTATTTCTTTGAGAAAGCAAAGATCGATCATATTTATTTTTGGTTTTTGGTTCTTTTAAGACCTCCCATGCAGTTTGGATTTTGACAAACTTGCCTTGTGCTTCAGGTAATTTGTTCATATCTGGGTGGTACTGCTTCACTAGCTTTAAATATTGGCTTCGAATTTCTCCAATGCTTGCTTCTTTGGTAACATCGAGTGTATCGTAGTGAGTATTAATTCCTTTGACGACTTGGAAGAGAGTTAGTGAGAATAGGATTAATTCACTTGATCCAAAAAACCTCATTTAATTGATTAAGATTTTTGGAAAAGTAAAAATTATGAGCAGAATAGAAAGACAAAACAGATAAGAAAAAAAGAAAAAGAAAATAAAGAAAAAAAAAAAGAGTTTAAAAAATAAATTAAAATGTTGAAGAAGGTTTTGAACAATTACAAGATCTATAACGAATCAAATAAGAATTTTGAAGTTATTATCGAAGAAAAAAAGGAAAAGAAGATAATTTGAATAAAAAGATAAAAGAATGGTTTTTCACAAAAAGAAATTCAAAAAGTTTGTTAAAGAGTAAAACTTTTTCAGATTATCAATCTTGTTTTTTGGTACTTCTTTTTAAACAGAGTAAAAATTCTTTTTAGGAATAAATTGTTTTTAAAGAATGAATTGATAGTTTCTGTGACTTATTCGTTTCTTTGAAAGAAAAGAGTTCTGTTGATTTTATCCTGATGATAATTTTAAAATGAGTTTCTTAATGAAATTTCATCATCACAAATTCAAAAAAAAATTTTATTTTTCAATCTGATGATTTAACTTTTCCAAATAAAGTTAATTGTTTTATCAAAATTTACTTCTTAAAGTTCAAATTATTTTGTTCTGTACTAATTTATAGTTTTTTGTTTTCATAAAGTGAATTTTAGAAAAAAAAAAAATTTAAGGTTTACAATCCCTGAAACTGGAAAAAAGATTATCTTGTATTGGGTGTGTCAACTTGTTATTTTGGTTCTTAGCTGATCGATCCACAACTAAGTTTGGATCGTATAGGTGGTTGAAAAACGCTATTTTTGTGATTTTATTTTTTTTTTTTCCGAAATCCGAATTGATGAGTCTAATATTAATTAATTGGAAGGTATTGAATTGTAAGTGTTAATTTTTGGGTTGTCAATTGAAATTATCATTTTCCTTTTACAGAATTAGGAGTAAATAAAAAACAATTTTTTTACAAGCATCAAATAATACAAAGCGTAAATAAAATTTTCAACATAGAAAACAAAAAACCCAATTACTAATTAAATATCTTCCAATTAATTAATATTAGACTCATCAATTCGGATTTCGGAAAAAAAAAAAATAAAATCACAAAAATAGCGTTTTTCAACCACCTATACGATCCAAACTTAGTTGTGGATCGATCAGCTAAGAACCAAAATAACAAGTTGACTGACGAATACAAGATAATCTTTTTTCCAGTTTCAGGGATTGTAAACCTTAAGGGCTATATCCTTAACATTAAAAATAATTTTCAGAAATGGAAAAAAAAAAATTTGGAAATTTTTATGAGTGCTTAATAACAATTAAAAACTAAACAACATTTGAAGTGTGACCAATCTCGAAAAATCAACGATCAAAAAAGAGGGCATTTTTAGAAATAAGTGCCAAAGAGCTACACTTGTTTTTCAATTAGAATTGCTGTGATTTATCATTTTGAAAACAACTTAGTTTGTTTTGAAATACTTCTCTTTTGGATTTGAGATCTCGAATATTTTTTTGTTCATTTTTTTCCTTTCTCAAATTAGTTATTTATTTTCTCAAAAATTTTACAAAATCCTTATTTTGTCAAATATCTCGAGAGTTACAATCTAACCACAAATTAGATTAAATTCAATTAAATAGATTATATACTTTAAGAAAACAATTTGTATTAAATTGAAGAAATTTAAACGTTTGGAAATTTAAAACAAGTAATTTTTTTTTTTAAAATTTAATTTTTTAGAATTGAGAATGATTTTTAATTTTTTTTTAATTGATTTGTTTGTTCAATAAGGATCCTCTCAAAAATTTATTATTTGATATTTGAATTTTGTCAATCAAAAGAAGGGTAATTTTACAATACTCCTTTTGGTTTCAAGACACACCTTGAGTATGAAGTAAATCCCTGGTAAATTAATAGAGCCTTACGGGTAACACCGGGTTCTTGAAAAGTTTTTTTTTTATTAGAAAATTCTTATTTTAATGTTAAATTTTGTATTTTTTTAAAAAGTGAATTGATAGTTTTTGTAAAAAACAAAACATATCTAAAAGTTCATTTCTTTACTAAAAAAAAATTTTTTTTTAGGCAGAGTATTTAAAAACTCATTTCAAATTTCAAGAATTTTTAAAAAACTTCTTTTTATCCATGATGTCTGTTATTTGGAAATTTATTTTTACGTGTAATATTTGAAAAAAAAAATAGTTAATCTATCTGGAGTGACTAATTATAATTTTAGGCAGTATACTCGTTAATTAATTAACATTCTAATAATTTCTAAAAAAATCAGTAATCCCAAGAAACAAGTTATATATTTTTCTTAATTAATGGTTGGAAAATAAAGTTAAATTTTCTTACATTACCTGTAATTATTTTTTAAATCTGATAATTGATTGTTTTTTTCAAAAAAATTCTAGAATTACATAAATTATATAATTATTATTTTTTTTAAATTTCGACTTTGGTAAAGATTTTTACAGAAATATATACTGAAATGAGGTTTCATAAAATATAAAAAAGATTGAAGACATAAAATTGGATTAATGTGAAGATATCCCCTTTTCCATTTTCTGAAGTTTATAAAATTGCTAATTTTGTAAGGAATCTAAATTTTTTATCAATAATTATTAATTCTAATAATTGAGATATTTTTCATTAATAATTAATGTTGTGGGAAAATTTTCATATTAAAACCGATTTTAAAGATTAATATTTCATTTTTTTGAAGATAAATAAAAATAATTGGTTATAATTTAGAATAAAATTGAAAAAAAGAATTGTTGAAAGAAAATTTATCATTTGAAACAATTAATATAAATTATATAAAAAACTTATATTTAAATGAATTTGATGTTTTCTATCAAAAAAATGGTTAAACTCCAATATTCAAAAAGCAAAAATAATGATTTAATTTTTAAAAAAAATATATTTTAATTTTTTTTTATTCAATATTTAAAACTTAAAACAACAGCAAGATAAAGAATTTTTAGAAAAGAAATTTTTAAAATTTAATTTATTTTGCCTATACCCTCTCAAAATATCCGTTTTCAAAACTGATATTTGATATCTTGTTTCAACCCAATTATTTATTTATTTATTTATTTTTTTTTATTTTTTTTTTTTTTTGGGGGGGGGGGATATCCGGATTACTTTATAAACAAATGCTCTACAAAAATTCTGATATCTTTAAATATTTATAATTTTATCAACATAAAAATGGAAAGGGGTGATACCCACAATTTAATCCAATATTCTTTCTTCAAAACTAGTATTTAAACGTTAATTTCATATATGGCTCTTCCCAAATCTTTTAGCAAGTAGAAATAAATTTCAAGGAAAAAATTATGTAATTTATATTATTTAGGACATTTTTGTAATAAAAATTCAATTTTCATAATTAAAAAATAATTTCTAGTAATGAAAGAAAATATGAATTTATTTTAAAAGATTATTCGAAAAAAATAAAAAATATCGGGATTCTTGGTTTTGAAGAAGTTATGTTTTGAAAATATTGGTATTTCAATCATACAATTATAAAAAAAACAAAATTTTGAAATTTTTCATCCATTAAATACTAAATCCCAAATTTTGGAAAACAGTTCAAACAAAAAACAAAACAATACAACTTTATCAAAAAAATGGAAAAATAGTATTATTATACTTATTAAAACAATGATTTCAAACCACCACAATTATATTTCTGCTGAGTAAATTATTGGACCAAGAATCAAGTGTAATTTATAAATTTGAGTCGAATAAAAAATTTTTCTCAAGTCTACTTTTTGGATCTCTTTCTTCGATTTTTTTTATCCAATAGTTTTTCAGTTTTTTTTGTTTCTATTGCTTTTTGTTTATTTAAAGAATTAATTTGATAAGCCTTGAACTAAAGAGAGCTAGATTAATTTTCAATTAAGAATAAAATACCTGAACACTGGTGCCAGTATCTTACTCCCTTAATTTTCTTTTTTTCTAGTTGTTAAGATTACAATTAAGAACATTTGAAAAGAAAATTATGTTTAAAATACTTTTAATGACTGTGCTTATCCACCCTTTCAATAATAATTTACAACTTTTTTCACTTCAAAATCCCCTTTTTAATTTCCAAATTGTCCAATAAACTTTATTTGATTATAAAAATTATTTCAAAAAATGATATTTAGTCTCTACTAAATACAATGTGAGTGGACGATTGTTTTATGTTAACCATGAATACTTTTCCAAGAATAGAGAATATTTGATACCTACCAACTTCTTATGATTATGAACTTTTGAATCAATCCCATTCTTATTGTTCAAAGAAAATATTTAAAAAATTATTAGGTTTCCGGTACCTTTTCACAAACTTGATAAGAATGATTACAAATGAATTCAAAAAACCTAAAAAATGTTACAGATTACAAACAAACTCTTGTTTCTTCAAAACAATATTCAAAAAAGTAAAAAAATCATTTTTTTTGTTTGTCTTTGTTAATTTTTTAAATTTTTTGTTTATTCAAAAAAAAAAAAAAATGTCATTTCTTGCTTTAAAAGAATACAAGCCAATTGTAATTCATCCATCTGCAGTTTTTGGGATTTTAGAACACTTTGCACGAAGAACAGACAAACGTGTTGTTGGGGCATTGCTTGGTGTTGTTAAAAAAATGGTAGTCAACGGAAAAAGATGCGAGGTCTTTGAAATCAATTCCACAGTCCCAATCCCCTTTGCAAAAGGATCTGAAAAAAAAAGTAAAGAAAAAGAAAAAGAAAAAGAAAAAGAATTTGACGATGAAATCGAAAATGACGACGAAGACAAAAAAATTACTAAAAAAGAAGAAGAAGAAAATACGCTTGACTTAGAATTTTTAGGCAAGCTAGGGAAAATTATGCCTTACGACAACAAAGACGACATCTTGGGATGGTATGCCACTGGCGACAAGCCACAATTTCTTCGCGAGTTTATCACCCGAAAGGTCACCAACAACCAAAACCCAATCCATTTATTAACAAAGCTCGACTTGCAGTCTGTCAACGAAAAGGTCAAACTCGAGGCGTACCTCGTTCAACCGATCATCATCGAGCGCAAATTGTATAGCTGCAGCTGGAAACGTTTAGAATTACACCACTCGTCCAGGCCATATGAAAGCAAATGCTTAATGGAGCTCAGGTTTGACCACACAAACGACAAATTTACCGACAACACCCAAATTGCGATTTATCTTTTACATGAGCTGTTAAACATGATCTCGATACTCAAGGAACGAATCAAAAAAATTTCCAGTGGCGAAACAAATATTGACCAAAGAAATATCTCCTATGTTGTCACACTCAAAGAGTCCCTCAAGGAATTGTTCCAAAACGAAGACATTTTCTTAAACAAAAATAAAGGTATCAAATCATTTTCAAGCGACCTTCGAGACATTTTGATGATTAAACATTTATTAGACCAAACAAAAAATCAAATCGAGATCTCTGATAATATCGAAAGACTTTAAAGATTATTAACGTCAGTTTGTTTATTCAACGATTTATCTTTACATAAAATACTCTTTTATTTTTTAAATATGACTTTTCATTTAACAAATATTCTATAAAGAATAATTATTAAAAAATTTTGGTCTCTTTTGTGTGATTGTGAAAATTTCAAAAAAAAAATAAATTCCAAACAAGATTAATATTTTATTTCATATTTCGAAATTTATTCATATTCATTTGTCCTCAAAGTTTTTGAAAGTTTTATTTTTATTCATTATCCTGATTAATAAGGTTACGATGGTGTTAATAATATAGTTACTATTCTGGAAATCTAAAATTAAGTGTAATCAAAAGAGTTAACATTTTGATTCTTTTTCGAAAAATGTATTCAAAAATAATTCCTTTTTTGATTTCATGGAATCAAATGATTTTTTTTTATTTTAATGATTAATCTCAAATTATTTCATGTTTATATTTACTTTTTCATTAGAATTATATCATTCTCAAAATTTAATAATTAATTTTTTTGAATCTATCAAATATTCCCGAAAATACCCACAAAATGGAAAATACTCGAAAATTTTTTAACCACGAAAAAACACTTTTTGAGCAACTTTTATGAAACACTGGTGCCAATGCACTCGGTATAAAGGCAAATTTGGCTTTTATTTGAGAATATTTTTTTTTTTCTGAAAATATCAAAATTCAAAAAAATTAAATTTGAGGGAATGGTATTCGACCCATTTTGTGTGAAAGGGATAAGTATTCTGGATGACAGTAACATTTCTGATCATTTCGAAATGGTATTAACTAAATCGAGAAAATGCACTTAAAAAGAAAATTTCTAATTGTGTATCATTACCCATAATTTTGTAATCTTAAATACAATCCAAAAATAACCAAGTCATATCTAATCGTACAACACATACCCATATCCTACATCAGGTTACCCAAGCCAAACTTTATTTAACTTCACATTCGATAAGTGGAACTGGTTTAACCAAAACAGACAAACCCACTCATGAAAAACCTAACACAGCCCTTAATGATACCCTGAAATACCTATACACTTACCCTAATAAGTATCAACAATTACACAAATATACTCAAAAGGTACCAAAACCTCTTTAGAGTCGTTTCAAGTAGAAAATTCAAAAAAAAAGAAGTTTGTTTCAAAATAAAATTGTTATTTTACTGTTAAACTGAGTATATTGATACTAGATAATCTTAGAAGTTGTCCATAACGTGTTTTTATGTGGTTTAAAAATTTTTGGGTATTTTCGATTTTCGGGTATTTTTGGGAATATTTCAAACACCCAATTTTTTTTTTTTTTTTTTTTTTCAAAAAGAATTTAATATTTTTCAAAAAAATAAATATTTGAGGTTTTTTCTAATTGAGATTTTCGTTTTATCAACTTTTCTTCCAATCCTGATCTTTTGAAGTTTATTCCTGAAATATAAATTATTTTACTTTGAAATGGAATCATAATAATCTTTTTTTTTATTTTAATATAGTTTTGGTATCCCAAATAAAAAATCAATTTTTGATTCAATGAAATCAGAATAAAATAATTTTTGATATTTTTGAAAAATTATTATTCAAAGGGACTTTAACAAGTAGAAAATGTTTGATAAAAACCGATTCCATTGTAATCATTTTAATATTATGATTCCAATTTTTTTAAAATTTTTGACTGACACAATTTTTTTAAGGAAATGATTTTTTTTCACAATTGAGATTATAAAAATTCCAAAAATGGAATCATTTTGGGAATTCTGATTGTCATAAAAAGAGTTTTATTAATTTGTTCTGAGAAAAATTGATTAAAAAAATAGATAAATATTATTAGAATATATCAACAAGGAAGTTTTTGGTTATTTAAACTCCATTTCAAAAATTGTGACTCACTTGAAATAATAAATTGAAAAAAAATAATTATATATCCTTTAGTATTCAAGAACAAGTCTATAATTAAAGTTGATTTGAAATTCACTTTTAAACAATCCTTAATAAATAAATACCCCAAAATTTAAAAATCAAAATAAAAAACAAAAGCTAAAAACATAAAAAATATTTTAATCTATTCAAATTAATATTTCATTAATTCCCCGAGATAAATTTTCCTATCTGATCCAGCAGAAGCAATTATTGGTTCTTTTGGATGGAAGGCAACTGAATTTACTGATGCTGTATGGCCAGGCAATTTGTAAAGAATTTTTTGTTCTTCTACATCGAAAACATAGAGAAAGCGATCACCAGAGCCTGAAGCAACCCAATTACCCTTACTATTCCATTGGCATTTTATTAGATTTTGCTCTATTGTGGGCCGTAAACAATTAAATGAATGGTGGCACTTTCTTGATTCGCTTTGGCGCTCTTCTAATTCTTCTTGAATTGAATTAAGGCTTGTTTGTTCATTTTTCAATTCTTCTCCGCCTCCAGAATAAAAAGGCCGAATGTCCCAAATTTTGAGACTGCCGTCCATTGAAACTGATGCAAGAGAATTTTCCTCTGGGTTTATGTCAATCCCAGTCACGGAATCTGTGTGCCCCTCAAGTATGAATTCTAGTTTAAGTTGAGAAAAATCATAGACCTTCACAACATTATCAAGTCCTGCAAAATAAAGATTCTTTGGGTTTGAAGAGAGAGCACACGTAAAAACAGGATATTTTTGTTTCACTGTTTTGATTGCTTTAGGCTCGCGGTAGTCCCATATCTTGACAGTGCAATCGTCCGAGCATGAAACAAAGATGTCATTCGAAATTTTCAAATGAGACACACAATTTACATAGGAGTGGTGCTGTGTTAGATGCCTGATTGGCTTTAAGGTTTCGAGATCCCAGACATTGATCGTTTTATCAGCTGAGCATGAAACAAGTGTACTATTTGATGTAAGATTAGGAATTAAAAATGGAATTCAACGTGAGAGTTTGTTTTCAAATTAAGAAGAAATTGAGTTCCACAGAGCCATGTCTTGGGTGATTCTTTTGAAATTTTTCAAAAATCTAAAAAAAAAAAAAAGAAAGTTATTTAAACAAATTGTAACCAAAAAAAGTGTTAAAGTATGTCCTGGAAATTTGACTATTGTTTTTGAGAGGCTTTTGTACTCTTTTTTGTATCATACTTTTTTTTTAAAATTACTAATATTATTTGTTTTAAGTGGTCAAATAAACAATCAAACCAATTTAATAAAAAAGAAAAAGAAAAAGAAATAAATGAATAGAGAATGTACTCTCCATTTGGCGAATATGAAAGTCCCAAAACAGCGTTTTTATGTCTGACCGACCCTAGGTGTGAACACTCATTTTGTGCTTCCCAAAAAAAGATTGTGCCGTCCTTGCTGGCACTTGCTAACATTTCTCCATTGGAATTGAATTTCAGATCATATATTTCGCCTGCTTGTCCCTGTAAGACCATTATTGGGGACAAAAGTGATGAAGTTCGTTTTAAACGCTGATCAAGAATTAGTTGCTTTGAAGTTTTGATCTGATCTTTAATGTTAATAAGAGCCATAAAAAAGAAAGAAATAAAAATACAAAAAATGATAATCTTCAATAGCTATTTCGAATTATTTGAATAAGGTTGAACGATTGAAATTCTAAAGTAACTGTAGCAAGTTAGTAAATAATTGTAGGAAGTAATAAGTTATTGTACTTTTGTTAATCTTATTTTTGCATGAAATACTTTTTAAACAAATGAATTTTAAAAAGTCTTTTAATTTACGGAGTTTTTGAAAATTTCAGATTTTCTTCAGGTTGAAAGTAAATTTTACCATTTTTAATTAACTCAGTATCTGAGAGATCGAATTCGATACAAATGAATTTCTTTGTCTACTCATATTTTATTGTTTTAATATACATCGTTGTAGGATTTATTATAGCATAATATATTTACTAACCAATAAAAAAAAAGGAAAAAATAGGAATGAAAAAATTGTTAAAAAAAAAATTAAGTACAATCATAATATTTCTTGCTCTTATATGATTAATTTTTGATCCAATTACTTTTGGTTTAGAAATTTTTAATTTTGTATTATTAAGAATTTTGTTTTTTTTTCTAGTTTCTGAGTAACAAATTGCTTTCTATTTCTCAAGATTTACAAAATGAATTTTCATTACCATTTCATTTCACTCCTCAAATTCTTATCTGCTTTACAAGAATAAAGAAATTTGTTCAATTATTCTTCATTAAAATAGAATTCTTGGGTAAGTTTAATTATTAAACACAAATTATTTCTCTTTAAATTGAAAAATCAAAATAATTTATTTGTTAATTTATATAGAGAAATGAGTAATTAAAGAAAATTTATAAAATTAAAAAAGAGAAGAAAAAAAATAATTAAAATATGTATAAAAAATAATATTATATCATTTTCATGACCAAATAGAAACTATTAGATGTTATTAGATTTACCAGGATTTAAAAAAAAGGAGTAAAATCCTTGATTTTACTAAATTCTTTCTAATTCTAGAAAACCATCGTTAGATTTTTTTTACTTTTTGAAATCTAAAGATAATTTATTTAATTTTCTTTACATTCCAAAAAGTAAATAAAAAACCTAGGCACTCTACAGCACTTGACTACACGTCCCCAGAATACACAGGGGGGGAACCCAATACAAAGATTCTCAATTATAGATAAAAAATCCACAAACTGTGATTTATAATTGGTATTCCACAACTCTAGAAAAAACTCAAAATAATTATAAATTTTGTTTTCAATTTATAATTCATATTTCCTGTTTCTTTGAGGTGAATACTTTGAAAGTTTTATTATTGATTTTAGTTTTAGAATCTTTTTATTTTGATATTTAAAATAGATTGTCTTTAATTAACCTTTATCTCGATAATTATTATTATCAAATAATATTGAAAATATAAATGTAAAAAAAATGTCTTTGGCTTAAAAAAACAATCAATGTGGGGGTGAGTAGAGGAAATTTCTTGTTCAAAGTCTTAAATTGTAATAAGGTTTTGAAAAAAAAAAATCTAAGAAAATATACATTAATTAGAATTTTCTTTTAAAATCTTGATTTAAATAAATTCATATTTAAATATGCACTTTCCTGGTTTTCGGGAAAAAAAAAGAGATTTATTAAAAATAAATACTCTCTTATAACATTTTTTTTTGTTTTATTATTAGGTTAATGTGGAGGATGCTTCCATATATCTTTTTCTATTCATAAAATATTTTAAAGAGAGTATATATTGATTGATTGTTTTTAATCAAAGAAAATTAAACCACCTTTTATTTGATAAAGGGAAATTCACAAAAAAAAAACAAATTTTTTTTAAAAAAGGTAGAAAAAAAGAAAGATTTTTTTTTTTATTATTATTTAATGGGGGGGGGCGTTAATTCCTCTTATTTTCCAAAAAGAAAGAAAATTTTCGATTTGAAAAAGAATCAAACCGGTCAAAGTTATTAATACAAACCTGAAATCCAAAAAAAAAAAAAAAAATTGATTAATCAAATTTTGAAGATTTGAATTAGGTTTTCTATTATTATTTTGCAAAAAGTGTAATAATTGATTTTTTTATTTTCAAAGTTTCATTTTCTTTATCTAATAAAAAAAAAATAATAAAAAATATTAAGTTCTGGTGATTAAAATTAACTAAAAAATGAAAAGTAATTTAATTCGTTGTTGGTCTTTTTATGGATAAGTGTTTATAATCGTTTCAATAAAGTTTTGGTATTTTTTTTTTAAATATAAATATTTTGATAGAGTAAAATAAAATGTAAATATTAATTAAATAAATTTAATTAAAGTATATAATAATTATTTCTTCCGGAGAAAATTATTAAATTTCAAATTTAGTCATATTTCAAAATTCGTCAAATTCTTATTTTTAACAAAATAGCCAATTCCATTGTAATATATTGAATTTAGGTATTTAAAACCTCCTTTATCTAGAGGTTAAGGGGTTTTAGGGTAGGATAGAGTATGTTATGGTAAGTTTGGGTGGTTTGGCTTGAAATTTTTAGAAAATTAACAAAATTTTGAAAAAAAAAATAATTAAGCTACCAATTTTACTTTTGCAACTTGTTTTAGGGGGAAAAAATTTTTACACTTAACTTTTTAGGTTAAAATAGAGTTTCGAAAAAATTTTAAAAAATATTTAGTATTGAAGATTTCAAGATTTTGGATTTTCAACAATTTAAATAATAAAATACTACCAATCGCAAAATAATATCTTTGATTTTTTCCTCCTACAACACTTAAAAAATATAAAAACTTTCATACCAATAATAATAATTAATAAAATCTATAAAATTATGAAAAATTTCAATTTATCAAAATTTGAAATCTAATAATATCCCCTTATTTTATTTTTCTAACTAATTCATTTTCAATTTTTTTTTATATTACAAGATATCTTGCCACTTGATAAAAAATTGTTATTATTGTGCATTGAAACATTGAAAACAATTGTAGTAAAATATTATTTGTTAATATTGGAATTTTCTTTGAAATTATTTCAAGATCAATATAAACCTTCTGTTTTTTTTTTTCAAGATATTTTAAGAATTTTAGTTTTTCAAGTTTTAAAACACAATACATATATTGGATATATTTAATTAATGCAGCTTATCAACTATTTTCTGATATGTGTATTTTATTTTGCTAATTTCTTTTTATTTTTCAACCTTCCATTATAAAAATGAATTGATATTTGAAAAAAAATTTTCGGGAACTTTCACAGAAACAAAGTTTATAAATATGTTTTTTAAAATTGTTTGAAAATAAATTATTTTAACATAAAATTAATTTATCAAATAAATATATAGTACCAAAAAAAAACTATAAAAAATATCATATTATCCTAACCCAAATCTGAATTAAATGAATTCATTAAAAATAGGAATTAAAAATCATTATTGGAAATTCTTTAGAAAAAAATTAATAAATTTGTTTCTCAACAGTTTTAAAAATAAAAATTATTTTCATCTAGAATTAATATTAAAACTGGGGAAAGAAGAAATAATTGTATCAAATATTACAGATAAGATCATAAAAATAAAATATTTTTTTTTATTTTTTTTGATCAATCTTTCCATTGTCATTTTTTAATTAGATAATCAAATATATAAAGATATATTCCAATTCACATTTTATTATAAAATTCTTTTATTAAGTTCAAGAAATGATTTTAATAGTTCAATTTGGATGAAATCTAGGTACATACAATTGATTAAATGTGCACACACCTCTAAATAAATAAAAAAATTAACAAAAATAACAAAGAAAAATTTTAAAAATAATATCAATCTTTATCTGAGAATCAATTATTCTTTGATATTTTATATTTATTTTTTAATATATATATATTGTGAAAAGAATGTGAGAAAATTGTGAAAATGTTGATGTTTTTCGTTTAATAAAAAAAAAAAATTCAAAATTGTAAAAATAAATTTAGAAATAAGAAAAAACAAAAAACAAAAAGAAAATAAAAAGAAAGAAGCAAGAAGCAAGAAGTTGAAATTAGGATAAGAAAAAAGAAAAAAAATAAAAAATCTTAATTATTCATTGTTTATTTGTTACATTCTTCACAAGGGTGAACCTTAAGTAATGTCTCTTTGAATGTACCATATAATCTAAACGCAAGTTCATAAAGTAAGGTAGAGTGACCGGTCATGTTTCCTACAGCTCTCCAAAAGAAAGAGCAGTTTCCTCGCATAAGGATAAATGGGATAAATGGGAGATGGAGGGCAACAAGCTTGAGTTTTTTATTAGATTTTCTTAATTTGTCGGCTTCTTCAGTAAATTTTCCTTCTAATTTACTAAATTGAAAGACAAAAATTGTGGTAAGGACTGTGATTGATGTTGTGTTTAATACCATGCAAAAGATTACTCCGAGAATGTTGAGTGCAAAAAGAAGGATATGTACTTGGGCCAATGGTCCGCTTTGTTGCAAATCAGTTTTGACCTTTGAAATTTAATGAATTATTGAGAATATAAATAAAATAAAAAAAAATAAATTCATAAATTAAAATTGGTTTTTCAAAAAAATTAATAAAGAAAAAACAAATTTTTGTTTTTTATAATTAGTTATGATAAATATTAAAAAAATAAGAACTTTTATTCATCAATCTCATTTTTATTCAAATGTCGATTTGTTTCTCCAAAACAAGTAATATGGTGGTTTAATAGATCTTGTGGATTATTAAAAGTTCATTTTTCTATTTGTTATTTATTTATTATACAAGTAGTTACGAGTTCAAGTTATTTATCAACTAGAATTTCTGTGTTTAACATTTTTGATTTATTCTGATAGAAAACGTTAATTTAAATCAGTTTTTAAAAATTGAAGACAAAAATTTTTTTAAAGTAACAATAGAGCAGCTAACAAACTTTTTTTGAACAACTTTTAGAACATATTTAAAACTAGTTTGTCTCACTATTTCAAAAAAAAAATTATTTCCAATTTGAATGAAATTTTATTATTGCGATTCTTTTAACTGTTTTGACTGTGTCAAAAAATTTGAATTTTGGATTATATTTAAGACTGGTTTGTCACAGTAAAAACCAAACAGCTTTATTCTTTTTAATATGTTTTTTTTTTTTTTTTTTTTTTTTTGTTCTTTATTCTTTATTCTTGTTTCTTGTTTCTTGATTCTTGATTCTTGATTATTTATTGTTTTTTTTTGTTTTTTGATCTTTATTCTTTTTATTTATTCTTGATTCTTGATTGTTTATTCTTTATTCTCTATTGATTTTAAAATCCAAAAAAATTTTTTTCAAAAGTATCTCAAAAATATTGTAAAAGTTGAAACATAGCAATGTTATGAACGCTTTTTAAAAGTTTTTTGACACACTTTTTTTCCTAACTTATTTAATTTTTTTTCTTTTTTTAGAAAAAAGGAAGGTTTTCTATTTAATAGCCAATTGAAAAAAGTGTGACAAAAAAGTTTTCAAAGATATCTTTAAATTGAGAACAAACTTCAAGATATAACTATTTTTATTTATTTTTTGTAGCTATAATTTAATCGAAGCCTATTTGCCTTAAATTAAAGCAGTTTTTTTTAGAAACTTAGTTGTGGATTTTCAGAGATATTTATAATTGGTGTTAGTGATTATCTCGTACGTATTTTTCTCTTTTATAATTTTAATTATTCTTCATTGATTTTCTTTTTGAGTTCTTTATTTTTTTCTTAAATTTCCAATTTTTGAAATTTTAGGTATTCAAGTTTGGAAAAGTCTTTTAGCCACCCTGTCCTCGCTTTGTTAAAAGCCGGGAATTTTCACAATATTGGAAACATATCTATTTTATTTGGGACTCTATTAAATAAAAATTGTTCACACTGTTTTTAAAACGAATTGAAGACTTTATGAATTTAGTCGTATAAACACAAATTTTATTCTCACTAAAACTATTCAAAAATAATTTCCCTAAAATAATGAGGTAAATAAATTTTTTGTTACAGATATTTTAATAAAGTGGGTACTTTTTCTGGAACTGCCCAGCCTATGAAAATAATCGTAAAATCTGGATATCTGAATTAAAAAAAATCAATATATCTAATATATTAAAAAACAATAATATTTTTAATATTATTAACAGAAAAGATTCCATAACTTTATTAGCCCTAGTGGAAAATAAAAGTATATGGAAATCTTTAAAAAAATTTCTAAATCACAATTTAGGAATTCGGTGAGTGCCTAGGTTTTTTTTAATTTGACAAATAAACCGAAAATTTCATAAATTTTCTTTTTATTTCTCAAATTAAAAAAAACCTAACGGCAAACAAGAGGAACTAAAAACTCCTCCCTTAAACAATAAAATAAAAAAAAAAAAAGTGGGTACTTTTTTTTAGATTGACCAAATTAAAACTTTTTTCAAACAATCAAGCTTTAAAAAAGTGAGGAGATCAACCTTTGAATATGAGGTAGTGGTTAGTTTTTTAAGAAAAGCACTCTTTTGAAAATTTTTGAGTTCTCATTTTAATAAAACTTGGATTTTTTGAAAAAAGTTTTAATTCGGACAATCTAAAAAAAAAAGTAATCACTTTTTGAAAATAGAAAATTTGAAAAAAGTTTTATCGATTAAAAAAAGTTTTCACTTTTCTTAAGGGACTTATCTCTTTTAAATTTTTTTACCTAAATTTAATAGAGATTGAGAAATTTTTTTGCCAATTACTTATATTTATAATACCCTGTTTATTTTCAATATTAAACACATTTTTTTGATAAGGAACCCTTATTTAGAAATTGGCCAAAAAAAAAAATAGTAGAAACTAGTCCCTTAAATGGAAAATTTGAAAAAAGTTTAATAAAAGTCCTCATTGTTTTTTAAAAACGGCTACACACCTATTCCTTGGGATAAATTTAATTACAGTTTGGGTAAATGAGAATAAAGTCTTTTTTGAAAATTGAAAACGAAAAGATTTTTAGAAATCCATCATCAAACTGTTCCATTCCAGTTTGTTCAGAGCTTTTTCTGGATACTTTACAAAAAAATTTTGATTTTACTTTTTGAAAATAACGAAAAGTGTTTTCTTCAAAACGTGATGGTGAAAAGTTCTATAAAGTGTTACTCAAACTGTTTGCTTAACTCTTTTAAACACTTTGAAAGAAAATTTTTTAAAAGATTTTCGAGAACTCAATTTTTTAAAATTACTGTAAAATCCAAAAAAAAGTTTTGGTTTGTTGATTTTTTGACATATTCAAACAAATTTGATTACTGTTAATTGTAAAATAATAAGATCGATATTTTGATTCAGCTTTCCAAAAAAATCACATGCCAAGAAATAAAACAAACCATCAAAGTCTCCAGTTCTAAAAGGAAAAATTAATAATTTAAATTGATTTACGGAATTAAAAAAATGAAATTTTTGCTTGATTTTAAAATACCTTTTTTTGGAAAGTATGATGAAAATTTTGTTCCATTTATTTTACAACAAATAGTAATTCTAAAAGAAAAGGTTCTTAAAGAGTGGGTTTTTTTTGTTAAAAATACTTTTGATAGTAATGAGTTTTTTCTTTTCAAGATCTTAAAATTTCCTTTTTTTGTTTTACTTATTATTTTTACCAAGAAAAGAAATTTTATTTCCAAAAATCGAAACAGATAACAAGAATTGAAAAAACAATTTTAGTGATGTAACTCAAAATTGGAAAAATAGTAAGAAAATTAATGAGAAAAAATCTAAAAAAAATTAAAAAAACAAAAAAAAAAAAATAATAAAAAGAAATTAAAAAAAAAGTTATTACATCTTGCCAATCAATTTCTTTCATTTTTTTTTTTAGGTTACTCCAGCTATGAGGACACTCACATTTTTTTTGTTCTTCGGGTTGTTTTTCCGATTGTTCTTCCAATGTTTCTTTTGGTTTTTCTTGGGTTTCTTCATCAGATGATTGTGATAAGGTTTCTTCTGAGAGGACTTCGTCTTCAGAAATTTCTGAAGATACTTCAACTTGATCTATATTGTAGGTGTTGGGATTGTGTTTTTACAGGAAATTGTTATTATAACCAAATGAAGAAGAAAGAAAAAAAAAACAAAAACAAAATAAATAAGAAAAAAAAGTTTTTTTTACTTTCAGACATGATAAAAGAGAAAAAAAGTTTAAACTAAATAAAAGTAAAAAATGAAAAAAATTACACTTGAATTTTGTTGAAAGTGATTTATTTTTGTTTGTCAAACTTGTCTAATTATATTTGTGAAACAAAGTTTAACTATTTTTGGAAAGATTATTCATTATTTTCTTTTTAATTTTGGGATTAAGAGATTAATTACTGATCTCTAAGAGACCATTTTATAACATATTCTTACTAAATAGCTGAAATGTATCAAAGACTCCGATACCAAGATAAGAATTAAAGCGATCTTTTTGTATTTTAAAGAGATTAATAGATAAAAGAATTTATGTTTAAAACTAACATCTACATCATCATTTTTACACAGTGTTTTCTTTCACCCGTATCCTTTTTATTTTGAAATAAACAAGAGATCACTAAAAGCCAAATTTTTCTTCTCTCGAACAAACCTCTCAATATTTTTGTAAAAGTTTGTTTAACACAAGAACTCAAATCAATTCGGACACTAATAAAAGATTTTTGAAATCGGTGTATATGAGGAGTAGGTTTAATTTTCAAAAGATTAAATACAAGTATTTATTTTCGTTAGGTACAATTTTTTTCAATGTAATTTTGTTATGCTATTTGAAAAAGATTAAAGTCGAAAAATTAGATTGGAGTAAAGTTCAAAAATACTAAGTCGAGAGAAAACCTCAAATTGTTAATTTGTATGATTGTTTTTTAAAATGTTAACCATTTTTATAAACCATATTTTAATTACAATTTCTGAAAATGGTTTTTGGATTTTTACAAAACAAAACACTATTCTTTGATTTGAGTTGAGTATGCTTATTTGTTTCTAGCTACTTTGAGATTTTATTCAATTTGTTTTTGTATCAATTACAAGTTGATTCCAGTCTCAGGTCTGTTCATAAGAATATGGTCTAGGCACTTTTAAGTCTTCAACTTGGATTCATTTATCATTTTCTATTGATATTTCTAGAAAATTTTTTCCTTTGTTTCAATAAGATTGTTTGTCAAATCAATTTATTTAATCAAAGATCTTGTAGTTTTAAGTTTTTGTACAACTTTTGTTCACGTGTTAGATTATTTGTTTGAGACTTTGTTTCCTGAAATCCAAATAAAAATGTTGGAAAATTATGAGAATATTTTTTTTAAAAAGTGAACAAAATTTCTTCGATTGTACTTTTTCTTTGAAAAAAAATGGATATCAAATAACATGTTGTACTTTGTATAAAAATTTTTAAACACGAAAAACAAAAAAA
Source organism: Anaeramoeba flamelloides (assembly GCA_027625915.1). Taxonomy (NCBI): domain Eukaryota; family Anaeramoebidae; genus Anaeramoeba; species Anaeramoeba flamelloides. Next base: position 9,854,712 of record JANTQA010000012.1, read on the forward strand.
CAAACATTCATTAAGATTCAAGAGGTAAAAAGAAAAAAAAATTGCATCTTATAAGATTCGAACTTATGACCTTTTCATTACTAGTGAAACATTCTACCCCTGAACTAAAGATGCAGACATAAAAGTGCTCATTTTAATTTAAAGATGAAATTTTGCATATAATAAAACATGAGATATCTTTGAAGAAATTTTTTTTGATTTTATTAGATTTTTCTCTTTAAGGGATTTGAGTCTACCAATGAGAAGCCTAAGATCAAAGTAAGTAATATCGGGACTTACCAGATTTGTGCTACATGGTTCAAATGTCTCTAAAATATCGATTACTTAAAGTAGTAATATTTGTTGATCTCATCAAATAAAAATGATCTATTGTATTAGTAAAAAACTGAACAATTTCGGAAAAATTCTGCATTTTGCCACAAATTTAAAGGTTCAATTTCTAATATTCATACTTCAAAGTTGCAAAATATTTTTCAAAAATTTACTTTGAAATGTGGATTAGTTGTTAAAAAAATTAAATAGTCTACCCAAAAGATTCTTTTGACCAAAAATATTTCTCAAATCATTGAAATATATTGATGATAAAGGTACAAAATATTTAAAAAAAGTAAACAAATCTAATCATTCTTTGGTTTTTTATGTTGACGATTATTGAGTTAATCTTGGAAAATACAAAATTCAAAAAATTGTTACTTTTGGAAGTTCTAAATCTGAATTATTAAATATTTAAATACTATTATTATAAATTTCTATTTTTAGATTTGGAAAAGCCTTTAAAAAAAAAATTCCAAAATGAAAAATTTTAATAGTGATCATTAGTAAAAAATGTAAGTATTTATTGTGCAATAAGGATTTAAAATAAATTTTTTAAAGCTATTTGATCCATGGCGCACTAATATCATTTACATCCAATTTCAAGGTACTTTAATTATAGAGAAATCCATGGTGATGTTAATCCCTTAACTTTGTTTTCAAATATTTAAATACAAAAAAAACACCCATCACAGGAATTTTAAGACTAATATATTAAAGCGAATTTTCTTCAAATTAACCATATTTCATTTCAAAAATCAAGCTACAACAAACAAATCAATCATTTCAAATATACCAACCAGAAATAGCTCACGATCAAATTATCATATAAAAAAATAACCACTTTTTTAACCTTTTAATAAATTACAAACTTTTAAAAACTTTCATTTCCTGAAATCCTAATCTTTTCTGATCATTCTTGATCAAAAAGTTTGAATTTTCAAAAACAATTTCAATATTATTGAATTTTTTAACTTTTTTTAAAAAATTATACAGTCAGTTTCACTTTTAAGGCACCAACTTTCAACGAAATATAAGGTACAATAAAAATCTTATATTAAGGCACAAAATTTGGAATTTTTTTTTTGACAATTTATTTTTACTAGAATTTGAATTTTGTGCCTATATATAAGATTTTTATTGTGCCTTAAATTTCGTTGAAAGTTTGTGCCTTAAAAGTGAAACTGACTGTAAATAAAAAATACTAAAAGTGATGAAAATAATAAAAACTGTTTCAATCAAATGTCCCAACTTTTTTTTCAAATATCAATTATTTTATATAATTGACCCTTGAATAACAAATAAGAAATAAACAGAATAATATACATCAAAGAATTGTTGATATATGTCTGAAAGATAACTAATTAATCAATAAATATTCTTGAAAATTGATAAACTCAAATTCTTAGGGTCCTATTGAGAAAAACAACAATGTTCCTTTTGAACTTCTACTGGTATTTGAATAATAAATAAGAAACATTTTTCACTTCATTTTTCATACCTTTCTTTTAGAAATCAAGTTCTCAAACGAATTTTGTTCGTATTTGAGGTCTCTATTTGAATAAGGAAATGAAAATGAAGTGAAAATTTTTCACATTTATTAAACAAATATCAAGATCAAAGATCGAATTGAATTGTAATAGAAATCAATATCATTTCTCAAAAATCATCTTTACAAGGTTTTAATAACCTTAGAATAACACGTTTTTACCAAATGACTATTTATCTTGTAATAGAAAAAAAATTTGCAACTAAATGATGTTTAAAAAAAAAAAACAAAATGATTAAAAATGATTTCCGGTTTGAGAATTTCCAAAATAAAATTTTTCTTCTAATATCCATGTAAACCCTTTAAACACATGTATTATACCCATTACAACAGGGCACCTTTGACTGAAAAATAGTTTACATGACCAAGGACAAAAATCCATATTTAAAAATATAATCCTTGCTTTTATTTTCATCCTGTTTTAATTGAAAATCCCATTCTCTACCCAATAATATACCTTAGTTCAAATTAATTTTTGCAGTGAAATCCTTAATATTTTCAGTAAATATTTAAATTAGGAATACAATTTGTTGAAAATTTTTCAAAATATTCTCAATTTTTTTAAATTTTTTTATAATTTTTTGATGATACAGATTTGTAACAAAAACTCACTCTATTTTTATGAGAAAAAGTTTCTAATTTGATTTTTCAATTTTCGAATATTTTTTAAAATAATAGAACTTTAAGAAACCATTAAAATTTTTCATTATTGCTTTATTGTTGGAAAATTTGGTCGATTAATTTATAGTCCATCTATAAGGAAAAAAAAAAAAAAACATACTTTTTTTTTGAAACACAGATTAAACACATCAGCACATATTATATTGACAACAGTAAAAGAGTCTAAAAAAAGTCTAAATATTGGCCCACTCTTAGGCCCAGAGTCTAGGTTTTATTTAATTAAAAACAACTGATGAAAAACAAAGTTTTTACTCAATTCTTTTTTTTTTTAAAGCAAAAAAACCAACACAGCATATTGCAAATAGTTAATCAAAGGCTGTGGACTTTTTATCTTTAATTGATAATCTTTCTACCCAATCAATACCCTATTGAATACTGGTGATTTATTGTAGAGTACCTTCAAGAGTCTATATTATCCTGGGGTTTTCGGTTTATTGAAAAAATCTATTGATTTCACAAATAAACAGAAAACTCAAGAAAAGTCATTAGCACTATTTTTTAATTTGAGAAATAAAAAAAAGAGTACTACAATTTTTTTTTATTTCCAAAATTAATTGAAAAGCTAACCATGAGTTTTCCAGAATTTGCAACGAATTTAGTAAAACCTAGTATTTTAATAACATCTTACAAATTCAGAAAACCCTTTAGACAGTAGATACGTTTTTTAAATTTGTTAAACGACTTTTTAAAAAAAATTCCAAAATAAAAATTTTTGAATTAATAAAATTAGTATAAAATATAATAATTTATTTTGTATTAATATAAACAATAGATTTTAAAGAGCCTTGTTATCATAGTACTCATATATTTTATATACAATTATGAAATACTGTAAATTAAGATGAATATATGGTGACATTAATTCCTTAAGTAACAATTGTATTTATATTTATACCCTGAATTATCCACTTAATAGAATTTTAAGTTAATATAACTTTTTGATTATTTAACATTTTAGTTTTTATACAAATTTTTGTTTTTGGATAATACTTTTGGACCACCAAAATTTGAACTTTTTCTTGAAACAATTTGAAAATACAAAAGCTATTATTTATTTATATACTAAAGATTCAAATATATCATGTTAAAAATAAAAAGATAAATACCCTTCAAAATTATATGAAGAGAAAGTTTATAAAGAACAAACTAAATCAATTTAAAATTTATCTTAATTTTTACAAAAATTTCCAAAATTTTGTTGATTAACAAATATTTTTCTTTGAAAAATCAAAAAAAAAAAAAATTGCTGTATTTTGATTTTTCTTTAAAAAATAATCAATGAATTTTTTTTTTTTTTTTTTGTCTTACAAAAGTGTATTACAACACTCAGTAATATAATATATATATATATATATATAAACTTTAATAACTGATATAATTCTGAATAATTCTAATTGAACAAACAATTTTGAATTTATTTTAATATTTAACCACTGTGAAAAAAATTTTGTTTATTAAAAAAAATTGATACAAAAATTTGTTTTTGTTTTTTAAATAGTAAATATTGGCAAAATGATTTTTGTTCAGAGTAAAATTTTATGAACAAAACTTACATTAAAGAAAAACCAAAGTCATTATCAAATATAATTTTCAAAAAACAATATTATTTCATTGAATTTTGATCCTTTCAAAAGTCTTTGGAAAGCCAAAAATACAACAATTGTATTTTAATAGTAAACTTTACTAAAAATAAGATAAATATTTATGAGGAAATATTAAAAGATATTAATTCAATAACATAATTATGTTGTTAGATAACATAAATTTATCAAAATCAATCTTAAATATCATTCTAAACAAAATTGAATCAAATACTCTACCGAAAAAGATATTTTTTTGAAAAAAGAAATTTATTTTCACTAATGTTTTACAATCAAAACTTCCAAATAAGGAAATTTTAAGATTTTAAAAACAATTTATATACTTTAAATTTCCATAGAACAAATCTTAATATCATATTATTATTCATTTTTATCTTCCCAAACAATCACTAACTTATTCTTGGAATGTAATCTAATAAAAAAAAATTAACATTTTTAGTAAAGTTCGCAATTAAAATTAAATTTTTATATTTTTAGCCTTCCAAAGACTTTTGAAAGGATCAAAATGCAATGAAATAATATTTACCTTTGAAAATTTTAATTGGTAATGTCTTTGGGTTTTCTTAAATGTAAGATTTACTCAGAAAATGATACCTTGATCGAAAATCATTTTGCCAATATTTACTATTTAAAAAACCAAAACAAATTTTTGTATCAATTTTTTTTAATGAACCAAATTTTTTTCACAATGTTAACCTTATTTTTTCGTTATAAAACTGGATTTAAAAGACAAAACATACAAACTGACTTTGTTCTAATTTAAAAATAGCGTTGGATTTTGGAGATTAATTTGATTCTTGTACTAAAAATTATTTAGATCACAAGAAAAACAAACTTTTTTCAGAATAATTTATTTAACAAAAATTTTCCATTCAAAAACAAGTTCCAAAGCAAAAAGTTGAAATTTCTTCACAACCAAAAGGCCCGTCAAAATAATGATAATTTAAAAGACTTGTTTACAAAATAATTTTTATTTGCATGACAAAAATAACAATAAAAGATAAAAAAAATAATTATTAAAGTGAATTATTTTGAAAGTACTAAAAAAAAATTTTTTTTTCATGAAATGGTTGCAGAAATTAATTGTTAAAAATCAAAGGATCAATTTAGAATTTCTAAAAATTCCAAAATAAATTATCATTTTTTAACATTCTTTTGCAAAAGAAATCTTTTATGGAGTCTGATTTATTGGGACTATTTACTGCCCAGCTAGACTCACAAAAAAAATCAACTGACTGTTCAATTTACATTTACCCATACCGTGTTCAAATTTATACTTCCAATAAAAGGAACATAAGGCTTAAAAAACCAACACATTCTTTTAATTTTTTTGAAATCGCAGAAATAGACTCCCCTGACTCTCTTCGTGTAAACTTTTTTCAAACACTGTTCTTTGTTTTCTTTTCTTTTCTTTTCTTTTAGAATTTCGATTGACTAAAAAAAAAAACAAAAAAAAAAACAACAAAAAAAAAATCGCAACAAACCTTAAATTATGCTTTTCATTTCAACACCCAACCCAAAAAAAATAAAATCTTTCTTCACAATTAGCATTCTTATATCTTACCCCAATCGCAAATTGATGTAAATTGTACAAAGACAAATCAAATTTTGTCTATAATCAAAACACAAATCGATTGCCTTACACAAACATTTCCCACAGACAAAATCCCGATTTTTTCAATTCGGCCAGAAAAACGAGTCCAAAAACTACTTAGTCAAATCTCCGAAATAAAAAAACAAGCAAGTAAGTTTCTTTATTAATTGATTGAAAAACTTTCCACAAAAAAAAAAAGGAAAATTTTAATCGATTTTTTGTTTTTGCAATTCCTTTTTTCATAATTCCCAAAACAAAACCAAGAAAAGAAAAGACAAGAAAATAAAATAAAATAAAAGAAAAGAAAAGAATTGTAAACAATAATAAAAGAAAATTCAAACTAATTTCCAAACTCTTTTTATAAACACTTTGTTTTTTTTTTAAAAAAAAAAATAAATAAAAATGCTTGCAAATTAACAACCAACAAAAAAACAAATTTTTAAAAGAACAAAAAAACAATCTAATCAAGGAAGAAGCAGAACTGGGAAAAGGTTATCTTCTTCTTTATCGATCGTATTGCGATTATTTCCAATTAAAACCATGCACCAATTTTGTGTTGTGGATGAAGCAACGTCTTAAAATTGGCTTTAATAAATCAAGATTTTTCCCACTCACAGAATTCCCCGATATTGAGTTGGATCAAAAGTCTCCATATTTTTTAGATCTAAGACCAGTTTTTTCAGCACTCAAGTATTCGAAATGGATCAACAAACTCTGTTTTTCGAATCTCAGAAGAAGAGAAATTATCCCATTAATGACAGAAGTAATTTTGTCAAACCAAGCACTGACCGAATTACATTTGGACGGTATTCAGCAATCAGATGGTTTAAATAAATTAGGTAACATTCTTTGGATTATTCCTTGATCCTTCTGTCTTTATCTTTTTGATTTCATTTCTTTCTTTTCCATTTGATTTTGGCTTTGGCTTTGGCTTCTCGATTTGATTTTCATTTTGGTTTTGATTTAAATTTTATTCTTCATGTAAATAACCTTGTCAAAAAAAATCCTTATTGCTTAAATACAAATGACACTCCATTTCTTCTTCGTCATTAAAAAAAGGAAAGTTTATAAATCTTATTTGCCTAAGGGTAAGTGATCTTTGAAATGGAATCTCAATTCAAAAGAGAAAAAAACAAATTTATTTTAACAACTTTGCTACTTATCTAAAGTTATTCGAAAAAAGTGTTAACAAAAGAAGTTTACGGCACAGTCCTGAAAAAGTGTCTCTGGAAGTTTTTCAGCTGGTATTTGATTTTTAAAAGGGATAAAATGCCTAGAGATTATCTTTTTTGAAATCTTGAAAATTGGCTTTCATTTAGGATTCTTAGTTCACACAAAAAATATTAAATGTTACAATAAAAAAGAACCAAACAAATAAATGGAGATCACATCAATTACAATCTATTTCTTTACAAAGATTCTCTCTGTAAAAGACAAATAGGAAAATATTGTCAAAACTTTTTACCCATTTATTATTAATTGAAAAATAAAGTGAACAAAATTTTCATTTGGCTTTCCAAAAAAAAAAAAAAAAAATAATCTATTAAGAATTCGAAGAAATCATAAACATTCCCAATTATGAAAGCCCAGATTTTAAAAGGGGAAACCACGATATAACTGATTTATAATCTTTAAGGAGTGTAAATTTTGCTACGATTTGTTAAACTTTTTTTTTTGAAAGGATGAATGAAATTTTTGTTGAATTCATTTTTAAACAAATAGTATAATTCAAATATCAGAAAACTTTTTTTACTGATACTTTCGAAAACTTTTTTGTCACACTTTTTTAAAAACGACTGATTTTAGAAAAATTTTCTCAAACCACAAACATTTGCAACGTAATTGAATTTGCAGAAAGTAAAAGTACTTTTAATCACATCAATTTTTTTTTACAAACAAATCTAATTTTTTTTAATTTGTCCATACACATTTATGGAAAATAAATTTTACAAAACACAAAAATCCTTTTCAAAAGATCTCTTAATAATTGTAATCTGGAAATCGTGATCTACTCGATTCTTAATTGTGTTACTTTGAAAAGAATCAAAATGTACTCCATCAATGAGGTGAAAATTAAGTCAAAATTATTTTGAATTTTCTCATTGTTAATTATAAAAAAAAACACAGGAATAAAGTTTTCAAAAGTATCTAGAAAAACATTCGACAAACTTTTCTAGTCCTTTTTTCAAAATGACCAACAAAACACCAGACAAAGTTCAAGAGAAATAACCCCCCATTGAAAAATTTTGAAGTCACCAAAATTCGATTTTTGAAAACAAAATTCTTATTCAATAAATTCAAGAAGAAAATATCAAATTAGAACCATTAACTAATTGAAATATCAACAATTGTTTATAAATTACAATACTTTTCAAAATAAAAAATAAAGAATTAAAAATAAAAAAAATCTTATGGTCAAAAAATTTGGAGAACGAGCAGAACAAAAAAATGCATTTTTTTTGATAAATTTGTTGAAATTCTATTAGGATTATTAATCGATCAAAGGTCAGATACCGTAAACTAATTTTATTTGGGATTTTTATTTAACAAACCCAACCTTAACATAATATCAATTGTTTAAAAAAAATTTGGATCGAACTAAGCAAGTTAAGTAATTCAAAAAATAAAATGAAAACAAAAAACCAAAATATAAATGAAAAAATATTTTTCAAAAATCAATATTATTTCCAAATTGAATGGAATTGTATTCTTTATTGCTATTTGGACTGTTTTAACTGTGTCAAAAATCACGAATTTTTTTTTTTTTATTTTTAATATGGATAATTCTTTGTCTTTTAATATATCCAAATAGTAATTCAAATTTTAAAAAAAAAATTGAGAGAAAAAAACAAGTAAAAAAATTAAAAACTATTTATCAACAAAAACTTTAATTCAATCCATAAGTTTCAATATTTACCTCAAACCAATACTCCAAAAAAACATCACAGTTTCTTTCTCATTTCTTATTATATTTGCTCTTAAAATATCGAGACCAACTCATTGTTGTTTTCATTTTTTGTATACTAATATTAGTAAAATTGATATAATCTTTTATTCTTATTTTTAATGTGGGGTTTTGACGAAATAGTAAAAAAATATTTTTGAATCAAAATGTAGTGGTAATTTGAAAATTGTTTTTTTGTTAATTTCTATTTAATTTCAATGAAGATTTAATTTTTGGAAAAAGATATCAAAGAATTACCAAATTTTAAACTGTAAAAAGTATAAATTTTATTAAAAAAAGAAATTTATTATTTATTCATCAATCAGGGGATGAAGGCGAACCATTAAATTATCGCCCTATCTCTATAAATCAATCTCTTCGGATATTTTTTTTAAAATTGATATACATTGGAATTCAAGACTCTTGGGGCTTAATTTCAAAAAAAAAAAATTGGGTTTAAACAATATTTTGGAACAAGAATTGCTGTGATTAATTTTATTAAGGAAATTTCAAAAAATAAAAAATAAAAATAAAAATACTAACATTTATATAATTACTATAGATATAAAAAAATTTTTTGACTCTATACAACACTCATTAATATACCAATCTATTAAAAAATTTATAAATTATGAAACAATCAAAAATTGGATCTTAAAATATTATAAAAAAGAAGGAATTGGTTATCAAGAGTATCCATTATCACCAATCCTCTTCGGATTTATATCTCATTTCCTACGAAAAAGGTTAAAAACTTTAGCTTTTCATGTTCAAATGTATACAGATGATCTTATTCTCATTATGAAGGTGCCTTTAATCTCTCTAAAGATTAATTTGGAAATATTTTTTTGAAATAATATAAAGATTTGGGGTGAACCCACATAATAAAAAAAACTAAATATAAAAAAGAATTAAAAGATATTTTTTATCTTTGAATTTGGTTAGAAAAAATACTAATCTTTAATATAATTTCAAAAAAGTAGAAAAGTCCTTGGAAACACTTAATCGATTGTTTCAACAAAATAAACTCAGTAATGGGGGTAAAAATAACCCCTTTCAAAGCTCTCATTTTAAGTCAACTTTATTATGGTCTCGAAATATTTGACTTGACACAAAGTGATTTTGAAAGAATTGATAGATTTATCAATACATCAGTTACAAATTTCTTTTCAAATTAATATTCATTCACCACGATTAATTGATAAAACTGAATCAAAAATTGATCTCGCTAGATTAAAAGTATACCGAAGAAAATATAAGTTAATTGAAAAATTAGAATTTTTATTCATAAAAAAATTAAAAATGGTACTAAATTTCCGGACACTTGAAAATGAAAATATTAATTGATATATTACAGGAATTAAAATTATTAGATTTAGAATTAAAAGTTTTTCGATTAACCAAAGTTGGAAAGTTCAACAATATCTAAAAATTATAAAACAACAAAATTGCAATTTCAAACAGTCGTGCCGTCAAGTGCCGTCAAGAGCCTATGTTTTCCAGAATTCAAAAGAATAGAGAAAAATCATTGATTTTACTCAATTCTTTTAAATTTTGGAAAAGCTAACGGCAGTTTTTTTTATTTTTCAAAATAAAAAGAAAATTTAAGAAATTTTCTGTTTATTTCTTAAATTAAAAAAAAATCTAACGACATTTTTAACTGGTGCTGTTTTCTAGTTGTTTGATTTGATATTTATCTAGTTCAATTTCTAATTCTTTTAAGTTGTTTTAAATTTTTGGAATACCAATTAATATTTAATGATTCTACTTTCTGTTCTCCGAATTTAAGATTATTAACTATTTCATTAAAATACAAAAAATTTAATTTTTGAATTAGTTTAAATCTTCTTTAATATACCGTTATTCTAGTTGAGTCAATTTTAGCTTCAGTTTTATAAATAAGTCCTGGTGAGTGTGGATTTATTAATAATAATTCTGTCATTTTTTTTATTAATCCAACATCTATTGAATTGAAATCTTTTTGTGCCAGATCAAATGTTTCTAATCCATATAGTAGTTGGAAATGTAAAACCGCTTTAAATAACTAAATTTTTAATCCATTGTTTCACAGTTTTGTTATTGTAAGATATTGATTAATTTTTTGAAATTGATTTTAACTTTATCAAGGTTAAATTTTAAATGAATTTGTTTATCTAACCAAATACCAAGATATAAAATTTCTTTTTGAATTACAGTTTTTTTACTTCTTATTATTTTTTGGATTCATTCCAAAATCTCAAATGATTTTATAGATTTTTTCCACTTGATAATTGATTTCTATTAGCGATCCTTTCATAATTAATATCAAGTCATCCACAAACATTTGAACATGTATTGCTAATTATTTGAGTTTATCTAGAAGAAAATGAGTAATAAATCCAAATAATAAAGGGTATAGAAGATCTCCCTGGATAAACACCAATTCCTTCTTTTTAATAATAACAAAGTAAAATTTTTATTATTATTTCATTTGCTATGAATTATTTAATTGAATGATAGAGTGAACGATGAATAGAATCAAAACATTTTTCTATATCTATTTTAATTATATAAATGTTATCATTTTTGAATTTATTTTTTTATTTTATTAAATTCATTGAATAAATTTAAAACTGCTATTCTTGTATCAAAAATTATTAATATTGCCTAATGTTGACTAAAAAAGAAAATTAAAAATCTAGGAAATGAAATTGCAAATAATCAATATATTTCAGTTTTGGCTTTGATATTTAATAATTTATTTTTTTTAAAAAATTATAGTGCTATTATGAAATGGTATAATTTTTTTTTAATTGAAAAACATTTTTAAATTAATAATTCTAATATTTTGTTGAATTGCTGCATTTTATATTTTACTAATTAAAATCAAATTAATAATAGTATTAGCATTTAAAATTGATGAAAAACAATTCTATTTTCACCAATAAAATCAAAACAAAACAAAAAAATAAAAAAAACACATAAAAAATTCACATACGCTTAATTTATTAATATATCATTTTTCGAAATAAAATAATAATAAAAATCAATAACAATAGTGGGTGCCATTGGAAAAAATCCAAATTTACCATTAAATATCTTAGATTTATCAAACAATCCATTAGGTGACAAAGGGGTTCGGAAATTGATCAATTCATTGAATTGTTTAAAAATTAAAATTAGAGATTTAAGATTAGCAAATTGCCAGATTACAAATAAAGGAATTGTTAAATTATTCACAACTTTAAAAGATTTTCAATCATTAAGCACAAGTTTGGCTAAAATTGATCTTTCTTCAAATAATTTTGGAAGTACAGGATCTGAAGGTAAATATTAAATTTGGTTTTATTCTTAATTTTATTTTTAAAAGAGAAAAATAGGAATAATCTTAAATATTAGATTTTTAATAACAAATTAATAAACTTATCATTAGAAACATCTCTTTTCACAAATATGTAAACTTCAATTCAAATTTTTATTTTATACACACGAAAATTTATTTTTTGTAATCAAAATCCTATTAAATAAATTCTCTAAGAAAGACTAAATTAGAACCATTAACTAATTGGAATATTCACAATACCCCACAAAGCAAATAAAAAATAATAATAAAATCAAAATAAATAAATCTAAACTGTTTGAAAAATTCTGTAGAATAACACAATAACAAAAAAATGGGGTATATTATTAAATTTCAAATTTGGTCAAATTTCAAAATTGGTCAAATTGGATTTTTTCACATTTTTGAAGAGTTTCTTGATTATTTTCATCAGTATGAAAGTTTTTTAATGGTTTTTAATGATTGAGAGAGGAAATCAAAAAGACTATTTTGTGATTAGTAGTATTTTATTACTTAAATTGTGGAAAATCGAGTTAAAATGTTGAAATCGTCAATACTAAATATTTTTAAAAATTTCTTGAAAAAATAATTCTAATCACCAAAGTTAGGTGGAAAATTTAACCCCTTAAAACAAGTTACAAAAGACGAATTGGTCTCTTAATTATTTTTTTTTTCAAAAACCAAACCAAAATTCCCTAACATACCATCCAAACATATCCAAACATACTCTGGCATACCCTAATACCTCAAGCTGCCAGAAAAATGGGTTTAAATATATAGCAACCAATATATTTCAATAGAAATGACTATTTTGAAAAAAATGGGAATTTGATCAATTTTAAAATTTGAAAAGTAATAATTTTCCCAAAAAAATGTATTGGTATATTTATTGAAGTTTTAAAAACAATTATTGATCGATCAAAGTATAGATACCATCAACTAATTTTAATTGAGATTTTTTTTGTTTATTATAGAATTCAAATTTAACTTTAAATATTGATCATTCAAAAAAATTTTCAGATCGAATGTAAACTAGATTTATGTAATTGTAAAAAAACAAAATGAAAACAAAAAACAAAAAAAATGATAGAAATGATTTTTAATATTTTGAAAAAATCAAAATTATTTTCAAATTAAATGAAAATTGTAATATTGTTATTCTTTTAACTGTTTTAACCATGTGAAAAACTTTTAAATTTTTGTTTATATTATAACCAATTTTTTTTTTTTTTTTGCTTTTTTACAAAATATAAAAATATTTCGGAAAATATTAAAAAATCATGATAATTCATCAAATTCCTGATAAACAAAAAAAATTGAATCACATTTTGTTTTTAAAAAAAATGAATTAATAATTCAATAAACACTGAAAAAAAAAATAATAAAAAAAGATCTAGTAATAAGTAGAGTTACATTTAGATTACTTCACAATATAAAAAAAAATTATCTTATTTTTTTTTGAGTTGCCAAAGATATTTTCACAAATAATTGTTAAATTTATTATAACTTCCTAAAAAAAAGTGAAAAAAAAAATATAATTTTATGATAATCGAACGAAATCTTCTGATAATCTCATTTTTTCATTAAATAATTAAATGGTTCAATTTCCCCCAATTTAAAAGAAACAAAAAAAGAAAATTATTTTCTACGTTTTTTCTTTCAAATAAATGAAAATCAAAATTAATTGTAAAATATAATAAATAAAACCTTTTTTTCTCTGATCAAAACAAATAGAAAAATCCAAAAAATGATCAAAAAATAAAATATATTATTTTACTGGAAATAATTAATTTCTTTTTTTATCATCTAACAAAAACGCCATAACGATACTAAAAAAAAACAAATAATTAATTATAAATAAAAAAAATATATAATAAATAAAAAAAAAAAATAGCATTTTCAAACTGGTTAGAAGATTTATCAAAGAATCAAAACAATTTAAGTTATTTAAAACTCTCAAATTGTTCATTAGATGTACAAGAAATATTCAAAATTCTTCATGAAAAGTTTTCAACAAAAATTGAATACTTAGATGTATCAAATTCTGTATTTGATACGAAATCTGGCATTTTGTTATCAAAATTACTTAGTCATAGCTTTTTGTTATATTATTTAAATATCTCATCAACTAATATTTCAATTGCATGCTTTAGATCTGTAATCCATTCGATCAATTTGAATAAGAAATTAGATAATTTATATTTAAATGCAAGTTTAAATAACTTTGGAATTGAGGGTGCAACTATTATTGCAGATAAATTATTGACAATTAACAAAATAAAAACATTAGTTATTGACGAAAATAATTTCACTGCCAAAGGGATGAAAATAATTATAAAGCAATTAGTTCAAAACAAAAGTATCAAAGAAATTTCTTTTGCTAAAAATGTCCGAATTCATGAAAACATCCAATCACTCACTGATCCATTCAGACAATTAATTGAACAAAATAAAATGATTGAAAAAATTAATATTTCGGGAGGGATCAAACATTATTCCTTAAATGGTTCATTAAACTCAATGTTAGATTCCTTAAAAACGAATACAACCTTAAAGAGTTTAAATATCAAGTTTAATGGAATAGGTGATGATGGCTTTATTAATTTATCAAAATCCTTAAAAAAAAATGAAACCTTAACTTCATTAAAAATTGATGAAGTGGGCAATAATTTTACTATTCATGGTTTGAAGTTATTATCTAAAATAATAACTAAAAATAATCATCTTTCTGATTTTCCTTTACCTGAAAACATGATTAAAAAGTTAACCAAGAAAAAAAGTAATGTCGAATTATTAGAAGAAATGATTCAAACAATAAAATATGTAATAGAGAGAAATAAAAATCGAAAAATTTCTAAAAATTTAAAAGATTTGGAACATAAATATCAAAAATTTAAAAAATTTAACAAAATACAAAAAAATTCAAATAATAGCAATACAAATCAAAATAATAATAATAATAATAATAATAATAATAACAATAGTAATAATATTGATGTTGATAGTATTAATAATGATAATGATAATAATGATAATATTAATAATAATAACTACAGCAATAATAATAATAATAATAATAATAATAATAGTAATAATAATAATAATAACGAGAATAATAATAATAATAATAATAATAACAATAATAACAACAATACCAACACCACCAACAACAATAATAACAATAACAATAAAGATACAGAATATATAAAATTATCAAAAAATTCGAATACCTCTCATAATTTAAAAAAACAATTAAAAATTAAAAATTTCAGAATAAATAATGATAGAGTTAATAATCAAAAAATTGAAAAACCAACTTTTATTACTAAAATAAATGATGATAGTATTAAATCTAATAACAATTTGCATCATAAAAATTTACTTTTTCAGAAACATAAAATTCTAACCAGATCATTTTCGTTTACAAAAAATGAAAATGATCTGTTAAACTTTAAAAAAGATTCAAAATTATTTGAAAATCAAAAAAGTAAATCAAAATTAAAAAACAATAATAGTGTTAGTGGTAGTAATAATAATATTAATAATAATAATAAAAATAGTAATAATAAAGCCAAAAAAAAAATCTATAGTACCAGTTTGGGATTAAAAGAAATAAATAAGGAATTTTTAAAATTATTAAAAGATAATAATGGCTCTGAAATTGAAAAACATTTTATAAAAAAAAAATTCAAATTATTATCAGTGGAATACCAAACCGGAAACACTGCTTTACATTATGTGTGTTCCTTTGGGAATTCAAAATTATTGTCCTTTTTGCTATCTAAAGAGGGGTCTTCAAAATTAATAAATTTACATAACAAAATGGGATTAACGTCCTTACACTTGCTAATGACACAGCAGCCCAACAAGGAGTCAATTATTTTGTTATCGGATTATGGCGTTGATTTTAACGCGACGGATAAACGAGGATGGAACCCCATGCAATTTTTGATCCATTCGAATATAAACGAAAACTTTGGTCTGGGCTTGTTATTACTGTTATTGGAAAACGGCAGTGATCCCAATCAGCCGGATAATAAAGGATGCACGTCGTTACACCGGGCATCCGCTATCGGGTTTGCGGAGGGTTTGAATTTATTATTACAGCGTGGCGGCAATGTGAATTATATCGACAAATCAGACTCCACCCCGTTGCATAAGGCCGCACGGAATGGGATGCATAGGTGTGTCAAATTGCTATTAAAGCATGATGCGCAGATCGACGCATTGGATTCAAGTGGTAATACACCCTTATCCCTCGCACGTATCTTTGGGCAATCTAAAGTTGAAAAAATTTTAGACCCCAAAATGCAATCTGAATTCAATGTTGTATGGGCACACGACGAGTATTTTTATTCAAGAAATCAAGATTTCGAAGAAAATGATAACAGCTACCTGGAGTATACCATTTTGATATTGGGCGCATTGAAATGTGGCAAAACGAAATTATTGCAAAGAATGTCCACGAGGATCTTTAGCGACACGTATCTGCCAACAATCGAAAGCCAAAGCAAGCTCAAGGTTATCGTGCACGGGAAGCGGATCGTCATCAAGGTAGTCGACGTGTCGGGCGATCCCATTTATTCCACATTCCGATCCGGGTGGATCAAGCAGGCAGACGGCATCATCCTATGCTATTCCATTACAGACCCGCCACAGGTCTTGGAGGAATTGCAACGATACTATATTAACATCCGATCAATTAAAGGCTCCAACAATTTCCCGCTGCTGCTAGTCTCTTTAAAAAATGAATTAACTGTTAAAAATATTAGCGAAAATCAAGGTTCGAATTTAGCAGAAAAATTTAACTGCGATTTCTTAAGTGTATCGGCGAAGGCCAATTTAAATGTAGACCTGGTATTTACCAAAATCATTTTGCAAATAACCCAGAAAATTACTGATCGCGAGCCTACAACAGGCGACGAATTTGTGAAAGAAAAATCCAAAAAAAAGAAGGATGGCATAATTAAAAAAATAAGAAAGTTGTCCGGCAGCTGGGGCAAATCAAGCCAAACAGTAGTCGTAAATTCTGTTACAACAATCAAAATTCATTTCGAACAAATACTATTTGATCAAACTTGCTTGGATTGGTTTAATAAATTTTTACAAAAGGAATACGCCGAAGAGAATTTAATGTTTTACTACGCCGTAAAGGCATTTAAAAAAATTGATGAAAATTCTCAAACCTTGTTTGAAATGAGTGCACAAAAGATCTTTTCAGACTACATTTCCACAACTTCGGATTACCAAATTAATATCGAGCATTCAATTCGAAAAAATATTACGAATAAAATCAAAAACCAAGAGTATTTCCAATCGGATTTATTTGATGACGCCTTAATTGTAATTATAGAAATGTTGAAAACAGATTCTTATCCAAAATTTTTAAAAAGTGATTTTTATCCCAAAATGGTTAACCATTTAATTGATTTGAAAAAAATTTAAAATATAATTCAATTTTTATATTCGTTTTTTTCTTAGGATTTATTATTTTTTTTATTAATCAAAATTAATTCTTGAAATAATTAAATCTTTTATTATTATTTTTTAATTTCTTTTTTTTTAACCATTTAAAGTTTTATTGTGTAAATTTGATTTTTATATTTATATATCAACTGTTATTGATTTTTTTTTTTTTTTAATATATCAAATATATTTTTTTGAGATGATCTATGCTTCGAAAGAAAATATCCATAGATCTTTTTTAAAAAATAAAGCAATAACTAATGTTATTTTGTGAAAGATAAAATAAATAAAAAATAAAAACAATCAAAAATAATTTGAAAAAACTTTTTTTTTTTTAATTCTTTTTTTATTTTTTCGCTCTTTGAGATATTTTTTGAAACTAAAAGAAAATCGGTAAATTGATTAATATAAAGGATTGTTTCTTTACTTATTTAATATGGAAATGGGTTTTGGAATTTGAATGTTTTTTGAATTAGTTTATTTTTTAATTTGTTGTTCATCCAAGAAATTGATTAATAATCAATTAAAACTCATTTCAAAAATTATAACTCACCTGAAATAATAAATTGAAAATATAAAATATGTCCTTTAGTGTTCAAGAACATTTAATAATTAAACCTGATTTGTAATTTACTATAAAGCCATTCCAAAAATATAGAATTGAGATTTTGTAAATTAAAAAAAAAATAAAAAGCAAGACCTAAATAAAGTGAGTCTGAATTTTTGAAATGAGCCTTACTTTTTTTTTTTTACTGAAATTTCACTGAAAAAAAGTTTACAACAAGATTTTTTTGCTAATAATAAATTTCATTTTAAAAGATATTACATGATATCAATTTTTTAAATGATTGTTTGGATTTTTGAAGATCTTGTACTAATAATTATCTGAATTTTTGAATTAATTATAAGCATAGTTTTTATTTTTTTCATTAAAATGATATTAGTATTATTATTATATTTTAGATATTTTTCTTCGATTTTTTTTTAATTAAATTTGCTTTAATTATCCCCTTTTTTTAATAAAAAAAATAAATAATTATTTGAATCTTAAAAGGCCTTACTTAGTTACAATATTTAATGTTTATTTCGATTTTTGAAGATCGTTTTTATCAACTTGACTGAACTTTCACAAAAAAATTCCTTAAAAAAAATAGAAAATATTAAATAAAAAATAAAAAAAGTAAAAGATAAATTTAATAATCAACAAAAAAAAAAAAAAAAGAAAAGAAAAAGAAAGGCAAAATTTTTACGAAATTAGAAAAAATGATATTGTACTAAAAAAATATAAAAATTTTGAAAAAGATATACAATTATCACAAAAAAACCACTTTTAATAACTTTAAAAAGTGAGTAAACATTTTTGAAAAGTGGTTGAGATATCAAAGAAAAAAACAAGAAAGGAGAGAAAAGAAATAAATCCATGAATATTTTTTTTACATCATACAACCCAATCAACATTTTATTGAACATAAGATATTTTTAATGTCCTATACTATATTGTTAATCTATAATGTTAAAGAAATTGTAGGATTTTTTTTTTTTTTTTTTTTTTCCTAATAATATGATTACTCAAAGGATTGGTTAAGAAAATTTACCCTTAAATTATTAACAAGTTGATAAATAAATATTAATAAATTTTACGACCGGCTCAATAAAAAATTGAGTAATTTGTTTTATCTTCTCATATTTTTTTTTTATTATTTTTGTTCATTTTTTTCAAAAATAATTTTTTTGAAGTTTATTTAATGATAAATAGAAATTTCTCAACTTGTAGATAGTAATTATAAAATTAATGATAATATTTGATTAAAAACCACAATTCAAATAAAATCACATTTTAATAAATAAAAATAGTCATTGAATTTATAACTTTATATATTATTTGTAACAAAATAATTTTTTTTTTTTTTCTGTCAAGGTACTTTAAATACTTTTTTGATAGAATTGACTTTTCTGCCAAAAAATATTTCAAATACAAAAAGGTTATTTATCCTTAAAATAAGATCCTAACAAAAAAGAATTAAATCGCAACTCATTAAAAACTTTAAGTTGGAATATTTTATTTTTTTAAATACCTTTCTAGGATTGTGAAAATACCTAACTAACTTGGGGAAAAGATAATGCTATGAATAGTCATTTTTCTTTTTTCAGAAAGGGAAAAATTCAAATAATCAAAGAAAACAAGAAAAAAAAATAAGTAAATCTATTATTGATTCCCTAAAGTTTGAGTATTAACAAAAAAAGGATATTAAAATTAACAACCAAATTTCAAAAATTCTCAAAAATTAAGTTACTTTTTTAGTAAACTCTAATTCAAAATCATTGTCCAATTAAAAATCAAATTTTAAAGAAAAATATTTTTAATAATTAAAGTTATCTATTATAATATAAAAATTTAGATTTTAATATTCAGTTCTATACTCAAGAGATATTTATTTTTCGTCTAAAAATAAAATAAAAAAAAATAAAAAAAACAATTGAAAAAAATTAGTAAGATTTAAGTTGAAATAAGCATTACATAAAAAATAGAAAATGTTAAAAATTATCAAAGCCCATTTATCGATTCCCCTTCCATTTGAATAACTCAATATAATCTCTTTTTCATATTTGAAACCAATTTTTTCATTAATTCATCTTTTACTTCTTTCCACATTTTCATTTTCATTTTGCCTTTTAACAAAATACTGCGGAAAAAATAAAAACGAGAAAAAATGATTTATTTGCAAATTTTCATTGTGAGGGGAAAAATTTTAAAACAATACAAAACAATATAAATTTCAAATGTAAGGTGGGCTATTTATTATGAAATTTAGTTTAGTATTTTAAAAAACAATTGATAAATTTTCAAAAAATATCAAAAAAGTTTATACAAACCAAACTCAAAATTCAAAAATATTCATCAAAGATTACTAAATTTACTTTCAAAAGTGATTTTTCTGTAGGTATACTATTGAGTACATGATTATATCTCTGTTATAATCAAGAAGAAAAAAGCAAATGTTTAAATTTGTGCTGGTGTATTTTGAGCTCTGGGCACTGTATTTTTATCCGCTGTATACTCTTTAAAGCGAGTGAACTTTTGAAATTTACTTCTTTTCAAGAGATAAATATCTAACACTTTTTGCAAAAAGGATCATATATATTCAACCCAAAATATTCCTTTTGAAAAAAACATCCAAAAGACACTTATTTCTTTTTTGTCTCATCGTTACTGTTCTTTAAATCACTAGGAACAAAAATTAACATCTTTTAGAGAAGAATAATTCAAATTTCTAAATCAAGAAAAGTTTTCATTTTTTTACTTAATTTCTGTTAAAAAAGAGCTTTTTTTTTTTTTTCAAGTTCTCATGAATTCGACCCAAACCATACTTCTTTTTTTCTTCTTAATTTTGCTCTCTTCAGCAAATGACATTAATTTAAAATCAAAAAGCACAGGGATGAAAAAAACAAGTTATCTTTTACGGAATCCCAACAAGCAAACAATTCAAAATACAATTTTCAAGGCACAACTCAAACATTCCAGAATCAGAGAGGATGGATCTTATTCTTCAAAGGACAGAGCCACAAACCAATTGCATGTAGGCTCTCAACCAATAGGCTCAGACATTTCCAACAATCAAAAAATTGATCTTGACAATTTACAAATCAAGAATAATCAAGAAATGTCCAACCACAAAACCGATGTGTTAGTAGATCCTCTGGTTTACTCTTCCCTTTTTGCTGGATCTGATCACGACACCGTGAGAACCTTTTCTGTTGGTTCTTTTGCTGACTCGTATACAATGATCCTTGCAGGTACGACAAATTCACCAGATTTCCCAAAAAAAAATGGGATCAACAATGTAGCACCTCCACGAAAACAAGATAACATCGTCTTTATCACACGATTTGATTCCATTGGAAACATAATTTTTTCTACTTATTTTGGGGGAAGTTCAAGCGAAAAGTCGATACAACGTGGTGTAAGTATTGTGCCAGGATATAGCTATAGAGACTCAGTCGGTAGATTTTGGATTACTGGAAATGTAAAAATCTCTTTCTGATATTGATTTTACTTTAGATTTTTTTCTTCTTATTCTGAAATTGTAAAGCGTTTAAAAAAATTTTCACTTTTTCTTATTGGGTTATCCGTTTCTTCAATCTTTTGTGTTTTTGAGGAAAACGAGAATTAATTTCAAGTTTTTATTAAAGTTTTTTGAAAAAAAAGTTTGACAAAACATTATTTAATAAGTTATGAAATTAATCTGCTGAAGTATGTTGACTGGATTTCCATATTTTTCTTTTTCCAATAGAATTTTATAAAGAAATAAATTGAAATTTGTGATCTTCATTTATTTGATTATCCGATTTTAATCTATATTTTGGGTGAACATAGAAACCTCAATCAAAGAAATATATCAGAATTAAAAAAAAGATAAGCTCTAGAAATTTTTAACCAATTTAAATTTCATATACCAGTATTGAGTAACAGATGGAATTAATCTGTTGAAGTTCCTAGGACGTTTTTTAGATATCCTAATCGACAAAAGTTTGAGAATTCAATTTTGTGTAAGAAATGAAGAAAAAAAGAATAGTTTTTTCCCAAAATTGCCTAATTGAATAATTTTGGTCGGTAAATAAAAAATTTTCAAATTTTTTTTTTTATTATTTAAGGGAGGAGTTATTAGTTCCTCTTGTGTGCCCGAATTCCTAAATTTTTATTTAGGAATCTTATTAAAGACTCAAAAATAAGTTTATTATCCACTAAGGCTAATAAACTTGATGAATCTTTTTTTATAATAATATTGAAAATATTATTATTTTTTAATATATTAGATATATTAATTTTTTTTAATTCAGATATCCAGATTTTACGATTATTTTCATAGGCTGAGCAATTCCATAGAAAAAAAAATTTTCAAATTGATATTTTACCATTTTGAAAAAAAGTGAAACAGAGAAAAAAAAGTTAAACACAGTTTTTAATTGTAAACATTAATAGAACCTGAAAACAAAAAGTAAAATCAATTCAAAGAAGAAACAAATTGACTCCAAATAATAATCGATTATATTATTTTTAATCAAATAAACAAAAAAAATTTAAATCTCCTTGATTATCAAAATCACTAGAGTGGTTTTGGAGATCTCAAAAATAGTCAATTTTTTCAACAAATTTTTAATAATAAATCAATAAAATAAAAATCCTTACCAAAAGATCGTAAACTTTGTTTAAGTCAAAGGTGCCCAACATTTTTTTTAAAATATCAATTCATTTTTATAATTGACCTTTGAACAGTAAATAAGAAATAATTAGAATAATACACACACCGGAAAGAATAGTTGATACCCGTCTGAAATAAAACTAATAAATCAATAGATTTTCTTAAAAATTGAAAAACCCAAATTCTTAGGTAATTATTGAGAAAAACAACAAGTTTCATTTTGATCTCCCATTGAAGATCAAAATAAAATTCCAATAGAAACAAATAGAATTTTACTATAATCATTTCCACTATTTCAATAACATAAAATAACAGGTTTTTATCAAGTGACTCTCGATCTTGCAATAAAAAAAAAATTTGCAAATGAATTAGGTTTCAAAAAAAAAATTAAAAATGTGCAAAAATGTGAAAAAATGATTTCAATTTTGAAAATTTCCAAAGAAAAATTTTTCTTCTAATATCTATTCAACCTTTTAAACACATTCAATTCACTCAGTATAGCAACTGGGCCACTTTGACTGGAAAATCGTTTATAATGATTGATCAATCAAAGATTCATCTATACCAAAAGATAGTATTGAAAAAAGAGTTATTGTGTTGAATTCTATATTTTGTCTTAAATATTTTTTTTCTCTTTTTAATTGATCTTAATTTTCATTTTCATGTTCTATGAAGTTCCCAATTAAAAACTGGGTTGAACTTTTTTTCTTGTTTTACTTTTTTTGCCGACTTTTTTATCTCAAATTTTGAACCATCTTTCATTTTCCTTTTTACAAGTTTTCCTAAAAGATTTGATCAATCAAACGTATTTTTCTACTTTATTTTCAATTATATAAAATAAATCTGAAGCAATTTAATTGCTCCAGCTTCATTTTTGGTCTCCTTTTTCTTTTTCTTCGAATTTGTTATAAAAAATCAAGAAAAAAATGATTAATTATAAACTGAAAAAAAAACCCAACAAATTGCAAACAAACAGTATATTTGAAAAAAATTGAAAAAAAAAAAAAAGAGAAGATTGATAAATTGAATCACCTATTGATTTTACAAAAAAATTCAAATCAAATTTTAAAGGATTGAATTCCCAACTTTTGTCCATTACAATATTTTTGACAACCTTTTTTAAATATTCTTTCATTTTTCTGGATTAATTTATTTTAAAACCTACCATCCTGAATAAATAAAAAACAACATCGCAATTGCAAAATTATTTATAACCTTTTGGACTTATATTTTATTTGTTTTTAAACGAGTAATACAATAGAAAAAAAATATTTCACTTTTGTGGTGAAAATTCAATTTGATCAAAAATATCTTATCCCATTAATAACAAAACTCATCATTTTGTTATTCATTATAAAGCTATTTAAAATAGAAAATAGAACCTAAAAATAATTCTATTTTGAAAAATCGAAACTATTTCAAAAAATCTTTATAATTTTTGAGGCATTAAGACCATATGTCTAAACATCTGTATATATAAAATAAACTTTGTATCTGACAAAGTTTACGAAAGAAATTTCAAATATCAATTATTTTTTGATAATTGACCCTTTAAAGAACAAAAAAGAAATAAATAAAATAATACACATTATAGTCTAGTTGATATTTGTATGAAGTAAATCAAATAAATGAATATATTTTCTTAAAAATTGAAAAACTAAAATTCTTAACGGATATATTGAAAAAAACAACAAAATTAATTTTGATCTTCAGATCAAAGATCCAAGAAAATTCCAATAGAAATTAATAGGATTTCTCCAATAGTTTTCATTGCTTCAATAACCTTAGAATAACATATTTTTACTTACAAAGTGACTATTGATCTTGCAATAAAAATTTTAATTTGTAACTGAATTAAGTTTCAAAAAAAAAGTAAAAAAAAATGAGAAAAAATGTGAAAAAATGTGAAAAAATAATTTCAGAAATTTCCTAAAGTAATTTTTTTCTTCTAATATCCATTCAAACCTTTTAAACACAAGTAATTTATCTCAGTATAACAACTTGACCCCTTTGACTGGAAAATGGTTTATTAAATTTTTCCGTTATTATTTTATTTTCCCAATAAAATTCTTTTTCAAATTTATTAAATTACACAGATTGTTCTATGTTTTAGTTTTAATTATTTAAAGTAGTGTCGTTTAAATATTTTGAACACAAGAAATATGTTATCTCTAAAAAAAAATTAATACAAAAACACAGAAATCACCAAAAATTATTCATAACATAAATTAAGATTCAAAAGCAATAACTAATAAAACAAAATTATTCATAATATTAGTGGAAACAACTAATTCTAAAAATTATTTTAATATATTCTACAAAACAAATTCGCCTTAAAAAACAAAAACAATAAATAATAAATTAAAAGACAAACACACCAGATTTACCACTTACAAAAAATGCATATCAATCCGAATTGTTTGATATCAACACTGTTGGTTTCATTTTATGTTTGAATAATGATGGTAACACCATTCTTTATTCATCCTTATTGGGAGATGAACAGGCAACAAAAACAAATTTGAATCATATCACTGGTATACAATACGATAATGATTATTATATTTTAGTTGGTGGTTCTACGAATTGTTCGAGCGAAATTTATAAAAATGAACTTCAAATTAAAGATCCAGAAACACCATTTTTATATTTGTATTTAGGGTTTTTCCGAATCACTAATGATGAAACAACATTATGCTTTGGTACAGTATTTGGGGGCAGTGGGAAAGAAGTTGTTAATAATGTAGCTTTTCTCTGGCAAATGGATGAAACAATGGCCATTTGGATAACTGGACAAACAAATTCAACAGATTTTTTCCAAAATTACAATCGTAATATTAGTACTAATGTTAATTTGATTAATGAAACATTTGTCGGGAATGAAAATATGGGATATTTTTTGAGAATAATTTTTAATTTTACCGATACACCAAATATAGTTCCAGAATTAAAATCTGGCTCGTTCATTGGCAATAAATATGAGGACCAGCCTCTTTGGATTCAACCAGATTATACTTTATTAACAGATGATTACAGATACGACGGGCCAATATATATTTCAGGTTATACAAACAATTTTGATTATTTTTTAAATAATACAAAGAAACCAAATTGGATGCATTACACCAAAAATGATGGCACTGTACAAGTGGGATTTTTGCTTGCAGTTGATCACCTTGGAGAAAATTTCACAATGTCACTTTTACTTGGTTGTGTTGAAGGAGAAACTTCCATTTTTTATAATTACCCTCACCATTATCAAAATTCCTATTTAACTGGTTATTCAAACTGTAATAAAAAGCAGCTAAATTTTACAGACGATATATGGAACGATATTGAACCAAATAATAATATTAATGACTTTGATTGGAAATTTTTTATGATCAATGCTAATTTAACCAGAATTCTAGATAATACTGATGAGTATAATTATTATGATTTGTTTTTTTTTTCTTCCTTTGTGGATGGTATTGATTTCCGTGATTATTTGGATGGGGACCCCTCTGTAAAGGTTGATTTATTTGGCAATATTTATTCAATTTTTAATATGGCGGGTAAAAATTATAAAAATCCTAATTGGACACAAAATGCCTTTATGATCGAAACTTTTGGAGAATCAAGTATAATTATACGTGTTTATGGTAGCATTTCCTGTAGCCCTGGTTCTTCAACTTTTGAAGGTGGTTTATGTATTTCTTGTCCAAAAGGTAAATAGTTGAGATTTTTCTTATCGATCAGAACTTGTTTTATCTGTTTATATAAAGGTTGTTGTACAAAATTGTGACAAAAAAAGTTTTCTAATACAATAACACAAATAGATATATTGAAGTTTAAAAACTGTTTTATCTAGATCCTTTTTGAAAACTTTTTTTGTCAAGAAATTTTTTTAAAAATAACTCTCTGATAATTAAATTAATTAATAAGACCAAATTGTTGGGGAAACTTGTTCAGAAATATACCGATGATTATAAATTACAACGATATCTCAATTTAAAATTAAAATTCTCAATATGCTACTGTTAAAAAGAATGGTGTATTTTTTAAAAATATTTTCTTTTCTTTTTGATTTTTGAAAGAATGGGATGTACTATAATTTCTGAAGAGAAAAAGAATTATGAATTTAAATACACAAATACAATATTTCAAAAAAATAACAAAGAATTAATTTTGAAAAATAAATGAAAATTAAATTTATAATTCTTAAATTTCCAAGAAAATAAAAAAAAAAACAAAATTTTGATAAATACTCATTAAATAATTTAAATTTGTGTTGAAAAAATCAAAATTGAAAAATGAAAAAAAAAAAAAAGCAATAACTTGACTGGAATACAAATAATTTTGATTTTAAAAATACTTGAATAATAAATTATATTTAAAAAGTAATTTATTAAAAAATATTAGATCGTAAAAGATCAAAAAAGTTTTTTAAAATATTCGGATATTCAATATATTTCAAAGCTACTCAATTATTTGTTTTTAAAAAGAATGGAATATACTTTGCCTTTTTTCAGAAATATATATATTAAATTTGATATAACTAATTATATAAATAAACAAACTCTTTAAAACTTCTATTCATAACCAACAAAAATCTTATATGATTATTTCATTTTATTAAGTTTTGAAAACGTACATTTCATTTTGTATAGTTTAGGAGTACTTTATTAAAATAAAATATTTTGACAGTTTAATTCCAATTTAAAAATTAAATGAATTTATCAACATATAAACTTTCAGATCAAGAATTTTTTTTTAAATTTTTTTGTATTAAACAAGAGTTTAAAAATCAGAAAAAAATTTATTAGCAAAATTTCACTAAAAAATGAAAAAAAAAAAATCATTTGTTTGTTATTTCCCTGATTTACTAAATAGGTTGAAAATAAATATTTATATTTTGTCTGAATTATCATTACAATATATTTTTTTTAAATACTATATAACTATATCATTCACAAAAAAAAAAATAACATTTTCTCTCAAAAAATTAACAAATAAATTAAATTTGTGAATTTTTGTTAAAAACAAAAATCTTTTTCACCTCTTTTGGTTTCAAATTATGTTTGAAATAATATAAATTTTATATTTTTACTGTTTTTTTTTTATAATATTATTCAAAAATGGTTTGTGAACCGGAACATAAAATTCACAAAATGTAAAAAAGATTAAAAGTTAATAATTTTTTTTTTCAAAAAAATGTGAAAAAAATCAACTTTTTATTATTTTTATTTTTTTGGCATTTTTTTAAAAAAATCAAAATTGAAAATGCTGTGTATGATAAAATCTTTAAAAATATCAATTTTTTCATTTTTTTTTCTTTTTTTTAAAAATTCTATTTTAATAACCCAAAATTTTACTAATACAAAAATTTGAAAAAACATGAATTAAATCAATAATTATTCAATAAAAAATAAAAAAAAAAAATATTTAATAGGGCAATATAGTACTGAAACAAATTCTAAAGAATGTAAAAAATGTGATCCAGGCTTTTATCAAGACAAATTAGGATCTACAACTTGTAAAATATGTTCAAATAATACTGATCAGTATGGTTTAACTGAATGTATATCAGATTCTTACCCAAAGCAAATTGAATTATCTTATGGATTAGTCACATATGAATCAATTCAATTAAAATGGGATTATACAGAAGAAGATTACGATTATCAATTATCTGTTACTAGGCCAATTGGTTTAGAGTTATTATTTATCATTCAAAATCCTGAGATTATAGATGGATATTTTGCGTTTAATTTGAGTGGGTTAATTCCATCAAATAGATACTATTTAAAAATCCGGGTTAAAGGGAACCAAAAAAATAACTTCTCTTCATGGTCTTCGGAAATATTAGTTACCACATCTGGTCCACCTAATAGGGTGCATAAGCAAAGTATAACATGCAGTGATGATGAGCCTTACAGTATTGATTTAACGTGGAGCCAACCTGTTGGGGATTCTGACTCAAACATTACTTATACTATCCAATATCAATTAAATAGCACTGATAGTGATGCGAGTATATTAACTAAAAGTTCATTACAGACTTATATTTCATTAACTGATTTAAACCCAGATGAGGAATATATTATTAAGATCATTCCAATTAATGATGCCGGTGAGGGGTTTGCATCTGTGCCAAAAACATGCCAAACAAAATCACAAGTGCCAGATATTGTAACGATATCATCCTTTGTTCCATCAGATAATACATTAGAACTGGAATGGGCAAGACCCAATAATAATGGCAAAGCAATTAATAATTATGAAATTAAATATCGAATTAAGAATGAACAGACTAATACAATAGAACTAAATTTGGAAACAGAATACACTTTAACAAATTTAGATTCAGATAGCGAATATGAAGTTACAATAATTGCAATTAATGATAGGGGTCCATCAAATGATGATTATAAATCTTATTTTACAAAAAAGAACACAAAATCAAGCTCAACAAATTTATTGATCATAACTTCAATTACAGCATCGCTATTTGGCATTTTTATTATTACACTTTTTGCAATTTTACTAGGAAAAAAAAAAATTATAAGAATGAATAAACGTAACAAAATTAAACAGCAAGTTAAAAATCAACACATTATTTTCAACACCAGATTTTCTGACAAAATATTTAATTCTGAGGAAACGATCACCTTTTCAAAAATCGATAAATCTCAATTCATTTATGAAATTGCACAGGATATCAAATTAAACAATGTCATCCATTATGGGAAATATTGTATTGCCTTTTCCCCATTATTAAAAAACAAGATTGCCTTTTGTAAAACTGCCACAATCTTAGAAGTGGAAATCCATAACAAAATATGGGATCACTATAATAGAAATCCATTTGGTGTGCCAGCAATTCAAATTTTAGATTCTGCACCTTTATTAGAGGGCTTAGAAATTGGAGAAAATAATTCCAAGGATCAAGAACAAGTCACAGAAAGAAGTGATATAATGGGCATAAATAATAATGATCGGCAAAAAACTGTTAAGAATAAAAAGAAAAAAAAAACAAATCAAGAAAAGAAAAAATTAATTACTAAATTTTCTGAATCAGAAGATGAAAATAATTTAAATAACTTAGCCCGTGATTTAAAATTATTATCAATTGAATACCATCCTTTGACTCTTTTCCAATTCAACGAGGAAAGGAAAAAAATCGGAATGGCCTTTAAATCAAGTGAAACAACTTGGATAACATTATCTCTTCTCGGATCCTTGAAAATGATCCATGGCCTTTCAATCATACACCGCGACATCAAACCTCAAAATATTCTGATCGGTATAGACGGGCATTTAAGAATTTCCGATTTTAGTTCCGCTAGAATCTTAAAGAACGGGGAAGAGTCAATCAGAGACTCATTCAATAGTACACAACGGTATGCAGATCCGCATTTAATGAATACTCAAATGTACGATATGGGAGACATCACCTATGAATATAATCCCAAAAATGATATCTTTTCACTCGGTAAAACATTGAGTTCCATATTATGGGACGAAGAATCAATAAAATTAAATAACTCGCAAAATGGATCTAAAAAGTTCACATTTGAAGAACCCCTAATTACTAAAATTAATGATAGCAATTTAAATTTATCAACAGATGAAGATGATGATTTAATTAAACAAATTATTTCCAAATGCTTGTTGCCAATTCCAAAAAGGCCAGGGATTGACGAATTATATCACTTAGCACTGAAGGCTATTAGAAATGTAGATAACATTCAATCTGATTAAATTATTTTCTTTATTGTTTTTAAATTGATTGCTTTGTTTTTTTAATGTTTGTTCGGATTGATCATTTGTTGAAAAATAAATTTTATTTGATTTAAATTTTCTTTTTCAAAAAAGTTTTTAATTTTTTTTTTGTATTTATTTTCTTTGAAGGGTGGAAATTAATTTACTCTGACATCCCGAAAAAAATTACTTAATTTGAAATTTTATTGAATCTTAACAGTAGTTTTTTATCTTGTTCCATTTTATTAGCATTATCTATTTACTTTCAAGTTTTATTTTTGGAAAATTTTTGTTTAATATTTATAATGAGTTACTTTGAAAGAAGACCAAATAAGCTAATTACTTATTTTATTCGTAAAACTCAAAATTGATATGGAAAGCTTGAAAAAAAAAAGATCTTGATATAAATTGAAAAAAAAAACTTAATCAATCTATTTGTTTATATCTTCTTTTTTTAATGTTGTGTTTTATTGAAGTAGTGTAAAAGATAATTCTACATCCCATGATTAATAATGTTAAATTAATAATTTAAATCTTTTTGAGAAATAAATGACCTTCTGCTCTCTTAAAATCCCTCAGAAAAAAACACTACTAGTATTCTTTTAATAATTATCTAGTAAGATATCTTCAATTTTAGAGAAATTATTCAATTATTATAGAAATTATCCTTAAAATCATTTTAACAGATAGAGAACTATGATAAATAAAAAATAGTTCAGGAAAGTATTGAGAAAAAATCAATTAATTCTATTTGTTTGTAAAATAGTTATCTTCTTTTTAAACGACTTTTCTTGGTATCTTTATAATACGTCCCTTCAATAAAATCAATTTGAGTTGTGGGCAATGAGTATTGTAATTCATTTACAAAAAAAAATCAATCACATCAAACAAACAACCAAAGGTTTTGCTAATAAAAATAAAAAACGAATAACAAGAATTATAGATTTGTTTTAAGAAACTTTATTGATCTTTTGTTTGCTTTTTGATAATTGATTGTATTTTTTTTTTTAATTAACTCTTGTGTTTTTTTTTTTACATTAGTAAGTTTTTGTTTTTTTTGAACTTCGGTTTGCAAATTATAATTTTTGTATTTAATGAAAAATGCAGTTTAAAGAAACATTGTGGTTTCCAAATCAAACAATATTTAGAAGATATATTGATACCAAACCATTTTTACAGTTTTTATCGATATTAATAATCGTATGTCAGGCTAATTTAATTCTTATTGTTTTTTTTTTTAAAAAAAAAAGTTAATAGATTAATTATTTGAATAACTAAAGAATTAAACTTGATATTAAACTCTTTTATCAAATTTTTTGGTAATGGTTTTTCATTTTTAAGAATTTATTTATTTTATAATTAAATTTTCTGTTAAAAGATCTGATCATTTTTGTAGAGTATTTTTGGATGAAAAAAGAAAAAGAAAAATTTATCAAAAACATTTAATTTTGAAGAAACCCCACTGTTAGTAATTTCTGAGAGTTTTTATGAACAAATAACATTCAAACAATATATTCCCAATTTAAAAATACCTTAAAAATGAATCAAATATTGTATCCTTGAAGATCTAAAAAACTTTGATCATTTATTTTATTCACAAACATTTATAAAATTTTTTGAAATTTGTTATCTTGGGCAATAATCTTTTTCAAATTTTAAAGGTATAAAAAACGAACTTTTTTTATTACAATCAGTTATTAGATACTATCTATTAATTTCTTTTTAAGAATTATTTATTTGAATTAGTTTTATTTGATTGGAAATCTTTAAAGAATTGAGAAATACTTGTAAATTGTATTGATATATTTAAAATGTAGGTTCTTAATAACAAAATGGAAAATATTAATATTGGGTGATTAATTATTAATTAAAAATAATCAAATTCAAAATTATTTTTTTTGTTAATGAGTTAAATTTCCCAG
Source organism: Anaeramoeba flamelloides (assembly GCA_027625915.1). Classification (NCBI taxonomy): domain Eukaryota; family Anaeramoebidae; genus Anaeramoeba; species Anaeramoeba flamelloides. The sequence goes on from JANTQA010000012.1 coordinate 9,887,044, forward strand.
GTTTTAAAAATTAATTTCGATGAATTTTTAATTTAAGGGTTTGGTTGTTTTTCTAAGTATTTTTTTGTTCATATCAAAAAAAAAAATAAATTTGAAGACTTCTTTGAAAACAAAATTATATTTTTTTATTAATTAAAAATAATTATTGTAATATTTTGGAAATTCATTAAATTTTTTAAACCAGGTTATTCGATAACTTGGTGGTTTTAGTTTTAAAGCGTGATTATGTAGAATTCCATCTTTAAGAATTTGATTTCTTTCTTCTACGAAAATCATTTTTTTTTCAGGAATTTCGAAATATGTTGTATTTTTAACTTTGTAAAATTCGAAAAATGGATCAAACTTTTAAAAATAATTCATTTCTGAAAATTGTATGAAAACTCGTACATGTTTTGTAATTTATGGAATTTTACTTAGCTTTTTAATTTCAGGATGAAGTAATATTTTTTTCAATTTGAGATTAAATCCAGAAGATTTTTTTTATATTTACTGGGAACTATTTTAGGATAAAACTCAATAAAATTTCAACAAACTTGTCACCAAAATATCCACAAACACCAAATATTTCAGTTTGATCGTAAAAAAAACAACGAAAACACCAAGATTTTACAAAAAACTGTTTTATAGTTATCCAAATGTGCAAAAATGTTTTCTTAAATTTTCAATTTTTTTTGCAAAAATGATTGTAAAAATTTCATCTTCATTTTACTTTTATACTTTAACCAATAACCTTCAAAACAAATCTTGTAATTGGTGAACTTTTTTTATTTATATATTTTTTTGTGAGATATATATTGAGTGAGACAACGAATCCTAAATCAATCAATATTCCAAAATATATAAAAAAAGTTACTTTGTTGAAATTATATGTTTTCTCTATTCAAAACATGAACCTCGTTGAATCATTTGTAAATAAATTCTATTTCAAAAGTTTGATAATGAGAGAGAATCAGATCTCTCTAAAAAGATCAATTTTCTTGGGTTAAAAAAAAATCTTCGGGTTTTTCATTCAATTATAAGAAGAAAAAATTTTATTATGGGATCTTTGAATAAATACTTGTTCATCTATTTAGACAAGAATGATAGTATTATTGTTAACTGAAATTTCTTTTTGAAAAATAAACCCACTCTTGAAAACTTTTCATTTCAATATCAATTAAAAACCCAAAACACTATTTAAAAATTTTGTTAACAAAAGTCTTGAAAACAAAAATTTCCAAAAACACACAGTTGGGGTCTGAAAAACAAAATTTATTGAAGTCAACACTAGGTTATTGAACAAACTGTTGATGATAATAAAATTTGCCTAATAACAATAATTTGTTAAATATCTATGTTAACAAATTTGTCTTTCATTTTTTTTCATATTTCCATTTGTCTCATAACTAACCAAAGGGTTTGAGTTAAACAAAAAAAAACAGTTTTTTACAATCAAATAATGAGTGTTTCCCTTTTGTTGATCACACACCTAATTATATTGGCGCATATTAATTGCCAAAAATATACAATAACAAAGACAAGTTCTGACCAATTCATAAGGTTAACACCAGTAATTGGAATTGAAAAAGATGGTGTTCTTGAATATATATTACAAACAGAACCAACAAATCTTCCGATTTTTCTTACACTCTATAATTATGATCAATATGTAAAAAATTTTTTTTTTCTTTTGATTTGTTCCTTGAAAAAAATCCTAAAAAATAATAAACTTTTTGTTTTTTGAAACACTTGACCTCAATTTTTTTGAGAACAGTCTTCACAAATCATCAAACAATTAACAACCAAACCGCTTACGGGGAACTTTTGTCGCTACTCTTCGATATCACGGTACCAAATTGAAGGAACTTTTGAAGCCAAACAGATCATAAAAGTCACTGATCAATATATTATTTGCATCTTGAATTGTTACGAACAACAAATTTCAATTAACGGAACAATAGAGTTTTTGAATACAGGGTCTAATAGTTATTCAATGGGAGAAAGATTTCTGAAATATGTCTATCTCTTTTTTATTATTGCCCATTTTGCTGTTTTTGCAGCTTTGTTTTGTCTTTGGCTTCAAAACAAGAAACTTTATGTTATTCAAAAAATTATAACAGCTCAGATTATTATTAAATTGTTTGGACTAACTATCTATGTGTCTCAATATTGGACTGACACCAATACAAAATTTTATGATTTCCTAATGTAAGCCCCTCTTTTTTAAGTTTTAATTTTTCGCCTTTGTTTCTTTTTTTTAGAGTTTCTCAAAATTAAATGATCATGGATTTGTTTATACCTAAAACTTCTGTACCAAATTTAGAAATTATTGTAGTGATGTACATGCTGTGTCATATATTGGCTTATTAATAATCCTTTTAATTGTAAATATTTTCTTTTTTTGAATTTTTTTTTCACCTTTAAGTTTGACTTTTACAGGTTAAATTGTAGAAAGAAATACCATTGAAAGAGTTCTATAATCTTCAGTGAAATTTACACACTGAGAATTTCTTTTACAAAACAATGGTGAAATTTTCATATTCCCATCAATTCTCACAATTTTGCTGTCTTTGATCCTTCCAAAATTTGATTTTAATATTTTTAGAATTTCCATTTCGAATCTCGAAACACAAAATAATTACCAAACTATTCTTAATATTTTTTTTTAGTTACTTTTACATGAAATGTTTTAAAATTTTGAACTTGTACTCGAAAATCCCTTAAAGTCAATTTTTTTATAAAAATGTACAATTCTCAAGATCTATTTGTAAAAAAAAATTTTTTTTTGTTTGTTCTTAGCTTTGGAACAAGCAATTTTTTTGTCCAATTTCTTAAGAAAGAAAATTCTTTTTGAGAATTGAGTTTAAAATAACACAACAACTAAACAACTTCAAGGGTGGGATAGTAGTACTCAAATCCACAAATCAAAATTACAATGGTTTTTTTCTGTTTCAAAAAACAAAACAACTTGAGAAATTTGAAAAATACTATAAACGTTTTTTCACATAAAATGATCAGCTGAGAGAATTATTAATAAAGTTGTCTTATGTATAATTAAATTAACCCCCTCAAGTGTTATTGTATTCCCAATGATCACTACAAGTTAGAAAATTTAAGCTTAAGTGATAAGCATCACCATAGATTCGTCTATAATATTTAAAGTATATTGTAATTGAGGGTAAATGATATTCATTCTCCATCATTTAAATGACTTTTAAAAATCTATTATAAATATTATTAAACAATAAATTATTGGATTTTATACCATTTTTTACAACAATTATAGAATATGTTTCAAATTGTATAACCTTAAAAATAAAGTGATCAAAAAAAAAAAAACAATTTCATGGCATAAAAGCAGTGTTCCAAAATAAAACCTGAGCTTTTTTTTGTTTTTCTTCTTGTTTCTATGTAAAATTTAATTCACAGTCCAGTAGTAATCTTAAGTTCAAATTCATTTTGAAAGTAAACTCCTTGTAACTTTTGTGACAATTTTAAATTAGGAATTTAATTTATTTATTTTTTTTTTTATAATTTTTCTCAATTTTTATATCAAATTTGTTTTTTTATTGTAAAAATTTTATCAAAAATTTCCTCTTTTTTTAAGAAAATGTTAATAAATGAACTTTCATTTTAGAATTAACACTTTTTAATAGTCAAACTTTAAGAAACCAATATCATAAATACTAATTATTTATTTCGAGTTTCTTTTGTCATTTGATGTATAGGTTTTCCATAAAAAAGAAACACAATTTTTTATTTTGAAATATGTGTTAGTCAAGTAAGAGTGTGTTATTTTAACAACTGTAAAGATCACTATTAAAAAATTGTCGTTGGAAATCTCTTTTTTTTTAATTACTTTAAAAAGAAAAATGGAAACCAATTTAATAGTATTCCTGTATTTAAAAATTAATATTTAGAAATTCCAAAAATAACTATTTTTAATCATAGGAATACTATTAGTTTGGTTTCTATTTTTTGATTTGAAACAGTTATTAACAAAAAAATAATTTTCGATTGGTATCCATAATTAAAAAAAATTATAAATTATTGTTCAATAATAATTATAATAGATTATTTTTAGGGACAACTGGGCTATGTAAACTGATATCATTTAACTTCAATATTAACCTATGTTCGTTACAGAATAATCTAAGTAGACACTAAAACCTTAATAAATAATTGTAACGCAGAATTAACTTTTTTCAAAATAATCTACACAGAATATACCAATCAAGACTGTAAATTAAAAGAATTGTATATTTTTTTCAAGAAGGTGTGCATATCACATGATCAAAAACATCCATAAGTTACAATAAATAAATATTATATTGGTTTCTTAAAGTTTGACTCTTAAAAAGTGTTAATTCTAAAATGAAAGTTCATTTATTAACATTTTCTTAAAAAAAGAGGAAATTTTTGATAAAATTTTTGCAATAAAAAAACAAATTTGATATAATAATTGAGAAAAATTATGAAAAAAAAAATAAATTAATTAAATTCCTAATTTAAAACATTCTCAAAATATTCAAGTAGTTTAATACCAAAATTAATTTGGAATTAGATCTTCTATTGTAGCAAGAAGAATAAGAAAAAAAAAAAAAAAAAAAAGACGCTTGTTGAATTGTGAAACGTGGATTTCATACTATGAACATGGCTATTTTCTAACTATTACAATAATGGTGATTCAGGGGGGGGTATCCCTATTCAGAAAAAAAATCAAATTCTCACTCATAATTTTTTGAGTGTTTTTGATTAAGATAAATCTGGATATTCAATTTTACTAAAAAATGATGTGTACTCTTTATTTTCTATTATTTCTGTGATTTCTGTGATTTACCTGAAAAAAATGTTTGTTGATTATTGGTTTTGGTGATTTCAATAATTGATACAATTTTTATGATTTATGTAGATAGGGTAATTTTTTTATTTTTTTACCTTTGTAAAATCTGAACTTTTTATTGCTCTTTGTTTTTTTAATAACTTCTTTTTTGGTTTCAAATATAAAATAATAAAATATATTAAATTGTTACAATCAGTTCCATCTCCAAGATACAAAGTTTAAACGAAATTTTAAGCTCCAAAAAGAATCCCAAATTAAGGCATCAATTTCAGATTCTAGTAAAATAATTTGTGTCAAACAAAATTCAAAAAAATATACATTAATTTGGGATTTTTTATGCCTTAAATTTCGTTCAAAGTTTGACCCTTAAAGATAGAACTGGCCATATTAAGGTGAAATTTATTTAAAAGTGATTTTTTTGATTAGGTCAAAGGGTTTTATAAGGGTATATTCTTAACTTTCAAAATTGGTCAAATTTCAAAATTGGTGAAATTGAAATTTTTCATATTTTTTCAAGGGTTTCTTGATTATTTTATTGGTATTAAAGTTTTTAATGGTTTTTTATCATTGTGGGAGAAAAAAGCAAAAAGATTAATTTGCGATTGGTAGTATTTTATTACTTAAATTGAAGAAAATCCAAAATTTTGAAATCATCAATACTAAATATTTTTAAAAATGTGTTCGAAACCCAATTTTAACTACCAAAGTTAAGTGGAAATTTTTTTTTGATTAAAACAAGTTGCAAAAGTCTAATTGGTATCTTAATTATTTTTTTTTTTTTCAAAATCCTTGCCAAAATTTTCTAGCATATTCAAGCCAAACCACCCAGGTATACTCTAACATACCCTAACTTACATTAACATACCTTAACATACACGTAAAGGGGTTTTTAAATACCTACAGTAAATATATTTCAATTGAATTGACAATTTTGAAAATAATGAGAATTTGACCAATATTGAAATTTGGCTAAATTTGAAATTTAATAATTTTCCCTTTTATAATTGTGTGTAACCTTATAAACAATTAAATGTTATTAATGGGAAATAAAAAAAATATTGTTTGAAAATTATTTGTATTTTTGTTTTTTAAAATTCTCTGCTCAAATTCATTTTTAATAGATAATTGAAATTAAAAAACAAAAAAAAACAAAAAAAAAAAAAAAATAAAATAAAAAACCCAAAGGACTTTAATAAAATTTGATTAAAATATATTGCGAATAAAACCAATTATTAATTTATATTGTATATTTCTACACAAATAAAATAAAACCTTTAAAATAAATGTAAATGAATAAAACAGGCATGCTATAGTTTGAGAATAGAAGAAAATATCAATTTAAAAAAAGCAATTCCTTTCATAATAATATTTATCTCATATTTAATTTTTGACCATTTTAGTGTTAAATGTGAAAAAAAATATGTGATGAATTCGTTGGAGTGTGAAAGACTAACAATAATTACTATTGGAATCAAATTCTTTATAAGTTTTGCAAGTAAATATTTTTTTTCTCACAATTTGAACTTTTATATATATATATATATATATATATATAAATGATATTATTATTAATTTCTTGTTGAATAATTAAACTAATAAATTTATTTTTAACTTTTAATAATCATTATTTCATCATAAAATATTTCTTAAATATAATATAATATTAACAAAATAATAATAATAATAAATAAAATAAAATAAAAATAATAAACTGAAACATGATAATAATAATACCCTTTTAAAGTGGTTATTGGGGTGAATAGATCATGCGAAGAACTGGGGAGTCAAAGTTCAAGGTCGAGACACTTACTAACACAGCAAGTATTTTTACACTTTAAGATCAAAGGATTTGCAAAAATTAGAAGATTTGTTTTCTTTTTTTTAATAATTGGCAATCTAATTATTTTACTTGAGTGGGTTATTTTTCTATGGATTAATACTTGGGTTGTAATATTTTTAAAAGAATCTTTGCATTTCATTACTTTATTGTATTTATGTTATTTTTTTCGTCCAATGATTACAAACCCTTATTTCCATTATGACATTAATTGAAGAAATAAATTCATGAAAGATATTGGATAATAATATAAATAATAGCCAATCTAGTCGGGAATTATCTGATTTTGAATAATAATGATAATAATAACAATATAAATTACCAGTATATATATTAGGGTGGTGAAGATATAAATGGTGATTAAATCCTGTGGATATGGTTTTAGTGAATAATTGTCTTTATTTTCATTCATATCTGAAATAGATTTTAATTATTATCTTTATATTTTTTTTTTTTAATCTTTAATTATTATTATTCTTAAGTGTTGAATTAGTATAACTTTATTATTTCTTTGCCACTAAAATCATTTGATTGTTTGTAAAAAGTATAATTAGATTTGAAATCTATTATTAATTTTGGATCACTCTTGATACATTGATCTATTATTATTTCCCCTAGTCTCTTTATTTTTGAAATGAATCGTATTTATATTCATCAATTTTATTTCATTGACAATAACACCAATATATGTGATTTTATAAAATGTATGTATATATATATATATATATATATATATATATCTCATTTATAAATCACATTTTACCTAAATTTTCTCAACTATCATAGAAAAAATTAATATATATTGTTTCGTTAATAATTAACTTTTGTTATTTATCATGAATCTTTATATTGTAATTTTAATTTTACTAAATAGTTGAAATAATTCAAAGATGAATAAAATTTGTAGTATTTTTATTTTTTATTTTTTTATTTTTTTTTTGAAAAACTCACTTTTAATAGTGAAAAGATTTTAATTAATATTTGTAGATTAGAAATGTTTAGAATTATTTTTTAAATTGAATATAAAAAATAATTTTTTTTTTTAATTATTTTTTGATTTGAAATAACTAAATTGGTGTTTCTTGTGTAAAATATTTTATTTTTGTATTAATGTTTTTTTGTGTTTTATATATGATTTTATTATATGAAGACAAAATTAGATTATTATCTATGGAATTTTTCAGTTCAGTTTACCTAAATAAAGTTTATATATCTTCTATTGGATTAAAAGGTTTTTTTATTATTGAAGTCCAAATATTAATAATTTATCCTTTAAATTGTTCAAAAAAGCAGATTTTTTACAAAAATTCTTGAATTTTTAATAATAAAATACTTTATTAATTGATTAAAATAACCTTTTGTATGTTGATGCAAATAGAATTGTCGAAACAAACCAACAACCGATCACTAATGTTATTTGCCTTCAATAACAATATATTTTCCATTTCAGACTCTCTGTATTCAATACTAAAATTCAGAGACGTAATAAGGAAATTTTCAAACCCCCGGAAATTCAATTGTTATAAAAAAAACATCTTATTTAATCAATTCTCGAAGAAATACCAAATTAGAAAAATTTACTAATTGAAATGTTAACACTTGTTGTTAAATTACAATACTCACAAAACAAAAAATAAATAATTATCAATACAAATAAATCAAGGATGTATTAAAAATTTTGGAAACCAGTAAAACAAAAAAAAATATTGGTAAATTTGTTGAAATTCTATTAGAATTATTAATCGATCAAATGGTTAGATACTATAAACTAATTTTATTTGAGTTTTTCTATTTGGAACAACTCAATTTTATCCATTTTCAATTGTTGAAAAAAGTTTTGATCGAAATAAAAAAGTTACTTAATTCAAACAATGAAATGAAAACAAAAACTAAAAGATGAAAAAATGATTTTCATATTTTTCAAAAATCAAAATTATCTTCAATTTGAATGAAATTGTATTAAGATTCTTTGGAACATTTTAGCTGTGTGGAAAATTTTGAATTTTAGTATAGATCAACTTTTTTCGAAAAAACAAACTGGTTTTATATAGGTTTACTAGAGTTTGGAAAATGATAATTTTTATTCTTATTTTTTGATTGATTGTTTCTTGTTTTGAACAAGTGTAATTTCAATAATCATCATTCTAATAAGTGTATGAGTTGTAAATTTATAGGATTGATTCTTATAAAAAGGATTTGATTTCAAATAAAAGAAAATACATCAATTTACCACTTTTTCGGAATTTAAAATCTTGTCGGGGATTTTTTCAACTACTTTAATTTTAGAGATTTGGAATTTTTTTTTATTTCTACATTTCCCTCAGGATTAAAATTGATAGAGTTAGAATATTTTTTCAATATCCCAATTAGAATGGTTAATGGTTGCTCAATAATTTATATATTTCTCGATAAAAATTAAGTATATTTCCTACTTTTTACTAATATTTTCATTTTACAATTAATTGTAAAATAAAAAGATGAAAATTTTCATTTAGAATTCTAAAAAAATATATTAAAGAATTCTAACAAATCATCAAAGTTCCGAATTCTAAAAATAAAAAATTAATAATTTATGCAGTTCTTTTTGAAATTAAAAAATTTGAAATTTGTACATGATTCATAAATCTTTTTTTGGAAAGCTGAATGAAAATTTTGTTCCATTTATTTTGTAAAAAATAGTATAAGAAATATGGAATTTCTGGGTTTTTTGAAATATTCCTGTTTTAGGATTGACAGTAATCCCTTAAAGATTACAATCCCTGAAATTTGAAAAAAGATTATCTTGTGTAGGGTGTAGTGACTTGTTAATTTGGTTCTTCGCTGATCGATCTTGTACTTGGTATGGATTTTAATAGTGGTTCAAAATGGCAATTTTTGACAATTTATTTTTTTTATTTCCGAAATCCGAATTGAAGAGTGTAAGATTAATTGATTGATACGTGTTTAAGAATAACTTTAGAATTTTGGGTTGTAGAAAAGAATCTTGATTTAGTTTTTTGTTAATTCACCAAATGAAAAAATAAATTTTTTTAAAAGCTCCTAATAAAACCAAACTTAATGAAAAATTTCAATCAACAACCTACGTTCCAATTTTTTTTATAACTTAAGTTCTATCCTATTAAGACTAAACTCTTCAATTCGGATTTTGGAAATAAAAAAAATAAATTGTCAAAAATTGCCATTTTGAACCACTATTAAAATCCATACCAAGTACAAGATCGATCAGCTAAAAATCAAATTAACAAATGGTAAAAAACAACATAAGATAATCTTTTTTTCAAATTTCAGGGATTGTAAAATTTAAGGGGCTAGTCTATCTTAAATTTTTTTAGGTAAATTTAATAGAGATTTAGAATTTTTTTTGCCAATTACTAAGATTTGAAATCAAAGTTGAAAATTTTCTTAATATAGTAATGAAATCTTGCTAAATGACCTTCATTAAAATTAGTAATTGTTTTTATAGAAATAAAAAAATTTTCCATTTTTTCACTTTTTTGAAAGTAGCTTTTTTTCAACTTTTTGCAAAAATACAAAAAATAAAAAAAAATATGAGTAAGAAAGCAAAACCTTGTTAGGTTTGTGGAAGACCTACAAAAAAAAGTTTGAAAAATAAACCTGAAAAGGTTATTTTGGATTTGCATGAAAAAACAGTTTGATTAGAAAAAAAATATGTAATATATGCTTTACTCTCAATAAAAGATTTTCTTTCTTTTCTTGTACCATTCTTTTTTTTTTCATGAATCTACTTTTTTAGTTTACACTCTTTGGTTTTTGTTGAATTTGAAGTTTTTTTAAGTGTTCCCAAATTACCATCCCAAAATTTTTTGTTAGAGTCAAAACAAATCAAAGAAAAGAATAAGAACTATTTTTTTCAAAAGTAATTATTGACAAAACAAATTGAGTTCTTTATAGGGTCAAGTTGGATGAAAAGAAGTGAAAGAGAAAATATTCACTAGTTTTAAATTATTTTTTCGTTTTTAAAAATGAGAATAAATATTATTTTTGAGAAAATAATTAAATCCAAAATTAATCAAAAAATTCTCATCAGTTTAAAATATTTTTTTTTATAATAAATTTTTAAAAGTCACTTTTTTTGACAAAATTGTAAAATTTTAAAAAAACAAGAACTAAAAGTTCTAACATTGAAAAAACCTGTCTATTTTCAATTTTAAACATATTTCAAGATAAGGATTCCTTATTTAGTTATTGGTCAAAAAAAAAATTAATAGAGACTAGTCCCTTAATGTGAAAAAAATTTTTGAAAATAATTAAAAAGATTTTATTTCTGAGCAGTTCTATTTTTATGAATTGATTTTGAGCTGGGCAATAAGAATAATTCCTTGGTAATAAAAAAGATTTTTAAATATTTACAATTCATTTAAATGAAAAGCAGAAAAAAAAATAATATTTCTTAGTAAAATTTTGGTTCAACTTTTTTCAGATTACATTAATTACCAATTTCCTTTAATAGCCATTAAAGATAACAATTTGAAAACTTTTCTTCTTGTATATTTACAGTTGTGAAAACTGTTGAAAATCATTGCATGTCGTCTAAGCTTTTTTTTTTTTTTTTTCGAGGATTGGACTTTTAAAAATCTGAACACAACAAAATGCCCTTGCAGATCTAAGATGTAGGTTTTATCCAAAAGGTTTTCTCTTCCATAGAGTTGAAGATAAATCCATTCTTCTTCAGTTATAAATTGTTTTTCGTGAATTGTTTTAAGATTGTTCTCAATTTCCTGATCAATTTTTTTCTTCGTTGTTTGTTGATCATTTCTAGATCCCATATTATTATCAATAACACTATCGCTAATATTGTAGTTGCTTCTTGGTAATTTTTCAAAATAAAATGGAAATTGGTAATATTCTTTTTCAATTTCGCTTCTTCGTTTTTCTTCATTTTTAAACCATTTAAAATCAAGTTCAGGTTGTCTAACAAAGAATATGTCTGTGTTTTTTTTATACTTGAATAGGTAATCTCCTATTTCGTAATTTGCAACCCAATCCCGAAGATATTTTCTTTTGTCAATTGGTAATTCAAATTCGGACGAATATTTTTCAATGTAAGCTGATCGATCGAATTGAATAAAATCCATAACATCTTCAGTGGAATTTAATAATGTGTTTTGTTTCTTGAGTAATTCTAATTCATGCCCCAATTGTTCTTTGCTCACGATCCCTTCTTCGTTTGGGATCAAATTTTCGGAAATGTGAAGTGCAAGGCTTGGTGACAGATACCCACAAATTGCATTTGGGGTCTTGTACATTTTTATTAAATCTTGAAAAGTGGGCCCAAATTGATCAATAACTTTTTTTTCACAAATTAAGACCTTTTTGTTGGAAGCCATTTGCAGAGAGTCAAGTTTATTAATTGGAAATTATAAATTAATAATTAGTCACTTTCACATTCAGAGTTTTAATCAAGAAAAACGTCTTTGCAAAAATCCACGTCAATTCTTATGAATATGTTTTTGGTTTGAAATCTCTTCGTTACACTTTTTCTCAAATAACCATCAAAAATACAAACATTAAAAAATGATCAAACATAATTTTACAGTTATTGACTTTAATTCAAGCAAAAACACATCACATCATTTTATTTCTTTTCGTTATTTTGAGTTTTTCTTTTCGAGTCAGAAGAATCTTCCAAAATTAAACTTTTTATCGTATTTTTTTAGATATTAAGTCTTGACCAAAAAATTTGGTTTTCTCGACAAGAGCCCAAGTTTTTCTGAAGTTTATATCATAATAATGACCTTGGCTTATAGTCAAGGGGTATTGTAATCAGTCTTTAAACTCTTTATTCAAAATATGATTTGTTTATTTTTATTCATATGTGGATCAATCAAATTTTTAAAAATACCAAAAAGATTTCTTTATTTTCGATTTTTCTTTGATAAATTTGTATTGATCAAATCTAGTAATTAACAAAACTCAAATAAACTAAAATTAATTTAAGGTCTAAGGATTCGAAAAATGGGGAAAAAAAATTATCTTTATTGTGGAAAACTTTCATTATTTTAAGTTTCAGTTAATTGATCAAAACTTAATGTGTTTTTTATTGGTCTCTGTTAAGGAAATTTATATAAAAAATAATTACCCACTTTAAAATGTGTAAATACAAGTACCATGGGTTGATAGAATCTTAATCAGAAATAAGTTAGTAATTATTTTATGTTATAATTTTTATCAAAGTTTGTGGCTGTTTCAATTTTTTGAAAAATTACAAAAAGTTTCTTTCCAAATTCTAGTAATCAGAAAAAGTTACATTAATCTCTTTCTCTTTTTTCCGGGGGGAGGGGGGGGGAGGTTAAAAAATAAGATATTCCACCATTTAAAACTCATAAAAGAGAAAATTATTCTTCATAAATAAGTTTCTTCATGATAAAGAAATTGTGAAAAATTATTCTAATTAAGAAAAAAAGGTAAATATTGTTTTTGTAATCCGTGATGAATTTCATTAGATTTTCCAAGTATTAAAAAAAAAATATCAATTTGAAAATACTCTTGGAAAAAGTAATTTTATAACAAATAAATTCAAAAATATTCAAAAAACAATTTTTCATTCAATTTTCTTCGAAATCCTATACCATCAACTCTTCAAAAATTTCATTTCAATTAAAATTTCAAAGATCAAGTAATTTATTGAGAGTTTTTACATCAAAACCAATCAAAAAAAAAAACATTATTTAGAAATTCAGGTCAAAAATTAACAAAAATGAAAAATGAAAAAAGAAATTTATGGGTATTAATTTATTTCTTTTTGTTTAAAATATTTTTTTTTATATTATTATTTAAATAAAATTTTATAAACTAATGAGTTATATATATATTTCACAATAAAGAGGAAGAAAAATTATAAAATACAAAGATAAAAGAGAATATATATATATATATAGATAGATATATATAATTCCATAATAGTTGAAAATAAAAAAAAAAAATAAAGAAACAATTCAGATTTCACACTCATAAAGAAGAAATAATTCAAAATAAGAAAAGAGGGGAAAGAAAGAAATATCCAAATAGTATGTTTAATAAATTTACAAGTAAAAGATCTATAACACACATTTTATAGTTGAGTTAAAATTCAAAATGGTAAATATTCCAGAGTATTGGACTTGGATATTTAAGGGGGAACAAACAATATTTCAAATTTGGGGGAAGATAATTCTATTATTCATATATAATACTAATGTGTGATTTATTCCTGTGAATTCCAAACAAAAACTGATAATTTAGATTATTTGAATTTTTATTGTATTTTTTTTTATTCTACGACTGTAAATCTATAAATCATTTTTTTTTTCAATTATTTATCAAGTTATTTTTTTTTTTTACTTGTGGTATTCTAAATATTTTTATAAACATTTTGAATTTTTTACAAGTAAAAAAATCCCCTAGAGTATTGTAGTTGATTAATACCGACTAAAACAAAAAAGTCAAAGAAAAATATAATTCTTTTTCAAACTTATCAGAATAAAAAATATAAATCTCTAGAAACTTTTTCATCACAAAACCATATTTTGAGAATTTATTACTTTTTTTTTATTATTACAACATTTTATTTAATATTTACTTATTTGGACGTTTTTGATATATAAGCTTAGGTTTTATATATAGGAGTGTATGTTTTTATCATGTATATTACTCTCATCTTTATTTTGTGGTGTTAAGTTCAAAAAATTAATACCAAAAACAAAAAAGTTGTATTGAACAATCGATGTTAATCTAAGAATTTAGGTGTTTATAATTATTTTTTAATTTTAAAAATTGATGATTATATTGGTGGTTAATTAGAGAGTTTCTGTCTTATAGACTTCTAAAAATTTTTACAATTTTTTAAATACGATTAAAAGTAATAACAAGTATTTTTTTAAAAAAAGATAAAAAAGGATTCTTTGTTTTTTCTCTTGAATATTTTCATTTTTTGGTTTTAAGTGATCTTTTAAACGTCATGTTTCATTTGTTTAAGTTATTATGGTGTTTTTTAGGCGGATATTATCATTAGCTCTGATTTTAAATATATAGATATTTGTATTTTTTAATATTTTTATATTTTTCCTTAACAAAATCGGATAGATGATGGGGTTAACAAATTAAAAAAATAAAAAAAAAATAAAAATTAATAATTATTTTTAATATCTAGTATTTTAAACAAAAAGATATAGTTCTTGAAATCAAAAGTTAAGTGCAAAAGTTGTTAATAGTAACAATTTTTAAGAAAAAAATATACCTATTTAAAAATCATTTATACATAAGTAGAAATAAAACAATAATTGTTTTGTCAAAATGTTGAATTATTTATTATGTATTTCAAGGCACTTTTATTGGGGGGTTATTGAAATCTCAAAAGGGCTCATCTAAAGTTTTTTTTTCTCCCAAATATACTGATAAATTCCCATCAATGTTTTAACCTTTTTACTTCATTTTTTCTTTTATAAATTTTGTGTACTTTAGGCTAGAATAAGTTCTTTTTTGGTTTCAAAATAAACGAACAACCCATTTAAAACTTAATTAATCATTAAATATTCTTTATCAAGAAGTTTTTGAAAGTTGGTTTTCTAAATTAACAAAAAGGAAATTGAACCCAAAATTGTTGTATATTTTGATAAATATATCAGTAATGATCATTCCGAATTTTTTTTATATAGAAATAATTAGACAGCATTTTATGAAACCAAAAAAAAGGTAACTGTTCAAAAAAGAAAGTTTGATGAGTATGGTGTTATTATCTTTTAAATTTGTGGAGACTGGTGGTTTTTTTGGATGAAGTTATTAGTAATCCCAGGGACTGAAGAAAAAAAAAATCATCTGTTAATATTAAATGTAAAAAAAAAAAAACAAATTTTGTTTCTTTCAAATTATCACTAACTGTTAAGAGAAAAATGTTGGACACAAAAAAATGGTTGAACACCATTTTTAATTGGGAACTTTAGTAAAATTGAAAATCAAATCCTATTGATAACTAGGTGAATTTTATATAAATTCAGGTTTAAAGTGTTACAAGTTCATTAATCTGTGGTGTATGTAGAAAAATCATTTGAATGGTTGAGAACTAAAGTAGATCATGCTATTTTAACAAAAATCCAAGTTGTAGTAATGTTTACTATTAATTCTGAAAATGATAATTTTTAAACTTGCTTTAGATTGTAAGAGATAAGGTTTTGAAAAAGTAGAATTACACTAGTCCTTATTCTAATAAGTAGATTATTGTTATTTTCTTTAGTTATTTCACAAACTAAAGAAATTAAAAATCATTTTCAGTAATGTGCCCAAGTAAAATTTCTGTCCAACTATTTTTCTCGGTTACACATTTTTCTCTCAACAGTAACAAGTAAATCAAAATAGCAATAATTTTTTATAATTGACCTTTTAAGAATGAATAAGGGATAAGTAGAATAAAACACACTAAATAATAGTTGATATCCCTCTGAAAAAAAACCAATTAATCAATAGATTTGCTGAAAAAATCGATAAACTCAAATTTTTATGTCCTATTGAGAAAAACAACAAAAAACATTTCATTTTGATCTTCAATTGATGATCAAAGAAAATTTCGATAGAAATAAAAATGATTTTTTCTACAAACATTTTCACACTTTTAATCACATTATATACTCTCTTTTTGACTGACAAAGTGACTTTAGATCTTACAATAAAATGGAAAATAACAAAAAATCAAAAAAGAAAATAGCAAAATGTGAAGAAATGTTAAAGAATCGCTTCACTTTTTCAGAGACGACTAATCACAATTTTTTTCCTTCTAATATACATTGGAAATCATTAAACGCTTTCAAATTCACTAATAATAAATGTCTACCTTTGACTAAAAAATGATTTATTTTAAACCAAAAATTTTTTAACCTTCAAATTTCTTTCCACAATTTCACTTTTAAGAATTTATTTTGCAGGGTTAAGTTTCCAAAATATTTACCTTTAATCAAATTTGGCTTTTTTTGTTGTCAATTTTTAACGGTTTGAAAGGCTTGACAAATTTCATTTTTTCTCGTTTACGAATTCTTAATTCTTTTCCAATAATGAATTTCACCTTCAAAAACATCTTTGCTTTGATTTTTGAGCTTCTTATAGTGATCACTTGTATTTCTGCAAGATTCGATTTACTCATGAACCACATCAAGTGGACTAATTTATTAAAGTTTCTTACCGAATGGAATTTTACATTTACGCTTGTATATTTTTTCTTTGCAAGCATCAAAAGTATCGTTAATCTTTTCAGCACAAGTGGGAACAAAAAAAAAGAAGAAAAAGCAAAATCACAACGAAAAGAAAAAAAAGAAGAAAAAAAAATTCAAGAGCAAAAAACAACTTTATTGATAAACTTTTTTACCTTTGCTATGACAATCTGTTTGCTAATGACAATTGTTTTCTGGGTTTTATTTAATCTCGATCGAGAATTAATCTTCCCTCAAGCACAAATCGACAAATTACCAAAGTACTTTAATCACGTCTTACACACACTACCAATGATTGCCATTACCATTGAATATTTGATCAACCCTAAACACCTTCAACAACCTATCTCAATTAAATGTGTGCTTTCCATCACTTTCGTCTTTCTTGTGTCTTATATTGCCATCATAGCTTATGTTTATCATACAACAAAAGCATGGATTTACCCCTTTATCGGATTACTACCTTTGACATACCTTATTGCTTTCTTTTTAGTTACAATTTTGTTTGCTGTTTTGTTATCATTTTTTATTATTTTTCTCATTCGATCGAGACAAAAATTTTCAAAAAGAGAGAAAATCGAAAAACAGAAAAAACAAAACTAATCCCAAAAATCGATTTTTTTTTGATTTTTTTTTTGATTTTTTTTTTGATTTTTTTTTTGATTTTTTGCCTTTTCTTTTCAAATTCATGGCATTAAATACAGCGATTTTTGAATACACACAATCTTACAATTCATTTGTTTTCGATTCACAAAAATTTAAAAAACCATTATCAAGAATTTGGAAATTTTCTTAATATTTTGAATTATTTTCTATATTTGGGGATCAGACAGATTAATTTATGGATTCTTTTTGATTCAATTATTCTTTGTGAAAACAAATAAATACTGGTCTTTATTTCTTTTTTTTTGTTTTGTTTGATTTTCTATTCTTTAAGAACCTACTTTCGAGATGAAAAACCATGCGATATTAAAAGAAAATATATTTGGTATTGTTTGGAAGGATCACCAAATTTTCCAAAGTAAGATCAGTTTAAGAAAAAAAATCATAATTTTTTTTTTTTTTATTATTGAAGAAGTATAAATTACACTCTAAGTGCCCTTAGACTTAAATTCCCTTTCAGAAATTTAAGTGTAAAATCATAGATTTTACGATTATTAATTAAAGAAAATAATTTTAAGCTCTCATAATTTGAAATTAATTCATTAAGATTTATTTCTTTTAATCTATTTTGAAAGGCTTAATCTATTATTTTCAAAGGAAGGGCATACCAAAAAATGATTAATATTTTCTATTATTTCATTCTGTTCATGTTTTAAACATAGAGGACAAAATTGGTTTGTGTTTTTATCTATTACATAATAATACCTATTTAAGCAATTAGTAAATGTCCCGAATTTATTGATTTTTTTTTTTTTTTATTATTATTGAAGAAGTGTAAAGTACACTCTAGTTGCCCTTAGACTTAAATTCCCTTTCAGAAATTTCAGCGTAAAATCATAGATTTCACGATTATTAATTAATGAAAATAATTTCAAACTATGGCAGTTTAAAATCAATTCATTAAGATTTATATCTTTTAATTTATTTTGAAAAATTAATCTATCTCTTTCATAAGGAAGAACATACCCATAAAAAGTGATCAATATTTTCTAATAATTTCCTTTTGTTTATATTTTAAACATAAAGGACAAAATTAATTTGAATTTTTATTAATTACCTAGTAATATCTATTTAAACAGTTAGTGAATGTTCTGAATTTTAGAATTGTTGAACTTGAGGGATAACTTAAATATTTTTGAGTTTTAAATAAATAATTTTGATTTTTTATTATTGTGAAATATTTTTGGACCGTCCAACTTGTTGAATTCAGCAACTCGTTATATGTATATTTGTATATTTCTTTTTTTAGTTCAATAATATCTTTTGAATTCCAAATTTATTGATTGTTGAACTTGATTGGATAACTTATATATCTTTGGGCTTTAAATAAAGAGTTTTGATATTCTCTTATTGTGAAATATTTTTATGGAGTGTCGTAGAGAACATATCCTTTTTTTAATTTTCGAAATTAAAAGAAATTTTGTTAAATTGTCTTTTTATTACTAAAATTAAAAAAAAAGTAACGAAAATCTATTGATTTTCCGAATAAATAGAAAACTCAAAAAAACCTACCAAAATCGATGGATTTTAAGAATAAAAAGAAAATTCAAAAAAAAAATAAAGAAAAGCTTATTGATTTTCAAATAAACAAAAACTCAAGAAAAGCTAACGGTGGGTTTTTTTAATTCAAGAAATAAACTGACAATTTAAGAAATTTTGGGTTTATTTCTTTGATTAAAAAAAAAAAAAACCAACGACATTTCCAGCTCATGGAATTCAATAATTCATTATATGTAAATTTATAAATTTATTTTTTCAATTCAATTATTTCTTTTAAATTTCAATTGATTTTATTGTTTATTCGTTGATTAAATTTTATTAATTGTTTCAAATTAGGAAGAGATAAATTGTTTATTTTTTTTTTTTGAATTTGAATTTCTATTTATTAACCAAAATTACCATATTTTCTATTTAAAATTCTATTTTATAAATGATAATTGGCGTTTTTCTGTTTATTTAATATATTTCATAGATACATGAAATAATCCAAGAATAAAAAATCATAATTTTTTGATTTTTCATAATTTGGATAATTAATTTACCAAAGATTATCAAAAATTCATTTTCGTGTTTAAAAACATCTTTACTTTTGGGGAAATTAGTGAAAAGGAATAATTTTTTACGTTTTTTTTAATTTAGAGCCCTAATAGAACCTGGAAAAAAGTAAGGTCAATTAATAAAAGAAAAAATAAATGACTAACGACAAAATGGGAGCTTCAGCACAATAGCTGTTTTTTATACTTCTTTTGGTATGGGTTTTTATTTGTTTGATCTATTAGGAAAATTTTGCTCAGAAAAATTGACTATTTTTGAGAACTCGGAATCCACTCTAATGATTCTGATAATCAAGAAAGTTAAATTTTGTTTTTTGTGTGAATGGAAATGATATACTAGATTATTCTTTGAGGTTAATTTCTTACTTCTATTAATTGATTTTACTTTTTGTTTTTCGAAAGGCTATAAATTAATAAATAGATTTAAATTTTTTCCCAGAACCTTTAAGATAATTTTAAAAAGGGAAAAAAAAACACTCAAAAATTTTTTTTGTTGATTTTAGAGATTATTTGAGATTTTAAATTAATTTTTAATTTAGTTTCTTAATTTTTTATTGAGGAAAATTATTCATTTTATCCAAATTTTTCCTTTTTATTTTTTTGTTTTTTTTTTAAAAAATTTGAAAAAAAATTGCTGTACAGTCTGTATATGTATTTACCTAAACAACACAATCCCACAAAATAAGTCAATGGTCAAAATTTTGAGAAAAAAAATGTAAAAAATATTATCTAAAACAAGAAAAAAATCTTTATAATATTGTTTATTGGGACTTTTTTCAACCTCAGCTAATCTATTCTCAAATGAAAGGGGTGGATAAAATATGTTCGTCGTCACTCTTCAATTAATACAAGGCTGTTGAGCCATTTCATCTCTCAAATTTTCAAAGAATTTTTTTTTTTCCATTAAATTGATTTTTTATTTATATTTTGAGATTCAAAAAAAAAAAAATTGAACTTTCATTTTGTTGTCTCTACTATCATTTTTTATAAGTTGATATATTTTATATGAATATTACTTCAGAAATTCAAAATGTGTTAACTGATAAAAAAAAATCAAGTATTATTTTATTAAATTTTCAATTATCATTTTTTTTTGTAGATTATGTCAAATTTTATAACGGGGTTACAAAAATAGTAAGAGTTTTATCCTCCAAGTAACTGTAAATAAGTACAATATATCTATTTTTTTAACGATTCTACATAGGTAAGAATTTAGCAAACATCAATTCAAACTTTTTAATTACTTTCTTTAATATTTTTTTTTTTCAAATTTGCTTATTTATTTGTTTATTTTTCTCTTTTTTATCTTTTTCTGAAAGATCACATCGAAAAACAAAAACAAAAAAAAAAATAGATTTTCAGAAATATCAATAAAAATTAAGAAAATTGATAATATCAAATGTTTTTTAAAATGCCAGTATTTATGAGTAAAATGTAGAGTTGTTTATTCCTTTTTTCATTGGAAGTTAAGTAAGAAACCATGATTAATGCACATTTAAAAAATTGTGATTTACTTTTTTTTTTTTTTTAGTTTTTGATTTTATTTTTTATAATTTTTAAAATATATGATTTTTATATATTTAATAAGAATTAAAAAGTGGAATATTAAATATGTTTAGTTATTTGTTATTATTGAATATAAAAGAATATTTTTTTAAAAAATTATTATTTTAGATGTGTGTTCTTTTTGAAATAGAATTTGGGCTGCAATTATATTAAAGGGTTTATTATTAGTAACAATAGTGCTGTGAATATAAATAAATTGTAAAATGTCGCCTTTTCATGAAAATGAGCAATAAAACAATAATGTTCATTTTTTTCGTATTTGTGCGCAATTCAAAATAAGTGCTAATCCGGGAAATCAATTAAACCAAATAAAAGTTTAAGTTCAGTTTACGATTAAAATTAAAGTTTACTGGTTTTAAGTATTTTGGGAAATTATACAGTGTGAAATTTATTGGGTGGTATTAATTTTAGAAATTCAAATTTAGGTGGCCAAATGTTTTTTCAAAGGTGGATTACTTTGATAGAAAATTATCATTCTGTAAATTCCATCTAACACAGGTTCAGAATTACCAAAATGAAAACCAATTTCACTGTCATCATATTTTTTTTAATTATCCAAAGCATTTTTAATGATCAAAAGAGTTTCCAAAATGATTCCATTTTTGAAATTTTCAGAATCTCCATTGTGAAAAAAAACTGGGTCATTAAAAAAAGTTTACAATTTTGAATCATAATATGAAAATGATTTGAATGGGATTAGTTTTTACAATATTTTCCAATTGTTAAAGTGCCTTTGGAGAATACTTGTTCAAAAATATTAATAATTATCTTCTTCTGAATAGATGAAATCAAAAATTGAAATTTATATTAGGTATCAAAACTTTATTAAAAAAAAAAAGAAAGAAAGAAAAGAGCACTTCAAAGTAAAATAATTTTCTTACAAAGAATAAACACGCACACACACAAAAAAAAATACCAGAAGAAGATTAAAACTAGAATATCAAGAAGAAAACCCACAAATATTAATTTTTTTTGTGAATAAAGAAAATTCTTTTTAATGGGTAAAACAACAAAAAATTATTAATTGTTAAATTTTGAGAATGATAGTTTTCTATTAAAAACTAATTTAAACGAAAATAATTTAAAGCTATTCATTAAAATAAAAAATAATTATTTTGATTGTATGGAATCAATAAAGAATTATTTTAGGGTTTTTTCGTTACAAAATTAAAATTTGAACTCTGGTTATCGATTTGTTTCCAAAATGGTAATATATTTAAACTCGGGGTTGTACATATGCTTAAGTATGAGATAAAAAAAAAGACAAATTATCTTAAATGACAAATATTAATTCGACAATAATATTTTTATCTGATATTAAACCAGAAAAAACTAAGAACTTATCATATTGAATTTTTTTATTGGGTTCTGTTCATACAATAAAAAAAAATATTCTTTTATTACATTAACAAATTATTTATTTGATACAAATCGAATCTTGTAATTAATTTCAAAATAGAAACAAAGAAAGTAAATATATTATTTGGTCAAGTTGATTTTGATAAATTATTTCTAAGAGAAAAAAAAACTCAAGATCAATTATTGTTGTCAAAATAAAGCGTGCAAAAAAATTTAATGCGTGTTTCAAAATAAAAAGGGGGTTTTTTTGTTAAAGAAGGGAAACAATTTCACACAATCAAAGAAACTGATAATAAACCCTAAAAAAATATGGTATTGGTTTCTTAAAGTTCTATTATTTAAAAAGAAATTCAAAAAATAAAGGATCCAATTGCAAAATTTATCTCAAAAAATAGAGTAAATTTTTAAGAAATTTTTAACTACAAAAAAACAAAAAAATTCAAAAAAATTGAGAATGTTATGGAAAATTTTTAACTATTTTAATGAATAATTTAAATTTTACCAAAAATAACCAGATCTTTACTTTTAAAATCAATTTGAACTTAGGTCTACTATTTGATGGTAGATTGGATGTTGCCTTGGAACAAGAAGAAAAAAAAGCACGGATAATATTATGAAACACGGATTATAGTCTTTGTGCACGCATTATTTGGATCACTGTAGTATTCAAAAAAAATGTCAAAAAGGGGCTTGTGTAGTTTTTATATATTTTTTTGTTTATGAAGATCCCTTTGTGGATCAAGATCATTTTTAAAGAAAGTTGTCTTGTTTTGAGGAGAATTAAATTTGTGAAAAAGTGTTTGAAGTGTAAAATTGATTATTTCAATAAGATCCATTCTGGTTGAAAGAAAATTTCAAAAGCGAAAACAAAAAAAGAATAAAAAAAATAAAGTCAATAAAGAAAAGAAAAAAACTGCGTTTTCATGCTTATTCAATCTATAAATAAAGACAAAGGGATAAGCTGGAAAACATAAAAGGAAAATGTCAAAAAAAAAAGAAAACAACAAGAAAAAACGCTTCAAAAGGAAGATACTTGTTTTGTTAATTGAGTGATAAATCTAAACTATCTTTTCAATTTTCTTTTTATTATTCTTTTGAGTTTATGGTGTGTTTTTTTTCGAGAGAGAAAATAAAAAAGTAAAAAACAACAAAAAAAAAAAACAAAAAACTTAGTTGTTGTCTTCTGTTTCTAATCTGGCTGTTGGGTTCATGATTTTGATATCGAGTTGCTTGGCTCTTTTAACAATCAATTTTCTTTTTCTTGAAGAAACAGTTTTGCCGATTTGAGCTTCAAACTTTTTGTTTTGCATAAGCAACATTTCGAGATCTTTTAAATTGTGGATTGTGATTTTGAAAAATCCGTTTCTCATTCTGTGTCTCATGATCCTTTCAGTTCCGTAACCAGCTGAAACCATTTTTTGAAGACCTTTATATTTGCGTCTTACTCTACTGTCAATACCAATTGGCTTTCTCCAAGATTCCTTTATTTATTGAAAAAAAAATTATTTCGCAATACATTTGTGATCAAGAACAAAAGAAAAAGTTAAAATCCAAAAGACATGAAAAAGAAAAATCTTTTTTTTTTTTGTACTCTGTTGTTTTTTTAATTTGTGAAAAAAGAAATAGCACATACAGACATTCTTTTGTATCTATTGTAGTTCCATTTTCTAAATTTTTTGGGATGTTTTTTGACTTTGTTACGTC
Organism: Anaeramoeba flamelloides; assembly: GCA_027625915.1. Lineage (NCBI taxonomy): Eukaryota > Anaeramoebidae > Anaeramoeba > Anaeramoeba flamelloides. The sequence goes on from JANTQA010000012.1 coordinate 9,911,245, forward strand.
TAATTAATGGTTTTACCATTTTAATAAATTGAAAACTATTTGAAGATTTACAAGAAAAAAAATGAATTTGGAACAATTTGGCTCTCTACAAAAAGTTCTCTCAGCTTTGAACAGCTTTTTACTTGGACAAAAATTGATGATTGACAAGTGTTGGAAAGGTTTGTAAATTGTTTTTAGGGACTATTCGAATTTTATGCTCAGTCAGGGTTCAAATAAAATACTATAAATAGAAAAAAAGCTTTTAAAGATAATGAATAGAGGAAAAGCCAAAATATTGCAATTTTTGGATTTTTTAGATTTTGAAAGTTACTTCTGATATTTTCAAATACTAAACAAAACATTTTGTTTCAAGTTCTTCAATGTGATTATTTAAATTATAGTGATCAAAATTATCTGTGCCAAACAACTATAATGGGTGTTTCAAAATACTGGTATTTGAATTCTAAATGTGTTAAAATTTTTACTTTATTTTCAATATTGTTCTTTTTAAAAATGAGTTCACAAAGAAATTGGTTGTAATTTGTGATATTCACTTGAAAATAGAAATTGAAAATAAAGTGATAATTATTCACATTTATCATTCAAATATCAGTATAATCTGTGCTTTTTTTTTTCTTCTTGTTCCAATTGAGCATCCACATACCCACTAGTATACCTGAGTTCTAATCAATTTTAAATATAAATTCCTTAAATTTTTAAGTAAATTTTTAATTAGGAATGTAATTTGTTTAAAATTTTTCGTAAAATTCTCAATTTTTTTGAATTTTTTTGTTTTTTTTGATTAAAATTTCCAAAAAAATATACTCTTTTTTTTGAGATAAATTTTCAAATTTGACCCATTATTTCTAAAAGTTTTTTTTTAATACAGGAACTTTAAGAAAGAAATACCACGCTTAAGTTTGGTAATTTGTCGATTTCATATATTAGTTTAATATAGAGGTCTTTTATAACAAAAAAAAAACAAGCTTTAAATTTTTCAAATATCGATTAAACTTTTGTGGACGTATAATTTTAACAACAGTAGAAACTGAAAAAACTTAAGTAACTTCAATAAACCATCTTGAAATGATATTATTTCAAATTGAATCAGTTTCTATGATTTACTTCATGGCAAATTTTACACTCAAATAATAATATTATCACAAGTATTGTTTCAAAATTTGTTAAAATGAAACGAAATTTATAAAAATTTGGTGTAAATCATTTTTTTAACGATAAATGAAAATTTTTTCAAACAATTTCACTAATATTTTTGTTTTTTATGACCTTTAAAATGTCAAGATCTTTGCAACCTAATTATAAATTATATTTTTTCAGATCTAATCCAGTTCTTACTTAGGAGTTTTGAGATAAAATGTATATTTTTTAGTTGAATCTAAGACTATTGTGGTTCTCCAATTAATGACTGAGAATCTTTGTTCAAGTGGTTAGATATTTTATTAATCATCCATGAAAGTCCCAAAGATCTACACAAAATTTATTTAAAAAGTTATTTTTGGAGATTTAATTTACTTTGAGATTATTTTTTAATAATCAAAATCTTTAGTAGGTAAAGTATCATTGTCATAAAAGTTTTAAAATTAAAGTAGTTTCTTGTTAAATTACAATTATATATGTGATCTAGGGTTTTTAGATCTTTAAAAAACTCAATTTTTTCGCAAATTGTTTAAAATGCAATTCATTGGGATTATTTGCGATGAAAAAAAATTTTTAACAAGTTGTGCCTTTATTTATGTCTAAACTTCCAAAAGGGTATCATGTATGTTGATAGTTTGTTTTATATATCAAAACATTTTTTGGGTTGCCTATATTTTAGAATATGAATTGGCAAAAAATGATGATTTTTGTACAAAATGAAAAATTTCAAAATTTGAAAGTATTTGCGATTTATTTACGATTTTATTGAACATTTTTCTTTCTTCAAAACCAAAAAAAAAAAAAAAAAAATGATATACGTCTCATTCTATCAACATACAAAACACCCTTTTGCAAGTTTGGTCGTCATTCCAGAAACAACTTTTAAAATTTTTATTTTTCTCTCAAATAATTGCTGTTTTAATATTTTCGCAATTTATAAAAAAGCCCCAAAGTGGATTTTTTAGATAAAAAAATGAATAATCATACGCAAAAATATCAAATAATCACTTATATTATGTTATTGATGATAATTTTTTTTGAATGAAATCTAAATATAACAGACCACAAAACGATAATTATTAATGTTCCGTTGGATAAAGAAGGAGTTTTTATGGGTTAAGGGTTGAGTTTTTGAGTGAAAAATAATTTTTGTGAAATTGAAAAAAATATTTGTATTTTGATAACAAAATATCAATTAAAAATTAACAAATTTGTTTAATGAACGATCGATCTCAAAAAATCAAAAATGCAAACTTGGGACTTATTGAAAAAATTGCCAAATATCAACACTCAATTTCAAATTTAAATTATTGCCAATTAAAATGTTGAAAACAACTGTATGGGTTCCAAACGTTTATTAATTGATACTTTTTAGATCTTTAGGTTTTTTTTTTTTTTTTCATTTTAAATATTTCTCAAATGATTTATTTATAGATCTCAAGATATGGTATAAAATCCTTACTTTTTCAAATTTAGAGGGTTACGAAATAGCCTCAAATTAGATTAAATCGAATTAAATTGTTTTTACAATGTAAGAAAGCAATTTGTTTTGAATTGAAGATATCTAAGTATTTGGAAATATCAAATAAGAATTGGTTAATTTTTTTCTTTTAGTTTTGGTTTTTAAGAAAATGAGAATTCTTTTAAATTTTTTTTTTATACATCGAACTTTTTTTGAAAATTGGGGATACAATAATTTTTTTTGTTGTTGATTGAATTTTGACAACTAAAAGAAGTTAAATTTGACAATAAAATTGTATATAAGTCACTCTTTGATACACTACAAGGAAAATTTTTTCAAAAAAAAATCTCTAAATTTTGTATTTTTCAAATACACTCATATAATAAACATTATTATACATAACAATTTTCAATGAGGTTTACAACTTTAATAGATATTAATAGGAATTGAAAAAAAAATGAAATTTTTCAGTAATATTTGTTTCATTTTTAATTGTAAAATTTTTGAATTTTTTAATTGAACTAGTAGAGAGATTATTTTCAAGTATTTTTTTTACTAGTATAAAAGGAAACATATTTTTCAATTTGAAAATAGTACAAAATATTTCAATCAAAAGATATTGCTCAATTAAATTGAAAATCTGATTTTTTATCTGTTTTTGGAATATTTTTTATCATTTTATTTTTACCATGTTTGAGTTTTTATATACGTTCCCGGTTTTTTTCTGCAAATTGCTTTAACATATATTCTTTTTTCAATCTTAATGTTCAATCAAAAATTAATTCATTTCAACTTTTTACAATATAAAAATACCCTGAAAATAGGTGTTTTTTTCAAAAGTCGGTATTTTTGAAAAGGGGGGTATTCAAATTTTCAAGAGTTTAATAGCTATCCTTTTTTTATTACATAAAATTATGATAACTTTTTAAAAATAATTTATAAAAGAAGTATAACTGAAATCCAATGTATAGTTTTGGCTAACTTTAATTTTATGTATTTAAATTTTCCTTGTAGTGGAGTGAGTGGCAATTTGTGGTTAGTAACTAATGCTATAAGAAATTAAAACAAAAAAGTAATCTCTAAAAGCGTTCTTAACATTTATAAATGGTATTAAATGTACACTTCATTTTCCTTTTTTCGTCGTTGAGATATTTAAAAGAAATACTATTTATTTTCCAATAAATAAAACAAAATTTTCATTCAGTTTTCCTTAAAATTTTTAAGAGAACAAAGTCAAATTTGAAATATTTAATTCCCAAAATCGGTTATATTTGTTTCCCTTTTAGAATTGCAGACTTTGATGGTTTGTTGTTCTTCTTAATAGCAGTTTTTTTTTGGTAAAGCTCAATAAAAATTTTGTTCCTATTATTTTTCAATTAACAGCAGTAAGAAATTTGTGATCACTGTTTGGTTTGTTGTTTTTTTATTATCCACACTGAACAAACTAAATCAGCCCTAATAAAATTAAATATTTCAGAATTAGAAAAATGAATTTCAGTTGTATTTTAATTATTGAACTCAATACATAGATAAAAATAAATGATTAATAAAAATGTGGAGGCAATTGATTTCTTCTTCAAGCCAATACCATTTAATCTTATTTGGATTTTTAACTGAATAAACGTTTTTACTTTCCTGTTAAATTATACTTATTAGAACAGATAATTTTTTTTGTGATTATCTTTAACTTATTTGATAAAATTTAGAAGAGATTTTTTTTTTGTTTTGATATTTTCGCCTTAAAAAATAGTTTTGCTGATTATATTGAACTCAAAACACCATTCCTTTTCTTTACTTCATTATTCACAATTGTAGATTTTGGAAAAAAGAAAATTTTGTCTTCATAAGTATTAGCTTTTGACAGATTCTTACAATTTGCTCTATTGAAAATTTTTTTCACAATTAAAAATATAATTCTGTAAAAACTATTAAATTTGATTTGATACCTTATTTTTCAACAAAATTAAACATTTCTGATATGTGTGTATCTATTTTTTTTTTCATATTCGTCAACTGGACATAAACACAAAGCTAATCAAAAAAAAAAATAATAAATTAAAAAATCAATTGTGAATGATAATTCCAGTCAGGTAATTAATGTTATATTGTAGTTTTCAAGTAAATTAAAAAAAATTCAAAACAAATCAAGAATTATGTAACAATTATCAAGTTTCTAAATCAATTTCAAAAAAGCGAAAATAAACAGCCAAAAAGGATTGAAATTCGATATTTAATCCTTTTATTTGTTCTCAAGAAACAAAGTAATTTCCACAATTTTTAGAGAAATCCTTAAGAGTGAATTGTTGAAAAAAACAAACTGTAGGGTTCTTCTGAAATACTATTATAAATACCTCCGAATTTTTTCGGAATTGTTTAGAATTTTTTACTTTGAAAAAAGAGATCAAAAAAAAAAAAAAAGAAAAATTCGATTTGTTTGAATCGAAAGAAAAAAGGGTTTGTAAGATGTACCCGAGAACAACTTTGTTTTTTATTCCCAAACCTCTTTTCTAATTTAGATAATTTATCTAGACAATTTAATTTTTTAGATCTGATTCTTTTGATGATTGTTTTTACATTCAGTTTTTTATTTGAATTGTTTCAAAAGATACCTAATCTTTTGGTAAATTTACAAATTTCCAAAATTTAATTCCAACAACTTTTTTTAAAAATTTGAACTTTTTTCAAAAAAGAAAATTGGAGAAAATATATATAAATTAAGAAATAAAATGAATTTTATTATTTTTGACTTCTTGATCAGTTTTATAGAAAAAAATATTACAAACCAATTTTGAATTTCAATCTGATAATCTCAAAATAATTCAACTTTTATGCAAATTAAAAAATGAAGAGTGAATTAAATTAAAAACAAAAGTGAATGAAAAGAATCAAGTTCTACTGGCCCACCAATTTTGAAAGCATTTGATAGAAAAGATAAAAAATTTCAATCGAGACTTTAAAAAAAAAAACAATTTTGACAAAAAACAAAAAAAAGAGAAAATCCAAAATTTGAACAAGAATATGGATTCGAGTCGAAAATAAATTGATTTGTTAAAACTCGAAAAAAACTGAACTTCATTTTTTTTATTTTTGAAAATTAACAAAAACTTTTTTCAATTAAATCTTTACTGAAAATATTTTTCAAAAACAAACAAAGCCAACTACACATTTCAAATTCTTAAAGGGTCATCAAATATTAAGAAATACTTCAAAAAATGGGAAACTGTTTCCCAAAATTAAAAACAAAGAAGAAGAATAAAACCAAAATTAAAAAAGAAAAGAGACCAAATCAAACAGTCGAAACAAATCTTGAAAAGAACAATCCTAACCAACAAGTGAATAAAAGAAATGAGAGGAAAAGTTCAAAATCAGATGCTGAAACATCTAATCAAGAGTTTAAAATCAATCTTACACAGACAAAAGAAAGTATTGAAATGAAGGACATTAATGTTCTGAGTGGAAAGAGTGGGAACGAGGGCTTTGATGAAAATAAGAATGAGGGAAATAAAGATAGCAAGAATGGGAACGAGAAGGGAAACGAGAACGAGAGCGAGAATGAGATTGACACAAGAAATTTTTCGAAAAATTCAAGTAGCCAAACCACCTTGCCTCTTTCTGAAGAAGAAAGTTTATCGAGTGAAATAAGCAACGTCAGTGGGAACAAACAAATCACAGGTGATAAGAGGACAGCTTTTAATCTCAATGACAACGAAAAAGTAAACAAAAACATTCAGTTTGATTTGGATCCTTTGACAATTATGTGCCAATCGATTTCTGATCATCAAATTTTGATGAACTCTTCTCGAAGAAAGAGCGATATTAGATGGAGAAAAGATGCCCTTCTTGGACAGGGATCATATGGAAAGGTTTTCCTAGGATTTAATTTGGACTCTGGTGAATTAATAGCTGTGAAACAAATTCCACAATGTGAACATAACCCAAAAGAAGTAAATTCATTTTACGGTTTTTTTTTAAAAATTATTTTAGATGCGCTTTTTTGAGTCGTAATATCTCATTTTTATTTTATTTTTGGTTTCCGAAATCATGTTTAATAGATGGATCAACTCCAAAAGGAAGTTAAATTAATGTCACAATTAGAACATGAAAACATTGTCAAATATCTTGGCACATCAAAAGATAAAGATTTTGTAAATATTTTTTTGGAATACATACCTGGTGGTTCTTTGTCTTCTCTACTTTCACGATTTGGCAAATTAGAGGAATCCGTCATTCAGCTGTACACACGTCAAATTTTACAAGGACTAAAATACCTTCATTATCATAATATTTTGCATGGGGGTAAATATTTTAATTTTTTTTGTTGATCTTTTTAAATTTTTTTATTTTTTTATTTTTTTTTACTTTTTTGTCAAATTCTTAAAGAAAATTGATATTTTACTATTGTGAAAGTAAAAGAACCTTCCATTAAAATTGAACACAACAATTGAAAAATTGATTTTGTTGAAAAAGTGAAAAAATTTAGATTTTTGATTTTGCAATTATTAGAAATTTAAAATTTTACTGAAAAAATTAACTTATATTTTGGATTTGAAATCAATTAATTGTTTTTTTTTTGATTCGTTTTCTCTCAAAAAATCCTCAAATTTTTGAACTTTTTTTTATTTGCTTTTTTTTTTTTTTGAAACTTTGTAAAATGTCATTTTGTATTTTTCTTTGACAAAGTGAATCAAAAATTTCAACTCACTTCAAAACTTTATCGATTTAATTTAGTTTTTTATTATTTTCTAAATTGTAAAGAGACAAATTTTGATACTTGAATTTTTTTAAGGAAGGATTATTCGAATTTGACGATAGTGGATATTTACGATTATGTTTAGATCATCTTTGGTGATCTTCTAATGAATTTAGGTTCAATAGAAATCAATAACAATTTAAAAAGGAAATGCATTTTTTTTCAAATTTTTTAATTTGGGTAAATCCATTTTCTCAAAACACCAACTGAAAATTACACTTTAAATTTCGAAAAAACCAAAATACTTTTGAAATATTGCAAATAAACACCAATTTCTTTTTAAAAACGATTCATCTAGTCCAACACAAAGATAATATTTGAAAAAGATCTCGATAGCACTTATGTTCCATTATAAAAAAAAAATTCGAATTTTTAATTTACCCTAATTTGTCACAAAAATCAGAAAAAAAATCCAAGATCAAAAAAGTATTTCACATCAAATTCAAAATTTGATATGACACCAATGTATACTCAATTAATTGGTTTACATTGAATAATAGAAATTTCAAGGGTATATTAGACGAAAATTCAGATAATAAGTTACATAAATGAATATTGATCTCATTTTTTATGAAAAATTATTAAATAAAAAAAATTGAAGTCATTGAACAAGATTGTGAACAAATTGATTAGGAACAACGTGATTTTTAGTAAACAAATTCTTCATTAAACATTTGGTAAGATTTCAAAAAAAAAACAATTCTTTATTTGCCCGACTTAATTTTTATTATTTGTTGAAAATTAACTTTATATTATTTGCTTCATTATATTTATATCCAGCCTCATCATTAATCGAGAGATGCTCTCATTTTTTCAATTCACTTGCCAGTTTAAATGAATCAAAATAATGTGAAAACAATAACTCAAATTATTTTCAATTTTCCCAATAAAAAAATTACAACTAACCAAACTGCTTAGATCCAGAAAACAAAATATCTTTTGATATTTTTAATCAAATTGAGATCTTATTTTCCTAAATAAAAATATAAATATATTAAACCAAATATTAATTTTTCTCATTAACCTTTCTTATAATTATACTCATTGTTAAAAAAAAAAATAAACAAATAATAATAGACATTAAAGGAGCAAATTTATTAGTTGATACTGATGGATCAATAAAATTAGCAGATTTTGGAGCAGCAGAAGAAATTACTGGATATAACAAATCCAATGAAACAACAAATTTAAGAGGAACACCCTTCTGGAGTTTGTATTTCTATTCTTTTTATTATTTCCATCTCTTAGAAAAACTCAAAAAAATTCATTTTAATCTTTAATTCTTTTATTATTTCTTTAAAAAAAAAATAGTGGCACCAGAAGTTATTCGAAACAACACCTATCGAAAGTTTGTATTTTTTCTTTTATTTTTTTTTTATTTTAAAAGTTAATTTCTTATTCAAATAAAAATTTTTAAATTTATGAATCCAAATCTAAATATCCAATTATTAATTATAAATAATGATTTTCAATCTTGTTATTTTTAAATATTTTAAAAAAAAATTAAAATTATTAAATAGAGAATCAGATATTTGGAGTTTAGGGTGTACAGTTGTTGAAATGTTAACAGCACAGCGCCCATGGTCGAATTATAACGAGGCTGTTTCTGTATTATTTCATATTGGTACATGTGAAACGGGCCCTTCGTATCCATCCACGATTTCGGAAGAATGTAAAGATTTTCTTGATCTATGCTTTCAAATTGATCCAGACGAACGCCCCTCAACTGGAATTCTTCTAAAGCATCCATTTGTTTTGAATTCACAGGAAATTCGATCTCCAAAGAGATTAGGGAGTCAGTATCAATTAAGGAAAAAAAAGATTCAAATTCAAAGGAAAAGAGAAAAGTTAAATCTTCCTGATAAACTTTTTAATAAATTTCAAAATTCAAAATTATCTGATACAGAATTAACTTTTTTAAAATCTAGAAAAAATTCAAGAAAACTCATTCAAAAAAATTTTCAAGAAACAAGTAAAAACTTCAATATACCTGAAATACCATTTATAACAAGACAAATATCACCCATAAAAGGCAAACAAATAAAGAAGGGAGTCAAAAGAACAATAAAATTAAGCCCAAATTCAACAATAAATTCTCGGACTAATAAAAAAAAAGTCAACAACAATCATGGAATTTCCAATATGGGTGGTATAAACAACAACCCCAATTTTAAAATGTCCAGATTAAATAGTCAGGATTTTTCCAAACATGAATTGAAAGATCAATCGCCAAAATTAAAAAATAGGGAAACAAGAAAATCAACGTTTGAAAAGCATATTAAGAAGCCAAAAAGAAACCGCTCTTACTCCTTACAAATCGGAAAATCATCGGAGAAACAATCTAATGATGTGATTTTTAATCAAAATATTATGAGAAGAAAATATATTTATCCAAAATTTAACGAAAATATACAAACAATACAACAAAGGAGATTTAATAGCAATATTTATAATAATCATAATAACAAGATTAAAAAAACCAATAACCATTTACACAACAAACCAAGGCCAAATGGAAAATTTTCGCCAAAAAATGAAAAGCAAGAGCAAAGTAAAAAACAACCAAAATTAAAATATAACACACATCCAAAATCTACCATAAGATTAAGAAAACCCAAAAAAACAAATTACAATTACAACAATTTACGCAAGCAAAGAAACAATAATTATAAAACCTATTTAATGTATAATAATAAATCCCAAATATATAGAAATAATGGCTATAGTAATAATAAACATATTAACAGATCCAAGGATAGATATAATAATAAAAAAACAAACACCAATGGTAATAATAATAACAACAACAACAACAATAACAATATGAAGAATAAAAACAACAAGGAAAAAAATAAAGATTTTAAAAATAAAAATTCTAATTTACAAAATACCATACAAACCTCCCCTTTAAGAACATTCATTAATAAAGGCGAGGGTAAAAAAAAATTCAATTTTGAAAAAAGTTTTTCAATGGATAACCATCCATTAGAAATAATAAAAAAAAAAAATAAAGGGACTAATTTAATTAACAAGCCAACCCCAAACCAAATAAAAAATGAAAGTAATATATCCCTAAGTAGTAAAAAGCTCACAATTCAAAAAAATAAAAAAAATTCTTTAACGATTCATGAAGATGAGGAAATTGAAAAACTAAATAAAGAAATCGCAGGATTAAGAAAAAGAATGAAAAACCGACTAATACATTCAAAATCTAAACCAACACCAATATCGAATTACAATAATTATAAATTAACTTGTTCTCTTGAAAATAAGAAATTTTCACTTGACCAATTGATTTCACCACGATATTTTAATACTAATTCCCATGGCTTTTCCCCATTGAAAAATCCTTTAAAGGAGAATAATATGGATAAGTCGAAAAAAATTCAAAAAAAAAAATAAACACAACCAAAAAAAAAAAAAAACTAAAAAAAAAAAAAAAACACTCTTTGATAATTTAATCTTATAAAATTTCAAAAATTGTTTTTTTTTTTTATTTTTTATTTTTTTGTAAAAATATACACTTTTTTTGTAATATTAATTTTTGTTTGTTTATTTTTATACTAATTTTTATGTAACGGTGGATTGATATATAAATAAATAGATTATTAATTTTATTTTATTGAATTTTGAGTCTAATAAAAAAAACTAAACATTTTCCAATATTTTATTTGTTTTGAAAATCTATAAAAAAATAACCCGAAATCTGTTTCTTGAAATAATTTACAAAGAGGACGAAGATTTCACATCATGATAATGAAAAAATTTTTTCAAAAAAAAATCAAATGTTACTAATTTTACCCTTTTTAATAACTTTAATTCTAGTAAACACTATTAATTAATAAAAGATCTTCGATCAAAAAATATATTTTCAAGACATTTTGTAATTTAAGTTGGAAAATTCAATTTTCCAAGGTTCTATTAATATTTTTTTTCAATTTAAAGGTAAAAAAATTGAAAATAATTTTTTTTTCTAGTTAAGAGGTCATTTTATTATATTGTAAAAGTATTTTAAATCTTATGAATATCTTTCAAATTGGTTATCAATTATTTGGGTTAATATAGAATTATTTGTTAGTTTAAATTTGGAAAAAATATTTTTATTTTGATAAATGGTTGAGTTTTTTTTAATTTTTGAAATAATTAGAAAATTTTCAAGAAATATTTGATTTATCCCAAAAAATTAAAAAAAAAAACCATTAGCTTTTCGATTATTTAAAAAAACTAGAGTAAAATCTTTGATTTTTTTCAATTCTTTTGAATTCTTGAAAATATAGGCACTCAAGAAAACTCCCTTTAGCTTTTCCAAAATTTAAAAGAATAGAGTAAAATCAATGATTTTACTCCATTCTTACGGATTCTGGAAAAGCTAGATACTTGGCGGTTTTCTTGACTGCACTCTACGGAATCTTTCAATATTTACCATTAGTTATATATTTTTTTACCTAAATTGTTTTTTAACATGATAAAAGTGTTTTTAAAACTATTAGTTATTATCTCTTCAAAAAAAATATCCAAAAGTTGAATTTAAAGAAAATTCATTATCAATTGTGCAACATTTAAAAAGATTTTTACCCCAAATGAAAATTTTTTTCTAGACTAGAGACTTTTAAAAATCGTAATACTCTTCACAACAATAAATACAACAAACTCAAGATTGTTAAGAACTGTAATATTGATTATATTTTGAATAAACCCAATAGACAAGGATGAAATGATAAATTTAGTAATAATTTTATCAAACAATGGATTTTCAATTTGCTTTTAATTCTACAAGTGTTTTGGGATAATTTTTTTGTTATAAAAGAGATATAAATACCAACTTTCAAAAAAAAATTAAGTTTCACATTTTTAATTTCCATTAAATTATTTTCATCAAAACACTTTTATCCTGTGAATTTTTGTTTGCCATCCCCTTTCAAAACATTTTAACCAATTAATCGAATCAAAGAAAAGGAACACTTCTTTTTCTTGGAATTTGGATTATTTTATAATTTTACTTCTAATGAAAAATAAAAAAATAATTTTATATTATGTTCGAGAAGAAGACAAAACTAAACTTTGTAAAATTAATGTTTTAATTTGATTTCGTGCTGATCTTATTCATTGTCAAAAGATAAATTGAAAAATATTGTAAACCCTCAAAATGAACATTTTCGTTTTTAATTGAAAAAAGAATGAATTAAGATACACTCTAAGAACTTGCTATGGATTATTTTGTTATATGGTTTAATAATTTTTCTATTTCACTTTGGTTATTTTCAAAAAAGTTAATCCTACGTCAAATCTGACTTCTGATTATATAGTGCTCTGAAACTTCTTTAATGATTTTGAATGTAAAAATATTCTTCTGGTGCTATTGATCGAAAAGGATTAATTTAACTTCCCAAAAAATACAAAACAAAAAACTAGCACATGTAGGAGTCCGTGACTATTTTGGATAAATAGAATTAAATATATTGTGATATATGTTACAAAATAAAAACAAATATTTTTATATTATGTATAAGTAATGATTTTTAGAGTTTGCTTTAGTAATGCGTTTTGGATATATAATACGTTAAAATGACTGTACACAGAAGAATCCTAAAGATCATAACAAAAAAAAAAAAAAAAAATGAAATAATTATCTTTCAATGTGGTTTAGGATATCCATTAATATCATATCCACTTTTTTTTATTTATCAAATAAGCTTTGGAAAGTTAATTTACTTTACAAAGTTGAAAAAAAGTGTCTTTCAAGTATATTTTTTTCAATAATTATTTTTTGTTTATGAAGAAAGGATTAACTTTCCAAAGAAGTATACATTAAATACAAAAGAAAATATTAGATAAATGAAGATCATTCAGAATTATACAAATTATAAACTATCTTTCATAATAATTGGCCCATTAAAAATCAAATTTTAAATAACAATATTTTTAATAATTAAAGTTATCTATTATAATATAAAAATTTAGATTTTAATATTCAATACTATACTCAAGAGATATTTATTTTGTGTCTAAAAATAAAAGAAAGAAAAATAAAAAAAACTGTTAAAAAAAATTGGGCCATTTATTTTGAATGAAGCATTACATGAAAAATAGACAATTTAAATAAGTAAAAAAACCCATTTATCGATTCTCCTTCTATTTGAATAACTAAATCTAATCTCTTTTTCATATTTGAAACCAAATTTTGCATTAATTCATCTGTTACTTCTTTCAAATTTTTCATTTTCATTTTACCATTTTAACAAAACACTTTTGAAAAAATAAAAAAAGAGAAAAAATGATTTATTTGCAAACTTTTCATTGTGAGAGGAAAAACTTCAAAACGATATAAAAGCAACACATTATTCAAATGTAAGATGAGCCATTTATTATGAAATTTAGTTTATTTTCTATAATTTGTTTTTTATTAGAAAAAAGATTGTTATTCACTTAAAAATATGTTGACTCAAGTGGTTTTTTTAAAATTAGAAATCTTGATTTTTGTTTTTGAAAATATTTACTTTGTGAAAAAATATTTTTTCATACAGTGATCAAAATAATGTTTTCCCAATGACTAAAATCGATGTTTCAAAATATAAAACATCCTATTTTTTTTTCTTCTTGTTACAAGTTAACATCTAATCAACAGTCTAATATTATACCCAAGTTCAAATCGATTTTGTAAGTAAAATCCTTGATATTTGAAGTAAATTTTAAATTAGGACTGCAATTTGTCAAAATTTTTTAGTTTTTTGAAATTTTTTTTTTTTTTGATTAGAAAAATTTTCTGAAAAATTTACTCTATTTTTTCAGATAAATTTTCCAATTTGATCCTTCATTTTTAGAATTTACTTTTTGTATTATAGAACTTTCAGAAACCAGTACCATATTTACTTTTGATTTATTGTTAGTTTCTTTGATCGATTTAATGTATAGATCTTCTTTAACTTAAAAACACACTTTTTGTTTTGAAACATTGATTAATCTTTTTGAGACAATAATTTTGACTCCAGTACATAAATTCGAAATAAATAGCTTTCAAAATTTAAAAATTGATATGTTTGTGGCTTTATAGTTTAATTATAGTTTTCTCGAGTTGATGGTACATATACCAAAACGCTTGAAAAATAAGGTAAAAAGTGCCTGGTCAATAAGACAAAACAAAGAGATCTTTCTTTTGCTTTTCTTTTGTTAAAGAATTTTAAAATTTTCTAATATGTGTTTTTAATTGTCGAGTACAAACCCTTCAAAACTTCAATTTCAATTTTTTTAACTTTCCTTTCACAGTCGTTTGTTGACACCAATTTTCCTCTTAACAGTACCTTGTCCAATTTCTCAGAAAATACAAAATAAAGATTACCCTTAAAACTAACAACAATTAAAAATATTTACCTTTTTTCATTTTTTTTTAATTTAGATCAAAGCATTTTAATATAATATGCCAAACTCAAAAGGGTACAGAGCAGGAACACGACACAAATACAGAAGAGGTTTCCGTCAACATGGTATGCCAGGACTTTCAACATACCTTCGAACTTTCAAATTAGGCGAATATGTTGATATCATTGCTAACAGCGCAATCCAAAAAGGACTTCCATACAAAGTCTTTCATGGTACAACCGGAAGAGTTTGGGCCGTTACTCCACGTGCAATTGGTGTAGAAGTTTTAAAAACTGTTAAACACAGAAGATTTAGAAAGAAATTATATGTAAGAATCGAACACATAAGAAAATCAAAGTGTAGAGACGACTTTTTAAAAAGGGTTCGAAAAAACCAATTACTTGTTCAAAAAGCTAAAAAAGAAAAAAGTAAGCTTTCTTTTCTTTTTTTTTGTTTTTTATTTTTTTTTCTTTGCTTTTTAAATTTTTTATTAATTTTTTTTTTTTTTTTCTTTTTCTTTTTTAATTCAAATACAAAAAACAAAAAAAAAATAATAAAAAAGAAAAACCACAAGTCCCAAAAAGATGGCCAAAACAACCAAGAGAAGGAGAATTTGTCAAATTCAAAAAAGAACAAGTGAAAATGCTTAGACCAGTCAAATTTGAACTTGATTTTTAAGATCTTTTCCTATTTCTTCTTTTTAATGATTTTTTTATTTTTTTTTCATGTTTTTTTTTTTTTTTTGATAAGGATCCTTTGTCCTAAATATAATTTTTCTTTCATCAAAAGCGATCGTCATCAAAAAATAAAACAGAATTTTATTAATCCTCAAAAATAAAGAAACGATTTAGTAATCAAATTAGAAATAAAAAATCCAAATCAAAACAATATTCTTTTCCAAGTTTAATTTTTCTTTTCTTTCGACAACAAAAGTTTTACTTAACTCACTTTGGAACAGCACTTGAAAATAAACAACAAAAACCAATTCAGGACTATTTTAGTTCACTCTAACAAAGAGACAAATCCTCAAAACAATTAAATAATTTATTTTTTTCAAATCCTCTTCAAGAAACAAATAAAAAAAAAGAAAACATAGACAAAGTGGTATAAGCCAACCCATTGTAAAAACAAAAAAAATCTGTGTCTGATAATGATTGTAATGTGAAGTTTCAAATTAAATAATTGGTAACTCACAAATGTAAAACCCAGAACTTTTTAGAAATCACGAAAATAATCGAAATTTCAAGAAATCAATAAAAACCCTCGAAAGATGAATCAAAATATTGAAAATAAAACTCTCAGATAAGGTATAAATATAAATAAATTGTCAGTAACCATTCTAATTATAGTCCGATTTGAACACTCTTATTCTATCAATTTTAACCCTTTTTGTATTTGTTGAAAATTAAAAAAACCATAAAATTCATGAAATTAATAGTAATACTTTCCCAATACAATAACCCTATTTGCTTTAATTCTATAAAATTTAATAAGAAAATTTAACGAAAAGTTTTTGCTAAGGCGATTATTTTAAAGTTTATATTTAAGAGAAAATGTTATTTTTGTTTTGATCTCTCAAGATTTTTTTATTTTTTTTATCAAATTTTTTGAATTTATACCTTCTTGATTGTCAAGGCTACTTGTAAAAATTGCCTTTGTAAAAAAATTTGATTGTTGTATTTGAAAAAAGTTATATTGTATCCTAAAACGGAATTAAATAAGAAGGTTAATAAAAACAAATGTTCCATTATTTTTGTTATTATCAATTCAAAAAAAAATGAAAATTGTCAAAAAATATTATCCAGATGTGAACACATTTCACTTCTTTGCATGGTAAAATTATTTGTTTTCAAAATCTGTTTAAAGTCACATCGCGAATGTTCCAATGAAAGGTTTTTTTTAACAAAATCTTGATAAGTCTTAAAGTTTTTTATTTACCGACTCTTTAAAACGTCTGTGAATTTTGATAAATCTCGATCAACACTAAAATTTTAATTCATATAAAAAGTGATTGGTAAGTTGAAAAGGCCTTTTTTTTGAAAAAAAATCACTAACAATTAAAAAATCATTATCCTAATATTCAATTATAAAACCATTCTAAACTTACCTTAAAACAGTCAAATATAGAAATTGGTTTTTCTTACTCCGCTAAATACATAAGAAAATTTTTTTCTATTAAACGTTATAGCAGAATTTAATAGTTTGATATAGACCTATTATAAAAAATTTCTTCTTTGATAACTGTCTCAAAAAAGAGTTGGAGTTTATCAAACAAATTTGAAAATTCAAAATAAAAATGATAAAGAAAGAAGGTATAATTTAAGAATTACTTTGGAGTAGTACAATCTTTTGATTTTTAGGTGATTAGTAATTGAAGATTCATCTAAAACTTAATTTTTTTGTTAAAATGTTGATTATTTAATAGATTTGTATTAAAAAATTCAAAGTTAAAAATTTTATATTTAGAGAATATTTTTTGTTCGTAATAAAATTTCACAGTTTATGATATGCTAAGATCTTTTATTTAAAGTACATTTTTTGGATTCTTGTAAAATAATTAGAGTTTAAAAAAACTCAAAATTTTATTCCTTAATTCGAGGTTTTTTTGTGTCTTAAATTAGTTTTAAAGTTTGTGTCTAAAAAATGAAACTGAATGTATCTTTTTTTGAAAATTTTAATGTTTTTGAACCTTTTTGAAGCCAAGAATTTCTATTTCTTTTTGAGACAAATTTGAATTTACAGTAGGACAAACTACCCTTGTTAAGAGCTTAAAACTGGTATCTCAAATAAAAGCCTTTCTTTTTTTCTTCTTGTTCCACACAACATCTAATTCACTACCCAAGTGTGTATCTACTGTAAAATATATTTTGAGGGTAAACCCCATGATAATATGATAATGTGTTTAATATTGAAAGAATTTGGATAAATTTTTCGTAATTTTCTCAATTTTTCAAAATATTAGTAATTTTTTTGAATAACAAAAATTTTCAAAAAAAATTTATATCTTTTTTTTGTGAAAAATTTCTAAATTGATCCTTTATTTTTTGGATTTCTTTTAAATGGTAGAAGATTAAAAAATAAGTAAGGTATTTAATTCGTATTTACTATCGGTTTCTTAGATGATTTGATGTGTAGGCTTTCAAGAAAAACACTTGTTATTTTAAAACAGGAGTTTTAACTATTCATCACTTGTTATTTCAGCAACGTATTATGGTTGAAAATTACTACTGAACTGATTCCACATGGGAAATTGGTATGGTGTTTCCGAAACTTCTCGTTCTCTTTTAAAGATGTAATTGGTTGAAAGGGGGTTTATTATAAAGACGATAATACTTGTCCTTGAAGAAGAATACAATTGTTTT
The DNA here is from genome assembly GCA_027625915.1 of Anaeramoeba flamelloides. NCBI lineage: Eukaryota > Anaeramoebidae > Anaeramoeba > Anaeramoeba flamelloides. The sequence goes on from JANTQA010000012.1 coordinate 9,929,312, forward strand.
TTGTATTTCAGAAAATTATTTCGTAAAAATAATTTTGAAAACTAACGAGAAAAATGGTGTGGTAAAATACCAAATAATAATATATAACCCCAGTGAAAACATATTTTTAAGAGTAATCTCTTGTTTGGTGTGTTAATTTTCATTTTATCAGGCCAAGAAGAAACAAATTCTCTCCTCCATACTTTGATTGATAATTTTTTCATTCTTGGTTACTACAAAAACTGATTTGAAAAGGTGATCTTTCTTGTTTGCTGATATTAAAAAACCTTTGTTTACAATATACATCTTTGCCAGTTGATTTTTTTGATTTATTCGAGGATTAATTTTAACATTTGATTATAAAACATTTCTCGAATCAAGTTGAACGAAATAAAAAAAAATATTCTTAAAATGAGAAAGTTTTATCTATTCTCACTACTTTTGTTTATACTTCTCTTCAAAAACCTAAAAATATGTTAATAGCTGATCTATTGTCTTCAAAGTCTAATCTATCACTAAATTAAAACTTTTTCTGTTTTGTTTTAGCAATATTGGATACTTCTCGTCACAATAAAAGAATGTGTGTTGCCACAAAACCACTGATTCTTCAATGTTTTTGAGATATTAAAACTATGATAATTCATTTTTTTTTGTTTTGTTCAAAAATTTAAAAAGTCTCAACAAAACATTTTTTTATTTTTTTGTAACTGTTTTTTCTCCGCTTCTATTTTTCAAATCTATTCTTATTTAAATCAAAAATTCCAGCACTTTATCTCAAATTGAAAATTAACTTTTATGAGCAGTTATGTTGCAACTGAAAAAACTAGCACCAATTTCCAAACTGTCCCTTTTTCAAAAAAAAACGCACCCAAACAACTCGAAATACTTTTAACAAAATGTTTTGAGGAACTAACTCAAAAAATGCCAACACAAACAAACGAAAGTTACGACACAAAATCTTTCAAAAAACAAAAACAAAAACAAAAAGAGAATAAAAACGAAAATTTTCCAAATTGTTCAACTTTAATTCTCAATCACGAAAACTGCAACAAAAATGGAAACAACTCAATTAAACATTTGCTATTTAGCTTTTTGTATAAAAATTTATTATCTTCGATCGGTGTTCAACAGCCACTAAAACTGCAAGACTTTACAAATATATTTTTGGATGAGAAATTTGATACCTTATTAAAGCAGTCGTGGTATTCCAAAAACTTTGAAGAGATTAAATACATTGGCTCTGGCTCGTTTGGTTCTGTTGTACTGGTCAAAAGCTTGATGGACTTGAATTATTATGCAGTTAAAAAAATACCATTAAAGCTGAAAGATCTGTTCAGATCGTTTCGTGAAGTGCGTACACTTGCAAGCATTGATCACCCAAATGTGCTTCGTTATTATGGAAGCTGGATCGATTTATTTGATAAAAATAATTTTCAAACAAATTATGTTCATGATGGTTTGGAAGAGGAATCTAAATCTGAGACAAAATCAAAATCTCAAATTGAAACACTTTCAACAGCAACAACAACAACAACAACTAGTGTACAGTCTTTGCAATATAGTAATATGAAGCAACTTGACGAATATTTTAACAATATCACAATCGATGATCAATCTTCGGATTCTGAAAGGGAAGAAGATGAAGATTCTAATAATTATGAAGATTTTGGTCAATATGACGATTACGACGAATATGGCGAATATGACGATTATGAAGAAGAATATGATGATTATGAGAGTGACTATAAAGATAGAGAGGCAAAAGAAGAAGAGGGGGGGGAGGAAAAGGAGGAGGAGGATAATGATGAAGAGGAAGACAACGAAGAAGAGGAAGACAGCGAGAAAGACAAGGAGGAAGGGGAAGACAACGAAGATATCAACGAGGATCTGGAGAAAGAAAAAAAATCTTTAATTGAAATCAAACAGATAGATGAATTAAAATCAAACACTGTTGATAATATTAATTCAATTTCAAACACACAACCAATAATTGAAATAAATTCAAAAAAGATCCCAAACTTTGATGTAATTTTATGTATTCAAACAGAGTTTTGTTCGGGTGGGAATTTAAAACATTTCTTAAGAAATGAACAAAGAATTGTTGATATTGATCAGGTTCATCATATATTTTGGCAAATTTTATCTGGTGTGAATTATTGCCATAAAAAGGGAATAATACATCGCGATTTAAAGCCAGCAAATATCTTTTTTGATAATGAAGGCAAAATTAAAATTGGTGATTTTGGTTTATCAAAATTTTTCAAAAATCCATTTTTGTCTCCAATTAATGCTAATACTGATTATTGCGATCTAAACGATCATAATGATTTTTTAGTAACTGAATTAATTTCTTCAAATAGTGGATCAACTGGCAAAAGCGCATGTACGTGCATAGGTACCTGCACATGCACAATCACAAACACGAATACAAATATAAATTCAAATTCTAGCTCAACGTCAGATATACAGACAAATTCAGAAGAACAAAGATTTGTTGAAATTTCAAAATTACCAAGTAGTGAACCTTCCTCTGAAAATACTTCGTCAATAGGAACAATTACATACGCGTCACCAGAACAGATGAGAAAAATAAATGGGGGCATTTATGATGAAAAATCCGATGTATATTCTTTATCAATCATTCTCCTCGAATTATTACACCTTTTTCATACAGAATTTGAACGAATAAATTTACTTTCCAATTTTAAATTACACGGAAAAATCCCACATTCTACTGAATTGGCTTATCCAAAATATACTGAAATCTTGAAGTCAATGGGACAAAAAGATCCAATGAAAAGACCTTCCCTTGAAGAGGTTCTTAATTGTAAGCCTTTTAATAAAAAAAAAAGAAAAAGGAAAAAGAAAAAGAAAAAAATCAATAAAAAATTATTGAAAAAAGAAATAAAAAAAAAATTAAAATTAAAAATGGAAAAAAAATTAAAAAAAGAAATGGAAAAAAAAATGGAAAAAAAATTATTAGAAAAAGAGAAGAAATTAAAAGAGTTAGAAAAATTATTGGCTGAAAAAAATATTGAAATTGATCGTTTAAATAATTCTAAAAAATCTTTTGCTTTAAAAATGAAATGATTTAAATTATTCATTACAAGATTTTTGGCAAAAAATAATTATTTATGTTATAATTTTTTTTTTTTAATCTTTTTTTGAATTTTTTTTGCTAAATAATTTACAACAAGATTTAAAATAAAACTAATTAGGTTTTGGCTATATTTAAATTATCAATAATATAATATATAATCTTGACTATTTTATTGGTTAAATATCCCATTATTTTTATTTTTTATTTTTTTGTTTTTGAATAGTTCCTAGTTTTAAAGTACTCAACGGGGTATAAAACTTGTTTTTATTTTTTAATTTGGAAAGTGTATTTTTTTTAAATTTGTTTTTAGACTGATTTACACTTTTTTTGTTCTTTTGTTGTAAAAAAAAGTAAATTGTTAAAATATTGGATTATTTTACGTTTATTTTGAAAATAATTTGATAATTTTTTGTTCTTGAAAATAAAATTAACAATTTTCTTGAGCCATTGATAATAAGTAATGTTGAATAATAAAAACAAAGACCATTAAAAGTTTTTTTTTAATAATTTTTGCCTTGTTGAAAAAATTAGTTTATTTTCCATTTTTAATTATTTTTTAGGTTTTTACCATTTTATAAAATCTGGGGAATTAGTTAAAAAAAGATTAATATTTTACAATCTCATTTATATTACGTTTTTACATTACAATTAAATTGTTATCTTTGATATATATATATATATATATATATATATATATATAAGCTATTTCCAAGAATGTGGGGCAAATTTATTTTTAAATATATTTATATAACCCATTCTTCAAAAAAGGATTTAAATATATGAAATCATTAACCACCATTTATAGATTCTTGGTAATAATTCAATTTGTTTCTTACTATTGTATTGCAGAAATAAAATATATTAAAATTTATGATCTCGATTTTATCGAATATTTTTTTATGGTGAAAATTGGTGTTTATTATTTTCTTTTTGATCGAAAAAAATATTTTCATAACATGTATAATCTCAACAAAATTTACAATATAATTAAAAACATATAACTGGGTTTTTGTGTTTAAAAAATCAGTTGTTCCCTTTTACATATTTCCGGTTTTATATTGAAATTGGTCGTACATTACTTTAACCAAAAAAGTGTTATTTTTTTTTATCATTTTTTGGGAATATTTCAAACAACATGCTTTGAATTAAATATATAAGTGGTTGATTCAATCGGTATTAATATTAAACCCAATTTGGTATAGTTTATTAATTATTACCATCACTTAAAAAGATTAATTTTTATGAAATGTAAAAAAAAATTCCCCACTTTTTTGGAAATACCTTATATATATATATATATATATATATTCTATTATTCAATATTCAATATTCAATATTAAAGAGTTGTGAAAATTCTAATAAAACTTGATTAATATTTTTGAATAATAAATATTTATATTTTAACAAAAAAAGTTCTGTTTTTCTCAATTATATTTCTACCCTATTACTAAATGAATAATTAAAAATTTCAATTTTTTTTTGATCTAAACACAATTTCAAAATTTGTAACTTACCTGATATAATAAATCAAATAATAAATTGAAAAAAAAAAATCCCTTTAGTATTCAAGAATAATTAATAAATTAATCTGATTTATAATTCACTTTTAAATCATTCTAAACATATAAAAACCTGATATTTTTTAAAATTAAAAAAAAATCAAAACCTAAAAAAAAAAACTAAGTTACAATTTTGGAAATGAGCATTGTGGATTTTTTATTACTTAATTTTCACGGAAAAAAAGTTAATAAATAAAATTTTTTATGAATAATTAACTTCATTTAAAAAAGAAATTACATATTCTCATTTTTATTTGTGATTATTTGCCATTTTGAAGATTTTTTTTTTTTTTTCACACATGATCTTTTTCAAAAAAAAAAAAAAAAAAAAAAAAAAAAAGAAAAAAGAAAAAGAAAAATTTTTCAAAAAAAAAAGAAAAAGTAAAACAAAAACAAAAACAAAAACAAAAATTTGAAAAATCAAAAGGAAAATTTTCAAAATTTGTAAAAATGATTCTGATCTAAAAATTAAAAACTATTCTTGATAAGAATATGATTTAACATTTAGAATAGTTTCCTATAACTTTATGCAGAGAGTCATTATTTTTCAATGATAAACCACATTTTACGAATGAAGTAGAACGAAAAAAAGAAAAATTCATTTTATTTAAGAATCGACTAATACTAGATTAATTCGAAATATTTGAAATAAAAATCTTTAGACTAGAGCCGAGATTCATAAAAGAAATACTGAAGCAAATTATAAATTTTGTTAAATAAATAAAATAAAAAAAATATCATTGGTTAATATCTCAATAGTGAAGTGCAAATTTTATAGTTTCTTCTGAAAATTACCAACTGTTAACAATAAGATTTATTAATATTGGCAGTATTTAGTTTAAAAGAAAGACAAAGCCTCAATTTTGTTTCTGTTAACTTGTATTTTTAAAAATTTTTTTTGAAATTTATTTTTATAAAAAAAAAATAAAAATAAAGAAGTATAAAGAAATTATATATATAGAAAAAAAATAATTGAATTGATGAAATTAAAAAAAAATTATTCTGGTCAAAACCCCATTCCAAAAATTATCACACACCCAAAATCAAAAATGGGCAAAATAAATTCCCAATAAATTATATTTTTCTAAATATGATATAAAACCACATTTAAGTTACGCATTATCAATGTTTTTATAAGTAATCATTTTCACCCAAATCAAAAAAAAAATATAAAACTCAAAAATAAAAACAGGTGTTTCCAAAATAATGAAACGAGTTGAATAAAAAATGTATTGGTAAATTTGTTGAAATTTCACCAACAATTATTGATCAATCAAATTTTAAGATACCATCTACAAATTGTATGTTATTTTTCTCTTAAACAAACTCTAAAACTAACCTACTATCAACCATCGAAAAAATTTTTTCCAGATCTAAAGAAACAGATTACGTAACTTAAAAAAAGGAAATGAAAAAAAAAAAAAAAAAAAAAAAAAAAAAGAGTATGTAAAATCAAAATTATTCCTAATTGAATGTAAAGCGGAGTATTGTTATTCTTTCAATTGTTTAAACTGTTTCCAAAATTTTGGAATTTAGTTTATAATTTGAAAATTTATTTTGAGAATAAAAATTAATAAAACTCAAAGAATTTGTTTACCATTGTGAAAAAAAATTGGTTCATTAAAAAAAATTGGGTCAGTCAAAAATTTGTTTTCGTTTTTTAAATAATAAATATTAGCAAAATGATTTTTGATCAAAGTAAAATTTTATGAACAAATCTTACATTTAAGAAAAACCATAGTCACTATCAATAATAATTTTCAGAAGTAAAATTAAATTGTTGCATTTTAACCTTTTGGAATTACTGTGGAACTCTAAAAAACAAAAATTGAATTTTAATTGTAAGCTTTACTAAAAATGTTGATTTTTTTTATTAGATTACATTCCAAGATCAAGTTAATCATTGTTTGGGAAGACCAAAAATTAATAACCGTTTTAAATTAAGGTTTGTCTATGGGGATTTTTAGAATTTAAATGGTTTCTGAAATCTTGATATTTCGTTATTTTGAAGTTTTGATTGTGAACATTAGTGGAAAACAACCTCTTTGGAAAAAACAGCTTTTTTGGAAGATTTTATGATTCAATTTGGTTTAAAAGGGTATTTAAGATTAACCGAGATAAATTTGCCTTCATTAACAATGATAAATATCTTATTGAATTAATAGATTTTAATATTTCCTATTAAATAGTTCTCTTATTTTTAGTAAAGTTTACAATTAAAAATAAATTTTTGTATTTTTGGAGTTCCACAGTAATTCCAAAAGGTTAAAATGCAACAATTTAATTTTACTTCTGAAAATTATTATTGATAGTGACTATGGTTTTTCTTAAATGTAAGATTTGTTCATAAAATTTTACTTTGATCAAAAATCATTTTGCTAATATTTATTATTTAAAAAACGAAAACAAATTTTTGACTGACCCAATTTTTTTTAATGAACCAATTTTTTTTCACAATGGTTATTTCTTTTATAAACTTTGTTCAATTTGACAGAAAAAGAGTTTATAGAAAACTCTTCAAAACTACTTCAAAATCAGTATACATTGGCACAACATGTTTGGAAAATAGTTTAGTTTTAAATAAAGTCCAGATAATAAATATTTAGACTTCTTTCATCTGTTTTATATATACACTTGATGAGAAAAATTTTGACAAACATTTGTCAAATGACTTATTAGAATTAAACATTTCAGTACAAAAAAGAAAAAAATGAAAAAAAAGAAAAAAATTAGAAAGTTTTAAACTTTTATTTTATCGAGAAAATCATAATTATTTTCGTAATAAAAGACATTTTAATATTATTGAATAATAATAATAATGATAATGATAATGATGATATATGATTACGTGTCTAATTATCTGGAAAATGTGAGTTATCAAGCAGATCAATAATGATAAAATGATAATTAAATAATAATACTAAGAAATTTTAGTTATTCTTTTTTCAAATAAGTTAGTCTCTCTTTTTTTTATGAAATAATTTAACAAAGCTATTTCTACTTTTCCTGATCAATTTTAAACAAATTGGAATTTTTGTAATAATTATTATAGGAACTGAAGTCCAAAGAACCCAAAAATTGCCGAATTGAAATATTTTTATTGATTTGGAAAAGGTTAAAACTACTAAAGGAAGACCAATATTATCGATCAATAAAGGCGTGATGAGGTGTCCAAGGATATCGTAAATTAACTTGAATGGCTGGATGTTTTTACCATCGTCGTCTATGAAAAATGGCCTAATGTGTCTCCTTAAACTCCTTCCTGCCATTGTTATGATAAACCAAAGGATAAAGGTGCAATAATAGCCAGGATAAACACCATGCCAAACTGCAGAAACAATAAATGTAAATAATGTAGCCAGACCTTGTCTTTTGCGAATAATTTTTTTCTTCTTTCCACCTTTTCCATCCTCTATTTCGATTTCTTTCGTTATTGCAATTCGATCATAAATATACAATCTTAACCAAGCAGAGATACGTTTATTCCAACAAGCAGAAGCGACATAGATCGAGTGTGCCTTTTCAATGTTTAATGGTTCCATGTTCTCTAATCGATCCCATTTCATAGCTCCGGTTTTTTCGTCAATTCCATTAAAGCCATATCCTGTGATTTGGCATGAACCTTCTGACAATTTTAATGCATGGTAATATTTAAATCTTGTTTTTGTTACAACGAGGTGCATTAAGATCACACGGTAAATGAAATTTTTTTTTTTTTGTTCTTCATCGAATAATAAGGATTCTGGAAATTTCATTCCAACAACTATATAGCCAACCAAAAAGAATACCGAGATTGCCAATGTTTTTAAGCCAGCCAAGGTTGAAGACTCTTTACTAATCTTTGTATCTGGGTGCTTTTTTTGGAATTCTCTTTTTTGTTCTTCAATATTTCGATTATAAACAAAATTTTCAAAATGAACATATTCACATGTTGGGCCAATTAAAATCGTGTTGTATTGCAAAAAGTAAGCTAAATAGTCTAATAAAGGTGGAATTTCAGTTATAACCAACTCCTGCTGCCTTTCATTTAACTGTGCTTTTTTTTTGTTTTTGCCATCATGGTAATTATAAACAAACGTTGTATAGAGAACCACTTGCATCATAACGACAGAATTAATTTTTAAACTGTATTCTAAATAATTCGTTATTAAGTCATGGAAATGGCTATATTATATCCATTTTTTTGTTTAATACAAGAATTTTTGGGTTTTTGTTGTTTTGTTTTTGTTATTTTATTTTATTTTTGATTGTTTTTTTTTATCAGAATGATATGGAAAAATTAAATAATGAATAGATATTAAATAATTTTTTCGAAAGATTAAAGAATAATGTTATTCTACAAATTTATGTAAATCTGATATCAAGGACTTCAGAAGTTTGCTCTTGATATTTTAGGTAAGGTTTATTATATATTTCTTTATAATTCAACCAAATTTTAAAAATAATATAGAAATATTTCTTTAATAAAAATAAATGTAATAATTTTGCTTAATTTTTTGCAAGTCATTTTTCCTTGGAATTTCATTTAAATATAATTTTCATTATGACAATTAAAAAAAAAATTTTTTTATTTTTAAATAAAGAGAGAGAGCAAAGATCCTCTTTCACTGTTTGATTTTTATCAGTGCCTTGGAGCAGCATACTGTGCTGTCAAATGAAGTGTAGTATTATAGAGTGCCATCAAGTTCCGTCAAGTGCCTAGGTTTTCCAGAATTCAAAATATTTGAGAAAAATCATTGACTTTACTCTATTCTTTTAAATTTTGGAAAAGCTAACGGTGATTTTTTTTTATTCAAAAGAACTCAGTAAAATCAAATATTTTACTCAATTCTTTTCAATTCTGGAAAATTGCTGTTAGCTTTTCTTGACTTTAAGTTTTGATTAGAAAATACATATATTTTACTGAGTTTTTTTTAAATTTTGGAAAGCCTAACGGTGATTTTCTAGTGTTTTGCTGTTTTATTTGTAAAGTGTTCTAGGTTTTTTTTACTTTTCGAAATAAACAGAAAATTTTAGGAAATTTTGTGTTTATTTCGAAAAGTAAAAAAAACCTAACGAAAATCAATTGATTTTTTAATCAAAACTATAAGCCAAGAAAAGTTAATTGGTGTTTTTTTTTAATTCAAATTTCTTTAATTAATACGTTGATTTCATTAAATAAATTTACATTCTGGAAAATCGAATGGTAGGGGTTTTTTATTTATTGTTTTTGTTGAGAAAAAATAGAATCATTTCATTAAAGAAATAATTTAAAAAAAAAAAAAGCAGTGGCTTTCTTAGAGTTTTCTGTTTTATTCGTTAAGTGTTCTAGGTTTTTTTGAAGTTTTCTATTTATTTGGAAAATCTTTTGATTTTCGTTAGGTTTTTTTGAGTTTTCTATTTATTTGTGAAGTGTTCTAGGTTTTTTTGAGGTTTTCTATTTTATTTCAAAAAGTAAAAAAAAACCTAGAACACTTCAGAAATAAAATAGAAAACTCAAAAAAACCTAACGGTAATATATTTATTTTTTGATTAAACAGAAAACTCAAGAAATACTAAAGGCAGTTTATTAAAGTTTTAAAAAAATTAGTAAAATTTGTGGTTTTACTCTATTCTTTTTAATTCCGGTAAATAACTGATTGGGGCTCTTATAATTATTTTAATTAGAAGCTACTATCTTCTCTAAACAACAAAATAATCAAAAAAAAAAAAAAAAAAAGGCATAGACATCCCCAAAAAGGAGGAGTTAATTATTTATTTTTTATTCTTCGTTGTAATGTAATAAAATCTTTTTGTGTCTCTTTAAAAAAAAAGAAAATTTTCAACTTTTTGTGGATAAACCTTTTTGAGACAAATCATGAGGTAATTTGTTAATCTATTTTGGCTCTAGTATTTGAATATACTCATAATCACATGGGTTCCAATACCTTAAGTACTACATTTACATGTTTCAAAGTTTGGGTAATTGGCAAAAAGCGTACCTGAGATAATTGAACTGCCTCGCAACTTTTTGTTCTGTGAGGCTGTTTAAGGACATAAATTGTAATTTTTTGGGTTTTCAAAATTCTACCTTTTTGTGATGTTGGTGATCTTTTCGAAAAAACCGATTTACTTTTTAAAAAAATTACTTTATTACTTTTCATTTTTTGTAAAAAAACTTATTTTAAATCCCTTTCTTATCTATATTTTTGATTCTCTGAAGTTAAATTAGTGTTATTCCAATTTTGTTTTTTGATACTTTTTCACCCAAATTTTAATTTAGTTGATAAGTTCAGTGGTTTGTCATTTAACTTTGTTTTAAAATTGAAAAATATTTTCCTTTTCAAACTTTATCTTCCTTTAAAATTCAACCAATCCCCAAAAAAGTTCGATCAAAATCAGAAAATTTCAAGAAAAAAAGATAAAAAAAATGAAAAAAAAAAGCCTGGGTTTTGCATTTTTTTTTCAATATTTTTGATTTTTTGATAATGGAAATTTACAATATAAAAGTATTGTTTCGATGGTTAAAAGCCTAGGAACAATATATCACATATCCCCCTACTCGTCTTTGAGATCACTAAAATATGACAAATATTTGTAATTTTGTCTTTGACATACAGTGGCCGTAACTAACCCATGTTTTTCACTTTTAACCCGTTATCAAAATTTAACTCATGAAAAAAATATTGTCTGACGAACGAAATAAAAAAAAAAATATCAATAGGATGACAATAGCATATAAACAAGAAATAGGGTTCTTTAAATAAATTTTAAAAAAGAATTATGAAGATATTGAAAAGATTAAATTGGAATTTTTTGACAAAAAAATAAAAAGTTCATTTTTTGAATTTTTAATAAAAAAATCATTTTATCTCTACAAAATTTGTCATTTTGGCAAAATTTTTGAAACAAAGCATTTAATATTTTTGAACCTTTGACATTAATCAAAGATCGAACCTCAAAACTCAATTTAAATCTGAGCCAAGTATGTAATTGTGTCTTCCTATCTTCAAATACCCAAGCCTGGAAAACGAACAGGAGTTAAATTTTTGTAATTGGCTCAAGGTTGTCAACACGGGTTATTTACACCACTGTATGTCAAAGACAAAATTACAAATATATGTCATATTTTAGTGATCTCAAAGACGAGTAGGGGGATATGTGACACATTGTTCCTAGGCTTTTAAATAACCAAACAATACTTTTATATTGTAAATTCCCATTCTCAAAAAATCAATAATATTGAAAAAAGAAATGAAATCACTCACTCATCAAGCATTTGAGTATTTTGAATAGAACGATGAATTTTTAATTTATGTTTTTTTTTTTGAAAAATGAACAAAATAGACAAACGTCGTGAACATTTGGCCAGTTTGGCCATAACGATAAAAATATTAGCCATATTTTTATGAATTTGATTTATTTAAAAAAAAAATGGTCAAAAATAGGCCAATAATGATGAGTAGGCAATTTTTTGATAATTGTTGCAAGTCTTTTCCCACAGTAAAATTACAATTTGAAAATTAACTTTGACGAGATTTATTGTTTGTAAATTCTGTAAGAGCAAAAGTATCCCTTAAAGAAGGTGAATTTTTAAAAATTTTTTCCCTTTTAAATTGGTCTGGGAACATTATTGTATTATCTCATATTACAGATCTATACTCAATTGCTTTTCAAAGTTTTCAATTCTAATCAAAAGAGGTTGAAAAAAATCGCTAGAAAATATGTTTTGTTCGGGTTTGGCTAAAACAGAAAATTCATCAAACAAAAACAGTAAAAATTTTTCATAATCAAGAATACTAAATCATGGATCTCTTCTTTGGTTACATAAATTTGTCGTTGAAGATTGGAATGGGGTTTTGTGTGAGAAAAAAAAAAAAAAAAAATGGGAAGGAATTCAAGAACTGTAAAAAAAAAAAAAAGAAATTTGAAAAAAAAAAAAAAAAAAGAAAAAAAGAAAGTTACAAAATCAACAAATAGCAAATAGCGCCAACAAAAAAATAATGGGGATTTATTGGACGAATTTTTAAGACATAATACAAAATAACACAGGGCGCAAGAACCCATATTGATTGTTCTTTGTGACAAAAGATCAGAAACAATAATCCATTAATTAATAAATACCATAACCGCTTTTTTGGATCTTTGATTTTTTTGAACAACAGAGATAATGGGTAAGCTAAAAACATACAAAAAGAAGTTTTTATAATATCAACTCCAAAATCAAGTTTTTCACCAAGAATTTCAAAAGGTCTATCAATTTCTTTTAGAAGTTCCATTTCAAAATAAAATTAAAAAAAATGATATTTTTCGAAATTTAGCATTCTTCAAGCAATAGAAACTAAAACTACAAACCTTCTTAAAAATTTTCAAAAACAAAATCTCTTTGCCATCTACAAAAAAAATTATTCTTTTTTTTTATTTTTTTATTCTCAAATAAAGTGACTCAACAAAATTCCCACTTGTTTGTGTGAAACTCTAAAAAACCGTTTTGAGTATTTTCTATGTTTTATCATATCAACAGGATTAGAACCAAAATTATTATTTTTCCAAATAAGGGTATTAGGTTATGAAATGGGAAAAAATTTACTGTTCATTTTTTTTTTCTATATTACAAATGGATTTGTTTTCCATGAAATTACGAGAAATATGATACCCATTTATTTATTTGTTACCTTTTTGAGCTATATATGGAATACTGAGCAAACTAAAGATTCCGAAAACCAAACTCAGGTATGTAAATTAAAAACAGAATATAAGCTGAAATTGTACCCCTTTAAAAAAATCAAAAATTTGTAAATTATTTATTGTCTTTCAAATCTTGTTATTTTTAGACTCGTGAGAGGAAACCCAAATTAAAATGTTGTTTATCTTTGATGATTTATAAGTTTAAATTAAACAAATAAGATCAAAATTTTAACATTTTCTTTTTTCCAAAAATCCTTTTTTTTTAGTGTAACACCATACAAATTTTTTTGCATTTTTGATTGTTTCTTGTATTGAATGTACCATTTACACTTAATTTAGAAGCAAGTGGATTAGATTAATATCTGTTATTTCGCCTTGAATAATTTCAACCAACTGTAGTGATCTTGGAAAACAAAAAGAAAAATCTTTGGAAAATTTTCCCTTTTTACAAACCTCTAACAAGTAAAAAAGCCACTCCGTTTTTTTTTTTTATCTTTTATCAGAGTTTTATAATTTCTCCATACTGTAAATTCTCTTCGATAATTTCCGATCACAACTGATGGCTTTTTTAGCACTTAATTCATTCATTGTTCAAGGAAATGAAATTTGTAAAAACTATTTCATTTTTTCATTTCGAAGGATTCGGCAAAAAGCTTCTTTTGGAATTTCCCCTTATTTCAGAAAGACTTTTGTTTTACAACAAAACTTCCAAAAGCCCAAATCCAGACTTTAAAAAAGAAAAAGAAAAAGAAAAAGAAAAATAACAACAAAAACAAAAACAAAACCAAAAATGATTAAGGGATCTTTAATATCTTTACCACTGATCATCTTGTTAGTATTTTATTTTTTACTTTGCTTACATTCAACGTACCAGCTCGTTTTAGCAGTTTTGAACAAAATCAAATTCTCGCACCGTGAAATCTATTTTGTGTTCATTTTTATCGCGTCGCTGTCGAGGGCCTTGCAATTCATTGTAGCTGATGAAGAATTAAATATGAACGACAAAACAGCATCAACAAAACTTGGCATTGTTGGCTGGACCTTTTTCCTCATGTCCTTCTATTTACTCTTGTTTGCAATTTCCAAATTGCACGAATCCTTGTCAGTTCTGGATAACCCAAGCCACAAGCCCAACAAATCTTATTTTTTTTTGATAATTTTTTTAGTGCTCGTGACATCGACATCCTTTGTCGTGACATACTATTCCAAAACAGCAGTTTTTTATATCGAGACCAGTATTTATCTTATCTCCTCATTGTGGATGTTCGTTCGCACGATCCAATTTCGGAAAATTATCCCTCTGGAATATCGCGGCTTGACAGACCTAGTTTTCAACATTTTGAAGATTTGCTTAGCTTGTTCAATTGTGCGCTTAATCTGCGTCATACTTTTATTAGTCTTTGTTCAAAAAATGGGCTACTATATCAATTTGGCTTTGGCAATCTTTTTTTTTCTTGTAGAAATAATCCCCTTTACTTTTGTCAGCTTTTTTATTTTTTCTCTCAAGAAGCAAAACACAAAATCAGATCAAATGGTATTGTCCTTATTAGAGGAAAAGGAAACAATGTCAGGGATTTTAGAGAATTCAAATGAAAGCTTAGAGTCAGATTTTTAAAATGCTGATATTTGAATAATAAATGGGTAATAAAATTTCACTTCATTTTCATTTTTCCTTTTTATTGACAATTACATTCCAAAGAAATAGACTGAAATTTCTGTTCTTTTTTTTTTTTTTTTTTTTTTGATTGGTACTTTGATATGTATTTATTGGTATGCCACTTTTTGGTATTAATTTATTGAACGGACTCAGAATCCTAAATGAGAGGAATAATTGAGAATTGAAAAACAAGATAAATCATCCGAAATGGTACCCCATTTAAATTTCAAAGACAAGTAAATTATTTTTTGTACAATAAAGACATTGGTGAGTATTAAAGCCAATAATAACAACACCAACATGGACCATTTCCAAGTTAAATATCATTTTTTGGGATTATTATTTTTTTGTTATTTTTTCATCCTAATCGTGTCTGTACATTTTACAATTTTTCAGTGCTAAATTATCCAGGAAATTGAAATATTAAAATCATTTCTTCATCAAAGTACATTAATGTTTTAACAAAAAAAGGAGTGTAATGTTATCCTAGATGAGATATATTGACCAATAGAATTAAAAATTATCGAATAAAAAAAATCAACAAAAAATTGATCATAAAAAAAACATTTAATTTTTTTATTAAAAGATGTCGTGTAATAAAAGTTCCTAATATAGATTTCATAATAACCACTTCAAAATTTGAATTCTGGAATATGTATTGCAAAATATTTATTACGGAACAAGAATCCCTCAAAAAATTTAAAAAAATTTGTAAAAAACGCTTTTCAAGAAAATTTTTTATTTCTTTTTATTTTTTGAGAAGTAGATTAAAATTTAACAAAAAACAAAACAAAAAAATTAATTTGGTTTCAATTTCAATTTCATTTTGTGGTCTTCATAATGGATTCTAAATTATATCAAAGTTCAATAAAGTATAATAAATCTTAAAATTTTTGAAGTGGCTCTCTAAACCTTCTATCAATACAATAGAATTTTCTAAATGTTTTTTAATCAATCGAAGAAATTCTCAATAATAATTCTATACTTCGATACTTTTTGATTAAAGAGTTTATGTTCATCACAAAAGCACCGTTTTCTTATCTTAATTCTTTTTTCTTTTTTCTTTTTATAAGGTAGTATAAATTGGTAACAGTGTTAAATACTATAGTTTTTTTTTATATCTATTACAGGGTAGATTTGATTTTTTTTTTTTTCTATTAGTATCTTTACATATAGAATAATAATTGACCATTATATTTTTCTTTCCATAAATAACGTATTTCCTAAAAAGCGGGGAATTATTTTTTATATTTCATAAAAAAAATCACCCCTTTAAGTGCAGTTATTCGTTAATTTACAATACCAAATTAAGATAAATAGTAATACTGATTGAATCAATGACTATGATATTTATTTTAAAACATGTTGGTTGAAATATTTCCCAAAAAATGAAAAAAAAAAAAAAATACACTTTTTTTGTAGAAAACAATTTACGACCAATTTTAACAAAAAACTGAAAATATGGAAAAGAAAAAAATGATTTCTTAAACAATAAAATATGGTTACATGTTTTCTATTCCATTGGAAAATTTATTGAGATTAAAGAATTTATGAAAAAAATTTTTCCGATCAAAAAGAAAATAATAAATAGCTATTTTCACCATAAAAAAATATCCGATAAAATCGAGATCAGAAAATTTAATATATTTTATTTATGTAATGCAATTCTAAAAAACAAATTGGATTATCATCAATAATCGATAAATGTTTTTTAATGATTTTATATCTTTAAATAGTTACAAGCGATTTTGTTTAATAAAGACATTTTAAAATTAATTTGTCACACTTTTTTGGAAATAGCTTATATATATATATATGTGTGTGTGTGTGTGTGTGTGTGTGTATGTGTGTGTGTGTGTTCTTCTCATCAGGGTGTAAGTTGTTTGTGGTTTTATTATAATGGTGTTCATGTTTTCCTGAATATAAACCACAAGAATACCTCAACGTACTTTTAGTTTGGGAATTGGGTAACAATAAATATAAATTTGTTTAGAAAATGTGTATAAGAAATGATATTTTGTACAAGTACTTCTTTGTATTACCAGTTGATAAATCGAAAACTAAATTTCAAAAATATTGACCCACTTTATAATGTTAATGGTAATTGTTTTGAGGGTTTATCCCAGATTCTTATCAAAAAAATATTTTTAATTTTTTGGATCAGAATCATTTTTTCTAATTTTGTAAATTTATTTTTTACTTTTTCAAATTTTTTTTTTTTTTTTTTTTTTTTATTGGTTGAAGGGAGAGATCAAAGATCCTCTTACAGTTCTGATTACTAATGGTAAATTAGTAATTTAGATGATAAAGAAAAAAAAATATTTTGGAATCGAGCAGGTTCCAATTTTTTATTGGTTGAAAAAACAAAAAGAAAAGGAAAAAAAAAAAAAAAAAAGCAAGTTAGTAAACAAAAAAAGAAATTTTTTTGACAGTTGATAAAAAATCAAAAAAAAAAAACCAACTGTCCATTTTTATCAAGAACACTCATTAAAACAGACACGATCCTTTTATTTAAAATTTTGTTTTTTTAATTATTTCTAAGAAATCGTGAATGCTTCGTTGAGAGGTAGTTGTTTAGTAGCTGCCATTTTTTTTTTCTTTTTGATCCAATCTTTTTGATCGTTCCAGTTTTTTGTTTTTGTCTTTTCTTTTTATTTTCAAATTACCCATACCGACTAGTTTCTGTCCTTCGAGTATTAGTAGGTAACCACTTGATTTTTCTCCTTAGTAACTCTTTTTCCCAATAAAAAGGAAATTCAACAAGATAAAAAATAGAAAAAAAATAAAAAGTTTTTCTTTTGTTTTTCATTTTTCTTCTTTTTTTCTTTATTTTTTTTTTTTGCCTGTTCTTTTTTTTTTTGATCCTTCAAGTTGAAAAAAAAAAGATCTTTAAAAATATGAAAAAACATTAAGAAATTTGAGACTCTGTAATATCTTTTAAAATTAATTTAATTATTAACAAAAAAATCTTTTTGTTAATCTTTTTTCCGTGAAAGTTCAGTAATAAAAAAAAGGTAATCCTCATTTTAAAATTATTACACATTTTTTCTTAGTTTTTGGTTTTATTGTTTTTTATTTATTAAAATATCAGGGTTTTATATTTTTAGAATGATTTAAAAATGAATTAAAAATCATATTTAATTATTACTTGTTCTTGAATACTAAAGGATATATATATATAAGGTATTTCCAAAAAAGTGGGGCATTTGCTTTTACATTTCATAAAAAATAATCTTTTTTAGTGATGGTAATCATTAATAAACTATACCAAATTAAGTTTAATATTAATATCGATTGAATCAACCACTTATGTATTTAATTCAAAGCATGTTAGTCGAAATGTTCCCAAAAAATGAAAAAAAAAATAGCACTTTTTTTAGTTAAAGCAATGTACGACAAATTTCAATAAAAAAACTGGAAATATGTAAAGGGAACAAATGATTTTTTAAACACAAAAACGCAGTTATATGTTTTTAATTATATTGTAAAAATTGTTGAGATTATATAAGTTATGAAAATATTTTTTTCGATCAAAAAGAAAATAATAAACACCAATTTTCACCATAAAAAAAATATCCGATAAAATCGAGATCATAAATTTTAATATATTTTATTTCTGCAATACAATAGTAAGAAACAAATTGAATTATTACCAAGAATCTATAAATGGTGGTTAATGATTTCATATATTTAAATCCTTTTTTGAAGAATGGGTTAAATAAATATATTTTAAAATAAATTTTCCCCACATTCTTGGATATAGCTTATATATATATATATATATATAAGCTTAATTTCAAAAATAGGGGCAAATTTTTGATTGAAAAAAAAATGTAAACCCCGTTCCAAAAATTTGGACACACCTAAAATCAAAAATAGGCAAAAAAAAACCCAATTTATTGTATTTTCCCAAACCTAATATAAAACTACATTTAAGTTACAAGGTATTAATGTTTTTATAAGTAATCTTTTTCACCCAAATAAAAGAAAAAAATTGAAAACTCAAAAATAAAAACAGGTGTGTCCAAAATAATGAAACGAGCTGAACAAAAAATGTATTGGTAAATTTGTTGAAATTTCACCAACAATTGTTGATCGATCAAATGATAAGATATCATCTACCAATTGTATTTGATTTTCCAATTTAACAAACTCAACACTAACCTTCTATCAATCATTGAAAAAAAATTCCAGATCTAACCAAACAGATTACGTAACTGCAAAAAAGGAAATGAAAACAAAACAAAAAAGACAAAAAATGAAATTGTTTGTAAAATCAAACTCTTTCCAATTTGAATTTAAAGTACAGTAATGATGTTCTTTCAACTGTTTAAACTGTGTCCAAAATTTTGGAATCTAGTTTAGTTTCTCATTTAATGAATACCAAAACTCAACCCAGAAAAATCAGAACTTAAAACTAAAAAATAACTGTCTAAAACACTCTTTTCTGTTTTAATTATTATTTCTAATAAAAGAATAGAGAAAAGAAACCCATAAAGAAAAAAATAAATCTGACCCTATTTTTGAAATGATTTTTCATCTTAAAATTATCCATTTAAGATTCACCATTGCTTCCAAGAACCTTTTGAAACAACTTTCCATCAGAGTTATCAGATTTTTACTATTCACCCATTTGGTATCAACCCAAACTTTCCTTGATACCTTTTTCAAGATGAAAAGAATCTCAACAAAAGAAAGAAAAAGAAAAAGAAAAAGAAAAGAATACGAAAACAAAACCAATTTTTTGAATGTACAACAAAGAACTCAAAGATAAAATGAATACGATCACATTCATCACATTGTCTCCAAATGAAAGAGAAAAGAAGATCTTATTTGATCTTGCTATTTCTTCACTTTTCAAGGAACCATTGTAACTCATTAAAGCAAATTTGGTTGATACTTGTTTTCGAAGCAAACACTTCTTGGGTGTTTTACTTTCTTTGAATTTTACAATCCCTTTCTCCAATGCTAATTAATCTCATCTCATGAATATTAAGGGTTTTCAAAAATGTTCTTGTTCATTCAACATAAAAATAAAAATATGGAATCATTTTGAAAGAAAAATTGCAAAAAAATGAATTCAACTTTGGGAAATTTTCATTAAAAGAAGATTGTTTCTTGATATAAAATATTCAATAATAACTTTTAAAAGATATTGGGTTCAGAATATTTGGTTAACACAACACACATACCAATAATTTAGAAAATACTAATGATGACCCTATTTTTGAAATTTAGCTTATATATATTTCAATTTATTATTTCAGTTGAGTGGCAATTTTTGATATAGAGTTTCTGTATAAAATATTCTTTGTTGGTATACAAAACAATACTGATTAAATTAAACACCTTTGTCTTTCCCAGGCTATATAAAATAATCGGTTCTTCGTGTGTGTAATATTTTCTTCACCAATCAATAGTATGTGAATTCTTTGTCTTATGGGTATACCAATTTGTATAAAGTTTCTAATTCAGCTTGAATATATTGGAAAATTTTGAAATAAATTATCATAGTATTATCCTATTAAACTAATCATTTGATTGGAAATAATAATTTTTGTGTTAAAAAGATTTACCAAAAAATACCTTAGATTTTTTTGTTCGGTGGTGGGTTGGTTGTATTATACCAATATATGCACTACATATGGATACTCAATATATAATACAAAGGTCAATTATTATATTTAGGATGGTCGATAGTATCTTTTATTCGACTATTATAATATTTTTTTTCGAAAAATTTTATTTTTGGTTTTTTTGGAAATAGTCTTTTATAATAAACCTGTAAGTAAAAGTAATATTGAATTAAAATGGGTAATTGTAAATTTTTTTACTTAGCCATTAATGATATAATATAAATTACATAATGCAATTAGAAAAATAATTGAGGAATTCTATTATTGGGATATTGTATGTATTTAAGATTCCCTTTATTTTGGCGTTATTCAAGAATTCTAAACATTATTTTTGTGAAAGAAATTATTTTAAAACTTTGAATAAACCACATACATACATACACATTTGTGCCCATATCATTTTCTCTGACTGTAATATATAAACAACCTAAATTCCAATGGTTTTTATTTTTTTTTGAATTTTCTTGTTTTTTTTTTTTTTCGGGTAATAATATTATTTGGTTCAAAAAATGACTAAATTTTGGGTAAAGCTTCCTTATAAAATAATTCAACAAACTTTGAAGAACAAAACTTCAATTTTCTTTTTCTTATTTTGATATGGTGGTTTATATTTGGTTTTACAGGAGTAAATTAGTAAGGTGCCAACTATTTTATAAAATTATTAAAAAGGGGAATTTTTAAATTTAGAAGATAATGGTGGATTTGATGATTCCTTTTTCAATCAACAATAAAGTTTCAAAAAAAGTGATTATTTTTAACAAATTGTGATAATATATAAACTTGCTATCATCAAAAAGATCGTGATAATAACACAAATCGCGATATTCTATAAAATCACAGGAATTGTCTAAAAATGAGATAAAAGATAAAGTATCTTCATTATAAATTAATTGAAATATAATAGTTGATGATTTTTATGGTGAATCCAGTAATATTTTAACAAAAAGAAAAATCTTATTTGTTCAAAGAAGAGATCTTGAAAAGAAAATATTTTTTAAAATCAACATAAAAGATACTTTGTTCAATCAAGGATCAGATCAAGGTGTTGGGTTGTATTTTCTTTATATATGGTTGATAGACTGATCGATCCTTTAGATCAGCAACAGTAATAAAAAAAAATGTCAAATAAATAATTTCTCATTTTATATTGGTGTTGTATATTACTCTAAATAAAAATTCTTGTACAAAAACCAACATGTTTGTGTTTTCTAAAGAAAGTGTTCTTATCTGTAAAATAATTTCCTTTATTCTAAAACATAAAGGATATTGAAAGTTGAAGAAAGTTTCCTCAATAATTTATTTACTTTATCACTAATTAATATAGTTTTTCTGAACATATATTTTCTTCTTTTTTTTCTTCTTTTTCTTGTCTTCGTAGTGTACATAAAGCACGACTGGAGTTTAAAGGGTTTTTGTTTAATATGTTCTAATTATAAAAAAAGTACTATTTTTTTTTATTAATATTTTTCGAAATCTAGCTTATAACTAAATTCAATTCGCCACTGGGATAAATTTTTTGAATAAAAACACTCTCAACGTTTGAATATTGAAAATATTTTTTGAAATTAGTGTGCACTTTTTTATTTTTTTTTGAAAAATTGGGGTTGGGAAACTTTTGAAATCAAAGAATAAGCTAATATATTAAATATGGTTATTTTCCAGCTAGTTTGTCTTTTTTAAATGATTTTTTTTTTAATTTTGCCATTTAAAAATAAAAAAACATTTGAAGGACAAATTAGTCCCTTTTAGTGAAAATAAAATTCCCATAATTTAGAATTTGTTTTAGTAAATCAGTTAAAATCAAATATATTGTATATAAAAATATACATAATTTCGAGTTTGAATTCAATCATTTTGGTAAAAAATGATTTCAAGAAATAGTTAAATGGGAACTTTAATATTTTTATTTTTTCATTTAGTTTTTTTAATTTTTGTAATGAAAGGTATTTGTTCAATTTTCAATTTTTAGTGTTTTTTGGGTTGTAGGGGCATATTTCGACAATGAGAAGGAAAATACATCTTTCTTCATTTTGGTTCTTTAGCTTATGAAGGTACTAACTTCATTTTAAAATACATGTCCATTAGGGATTCAAGTAAATTGTTGAAATTGTTTATTATTTTTTTGATCTTAAAATTTACAGAATTTTTTACTTTTGTAGTCAAAAAAAAAAAAAATGAAAATAAAAACTTTGTTTTTTCCATTAGAAAAAATCTGGTACCGTTATAAATTTTTTATCTTTCAACCATTTCAAGTACTTGATAGTATTTTCAAACACTTTCCAACACTCGCCAACTCTTTTAAAGGTGGTAAAGTCTTTTAAATGTGGTGATCTTTATCATAGGAACAAAAATTTTTTAAGGTGAATCCAAAAAAATAATTTTTGGTTTTTTGCAATAATTTTTTATACATTATAGTGGATTATTGAGATTTTATGATTTTTTTCGATAAATTAGAATTACCCACAATTTTTAATAGTATTTTGAATTTGTTGATAATATCCTGATATTATATGCTATCACAAAAACAGTGAATATAGTCGTTGTTACTTATCTAGAGCAAACTATAGATGAAATTTTAGATATAAAATAATACCAAATTAAGTCATTAAATTTTTCAGTGTTTTTTTTACTTTAAAATATTTTAATCGAATCGAACTTTTATACCTCAATTTCGATTTTTTTTTTGTCATAAATTTTGTTGCTAATTAGTGTCTTAAAACTGGTACTGAGGGTAATTAAAAATATTTTTCAGATAGCGAAAAGAATCTGAAGAAAAGTTATTACCAGTCCAGTAACAAGAATATGGATTAGTTGTTCTTCACACCATTCCACTTCTCCTTTTTATTCTTTCTGAATTTCTTTATCGAAAAAAAAAAAAGTACGATGATTATATTTATTTATTTACAAAGTAAAATATCACCGGAGGGGTCTAACAAGTGGTATCTCATTTTTTAAAGTTTTTTACAGTGATCTGAATAAATTGGTAACAAGCTTTATCGACCTGTTCCAAAATAAAAGTAATGGTTTTTTTTTCTTCTTTTTACAATGTGAAATCCAATCTACTACCAAAGTACACCGAAGGTAAAACCATTTTTGATCATAAATTCCTTGATATTTTAAGTGAATTTTAACTTTAGAAATAAATTGGTTTTAAAGTTTTCATAATTTTTTCAATTTTTTTGTTTTATTTAATGAAAATTTTTCCACAAAATTAACTCTTTTTTTAACTTCTGAATTTTTTTTTGTAATTTCTCCCCATTTTTTAAATGATTGAAATATTCTCTTAGATTAACTAATTATTTTTTTTATTTGATTTTTTGTAAAAAACTAAATCAAGTTCATTATCTCTAATGACTGTGTCTATTTTAGATACTCTATGAATCTGAAGTTATAATTTTAGTTCACTTCAAAATTCTCTCTTCACATGACAACAAATTTTTGTGGAATTTTTGGTTATTTTTTAATGAAATCTTATTGAAAAAAAATTGAAAAAAAATTGAAATTTAATTGAAATATTTAATGAAAATTATTGAAATTTCCTTGAAATAGTCAATGGAAGTTACCAGGAAAATCAAAGGAAATTGTTAATTGAAAAATAAATGAAAAAGGTTGAAAATTTTATGAAAAATTAAAGAAAAATAAATGAAAAATTATTAAAAAAATGATTTTTATTGAAAAAATTTTTAGTTATGGGAAAAATATCAGTAATTAGATAAAAAATAAAGTGAAAAAAAAAATAATAAAAAAAAAGATTGATTTACTAATAATTTAAAAATAATCAGAAATCCATTTATTAATCAAAATATCTCGATTTTTTTTTAGTCATAATATTGAAAATGGGTTGATAAATTTTCTTTTCTTCTAAGTTTGTAATAAATTTTTTTCGTTGTTCAGAATTTTCAGGTCCAAAATTATTAATTTTTTTTTTGAAATATAAAATTCATTAAAGTACTTTTTTTGTTTAGAAAGTAAAGAATTACATTTTTTTCGCAACTCGTGATGCTTCATCCCTTCCCGGATATCTTACTTGATTAAAGCTATCTTTTGCCTTTAATATTAAAATTTTGCTAACTATCATCCTTGTTGTACTACGATATGCTTCTAATTTGAGGTTTTCTTCAAAAATAAAATCTATTGTTGTTTTCTTCAGATTAGTCTTTGTTTGTTCGTTTGTTTTCATTTGAGACTCTACTAATTTCATCATGTTTGTTTGATTTTCTTCTAAATGGTCAATTTTCTTGATAATATTTTTTATTAAATTAACAATTATATCTTAAAGTTAACAGTAAAATCGAAATAGAGTGAGAAATAATTTGCAAAAAAAGAAAAAAAAAAAAAAAAAAAAAAAAAAAAAAAAAAAAGAAGAAAAAAAAAAAAAGAAAAAATTAGCATACGTAATTCTTCGTTTTTTATTTCAGAATTTTTGTTTTTTATTTTCTTCACTTTTTCGGGCTCTTTTTCAATTTCAATTTCAATTTCAATTTCCTTCTCTTTTAAATTCTCCTTCTTCTTTTTCATTTTCTAATTCCGATTTCTTTTTTATTTTTTGAGAATTGATTTGAATTTGTTTTTTCAGGGATTCGTTTTCTTTTTTAGCTGTGAATCTAATATTAATATTAAAAAGAATATTAAAAAAAAAGAAAAAATTAATAAAAAAAAAGAAAAAAATATTAAAAAGAAAAAAAAAAATATTAAAAGAAAAAAAAAAAAAATTAAAATTTACTTTTTATATAATTTTCTTCAAATATATGTTCTCCGTTCGAAAAGGGAATCCATTCTGTGGTTGATGATTCATTATTTTTTTTTTTCTTTTAATGTAAAAAAAAAAAAAAAGAATTTAAAAAAAAAAAATTGAAGAAAGAAAAAAAAAAAAAAAAAAAAAAACCATTTTTTCTTCTTCTTTGAACATAGCTTGGGTCCCACAATCCTTCCTTAACTAGTTTATCATACACTTGGTTCCATTTGGGTTGGTTACATAATTCTTGGATTTTTCTTCTGCGTTCATGAAACTTACCATCATAAGAAACATCGAATTTTTTAAAAAATTGCTTCCATTAAGTTCTTTGTAATTTTAATGATTGGAATGTACTTTTCTTTATTTGTAATCATATTAATAAAAAAAAAAAAGAAAAGAAAAAAAAAAAGAATAAATAAATAAATAAAAATAAAAAAAGATAAAAAAATGAAACTTCAAATCATTTTTTTATTATTTCACCAACATTAGTTGATGTTTCATATACACTATAATTGTTTACAGTGTGGGAAATTATTCCGTACAAAGAATTCACTTGATAAACACATTTCTTGTTATCATGTAAATTTTTACAAAACTGTAAGAAAAGAGAAAAAAAAAAGAAATAGAGTAGAATATATACAAGAACAAATCGACAAAAAAAAAAAAAAAAAAAAAAAAAGAAAAAGAAAAAGAAAAAAGAAAATGAAGATGGGGGAGAAACAGAATTTATAGAAGAAGGAGAAATCAACACTTCAAATAATTTCATTAATTCATATGGATTGGAAGACATAATTCATCATAATAAAGATAATCGTAAGGTTTTTTGATTTTATTATTTATTTATTTTTTTTTAATTTTTTTTTTGATTTTTTTTCATTAAAAGAAAGAAAAAGATGAGATAAATAAGAAAAGAAAAAACAAAATTAAATAAAACAAAAAAAAAAAAAAAGTTTGAGAAAAAGAAAAAAAAAAAAAAAAATTTTGAATTGATTTTGGATTGGCTTAACTACAAATCAACCGTGAGGTCCTCCTTCGGTCTGAGGTCTGATTTGCGTTTAGAGGCCAACTAAAAAATCAATTTTCGAAATGGTTTGCTCCAAATAGTTCATCCGAGGGCAGAATTCAGAGGAGAGGGACCAATCATTTTTTCAAAAATTTTCTTTCTTAACTTGGATTCGAACTCGCGTCATACAAAATTATACCTAAACGTACTACCACTAAAATATAAAGAATAATTCACTATATTTAAAAATTGGGATTTTTTTTAATTAGATTTTATTTCAATTTTTTAGAAAATTAATTTTCAAAAAGTTTTGAAAATTTTTAAAGTTCAATGAAAAATTTAGAGAATAATTTTTTAATTTTTTATTATATTTATATATAAAAATATATTATCATTTTTTTTACTCATAAATTAACTTAATATTTTAGAATTACCCACACAAAATAATATTAAAAATGAACAACCACTGCCAAATTTTGACAGATTTATTAATGAATTTGATGAAATGTGGATAGAATTTTATATTCTATATTTAGAATCAAAAATTTCTTCAGCACAGGCAGAGAAAATTTTACATTTTATAGAGAAATTTTTTTATCCAAAAGGGGGAAAAAAGACTTCCCAAAACAATGCGAACACTCAAGAAAAAGATCAATCAATTAATCAATATACAGCATCCGAAAGATATTAATCTAATTTCAAAAAAATATATTGAGAAATCTGGAAAACTCATATTACTTGAAGATAAAATTCAAACAAAATATTTTTCACCAATTACATGGATAAATATGGTCGTTCACTCGGATATAATTAAGCATTTATCTTTCAAAAAAAATGAAGAAATAGAAAATTTAGTAACAAATGAGGGTTTTTTTCCCTTCGCGTTTTTTCAAGTTTTCCGGCGTTTGATGAAAAAAATTAACAAAATTCCAAAAATTGATCCTGATCTTTTGTTTCTAATTGGTTTTTTATTATGATGATTTTAAATGTACAGAATCGTTTTCACTTGGTGGATTATATATGTTTATTGATAATTTGGAATATACTTGGAGGTTAAAAAGAACAAACCATTTTTTTGATTTCACTTTTACCCGCAAAAACTCGAATAAACGATATTCTAAAAAACTTTCCTTTGGTGAAAGATCTAGAAAAATTAAGAAATGGAATTTATTTAGGAGGTAAAAAAATACAAGGTGTTGTTTCATGTTTTGTGGGTGACACAAGAGAATCTTTTCCAGCAAAAGGTATGCTACAGCCAGGTGCTTTAAATTCATGTTCATTCTGCAAATCAGAATTAGGTGATCAAAATTACTCAAATGGGGATTTTCAATATAAAAAAAGGGAGAGAAAAGATATAATCAAAATTCAAGAGGAATTGAATGAATCTTATTTTCATAATTTAAATATATATACTCTTCGTAAAATTAAAAAAAAAGAAAAGGAAACTGGAATCAAATTTCAACTAGGAAATATTTGGATAAATGAATTAAAACTGGATCCAACGTCAACTTCTCATTTCCCAATTTGTTGGTTTCATCTCCTTCTTGAAGGTTTAATCAAAAATATTTTTAAAATAATGTGTCGTGGAATGTCCAGAAATCATATAATTCTAGCAAATAAAAGATATAAAAAAATTAAAATTCCAAAAGGGTTAAAAAGAATTTATAAACCTTTTGGAAAAAATCATCTTGCTTCTATTGATATCCAATTGTTGATTCAATTTAGTTTGATTTGTGTTGTTGATTTAGTTGAAAAAAAAATTTCTAAATTTTTTATATATAAGTTCATATTTAATTAAAAATCTTTATCAACCAACAAGAAGTAAAAAAAATAAATGAAAATCTACATAAATATATAGTTAATTTTATTAAATGTTACAAAACATGTTCAGATCAAAATTGTGATCGTATATCAAACTTACATATTTTTGCACATCATTTAGAAACTTCGATAAAAAATAATGGGGGGGATGAATACACTTTTTTTCGCTTTAGAAAAATATCATCAATGGTTCAAAACCAAAATATGGCCAACTTCACAAAAATCAAAAAAAACACAATATTCTATTATTCAAAAAAGAAATTTTCAAAAAATATCTTCAATATTTCAAATTATATATTCGAAAAACTGATAAATCTAGTGGGAATCCAAAAAAAATTTCGAACAAAATGGCATAAGTTTGATATGGAAGAAATAAAATTTCAAAGAAATAAATATCCTTTTGAATCAAAGTCTATAATAATTAATAAACATAAATATCTTTTAAAACACGATGCTCAATTAAGAAATAAAAAATATGTCAAAATAATCAAATTTTTATTTTTAGATTCTGAAATTAAATCAAAGCCATTTATTGTAGTTAGATATTACACTCAAGTTGATAAAAAGAATATTTTTTATTTAAATTCTAATCTTCATTTAATCGATTGTACTGAAATAAAACAAATAGTTCATGTTGTCAAACACTTTCAAAATAAAATTACTCAATTTGAGGATTACTATTCAATAAATGAATTATTTATTCCTCATGTTCCTTCTTTTTTTATCTTATAACAAAAACAAATTAAATAAAATATCAGAATATATATATTAAAAAATCAAATAATCTTACAAAATAAAATAAAACTTATATCTTTTCTCCGTTTTTTTTTATATTCAGCTTTCAAATTTTTATAGATTTAATTTAATATAAACACATATTTAAAATTCATTTTGAGCTCTATTTTTTTTTATTTTTTTTTCTAATATTTTATTAAAAATTTGTTTAAAAAAACTTGTAATTATATTTATATTTTTTCTTGTACATAAATTTTCATACATTTTTCATTTGAATTTATATACTTGAAATTATGTTGAAATTTTATGGAATTTTTAAAGAAAAATTCTTGTATTTTTGTCATATTTCATCAAAGGAAATTCAATTGAAATTTTAATGAATATTAAACGAAATTTATTTCCAAAAAAAAAAAAAATGAAATTATATGAAATTTAAATGAAATTTCAATGATTTCATATATATTTGTAGTCATGTGTTGGTCAGATTTGATGACTTTTTTCACAGAACCCTTAACAATAAATCCTAAATCTATTTTTTGAGAAAAACTTTGCCATTTGATCCTTCATTTTTTGGATTTCTTTTTTTATAATAAAACTTTAAGAAACCAACACGATATTTAGTTAGGGTTTATTATCAGTTTCTTTGATCGGTTGATCTATAGGTCTTCTATAGCAAAAACCCAAGCTTTTTATTTTGAAATATGTATTAAACTTTTATACAGGTTTTATTTTGACAACAGTACTACCATTCATTTGAAAATAAAAAGGTGTTTTTTCTTTTTATATTTTACTTTATTCTTTTAAGAATTACGGTGTGGGTTCTAATAAAAATTAAAGTTTTTCTAACCAAAACAAAAGAGAAAAAAAAAAGAAAATTTTTTCAAAATTCTCATTCACTGTCTAATTTTCAAGAGTGTCATTTAAACATTTCACAAAGTTTTTTGATAAAACTAATACATTTGTTGATTAACACAACTTAAAATAGGAATTCTTATTTCACAAATGAGATTAAATATCCCAACATCAAGTGTCAAATTTTTAATTTTGGTCTTCAAAGATCAAAACCCTTTGCAATTAAAAGAAGAATGAATACTTTTTGATGTTTTTTTTACAAATTAAGTATCACACAAGTTATTAATAACTTCTCTGCTATTCTCAATTAATAGCTTTATCATTGACAGTTTTCTTCTTTCAATTGTAGACCTTTTGCTAAATTCAAGATTTCTTTTTCTTTTCTTTAAAAAATCTTTTCCCAACTTTTACCCAAATATACTTTTAGAAAAAAACAATCAACCTAAATCGTATACAATCATTTTGTTCTTTAATTTTTGGAACAAAAATCAAATTTTGTTCCAAAAAAACTATCAAAATAAAAAAAAGAAAATAAAAAAAAATTTCCTTATTCTTTGTAAGTGAATTTTCTTTACTTTTTTATTTTAAGATTATTAAAATTTAAGACTTTCCTTTTACATTTGAAGACTCATAACCCCAACCTTCAAAATGGTACAACAAAATTGAATATTTACAATGAAAATTCAACTTTAAAATAATTACGAATCCAAAGAAAATAAAAAATAATACCTTTCTACGAATTAATAACCAAATGATTTTTAAAAGTGTTTTTCTGATCTTTCTCCTTTTTGATATTTTTCAAACTTTTTTAGATTTCTTGAATAATATTAATTGAATTTCGATTCACCAAGTTTTTCAAATAAAAACTCATCAAAAACTTTTTAAAAAGTCTCAAAAAAGTTGGAAAGAAACGGAAATTTTTTTTTAAAATTTTTATATTTTTCATTGAAAAATTTTTTCAAACAATTAAACGGAAAAACCATTTGGAAACAAAGTAATCAAATTTGTTGAAAAGAAGAACAAAAGATTAATAAACACAAAGAAAACATCTTTCATTTTCAATAAGAAAGAGAAAAATTTGATTGAAAAATAATATGGGATTGAAAGGTAAAGTCGCTTTTGCACAAAAAGTAAATTCCAAACTTGTGTACACAACCTAATAACTGTTATTGTTCAATTTTTTTCATCATTCAGTTTTTCGTATTTGTCTTTAGTAAAATTAATCTTTTTAAATTTGATGAGGGTTTTGGATTTTTTTTTTGAGAAAAAACAACTTTGCAATATTTCAAAGTTCCTTTCTGTTATAGATTCAAGTAGGAGAGTTGTTTGAATTCAAAATTTTGGAGGTGTTGGAAAAAAACAAAACAAAGGCATTTTTTTTGAAATAATGTATGAAAAAGAATTCACCTCAAAAATTTGTATTCTCCTTTTAAAAAAATTTAAAAGTTTCAATTATTTTTCGACAAAAATTGCTTGTTAATCGAAGAAGAGTCTAAAAGGAAAAAATATATTTTATTTATACAAACAATCAAAAACAGTACACTCAAAGTATTGTTTTTAATAAAAATCTTGTGAGTAAGATTTGTGAAAAATTAGATTTTGTGTTTTGTTTTGAGGGATTTTGAAAGCAAAGATTTTTTCTTGTTGGAAGAATTGGTTTCTTCGGCGCATTCTCTGGAGTTGCATTGGTGAATATATTTTCTCTTCTTGTTTTCTATAGTCTCCCAAGACAGTTTTCAGGTATTGGTTTCTTCGTTTCATGATTTGTGAGATTTGCTTTCTTTTCTTTTGTCTCTTATGTTTTTTTTTGGTGATCATGGTTGTGCTTCCTTTGGAATCATATGAATTGGTTTTGTCCAAACAGGAAATCTGTAAATTTTTGCTGGCTTCGCTTTTTCTTTGTTTCTTTTGAATGTGGTTTGTGTTTTGTTCGTTGTGAATTGGATTCAGAAAATTTTTGTTGTTTTTGTTGTTTATTTTTTTTTCTTGTTGATCTTGAACTATTTTTTTTTGGTTGTCGCAATAGGTTTTATTTAAAAGTAAATCTGGTGAGACTTTAATCCCTAAAGATTCCAATTCGGTCAGTTTGAACAAGAGATTTGAATGTATCGATGGTGTTGAAAATGAAGAATTTATCATTAGTAATCGAAATAATGAATAAAAAATGACAATTTTCTAAAAGAATATTGATTTTTGCTCAAAAGAGGCCATTTTTGAGTTTTTATTCACTAGCGTTTGAAATAAATCTTTGGGTATTGATCACCTGTTTATCCCAAATTCTTTTATTGCTTTTGAATTTATTTATAACTCTAAATTATGGAAGAGTATTAAAAAAAGAAAAAGATCAAAATGACAATTCGAATCGGAGCACAACTTATCGGATGAAAAATTCTTCTAATTATTTATTAAAATTTTTTTTATTTTTTTTTCGAAAAATTCAATGAGTAAACTTTTAGAAAACCGTGGTCTGAAATCGCTACATCCTCCCGGATTTCATTTTTACCAGACAATTAATTTTTTCAAATTGTTTTTGAGATCTCTTAATTTAATTTTTAAAAGTTAAATTTGTTAGGAATAATTTTAAATAGTTTTTTTCAATTAATCACACTTTCGATCAGAGAGCCATCAAGACAATGTATGACTATTCCTTGACCGGTTCTCCTATTATTACAAAATATTTCTCATACAGATCAATTTCAGAAAGTAAATTCCAAAAGTTTGATTGAAGTTACTTTCTTATTGTCGAATTCTTGAATGAAAAAAATTTTTGATCGGAATAAATCCAAATGAATAAACCTTATTTGAAAAAACACAACCACCACTCGTATTACTGTTAAGATTAAGAAACCCTTTAAATTAAAAATTAGTAAAGAGGTAAAAAATAGTTTGCCAAATTTCAAGAGAACAAAAAAAGAAAAAAAAAATTGTTAAATTGTGAGAACTTTTGAAATATATTTTAATTTTAGTATTTAGTTCTAAATTTGATTAAAAATCTTCTTATGTTAATTGAAAAATAAAAAGATCAAAATTTTCATTCAGTTTTCCAAAAAAATCCACCAATGACAATTAGTATAAATTATCAAAAGGGTTTATTACAAAAGGGAAATTAATGATTAATAGCATAGTTTGATTCGAGAATTAAAAATTTGAAATTTTTCATGATTTATAAAAAACTTTTTTTGATAAGCTGAATGAATGAAAATTTTGTTCCAATTACTTTGAAACAAATGGTATTCGAAATTTAACTGGGATATTCTTACAAATATTGTCTTAATTGAGGAGTTATTTTGAAATAAAAAAATTGAATTGACAATTTTCAATTTTTTTGGAAAAAACGGAATTTTTTTTTTTCCTAATGAATTTTTGACAAAGAAAAAAACTCTTAATTGAACTTGAAAAAAAATCAAAATAAATCAAGTGAGGTTCTTGAATTGAAAAAATCAAAAACCGCTAACACCCAAAGAACTAAAAACATTCTAACTATTCTTTTTTTTTATTGAGTAATTGTTTATTAAAGGATTTAATTTCATCAACTTTTATCCAAAAAAATGTATCAAACTATTCAAAATAATATTTCTAAAAAAGATTGAAAATTCTTGAAAGGTGAAAATTCAATAGATAGTCTTAACTCTACCAATTAAGATTTTTGATAATAATTTTCAACTTGTTCTAAAATGAGGAATAAAATGAAAAAACATTAAGAGACCACCGTAACATTCATAATACAATACAAACAGAGATCAATTTTATTACTATCAACGTAACATTCGTTATGGAAAGATTATTATCTTGTGTGATTATGAACAAATTTTAAAATTTCGTTTTGTTTTTCGACAATTCGTAAAAAAGTCAAAACTTTTTCATTCCAAAATTCGAAAAAAACTTTTGAAAAAAGATTGCACCAAAAATCTTAATTGAAACTATTGAATCAAAATTGTTTTAAACACAATACAGTTTGCTTCGAATGTACATGTGTTTCGAATTAATTTGGATAAAACCAATAGTCAAATCGTAAACAATTGTTGATAAATTTCATAGTTTTGTTCAAAAGTCATTAAATTTATTGTTATATAATTGTTTTCATCATTTCCTATAAAAATTCTAAAAATTTGTAATATTGTCATTCTTTTAATTGTCCATCTTTAAAGTCATTTTTTCTTATTAAAATATTGTATTTTAATTCACAAATATCATAAAATAGACATATTCTTTTTGGTCTACCAAAAAGATTTTCAAATATTGAAATAGTATAATAGTGAAAAAAATAGCATACAATGAAGTAAATAACCCGTGGTTTTTAATTGAATCCATAAAAACATTTAACTCATGTAAAAAAATATTGTATGACTGTAGAAATAAAAAAACCAAATCAATGAAACGACAACAATATATAAACAAGGAATTGGGTGCTATCAAAAAATTTTAAAAAAGAATTATGAAGATCTTGAAAGATTAAAATGTAATTTTTTGACCACAATAATGAGAAAAAGTTCATTTTTGATTTTTTATAAAAACAATTCTTTTGTCTCTCAATAATTTTGAAAATATGATGAAATTTTTATAACAAAAGTATTTTATATTATTGAGCCCTTTGACATTAATACCAAGAATCAACCTCTAAAGTCAATTTAAATCTAAACCAAGAATATATATGTATGATTTTCTGTCTTCCAATACCCAAATCTGAAAAAAAAAAAATGTATTGAATTTTTATAATGGGTTAAAGGATGTCAACAAGGGTTATTTTTACCACTACAGATGGAAACAATCCCGGTCAAGATTTTTAATTGTGAATATTAAGAAAATTGATGTGTAATTTCTAATATTTTCAATCAAATCCATTTTTTTACAAATCAAACTTTTTTTATGGACCTAGTAATAAACCTAAATTAAGTTCCCTAAAGTGGATGTATCTATAGTATACCTATTTAGTTTAATAACATAAGTAGAACCACTTTTTTTGAAAAACAATCAAGGTTTTATCGCGGTTTGCGAGAGTTTGGAAAATGATTATTTTTAATCTTGTTTTTTTGATTGATTGAATGGTGTTTAGAACCAGTGTTATTTTACGAATGATCATTCTAATAAGTGAGTTCATAAAAAAAGTTTGATTTGTAAAAAAATGGATTTGATTTTAAATAAAAGAAAATACACATAAATTTTCTTAATATTCACAATTAAAAATCTTTCCTGTTATTATTTTCTGATCCAATATTTTTTTCATTACAGTGATCAAAATAATGCGTGCACAAAAGACTATAATCCGTGTTTCTAAATATTACCCATGCTTTTTTTTCTTCTTGTTCCAAGGCAACATCGAATCTACTACCGAATAGTATACCTAAGTTAAAATCAATTTTGAAAGTAAACATCTGGTTATTTTCAGTAAAATTTCAATTATTCATGCAAATAGTTGAAAATTTTTCATAATTTTCTTACAATTTTTTGAATTTTTTTGTTTTTTTGAAGATTAAAATTTTATCAAAAATTTAACTCTATTTTTTGAGATAAATTTTACAATTTGATCCTTTATTTTTTGAATTTCTTTTTAGATAATAGAACTTTAAGAAACCAATACCATATTTTTTAGGGTTTATTATCAGTTTCTTTGATTGGTTAATGTATAGGTCTTCTATAACAAAAAAACATGTTTTTTATTTTGAAACACGCATTAAATTTTTTTGCA
The DNA here is from genome assembly GCA_027625915.1 of Anaeramoeba flamelloides. Lineage (NCBI taxonomy): Eukaryota > Anaeramoebidae > Anaeramoeba > Anaeramoeba flamelloides. The sequence continues at coordinate 9,964,721 of JANTQA010000012.1, forward strand.
CGCTTTATTTTGACTACAGTGCTTTACGAAATCAAAATCTTGTCAAGCATTTTTTTATAATTTTTCAAGTAAAATTTTGTTTGATAATAAAAGTTCTTCCTGTGATAGATAAATCATAAGAATTAAATAAAACCCCCTTTTTTCGAATTTTTTTCTTGATATTTTTTTTTCTTTTTTGACTATTTGAAGAATAAAATTGTATTTATGCTCTATTAAACTACAAGTCTGATTTTTTTGGATGATCAAAAAGTAAAAATTTTAGTTTGTAATAAAATATTCTTTAATAATTTTTGACCTTCCCCCAACCCATCATAACAATATTTCCAATTAGCAGATATTTCATTTTTAATTTTTTTTTATCCAAGAACATCTTACGAAGCCCTACAAGATTTTTGACAAACAATAAAATAAAAATTAATATATTGAAATCTCAAATGGATTTTAAAAAGAAATCATACCAATTCAGAACAAAAATAATCAGATTTTGAAAATTTATTTTTTTTCTCATTTTTTCACCACATAAAAAAATCATTGTGAAATTTTATTTTTTTTTATCCAAAAAAATTACAATGCAAAGAAATAACAACACAAAACTATTCATGACCAACCTGCCCAGAAAATATTCTGTTGATTTATTAATACAGAAAATTACAAATTGGATAGGCACCACGCCAAATGTTCAAATATTACAAAACAAAAAAAAAATCCAAACAACGGGCTAGCAATCATTACTTCAATTACTCATGAACAAGCCAATATGTTGAAACAAAATGCAATGGAAAATACATTCCAAAATCGCCAACTAAAAGTTTCCAACTACGTTCAAAAAAAGAAGAAATACCCAAACAAAAAAACAAAAAAAAATATAATATAAATAAAGCAAAAAATAAAAATGAACAAAAAACATCAAAAGAAAACAAAAAAATTTTTCATACAACCAAAAAATCAAATTCTAACTATGAATTTCGGTCTAGTAAGATCACCAATGATGATTGTAGGGAAAAGTATTTTTTTGATCAGGATCACGAAAGATCAAATTTTGTTCCACATAATAAAAAATATTCTACTAGTCAAAATGACTCAAAAGGCAATGAATATAAAATTTTTATTGCAAATATCCATTACTCAGCTTCCAAAAATAAGGTTACCAGTATCCTAGAAAAGCATATTAGAATCAAAAAACTAATATATCTTTATGATGAAAATAAGAACTTTAAAGGGAAGGCCATACTTTTTATTATACAATTATCAAGATTTACTTAAAATGATGAATTACCCCCAAAAAAATTTACTTATTAGAGAGACAATTAATTTTTAGATTCTATCAAAATAAGAATAAATATAAAGATAATACAAACAAACAAACAAATAATAATAATCAAAAAATTAATAATTTAAATTTTATCAAGGAAATCAATAATCTCAAAAAAATAGTTAAAAACCTAACTTCAACAATAATAACATTAAATGAAAAGTTAAATAACAATAATCGATTATTAAAAATTTCAAACGAGAAAGTTATTTATAACATCAATAAGAATGATACACATCATGAAAGAAACAACAACAACAACAACAACAACAACAACAACAACAACAACAACAACAACAACAACAACAACAACAACAACAACAACAACAACAACAACAACAACAACAACAATAATAATAATAATAATAATAATAATAATATTAATATTAATAATAATAAAGAAAATAATATTATTATTAATAATAAAGAAAATAATATTATTAATAATAATAATAAGAATAATATTAAAAATAACAAAAATATTAATAATATTCTTGATAATAATAATATCACTACTGATAATATTATTAATAATAATATTAATAAACACACTAACAATAATAATAATAATAATAATAATAATAATAATAATAATATCACTTCTGATAATATTAATAATAATAATATTAATAATAATAATAATAATAATAATATTAATAATAATATTAATAACACTAATAAAATGGATGAAAATAATAAAAATATTGATGATAAAGATATCAATATTATTAATAAAAATTCTAATTTAAAATTAAAAAATACAAAAGAAAATATCAAAAACACCAAAATAAATGAATCTGAGTTAAATATGAAAGTTCTTGAAAATAATGAAAAAACAAATTCAAATAATTACAATAATTTGGATGAAGATTATAGTCAAGAAAAAAAGAAGAAATCTGAGAACGAAAATAAAAAAAAGAATTTATTTTCAATGAATCAGATAGATAAAAAATCAATTATTGGAAAATAATAGTAATGCTAATTCATTAAATAATAATGAAAACAATAACTCAAAAGAAATTACTATTGAGAATGAAATTGAAACTGAAAATGAAAAAGAAAAAGAAAAAAAGATAAACAACGAAAAATTGTTATTAAAAAACAAAGGGTACAAATCAAACTAAATTAAACTTTCTGGCGGTATCTTCCAGAAAATGTAAAGGAATTACTTTAAATAAAACAAAATGTCAAAAATTAACAAAGAATAAAGATGGTTTTTGTGATGTACATAGAAACCCAAAAGAATCACTAGATGATCAATATTGAATTGATCATTTAGTAAAATTAGTAAAAGAACTTAATCTAAATAATTGGGTTTATTTAGAAGATAATTTAAATACTTATATCAATAACTCAAGAAATTTTTCCCACAAAAATAAAAATAAAAATAATTTTTTAAATTATTCTTTTACTGATTATAAAAACCCATTCCAAAGTCCAATAATACTTAATTTAAATATTATCAACAAAACAAAAGACTATCAAACAAATTTTATTATTTTAAAATTATTATTAATAATATTTAATGAATTTACATTATGGAAAATAAAAAAACTTAATTTTATACATTTCATTTATTGGTTTAAAAAAATCCTTTAATTATACATACCAACAATCAACTAATAAATATAATTATATAAAAAATAAAAAAATATTTTTTTTTGGAAAATTTTTTTCTTATTTATTTTAAAAAAATTCAATTATTTAACAATTACAAATAATGGAAAAATTAATAATTTATATCCACATAAAAATAATTGCAAAAAAATGTAACAAATTACAAAAAGTTGGGTTATTAAACCAATTAATTTTTAAACAAAAAATTATAAAAATTTTACAAGTCTTTAAATTAATTAATAAATATCCGATTTTAAGACTTGTAAAAAAAGGGGAAAACATGATTGTTTTATGGGATAAATATGAAAATATTTTAAAAATGATTAAAACAATAAAAAACAATCTACAAATAATCCCAAAAGATATGACAATTCATATCATCAATAATAAAAAATATATCATTCAGAAATTTAATGGTAAAAAGAGATTAAAAAAGGGAATAAATAATAAAATTTTAAATTTTAAATTGATTTTTTCCTCATTCAATATCAGGGGATTAAATAAATTTGACAAAAAAAAACTTTTAGAATCCTTTCTTATTAATAATGATATAGATCTCTGTTTTCTACAAGAAACAAAAACAAAAAATAAGCCAAATTTGACTTTTTATTCCTCAGTAATTAAGAATAGTTATGGTGAAAAAAAAGGCCAAAGGTGGTTTACAAATATTATTTAAAAAAATTTATGAAAAGTTTATTTCTGAAATCCAATATCCAGATCAAGATATCCAGATTATTAGTTTCACAGATATTATCTTTATTAATTTATACTTCAGAGAAGACAGAAAAAATGAATTTGGTAAAATTATTCAGAAATTAATAGTTCAATATCATAATTTCAAAACAGTTATTCTGGGAGATTTTAATCAGACAGAAATGGAAATAATGAAAAATTTCCAATTAAAAAATTTCAAAATAATTCCAAATACATCAAATAGCAGAACAAATAATATTGACCATATCTTAATCAATTTTAAAAATAATTTTATTTTAAAAAATTCAAAAAACAATACAAAATAGTTTATCAGACCATAAAATGTTAATTAATAATCTTGCCTTAAAAAACAGATTGGAATATTAAAAAAAAATATAGAATTTCAAATCAGAATACTTATCAAAAATTATTTACTAATTACTTTTCAGAAAAAAATTTTCTTTTAGATATCACTACAATAAAAATTTTCAAAAATAAATTCATTCAGTTCAAAGATATAATTTATAAAGAAGAAAAAAAAGATTACGAAATCGCACCATTAATAAAAAATCTCTTGTCTAACCCAAATTTAATTCATCGAATCAAAAAAATAAATAAAGTAGCTTGGAATAAATTTCTTAATGAAATAAATTTAGAATTTAATCAAAAAAAGAACTTTTGGAAAAAAATAAAATTAATAAGGTCTAAAAAAATGAAAATGATTTTAAACAATAAAAATATGATTGAAGAGTATTTTGGTCATATTAAAAAAAATTCAATTGAACCAAATCAAAAAAATTTTAGATTATATAAAAAATCTTAAAATAAATAATTTAAAAGAGTCAAAAATTTATATTTATTTTCCAATGGAAAAAATTAAAAATACTATTAAAAATTTAAAAAAACAAATCAGTGAAAGGATTTCAAAAAATCGAGAATTTAAAATTTAACATCGATGGAGAAAATTTTATAGATATTGAACCAATTGAGAACAAAAATTATAAAAAATTTCTAATTACAATACAAAATATATTTAATAATTGGTTATTGAACCCTAATGATAAAACTATTGAATATATCAAAAAAAGATCAATTTTGTTTATTCATAAAAAGGGAAATGAAGGAGTCGCTTTAAACTATCGACCTATTTCAATTAATCAAAGTCTACCAAGATTATTTCTTAAAATGCTATATAAACTTATTGAGCATTGTTGGGAATTTATTCATAAAGCGCAGTTTGGCTTTCGAAAAAAATTTGATACTCGTGTTGCGGTATTAAACTTTTTAAATATTTACAATCAGATAAAAACAAATAATGAAAATAAAAATGATAAAACTCATATTATAATGATTGATATAGCAAAATGCTTTGACTCAATCAGTTTTAAAATAATTAGGAAAACAATAAAAAAGTTTATTTTAAATAAAATTATTCAAAAATTTTTAGTAAAATATTATCAAGGAAAAGGACTTGGTATATTCCAAGGGGATCCCTTATCACCGATTATATTTGCTCTTATTTCACATTTTCTATTATTAAAAATAATACCATTAACAAATCATTGTCAAATGTTTGCAGATGATTTAATTTTAATCATAAAAGGGAATATGAATCAAATAAATGAAAAATTAAATGCTATATATCAAGTAATTGTCCAATTTGGATTAAAACCTAATGAAGACAAAACAGAAATTACTCAAGATTTATCAAAAATTAAATATTTGGGAATTTATTTGGAAAAAAATTTCACATTTAGTCTATAACCTAAAAAAAGGCAAAAGAAACTTATAATAGTTCTAAACAATTATTCAATAATAATTTATTAACAAATAATTTAAAAATAAGATTATTTAAATCTTTTATATTAAGTCAATTAACATATGGATTAGAAATATATAATTATAAAATAGCAACCCTAAACTATTTAAACTCTTGGATTAATACATGTATTACTGAAATCTGCAAAATAAACAGAAACACACCAATTCTTATTTATAAAACAGAATTTAAATTCGAAAATTTGGTAATATCAATCAATAAAAAAGAAATTCAAATTCAAAAATAAATTAAAAAGAATTATCTCTACCCTATCTGGAAAAATTAATAAAATTTAATCATAGAATAAACAATAAAATTAACTGGAAGTCGGAGAGTTTAAACCTTCTTAAAAAGGAAATTTATAATTATAATTATAATGAGTTGTTGAATTCTACCAGTTGGAAGGTACAAAAAATATTTCGCAATAATTAAAAACCAAAAAAATTTATTTATTAATCAAAGATATTTAAGTTATCCATCAAGTTCAACAATTCTAAAATTCAGAACATTTACCAACTGCTTAAATAGATATTATTACAGTCAGTTTCACTTTTAAGGCACAAACCTTCAACGGAATTTAAGACACAAAAAAAATCTCAAATTAAGGCACAAAAGTCAGATTCTAGTAAAAATAAATTGTAAAAATTAAAATTCCAAATTTTGTGCCTTAATTTGAGATTTTTTTGTGCCTTAAATTTCGTTGAAAGTTTGTGCCTTAAAAGTGAAACTGACTGTATGTAATAAATAAAAATTCAAATAAATTTTGTCCTTTATGTTTAAAATATGAACATAAGGAAATAATAGAAAATATTGATCACTTTTTATGGGTATGTCCTTCCTATGAAAAAGATAGATTAATTTTTCTGAAAAAGTTAAAAGAATTAAATTTTAATGAAATAATTTTAAATTATGATAGCTTAAAATTATTTTCGTTAATTAATAATCGTGAAATCTATGATTTTACGCTTAAATTTCTGAAAGGGAATTTAAGTAAAAGGGCACTTAGAGTGTAATCTACACTTCCTCCTCAATAAAAAAAAAAAAATCATTGTGAAATTTTTTAGTTTTAAAAATGAATTAAAAACTAATATTTAGTGAAAAGTGGCTATTTTTTAACCATTGGGGTTCTATTTGAAAAAATTGTGTATCATTTTTTTTTTTTTTTGATTTAAAGTTGAATTTTCAACTGACCAAACACAATTAATGAATTTGAAGATTATTTTGTTACGATTCGAAAGTGGAATTCTATCAAAAACATTTCAATAAGTTTTTTTTTGAGTTAAAAGTCCCTTAGAATTTTCTAGCCCCCCTTTTTTTTTTTTTTTTTTTTTTTGAAAAGAAGGTTACACTTTTGATATCTTCTTCTTCTTCTTCTTTTTTAATTTTATCAAAGATGACATTTTAAATAATTATTAAAAAACAAATTTCAAATATATTTAGAAATCCGTTAACAATTTTAAACAATTATAATTTCATTACTTTCTAAAGTATTTTTTCTTATAATTGTTTCAAATTACTCTTGTGGTTATTGAAATTTATGATTTTTTTTTATTTTCCTTTTGTGTTTGACAAACAATATTTTTTTTTATTTATTGGTGTTCAAGAAAAAAGTTACTCACAAAAAAAAAAGTATAACATGGCGAAATACTTTCTTAGAATTTAGAAGGAATGAATACAAAAATGATAAAACATTATATATCAATCTAATATTTTGGGTCAAATAAAAAAGGGAAACCCCTGATAGAGAAAATCTACAAAATGAAGATCTTGGTTTATATCATTTTATTTTTTTTATTGAACATATCTTGAAACTGCTCGAGAATGAATGAAAAAAACCACTTTTTATTTCATATCTCATGTTTCATAAAACTTTCAAACTTTTATCCCTTTAATTTTAAATAAACATCAAATTATGTTGAAAAAATTCCTTTTTGAAAACTTATTAGGATCTAAAACAAATTATTTTCCTGAATTGATTCGAAAAAAAATGATGAAGCAATTATTATTATTATTATTTATTCAAAGATGACTTTATTGGATAATTGGCTCAATTTAAATCTACAAAGGATAACATCATTGTTATCTCTTGTTCAAGGAATTTTAAAAAAGGAAAATTGAAATAAAAAATAATAACCAAAGTAAGTTTATTTTTAGAACCTTCGTTCTTTAATAACCAAAATAATCACTTTTTTTAAAAAATTTTTTATATTCAAAAATGTTTCGATTAAGTGTGTATTAGGAAAGGCTAAGCATTGAAGATTTGATGATAAACAAATTTAAAAAATATTTTCAAGGTGATTGAGCGGTATGATAAAAACTACTAAAATCAATTTTTTTTTTTCTACACGAACATAATATTTTAGTTTTAGAATAATTTGATCTCTACATTTTTTATTTCTGTTTTAAAAAGTAATTAGTTTGTCACCCACCTATGAAAAGAATGATTTATTAAAACAAACTTTGAAAATAAAAAATTTTAAAATAAGAAAAAAATATTTATTAATAATTTTTTTTTCGTTAAAAGAGACTTATTCAAACAACGAAATTATAAATTAATCGTTTAATTGTAATTAAAAATGATTGTTTTGAATCAAATTATTTTTTTTGGGTCATGGTATATAAATTTAATATATATATGTTTTTTTTTTAATCTTCATATCTTCTAAAAGTAAACCCTACAAATTTATTATTAACATTCCGCTTAGAAAAACTATTTGGCTTTGAAAAGTTCTTAATTACTGTTGTGAGCTCACCATCAAAACTATCAAAATATGAAGTATTAAAATAAGAGATATCCATTTCGTTTTCCAGCTTCGGCACAAATGGCGGTGTTGAATTTCTTAAATTTTCCCAATCGATACCATCAAAAAATGGGTGCTTTTTTAAATTTTGTAAAAATACCTTAGGATCTTCTTTTAAAGGAACATCCAATAACGTTGTAATTAAATCCCATGTTTCCTTTTCAATAATTTCCTCGTCGTCAATTGAAACTGGCGGTGTTAAGGTTTTTGTATAAAACATTATATTTCTATAACAATAAATTTGTATTTGAATTTTTTTTAAATAATTCATAAAAAGATTTATAAAGAAGGTAAGTAAAAATAGAAAGTTATTACTTGTTTATTTATTGGAATAAGGTGGGAAATAAAGAAAAATTTTCAAAAAAATAAAAAAAGTAAAATAAGAAAAATAGAACTATATATATATATATATATATATATATCGATTTATCATCAATTTATAAATTCTTATAACAAAAAAAAAAAACTTCATTGGGGTTTCCTTTCTTAAAAAGTGTTGAATAAAATTATAGATTTTATTCAGTTCTTTTAAATTTTAGAAAAGTTTCATTCGTTGTTTTTTTTGTCATTGCTAAGATTAAAAAACATAACCTTTTCTAACTAAAAACGATAATTAAAAAATCTAGGCAATGTGTGATCTTCTACAACAAATTTTGGTATTCTTGCTATATTAACAGGAATATAAACCCAACAAAAATATTTATAAAAAAATTAATTATTTCCACATTCTCCAAGTAATAATTTTATATTCCAAAACTCTAAGAACGGAACAAAAAGTGCCTGGATTGAGATTTTTTTTTTTATTATTATTTTAAGTAGCATTTATTTTCAATTATTGCCATAATTTTTCTACCGATAAGGGCTTTGAAAAGAAATCCCCTTGCTAAGAACAAATGTTTTCATAATTTTGATTTATAAAATTAAATAAATTTTGAAATTTTTTAAGAATAACTTTTGTACTAAAAGTTTTTCCTTTAAAATATTTTTTGAAAAAAATAAATTTTTATTTTGAATTTTTTTTTTTAACATTTTTTATTTATTCATTTGCTTTCTTTTATAGGTGATATCTAAATCAAAAACTCAGAGTGGATAATAATTCAATATATTATTCAATTTTAATCATTTAATTGATTACACTTTGAAGGAAATTCAAAATTTTACAAATTTTAACATTTAAATGAAATCTTGTTTTTCATCAATTTTTTTTTGGAATTCTAAAACAAATCAAGGCAAATTCAAAAAGCGATTTTGCTGGCTTAAAATGCAAACGGACTCTCAGAATTGTATTCAATTATGTTTATACCACCCCCATAAACTATATAATATTTGAAAAGGACACGAGGATTCATTACCTTTCTTAAATTTTGTTTTTTGGACATTTCTAGGTAAATTTCTGATTTTGAAAAAGGAGAAAATGCTTTGCTAAAATATAAAAAAATTTGAAAAAATCCAAAATTTTAAAAATTTCCTTAATTTCTATTTACTTGGTATTCTTGAAAGTACAATAAATATGAAGTTAAATATTAAAGTAATATTCACTAAAACTCAAATTTAGACAGGTCTTAAGAAAATTAAAATAATCGTTGATATATAGTTTTTTATATCAAAGTTTATGTTTAATTATTAAAAGCATTAATTTAAAATATAAAGATTAGTTATTATCATTCAAAAGAACATAATTTAAAAAAAAAAAAAACAATTTTTCATTTTTTTGTTTTTTTAATTTCATATCAGCTCATTTATCATAAATATTCATATTCTACTTTATTAATTCTTTTGGAATTTTTTTTTTTTAGGGATACTTTATTTTTTCATAAATAATCTTAAACTATATGTCATATTTTTGAAAATAATATTTTAATTTCTCAAAAAAAAATAATTTTTGTCTAGTTTCAGTCTCAGAAATTATAAAAAGAACCAGAGGGGGTTTAAATATAAATTACCGAAATTTCCCCTCACTTTATAAATAAAGATGTGATTTTTTTAAGAAAATCAAATTTTTTTTGAATTATGCTGAAAAATAGTTTTTGAAAAGTTTATTATATTCTATTCATAAATTTGACATATCAAAAAAGCTTATTGTTGCCTTGGTTAGAATTATAATTTGTATTTTGATGATATATTTTACGAGTATTAACATGTGACAGTTTCAACAAGATTTAATTAAAACCTTTTATAAATATGAAAAAATAAGAGTATATTTTTTTCGAATTTTTTAATTTTTTGTGAGTAGAAATTACTGAATTTGTAATTTGTTTTTTTTTTCATCAGAGATCAATAAAATTGAAATAAAATTATATTTATTTTATAGATTTTTAATATAGATTTGACAATTAATTTAAAATAAAGTTTAGAATTCTCTAAGAAAGAAAATGTATTTTTATAACAACTAAATTTGTTATCGATAGAAAAACATTTGCTTATGAAAACATGTTATGTTAATCTATAAATTGTTTTCTTTTTCAAATATATTAACTAACTCAATAATAAACATAAAAATTAAGAAATTACATCTCTTTTTTATGAATTTTTCGAGTTTTTGAAGAATATTTATTTTTCTCATTGTATTATTTAAATGTGAATTTTATTTAGATAGTATTTATGGGAAAAAATGTTTATTATATATATTTGTAAACTTTCAGACTGTAAATAAAAGAATTTTTCAAAAAAAAAAAAAAAATGAATAAATAGAAAACAAACCTTAATGTTTCTTCGATTTCATTTCCAGAAAATGGAGGTATTCCGGCAAGTAATTCATATAAAATGCAGCCAAGTGACCAAAAATCGACAGATTTGTCATATCCTTTTCTTGATAAAATTTCTGGTGACACTATTTAAAATTTTTATTTTGAATTAATAAAAGAAATATAAAAAAATAAAATAAAAGGTGTTAAACACAATAAACCCTTTTTGTTTAATTTTTAAAATAAGAAGAAGAAGAATAAGAATAATTACTATAATTTGGTGTCCCAACAAACGTAAAATGCTTCCGATTATTCATTTCCTCTTGACTAATTCTTTCAATAGTTTCTTTCCAATTTTTTTTATCTGGGTAGATGTTTTTTGATAAACCAAAATCGGTTAATTTTAAATGTCCGTTAGATGAAATCAAAAAATTTTCAGGTTTTAAATCTCTATAAAAATTTATAAACACATTAAAATATTAAAAATTAAAAAATAAAATTAAATTTAGAAATTATTAAATTGGGAAGGGGTGGTTAAAAAAAGTATTATTAAAAAACAAAAAGAAATATTTTTTAAAAGAAATTTTATTCAAATGACAAAAAAAAAAAAATAATTAAAGATATTGGTTTAAATTGGATGCAGATTAAAAAAAAAAAATTAATTTTGACTTTGGAATTATAATTTTATTCGGCTTGTTTAATGAAAAAATATTTATAAGATATAATTTATGTTTGAAATAATATATATATATATATATAACAAAAGATCCCAAGGAGATATCCCCATTAATTAAAAATATCCAAAATTATTACAAATTTAAAACGTCTCATCATTAATAGCAAAGCAATTTAAGGCAAAGTCCGTCAGAAAAAAACATTAATGAATTTAAAAGAACAATATTGAATTGAAGATAAAGAGGTTTAGAATTTTCTTTCGGGGAATTGTATTTGATTATATTGCAAATTTTCTTAATTTGAATTTCTTACAAGTTTCCTTTTAACAGAAGTAGACAAATGGGTTTTTTTTTTTTAAAGAAGCATAGATTAACCTTTAACATTTTTTCCACATGGTGTATAAACCTTCAAAAGCCGAGAAGAAAAATAGAAAAATAAGCAATCAATTTATTGTTGGTTTTATGCACACAATTTTTTGTTTTGGTTATTCATCATTAAAATTAATTTTTTGATATTCTTTTGCTGAATCATGATGGTTTGATTTAAAAATAATTTGGAAAAGTTAATTTATTTTCTACTTTTCTTTTTTAGTTAAAACTAATGATTTTCCAATTTTTTTAAAGTAGTAATTTTTGATCAAACTCAAATCCGAGTTTTTTAAATAAAAGAATAGTTTGTTTCATCTCTCTTTGAAAATGTGGTTGTAGAAATTGGATGTTTTGAATTGAATCAAAAATCCATCTTGATTCTTAAATAAAATGTTAGTGTTTCTTTTTTCTTTAAACTAAAAATGTGTTATAACAAAAAGGAATAATAAAGAATGAATGTTTCTGAAAAGAAATACAGAAATCAGACAAGTCAATAAAATCAAAAAAATCACAGATATTACAGAAATCACAAAAACCAAAGCAGTTACATATTTTTTAAAAGGAAACCGAGCCTACATTTTATTAAGAATTTAAAATACCCAAAAAAAAAATATTGAGATGATGCTTGACTTTTGCTTTTTTTTTTTTTTTTTGAAAAATATAAATACTATGAATTCACAGAACCAAATCTTCTTTATTTTATTAATAGAACCTAATTTGATACTTGTCGAAAATATTTTGTTGAAAAAAATGATTAATGTGATTTTGAAATTTTCATTTTTAAATAAGTACCCCACAATGAAAGAAGGATTAAAAAAAAATTATTCCATTTTTCTGTTTTGGTGATTTTTGTGGTTATTAGTCAAATATTTTCATTTCGGCTTGCGGTAACTGAATATTCTCAATTTTCCTCATTTTTTTAATTCTATTGATTTTATGAATAGATTTATGTTGTATTTGAAATTTAATGGGAAAAAATTGTTCTTGAAAAACTCTTTTTTATTTTGTAAAAATTCAAAGTATTTAATTGAAATTGATCTTCTCTTTTTATTTGAATAAGTCCTTTCCATTATATGTGTTGGTATAGTTTTGGCTGGCTGGTAATTCTAAGTAAAAATAAAGCAAGATGGAAGTCTTGGAAAAAGAAAATTAGTTGAAATTGTATACCATTTAAATTTCAAATGTTACGATACTGTAAAATTTAAATTAATAAAATTTGCATTTTATCTAAAAGTTCAATAAAAAAGAACTTAATTTAAATGCTAAAAATGTTAATTTTCAAGTGTTTTTGTGAAGATCTTGTTTTGTTTTCATTTAATCAATTTTTTATTAAGAAAAAATAGTTTGGAAATTGAAATAAAAAAATTTTCTTTGATTAATTGGAAATTGGCAGTATTCCTAATATCGTTATTGTCAAATTGTGTGATTGTGGGGTTTATGTGGATTATGTTTTTCCTACAATTTGATTACGGGGGTCAGTCCTTTCAGATATTAAATTTGAACTGTACAATATTAATGGGTTCTTCCATTAAAAGTATTTTGAAAAAGAAGCTTTTGGTAAAATATATTTTTTTCGACCTTTTGTTTGTTTTAAAATTTAAAAGAAATAATTCTCAATGTTGGCTATTAATCTAAAATTTAAACAATCAAAAATATTTTGAGAATTAAATTGAATCCAGGGTGTACCGGTGAAACGTACCCAATGCTAAAGAAATTCGATTTGGGCTGTTTCTGATATTTCATTTAAAGATAAATCTCCTTTTTGTTTTAATTTTTTGGAAATCTTCGAAATTATTGTTGAGATCTGAAGGCAATAACAAAGAATTTAGAACTTTTTCTCTTGGAAAAATACTTTGTTGTGGGCTTTGTGAAAAAATTAATTGTTACTCGGGTTAGTTCGAGTTATTGTTGTCCTTAAAAATGCAAATTGACAAGATTGTTAAATAATAATAAAAAAAAAAAAAAAAAAAAAAAAAAAGTTAAATTAATGAGAAATTTACCGATGAATAAAACCTTGGTTGTGAAGATCTTCAACTGTTAAAAGCATTTCTGCCATATAAAAACGGGTGGCGTCTTCAGTTAAAGCACCAACTTCCTGTAATAAGCATTTCAGATCGCCACCTGAGTGATAATCCATTACAAAATATAAATATTCATCATCTTGAAAGCTTTCATAAAGTTTCACTAACCAAGGCGAATTATGAATAGCTAACACTTCTCTTTCTGTCCAAATATTTTTCATTTGTGACAACGACTTTACTCGGCTTTTTCTTACCCTTTTAAGTGCATAGGTTTTTGGTTTTTCTTTTTTATTTTCTCCAATAATTTCGTTTTCTTTCTCATTTTCATTATCTTTTTCATTTTCTTCATTACCAGAATCTTTTTCTTCTTCGTCTTCTTCGTCTTCGTATTCGTCTTCGTCGTCCTCTTCTTCATTTTCATTTTCCCGTTCACGAGATTTACTTTTATTTTTTGGTTTTTTTTTCACTAAAAATACTTCACCAAAAGTGCCTTGCCCAATTTTGGCAAGGGTTATATAATCTTCAACTAAAATTTTTGTCCTTTGTCTTCGCAGAAATTCTGTTTCGTTGTTAAAGACCTCACTAATAATCATCTTGGACTTTTTTTCATTAAACTTGTGCTTGATTAACAATTTTTTTGTTTGTTGAACCCTTTTCCTTCTCCTGTAAAGATAATAATTAAACTCAAGCTCTGATCGTTCTAAATAATGTTTGCAAGTAATTCCTTTTTCCTTAATCAGTGGTGGTATGTTGGTTGGTTCTTCATTTGAATCATATACATTCCACAGGGTTCTTTTTTTTTTTACGCTCATATCAAAAAAATTTTTTTTTGCAAACAAAAGAATCAAAAAATGATTAAAAAATTTTGAGAGGATTGGATAATGGGAAATGGAATTTGAAATATTTCGAATTCAAATCAGTACATACCAAATAGGGATATTGATCATTCCTAAATACTAAGGCTATCTTTAAAAAGCCATCTTTTTTACTTTAAGGGTGCAATGCTGGTTTTGGTCGTAAAAAAAAATGAAAAATTATTATAGTATGTTTGGTGTTTGTACATTGTTATTTTGGTTTTTAGTTAATTGATCTGAAACTTTGTATCATTTTTAAAGCTTAGTAAACAAACAATTTTTATATTTTTTCTTAAAAGCCTAATAGGTAATTAAAAAGTTCTTAGAATGGTCAAATTAATAGCTATTATTAATATTGGGTTTTATTGAAAATTTTTATTTACAAAGTTTGGTTTTGTTTGGAGATAATTAAAAAAATTTCAATTTATTTTTTCACGAAATTCTGAATGAGAAAAAATGATGGATGAGTTAGAATTGTTTTTTTTTTTTATTATTGGATTGAAATTCAAACAAAAGCAATAACTAAGACTAAAATCATTTAGTAGAAAAATATTTTTTTTAAATTATAAAAAATAAATTAATTGTGAAAATAGAATTTTGATAAAGTTTATAAATAAAAAAAATACTAACTTTTTTTTCAATTAGTAGAGAAGGAACTAATGATTTTAAATTCTTTTGAGTAAAATACATATTTTGAATATTATATCTTTTAAATAAAAACTTTTTTCTTTCTCTTTTTTAAAATAATTATTCTATTTAGAACACGATCTGACAGTCATAAAAGATAAAAAAATTCCAAATAAAAATAAAAAAGGGAGGTGGGTGAAGGGGGTTCATAAATTATCAGTCTTAGAATTCTCCTGTCAGAAATTTAATTAAGTGGTGTGAACTCATTTTTTAATTTAATATATCTTAAAATAGATAAAAATACTCTTTTAATGATTTTTATTTTTTTTTATATTTTTTAAATTATTCAAATAAATTTTTTTTAGCAACATTTTGTTACTATTTTGGAGATTCAATCAAATATTCTAATAAGTGTTCTTTTTTTGTGATAAAACTAAAAAATAAACAGAAAATTCAATTTGATTTTAAACAATGAGAAAAATGAAAAATACTGAGATTTTTTTGATTATATAATAAAGTTTTGATAATAGTTTGACTGGTTTTTTTTCTTTTTTTTTTTTATAGAAAAATTTATTTCCCTTTGATCTTTATGGTTTTATAATATGTAAATAGGTTGGTAAATACATTTTTCCGAAATGATTTGGTTATGGGAATTTTTAGAATCACACCTTTTGGACATTTGAAATAAAAATATTGTAATGAAAACAATGGAAAGGGTTTTTATTGGCATTCTCAACATTTTTTAAAGTATCTTCCCCCATCCCTTTTCAAAAAAATTGAAAGATGTTGTATTCTGATTCTATGAAATCAAAAAATGAAATTTTTATTTATTGTCGAAAACTTATGTTGAAAAATAAGATTCTATTGATTCCTTTTCAAAGGAATATGATTTTCTTTTCATGAAGAAACCCATGAACAACAGGATTAACCAAAAGATGATTAAAACTCAAATATCAATAAGAAAAACCTCAAATTTTTATTATTTTTTTGTTGTACAATTAAATTCTTTTAAATAATTTGTCAAAGAAAAAAAAAATTATTCATTATTAAAATTAGTGAATTGTAGGGTTTTATTGAAAACAAATTTAAACCAGAAATAAGTTGAGACCTATTATTAAAATAAAAAAAGAAAAATAACCTTGTAATTAAATAGAATAAAAAATCGAAATGTTTTTTGTTTTTTTCCAATTAGAATCAAAATGTGAACTAGGTAGATGTTTTCCAAAGAATTTTTTTTACCAATTTAAAAGGACAGAACAATGAAAAGCACTTTTATATTTTACAAAATAAAAATTAAAAAAAATGGGATTTTTCTTAACAAATCTTTAAAAGTATGGAATAAAGTATCAAAATATTAAAATAACAAAATTTGAAAATTTAAGGTTGAAAAAGATAAGCAAGTGTTTATTTTTTTGTATTATTAATTTAAATGAAATACAATGAATTAAACTAAGGGAAAAAAGGAAAAAGAGTGATGAAAAAAAAAAAAAATTAAATTGATAAATGTGAAAAAACACAACTAATTAGATCTTTTCCTCTAATTTCCTCCTCTTAATCTGAGAACCAAATGGAGGGTTGATTCTTTTTGGATGTTATAGTCAGAGAGAGTTCTTCCATCTTCTAATTGTTTACCTGCGAAGATAAGTCTTTGTTGGTCTGGTGGGATTCCTTCTTTGTCTTGGATTTTGGCTTTGACATTTTCAATGGTGTCACTTGGATCAACTTCCAATGTGATGGTTTTTCCAGTCAAGGTTTTGACAAAGATTTGCATACCTCCTCTTAATCTGAGAACCAAATGGAGGGTTGATTCTTTTTGGATGTTATAGTCACTTAAAGTTCTTCCATCTTCCAATTGTTTACCAGCAAAAATGAGTCTTTGTTGGTCTGGTGGGATTCCTTCTTTGTCTTGGATTTTGGCTTTGACATTTTCAATGGTGTCACTTGGATCAACTTCCAATGTGATGGTTTTTCCAGTCAAGGTTTTGACAAAGATTTGCATTCCTCCTCTTAATCTGAGAACCAAATGAAGGGTTGATTCTTTTTGGATGTTATAATCAGAGAGGGTTCTGCCATCTTCCAATTGTTTTCCAGCGAAGATAAGTCTTTGTTGGTCTGGTGGGATTCCTTCTTTGTCTTGGATTTTGGCCTTCACATTTTCAATGGTATCACTTGGATCAACTTCTAAAGTGATGGTTTTTCCAGTTAAGGTTTTGACGAAGATTTGCATTTAAATGTTTAGAATTAGATAATAAAATTATTTGGTTAAAAATAAAAAATGAATTTGAAGTTGAACTAAATTTCTTTTAATTACCTTTTACAAAAATCTAAGAGAGATTTAAAATGGACTTAAAAACGATCTAAATGTCAGCAAATTTTGATTTATTTTCAATTTAACAAAACAGAAAATTACTTTTAAAGGTGAAAAAAAATTATTCGTTTTCATTTTATAAATCTTCAAAAAAGAGTCAGATTTTTTTTTTTTTTTTATTTCTTTTTTAACTTGGATTTGATAAAGAAAACAACTAGTTTTAAATAAACTTCAACTGTGAGTGATTTTTTGTTTTACAAAGAATTGTTTGTAACAAAAAAATAATTTCTGTTTTAAAAAGTATCAAAAAAGAATCAAGTTTGAAAGAGTTTAACTGAAACCTAACCAAATGCTTGTTTGATTTTTGGATTTATTCTCAAAAAAACAAACGAAAGAAATTTTAATGTTTTTGAATTTTGAAATTTCATTGTAATGTCTCTGATTATTCAAAGATCTCTATTCTAATTCCACTTAATAGTAAAAAGTATTTTTCAATTTGATTGAGATATGTGTGTTTTATATTTTGAGGTAAAGTGTTGTTTATTACTTTTCTTTGAATAATTAATAGTGAGACAAATCTCACTTTTTCTTTTTTTAAATTTTTTTGTAATTTACGAAAGTAAAAGTCAAAAATCAAATTTCTATTACTATTTAATTGGGTGTATCTTTTGAATGAAATACTTTGAGAGACGTTTAGTCATTAAAAGAAACTTAGATTCCAGAATTCAAAAAGATCGTAAAGTGAAATTTAATCACATTTTATGATTACACCTTATTTAACAATAAAGCTCAAAAGACGGCTTTATAACATTGAATAAAAAAAGAACCTTACGATTTAGACACTTTTTTTCCGATTGTTACTTCAAAATAAATGAAAAACAAACCAAAGGAAACACACAAAAAAAATAGATTGCCAGAATTTCAAAAAAAAGAAAACTTTAGGCAAACCATAACCAACAAAGATTTTTATTTCAGAAACTATAAATAAAAAAAGGAGTCACAGTTCTTTTTAAAAAACTACAGATTGACAGTTATCTGATGAATTTTTCAAATATGAGTAAAAAAACTTTTTGGTGGAATCATTACCCATTAAAACAAATCGAAAATATCTTTCAAAAAATTCTCAGAAAATAAAATGTTTAATTGACTCTTTCAGCTTTTAAACACTTTCTTTATTGAATATTTTGTTCCTAAATGGGAAAAATTACTGTTGTCAAAATAATATATGCAGAAATATTTAATAAGTGTTTCAAAATAAAAAGTGTGTTTTTTTGTTATAGAATACCTATATATTAACCTATCATAGAAAATGACTATAAACCATTAATAAATATGTTCCTGATTTCTTAAACTTTTATTATTTTAAAAAGGAAATTCGAAAAAATAAAGGATCAAATTGAAAAATTTATCTCAAAAAATAGAGTAAATTTTTTGAGAAGGTTTTTCAGCACAAAAAACAAAAAATTTCAAAAAAATAGAGTTAAATTATCAAAAAATTTTCAACAAATTTCTTTTTTAATTTAAAATTTTCACAAAATATCAAGGATTTTATTTTTAAAATTGATTTAAACTTAGTTATACACTTGGTCGGCGAATTTGATGTTCAAATGGAATAAGAAGAAAAAAATTGAATGGATTTTAATATGAAACATAGATTATAGTGGTATGCATCATTTTGATCATTCTATCTTTCAATAAACTTTCAGAAAATAAAATTTTTAATTAAAATATTTCAACTTTTAAATACTTTCATTAATAGAAATTTTGTTGTAAAATGGTAATAATTAATTTGCTAATTTTCTCATAAAATTGTAACAAAAGATAATTCAAAATATTAATTGTTTTATTGATTAAAACGTCTCTCTTCAATTTACCCGAATTATTCACCCACTTTAAATTTTGGTCGATAGTTCAACAGATTGAAAATTCAAAGATGGCACCTTAACAATAAAAAAATTATTTATTTTTTTATCTTTTTTTCTTCCCAACATTTTCTTTTAAATAAATATTCTCAAATATGAAAAGACTCGAACTTTTAAAAGAATCAACAGTTGTAGATCGATTTATCAGGTATGCAAAAATCAATACACAATCTTGTGAGGAATCTAAAACTGTTCCAACAACGGAAAGACAAAAAGATCTAGCTAACCTTTTGGTGAAAGAATTAAAAGAGCTCGGATTAAAAGTTGAAATGGACGAATTTGGGTATGTATATTCTGTTCTTGAATCTAATTTAGAAAACGAAGAATACGAAATCCCTGTTATTGCTTTCTTAGCACATATGGACACATCCCCAGAAAGTTCTGGTGAAAATGTCAAACCTTTAATCCATAAAAATTATCAAGGTGGTAAAATTGAATTACCTTTAAATAATGTAATTCTCGATCCTGAAGAATCTGTGGAATTAAAGAAATTAATTGGACAATCAATCATAACTTCCTCTGGTGACACTTTGCTTGGTGCTGATGATAAAGGTACAATATTATAAAAAACAAACAAAACAAAATTATTCTTTTTTTTTTCCCCTTTCTTTTTTTTAAAACAAAAAAATTTACAACAAAAAAAAAGTAATTTTAAAAAAAGTGTGAAACAAAATTTTTTAATTTGTTCTATGAAATTAGTTCTACTCAAGTTTGTAGACCGTTTTTAAGATTACTTTTGAAGAACTTTTTGTTTACATTTTGTGAAAATTACCAGAACAAAATAAAAAAAAACCATTTACAAACTTCATAAAACTATTTACTTGACAAAAAATTCAAAAACAAAAAACAAAAACAAAAAATTAAAACCTTACAAAAAAAAACCAACCAAAAAGGAGGAGTATCGTCCATCATGGACACACTCAATTTCTTTGTAAACCACCCAGAAATAAAGCATGGTGAGATAAGAATTGGATTTACTATTGATGAAGAAGTTGGCCAAGGGACTGATAATCTTTCTTTAGAAAAGCTAGGCAACCCAAAATACGGATATACCATCGATGGAGGATCTGTAGGAGAAGTTGAATCTGAGAATTTCAACGCAGACACTGTCAAGATTGTCTTTAAAGGGTTTAATGTCCACCCAGGTTATGCAAAAAATAAAATGGTCAATGCAATCAAGCTAGCAGGAGAATTTCTTGAGTTGCTGCCAAAAACAAAAATGAGCCCAGAAACTACGGAAAATTATGAAGGCTATGTCCATCCTTACAAAATGACTGGAAGCCCCACAGAATCAGAAATAATATTCCTGATTCGTGACTTTGATCTTGTGGAATTAAAGAAATCCGAAGACTTATTGAAGGAGTTGGCAGAAAAGGTTGTAAACAAATATAACAAGGCACAACTTGAATTTACTGTGATAGAGTCATACCGAAATATGAAAGAAATAATCGATCCTCTTCCCTTTTTAGTTGACTTTGCAAAAATTGCAATTGAAAAAACTGGAATCAAACCTGTTCAAGTCCCAATCAGAGGCGGCACAGATGGATCAACTTTAAGTTTCATGGGATTGCCTTGCCCTAATTTGTCAGCCGGTGGATACAATTTCCATTCAGTTAAGGAATACACCTCTGTCGAAAATTTACAAAATATCGTAGATATGATCATTGAGTTGGTTATCACTTGGAAAGAAGAATATCCAAAATTAAAAAAAAAATAAATGTTGATTCTTTAATTGAGATTTATTCCCATTTTTTTCTTAAATTTATTATTATTTTTATTACTATTTTTATTATAACTCTAAAACTTTTAAAGATAATATCACTTTTTACCATTTCTTATACCTTCACATTTATCTCTCTAAATTTTCTTTTTCCTATATTATTCATTTCTTTTTGTCTTTTTTTTTTTTTTATTTGATTTTATTTCAAAAAATAAACATAGTTATAAATATTTATTACAGACTTTTTAAAAATTTAAAACTTTACGAAATTTTACAATCTTCACCAAAATAAAATAAAAAAAAAACCCTTTTTAATTATTTATTTATTTTTTTTTATTTTTATTTTTTTCATAATATTTTTTTATAAGTACTTTATATTAAACTATTTCATAAATTTCATCAAAAATTCTTTGAATGAACATGAAATGATCGGATCTTTATAAAAAAAATTATAAACTTTTGGAAAATTTATTTGAGCTTTTTATGTATTATCAACACACTAGATTAGTAATAAATTAAAGTACAATGTAATTGTGAATAAATCTTATTCTTACCCATATAGTTCAAATTTACTCAAAAATATTTAATAAATAGTATAGAAAAATAAATTAGATAATTTTTTTACAAAGATCACAATTAAAAATGATCATTTTGGTAATTTTTTTTTTTAATTACTTTTCAAATCGAAAAATAGAAACCAAAAAAAAAAAAAATATTTTGGTACTAAAAAAGTAAGATTTATAATCCTCTAAAAGTGAATATTTTTTTCATTTTAATTATTTACTCAATGATTATATACACAAAAACTATTGAATTGATTATTTTCGATACTTTTCTTTATAATTATTTGCAAACTTCATTACATTTAATGATGAAGTTCAAAAAACCCAATAATTTCCTTTTCATCAACAACATCTAAACAATATACAATTGTTTAGAATTAATAGAAATAATTAACTTTGGATTAGATTTTACACCCATCAAAGAAACATGATGACAAATTAATAGAAATTCTAAAAAAAAAAAAGTTTAAAAAAATTGTTTGTTCACTTTCTTCCTCAATGAAAACACATGTGCAAAATTTATCAATTGTAGAATAAATAAAAATTTTAGAAATAAGATTTTTTAATGTTAAATATATTTATTTTATAAATAATTTGATATTATCAGGCATCTGAAGTTAATTTGGGTCTTTAAATGTTTTTTTTCACATTTACTTTTCGAAAAGAAATGTAATAAAAAGAAAAAAACAAAAAGAAAAAAAAAATATTGTACAAAATATAAAAAAATGATTGATTTTCAGATTTAATATTGATTTTGAGTATAATATTGGACAAAAATCATAATATTTTCTTTATTTCCTTATTGAAACTGGAATTATTTGAAAAAAAATAGTTTAGTATTCAGCCTTTAAATATTAATAGTATATGGTGAAATCTTTTTTAATTCATGATAAAGCTTCAATAATCGTATTTATTTTTTATCAAAAATGGCAATTATTTTTTTCAAATAGGTAGAGTCATTAATATTTTAATAATATAATAAATCACGACACACAATAAAAATCAAAGAAATTTTCCAAAAATCTCAATAAATGTCAAAATATCTTAATAAAAATTAAATTGCGATAATATAATTGGTAAATTTAGATATAATTTCACAATATTTTAAATTTGAAAATTTTTATGTTATCAAAAAAAAAAAAAAAAAGACCCTTGAAAAAAATGTCTTTCTTCTAAAAAATAACAAAAAAGCCACTTGATTTAATAGAAGAAAATATTAATATTTTCTTTGTTTTTCTTTTAATTTGGCTCATTTTTTTTATCAGCTCTTTAGATCAACAACTATAATTAAAAAATACTATTAAATAGCTTCTCAACCTATTGCAATACCCTAAATATGGTTGAATAAAAATACATTTATAAATACACAGTTGTAAATATGGAATGTTGGAAAAAATAGAATTTTTATAATCTTTGGGACAAATAAGAGTTCTGTGTATTTATCCAAATTTTGGTAATAGTAAACAAAACATCCGTTTTTATTTTTAAGTTTAAGGGGATTTTCAATATAAAATCCTTTGGTGAACACTAAAACTTTGTCTGAAAAATGATTTTATTTTCAAAATTGAAAGATTGGTGTTCACCAAACGACCTTTTGATTAAAATTATTATTAGTCTATTAAATTAATCAGATATTATATTTACTATTACCAAAATTTGAATAATTACACTTAACTCTTTATTTATCCCAAAGATTATAAAAACTCTATTTTTATACAATATTTATATTTACTATAATGTACAAACTCTTCGAAAATTCTTTAAAGAATATTTTTTTGGGTGAAAACTTTTATTATATTCTAGGATTGTTAAAATGGACTGTGGTAACTTTACACTAATATCACGACAACTTAACCACATAATAACACCCTCTTAAGATTTTTGAGTAATTGACTTTCTTTTTGTTATTTCCCTTCTTCTCGTTTCTTTGTATTTGATAGGAAGCTCAACTCGGGTTGAAAGTTTTTTTATTTTTTATTGATCACCCATTTGAAAGAAAATTACTATTTATTCTTTTTTTGTTATTGTAATGTGAATTTAATATCCAATTAAAAACATATATATTATATACCCAAATACTGTTCCTATATAGATTATTATTTATTTGATAATAAAGTTTTTATAAGATTTTAAATTATGTTAAAAAAAGGGGAGAAAGGATTAATTTTTTTCAATGAAAAAAAAAATCAATGACTTTGATTAATAAATCTGTCTATAAAACCTTTCAAACACTCGCAGAGAATTCAAAACCTTAACAAAATTTGAATCCACTTTTAAGAGGGTTCAAAATTTCTAGAGGTAATTAAAATTCGAAATGTTAAAATCTTTTTATGTAAAGACTTTTCAAAAAAATTTAGTTGTTTATAGCTCATTTATATTTTTTCACAAGTATATGGGTTATCCTAATTTTATACTCTTCAGCAAAAAATAGGTTTAATTTTAATTTTTAATATTATAATAAGTTTATTAATAATATCTTGATAATAATATGTAATCATCAAAGCATCTATTATAATATTTCAAATTTTTAAAAAATGAACTTTCTATTTAACCAATGCCGTTTTTTCTTGTTTGAGTTTCTGTTATTTAATCAATTAGTACCAATCAGAATATAAAATAATCGTGAACAATTCAAGGTTACCAGAATATGAAAAAATTTATTAGGATAATTTTTCTTTCTTTCGCATATGATTATATAATGAAACAATTTTTAACCTAATATTAATTAGATCCTTGTAATTTCACACATCTAAAATATAGAAATATTTACATATAACAAAAAAATTCAAGAAAAATACAAATTTGTTAATTTATTCCCATTTTTTGTTTATTTTTTTTCAATAAATAGAAAAAAAAAATCAAATAACAATTTTTTCAACAAGGTAATCAATCTTTCAACCTATACACAAAAAAAATATTTATCAAAACAACCAGTTATATAGAGTTTCTTTATATTTAAATAAAAAATTCCCCATGTTAATTATAATTCATTAACATATTTGCAAATGTAAAAAACTTGGAATTGAGCCAAAATTTTGATTTTTTTTATTGGATGTATCATAAAAATAAAAATTTCAATTTAAGAAAAAAAGTAAAATTGAAAAAAAAATTAATATAATTTTCAATTGAAAATTATACTAGAAATGAAAAATTAGATCATTTACAGCAAGTTTCACTTTGAAGACACAGCATTTAATTGAACATAAAAGCAAAAAAAATCTCAAATTAAAGAACAAAATTCGAATTCTAGTAAAATAATTTGTAATACAAAAAATTCCAAAAAAATACCACCCAATTTAAGAGATTTTTCTAGTATCTAAATTTCCCTTCAAAGTTTGCAAATTTATAGTGGAACTTTAACATATTAAAAGAAAAATAAACGATTTTAACAAACCATAAAGTGCTAAATTCAATGATATTTTTCCCCATAGTGTACTTTGGTCAATACTTGTCTTTGATTGATACCTGCGTAATAATTTATTTAGCAATATAACTATTTTTGAAACTCCAGAAATAATTAATCAGATTCAGATATAAAAATAGATTTTAATTGTATTTATTGGTTCAATTTAAAAAAAATAAAATTAATTATTCTTCAAAGTTAATTCCGTTCTTCTATTAAGTAATTTTATATTTTGTTTTCAGAAATTGTTAGCCAATTTAAAAACATGTTGAACTTTTTTCATAGTTTGTCTTTTTTTTTCCAAAATTTTAACAGTTTTCCAATTGAACGTCAAATGTTCACTTATTCCAAAAAAAAATTAAAATCTTAAAAAATCCGAATCGAATATTAGTACTATCTCATTTCCAAAATAAAATTTTAAATAGATATTTTTACTTTTTTCCAAATAAATAATATTAAAAAAACATACAAACATCTATTTGTTCCAAAAAAAGAAATAGAATACACAACAGAAATTTTAGAATTATTAACCTTAAAAGAAACGTTTATTCGTAAGACACAAAGAAAATATCAACGTGTTTTAAAAATTAATTTAGGTTTTATTATTTCAATATTACAATTTTTTTTTAATTTAAAAGATAATCTTTGTTTCTGTTTTTTTTTATATCTTTTTTTTGAAGTTTTCTTTAGATGAGAAGAAAACAAACTCAAAATTTAATTGAAGTACCTTCTATCCTTAAACTAATTTTCATTTTCGGAATTACCTTACTGGTATTTGAATTACAAATGGGAAATTTTTTCACTTGGTTTACAATTTCCTTTTTGTTACAAAATTCCAATTTACAACCTGTTCCTGTAGGGAACTCTGTTTGTCATCAACAAGGAAAATGATTTGAAAATATTTTCCAATTTTCATTTTCATAATTACCTTAAAATGTCTTTTCAAAATTTATAATAAGTTAGATCCATAAATCACTTGTAACCAACAAAACAATACCCAGCTACAGACTCCTGAAATCTAAAATTCAATATCTCAGATTTTTAAAACAAAAAAATTAACTGGTTTTTTTTCATTTTTTGCTAATCAGTTTCAGGAAAATTCTGTTATGTCTGTTTTCCTTCTTGTATTAGCAACATTATTTTTAAAAGTGCAAAAGCGTTCCATATCATTGTTTTTCTTTTATACGGAAAGAAAAACCATAATGTTGATGGTACTTATTTGCATATAGTACTCTTTTTTTTTTAACATTCATTTGCTTTTTTCTTTTTAACTTTTTTTTATTCCTTTAACTTTGGGCTTGATGATCGAAAACAAAAAATACCAAAAATTTACTCAACGTTTCCCTTTCACCTCTCTCTCGATTTGAAATTTCTTTTTTTAACATTTTACAAATCAAATTCTTTTTTTAGTTTTGTTGAGGAATACAACTTTAATTTTTTTCTTCTTCTTGGAAATTTATTTTCGTTTCTCGAACGAGAGTTTTTTTTAAATTTGGATTTGGTTTGTTAATTTTTGTAAATTAGACCTTCGTTTTTGTTATTTTAGATCTTCTTTGGTCTAAAAATAATTTCTTTCGAATCAAAAAAAACCTCCGTTTTAATACTTTTTTGCAAATAAAAAAACCTTTGATTTGATTTCAATTACGATATTTTGCAAAATAATATACTAACAACCATTTGAAAGTGTGTTTGTTCTTTGTTTTCTTCCTTTACTAAAACATAATACAGAGATTATTCCAAAACAAAAATTTTAACATCATTAAATGAAATCTTTGGTTAAGTTGAACTTGATAGTTTCAGAGTAAAAACAAGAAGAAATAAAAAAGAAAAATGATCGAAAGGTATATTTTGATGTACACATGAACTAGAGATAGAAATTTTGAAATTAAAAGATAAATCAAAGTGAACGGTATTTATTTGAATTAAAATGATAATTAATTAAAATTTTCGTGTATTTTAAACCAAAGATCTCGAAAAGAGTACTTTTTGGATTGAAAAAGATTGAAACTTGAAGAACGTTAAATAAATTGAAACGACTACAGACCTCTTTCGAATTAAAATCGTCTTCCGAACTCTGTTTTCAACAGACTTTGTCTCAAAAATTGAAAACAAAATATTTTTACTGTACAAAGTTTTCTTAGACAATAAAATTAGCAATTGATTTACAATTGAAAACCTAATGTGAAATTGTTTGGGACTACCAATAATTATTTGACAGATTCATTTTTAAGACTTTACAAAATATAATTCCATACAATAATTTTTACTTAGATTTGAAAAGGAAAATCAAAATATTTTTGTTTAGATCAAGAAATAATTCAATTTATTTTTAGAATAAGGTTTACAATCTCAAAATTTTGATCTTATAAGAGTAAAATCGACCTTTAGTCTCTTTGATCAAATAAAAAAGATGTTATTATTAATATATTTTTCATTAATATAAATCAAAAAAATTGCGGGACTTTTCAAGCTATTCACCCTTTCATAATTTAAATTCAATTTCCACACCTACACAAACCGTTTAAAAAGAGTCAAAAAGTTCAAGTCTTTGTTAAAAGTCATGTAATTTTTGTGGGTAATTTTTTTCATTTATTTTTTTTGATATCTTATTTCCGTTCAAATTATATTTTAAAAATAAATTCTTTTTAAGATAGTTGAGAAAAACGCGCTTTACTATGAAAATTCTTAAAAGATTTTTCGACATATTAAAATTAATAAGAGCTTTCACTGTGTTTACGTCCTGTGTTTTGGCTTTGGCCATTTTATATATTGCATCAAATCGAGATTTCTCAGTTTATTCAATGGAAACAAAGATTTATTTAATGATCAGTTGTTCATGTTTAACGATGGGGACTATGATCCTGAACGACGTCTTTGATGTTGAAGAAGACAAAATTAACAACCTTGATAAGCCAATTGCAAATGGATCAGTTGGCCGTGTTCCAGCAGCCATCTCTGGAACGCTATGTCTAATCATTGCTGTTCTTTTGTCTTATTTGATCGACAAAAAATATTCTGTTTGTATGTTGATCAGCTCTTTAATATGCGCCTTTTATTCACCACTCTTAAAGCCTTTTGGGATTCTCAAAAACATTTCTACATGCTTTGTGACAAGTTTAATTGTTTTTGCACTTTTCAGATATGTACCAAAAGTAACAGTTTACCCCAAAGAAATTGAAAAATTAATTCAGACAATTGAGGGTGATCAAAACTTAAATTCCCAAAAAAGCACCGAGAACAACCAAATAATTGAAGCGTGTGATACACCAGAAACTTTAGTCACACACATATTGATCTCTTTGTTCCTTTTCTTTTGGAATTTTTCAGATGAACTAATCATGGATATAAGAGATTACGAAGGTGACAAGGCATCGGGAATAAATACTTTGGTAGTCAAAATTGGTCACAAACTTGGTTTTTTGCTTTCCTGTCTTTGCATAGTGATATCGTTTGTCTTATTCGTCGCCTACACGCTTCTCTCTAATAAAAGGCAATTGGTCATTGTTTATATTTCAATTTTTGGATTTGCCCCCGCCTGTCTACTACTCATAGATTGTTGGAAAAAACAATTGAATCAATCTGTGGTTGCAAAGTCTGTGGTTTTGAAAGGTTACTTGAATTTTATAGTCATAATGATATTTACATTTTTCTCCTAATTTTTGAAAAAATCTCTTTTAATTTATTCAAGTAACATTCAAAAAAGTGTTTTAAAAAAATTGTAAATAAAGTTCTTAAAATGGACGTATTACAGTTTTTCAACACAATTTATAGATACCTTTCAATTTTTTCAAGGTTATCTATTAAACAACTGTCGTTTTTTTTTTAACGATTTTATTATTGAAAAAAAACTTTGTTTTTTGAATTTAAACATTTCTTTTTTGATAAAATGTGGATATATATTTTTTTTTTTTTAGCCATGTATATTAATTATTACGTACATTTTTAAATATATATATTTATTTTTTACTTTTATGAAAGTTTATAAATAAAGAAAAAATAAAAATTAAAAATATCAGCAGTTATTGATTTTTAAAAAAAAAAAAATATCTAATATATTTATTTGTGAAGCTGAAAGCTTCTAAAAAAATATATTCAGATGTTTTTTTTTTTAAAAAAAAACAATAGCAAATGTTATTTTTTGTGAGCAAACAATATGAAAAAAATAAAAAAGACTAAAAACAAAAAACAAAATTTTTTTTTATTTATTTTTCATCCTTTGCGATCTTTAATGAAAATAGTTAGAAATGTTAAAAACAGCAAATATAAAAGATCTTCTTTTGTATTTTAATTTCTTTTAATATTTGTTCCAAACTCTCATCTGATATTGGAACTTCGTCTGGTGAATCGTTGTTATCTGATTGGCAACTAAAAGAGTAAAATTTTGTACCATTAAACATCCCAATACAACAAACTTATAAAAAAAAAAAATATTTTGTTATTTTCTCTTTTTGAAATTCTGTCATTTCAATTATTTAAAAAAAAATAAAAATGAAACTGAATTTTTCCAACTCCTTTTAAATGGTAGATTGCTTCGATTGCTACTCTTTTTTTGATCCTAATCAAAAAATTTTTATCAAAAAATTGATATTTTTTTTTTGATTTCAAAAAGTCAATTGATAAGATCCAGAAGCCAAAATAAACTTTTTTATTTGTAATAATTTTTTTTTTGATAAAGTGATCTGATATTTTTAGTAACTTGAATTTTTCACTTTATGGATTTGAATTTTCTTTCCCAAAAAAAAACTCCAAAAGGACAATTTAAACAATTTCCTCCTATATTTTTAATTTGAAAAAGTTTTGATATTTTTTCACTAATTTTTAGCTTATTTTTTTCTTTCCAGAAAAGAAAAGCTTAACCCAATACAAGA
Organism: Anaeramoeba flamelloides; assembly: GCA_027625915.1. Taxonomy (NCBI): domain Eukaryota; family Anaeramoebidae; genus Anaeramoeba; species Anaeramoeba flamelloides. Next base: position 9,994,976 of record JANTQA010000012.1, read on the forward strand.
ACATTTGGTAAACAATATCGAATATGTTACGTGATGTTGATCACAAAAATATAGCAACATTTTTTATATTTTATCCAATATTTTTGCATGAGAAAAATAACAATTATAATTTTACTTCTTTCATTTTGAAATAAATATTTTCTTATTTATGTACCGGTATCACAAATTAATGACAAGAACAAGAAATTTATGATAGTGGGGTCTGATTTGAATAACATACCCATCAAACCTTTAGATTGGTATAATAATATTAATACTGTAAATTGTTTTTTTGTCAGTTCATTATTGTATTATGAATTTCTTTGAATAATGATGCTTAAATCCTTAGTAATGATTTACGTTTTCTTTAAAGAATCTAAATCATTTAAACTATTTTCTTTTTTGTATTCAAGTTTAAAAGGGAAAAAAAAATTTCAAATGAATCCACAATAGCCCTAGTCAAAAATTTGCAAATTATAAAGATTTTTTTGAACCTAAGATTTTTGTTCTTCTTCTTTTCTTACAGTCAGTTCCACTTTTAAGGCACAAACATGCTACGGAATTTAAGGCACAAAAAAAATCTCAAATTAAGACACAAAATTCAGATTCTAGTAAAATAAATTGTAAAAAAAAAAATTCCAAAATTTGTGCCTTAATTTGAGATTTTTTTGTGCTTTTAAATTTCGTCGCAAGTTTGTGCCTTAAAAGTGGAACTGACTGTATATCATCGTTTCATCAAAAAAAAAAAAAAAAAAAAAAAACTAGGGTTTAATTGTTGTTATTGTTCTATCAATAGTCTAATTATTAAATTCTGTTTTGTAATTAATTAATCTATGAAATGACAACCCATATATTTTTTTAAAAAAAATGCATCTATTATATATTCCAAATATGTTTTTCCAAAGTTTATTATTTGTTTTATTGTTATACTTCTGTAGAATTTGACTTTTTTGAAAAATAAAAAAAATGAAAAGAAACAATTTTTTAATTCGAAAAAAAAATAGTTTTCTTTTTTTCACACTTTTATAGATTCTAGATAACTTTATGATTATTAATATAATATTACATCACTATTTGCATTTATTATACAAAACTATTCAATATATTTTATAGATACACAAGAGTAAATATAAAACTGGGATCCACTTTTTTTTATAATGCTCAACAAATTCAAAATTTTCTTAAATTTCTATTTTTGGTGTTTAGAAGTCTCTAGGACGTCTAGTTTTTGAGATATTGCCCAAAATCGATTTTATATACAAATTTTTAATAGAATTTTTCACAACTATTTTGGGCAATAACTCGAAAAATATAAGAGCCTAAAAAATGAAAAATTGAGATTGTTTTTATATTTTTTATATAGTGTCCCCCATATGTTAAAAGGAATTCTTAAGTTTTTTTTTGAAAAAAAAATATAAATAAATTTTTTTTTTAATTGTAGGTTTTACTATATATAAATAATAAAAATCTTCTACTCATCACATGGAAAAACTACTTAGTTATCAGCATTTATCCGAATTTTGGTACCTAAAGAGGATTTGTATTTTTGAAAAAAAAAATTGAAAAGTTTTAAAGGTAAATTCAGGTAGCAAACATATATAATTTAATTGATCAAATTATATATAAAAAATTTAAAAAAAAATAAAAAAAAAACTATTAATTTAATTGATCTTATCAGGAATCGAACTCCGGCTACACACTTTTCAAATTTTGAGATCTCGGTGCTCTACCGCTGAGCTAATGAGTAATTATTGGATATTTTAAAATTATAAAAAATATGAAGATAATAAAATTGAATTTTTAATTGAGTAATTTTTCTAATATATTTTTTTTTGAAAAAAAAAAAACTCTAAGTTTTTTAAGATGAATTTTTTTTTTCATTGTAAAACAATTAACAAATTTAAAATTGAATTGAAAAAAAGTTATATAAAAAAAAATTTTTTTTTTGAAAAAAATCATTTTAGTAGGAAACTCAAGTAAAATTTTGTTTTTAATTTTTTAGCATTTTTTTTTTATTTTTCTAGTGATTACATTATCAAAAATTTGAAAGTATGATTATTAAGATAAAATAAGATGAGTTCTAAAAAAATTTTTTTTTTTAAAATATCGGTAATGTGAATTTTTTTTCTGTTAAATTAGAAAAAAATAAATTTTACTAGAGTTTTCCAATTAAAAAAAAATTATTTTTTAAATATTGTTTTTGTGAGAATAAAATTAAAAATCAATTTTTATTGAGATGCTTTAAAAAAAAATTTTTTTTAAAGTGACCTATTTTTACTACATTTAAAAAAAATTTAAAAAAATTTTTTTCTGAACATTTTTTAAAATTTTCAATTTTGAAAAAAGTCAAAAACGCCCATTTTAAATACAAAATAATTTCGAAACCTCTAACCCTCATAAAGTTTTAAATTTAAAAAGTGACAAAAAAATCAAAATAAAAAATTTTTGTAAAAAATTTTTTGTCTATATTTAAAAGATTTTAATATAGTATTTTTTCAACTAATATATAATTAAACTTATGTATTTTTATATTTAACTTGGATCAAAGCCAAAATAAAAATAATTTTTTTTTTTTTAATGTTATAAAAAAATTTTTCAAATTTAGAAATTTATAAATTTTTTATTTTTAAAATATATTACTTATATAATATTTGAGTAAAAAAAAATATGGGAAAATCAAAAGAGTAGTAAAAAATTTTTTGACAAAAAATCGACAATGGAGAATAACTTCTAAACTAGAAGAGATAAAGCGCTCTAAACTTGAAAAATCAATTTTTAAGATAAATTGGGGGTTAGAAAATTGAATAATTCGCACAGATATCTTATATTTAAAATTTTGATTTTTTCAATTTATACTTGTGTAATTCTTTTCATTTTTTTTTTTAGATGTAAAAATATCACTTTTTTTGAACCTTCTAACTATTTTTAATTTTATTAAAAACCTTTTTAAAACACAACACTACAAGGAAAATTTTTTCAAAAAAAAATCTCTAAATTTTGTATTTTTGAAATACACTCATATAATAAAAATTATTATACATAACAATTTTCAATGAGGTTTACAACTTTAATAGATATTAATAGGAATTGAAAAAAAAATGAAATTTTTCAGTAATATTTGTTTCATTTTTAATTGTAAAATTTTTGAATTTTTTAATTGACTTAGAAGAGAGATATTTTTCAAGTATTTTTTTTAATAGTATAAAAGGAAACATATTTTTCAATTTGAAAATAGTACAAAATATTTCAATCAAAAGATATTGCTCAATTAAATTGAAAATCTGATTTTTTATCTGATTTTGAAATATTTTTTTATCATTTTATTTTTTTCCATGTTTGAGTTTTTTATATACGTTCCCGGTTGTTTTCTGCAAATTGCTTTAACATATATTCTTTTTTTCAATCTTAATGTTCAATCAAAAATTAATTCATTTCAACTTTTTCGAATATAAAAATACCCTGAAAATAGGTGTTTTTTTCAAAAGTCGGTATTTTTGAAAAGGGGGGGTATTCAAATTTTTAAGAGTTTAATAGCTATCCTTTTTTTATTACATAAAATTATGATAACTTTGAAAAAATAATTTATAAAAGAAGTATAACTGAAATCCAATACAGTCAGTTTCACTTTTAAGGCACAAACTTTCAACGAAATTTAAGGCACAAAAAAAATCTCAAATTAAAGCACAAAATCCAAATTCTAGCAAAAATCAATTGTAAAAAAAAAAAATTCCAAATTTTGTGCCTTAATTTGAAATTTTTTTGTGCCTTAAATTTCGTTGAAAGTTTGTGCCTTAAAAGTGAAACTGACTGTATATAGATTTGGCTAACTTTAATTTTATGTATTTAAATTTTCCTTGTAGTGAAGTATAAATTGAAAAAAAAATGAATTTATAAATATTGGATCTCAGGGCGAATTACTCATCGTTCCAAAATCCAAATCATCTGAAAAATTGATTTTTCAAGTTTAGAGCTCTGTATCTCCTCTATTTTAGAAGTTATTATCAATTTTCGATTTTTTGTCAAAAAAAATTTTTTTTTTTTGAAATTTTGAATTCTTCATTTCTAAAAAAGGTATATTTTCACACAAAAATTTTTTTTTTTGGTATTTTAAAGATAATCTTACTAGGGTAATTTTCAATCAAAAATATGATTTTGGTGAAAAAATTTGAAAAAATTAAGGTTTAAAAAAATTTTTTTTTTGAAAATTTTTTTACTACTCTTTTGATTTTCCCATTTTTGATTTACTCGAATATTATATTTATAATATATTTTAAACTACAATAGTTATAAAATTTTTAATTTTGAAATTTTTTTTTAGATTAAAAAAAAAATTTTTTTTTATTTTTTTTTTCACTTTTATCAAAGTTAATTATAAAAATACATAAGTTACTGTGAATATCAGTTGATAAAATGAAATATAAAAAATACTTTGATATAGACAAAAAATTTTTTTCAAAAATTTTTTATTTTGATTTTTTTGTGAAGTTTTTAAATTTAAACTTTATGAGGGTTAGAGGTTTCGAAAATATTTATTATTTAAAATGGGTGTTTTTGACTTTTTTCAAAATTGAAAATTTTAAAAAATGTATATAAAAAAATTTTTAAATTTTTTTTAAATGTAGTAAAAATTGGAACTTTGAAAAAAAAATTTTTTTTAAACATCTCAAAAAAAAATGATTTTTATTTTTATTTTTACTGAAAAACAATGTTTAAAAAAAAATTTTTTTTTTTCTAATTGGAAAACTCTAGTAAAATTTCATTTTTTTCTAATTTAACAGAAAAAAAATTCACATTACCGATATTTTGAAAAAAAAATTATTAGACCTCATTTTATTTTATCTAAATATTTATTTTTTCAAATTTTTGATAATGTAATCACTAGTAAAATATAAAAAAAAATGCTAAAAAATTAAGAACAAATTTTGACTAGAGTTTCCTATTAAAATGATTTTTTCTAAAAAAAAAAAATTTTAAATAAGTTTTTTTCAATTCAATTTTAAGTTTGTTAATTTTTTAACAATGAAAAAAAATTTTTTTTTTAATCATAAAAAACTAGGAGTTTTTTTTTTCAAAAAAAAATATATTAGAAAAATTACTCAATTAAAAATTCAATTTTATTATCTTCATATTTTTTATAATTTTAAAATATCCAATAATTACTCATTAGCTCAGCGGTAGAGCACCGAGATCTCAAAATTTGAAAAGTGTTTAGCCGGAGTTCGATTCCTGATAAGATCAAGTAAATTAATAGTTTTTTTTTTATTTTTTTTTTAAATTTTTATATATAATTTGATCAATTAAAGTATATATGTTTGCTACCTGAATTTACCTTTAAATCTTTTCAAAATTTTTTTTTCAAAAATTAAAATCCTCTTAAGGTACCAAAATTCGGATAAATACTTGTAACTAAGTAGTTTTTTCCGTGTGGGGAGTAGAAGATTTTAAATTATTTATATATACTAAAACCTACAATTAAAAAAAACTTTAAAATTCATTTTAATCTATGGGGGTCACTATATAAAAAATATAAAAACAATCTCAATTTTTCATTTTTTGTTGGGGCTCTTATATTTTTCGAGTTATTGCCCAAAATAGTTGTGAAAATCACAATTAAAAAATTTGTATATAAAATCGATTTTGGGCAATATCTCGAAAACTAGACGTCTTAGAGACTTCTAAACACCAAAAATCGAAATTTAAGAAAATTTTGAATTTGTTAAGCATTATAAAAAAAAATTTTAATCCCAGTTTTATATTTACTCTTGAGTATAAAGGATTTTAATCAATAATAATATTTAAAATAAATTTTATTTTGATTTCAATTTGGTTGAAATGGTGATTGTGGCACTTAATCAGTAATAATAACCAATTAAGGAAAAATCATTTACTCTCACCCATTACTAAATTTGATATAACTCTTAAAAAGAAAAATTCTCTATCAAATTAAAAATCCTTAATACAATGTGTATTTTTATTTCACCCCAGTTAAATTATTTTCTTAAATCAACCATAATTTAATAAAAGCAATTTAAAATTCAAAATGTTTCGTAATGAGCTTGTTATATAATAATAGATATGAAAAACATTTCTCATTTTTTTTTTCTTTGAACTCAGAGTATTTGTTTTGAATTATAGAGAAAGTTAAATTAGAGTAAGAGTCTTTTACCTGAAGTCACAACTTTCGTTTTTTTTTAATTAACAAAAATGAAAAGAAAAATCTATTATTTATTTTTGTGGGTTCATTACCTTTAAGAACTACGTGTCGGATTTACCAATTTGTATAAAAAGCTTTTGGTTCAATTCCATTTGAATCGTAAAGTTAGGATCTTTAAAATATTCTCCAATTTGGATCAAAAAATCATTTTATGTCATTTTTTTTGTGAAAAATTCACAAAGAAATTTTGAGATACGTGAACTCGAACACCTTGTTAAGGATCGTAAAAATGAAATTGAAAAATAATTACGATTTTTTTACATTAAAAACACTTCTCAACAAACATCTTTAAATCTAAATGATGGTATTGTCTAGGGTTTTTGATCATTGAGTTGCTTTGAATTGTTACATTGTCTCCACAAACAATTAATCCGTTCCAACCCTACTGTGAAATTTTATACAAAATAGAAATTGGTTGTCTATAATAAAGTTGTGTTTATAGAAATTGGGTTGGGGGCTTGTGTGGTAAAGGTTTTGAAGTTATTTTAATGAAAGGATCTTTTCGAAAATTAAATTTACAAAAATTAGTCAGTTTTTGTTTTTAAAAAATAAATTTTTTTGTCATTTAAGAAAAAATGATCTTTCTCATTTTGGGAATAGGGAATTTTAGAGGATTTGATACAATACCAAATACTCTATGGTAGACACTATTCAAAAAATGTCTTGATTGTAAAACAACAGACTTTTTCATCAAAAATTTTTCACTTTCCTATTTTTTGGGATTTTATATGTAGAGCTCATACCCTCTAAACTAATCAAAGATAACATTAAAACATAGAAAAAAATTATTAACAAGGTCTCAGGGTATGGCACTTTCATATAACAAGAAATTTTCTCAAAAAGCCAATTTTTGCCAACGTTCTTTGTCATTTCGAGATATGAGGAGACTAAAATTTATGCAAAAAATGCCATTTTTTGCTACTTAGATCTCGCCGTATAAAATTTTGTGAAAATTACCAATACCTAGAACCTGATTAGAACATATTTTACCTTGAATTTCAATGTGAAACGTAGTCCTTAATAATTTAAAAGAACTCTTTAAAAAAATAATAAATTAATTATTTTTTTTTTCAAAAACTAAAATAAAATTCCTCAAGAGAATGTTGAGATCGAGACAAATGGTAAAAAACTTAACCTTTCTCAGAGTATTAGAGACAATTCAACTGGTGATTCTATCATTTCATTTTCTTTTACGACAGAAAAAAATCTAATAAATTATTTTTGCCGAAGTTTCTTTCACTATTTAAAATCAATTAAACAGAGAGAAAATCTTTATATTGTTTTCTGATCCTATTTCAAAATAAGTAAAAATCCAAAAATTCTCGCTTTCTGGTTAACACTCCCTTACAAAGTTTTCCAACTTCACTTCTTTATAACAACAAACTTCAACTCAATTTTATACTTCATTAAAAACTTTTGTCTCAAACCTCATTTATCGATGGTTTTATGATGAGGATTATTTTAAAAAATTCAAAAATTGAGTTCCATTTTTTTGTTTTTAGTTATCTGTTTAAATTCCAAAACTTTTCAGAAAATTATAAAAAAAACGACCAAATCCTTTTTCACATTTTTCTCTTAACACATCTTTTTTAAAAAAAAAAAAAAAAATAAAAGAGTTTCCCAAAATGGTATTAAATTCCTCTCAAAATGTTTTAACATTCATCCAAAAGAAAAAAATAAAATTTTTCTTTTTCTTTTCTTTTTTATTGTTGTTGTCTGATCAACCCTTTCATAGTCAAGAATAGTTGATGTATGGTCATACAATTTAGAGGAAGAAATGGACAAAGTGTGTAAAATAGTTGAAGATTTTCCTTATGTTGCAATGGTATTTTTTGATTAAATTTTTTTTCTTTTTGATTTTTACAAAAGACTAAACGGTTTTCAACAAAAAACACAACCAAAACAATTTTCTTTTTCAATTCGCACCAAACCGTTTGATTTTCCAAAAAATAAAAAAACTTTAAAAAAAAAACAATTGTGAATTAACCAAACGTAAAAGGACACCGAATTCCCAGGTTTGTTTTGATTCTTTTTTTTTTTTATTCAAACTTTTCCTCATTTCCAACAAAAAAAAAAAAAACAAAAAAAATTAATTTTTTTAAAAATCTTTTCCTTTCCACTCACCTATTCTGATCTGACAACAACCAAAAACAAATCAAAACAAAACAAAAGGGATTATTGGAAAAGCTGTCGGGAAATTTGATAGCTTAAGTGAGTTTCGATACCAGACACTAAAATTTAATGTTGATCGATTAAAAATCATCCAATTAGGTTTAACTTTTTCTGACTCTGAAGGCAAATTGCCCGAGGGTACTTGCACTTGGCAATTCAATTTCAAATTTAATATCAACGTGGACATTTATGCACAAGACAGTATCGATCTTTTGACCCATTCTGGGATCGATTTTAAAAAGATTATTACAGACGGAATAGATCCAAACCGATTTGCAGAACTATTAATTTCCTCTGGCCTTGTACTAAACGATTCTGTTTATTGGGTTTCTTTCCATTCAAGTTATGATTTTGGCTATTTAATAAAATTGCTTACCACACGACAATTGCCAATGACTAAAAACCAATTCTTTGAATGGATGTGGGATTTCTTCCCAAATATTTATGACATAAAATACTTAATGCTTGCACTGGGCACATTACATGGTGGCCTCCAATCGATGGCGAACCAATTAGGTGTAAGTTTATTTTATTTAACTACAAGATTTTTTAATTTTTTTTTTTTTCTTCTCTAGTCTCTTCTTTTATTCTGACCAAGGAATTAAAAATGAAACAACACTTTTTTTTTTTCATTAGGTTTTTCTATCATTACCCGATCAGTAAAAACTGAATTTTTATTTCAATTTCTCAAACGCTTTTTCATCACATTTCGAAGAAAAAACACAACACCCTAATTAACCAATTTACAAAAAGAAAAATTTTATTTCCAAAACCAAAACACTTTCTGATTGAACTTTTGAGATACAAATAATTTTTTTTTTTCAAATTAGAATTTAATGGAACAATAAAAATTATTTTCCACTAAATCAAGAGATCTCATGTATTATTCAAAATAATAACCTTTAAGATGGACAAAGTAAATGGAATAAATGGAATGAAAAAAAAAACAAATCAATTTTTTACAAATTAAGCAAAGCAACCAAAAACAAAATTAAAATTCAAAGACAACAAATTATACTGTTTTTGAAAAAAACCAAAAAAGGAAACAGAAAAAATCACTTTAAGAGAAAAGTTTGTTCCTAGTAAATTAAATTCTGAAAATTATTTAGAAAATGAAATTTTACAAATATTTATTTCGAATTTACAACTAGGGAACTAATTTGGAGAAACACAAAAATTTTCTTTCCGACCATTTTTAATTGTAAACATTACCAAAGAAACTGAAACTGTTTTTGTGTTTTATTTGATTCAAGAAAAAACACAAAAACCCAAACAATAAACAATCAAAAACAATTAATCTTTTATCAATGATTTGAATTCATTCAAGTATTTTTGTATGAAAAAAAAAACTAAAGTTCTATAATCCGAAACCAAGAGGTAAAAGTGTTTTTTTTGAAAAATAATATAAATATTACCAATATATATATATTTAAACTCAATTCCAAAAATTGGGGCACACCTTCAAAATCAATTTAATTCCAAGAAAAGTGATATTTGACTCTTAAATAGAAACATTAGATATTAACAATCAATGTAAATAATTTTAAAGTTAATTATTTATCATTTTTTTTTTCATAATTTTTTGATTTTTGATTTCCAATAATTGTTTTGATTTTTTTTGGATTCTTTTTTTTTTCAAAACTTTTCAAAAATCTCAAAATCACTTTAAAATGAAATACAAAAGTTTTCATTCTGATCACAAAAAAAAAAATTTTTTTTTCTCTATCAAAAAGAAAAAAGATTCTTTTTTTATCAAGAAAAAAATTTTTTGAAAAAAAATCATGATATGGTGTGCTAGGGCACATGGCCTACAAACAGAACTTATTATTATTTATGGAAGTGTGGATACTGAATGTATTATTAATGATATGATCAAAAAAATCAAAGGAAATTCAACTCGCTAATTCAGAATTTTGTGAGTTGAAATGGATTTTCCAAAAGGATGGAGCTTGTCCACATACTTCAAAAAAAAACTCAAACTTACTTAAATCGGGGATGTAATGTTCTGGACCCTTGACCCCCAATTCCACAAATTTAAATCCAATTGGGAATTTATGGATACTAAACTGGAAAATTGTAACCAAAAAACGAAGAAGAATTTTTAAAATTTTCACTAATGTATGAAATACTTTGAGTTGGGAAACCTAAGATAATTAGTAAACTCTATATTTTAAAGGATAGATTTAGTTATCAAAAGACAAACTGAATCTATTAATAGTTTTTATTAATTTTTCTTTCAATAAAAATGGATTTTTTGGTAACCGTGTTCCAAAAATAGGGGCACACTTTTTTTTATTTTTTCTTTTTTCTTTTTCGAATTGAATTTTAAATTTACTATAAAATATATAAATAGTATTAATTAAATATTTTCGGGTCTTTTATTATTTTTAAGTTCAAGTATCATGTATTTTGGAGTATATTTTTATTAATGTAATTTTTTTTTTGTGTCCCATTTTTTGGAATTGAGTTTTTATAGTGGTGCTCAAAAATAATTTGTATCAAAACTCTCTGATAATTTTTCGAACACATTATCAAGATACTGAATTTTTAAACCAATCAAAAGATTGATTTATCACATTTGATTTTATCATTTTTTCCACATTTTTTCATTTCATTTAAAATATTTTTTTTTTTCCACCAAAAATGAGCAAAAAACGGAAAACCACCTTTGAAGTGAAATATCGAATATTAAGGGATCTTTGGAAAGGAAGACCAATCCAAATTTTAGCCAAAAATAATAATAATATTTCAGTTCAGACAATACGAAATTGGGATAAAAATCTTGATTCGGGAAACTTGAAGAGACGGAAGGATTAAGGACGAAAACGTATTATTAATAATGAGGAATTAGAAAAACTTGATAAGATATTTTGAATAAAATCGGAAGAAAACCTCCAAAAAAGCTCATACCAATAATCAAAAATCAAATGAAAACATCAATGTCTACCCATAAAACCTCGAATAACTGAAATTTTCAATTAAAAAAAATTAAGATGAAAAAAATCCGGGCACAGATTAGACACATGAAAACAATAATCCCAAAAGTCATTGACAACAATGTAGAATTTTTGGATTAAATGTATATTTCAAAATGCGATAACACAAATACTTAATACTCAAACATTGTCATGATGAAGAATCATGATTTTTATTTTTGGTGTTTGTGAAAAATTATTTTTGAAATGGAGTTTTTAGATATATATATAATCATCTATTACCAAGATAAGTAAATATTTAAGTAATTTCAAAACTATCAAATAAATGAATATCTTTTGGATAATTCAAATTATTTAACTTTCTATTTTTACTATTAGGAGAAAAAAAAATAAAAAGACAAAATTTCAAGAAAGTCAAACAAGATCAAATTAAAAACTTCTTTTTTATTTCCTAGACTTTTCTATCTAAAAGTCTTCTAATACACAATTATGTAATTCTTTCTTTTAAATATCATTTATTTTTAGAATAACTTACTTTTTCGCAAAAAAATTTTTTCTTAATGAAAAAGTCAATTCTTCGAAAAGATATTTTGAAATGAACCCGATTCTGGAAAAAAAATAATCTTTGTTTTACTTAATATGTTAAAAATCATATGTGATGAGTTTTCCATAATTACCAAACTATTATATTAATCAAGCTTTTTTTTTATTCAAGATGCCATTTATAAGTTGATAAATTTTTATTGATCAACAAATAGATCTTCAAAAAAAATTGTTTTATTTTAAAAATGAACAAAAATACATCTATGATCAGATCAAAACAAAAAGATCTTCAAATTGAATTTAGTATTTTTCAACAAACCGTATTATTAGTTAGATTTGTTTTATTCGCGAAAAAACAATACCTTTCCATGAAAACCATGACTTATCATGAAAAAAAGTACTTACTCACGAAAAAGTACTTATCCGCATAAAAGTATTTATTCACAAAAAAATGTGTATTTTGCGAAAAAGTAATAATATCCGCTAATTTGTCACATTTAGATGGAAAAATCTGATAGTTTCTTTCCAAGTACAAGCAATTTCATTATTACCAATTTGGTCAAAGATCTTAAACTCAGATTTTCTTTTATATATTAATTTTCAAGTTTACTTTAAATATTTTTTTTTGTAAAATTAGCATAAACAACAAAAATGTATTTACAATAACTCAACTTAAATTTAACAATAAGTTTAATATTGAAATCATTTACAATATATACGATTGAAGAGCCGAAATGAAAAAATCAAATAAAACCATTTTGAGAACATTACAAAAAATTTGTGTTTGTAATATTTTGCAGATCTCCTTTTTAAAAAAACCCATGAACGAAAGGTTACCTGAAATGTAAAAATGATAAATATTCAAACCTAGCCAAATACTTGGTTCAAAACTATAACTTGAAGATATTCAAAAAAAGTTAAATCAAAAACAATTACAAAAAAAAATGTACATTTTTTGCTTTTATACTGGTACTAGGGCTTTAAGAGCTGAAATGAAAAAAACAAAAAAAAAACATTTTGATAACATTACAAAATTTTTACGTTTGTAATATTTTGCAGATTTAAAATTGATCCAAAAATCTGATTGTATTCTGAACTCTTTTGAGAATCATAAAAAATTTACAATTAAAACACCAAAAAAAAGATTTTTTAAAGTATTTTTTTTTTTTCATCAAATTCTAAATCATTAAAGTGCGAAAAAAACGTGTTGTTATCATGCTTTTAAAGGTTAATAGACGTTCTAAAGAAAATATCCGTGATTATAATTATTTTTTCCAACATAAATTCTAAATGCTAAAACAATATTTAAAAAAATAGTTGTTTTTTTGTTCACTTTATTAATGCTCGATCTGTTGATTTAACAGGATCTCAAATATTTTAAATAATACTAATAATACTGGTTTTATGATTAGTTTTATAACAATGTGCTAAACAGTCTATTTTTCAACTTCAAAAAATTTTTTTTAAATTGATTTTTTTGATTATAAATTTGAATTATCATTTCAAATAGAATATTTTTTATAAAAATTTATGAATAAAAAACTAATTTGATCTTTTTCTTTTTCTTTTATAATTCATATATTTATATATCTATATCTATATATATATATATATTAACATATAGGTAAAACGAGTAGGTACTCAACATCAAGCCGGCTCAGATTCCTTATTGACTTCTGCTGTATATTTTAGTCTTCGAGATGTTTATTTCAACAAAGTTGTCGATAATGAATTTTTAGGCAAATTGTATGGATTGAGTGATGATTATTCAACAAACCAAATTCCATTTACACCAAATAATAATTTGAATTATTAATAAATAATTTAAATATAACAAAATTAATGAATCATCAATGTGTTAAAAAAAAGAAACTATTAAAAAAAAATATTCTGCAATAATTCATAAGAAAAAAATAAAAACATCAATATAAACAAAAATTTATTTTATTTTTTTTTATTTTTATTAATAATACCCAAAATCTTGAAAAATTAAATTTTTCTTTAAAGATTCTGTGAATTTTCTGATTTCTGTAATTTGTTTAGAATTATGAATTGATCTTCACAAATTCCAATAAATTAAAATTCAAAAATGTCGACACAGTTAAAAGCATAACATTATTATACTTTCCCACAGTTTGTAAATAATTTTTTTATTTCTAAATCTATTTTTAAATTATTCATTTTCTTTTTCTTTTTCATTGGATTTTTCCAGTTTTGTAATATGAGGTTTGTTTAAAAAATTTATTTCAAATGATTGATATAAAGTTATGTGTTATTTTGGACAAATGAATAACATTATTTTATTAAAATATTTTCAAGTATTGAATTTCAGTTTCAAATTTAAATTAATTTGCCCCGAGATAGAGTCGTGTTGATTAACTACCAATTATAAAAAATTTAAACAGTTAGGTTTGTTTTTTGATGTGCTTGAAAATTTGTCAAATTTTTAAGATAAAAAGAAAATATTGTTTTATCAAAAAATATATCGAAAAAAATAAAAAGATCATGAACTATCAAAATTTGATAGTTAAGTGAGTAGTAACAGTATAATAACCACTGAAATTTACATATGTGATAGTTTATTAAAAATTATATTGGTGAATTAAGTTCTCGATTACCAAAAAATTTTAAAAAAAAAAATAATCCAAAATGTCAATGTTACTAATATCAATAACATTAATAACTTTTCTAAATAATAATAAAAAAAAAGAAAATTTTGAGAAATTTATTTGATTTTTTTATGGAGATTATTTTTTGAGATATAAGACCAAATACATTCACTTTGTATTTTCAGATTATATTTATAAACCCCATTCCAAAAATCTTGACACACCCGAAATCAAAAATAGGCAAAAAAAAAAAAAACCAATTTATTATATTTTTCCAAACCTAATATTAAACGACATTTAATTACGCATTATCAATCTTTTTATCAGTAATTATTTTTATCCAAATAAAAGAAAAAAGGAAAAAACTGAAAAAAATAAAATTTGGTGTGTTCAAAATAATGAAAAAAGCTGAACAAAAAATGTATTGGTAAATTTGTTGAAATATCATAAACAATTGTTGATCGTTCAAATGATAAGATACAATCAACCAATTGTATATGATTTTTCTATTTACAAAAAACTCAACATTAACCTTCGAAAATCTATTGAAAAAAAAAATTAATAATCTAAGGAAACAGATTATGTAACTGGAAAAAGGAAATGAAAACAAAACAAGACATAAAAAAATAAAATTGTTTGTAAAATCAAAATCCTTTCCAATTTGAATTTAAAGTGTGGTAATGATGTTCTTTCGACTGTTTAAAATGTACCCAAATTTTTGGAATTTAGTTTATAATACTTTATAATTATAAGATTATAACCATATCAGTAAAAATTCCGTAATCTAAATATTCTAGAGATCTCAAAAAATAATTATAATAATTACAGTCAGTTCCACTTTTAAGGCACAAACTTTGAACGAAATTTAAGGAACAATAAAAATCGCAAATTAAGGCTCAATAATTTGGAATTTTTTTTTTTTACAGTTTATTTTTCTAGAATTTAAATTTTGTAATTTAATTTGAGATTTTTTTGTGCCTTAAATTTCGTTGAAAGTTTGTGCCTTAAAAGCGAAACTGACGATAAGTTTTTTTTCTAAATTCTAATTTTGGAATAGAGAATTTCAGGTTTTATTCGTATTTCTTATATAAATTTTTATTTAATGCTGTCAAGTTTTTAAAAATGGAGTTCATTTTATTTGGGTAATATTCTTTCAATATTATTTATTTAATTTTGTTTTAATTAATGAAATTCTATTTTTATTTTACCTTACTTGAATTTTTTTAGTAACGTATTTATTTTTAATAAAATAATAAACCACTTTTTTTTTTTTTTTTAGAAAAGTATCATAATATTTACTAGATAATTCTTTTGAATTCAAATAAATAGAAATATATCCTTATTTTAGAAGTATAAAACTAGGATTTATTTAATTTTTTTACAATATTTACTCAACTTCAGCTAATCAATTGAACAAAAAATATCAGATCAATAAAATCAAAACAAACAACTTCTATATTGCCTTTTCAATCTTTAAAATTCATTATTGTGTCAATTTAAAATCTTTTGAATTCATAATAATTATTCATTTTGAACATAAAAGATTAATGGAGCATTTCTATTTCAATTCCTAATCAGTTTTAGTAAAATGTGAAATTATTTGGAATTGGATGATTTTAAATTTATAAGAGTAAATTACAAATCATGATATTGATCTTCATAAAGGTGTTAAAATTTATTTCAAATTTATAACTTAGTAACTTTTCAAGTAATTTTAACATATTTTAGAATTATAAAAATAATAATTTTATCAGACAAAGATCTTCCAAGAAACAACCAATTCAGTAAAATTAACTAATATAAACTAATTAAACCATTGATCAGATCATGAGATATTTTTCTTGTGGTTTTATACGTGGCCCATGGGTTAACTGACCTTTTATATAAACATTACTTGTTTATTTTTGGAATTATCCTTAAATCCCAACATGTTATTATATTATATTTATTAACCATAAAAATACCCAGGATAATAGAAATCATTAAATATATTCTATTTTTTCAATTCTCTTAGGTTAAAACAGTTTCTTGACCAACTAATTTTAGAAAAACATCAGTTTAAATGATAACTATTTCACAAAAAAGGTTTAAAATAAAACGAACTATGATAACATTGTTTACCATTTCTTTTTTTTTTTTTTTTTTTTTTATTTATCTAAGTACATATTGTTCCTTTTAAAATTTTAGAGCACGTCCAATTTAAATAAGAGTATTGAATCAGACATTCAAAACTTTCACTTTTTTTTTAATTTACTATTGGATCTTAAAAAGTTCTTGTTTATTTAGTTGTAATTTTTTTCGATTATTGAGTATTCTTCTGGTACTTGGTTTTAAAAAAAGTTATTAGATATTTTTTTACAATATAAAATAAAATACCACAATCAAATGTTGAAATAAGAATAAAAATTAAACCATTTGTCATTCCTCAAAGTAGAATTAGACAAATCAACTTAACAATCTATTGTGACATTTGATTTTAGAAGTGTAAAAATGTAATAAATTGTTTTTCTACAAATATTCTAATTCTAAAAAGCAACAAGACACACACAAAATTTAAAATGTTGTTATCATCTTCTTTAGAAATATTAAAAAGTGAAAATTTTGACTTTATGGCTGCTACCCCCTTAAGAATAATAATTTTTAACCGAAATAATTTTATAATGTTTTGTGAACTATTATTATTTACATGTATTTTTTGCAATTTTGAGTCCAACTAAAACCAGAATTTGTATCTTATGACAATTTTTCCACTGTTTATTTGTTATCAAAATTTGAATTTTTAGATATATTTAAATTTCTTAATTGGTACTTTTCGAAAATTTATGTTTAATTTATTGATCGCTTTAAAAAATACAAATAAAATTAGCTTTTCATCTTTGGGAATTGATTTTTTGTTCTTCTTCCTCTCCTTTTATTTTTGAATTCTTTATTATAACATTTTAATTCATTGAGATATTTCTCAAATATCAATAGTTTTAGTTTATATATTCATTATTTTCAAAACTTTAGAAATATAGATTTTTTTTTAAATACACAATTACCGTTGGTTATAACATTATTCATTTTTTTTTTAGAGATAATATAATTTCAAATGACAAATAAATCCTAAAAAATAATAAAGTATTAATTGCTATTGGAATTTGAACACATTTTTAAAAAATTTTTTTCTACGAACCCCACCAAAAAATTATTAAGAAGACTTTTTTATTAAGCTTTTTAGCCACTATTGAATATTCTCGTTATAAATGCCAATACTAAATAATTTTAAATGATTTCATTATTTCATACACAATTTCCAAGATAATTCCCCTTTTTATAGAATTGCTTTGATAAAAATACTGTTTCGCTTTTTAATGTTATTGAAATTGATTTTATTCTATTTTTTATCAATATAAATTGACATTTTTCAATCAAAATCATTTTTTCAGATTTATTTTTTTACTTTTTCTTTTTCATTTGTCATTTTTTTTTTTTTTTTTTTTTTTTACATCTCGATCAGGAATAATGAAAATATTGTTATCTTGAGTTTCTTAATTAAATCAAAATTTTTGAACCTAACAAGTGAGTAAAAGCATAGGTGTATTAGAAGAAAGATATTTAGGGAAAAAAATTTGAGAATTGTCTAGAAATGAATAAAATGTGACTTCCAATTTGTTCCTATTTGAGACATTTAAGTTTTGTCCAAAAAAAGAAGAATAACAACAATTACAAAATCCCGAGTTATTTCTAAACATTACTAAATCATAACAAATCAATTATACTGTCATCAATATAACTAGATCAGTTTAAACAAAGTTAAATAATTCAAAAAAAAAAACTCTACCTACTTTTTTCGAGAAGGCTTACACATTGTAAGATCAAAGAAATAAATAATTAGTAGATATGATATAGATTTCTCAAAGTTCTACTATTAAAAAAGGCTATTCTCAAAATGAAGGATCAAAGTTTTCAATTTTTTCTCAAAAAATAGAGATAATTTTTGTGAATATTTTGTATGTTCATAAAAAAACAAAAATTACATAAAAATTGGTTTAATTACAAAAAATTCAAAACAAATTCAATTCATAATTTAAAATTTACTAATATATCAAGATGTTGATCTGTGAAATTGATTTAACCTAGGTCATATTATTGAATATCTTCTTAGATTATATGTTTGGACAATAGAAAAAAAAAAACATAGTTTTTGTTTGGAAAAAGGGTTATCTTTTTTGGGTTCTGTAGTTTTGATTGATGCCTGGGAATAATAAAGGTCTTATATTTCAGAATTTTTAAACTTGAGAAGTGGTTTTTAATGTTTTTAATTCATATTTTGGTCAGTAATCCATACTCTGATTTAAAATGAGAGGGGTAAAAAAATGGGAAAAGCACTTAATTGAAGATATTCGATTAATTTAAAAACCAAAGAAATAAATAAAAATTCACAACAATAAAAACAGAAAATCTATTTTAGAAACTTTGAGAAATCTGTTTATTTTTTCTTTATGAAGATATTGTTTAGTCAACCTTAAAAAAATTTTGAAAATAAAAAAGAAAAAATTAAAAAAAAAAAATATTAACGTTTAGTTTTAATGATTTGTTTTTGTGAGATTTTCTTCAAAATAATGGTATATTCAGAAAAGATCCAAAAAAAAAAAGTTTGAAAAAACAAAAAATAAAAAGAATAAAAAATTTGTTGTTTAGTCTTAATTGGTTATCTAAATGCAACATAAAGAGAATACACAAAGCCAAAAACAAAACACAGGAATCCGTACGTTGGTATGAAGTGTCCCAAGTTATTCACAACGAAAAAGATTATTGAAACAAAACCTAAAAGTTGGAAAAGAGCACCAAATTTGCGTGCAATTAAAAAGATCAAAGCACCAAAAAAAGATACACCAAGCCCACTAACTAAGAAGGAATAGTAATTTAATTTATACATTTTATCAAGATTTGAGAATCGTTCTTTTATTCCTGTTTTCTTGAACTCTACGTTTTCAATATCACTGTGTAATGTTTTAAAACATTTTGAAAAGTCTTTCAAAGCAGAAGAAAATTTTGAATCTTTAAGCTTATATAAGCACGTTGAAGATCTACTTAATGTTTTAAGTGTATCTGTGCCAAGGGTGTTGTCAACTGCAAAAAGTAAAACATCACTTCCTGGTGAATGAGTGATCCCATCAGAAACAAAGAAGGGAAGAAATAATGAAAGCAGAATGCAGATCGCCCCTAAAGCTCCAACAAAAAATTTGACAGTTTTTGTGATCCAACGGAAGACAAAGTAAACCAAGAAGAGAATTAAAAGTCCCAGAAATGCTGTTGCTATGATCAGTTGTATATTTACGGAATTGTTTGTTTCGGTTTCGGTTTCGGTTTCGGTTTCCATTTAGGAAAGAAATTGAATTATTTGTATTGAAACAAAAATAAAAAATGATTTCTGTTTAATTGAATTTTCTTTTAGACAAAAAATTCAATTAATAGAACCCTTTTTGATTCCATTTGAGAGAAAATAAGATAAAATTGTTTTTTGAGGTGATCTTCAACAATTGAAAATATATTTTATGGTGATCTTGATCTAATTTTAAAATTATGGGTTCGTAAATAACGTCCTTTTTTAAAAGAGTTATTAATAAACAGCTTAGATACTAATACTCAAATAGGTTTGATACCCCTTTTTTTAAACTAGATTTGGTTACTCTTTTTTCAACTATTGGAACTAACTTTTTAAAAGCTTGTTTGAAAGTTTTATTTACTTTAAAGATTTTCCAATCTTTTTTTCTCAAAATGAATGATTATTTGAGTAACGAGATACCAATCGAAACATTATTATTGCATTCACAAAGTACAAACCTAAAAAAATTTGCCCACCCAAAAATGGTTTTATGATGATTTAAATAGAACAAAACTGTAACTTAATAGTTAATTATTTAAGTGTAAAAATGATTTTTCACAAAGTTTTCACAAAATTATCATTCTGTTTAGTAAGATTAGAATAAAAAAGGTAACTAAATTACCAAAAGGTGTATACTTTTTAGATTATTTTTCGATTCAATTTTGCTAATTCTCTTTTTTTTTCTTGAAAAAAAGAATTTTCAGTTGATTAATTATTTATATGTCCTTAATAAAATTAAGTAGTATTTTTTTCTGATTAATATTTTTCGAAATTAAGGTTCATAAATTAATTCCATTAACCACTGTGATAATTTTTTTAGAATAAAAACACTCTCAACTTTTGAATATCGAAAATATTTTTTGAAATTACTGTGAACTTTTTTATTTTTTTTTGAAAAATTGGGGTTGAGAAAATCTTGAAATCAAAGACTAAGTTAATATATTAAATTAGAATGCTTTTCCAGAGAGTTTATCCGATTAGTTTAACTTTTTTTTAATTTTACCACACAAAACTAAAAAAAACATTTGAAGACCAAATTAGTGCCTTTTGTGAAAAGAAAATTCCCATAATTTAGAATTTGTTTTTGTAAATGAGTTAAAACAAGATAGTGTATCTAAAAATATACATAATTTCAAGTTTGAATTCAATGATTTTGGTAAAAAATGTTTTTAAGAAAAAAGTTAAATTTAAACTTTATTTATTTTTATTTTATCATTTAGTTTTTTTAATTGTATTAATGGAAAGTATTTGATCAGTTTTTCATTTTTAGTGTTTTTTGGGTCGTAGGGGCATATTAAAATTGAGAGACAAAACATAACCAATAATCTGGTTCTTATTTGTTAGGCTAAGTAGGTAGACCAATAGTGGTATCAATTTTAAATCTTCTTATATTCAATAATCCTTTACCAGTATTACTTTTTGAGGGATATGGTTATAATAATAGATGATCAAATTGCCTCATTAAGGTACTATACAATAATGTGTTAGTATTATATTCGTATTCCATAAATTTTCAACACGTTAGGGAATAACCATTAAAGGTAATAAATACCAGGGAAGCTAAAAATATTATCGGTGTTTTGGCTACTTTTTTGTTAAATATTTTAATCTCTTTTATTTCTTGCCCTTCTTTCTCTTTCTCTTTTCTTTTTTTTTTTTTAAATAAAATATTTTCTTTTCTTTTTTTAGGGTAAAGCTATCCAATGAGTTACTAACCTTATATAAATTATCTCCTAGATAAAAAACTCCTAATAAATTTCTTTTTTAGACAAATATTGGGTACTTTTTTATAAATCATTACTTTTACTTTATCAATATCTATATATCGGTCCATTCCTTAGAAACCCAAATATACTAATTACCTCTGAAACAAAATTTTTAATCTGAATTGTTATCAGAGGATTATAAGATATAAAATTAACAAAAAATTATCTTTGGATGATAAATTTTTAATTAAAAATTGGTTAGTTACAAAGAAATAAAAAAATAAATTGAAAAAAAAATTTAAACATCAAAATATTTTTTTTCTTGGTTATTGTGATTTTTATTATATTTCTATGGAAATTTTGTCAAAACAATTTTTTTTTTTGAAAAATTGGTCTACACATGAAAAAATTGTGATTATTTAAAAATTAAAACACATCATACATTCCACTAGAAAAATATTTTTGGTACCTTTTCCCCCGAGATTGTCTTAAATAATTGATTAAATAATTTATTCATTCCATAAGATATTATTAAGATCACAAAGAAATTTTGTTTCATCTGTTAATTACAATTCAATGACAATGTATAAATTTAATTCTAAATAATTTAAAAATAAAAAAACAAGATAAATTAATTTTTCAAACAAAATGATATTACCCAAATAAAATGAACTCCATTTTCAATCAAAAATAGAACAAAAAGAAATAGAAAAGTCAACACTAAAAGATTTTTTGCAAAATTACTTCTATAATACAGTCAGTTTCACTTTTAAGGCACAAACTTTCAACGAAATTTAAGGTACAATAAAAATCTCAAATTAAGGCACAAAATTTGGAATTTTTAATTTTTGCAATTTATTTTACTAGAATAAAAAATTTTGTGCCTTAATTTGAGATTTTTATTGTGCCTTAAATTTCGTTGAAAGTTTGTGCCTTAAAAGTGAAACTGACTGTACAGGGATCAAACGATTTAATCCCGAAATGTGGTTAATTTACTACAGTCAGTTTCACTTTTAAGGCACAAACTTTCAACGAAATTTAAGGCACATAAAACTCTCAAATTAAGGCACAAAATTTTTAATTATTTTTTTTTACAATTTATTTTTACTAGAATTTGAATTTTGTGCCTTAATTTGAGATTTTTATTGTACCTTAAATTTCGTTGAAAGTTTGTGCCTTAAAAGTGAAACTGACTGTTCAAAAAACAAGAGATTTTTTTTCAAAAATGATTAATGCAACAAACAACCCATTAGAATCCTGGTACAATGTTTTAGGTGGTTCTTTAAATAGATTAAAGCCTTCTTTAATCAATTTAATTCGAACTTTAAAATAAACCCCAATTCAAAATTTTTAACACACCAAAATTCGATTTGTGAAAAAAAAAAACTTATTTAATCAATTCAAGAAGATTTACCAAATTAGAACCATTCACTAATTGAAATGTCAACACTTGTTTATAAATTACAATACTCACAAAACAATAAATAAATAATTATCAATACAAATAAATCATGGGTGTGTTAAAAATTTTGGAGAGAGCAAAACAAAAAAATACATTGGTAAATATGTTTAAATTCTATTAGGATTATTGATCGATCAAATGGTTAGATACTACCAACTAATTTTATTTGAGTTCTTCTATTTGGAACAACTCAACTTTAACATAATATCAATGGTTCAAAAAAATTTACGATCCAACGAAACAAATTACGTAATACAAACAATAAAATGAAAAGAAAAACTAAAAAGATGAAAAAATGATTTTCATATTTTTCAAAAATCAAAATTATCTCCAATTTCAATGAAATTGTATTATTGTGATTGTTTGGAACGTTTTAGCTGTGTGGAAAATTTTGAATTTTAGTTTATATTGAATTTAAAAAAAGAACAGACAGGAGTGCTAAAATTGGAAATTACCAAAAACTTCAAACCAGAACACTTAGATTACCAAACAGAATAAAAAATGACAATTCAATTAAATTGACCAAAGGTATTAATAAATTACCAATTGAAAAAATCGAATTTTATGGTAAAAGTGCCTACACCTGTAGTGTATGTAAACGAAAGGGGCATACAAAAGCATCAAAATTATGCCCAGTATACTTCCAAAATTCAAAAAAAAAATAATTTTCATTTCTTTATATTTTTTACAGTTTTTAGTTACTTTACTTTTATTTAAAACAAATACATCAAAATAATTCATTGAGGAAATCTTATTAATCTATCTTAAAATCGCTAATAAAAGACTTTTAATACAATTTTTTTTTTTTTTTTTTTTTGAGTCATCCATTATTTTCTATTTACTCCCCGATATTATTTCAAAAATGTTGTTCATCTTTATTAAATAAAAAAAATATCATGTTTTTTCATTTAAAATCGTTTTAAATATATTATTAAGTTTCGGTCATTTAAAAAAAAATTCAAGTAAAAATTAAAACTTAAAAAAAAATTGTATTTGATAAATATGTAATTTTAACTTTAAAAATTGACTCTGAATACTAGTGTTTCTTAGAAGTTGTTCAAAATGTGTTTTTACATGTTTACTAAATTTTCGGGTATTTTCGATTTTCGGGTATTTTCGGGAATATTTGATAGATTCATCAAAAACATAACGACTTTATCTTTGAACTATTTAGACTTTTTATTATAATTCAAATCTGGATTAAAGACAAATAAGAAAATAAATATATTAGTTGATCAATATCATTTGAAATCTTTTATTTATAACTCGATGAACTTTATGTAAACCGAGGGTACTAAGGGATATATAAATTTATATTTAAATATTTCAATATCTTTTGAAAAATTATTGATAATAGTAGATTTTTGTTTCAAATTTGATAAAAAGTATTGAATATTTTTTTTTTTTGCATAAGACAACATCAAAATAGACTTTTCATTTCAATAGAAATGTCAAATCTTTCAAACTACTATACTACTAAAACCATTTTTATGTGTTTTATAACATGATACCCAAAGCCTATAATAAAATAATCCGTAAAAGATTTCATTTTTTTTAAGATTGAATAAATTTTGTGTTCAAATTAAATGTCGTTTTTTGGAAGATTTGTAGAAGCTGGAAGAATTGTTTTAATTACATTCGGAAAATATGCTGACAAAATTGCAGTTATTGTTGATATCCTCGATCAAAATAGAGTAAAATTTGATAGATTTTTTTTTTTTTTTATTTGGATTTCCTTCTCAAAAAGAATTTAAGATTTATGATCTATCCAAGTCCAAATTCAATTCCAAAAAAAAGAAATACAAACCACAAAAAAAGAAAAAGAAAAAAGAAAAACAAAAAAAAAAAAGAAAAAGAAAAAGAAAAAGAAAAAAGAAAAAGAAAAACCAAAAAGAAGCAAGAATGAAACAAATTTCGATCTTATAAACAACATATTTTTGTTTTAACAAAACCACTCAAATCCTTATTTATTTTTTTGTTTTCTTTCTTTCTAATAACTTCAGGTTCTTATCGATGGACCTTCAACTGTCAATGGTATCCCAAGACATGTTATCTCCTTAAAATGGGTGTCTTTAACCAATTTCAAAATTGATATCAAAAGAGGAGCTAAACTCGATGAAGTTGAAAAAAAATTCAAAGAAGAAAAGATTGAAGAACAATGGAGCAAAACATCACTTGCTAAAAAACTAAAATTAAAAGACATGAGAGCAAAAATGACTGACTTTGATCGTTTTAAACTTGGCTTTGCTAAATCAAAGGTTTGTGAATTTTTGTTTTTGTTTGATCCAATTTTTTAAAAGTTTTTAGGTTGTCGCATTAAAAAATTTTTTTTTTTGCTTTATTCTTTATTCTTTTTCATTTTCTTTTTCTTTTTTATTAATTTTTATAAACAATCCCTTTTTTGTTATCTTTTAATCTTATTAGAGAAAAGCAATTCTTGGTGCAGAAATTAAAAGACTCATGAAAAATCAAAAGTAATAACTTTTTGTTCTGAAAAAAAAAAAAACTTAGATTTAGGGAATCGATTACGATTTAAAAGTTGTTCAACAAAAACAATTTTTTTTCAGTTTTGCTTTTTGTTTACACCAAATTCAAAATTGTTTCAATTAATTTAGAAGATCAAACGAAAAATTAAAAACTAAGAATACACCAAATTACACTTTTTTCTTTTTCTTTTTTTTTTTTTTTTTTTTTATTTTTCTTTGCTTTTTATTTTTTTGTTGATTCATTGTTTTTTTTTCCTGTTCGAAGATTTTTTCTTTTTAAAAAGATCTTTTCCAAACACAAGATTTTAACAATTTCAAATACACCATTTTTTAATTGATTCAAAAAAACGACTGATATTATGAACAATTAATTATCAGTCAGTAATCTAATAACCCTTTTCAAATGAACAATAACTAATTAAAAAAACAACCAATTAACTCAAGAAATACCAGTTCAGCTTTCAAATGATTGTGTTTCTTCATTTATAATCCAGAACAAATAGTCGATTATTTTACTTTTATTATTACAAGTCTTTTATGATGAATTATCAATAAAAATTTATCAAAATTACACTCTATTTACTTTAGAAACTAATTTGATCAATCACAGAAACCCATTTTCAAATGTTATCACATTTATATTTTCATTTTAAAGACCAGACAAGATATTGAAATTAATTTTTTTAGTTAGAGACTTACACAAACTATAAAGGAACTATGAATGATTTGTTTTGTCGTAAACCTGAATTATTTCAGGTGTACTTGAAAAAAAGTAATTTTTATGATCAATAACCATACAAGATGAAAGAATGATCCTATTTCAAACAAACCACACCAATAACCAAAATAAATTTTCCAAAAGATAAGTTTATCCTATTCAATTCTTCGTTGACCATTTCGTAACATTAATTTTTGAATAGACCGATTCCAAAATTAGTTATAAGGAAACTTATTTAATTAGAATTACAATAATTTACAAAATGAACTTTTCGGCAACCATGATGACAATATTTATATTTTAACAAAAAAAAAATTTGAAATAAATTCATTCTTTCTTTTGAGACAAGAAATTATTTTTTAAGGAGCTAGTATTTTTAAAAAAAATGAAAATCTTGATTAGATCCTCTTAATAATTTTTTTTTTTGTATATTATGTTTTGGTTTTATGAAAAGAATGAAATAACATCATCTAAACAATTAATTAATTTGAGTCTCTTTTTTGACATTCAAAATTTCACATATTTCCAAGATAAAACTAAAAAAAAAGTAACCTATTATTTTTATTGGCAATTCCTTTAATTCTTGAAACTATTGTAATATATTTTTATTTTGGAAAATCTTTCTATTCAAAAAATTGTTTATTTTGTAATACTTACAATTATTTAATATATCAATACAAATATCAAAAAAAAATATACAAACTTTGTGTATAGGTGTGTAAATAAATGAAAAATTGAGAGAAGTTTAACAAAAGTTTTTCAATAAAATTGAGATCTATGAAGTAAAACCGTTTGATATTCTTTAAAGTTTTCAAAGTTGTTTTCTTTCAATTTTCAAAAAAAAATGAAAGAATTAAATGTCAAAAAAATTTTTCAATTTTTTTCTTTGTTTTTGAAGGAAATTGTTTGGCCTTACTAGAAAGAATCTTTGTAACAATTTTAACTATTTATGTAATATTAAAATTAATTAAGCATTTTTAGGATAAAATTTTCTAATTTCCAAATATCTCCAAGAAAATGTAATTTGAATAAATAAAATTTCATCTTAAATAAAAGTAGAATTTATTCATAAAAAAATTTAAATTGTTTTTTTTATTGTAATTTAAGGGAGGAGTTTAGAATTCCTCTTCTTTGCCCGAATTCCTAAACTTGAATTTAGAAATCGTCAAAAAATTTAAATTGTTTAAAAATTTTAATGATTAAATCAATCCTTATTATCATAAAGGTATTATATTATAATCAAATGGATTATGATGATTTTTTGTTAAACTGGAGAATTGTATCATAAAAGAAAAAAAAAAATTCTTGAAATTAATGTTTTTGAAAATAAAGGGTTGGTATTTATATTGTAATAGTAATGAAAAAAAGCTTTAACGGTGTAAAAAATTATTATAAGTAAGAGAAGCAATAAATTTAAAGCCTTTAATATTTAGAAAAAATGGAAGAAAAAAATGACTTCTTTTTTTTATTATTCTAGAAGTTTAAAATACATTCTAGTTGTCCTTAGACTTAAATTTCTGAAAGTAAATTTAAGTTTAAAATCATAGATTTCATGATTAGTAATTAATGAAAATATTTTCATCTATTTTGGTTTAAAATCAAATGAGCAATCATTAATAAACTGTTATAGAATTTGACTTTGAAAAGAATAAATATCCTCAAAAAAATTTAAATGGGTAAAAGAGAAATTTTAAAAAAAGTCAAATTAATTTTAACCAGTAAAAAATAGCCAATGGAGTAAATTTCCAAAGGTTCTTTTCAATAACAATTTATCAATAATTTTATTGGTTTATTATTTTTAATTCAAAACAAAAATATTTCAGCTCAGTTGTTGTTTTTATATTTATAAAAGTCTCAAATTTTTAAAAATTAAGTTATATTTATCAAGAATAATTAAATAAATTTTAACAAACATTAACCAAGATCGAATATCAATCTCTATAATAAGATTTAAACTTATAAAGAAATTAAAAATTCTTGGCTTTGAACACACATTTCAGGACAAGTAAATTTTTTTATAAATAATAATGAAAATATTAATTGGGAAATAGACAACTTAAAATTATTAAATGAAAATCTATACAATTTTCGAAATTTTAATAATTAAGTTTTCTGGGTGGAAACGTCATGAATATTTGAAAATTATTATATTTAATAATAATACAAGTAATCTATATATTATAGAGTGTATTCGTTTTGCGAAATCGGTTAAGTTTGGACAGGTATTATAGTGGTTCTATTTAAAATGGAATTCAAACAAATTGTGGAAAATAAAATATATATATTTATTATTTTAAATTCTAGAAAAGCTCACTTCAGTTTATTTTAAATTTATTAAATAAAAAGAAAAATTAATAAATTACTTTTTAATTTTTAAAATTACAAAAAAAAAAAACGGTAAAAATTATCTAAAATGAAATCATTATACTTCAATACTTCAATTAACAACTTTTTCGAATTACCACATATGTATTTTTATTTGTATGATAAGAGGGGAAAAAATCTTATACTAGATGCAATAAAAAACAGGAATTTAGAAATAAACAAGGATATTGATGATTCTGTATGTGACAACCCAGTATATAAATAAATTCCAATGGTTTCTATTTAGTAATTATTTAAAATTAACAAGAAGTTATCAAAACTTAAGAATAATATATTTGATTTTCTTCAAAAGAAAAGACTCGTTATTTTTCATGTAATGTATTAATTATCACCAAAAATTAAGAGCCTTTGTTGGAATTTTTCAACGAAAAATTAGAAATTATTGAAAGTATCGCAGAATACATGTTTTTTTTTTATTTAAAAAAAATGTAGTACAATATTAGTTTTTACTCCAATCTTCTAAACACCGGGAAACACAACGGCTTTAAAAGGAAATTAATGTTCTTTCTTCAAAATAAAATAATCAAATAAAAAGAAGAACATTAAATCTTAGCAAGATCGAAAAAAGTACAACATTCAATACCATTCTTTTCCACACTTTAATAAATATCATTAGCATGTTAATGATAAAAATTTGTTTCATTTATGAATAGAAAATTTTTCAATGGGAAATTCTTAAAACGTCAAAAATACTTGAAAATAGAACATGTAGTTTGTTATATAATCTGTATTGACTTTAATAAATATTTTTTTTCAACTTTTCTTTGCTATTTTGGAATTTTTTGGTTTTTAATTGATGTTTCGATAATTGTTAAATAGTGTTGTATAGTTTTTAATTATTATTGAAATTAAAAATTTTCAAGAGTGTATTTATTTTTGAAAAATAAGTATATATTTTGATCATAATACTTTACATTCATCAAGATATAATCAAAAAATTTTTTTCAAAGATCCTTCAAAATATTTTTAACTTCTAATTGAATGAAACCCCAAAGATCTTCATTAGTTATCAATGGGAATTGATATTTTTAATGATTCAGTCCACTCTTATTATAACGTAAATTTTATTATTAAACTGTTTGAACAATAAACTTGTAGAATTTGAATTGTATAAAATTTTAGCTCATTAACTTATTTTTCAATTCTGGAATATTTTTCCATCTAGGATTATTTGTCTCACTCAAAATATATCAAAAAAAAGAGCGTTTATAATAAATAAAGTTCAACAATTATTAGAGATGATTTTAAGGCTAATTACCAAAAGGTAAAATAAGAAAATAAAGTGAAATTTTTAAATCATATCCTATTCGTAAAAAATTGCAAATTTTTTTTTTTTTTTTTTTATTTTTGAAGAGAGAAAATTGCTTTTCTCCTGTGTGCCCTAATTTCTAAACTTTTTTTAAGAAATTTTGTTAAAGAATCAAAAATTGCAAATTTAAGAAATTATTTTTTCAAATTTAGATAGCTACAGAACAGTTTTTCATTAAAATCTTTGTCTCTTTTTTGTTGTTGTTATTTTTCAGATTAAACTAAAAGATTTGGTGATTATGGATTTTGGTGATAATTTTGTTTAAAGTTGATTGGGTTAGTTCTTAAATAGTGTGATTGAATCTGGAATATTGTAGGAAAATGATTTGTAAAATGTGCTATTATAAATACTATTTAATTTCGAAAATACAGGGCTTTACTTAACTGTGTTTTTAAGGAATAATAGAATAAATTTTAAAAACAAGAATTAAAAACAAAAAAACACTATTTAAAAAAAAACAAACAACAATTATTTACAAAAGCAATCCAAACAATTTTCAAAAAAACAAATTAAAACCCCAACAAGGATTATTTAACATACTGTTTTGGAATTTTTCAACAAGTTTGAATTTCATTGAAAAGATAACACACAACTCTAATACAAAAAAATTTTCATTCAGATAAAATACTAATGTGATAGATTTGTGATTATTTCAACACTTATCACCCAAAAAAAAAAGCATCACACATAATCAATTTTCAATAAAGTACTTGATCTTAATAACAAAAACTTTTGAATTTCTGAACTCTAAAAGTATATTAAGATAAATCACATCGTTTATTAAAAATCGATTACTAAAAAATGGATTATCCTAGTAAAAAAGCGTAGAGTGGAGTCTCAGAAAATTATCAAATAATATTTTTCCCCTCTGATAGTGGATGGGAACGATAATTTTAAAAATAAAAAGATAATTAAAAAAAAAAAAAACAAATAAACAATTAATTTAAAAAAAAATAGGGATTATCAAGATGTAAATTTTTATTATTAAATTTATTCCTAAAGAACGATAAAATAATTAAAAAAGGTTTTTCATTTCACAAAAGAAAGGAAGAATTAAAATGAATACCCAAAAAATAAAAAAGTAAAAAGTAAAAAGTAAAAAGAAAAAAATAAAAAAACAATAAATAAGAAAAAACAAAAGAAACTGCTTAAAAACGGATACCTTTACGTGAGAATTGGAAATGATTAAATTCTTCATTTAATTGTACGATTAATTTTAATTTTCTGGAAGTTTTGAAAACAAAGGCGTTACCGTAATATTTATTGTTTATTTTAAAAGAAATTCTTTTTATATTATTTTTTCTTTTCTTAGCATCAATGATCATAACAACCTTATCTGCTGGTATACATTTTTCACCATAAAACCCTGATTCCTTTTTGTTGCTAATGTATCTATACCCACCCTTTTGCGTGAGTTGCCAAATGAATGAAGTTGGTGATTGCTGGGAAGAAGCTGTCAGATCTTGCATTATTTCGACACCGATCCCAGCGCAGGTAGGATTAAAATAATAAGAGAAGATGTCATTTTCTATTGTACTTATTCCATAAACCTTCCCCTCGCCTAAGCCATGGTAGCTTACTGCTGTGCTATTATCTGAATATAGTATCCCGCCTGTTCCCAAATCCGAGTCAAAACCAAAGATGGATTGGACGATGCCCCTATAGAGGATGTCTGCTTGCTCTCTCGAAAAGCGTATATCCAAGTTTTCAATTTCTTCCTCGCCCCTTTCGCATTCACCTAAGAATTTATGGTTGTAATAGGTGGGTAGGCTTAGTTTCTTTTGCGATACACAATCCAAGATTGTCGATTTCCTTCGATCACTATTTTTCATAAAGATCAATCCTCCTTCTCCCCAGGGCGTATGAGCCTTTAGGCATGTTTTACATCTTAGCAATTTATGCCATACCAAATTTGTCCAAGTGGGGAATTTCAGCTGTAGCTTTCTAATTTTGCTCGTTTTGACTCTGATCCAGTACAATTTGAATTTTTTGGATTTGCACTCTGGGCATATCCTATATTTGTGCTCGCTCGATTCCTTCCTTTTTGGGAAAATTAGACAGTTTCTACATTGGGAGCAATTTGGTCTTGTCTGCTCTGTATAGCACCCGTGCAACTCGCATGACGGGAAAACTGCGAATTTGCAGTTCTTTTCTTGGCATATCAATAAGGAGATCTTTTTATACTTTTTTTGAACGAAAATGCTTTTCCTTTTGTACTTGTAATTTGTGGTGTTACTTTGTCCCTCGTTCCCGCTTTCATAATCACTTCCACTTTCGTTATCTAATTTAGTTTTATAACCAGAGTTATTTCCGGATTTTTCTTTGCTGTAATTCGTTGGTATACGTTGCTTAACCCTTTCCAATTCAGTAACAGAAATTTTGATCGTCTTATGTAATATTAAAAAATCTGCGATCTTTTCAAATTTTAAGATCTGCAGCGAAGGCTGTGAAAAACTGATTTTTTGTGAATACACACGTGATTTGTCGTTGACAGTGATTCGAAAGTTAACTTTTTGCTCCTGAAAATTCTTTTTCAAATTCCCAGTGATCGTAATGCCCATCCATTTTTTGCTCGTTTTTTGAATTTTCAATTTCCAATTGGTATTTAGTGCAATGAAGCTATCAGAAAACACTTTTGAAAAATACTTTTTTTCAAACTTTGTGATATCAAATGTCCATTCTTGTTCCTTTGGGTTGAATTTTTTAACTGTTAGCACTTGCTCCATTGAAAACCTTAATTCAAACTGCTTCTTTGGCAGCAGGTTTAATTGGAACGCATTTGATACGCCGACACCTTCATATTTATTGTGGTCGGTTAATAGTTTTTCTTCAGTTATTTTTTTATACGATACAGACCAAGTGAACCTTACTCGGTTTTGTAAATTATTCCGTTTGCTTTGCCCCTTCCAGCTTCTCTTGCCACTCCTCTTACGATTTCTATTTCTGCCCCTACTCCCCCGCCGATTCCTACTGCCACTGCGCTTTCCCTTTGCGTTTTTTCCACGTTCAAAATCGGAATTAGATCCAGATTCGATTTCGTTGCCAGTGCTACTATGGCTATCGCTATCCGTCTCTTCGTCCTTACTAATTTCATTTTCGCCATAAGAATCCTCATCGATCCCATCATCACTCTCGCCATAGGCCCCATCAGAACTGCCATCAGAATAGCTATTTTTTATTTTATTTTTCATCCCGCCGTTCTGCTCGTTGGTGTAGCTATTTGCCTTGTTGATACGCCTATATTGATCATCGATTGGTAATTGCATAACACCAAAGGAATTGTTCCCACTATATTTTAAGAACAGTTGCCAGTTTTGCTTTAGGAATTTGAAATTTTCTGTTTCAAGAATATGGAAAAATTTGAAAACCTGAGGCACGATCAAGGACCATTCGCCATTCGTTGGTGACTTCTTCAAGGGTATTGGAGAAATTAATCCAAATTTTAATCTGATCACTGCCTTTTTTTTTGCCTTTTCATAGCTCATCAATGGATCCTTTAAAGTTTTCTTTTTCCGAAGCAAATCAAATGTCTGGTAGACCTGCTTATAATTATAATGTGCCTCCATCACAAAGGTTTTGCGGACAAATTCTGGATATTCCTTTTTCAGTTTATTTTTTGAAAAGTATCTTTGGATCGAGCCAAACAGTACCATCTGTTTGACATTCTTTTGCCCCTTTCGACTTCGTTGCCTTTTCTCCAAGCAGATTTGATATTCAATCCCATTTTCATTAAAGATGTCTGAATAAATTTCTTCAAAAAATTCGAAACGATTTGAAAAATCCACCTCAAAAATGTGTTTGTCAATCATTCGAGCTGGCGGCGCCTTCATAAAGTGAATAGATAATGTGCCCTTAGTGGGGATTATATTTGAAAATTGCAATTCGACAAATGTATTAATTCGATCAAAAATATGAAATTCAGTTTTTATTTCATCATTGATTTCCAATCGGATTTGAATCGCGATTCTTTTATGAATCGTATTTGCTTCAACTTTGATTTTTTTGCTCGAATTGCCCAGCAATAAAAGTCGAAAGGATGTTTCTAAATAATCAAAATTAATAATTTCATTATTTTGCTTGTTGTCATTGATATTATTATTAATATCGTTATTATTGTTCTCATTGCCCTTTTCATTATTATTATTATCATTATTATTATTATTTTCAAGATCATAATTAAATCTTTTTTCAAACCATTCTTCTGGCTTGAGTTTTAACTCAGTTTGCATGTTAGAATTAATTTGGTAATTTTTTGATTTTTCATAATTTCCCAATTTGATTCCCAATAATGAAGAAACAAATTTTAAATATTTTGTAATAATAAATGGTGGGTTTTCCATCAAATCCCATAATTCATCCAAATATAATGTTTTTTTTTTTAAAAATAAATTTGTTATTTCTTCGTTAATATTATCTTGCTCTTTTTTTTTTTTTATTAAAGCTCGAAACAAGTCTTCAAAAAGTTTATTTGAATAATAATTTTTTTGTATAATGCCTTTTCTTTCTTGTCCCATTAAACCATTAAACTCG
Organism: Anaeramoeba flamelloides; assembly: GCA_027625915.1. Classification (NCBI taxonomy): domain Eukaryota; family Anaeramoebidae; genus Anaeramoeba; species Anaeramoeba flamelloides. The sequence goes on from JANTQA010000012.1 coordinate 10,029,396, forward strand.
TCATCTTCATCGTCATCGTCATCATCATCATCATCATCATCACTTTCTTCAGAAATATCATTACCGCCGAGATGATTGCTTTTTTGACCGTCTTGCATTTGAAAAGTATTCGTTTGATTTTCACTCGATTCTAAAATTAATTTTTCTAATGTGGTTGTACCCGTATGCAAACTATTTAATTCTCTATAATAATAGATACCATATAAATTATTCATGGCGATTATAACTTCATTTTCATCAAGTACAGAGTCATGATTTAGATCTAAACTTTTGAAAACCCATTCAGTAATATTTTCTGCACTACCAGATCGTAATAATTCCTCAATTTTTTTCATTTCATTAATTGAGATTCTGTTATAATCGTTAATATAAAAGATTTCTTTAAATTTTTTTCCATACTTTGTATTTAATGAGTATGTTTTTGAAAAATAATCGTCTTGTAAATGTTCACTATTATTTGTAATGGTTTGTTGATCTTTCAGTTTCTATTTTTATTTTATTTTGTTTTGATTTATTTATTTATTTGTTTATTTTATTTGGATTCAATATAGATAAGAAATTCTATTATAAGTCACAATATAATATTTGAATCAAAATTATTTTTTGATTAAAACTAATTATTTTTTTTATTTTTCATTTACATATTGATAATCCCGAAAACTAATCAAATAATTTCAAGTTAAAATAAACCATGGTCCAGTCAATGGGTCACAGTTGTAATGGGCAAAATACATGTGTTTAAAGGGTTTGAATGGATATTAGTAGAAAAAATTTATTTTGAAAATTTTCAATTTAAATCATTTTTTGCACTTTTTTGTTTTTTTTTTTTCAATTTTTATTTTAAAAAGTAATTCAGTTGCAAAAATTCATTTTTATTATGCAAGATCAATAGTCACTTGGTAAAAATGTGTTATTATAATGTTATTGAAACTGTCAAAATGATTGTTGAGAAATCATATTGATTTCTATTGGAATTTTATTCAATCTTGGATACTGATATTTGAATAATAAATGTGAAAATTTTTCACTTCATTTTCATTTCCTTTTTCAAATAGAGACCACAAATCCCAACACACTTCGTTTGGGGACTTGATTTCTAAAAGAAAAGTTTGGAAAATGAAGTGAAAATGGTTTCCTATTTATTATTCAAATAACAATATGAGATCAAAACGAACATTCTTGTTTTTCTCAATTATTCCCTAAGAATTTGAGTTTTTTCAATTTTTAAGAAAATCTATTGATTAATTAGTTTTCTTTCAGACGGATACCAACTATTCTTTGATGCTTATTAAACTAATTATTTCTTAGTTTAATCTTCAAAGGTCAATTATATAAAATAATTTATATTTGAAAAAAATGTTGGGCAATTTGACTGAAACAAAGTTTATAATATTTTTTTCAATTATTCACTTATTAATTTGAAATTTTTAAAATAAAATTTTTGTTTATTATTAAATAATAAATGTTGATAAATTCATTTTAAAATAAACTCTTTTTCAGCAAATAGGACCCAGTTTTTATGAAGAAATAGATCATATTCTATAAGTTTAATCCATTATTCTTCTCAAAATAAATTTTGAATTTTTTAATCAAAATCATTTTTTCCTATTTTAGTTTTTTTTTTTCTTCTTGTTTTTTTTTCTAATTAAGTCTAATTTTTTCTTTTCTTTCTTTTTTATTTCTTTTAAAATTTAATTTGAATAAAAAAAAAAATTGTTTGAAAACTCCCAAATTAACTTTAAGAAAAGTGAGGCTTTGTAATTTCTTTTAAAATTCATACACTTTACTATTAAAAAATCTTATTGTAAACAATTTTAATTTTCTAAAAAAATTGAGAAAATTTTACACGACACATTCCGATGAAAGGTTACCCAAAATTTTTTTTAATATTTTTATTTTTTTTGGAAATTTATGTTTGTTTATGCATTTCTTTTTTGATTATCGACTCTAATACGAAGTTTATGTTTCCTTTTATTTCGAAACAATTCTAAGTTTTGGTTGATTCTTAACAAAAAAGTGAATTTTTCGTTTTTTGGCTGCATCTCTTTGAGTGAAATGGATTTTATGAATGGAAAAAGTTTTGAAGTTTTTTAGTAATTTGAAAATTCTTTTGAATAAAAACTCTGTAGTGTTGTTTTTTTTCTTTTGGCTTGGATTTATTGGAAAGAAAATTATATTTTTTGCGTGAGGAAAATTGAAAAAAAAAAAATCTCTAATATCTCTTTGTTGAAAAGTAATTTTTTTTCAAAATTTTTGATTTTAAACTCACTCACTTAATTACTAACGCTAACAGTATTTCGTTTGTCCAAGTTGTTTGAAGACCATTGATTAAGAAAATTTTTTGTTTTTTAAAAATGTTAAAAAATCTAAAATTCTTCAAAAGAAGCAAAATTCAACTCAAAATGAAATGGTGTTTTCGGGAGTATAAAGTAGTTCCTTATCTAATTTCAAATGATTATTTGAAATATTTGTTTAATAAAAAGGCTATTCCAGTTCCTGCTTTCATTTTTCACTTTAAGAGCTTTTTTATTTGTAAAAAAATTAATTTTTATTCTTACAAAAGCCTTTCCAGAATTGATCGATACAAACACAGTTATTTTAAAAAAGAGAGATTAAACAAAACTCCATTCGAAATTTTTTTTTTTTTTTTTTTAGAAAACTAAATTAAGTTTCAAATACCTCTAATGACTGTGTCTATTTTAGACACTCTTTGAATTGGGAATCTCAAATTTAGTCACTTCAAAATTATCTCATTACCAGATTAAATGTATCTTTTATTTATCCCTTAAAAATAAATTCATTCCAAAAATCACAGAAACACCCAAAATCAAAAATTGGTCAAAAAAATCTCAATGAATTGTGTTTTTCAAAACTTTTAATTAAATCACATTAAAGTTACCCAGTATTAGTGTTTTAATAACTAGCCATTTTTATCTAAATAAAAAAAAATGAAAAAATAAAAAAATCGGTGTATCCAAAATGATGGAACGAGCGAGAACAAAAAATTGTATTGCCAAATTTGTTGACATTTCACCAACAATTATTGATCGATCAAATTATTGGATACCATCAACCAATCGTATGTGAATTTTTCTATTTAACTAAATTAAACTTTCACCCAATATCAATCATTCGGAAAAAAATTAACCAGATCTAGCAAAAACAGATTGGGTAATTAGAAAAAAGAAATGAAAAAAAAAAAGACAAAAAATGAAAAAATAGTTTGTAAAATCAAAATTATTTTCAAAATTAAATGAAAATGAGCTAGTATTGATATTCTTTAAACTGTTTTAACTGTGTCCAAATTTTTGGAATTTAGTTTATATTTAGATGAAACAATCTAAACTTACAACAACACACAACACTGTAATTTTCTTATTAATAAATGAAAATTTTTATTTCAAGTTCCCAAATATTTTATTGATTTATTAATGCAAAAAAAAAAGTAAAAATCTTCACAAAATCAATTATAAATGAAAATCAAATCTAATAAGGTTTTTGCTTTTTGATCTTTTGGGATATATTTTTAACTTTTTTTTATTTGAATTTAAGGAATATTCATTTTTGATTCTATGTAGAGATTGAAATACAATACTTTAACCAATAAAAATGATTTAAAAGAATGTCAATTAAGGGACTAGTCTCTATTATTTTTTTTTTTTGACCAATTTCTAAATAAGGATTCCTTATCTAGAAATAAGTTTAATATTGAAAATAAACAGGAGTTTTCAAATCTAAGTAATTGGCAAAAAATTTTCTCAATCTCTCTTAAATTTAGGTAAAAAAATTTAATAGAGACTAGTTCCTTAAAGGAAATTCAATCAACCCCAATTCAAAATTTCTAAAACATCACAGAAACATCAAAACTCAATTTTTGAAAAAAAAATCTTATTTAATGAATTCTCGAAGAAATACCAAATTAGAACCATTTCACTAATTGAAATGTTAACAATTGTTTATAAATTACAATACTCACAAAACAAAGAATAAATAATTATCAATACAAATAAATCATCGGTGTGTTAAAAATTTTGGAGAAAGAGCAAAACAAAAAAATACATTGCTAAATTTGTAAAAATCCTATTAGGAATATTGATCGATCAAATGGTTAGATACCATTGACTAATTTTAATGGAGTTCTTCTATTTGGAACAACTTGGTTTTAACCTAATATCAATCGTTGAAAAAAATATTTCGAACAAGCCAAGTTACATAATTCAAAAAATGAAATGAAAACAAAAAAAACTAAAAGATGAAAAAATGATTTTCATATTTGTTCAAAAATCAAAATTATTTCCAATTTCAATGAAATTGCATTATTGTGATTGTTTGGAATGTTTTTAACTGTGTGGAAAATTTTGGAATTTTAGTTTACTTTGACAAATTTTTGGATTTTTTAGGATTTTGCATAAAAACAAAAAAAAACATTTATTGACACAATTACTTTGCGAAATTTTGGAACAAAACAAGACAGTAATTAAAATAGATTTTTTTGATATTGTGAATGGTTATATCACAATTATTTTCAAGTATATCTATACACTCTAAGTAAAGTGTGTGGTGACTGAAAAATAATGTGGATACAACTAGCAGCAGGGAAATTTTGGATTTTGAAAATTTGAGACGGAATTGCGGATTTGAAGAGATGAAAATATTTTCTTTAGAATTACGATTGTCTGGTGAAAATAACATCACAACTTTTGATCCTTCCTAATAGTTGAAATGATTTCCAAAAAAAGTTTATTTTTGTTCTCTTATAAATTTTCTTTTTATTTCTAAACCCAAAAATCCAACAAAAAGACATCTAGGATTTTTTTACTGAAAATTTAATTGGTAAAGAATGAAAATTCTTTTAAAAATGATAACTCATTTCTCCAAAGTTCAGAAATGGGGTTTGTTTATCAAGTGTTAACTGTATCTTTGTGAAAATAAGTAATCTATTACCTTTGGGGTAAAAAATAAATAAGATTCACTATTCCCTTAAGAACTACGTTGGCAATTTACCAATTTTTCCCAAGACATTTTGATCAGATCTCATGTAAATTGCGAAGTCAGTATGTTAATGAAAGATTCTCCAATTAGGATCAAAAAAAATCATTTTATGTGTATTTTTAAATGAAAAAATTCATAAGAAATTTGTAGATACATAAACTCGAACACCCTTATTAAGAAACGTGAAAATGAAATTGAAAAAAAAATCAAGATTTTCTTGCCGAAAAAATTGACTATCAATTCAAACATTCTCAATAAACAACTCTAAATTTTGAAGATCGCATTGCCTTTGATTTTTGACCATTGAGGTTACTTGAATTGTTTCATTTGTTATCAGAAATCAAAACAATTCTTACAAGGAAGTTGTAACTTTTCTCTTTGTTTTATAGTTTTTGTGTTGATTCTTTTTATTTTTTCTAAAATTGAGGTTCCCAGCAAAGCTTTCAAGGATATAGTATTTACTCTAATTGATTTTTTGAACAGAATCTCCATTACCAAATACCCAAAACATTTGATTTATTTTTGTGTGAAAAAATTTTTTTTGTTTGTATCGTTTCTCTTCAAAGCATAATGTCTTGTTTCAATACCAAGACAAATTGGGATGTAGGGTTTTGTGATAAAGGTTTTTTGGAGTTTTGAATTCAACAATCTACATGAAAAATCAAATTTTTCAAGAATTAGTCAATTTTTTATTTCATTAAAATAATATTTTTATGTCAAATTAAAAAAATAATCTATCTTTTTGAGGAAATGAGGATTTTGGTGAATTCTACACAACATCAAAGAATTTGTTCAGTCTTTTTTGTATTCTATTTTTAAACAGAAAATAATAAAGGATAATAATTCCAAAATTTTGCCCATTTTTCTCAATTTTGGCTTCTTAGGTGAAAATGACAAACCCTCTTAACTTGGCTCAAATATCAAAAATAAATGATCGAAACTTACTCAGCAATGTCTCAAGGTTTGTGAATTTTACCTAATAAGAAATTTTCACAAAAAGTTGTTCATTCCCAACCTTCTTTTTCATTTGCCGATATAGAATACCGACAAAAAAAATTTAGTATAAAAATATGTTATTTTTACCTTCTTAGATCTGGCTGAAGAAATATTTGAGAGAATTACGAATCACCAAACCATGATTGAAACACACAATACTTTTGAATTTAGATTGCAAGTGTAGCCCTTAAAAAAGGGGAATTGATCAAAAAATTGTTTTTAATTTTTTGGAATTTGACTGACTTTTTTTTTTTTAACAAAAGAAATTTTGTTCAAAAGAAGGTTCTTTGAGAAGAAAAATTATTTTTGAAACTGCTCTGTTAAACCACTCCATAACAAATTTTATGAATTTAAAAATTCAAAAATTCAAATTCTTGTTTGTTGATCTTCTTTTTTACAAATTTTTTTGAATTTCTTTGTTCATTTGTGTTTGCATTTTCAACAAGAAAAATACCTCGTGTGGGCTTTTTTCAAAACCGTTCAAGTAAGTTTTGACTTTTGTTCAACAAGCCCCCAAACCAATGAGTGTTGGTTTTTTTGTTTTTTTAGCAACACTTTATAGAATATTTGTTGTTGGATTATAACTTTATTATTTTCTCAAGAATTATTTTCATGTTAAATTTTTGATGTTTGAAAATCAAGAAGAATCAAAAAAGGAAGGAAAAAAAAAAAAAAAAAAAAAGGAAATCAAAAAAAGAAGAAAATTTTTACTTTTGCGCCTTCATTCATTCGATTAATAATAACACGGTTGTCGTTATGAACTTCATTCATTTGTTTTACTGTTAAGTTCATAAATTTCATCCCAATCCTATTTCTTAATTCATCAAGTTCTTCATTTTTATTCTCTATTTTTTCACTAAACAATTTTGAGGTGGCAAGTTTATTCCACTTTTGTTTTTGTTCATATTCATCAAGTAATTTATCAATTGCTTGAAGCGTATCTGTCAATTCTTGAATTAGTGTCTCTCCGCTTATGTCCTCTTCTTTATTTTTGAAGGCCTCTTGGAGTTCTATTAAGATTTCATTTTAATAAAAAGAATTTCAAATAAGATCGTTTTTATTTTGGATCAAAAAAAGAAAAAAATCAAGAATGAAACGCGGAATGTTTGGTACTTACCTTGAAGAAATAAATTCATTGTGTCTAACCTCTTAAGTAGAGTCGAAATTTCATTTTCTGTACTTTTATACGAATCATACCTATCTTTCATCGTTTTACATAGCGTTACAGCTGAATTGATACCACTTATCAGTTCCATCAAAATAAAAATTGTTTGTGGTTGATGGAAAAAAAAAAAAAAAATGAAAAGTTGGTTCCAAAATTTCAACTCTCTTTTTTTTTTTGAAACTTCTGTTGAATGTATTGCGGCTTTGTGAAATTCTTTCTGAAAAAATTGTTGTCATTTAAACTTTTATGAGTTCTTCATAATTTGGAAAAATGAATACAGTGATTTGAAATAACGAGGTGTGATTGACCGAAAGGATTATCTTTTTTTTCATTTCAAAATTTTGACTTTCTTTGTGTGTTCTGGGTTCACAGAGTGTGTGGTGTCATAAAAAGGATCAAGCAAATAAATGAAGATGACAAATTGCGATTTATTTTTTTGAAAACAAATGACAGAAAAAGAGTACTTGACTAAAGAAAATAAAGTGAATTTTTTTCAGTTTTGTTTTTCTTAATGACGGTCAGGCAAGAACGAATATTTTTTGTCATTTGATATTGGTTTACTCATAATACAAACCATGTGTTTCTTAGGATTTAAATATCTAGTTATATGTAAGATAAAATGGTATCAATATCTTGAATAAATAATACTTCCACTATCAGACCCTCTAACAAAATATTTAAACTTGTAAAAAAATACCAGGCATGATTAAAATCTCTGACTAGATTTATAATGGTGAAGATTCTTATTTTCCAATTAAAAAATGAAAATTTTTAGTTCAAATATTCCAAAATATTTTTCAAGTTCAGAAATTGAAGAAAAATCCAATGATCTTTATTTATTTGTTTAGAACTGATATTTTTCGTCAATACACGAAGCTTCCTTCTTGAAAACAAATACAATATTTTTACTTGGCTAATTTGGTTGTAGGAGTTCTAATTAATATTCATTTTGGAACTTGAAATAAAAAAGTTCATTTATTAATTCAAAAATAATAATAAATTAAACTTCCTGAGTTCACTCGAAAATAAAATTTTTACTCTGCTATTTTGACTAAACAGTAATCACGAATATTGATTTTACAACTTTAAATAAAAATTTTTATTTATTAATAGGATAACAACAGTTTGTTCATTTAAAAAAAGATCTTTTTTTTGATTGTTATGTCAGAATTAAAAGTTTTTTAAAGTTTTCTGGTTTAAAAACAGTGAAATCTTTTTTTGAAAAAAGTACTTTCATTCACACTCCAGCCTCTATGCCACATTTAAATGATAAATCTTCACTTTATTAAAATAGAAAACTTGATAAAAGTTTGAAAACATTCCTCCCCTTTTTAAACCTCATAATTTAGTAAAATTGTTGTTTAAGGACTACATTTTTAGTTGAAAACAGTGAAATAATGGATAAAATCACCCTTGAATAAGTTATGTAATCCAAGTAATATTTGTCCAAGGAGTATTTCTTTTAGAAAAAATGTGAAATTTTCACAATTTTCAGAATTTTTACCTTTTTTTCTCTTGTTAGGTCATGCTAAATTTTGATTTTAATATTTTAGAATTTCCATTTCAACTTTCAGAACTCACACTATTTTCTAGAGCTGTTTTAAATATTTTTTAAATTTACTTTTACAAGTTTGAAATGTTCTCAAATTTGAAATGCACTTGAAAATCCCCAAAAGTAATTTTTTGCAATTATTTTTTTGATATTTTCAATTTTCCTTTTCATTGAAAAACAAAGAAAAATAGTCTATATGAAAAGGTAAAGATGACAAAAAATGTTTTTTTTTTTTTTTTTGTCCAATTTCTTCGGTGTGAAAATTTTTTTTGAGAAGTGAAAGTGAAATAACATAATTAGTCAACCCCCTCAAGGTCGGGAACGTAGTCCTTAAGGGTCGACTCATTTACCCTGAATATACTCCATACTCAAGGGGTGGCCTGAGACCAAAAAGAGTATTGTGAAATAGCCCTTCTTTTGGTTGACAAAATTCAAATAACATAAAAAAAATTTCATTTTATCTTTTTGATAAAAAATTCAACCAAGAAAAATCAGTTTAAAAGAGTTCCCAATTTAAAAAAATTCATCTTTTCTCATTTTGTATCTCCAAATGGTTAAATTTCTTTAATTTAAAACAAATTGTTTTCTTGAATTCCGCAATCAATTTAATTCGATTTAATCTGATCTGTGGTCATTTTGTAACCCTCTAAATTTGATAAAGTATGGATTATGTAATATTCTTATGATAAAAATAACTCATTTGAAAAATGAAAAAAAAGAAAAAAAAAAATTACCGAGATCTCAAAAAACTCCATAGAGTGACACTTCAAAACTGACAGAGCTATTTTCAAAATTGTATATTCTAACTAATCTAATTGGAAATTGAGTATCTCTCTTTGGCGCTTTTCTCTAAAAATTACCTAATTTTTCATTATTTATTTTTGGAAGGTTGCTCGTACCACACAGGTTGACCAGTTTTTTATTTGTATTCGGTACTCATAAAAATAACTAAAAAGTTTTTTTCCATTTCAGAAAAAAAAAATTAAACCGTAATGACTCGACCCTTAATCTAAGTTTTATAAAAATCTTTCAAAAAAAGGAAATATTTTTGAACTAAAATTTGCTTTTTTAGAGTAGAAACTTTTCATAAACATCATTTTTAATACAAATTCTTTTTCTATTTGTGTCGTATTTATTGTCAAGAAGATATTTAGTTTTGATGACAAAAGAAAAAAAATATGAATCCAAGTAAAAAAATGTTTGATATTGTATTATTCTATTTTGATAGGTTCAGATGTAGTTGATGGTTTAATTACTCATATGTTATTTCAAGATTATAATTCTGATGAAGGGGATACTGTAACTCTTTAATTTAAAAATTTGAAAATAAAAACAAGTTATACAAATTAAGTTTTGGATCGGATTTTTTTTTTTTATTTTTTATTTTTTGTTTAATGACAAAATGGAAACTGTTTGTGTCACCTCATATGTTCTATGAGTTTAAAAATGAAAATTCAATTTAATAAAAAAAAAAAAAAAAAAAATATTACTATTGAATTTAAAAAACCAGGAATATGTTATAAGGGGATATAATTATTTAATTGATTAATTTTTTTTAAAAAGTCTCCATTTTGATTTTTCGTTTTTGTTATCAATATACTTTTCCATTAAATTGTCTGTTTTATGAGTAGATTCAAGAAAGGATTTTTTCAAAATTTTTTCTTGTGTTTCTTTCCAAGTATAAAATTGCTCATCAGTTATGCTTTCGGGTATTTTGACTGCCAAAATATCTGTGTCCAAGATTTTGACCATTTTTTCAAAAATATAACGGTTGTGCTTTTTGCCTTTTTTATTCTGCATTTGGAAGGTCAATTTTATTTCGGTTCGGTAAAGGCAATTAATGAACTTCTTGGATTCCAAATAGACATACCCCTGCTCGTAGGTCACCTTTCTGATATTTTCTTCTGTTATTGATTCTTCCTTGGTGTTTGACTCGTCTTCGGTTTTGGATTCCTCATTGTAAATTGTCTTTGCAAAGCTCTTTGAGACACCCACCGACGCTGTGCTCAACGAAACCGGGAGGCCCATTGACAAGTTGACTCCTGTATTGTTTGTCATCGTATTTTTCTGGACTTGAACGCTTTTCGTTGTAAACGCTTCCTTGGAGACAGAGCGAACAGAGGTCTTTGTATTGGACTCGATCCTCGAGTATTTTGTATCAAAAAGATCGAATGAATTCCTTGAGCTAACGACAGGATCTAAAGGCGTCGAAGTGATCTTGACTAATTCGTATTTGTATTTTTCCAATTGGCAGTCTTCCCAATCAACAAACCTCCATGCGAAGTCCTGTCGTTCGCCAGCCATTTTTTTCATCACAACGGTAGGGTACCCTTTTGCATTTTCGGAGGGTTGGTAGAGAAACGAGAGAGTGTCAACGTTTCGGATGTAGAATGTCTCTTGAAGATCGCCAATAATCCACCAGTGTTGTGAGCCTTTTTTTTCTGCCTTTTCATTCAACCCTCCCAATTGTGGTTGGCTTTTTGTGGCAAACATATACCCTCCCTGCTTTGTTTCCGCTTGAAACATATATGTGTTTTTTGGAGTTTTCCATAAAAGAAACGTCGATCTACCTGCAATACCAAAGGGATCGCCTTCGAAATCAGAAAAAATGTTAACCATCCCTTTGTTAACAGTCAAAATGGTTGAGTCACTCACATGCTCAAGTCGAACTTTACCTAGGTAGATGTTTTTCATTGTCTTTATAAAATTGAGAAAAAAAAAAAAATGAGAAAAAATTGATTTTTTCGATGAAATTTTTGTTCCTAAATTTTAGGAAGTAATGCTACAATGTATTGAAGTAGAAGTACTTTTAATATTTGGAGTCTACAATTGGAGTGGTTAAAATCTTTCTGTTGATAAATTCAACTGATTATCAAAAGTAGACCATCGTGCTTTTTTATCAGTCAAGGTGTTCAAAAATGACAATAATTACCTATAGACTTAAATCTGCTTTTAAGTTTATATCTTGAATTAAAGCAAACAGTTATAAAAAGCATATTATGTTATTTAAAAATTGTAGTTATTTTTTCAAATTATGTAAAATAAGTATCAAAAGTAATTGCGACAAAATCAAATTCTCAGAACAGAAATTTTCTCTAAAAGATAAATATCAAAGCTTCATTTCATTTCTAAATTGTCAATTCAAAATGGATTTTGCAAAGTTTTTATTTTTTTTTCAACTAAGGTTAGTTGAAATTTAAAGCAAAAAGAAATAAAATTTTGGATTTTAATTCGTAAAATATCTATGATGTAAATTTTGTAACAGAACTGTTGGGGAAAAAAGTGAAAGGAGAAAAAAGTACAAACAGATTTTTTAGTATGGAAATAAGAGAAAAATTGAACTGTAACTATTCTTGAAACAAATTACCAAACCATTTTAATAACAAATAGCTTTTCATTTCTAAAATTGGAATGTTCTAAAATTTTTTTGCTTATTTTTCACTGATTTATAAACTTAACTGTGGCTGAAATAACACAAAAACAATTAGCGTAGATTTATAAACGGTTATTGCATATTACGTCTCAATTGAAAATAAAAGGTATGAAAAAATCAAAAAAAGTTTACTTTTATCAAAGATAACTTGTACAAATCCACATTTCGGAAAAATTGGACATTGATGAATTTTGGTTTAACTTGATATTTGGGGTTATATTTTAATTCGAATAATTAACCTTTTTTTTGAACTTGACTTGTATTTTAGAAAAACACAATTTCAAGTAAAATACAATTTGTAAATACTAAATGTTAACATGTCTTGAGAATTAAAATGAATTTAAGGGAAGAGTAACTATACCTTATTATTATTTCCAAAGATAATAGAGTAATATTGACACAATGGGACAATTAAACCGTATACGCAACTTTCTTGTCATCTTTACAGAAATGAGTTATCATGTTTATCAAAAAATTTATTTTTCCAAAATTAAGAATTTTCAGTCTAAAGATCAAGATTCCTTTTTTGCTTTAGATTTTTTGGATCTAAATTAGAAAAAGATATATTTGAAAAAAATATTTTATTTTTAAGAAATCCCACTTTTAGCAACACCCAAGAGTTTTTATGGACAAATAACATGAAAAGATAAATCTTATATGAAAATACAATAAAAAAAAATAAAATATTGAATCATTGGAGATTTAACATATTGATCATTTATTTTATCCAAAAATATTTATAAAATTTCTTGAAATTTTCATAGATTAGGTTATATTCTTTTTCAAATATTAGTCGTATAAAAAACGACTCACTGTTTAAAAATTAGTTATTTGATTATATTTGTTATTTTTTTTATTATTATTATTAGAATTATTAATTAGAATTCAATCAATTTGTTTGAAAACTTTTCAAAAATTCAGAAACTATAATAAATTCTAATAATAAAATTTATTTTTGGGCTATTACCAAATCACCAAAAGAATTGAGATTGGTTTATTAATTATTAATTAAAAAAAATATATTAAAAAGTATTTCCAGAGGTTATAACCATCCTGGAAAAAAATTGTTTAATCTATTTTAATTTTTAAGAAAGATTGTGAAAATTAAAAATTTTCAATTATTATTTTACTTTTTTTTTAACTGATCAATTAAAATATATGAAATTGGAATGGTCCCAAACTTGATTAATACCCATTTTTAAAATCTTAAAGTTATTTTAACATCAATTGAAAAAGCTTCTCATCAAAAAATCTAAAATAATTACTTTAACTGTAAGTGTTTATAATTAAATCTCAAATTTGTAAAATTGAACAATCTTAAATTTTGGTTTTAATGTGATATTTAGAATTATATTTTGATTCGAAAAATCAATCTAATTTTTGAACTAATTTTTGTATTGGAATAAACTAAAAAAAAAGAAATTAAAAATATTTTCAAAATGAGAACATTTAATCCTGTTTGACAATTAAAACCGATTTGATATTTTTTCCCTTTTGACAATTTCTTCCCAGAATGACAAGTTAAAACTTAACGGTTTGATGATCTAGTCATTTATTGGGGATTTACTTTTTACCCAAGGAGTACAGTCAGTTTCATTTTAAGGTGCAAACTTTTAACGAAATTTAAGGAACAAAAAAATCTCAAATTAAGGAACAAAAGTTGGAATTTATTTTATATAAATTATTTTACTAGAATTTGAATTTTGTGCCTTAATTTGAGAAATTTTTTGTGTGCTTTATTTTTCGTTCAAAGTTAGCGCCTTAAAAATGGAACTGACCGTAACTTGATACACAAAAGGATGTTGTGAAATTATCCTTATTTTATGATTGACAAAATTCGAATAAAAAAAAAATAATAAAAGGATCCAATGACAAATAAAATGCGATTTACAAAATAAGTAATTAAACGGTATTATTTTTGTAAAAAATCAATTCAAGAAAGAGAAAAAAAAATCTCTTAGATAAAAAATTAAACAATGTAAAAAAGGTTCAAATTATTCTTAATTAAAAAAAAAATAAAAATTTAATATAAAAAAAACTAATTATTTCATTGTATAAATTTTTAAAGAGAGAAATTTCTCCAATTTTAAAAAAAAATAATTAGGGGGTATACAACCAATTTAATTTGATTTAATCTAATTTCTGGTTATTTTGGAACCCAATATATTTTACAAAGTAAGGATTTTCAAAACATCCTTGAATAAAAATAACTCACCTGAGAAATGAAAAAAAAATTCTTCAGGATCTAAAAAAGTCCGACAGAGTGACCTTTTTTAATAAAATGAACTATTTTCGAAATATATAATTCGAACAATCCATATTGGAAATTGAGTATCCCTCTTTTGCACTTTTTTTAAAAAATTTCCTCATTTTTGATTCTTTATTTTTAGAGAATGATAGCGCTTCAGATACCGGTTAGCATTTGATTGTTATTAGGTCCTTATAAAATTTACAAAAAAAAATTATTTTCTATTTCATAAAATTATATTTAACTGTAATTACTCAACTCTAAAAAAAAAGTATTTTGTGAGAATTTTTAATTTGATGTTTTTTTTGTCTCATATTTTTTTTTTTTAAACTGTTTAGTGTCTACCAAAGCAAAGTCTAAGATTAAAATGTATTGTTATTATGTATAAATCACATTCGTGTACCATGATTCAAATGTCCCAAAAAATCGATTTGTCAAGTAGCGATATTTGTTGATCTCACCAATTAAAAATAATCTTAGTATTAGTAAAAAACCTAATAATTTGAGAAATAAAATCTTGCATTTCAGTAAAATTTAAAGGTTTAATTGGCGAAATTCAGACTCCAAAGTTACAAAATATCTTCTATAAATTTGTAGTGGCGAAGTGTAGATAGTTGCCAAAAAAAAATTAAATAATTAACCAATAGATTTTTTTGAAAAATTATTTCTTAAATATTGAAAATCGATTTATCTTACAATTAGATTTATAAAAAGTAAGAAAAAAAAATTATACAGCCTTTGGGTTTTTACTTTAGATGAATATTGAGTTAATCTCTGAAATTTATAAAAATAAAAAAATAGTTACTTTTGGAAGATCTAGTATGGTTGTTAAAATACCTCGATACTATTATTACGAGTTTTTATTTATAGATTTGGATAGGGAAATTAAAAAAAAAAAATACAAACTGTAAATTTTTAATCGAGATCATTAGTAAATAAAATAAAAATAAATTATACAATAAGATTTCGAATAGATTTTTGAGAGTCAATCATATGAGCTATGTCCACACTAATATCATTTACACCCAATTACTATATACTTTTATCTTAGGCTTCTCTTTGATGAAGCTAACCCCTTAATGAGAAAAAAAAATTGAATTTATTATTTAATAAAAAAAGATCAATACTGTTTTTAATTTGATATAGAGGAGAAAATCAAAATAAAAACCAATTCATAAGAGAAAAAAAAATAATAAAAGAAATAACAACTTATTAATAATAATAAAACTTATTAAATATTATTCTTTGAGATAAATTTTTCTCTGATTGGCGAATTCTTAGAAAAAAAAAAAAAGAAAAAATTGATTCAAACTATTCTCTGAATAAATAAATAACTAATTTTTTTTTTTTTTATTGAGTTGAAAATAATATATTAATTTTTATATACTAGATTATTCTTAATATTAATGGTAATAATTTTAATATATATATATATATATATTGTATACTTCCTTCTAAAATACTTTGATTTTTTCTGCTTCAAAAAAAATATTTTTATTTGAAAACAATTTAGTAATATACTTGATTTTGAAGTTTTCATAAATTGGGAAATGGACCAAAACTTAAGAGAGAAAGTAACTTTTACCAATTTTAAGTTTCAATGTTTATGGGAAACTGAATTCTTAAAATCATTTCTTTAACCAAATACAATTACTATTTCAATAAATACGATAGTGAGATAAATCTCTGAAAAAAAAATTACATACCATTAAAAAAATGGAAATAAAAAAAATGAAAAAAAATGTCCAAGAGAAATTAATTTACAATCATTTATTTCTTGATTTTATCAATAAATTTTGGGACTATTAATTCTTCTATTCTTATTTTTATTTTTAATTATTTCTGAAAATATTTTTTTGGAATATTATTGATTAAATAATTAACTTCCCTTTTCATAGGAATTTACAAAATGAATTTTTCAAATCCCATTTTCCTTTAATTCGCCCACTTTTAGTTATTGTTCAGTAAATATGATATTTTTTAAATACTTCCTCGAAAAAAAAGATTTAATATATGCATTTGTTTGATTTGATAATTATTTATTGTACATTAAAAAAGGAAATCACAATAATTCTGATAAGGATTGAAAAAAATTTTCTCAATTATTCTTTTTCTTTTGGCTGAATTGTATATAGTTGTTTTTTGATTCCAAAAATTCAACCCCTTTACTTTTATTTTAAAATAGTATTCTTTGTTTTTGTTGGATAAAAATATTTGAAAAAGGAATTTTGAAAACAATTTTTTTAAAAAAATGATTTGTAAAAAATAATAAATAGTAATAAGAAAAGAAATTTAAGGATATAAATTGTTCATATTTATTCAAATTAAGAAGATAAAAAAAATAATCTTGGAAAAGATACTTTGTTTGAATTTTTTTTTTTTTTTTAGTTAATTTCAACAAATTTATCTGGAAAGGTGATCATTTGTATTTAATATTCCAAAAGAAAATATTTGTATCAAATACACATGTTCTCATGTCTATTTTTTGTTTTTTCTTGGATTAATTTCGAGCATTCCTATAAACACATCTCTAGATTAAAAAAATAATATAATAAACACCAAAAATTTAATCAAAAAAAATATTATCAAATTTGAAAAATTAAAGATTCAACTCTGAATTACTTTGGAGTTGGTTTTATTTTCTCAAATAGAGTTAGAGAATTGTATTTTGATTTCAAAGTTTCTAAATCATAGAAGACTCAAAAAATATTTTTAAGTAATGTTTTTATAATTATAATTTTTCAAAAAGGTAAAAGGTAACTACGTCCTTAAAAAAAATAAACCATTTCTGGAAATAGAAATCAGCCCAATTTTGATTTTATCTACAATCAGACCTTTCCCTCTTTTTTCAATTATAAAATAAAATGAAAATTTTTTAAATTTTGTAACTAGGGATGTTAAGGCACTAGTAACTCTTATTTATTTTTTTTTCCAAAGGTAATAGAGTAATTATTTACATAAGTATACAATTAAACCCAATAAGCAACTTGATTTATTGTCTTTAGAGAAATGAATTATCATTTTTAAAAGAATCCATTTTTCCCTAAGAAATTGTCAGTCAAAAGATCTCATCCTATTTGTTTGGGTTTTTGGATCAAATTAGAAAAAAAAAATTGCAAAAAAAAATTAGTTTTGCAGAAATCCCACTTTTAGTAATTTCAGAGAGTCATTATGAACTAATAAATTTGAAAATTTAATCTTATTTTAAAAATATAAAAAAAATAAATAAAATATTTAATCCTTGAAGATCGAAAATAATTGATCATTTTATTTTATTCACAAATATTTTTAAATTTTCTGGAAATTTAAAAGATTATTCAATATTCTTTTTCAAATATCAAGAGTATATACAAGGGAGTGTTGGTTTTAAAATCAATTATTTGATAATATCTATTTTTTTTTTATTAAAAATATTAATTTGAATTTGTTTTATTTTTTTCGAAAATCTTTAAAAAATTGAGAAATAATTATATAGTCTATTTGTAAATTTAATCTTTTGGTTAAAAATGACTCACTGAAAAAATTAAGATTTGGGTTTTTAATTATTGATTATAAATAATCAAATTAAAAAGCATTTCTCGAGATTATAAATTGAATTTCATAGGTTTTAAAAAAGTATGTTGGGAGAATGACTAATTTGATTGTTTAGTTCTTTTTCTCATATTTTTTTTTAATAAAGAGTGGAATTAATTTGAACTGTTCTTTGAATCAAAAAATTATATTTTTTTCAAGTTTATAATAATTATTGTAATTTTTGTGAAATTAAGCAGATTTTCGAAACTGGGTTATTTTAGAACTGGGTGGTTTCATTTTTAAAATGTTTTTTTTATATGTACATTCCCTGTACAGGCAATAACATTTCAATCTTCTTTGAAATAAAATTAATTGTTTTTAAATAATTCAGATATATGTTGATTTTGAACTTTTCTAAAAATGAAAAAAATGGATCAATCTTTTTAAAACAATAATTCTTTTCTGAAAATAGTATTAAAACTAAGTTTGGCATTGTAGTAATCAGATTTCTTACTTCATTTTTCAATTTCAAGATACGATGAAATTTTTTTTTAAATTTGCTATTAAATGGACTTGAAGATTTTGTTTAGTTTATAGTCCCTTAAAAGAATTTTTTTTCAAAATGTCCCTACTGTTCAAAACAAAGTTGAGGTATGATGGAAAAATTAAAAGACATATTCGGTATTCATAACAACAAAATATAAAAACAATTCTTGACAGGTGTGTATTTTAAAACAAGTATTGATCAGAGATCAACTTGATATAAAAAAAATCATTATTTTTATACAGTTAACGAACATATTTCCTTTTTCAAACTATTAGAAGTTCTTTGAATTGTTTGTAAATTGTCTTCAAGTGTTTTTAAATGTTAGAAAGATTCAAATCTGTCGAAAAGTCATAAGATTTTTTGTAATACACTTTACTAAAAATCTGAGGACTTTTATTCCGCATTCAGCCTTTTCAAAACTGCCTAACACTGAACACTAGAATTAGCAAACCTTTTGAATACTTTCCAAAACTTTCCAATATGCAATTCTTTGGAAAAGTGAGAAGTTTTGTAAAAGTCATGAGATTTTTTGGAGTGCGAAATTGAAATCTAATATCATTTTTTTGTAATTTAATAATTTAACATTATCCACAAAAATGAGTGACAAAGTTGGTCCTTATATTCTTGGTAAAACTTTAGGAGAAGGCTCTACAGGAAAAGGTATTCTTTCACTTTCTTAGTCTAAAAAATAAGAATAAAAAAAGGATCTTTCTCTCAAACAAAACAAACAGTTTGCAAACAGATCATGAACTCTCAAAAAATTTCGGATTTCTAATTTGAAGAACGAACACTAAACTAATCATACTTTTCTTTTTTTTTCTTCTCCAAAACTTGAAAAACAACGATAAACTTTTTTTTTTTTATTTATTTTATTTTTTTTGTCAACAAAAAATAATCAGTGAAAGAAGGAGTCCATGAAAGCACAGGAAAACGGGTAGCAATTAAAATAATCTCAAAAACGAATTTAAAACCAAAACAGTCCATAAAGATCCATCGAGAGATTGCAATTTTACGTTTACTGTCACATCCACATATCTTAGATCTTTATGATGTTTACGAAACAAGTAAATATCTGTTTCTTATTCTGGAACTTGTAGAAGGTGGTGAATTGTTTGATTATTTAATTTCCCGTGGAATTTTACCACGACAACAGACTCTAATGTTTTTCCAACAAATCATACTTGGTCTTGAATATATGCACAACCATCTAATTTGTCATAGGTTTGCAATTTACTTTATTAATTTTCATATTTTTTGTTTTTCTTGTTTTTTTTTTAACGACACAACAACCAAACGAAAGATCAAATTTTCAGCTGAAGGGGTAACATTAATAGAAAACAGCTAAACAAAAACAAACCCGTATTTCGAAATTTTTTTCTTTGATATTTCACAATTCCAAAAAGAGATCTTAAGCCTGAAAATCTTTTATTAGATAAGAACGACAATATCAAAATTGCAGATTTTGGAATGGCTCAATTAATGAAAACTGGAAACCTTTTAAGCACGTCATGTGGATCGCCACACTATGCCTCTCCCGAAGTGATTAAGGTAATTCATTGGTTTTTTCTTTTTAAAAATTATTGATTAAAAACAAGATAGTAAACAGTTTTTTTTTTGTTTTTTCTTGATTTTGTGGTCGATTTACTTGTTCGCAATCTCCAACTACAGCTATAAATACAACTTTTTGATTTTTTTTTTTTTTAATTCTCAACGGGAAACCCAAAAAATGTTGAAAAACTTTTTGGTTCAACTTGCTCATTTTAAATTTTTTTACCTTCGCTTCTATTAAAGACAATTTATTGATTTAAATGTAAAGAAACTTTGCCAAATTCTTTTACTTTGATAAGTTCTTTGATATGTAATGTTTTGAGAGCCCAGTTATCAGATTAAAAAAAAAAAAAAACTGAGAAAGAACTAAAAGAACTAA
This sequence comes from Anaeramoeba flamelloides, assembly GCA_027625915.1. Lineage (NCBI taxonomy): Eukaryota > Anaeramoebidae > Anaeramoeba > Anaeramoeba flamelloides. The sequence continues at coordinate 10,049,769 of JANTQA010000012.1, forward strand.
AAGATTGTTTAATTTTTATTGAATTTATCAGTATTTCTGAAAAACAAACCAAATTTACATCTAAACTCAAACACATTTTTTATTTTAGGAAGAAAATGAAAAAACGTGAGCTTATTTTGCTTTTGTTGAGAAAATTCTTCTCTCATTTATAAAATTATTGGAAAAAAGATACCGTTGCCAAGATCTTGAAAATCCCAAATAACTTACACAAAACAACCAAAAAAATAATATCTAATTCTTGAGTTCATCTCATATACTTTTAATCTGTATCCTTTCTATTTACAAATGGGTAACAAATTACACTATTGAGATTTAGCTACTTTTTTTCAATAAAATTTTGACTTAAATTGACACCCAAAAATTAAGGAGCCGATGAATTTTGGGTTAAGTTCAGATTACTTTAATGACGAAAAGCATATCGAATGACTTTAAAGAATGCCAATATAATATAGATTGTTAAAATTTAAAATATATCCCCTGTGACCCATGGATAATGTCCTTGCTTTTACGAACTTACAATCAATGCAAAATATTATAAAAGGATTTTTATCAGATGTTGAACTAAAAATTGGCTAAATTAACAAATAATTAGCAAGAACAAATAATTGTTACTTGTCTTCTTTGAAAGTATTTCGAAAGAAAAATCAAAATGAAATTATTGTTCCCCAAAAATAACTTCTAAAACTTTGGAATTTTGATTTAGTTCCAAGGAAAATCTTTAATTTTCAACCATAAACAAAAACAAATTTCAATTACTATTTTCTTAAGGTATTAATCTCACCATATATTTATATATAAACCATTTTTCAGTCAAAGTGATTAGTTGTAATGTGTGAATTATATGTGTTTAAAGGGTTTGCATAGATATTAGAAGAAAAATTTTATTTTGGAAATTTTCAAAATTGAAATCTTTTTTTCACATTTTTACACATTTTTGTTTTTTTTTTTCGATTTTTTTTTTAAAACGTCATTCAGTTGCAAAAATTTTTTTTTATTGCAGGATCAATAGTCACTTGGTAAAAATGTGTTATTCTAATGTCATTGAAACCATGTAAATATTGTTGAGAAATCATATTGATTTCTATTGCAATTCTATTCGATCTTTGATCTTGATATTTGTTTCATAAATGTGAAAAATTTTCACTTCATTTTCATTTCCTTTTTCAAATAGAGACCACAAATACCAACAAACTTCGTTTGGGGGTTTAATTTCTAAAAGAAAAGTCTGGAAAATGAAGTGAAAAATGTTTCATATTTATTATATAAATACCAGTAGAAGTTCAAAACGAACATCGTTGTTTTTCTCAATAGGGCCCTAAGAATTTGAGTTTTTTCAATTTTTAAGAAAATCTATTGATTAATTAGTTTTCTTTCAGACATATATCAACAATTCTTTGATGTGTATTATTCTGTTTATTTCTTATTTGTTCTTCAAGGGTCAATTATATAAAATAATTGATATTTGAAAAAAACGTTGGGCCCCTTTGACTGAAACAGAGTTTAGATTTATGAAAATTTTTCTGGGACTTTTCTTTTAATCAATTCATCAACCGGGCAAATATTTAATTTTCAAAATTTGTAAAAAAAAAATTGAAATGACTTTTGAAATTTAAATCATTATTAAAAGAGATCAAAATTGAAACATTTTAAATTAACTTTTAAAAGTTAAAATAGTTATATTTTATTAGAAGTATTCAAAAAATAGATTGTAAAATTGTTCGTCAATTAAGCATTATTAATTTTCAAAACATTGCAAAAAGAATTTTTTTATTCCATTAAAAAGTTTTTTTTCCCCTTTTTATTCTTTCAATTGCAACAATTTTGTAATTTTATCTGTTTCGGTATAATTAATTTTCTTGGTTAATAAATTTTAATAATTTTGTTGAACAAAAAAAAATAAAAATAATTTCTAATAGGGAGAGCAGTATGATGGAAAACTGGCAGATATTTGGTGCTGTGGTATTATTTTATTTGCATTATTATCTGGAAGATTACCTTTTGATTCACAAAACATTAGAAAATTATTAATGAAAGTAAAAAGAGGCGATTATATAATGCCCAAAAATTTAACAAATAATGAAAAAGATTTAATTCGAAAAATACTTGTTGTAGATCCACTTAAAAGAATCACTATTGATGAGATTAAAAAACACCCATATTTTACGTAATATCTTTTTTCATTTTTTTTTTTTTTTTTTTATTGTTTTTATATTTTTGTAGGTTGTGCTATCCAAAAATTTATGATGGAATATATAAAGGTTAATGTCTAATTTTCCAGAACAATTTATTTATTTTTTTTTTTTTCATTGTTAACCACTATTATCAACTAATTACGATCTAATCATTTATGAATTACAATAATGGTACCAATATTACTTAAACCAAAATCAGGAAAATCAATACTAGTTAAACCATGTAAAATATTTGAAAAGTGCATTCATAATGGTGTATTTTACAAAATCAACTAAAAATTTTGAATTCGAAAAAAAAGAAAATTACTTAAAAAACAATTAAATTGTTCTACTATCATTAAACCAAAACAATTGGATTTCCTATCATTTAATAAGCTTTCTTTTTTTAGTATTATTTTTTTATTTACCACATTACAACATCCTTAATATCATTTTGGAATTTTTGTTATATGAATAAAAAAATAAACACGATAGTTTTGATTATTAATTTTTTTACAATGATATTTTTACCAGAAGAATTTTTTTATCCATATTTTAATACGTCTTTTTTTTATTAACTACAACAAAAAATTCTATGTTCAACTAAATTTATTTCAAAATTGAAATAAGTTTAGTTTTGAAAAAAAAATGAAATTTTTAGTTGTGTGAATCTTTTCTTTGAAATATTTTTTTAGTGATTTATTAATTAATATTTCCTTACTTTATCAACACACACACACACACACACACACACACACACACACACACACACACACACACACACACACACACACACACACACACACACACACACACACACACACACACACACACACGCACGCACGCACACACACACACACATATATATATATATATATATATGTATGTATTATAAATACATACATCATAACAACAACAACAATAAATAGTTCAAATTTCCCATCAAATTATATTTTCCCATCATTTCCTTTATCTAAAACATTAACCGTTGATATTCAAAAAGAAAAAATCAACAAACAAATTTTAAATTCATTAGTTACGCTTGGATGGAGTCAAGATGAAGAACAATTAATTGATATCTTAACATCTAAGGAAATCAGCCATGAAAAGATCTTTTATCATCTTTATGAAAAAAATAAAATCAGAGAAAAAAAAAAGAGAAGAAGAGAAAAAAAAGAAAAGAAATTAGAAAAGGAAAAGAAGAAGAAAATTTCCAAACAAGAAGAATGTAATTATTTTGTTTTTGACTCTTTTGAGAAAATTATATCCAACAATTTATATAAACTTTCATTTTAATCATTTATAAATATATATATATATATATATATATATATATATTGCTTATAATTTTTATTATTAATTATTATTCAATTATTTTTTTCTGTCAATCTTATAAACTCAAACTTTACGAAAGTTGAGCAAGGATTTAGTCAAGATTTATTATTTGGAACTGAACAAGATTTTCAAATCCAGCAAAATTTTGAAGATGAACAAGAATGGCTAAGTATGGAAATTGAAATTGCAGAGTCCGAGGAAGGAGAAGAAAAAATTGAAAGGGAGGGACAAGATATATTCCCACAAAAAGGAAGTAAAAAAAAGAATACAAAAAAAAAACACATCCAAAGAAAAAAGCAAAAAACACATATGTTAGGTGAATCATTACCATTTGATATCTCAAGAAAAATGAATCCCAATGAATTCCGTCTATATCCAGAAAATGAAGATGGTGTTTTTGCAATTGGTACGCCAAGGTTTCATCGAACGAACCAAATGAACCCAGAATTGGAAGAGCTAAGTCCAAAAAATAATGAAATCTTATTTTCAAAAAGTCCGAAAAAGAAATGGTTTGGAAGTATTTTTAGTAAGAAAAGTCTCGACGAATATGGTAACAAAAACATTGTAGAAGAAGCAATGCAAAACATTGAAAAGGAAGTCGAAAAAGAAGAAAAAGAAAAAATGGAAAAATTAAAATTAAAAAATTTAAAAAAGAAAATTCAGCATATAAAAAGAAAATCAAATGATACAATAATGAATATTGGCATCCAAATTCAAAAAGCCCTATCCAAACTAGATCTCAATTTTTCTTATCCTCATGAGTTTTGCTTTAAGGTTTTTTCTGATGATATCAAAATGAGAATTGAAATCGTTGAAATGTCCAAATTCAAATATGATATTCATTTTTATTACAGAAAGGGCGATATTATAAATTATGAAACCAAATTAAAAAATATTTTACGAAAACTGCCTTTTAAATAAACAATTGGTTCACTTTATTTGTTTTTGATTTCTTGTTTATTGTTTATTGTTTTATTTTTTATTATATCCATTATTTAGAAGCTAAATATATGCGCAATATATGAAGAAATCTTAATTATTTTAAATAAAAAAAATGAAATAAATAAAATTTTTAAAATAAAAATACCACTTATTTTAAAGAAAATAAGTACTTTTTTTTTTTTCAAGTTGTTAGAATTAATACTTTTTTCAAGTTTTCTATTTTAAAAAAGAGAGGAAATCTAAATTTTTTAAAAAGTGCTTTTCTTACCACTACAAAACCTACCTTACATTTAAAGGTTGAGTGATAACTTTTTTTGAACATAATGTTTTGAATAGAGTTTTAGTTTTATAATTCTTTCATTTTGAAAATAGAAAACTTTATTTATTAAAAGTCCTCACTTGATTTATAGTATCTGTAAAGTTAATTCCAATTAATAATGAGAATAACAGTAAAATCTAAAACATGGAAATTTTCAAAAACGCGGTAATTCTATATTTCTTATCAATTGAAAATATTAATAAAAAGTCAAAAATCTACTCTCATTTTACAGACAAATAACTCAATTACTGAGCAACTTATAATGATTACAATTGGATTATTTGTCTGTAAAATGAGAGGAGATTTTTGACTTTTTATTAATATTTTCAATTGATAAGAAATATAGAATTACCGCGTTTTTGAAAATTTCAGGGTTTTAGATTTGACAGTAATAAAAAAAAAAAAAAAAAAAAATCTAATAATAAATTTTAATAAAAACAATTTGTTTATACTCTGTGATTTTGGACCAAAAATTTTCAATCTTTTAAATTTCAAGAAATTTAATAAATTATTTGGAATAAAATTAATGATCAATTTTTTTCTGATAATAAAAGATTACATATTTGGTCAATTTTTCTTGTTAAGGGTTCACCATTATCTTGGGTTGGACTGTAATCAAAGTGATACAATTGGGGGTAAATGTTAAATTTGCAATCTACTCAAATTACTCTCGAAAATTCATATTATTAGTATTATTAAAAGATAAATTTTTTGATATTTTTATATAGGATCAAAATTAAAAATTGTCATTTTGTTATTTTTTTTTTTAAGTTACTTTCCCAAATTTAAAAATGGAAACTAAAATAATAGTTTCCCTGAATTTAATAATTCATATTTAGAACTTCCAAAAGAAAATCAATTTTCAATTTTTTGATTTCAAAGATTAAGCCAATATCCATCAACATAAAAAAACACAAAAAATGATTCTTTTTTTTCCTTTTATTATTAAGCTTATTTTCAACAATATATTTACAAATATTTCAAAAATAATTTGACAAAAGATTCTATTTGTGAAATTTTTAAAATCATTGAATTTTTTGCAACCAAAACTTCATTTTAAGCTAAATTTAAGAAAAAGACGTTTGGCAACTTTGAGTCTGAATATTGATAATTCATCCTTTGCATTTTTGTTGAAAGGGAAATTTTTTATTGAAATTTTTCGGTTTTTTTCTAATACAAGTATTATTTTTAATGTTGAGATCTACAAATATGACTATTTTAAGAATCGATTTTTTTGGGATATTTGAATTATGGATAACTAATCATATGTACCTTCAATATTAACTTATTTTAGTTTATGACTTCTATTTGATAGACTCTAATCCCTTTAAAAACACTTTGTTTTAAAAAAAAATGATACTTAATCCTATCAAGAGGTAATTTTGAGTGGACTAAATTAATAACCTCTAATTCAAAGAAGGGACAAACATAATTATTAAAAGGATTTTTAATTGATAAAGTTTAATTTACTGGTATTAAAAGAATAAAATTAGAAAAATTTTCGCTTTCACATTCCTTTTTCAAATAGAGACACAAATTTGAACAGATTTTTTACACAAAATCTCTATGTATCAAAGAAAAGCTGGAAAACGAAGTGGAAACTTTTTTCAATTTATTCCTTCAAGAACATAAACCAAAAAACGAAGGTGAATTGTTTTTTGTTTTCTCAATAAGAGTAAATTTTCAACATTATTCGTTTGTTATTTGTTCATACAATGGATCAAAAATTAATCAAAATGAGAAATTTCGATAAAAAGAAAATTTTTTTACCAATCTTTTTTTTTTCTGAATTTATTCAAAAAGAATACTTCAAAAAAGGATTCTATCTTTTGGCTGAGAAATTATTTGGGAAAAAATTAACTTTATTGAAAAAGGAAAACTTATTTCTCTAATTTTGATGAACTAGGTTTCTTCTCATCAGGTTTCTTACTGATAAACAGTATTCCAAACATCTTTGGGAAAAACGAAAATAAGAGCGATTTCAGTACAAGAATTTTTTAACCAGACTACAAAATGATTTTTTCCAATCAAAGAAAACCCGGGTTATTTCTTGGAAACTCTATAAAAACGATTTTTTGAATTTTTGAACAATTGATGGTATATCGACTTGAGCAAATTTTGAAAAAGAAAAAATAATATTTTTTATTATTTGCAAAATATTTGATCCAATGAATGGTTTGAAATTGTTTTAGTTTTCTGTTTCTACTTCAAAAAAACTTGACTTTTTTTACTCTTGTTTTATACTTTCCATCTTGATTATTAACATAAAACACTAAAATAGAAAAGAAAATCAAATTCGAAGGCAACCAAGCATTATCGTTCATTGACGATGACGAAGCAATGGACGAAAAGGATGTGAACAAAACAAGCCAGCCACTTTATGATTACGATCGAACAAAAACAAAAAAACACTTTTATAAAGTAGAAAAGCAATCTGAAGAAACAAATTTAACGCCGATTCCTTTGGGGAACGATTCGTCTTTAAATTTTAATTCTGACTTTGACGTTATTGATGAGAATGAACTCCAAGAAATCGAACAATCGTCTCTAAAACTGGAAAAAGACTTGGAGTTTAAAAAAAAAAAAAAAATCTTTGAGGCATTTCGATCAAAATTGAAAAAAGAAAAAACAAATTTCACTTCTTCAAATATTTCATTCAAAGACATGACAAATAAAAATTTATCCGAGACAATACTAAAAAAAAACAAATCAATGCGGATCCAAAATAAATCAAAAGAAAAGGGTAAAACAAAAAAAGATAACAAAGAAATGGATAAAAAAAACGATCAAAAATTAGAAATAGAGTTCGAAATCCAAAAAGAAGAAGAAGAAGAAGAAAAAGAAAAAGAAAAAGAAAAAGAAAACAAACAAGAAAAAAAAAACGGAGACAGAGTTACAGAAGTGTTATATGATCAGGACACGAAATTAACGAAAAAATTAGGAATCAAAAATATGTTTAGTTTCACAAAGAAAAAATTTTTCAAATTGGTTGAAAATTATTATTTAAACACAAGAACAAAAATTTTAATTGCAGCCGACATTGAAAAAACAAATAATGAAATCGAACCGTTATTTGATCGGCTATGGACACCGCAGGTTCGAACCAAGACAACACCTTATTATTGTAGCTGTGGGTCAAAGACCCATCAGTACTCATATACAATCATGGACATCGATCGAGGAATTTATCGGCAAATTGAAGACAAATTGAACACCATAATCGATCAGTGCCATAGCATTTTACCTTTAGCCAGTTCTAATCAATCGCAATCAAAATTCAAAACAGAAATCTATTTAAACTATTTTTTACAAGAGAATTTAAAATACCTCAGTCTAAATTTCAATAACAAGAACCTGGAACAACAGAAGGAATTTCAAAACCAATTAAAAGAAGAAATCAAAATTTTAATATACTTTGAAAGGATGATCACGACTGCGTTGCAAAATGCAGAAAACTTTCCAAATTTCAGATTTTTGGAACCATTCAATTCATTTCGAGTCAGTATTCAAAAGTATTGTAAAATTTTATCCAAAAATTATTTATCCTTTGGAGATAACATTGAGGATCAGGGCTTTATTTTTGCATTGTTAATGAGTTGCCCTTTATCTTCAAATTGGGGCAGTAGACTAGTTTTATTCCCAAAGAAATATAACTCGACGAATATTCGTTTTATATTAAATTATTTAACGATTTTGATGAATCCAATAATCCATTGGAAGAAAAATAAATTCGATTTCAATTGGAGAAGGCTTATCATGTTTGAAGAAGACTATTTGATATTTTTTAAACGTTTCCCAAGAAATCAACTTTATAAATATTTATTTAATCAGAAAAATCCACCATATAAAACAAAGGAATTGTTTAATTTTATTAAAAAGATAATGAATATTTGTTCAATGGCCATTGAGAAATATAAATATTATCCTAAATTTAGATTAAAAATTTCAAAATTTGTGTGTGAATTGTCCAGCTATTTCATCGAATATTGTCATCCCAAAAACAATAAAAGAAAAACTAATAAAAAGAAAAAAGATCAAAACAGCGACGACAATGATGATGATAATGGCAATGGCAATGGTAATGATAATGGAAATGATAGTGATGATGAAGTTTTATTTTTAAAAAAGCAAACAAACAAAAAAAATGATTTAAAAGGGGGAGAAAACAAAAAAGGGGGTTCGAAAGAGGCAGGAAATAAGGAAAATGATTTAAAAGAAGAAGAAAATAAGAAAAATGATTTTAAAAAACAAGACAACAAGAAAAGTGCTTTCAAAGAAGAAAAAAACAAGAAAACGAAAAAGAACTCGAACAAACAAAATAATAAAGATAATGTGTCTAACAAACAAAGATGGAATTATATTGAAAAGATCACATTAAATACATTTTTAATTTTAAATCAAACAAAGAATAAATATTCATTAGAAGGATTTAAAAAATTTTGCTTTAATAAAATAAAAATTTCCATTTGTTATAAATTACTTCATTTGATAATGCTATCCACATCAAGTAAAATTTTTATAAGTTCAAATAAAACAAAAATGACCAACAAAAATAATAAGAAAGAAAAAGAAGGAGAAGAAGAAGAAGAAGAAGAACAAGGTGGTGGGGGAGGAGAAATGAAAAATAATAAAAAAAAAAGCAAATTAAAAGATCAAAAAGAGATGGTCAATTTTCAAAATCTTTGTAAAAATCGAGACGAATGGGTTCTCTTAATCCAAAAGAATCCATATTTTCGAACGGATTTCATTTCAATATTCCAACAATGTATTAAAAAGGAATCATTAATAAAATTGATTGAATGGATTGGCTTGAAAAGGAATAATAAAGATTTGTTAACCACCATCATTGAGGAAATGTTTTTTATCAGCCACCACCAAGAATTCAAAGAAATATTAATGGACAGTACCCAAAGCCTATTCAAAAATATAACCAACCTCAGGCCAGAATTAATTAGTAATCTATTGCAATTATTTTATGTTCATTATAATTTTGCAGGGGATCTATTGGGGATTAGATTTGAGCAATTGCCACTAAGTAAGTGGAAACCAAAAGAAGATTCAGATTTACAAATATTACGTGATTGGCTATTTCTCAAAATAAATAATAACAAAAATAATATAATTAAAAAAACAAAAATAAATACAGCGAAATTATTAATCGAAAAAATAAATTATGATGCCATTAAGCATGTGGAAGAACAAGATCAAGTTAAAGGGCGAGAAAAGGGACAAAACAAAGAACAAAAAGTTAACACAAATGAAAGAAAAATAAAGGGGTGCCCAATAATAGACAACCTATTCTTAAATCAAAAATTTCATTTCCAAATATTAGCATTGATTACAGAATATTATTTAAAAACAAAATCAAAAAAAGAAAGGAATTATTGTTGGAAAATAGTTTATAAATTGAAATTTTGGGATAAATGTGGTAATAGATATCAAAAGAGATTAAAAATTGACGATCCAAAAGTTAAATTCCTTTTTGAGAAAAATTCAAATTTGGAAAAAATTAAGGATGACTTTTTAGCGTATGCTATTTTAAGCATAATCGACTTGGGAAATTACAATCCAAGTATTGAACACTTGTTTACTTTATTAATCAACTCTAAAAGGAATTATGAAATTTGTTTATTACTATTAAACTTTATCCCAGAATTAATTCATCAAGAAAATAAGAAGAATAGGAATAGAAAGAAAAAGAAGAGTGATGATTTGGCCGATATTTCGAAAAAAATAGTGTATATAATCAAGCATTTATTAAACGATTCGAAATCCAATTATTTGCCAATCGAGAATTCATTAAAAATTAAAGAAAAAAACAATTTTTTAAATTCTTTAATCGTTTCACAAATAAATAATATTTATCTGTTAAATAAATATCTAAAAAAAAATATAAAAAATATGGAGAATTTAAAAAGAGAAAAAATATACAATATTAACGAAAATGAAATTTATGATTTCTGGTTTCAAATTTTTTCTTCAATACCAAATTGGTTTAAAGAAAGGCAAATTCTTATTTGTATGAATTCCATATTTCAAATTGCCTTTAAAAATAATTCACAAATGAAAATTTTTCATTTTTTAAAAAATGAATATTCAAAATTTAATTCCAAAAATAATAATCAAGAATTTTTGAGTTTAATTGACATCTCGTTATTTAAAAAAAAAAAATTAAGAAAAAAAGACCAAAGAATTACATTTATTAATAAAGTGTATTTTTATTATTTTTCAATTTTAGTTTATGACACTTTTCTAAAATTTGATGATTTAAAGGAATTGGGTCAAATAATAATGAAAAGTGACGACAATGATAAAATTGCATTTAAGAAATTAATGAAAAATAATAAAAATGCTTTTAATTTACAAAATTTTAGATTTTTGAAAAAATGGTTTGAATTTTTTATAGAATTTGAAACAAATAATATTCATATGCAATGTTGCATTAATCATGTTTTTTTTTCATTATATTTTTTATCAATTAATATTAAGAATGAAAAAAATAATTATCATTTTGGTTGGAAATTATTTGACAAAAAGGAACAAAATTATAAAATTAATAAAGCTATTATTATTAATAAAATTAATTCAATAATTAATAGTATAAAAAACAACCACGATAACAATAAAAACGATAACAACAACAATAATAATAAAATCCAATATAAGCAAATGATAATTCAATATTATAATAGTTTAATTTTTTTACTTATTAATTATAAAAAATCAAAAAAATTGAATCAATATCTAAATTCATTAACAAGTACTAATAATAATGATAATATTAATAATAATAATGATAATAATAATAATGATGATGATGATTATCATGATGATAATATTAACAATAATAATAATAATAATAATAATAATAATAATAATAATAATAATAATAATAATAATAATAATAATAATAATAATAATAATAATAATAATAATAATAATAATAAGGGGAAGAAAGAAAGAAAGAAAGAAATTAAAAGAACAAATGAAATTGAAGAATATGAAAATACAAAAATAATAAACCTCTATAATCAATTACAAAATGTTTTTAAAACAAAATATTTAAAAAAATTCATTAATTCATTTTTAATCATTCCTTTAAAATTTAATAATAAAGAACTAAATAAAATTAATTTAAATTCAAAATTATTTTTTGATTTTAATAATTATATTGCTCATATTATTCAAACGAATAATATCAATGGTGACAAAAATATCATCATTAAAAATAACAATTTGAATAGCGAAAATGGTGGAAGTTCAGAGAAAGGAAAGGAAAATCTGGAAACAGTCTTAAAGAGTATAGAATCCAAAGATTTAAAGCAATTAAAACGAATAAAAATAAAAAGTCAAAAAAAGCATTCCAAAATCTCAATAATCAATGAAGAAGCACTTGAAATATTTTGTTTAACGCAAGACAATTATGAGAAATATTCTTCGAAAATGAAGAGATTTTTATTCACCTTAAGGAAATATGCAAATGATTTTAATCATTATAAAAGAGAACAAACTGCAATAGATGCTTTATATTTGTCATTGGTTAAACAGTTATATGTCAAAAAATTGGTTAAAAAATCTAAAAGCATAGTGTGCAGGGGTTGTAATCATGGAATAAATGTTTCCACTGATGTTGGGGTCACCAACTTTTCAAATAATGTCTTAAAGAATATCCAAGAAAATAGAAAACGGGCCTTGCCCTATTTAGTTGTCACAAAAAGTAAAAATTTTGAAATTGACGATCGAATAACAAATAGTCTTTTACAGTTAGACATGTTTTTTGATGAATTAGCCGCGGGCAAGATGATCAATGATTTTGATTTCTTAACTAGCAAGTCCATTACGTGGTATTATCAATTATTGGATTTTGATCTGCAGGAAAATATCCGAGGGACGCCGGTCATTCAGGAATTGAATAATAAGGTGCTCAAACGGTTGGGGAAAATATACATACAGGGCAACCCCAACGAAATCGAGGAGCTAACACGGGTGTGTGTTGTTGATTACAGAAACATATACCACGTGAAAGACATTTATGAGCCAAATTGTGATGGTGAACAAACGAGCCATTTATATAACAGCGTTGTCGACAAGTACACATGGACGAATAATTCCGAATACCAGTCTTTAATCAATAAATTCAATATTTCCAAATGGCTGGAATTGTATCCCCGGAGGGATTTTATCAACAAAATGTTGAAAACGGTCAATTCCACATTAACAATTGAAAATTTTCTGAGGAATCGCCAATTATACCATTTCAATTTAAAGGCTCTGAAAGAGTTCTTCATTCAAGATTTCCCAGTAATATATTTTTATTTATTTGAAAATCTATTTATCCAATATTTGGATCGATTGTCCAATTCCAGTGTCCTTTACATCTTTATAAAGTCGCCCTTCCATAAGTTCACCGTCAATGAATATCGGAGACTATGCGGTATAATCCATAACTCCCTGAAAATGAAAATACTCAAGTTAACGTCAACGCTGGCTGATTTTTTTACAAAGTTGAATTTATCAAAATTATTTGATTTGTTTCAAATCATATTTAAGCACTTTATTGAGAACAGCGAAAATAAAAATGAATTTGTAAATGTTCAAGAAAACTTTTCCGTACCTTTTGAAATGTTATACAATGTTTATAAATACTTTTTATTAAATTTTGATTTGGTGGAAGGCAATTTAAAAAATATTTTATTTGATCACTTCTGTGGCACGCTGGCCAAATTGAATAACAAATTTAATTATTCAATCAATAGCTTTATCAATACTTTCAGAATTGATTTTATTCAAAGAGTAGATGGCAAGCATGTTTCGACTTATCATCAGACTTTTCACCAGATAATAAAAAATAAATCCATAATACCAGATTTCCAATTGATTAAATCTTTATTAATCATTTCAAAAACTAAATATTTCCAATTTGCTTTAAATGTTTTTTGCAATTTAAACCTTGATTTAATTGAAAACATCATTTATCGCTCCAATATTAAGATCGACCAGAATATTATTGGCGGGAAGAGCAATCGATATAATATTAATAATAATGGCTTCAGTAGTGGTAGTAATATCGGTAGTAGTACTGGCCGTCGTGACGGTGGAAATATTTTCCAAACCCAAGAGAAAAACAATCAAAGTTCTTTTTATTCACAATTATTTCAATTATATTTGATCTTAGTTCACCAAAGCAATTATCGGCAATTACAACAAATATCGAAAAAATTCAATATTTTACAACATTTTAATTGGAATAATTTATTAATTTCAGATTACAAGTATAGTCTAGAGCAATATCTTACCTTTGCAAGAACGGATAAAATTTATAGACATAACGTTTATACATATTATATGCATATTGGGGACGAAGATCTATATGAGGAATATGACCATTTTTATCAAATCAATTCTAAATCAAGAAAAATTAAGTTTATTATTCAATTTGTTGCGTTAGTTGGTGGAATCCATTTAAAGAATAATAATGATAATAATCAAAACAGTCAAAATATTATTGGAAATACTGAAAATACTGAGAATACCCTTTTCGTTGATAATAATATTAATGTCAATAACAACACTAATAATAATAATAATAATAATGTTCTTATTACGAAATTGAATATTAATAATAATTTGAATCTTAATAAAAATATAAATGTTGAGAATTTTAAACAATGGATAGATTTAATTTATTTCTATTTGAAAGACAAAAATGAAAATATGATACTGGACTGTTTGATTAAGTCTTTATTCAAATACTTGTTGGGGTATTTACAAGTAATTGGAAATGATATTTTTAATACAATCTTTTCAGTTTTCATCCGAATGCATCGTCTTCCTGGTGTGTTGGCAGATATCATGTTGGTTTTAAAAGCGTATATCAATGAAAATAGTGAAAATTCTATCAATTTGATCGGAAGCGTGTTCAAGCAAATTGTTCTTCCCCATGTAACTAAAATCGACATTTTAGAGGAAATTCTTCGTGTAAATTTATTTGTCGAAAATGGAATGATTAATAGCCTGAAATTAATTGAGAAATATTTGGATACGATCGATGCTAACGACTTAAGGACTTACCAAACTGTTTCGGCCTCGAATAACTTTTTATTGTTTACATCCTGTGTTAGTATTTTCCGATTTAAATATACATCTTTAAATAGAATCATGTCCATCTCATGCGTCGAGGACAATTCTGAATTGTTGGAACAAATCCAATTAACAAACGGATCTGAATATAAATTTGTATTTTTGCTTTACATTTGGTTTCTTGCCTATTCCACATTAGAATCGAAATCAATTTCCAAATCTAATATACAATTGAATTTGCAATGTGTTCAATTCAAAATAATTGATATTTTAGCATACTCAAAATCAAATAACAATGAATTCAAATTGTCAAAACCTTATCTTTTCTGTTTAAATGTTATCCATTTGTTTCTTGGAAATGCTATTTCACATTCGATAACAATGAAATATCAAAAATCATCAAATTCAAAATTAAAAATTTTAAAAAAAAGGCGCTTTTCACAGTTTAATGAACACTCATCTTTCTTTATTAACTATATTAAAAAATATAGAATTGACTTTTCTTTAAAGTCTCTCCCTGAAATTATTCTCTTAATATATAAACGCATTTTTAATTTCAATAATGATTATTATTTAATTAATACTATTGGACAATTCGAGCTTTTTTTGGGTTACCAAAAAAAGTAATTTGGTATATTTTAAATAAGAAGATTTTTTTTTTCCATCTTATTATTAATTTTTATTTAATATCATTAAATCAAATAATTAAAAACATTTTTTTTTTTTACTTTTTTTTGATTAATGTTTTTTGAGTAGTAATACTTTTTTATTTTAATTTTTAGTAAAGGGTGTTAAATAATTGAAGATTTTTATGGTTTAAAATAAGAAATTAAAATAATAAATATTTTGAAAACTTTTGTATATATCTATTTATTAATTTATTGTGAGGCCATTTAAGATTTTGTATCATAAGAAAAAAAGAGAAGAATAAAAAAAATCATAGTAGGGAAAAAAATACCGGATATCAAAAGAATCCCGGAAAAGATTTTTAATTGTGAGTATTAGTAAAATTTTTGTCTAATTTCAATCAAATCCTTATTATAAATAACCAATTTTTTTATGAGATTAGTAATAAACATACCTAAAGTTTATCAAAGTAAGGTGTCTATGGAATACTCGAGTAATTGTTTGATAGACTATGTTGATCAACTTTTCTTGAAAAACAAGCGCGTTTTATTGAGGTTTACTAGAGTTTGGAAAATGATAATTTTTCTTCGTGTTTTTTGATTGATTGAATGGTGTTTTGAACAAGTGTGATTTCATTAATCAACATTCTCATAAGTGGGGGAGTTATAATTGAAAAAGTTCGATTCTTAAAAAAAGGAATTTGATTGTAAATAAATGAAATTAAACAAAAAATTTTACTATATTCATCAATTAAAAATCTTGTCCGGCATTTTTTTCATTTCTGGTATTTTTTTCACCGCTTTAATTTAATAATTATACCAATGTCTGAACAATATGAAAATTAACCATGTACTGAATTTGGGTATGGATGCAAAAAGATATAACTTTAATAAAAGGTATTTTCAAAAAATGTATGGTATTTTTTTTACCTTTCATAAAAAAATCATCTTTGTTCATGGTGATATTTGTTAATAAACTAAACTATTTTTCAGTCAAAGGTGCCCAGTTGTAATTGGTATAATACATGTGTTTAAAGGGTTTGCATAGATATTAGATGAAAAATTTTATTTTTTGAAAATTTTCAAAATTGAAATCATTTTTTCTCATTTTTAAGATATTTTTGTTTTTTTTTTTTCGATTTTTTTTACAACTTCATTCAGTTGCAAAAAATTTTTTATTGCAAGATCAATAGTCACTTGGTAAAAACGTGTTATTCTGCGGTCATTGAAACCATGTAAAGATTGTAGAGAAATCATATTGATTTCTATTGCAATTCTATTCGATCTTTGATCTTGATATTTGTTTAATAAATGTGAAAAATTTTCACTTCATTTTCATTTCCTTTTTTAAAATAGAGACCTCAAATACCAACAAGCTTCGTTTGGTGGCTTAATTTCTAAAAGAAAAGTATTTAAAATGAAGTGAAAAATGTTTCATATTTATTATATAAATACCAGTAGAAGTTCAAAACGAACATCCTTGTTTTTCTCAATGAGTCCCTAAGAATTTGAGTTTCTCAATTTTTAAAAAAATCTATTGATTAATTAGTTTTCTTTCAGACATATATCAACTATTCTTTGATGTGTATTATTCTATTTATTTCTTATTTGTTCTTCAAGGGTCAATTATATAAAATAATTGATATTTGAAAAAAAAACTTTGGGCTCCTTTGATTGAAACAGATTTTATAATAAATTAAGTTAAATGTTAATATTGATTGAATCAAGGGTTATTGTATTTATTAAATATTTTGAAAAAGAAAAAATTGAATTTTTTTTGGGGAAAATGAAGTCGTTAAATTCCAATAAAAAACTGGAAATCTGAAAAACCAAAAAGAGTTTTTAAAACAATACAATATGTCTCAACTTTTACTATATATTTTAAATTTTTTTAAGATTCCTTCTATTAGGAAAATAATTTCCAATCAAAAAGAAAAATAATAACTACCAATTTTCACCTTAAAAAATTTTCAGATAAACGTGTGATCAGTAATTTTAAGATTTTTAAAAACCACTATATAACAAAGTAAAAAAGAAATTAGATTATTTTGTCGAATCAATAAATTATTAAGAAAATTTTATCTTTATATATTTGTATGACAATAGGATTTAAGAAAGGTATTTTAAAATAAAAGTTCCCCTCTTTTTTAAAATTATCTATATTATAAATATTTGGAAATTTTTAACAAAAAGTAAAAAAGAAAAAAGACATTCATGTATTTAAATATTAAATCAATTTTAAAAAGAAATTTGAAAAAACCAAAAATAAATATGATTTTAGTATAATTATTATTGTTTTCATTTTACAGACTTTAAAAAAATTCTTATTATTTTTTTTCCAATTCAAAACTAAAAATTATTTTTATGTGATATTTTGATTTTTTTTTTTACAGTTTTAGTTAATATTGAGAAAATCTACAAACTTTTTCATTTTTATGAATTTAAAGTTGGATTTTCAAATGAATAAATACAATTGATGAATTTAAAAATTTTTTTGTTGTGATTTGAAAGGAGGTATTCTACCGTAAAAAAAAAAAAAATTAAATAAAAATAATCTATTGGGCGTAAAGTTGTTTAGAATTTATTTATTTAGAGAAAGCAGTAATTAAAGGTATTTTTATCAAATAAATACAAAAAGAAGGAGAATAATTTAAATATAAATATCAACAATAAAGTTAAAAATTGTGGTTCAAAGAAAAGTTATATTTAGATATTATAGAAGTTTTGATCATTTTTTGTCTGTAATTGTGAAATATTGACATGTTTTAAAAAAATAAATTTTCAATGTTTTTAATTTATATAAGAGAAAAGAACACTTTCAATGGTGTTTTATTTGGTAATTTCTCGTGTTTTGGCTCAGATGTTCTTCCTTAAAAATAATTTTTATAAAAGTTTAAAATATATAGTGTAATTTTTTTGAAATTAAGTAGATTTTTTAAGCTGAATTATTTTAAAACTTGATGGTATTATTTTTGAAAGTTATTTTTTGTTACACACTATTTCAAAATACAATAAGATTTCTTTCTTCTTTCCTAATAAAAATAATATTTTTTGAAATAATTTGAAAAAAGGTTGCATTTTTACTTTTTCAAAAATGGAAAAAAGGATCAAACTTTTAAAAATAATAATTCCTTTCTAAAAATATATTCAAAGTAAGTTTACTCTTCAAGTGATCTGATTTTTTCTATCATTTTCGAAATTTTAAAATGCGGTAATATTTTTTCAATTTGCTATTACTTTTTTCAAAAGATTTTTTTATGGTTGTGAAAACCTTAACATTGAAACACAACCAATTTGTGGTTTTTTATTGTGGTTTACCCTAACTTTTAAAGAAATAAATCAAGAACCAATTTTTTACTAATAATCAAGAAACAATTGTGACTTTCTTTGCATTTCTCTTGTATCAAAAACAACTGATTTCAAATTCTTACGAGCTTGTTTCGAAAACTTGATTTGAAAAAAAAGAAAAACAAGGAAAAATAAAGTGGTAATTTTTACCCATTCTGATGTAAATATCATCAGTGTGCTCAAACAGATTTCAAGTATGTCGGTTTTTAATTTA
Source organism: Anaeramoeba flamelloides (assembly GCA_027625915.1). Taxonomy (NCBI): domain Eukaryota; family Anaeramoebidae; genus Anaeramoeba; species Anaeramoeba flamelloides. Next base: position 10,068,804 of record JANTQA010000012.1, read on the forward strand.
CTGAGAAATTATAAAATAGATTTTATTCATTTTGGAGTTTGTCTAATTTCCCAGATCTTGGCCAACAAAAGAAAAACAGTTTGGACTTTTCTGTCAGAACAGCAGAATTTTTCAAACAAACACAACCAATAGTTTCAAATTTATTTTGATTTTCGAGTTTTCCAAAAGTGAAATTTGAAATTAAGTATTAAAATGAATAATTGTCGACAAGTGACGTGTACTTCTAAAAATAGAAGTAAAGGCTTCTTCTTTCAAAATTACAAAATTGAAAGGAGAAGTAGCAATTTCACGAATTAAATAAATATTGCTTTTGGTTTTGATAAACTCAGAAAAATACTCTCCGAATAAAAAATCAAGTTTGGAACCAAACCTAGAGATTGATACAGTTTGATCCCCTTAAGAAGGATTTTTTGCAATAACTTTTTATTTTTTTTTAAATTACCTCATTATCTCACAAAAATAAAATGTCTCAAGGTACAGCCTCTTCATCTTTTTTTTTTTTTTTTAATTAACAAGAAAATCTTTCTTCTTACAAGATTCCATTCTTTTTTTTATCTCTTAAATGCACCTTTTTAGAAAACATACAAAAAGAAAAAAAAAAAGAAACAGAAAAAACAAAAGTAATAAAAAAAAAGCCACTTAAGCCACTTAAAATCGTTGGAAAGCACTGTACCGCACATGTTTATACAAACGAACTCGATGAACATACAGAAGAACAAATCCAGGCAACAATGGATCATATAGCTTTTAAAGGATCTAAAGTACGAATAATGCCAGACGTCCATGCAGGATCAGGATCTGTCATTGGTTTTACAGCAACACTCACAGACAAAATTATCCCTAATATTGTTGGTGTCGGTAAGTATTTTAATTTTTCATTTCTTCTTTTTATCTTCTTGCTCAAAAATGGTTTACCCGAAATTCAAAGGAAAATTTTAACATGTGACTGAACTTGTCACATAAATTAAATCCAAAGTTCATCAAAATTCCAACATCTTTTTTAACAGTTAACAACCCGTAACAATTAATTTTTGGTTAAGCTCAGAACTGTTATTTACGTAATAAATGGGAAAAAAATTTCCACTCAATTTTCATTTTCTGATTCCAAAAAAGAAATCACAAATTTCAACGTACCTCTTTGAAAATTCTATTTGCAAAAGAAAAAGGAAAATAAAAAACAATAAAGTGAAAATTTTTCCCCATTTCTTCTCCAAATAAGAGCATTGAAATCTCGAATTAGATATTTTTAATTGAGCTTCAAAGCGAAAATTATTAATATTCACCATGTTTAACTCTTAACTATTTAATTCATAAAAGAAAAGTAATGTACAAAAATCTTATGTCTTCAAATTATTCCTCAACAGTAATTAAGTTTCTTCTGTTACCCAGATTCCAAACAAAAACATTTCAAATATGGCTGTTTTAAAAAAGTGAGTCAGAGGTTTTTTTTTAAAAAGATAAAGCTCAACCTGAATAATGTACTTTTTTCCATATTTTGAGTCAAAGTTTTGATAACTTTTACTTTGATTTTCCAATTAATAAATGAATATTTTTATTAAAAGTACAACTATTTTAAAAAGGAGAGGATTCAACCTTTAAATGAGATGTAGAGTGTGAAGTGGGAAGGAAAGCACTTTTTTTAAAAAAAGCCCTCACTTCAATAAAACAGAAAACATTCGAAAAGTTTTAATTCTGACAATCTCAAAAAAACAAAAAATGTACTTACTTTTTGAAAACAGCTTTATTTGAAATTTTTTCTATTATTTCTTTTTTCCGAAGAGCCGTTTCATAGATATTAACTCAATTTGTAATAAATTATTTCAAAAAAAAAAAAAAAAAGAATCGTTTACCATTTTAAAAAACAGCTACTAAAAATGTTAAAAAGTGTTATTCAAAATGTTTGACTCATATACTAAAAATAATTTGATTAACATTTTTTAAAAATTTAAGAGACTCACGTTTTTAAAATGACTTAACCTTTCTTATCAAATTATTAATTTGCATCAAAATTAAAATACGATTAATTTGCATAAAAATTAAAATAAAATTAATTTGAATAAAAATTAACATAAGATTAATTTGAATAAAAATTAAAATAAGATTACTTTTCATAAAAATTAAAATTTAATTTTAAAACTTTACACACAATTTAAAAATCAAATTGCGTTGGTATCATTTTCTAAAAAAGGAGTTTAGGACACACAAAAGAATTAACCATTCTTTTTATATTTTTTATTATATATATGCTGTATTCTTTAATTTTTTTTTACTAACATTTTTTCGATAAATTTTTATTATTTTTTTTTATTTAATCTCGAAACAAAAAAAAAAAAAAAAAAAAAAAAAAAAAAAAACTCGATTCAAAATAGATATTGGGTGTGGTGTTCTTGCTATTAATCTTGGTAAACAGGTGTTTGATGAACGAAGATTTAAGCAAATTGATAATTTTATTAGTAAAACCATTCCAAGTGGTTTTAATATTAATAGAACTCAGCAATCTGAAAAAAATATGTTAACTGTGCTTCAGAGCATTGATCCAGAAAGAAATCTTGAAAAAACAATTGAAGAATTTAAAGCGCTTGGCGAAGAAATTAAAAGGGAAGAAACAAACAAAAAAAAGAAAAGGAAAAGAAAAAAAAGAGAAAATGTTATTATGAGAAGCATTGGTACACTTGGTGGCGGAAACCATTTCATTGAACTCGATAAGGATGATCAAGAAGATATTTGGTTGACGGTGCATACCGGCTCGAGAAACTTTGGGCTTCAAGTAGCACTTTTCCATCAAAGGAAGGCCAAAGAAATAGTTGGGCAAATGAATGGAAGAGAATACTTGGTGGGCGAAAACGCAAAATTGTATTTTAAGCATATGGAAATCGCACAGTTCTATGCAAAATTTCAAAGAAGAATGATCGCTCATAGAATTTGTCAAGAATACTTTGAATTGCCTCTTTCAGATCTTACAATAGTTGAAAGTGTTCATAATTATATCAATTTTGAAGATAGAATTATCAGAAAGGGTGCTATTTCTGCCCTCGGGGGAGAAAAGGTCGTGATCCCCTTCAACATGGCAGCTGGTTTGATCATTGGAACAGGCAAGGGAAACCCAGACTGGAATAATTCAGCACCCCATGGAGCAGGTAGAGTAATGTCAAGAACCCAAGCAAAAAGAACAGTCCCATTAAAAGAATTTAAAAAGGTTATGAAGAAAGCTGGTGTCTGGTCGTCATGTGTTGTGCAATCAGTTTTAGATGAAGCTCCTCAAGTTTATAAAAAATACGAAGAAATTATGGAATTTATCGAGCCAACAGTCAAAATTGAAAGAGTTTTGAAACCAATTTATAATTTTAAAGCAAAATAAACTTGACCATAAAATAATTCCAGATAGAAAACAGTTTTTTTGGCAAAGATTACCAATAATATTTGAAAGTTTATATTATCAAGAATTAATAAAATAGATGTTATTTTTTCAGAATTTTCTTTTTATTGTTTTTTATCTTGAGAATCCTCAAAAAAATGGAGTAAATACTTTAGAGAGCGTAAAATAATTTTATGAGGTGTGATACTTTTTATAAAAAAAAAATACTTCTGGATCCTATAGAGATATTTAAATATTGATAAAAATTCAATTTTCTTTTTTTTTACTTAAATGAGTAAATCGTTTAAGGGATTGTTAACAATTAAACTCAGAGTATTAGTGACACGCGTTAGAAATTTGTAAAGTTTTAACTTGATGTTCTTTGATGAGAAATCAGAACAACAAATTACTTTTTAAAATAAATACAACCTCTTCTAAAGTAAACATTAATTCAAAATTTGTTTCACACCAAAAATCAATTTTTGAAAAAAAAAAATCTTATTTAATAAATTCTAGAAGAAAGATCTATTCGAACTTGCAAATTGAAATGTTAACAACTAAATTCCAACAATTTGAACAATTTTACAAGGCTAAGATGACTTCAATTTCTTGTAATTGACAATAAATTTGATTTTAAAATTGCTAATTTATTTTTTTCAGTTTTTTTGCTTTTTGTATTCATTTTTTGAATTACTTAATCTGTTGGCATAGATTGGGATATTTTTGAGAATAATTGAAATTAGGTTCAGTTATGTTCTTTCAAAATCGAGGAACTTGAATAAAATGAGTTGATTGTATCTAACATTTGTTCGATCAATAATTATTGATAATTTATCAACAAATTTACCTTTTTTAGTTCAAATGTTAATAAAAATTTTAGTTTGATGGTATTATATTCTATGACTATATACTAGTTCTTTATTAGTTTTCTTTACAAAAGTGGTACACATTTATCGGGTGTGATACGTATTAGTAAAAAAAATAGACTTTATAAAAACGAGGTAAATTCAAAATCACATAGATATCTCAATTTCAGATCTAATTTTTTGATGAGTTGGTACACCTTTGTTGTGTGAGAGGAACAGATTCCATTACTTCACGCTGTGATATAGAATTATTTATATTTAAAAAATTTATTAATTTTCAAATTATAACCTGAGAAAACTCAGGCACCCTCATGAAAATTACCGAGTTAACACTTTTAATTCAGAAACTTTTGACAAAATTTAGGGTGAACAAGAAAAATTTCAAATATAATCATCTTTTTTTGGGATTTTTGGGACAGTTTCTTTTACATGAATTCAAATTTTTGTTCTTTAATTTTGAATTCAAACTGCTTCTTAAATTTTGTTAAAAGCTTAGAACTTGAAGGTATTACTCGCTGTAAGAATAGCATTGATTTTTAATTTGGCCAGATAAAATAATTTTTTTTTGATTATTTTGATATTTTATTCATTTTTATTCTATGTTCAATTCGATAATTTTTTTTTTTACTTCTTCCTTCTTTCGATAAATTGATAAATCTTGTACAAATTAATTCTTGCTTACTATTTGTTGAATAATAAAACGATCAGAATTTTCATTCAACTTTGCCAAAATAATCACTTCTTAAAAATAAAAATAAATCACCAAATTCCCCGAATTCTTATAAGAGAATATTAATAGGTTAAGATATTTTCTGAATTAAAAAATTTGAAAAGTTACTTGATTTTAAAACAATAATTTTGGAAAGCTGAATGGAAATTTCGTTCCTTTTATTTTGCAACAAATAGTAGATAAAGTGAAAAAAATTGTAACTTTCAAGAGATTTTAGAGGCAAAAACTTGATATTTAAGTAATAAAATCTCATTGAATTCCCCCAAATTAAAGAAGGTTGTAATTAAAAGTAAAGGGTATTTGTGCTAAATGACTCAAATCCTCCAAAAAAATAAATTGTTAAATATTATGGCAAAATAAATTATTAACTTTTTAACTAATGATCAAAATTAAATATTTTCCTTTTCAGGTCGAATTTTTAATTCCTTTTTGAAATCTAAAAATAGTATATAAAATTATAGTAGTACAGTATTTAATAATACAATATTTAAATCTTTCAAAAGGAATTATTTTTTTTCATTTTAAATTTCTGAGATTAACTCAATAATCATCAAATTCAAAAACCAACAGTTGAATATTTTTGTTTCCTTTTTCTAAATACAGTTGTGTTTTCAATACTTTAACAATATTTCAAAAATAATTTGTCACAATAATCCCATAGTTGATTATTTAAAAGTTGATGAAAATTGTATTTTTCAACGATTAATCAAAATTTCGCCACAAATTTAAGAAAGATATTTTGTAACTTTGAAGTTTGAATATTGATGACCCAACCGTTATATTTGTGGTGAAATGCATATTTTTTTCTAAAATTCTTGATTTTAAAATACATAGAACATTTGTTATTGGTATGTAAACAAATAGTACTATTTTACCCATCGAATTTTTTATGAACATTTGAACCATAGAACACTTACTCAATAACAATATACTTTAATTTTATACCTCTTGTTGGTCAAGGATAATTCCTTTTGTTACTGATTTCTGGTCTATGAAATTTAAATATGGTAAAATAGCAACTGATTACCATGTGTTTTTTAGTTCTGAGTTTCCGTATTTCGTTCATATAAGATTCTTGGTTCAGCGGTTTTACAATATATTGAATTACAAAAATATCAAAAAATATGGAGAAACTTCAGTAATTCAGAAAGATTTCCACCAAACGTATTCATTAAAATTGGAAAAAAAAAAATAACAAAGTGAATATAAATAAAAATTGGGTATTCAAAAACAGAAATTATTGTTAAAAAGTGTGACAAAAAAGTGTTCAAAAGTCTTAATAAACAGTTGGCAGACTTTACTAGACCCATATTTTGTAAAATTTTTTACAGTTTGTTAATTCACAATATGAGAAAACTTCTTTGAGACACCGACTAATGAATTTTTGTTTCACTTTTCAGTGGGCTAGTCAAGTTTAATAAAACAAAAATGATTTAATTCAGGTGTAAGTTCGAAATTTAATTAGGGTAAAAGTTCATCAGATTACCTTTTGTTAAATTCTGCAAGAGGGTTATTTGTTGAAAAAATATGAAATAATCTTCGCTTCTTTTTCGATTTCATTTTTCAAACAGGGATCACAAATTCCAACCTTACACTTGGAAAACTTAATTTGTAAAAGAAAAATCAGAAAAATAAAATGAATTTGAAAATTTTTTTCGAGTTATTATCCAAATATTAGTAATTATCAGAATTCTAATACTTCTTTTGCTTTAAAACATTTTCAATATTCAAAAACCAAAACCATCAACAAGAGTCACTTCTTTGAATCTATTTTATAAGAGAATCACTCTGTAAAATAAAAATCGGAAAAAATATGAAAAGAAGCAAAAAGAAGTGATAATTTTTTCCCATTTAATTTTCAACTAAATGGATCATAAGAAAAAAATTCTCTCAAAAAAAAAACTTTTTCCTTTTACAAAAGACAAAAATCAAATAACCAATTCAAAAAACAAAATTTAAGATATGTAAAAATTCCTTCAACAAGTTCATTTTTTTCCGAATTTTTAAAAATTCTGAAAAGTTCTACTCAATGGGAAAAAGTACTGTTTTTGCTGAGCATGGGGGCTGTTATCTTGAAAACCCAGAAGTAACTGATTATCAGTGCATGTGTAAATATGAAGGTCTCAAGGTCTACCAGTATTTTTTTTTGTCCTTCGCAGTCATCTCGCTTGTTGTGACGATTTATTTTCTAGTCGACACCTGGAAAATTACTAGGAGGAAGAAAATGCTGATGAAATTACTGAGACTCAAATTCCTCTCTCTCTTTGTGGCTTTGGCTTGGTCAGCTATTACTGTGGTGTATTTTGCAATTGATCCACATCAATGCAAGAGGAAATTTAATAATATAACAGAGTCTGTTTTTTATGGGATGGGCATTTGTTTGCCTGGGATTCTCCTATTGATCATTATTTTGCGTTGGCTTGATCTCTTAAAGGCTTCCTTTTCAACACAAAAACACGCCCTTTTCAAGCCTGCGATCAAGAAATTTTTTTTTGGAATCCTCATTTTTTGGTTCATTTTTGAGATCACCTGCCGAATCTTTTGGGTTGGCTTTACTTATTACATTTACTCCGTTTGGGGATGTTTCTATACGTTTGTTTGCTTTTTTGGCTACTTGGTTCTGGGCACAAAGCTTAATCGAAGGCTTCTTTATGGCGCGAAGTTAGCAGGGTCGATCGACGCCAGCAGAAGAAACCAAATCAACCAAATCTATAAAGTTGCCACGGTTGGGTGTTTCCTCTGCATCACCATCTTTTTTGAATCCTTCATAGCAATGCTAATCGAATGCTTTGTAAGTGCAAAGTGTGGCTTTTACATGGAAATCCTTTGGAAAATTCAACAGCTGCTTGTCATATGGCTATACCTTTGGCTGGCTTGGAAAGGGAACCAACAAATAAAACACCCCTTAAAGAATAGATCAAACAGCAATAAATCTAATCTTGAATTAGTTGACAAAAGAAGCGATTCTGAAGATGAAATGAATAATTCAAACCCTAACTCGAAATCGAATTCTAAATCTAACTCCAATACTAAATCTAGCTCTAATTCAAATTCTGATTCAAGCGATTCTTCTAATACTTCCGATTTATCTGATCAAGAAAAATTGAATAATTAATCAAAAACTTAATTTTTAATAAAGATTGAGTATTCCTATTGTTTTGTAAATTACAGCAATTTGGATACTTTCGATTCATATTTTGGAAATAAAAAACCATTACAGTCAGGTTAATGATTTCAAAGTTGTTTTTGATACTTAAGCGAATAGTTTTTTTTAAAAATACTATGATTTTCAATTTAATAAATGAAAATTTATATTACAATTCTCAACTATATTTTGATAATTAGAGTTGAACAAACATCATGATCTGGTAAAACAAATTCAAAACGAAGTTTTGAGAGATTTAATTAAACTTCCTTATTTAACTTTCAGAGAAATTTTGAATAAAGAAAGTAGGTAGATTTTACCATTTTGAAAAATTTTGATTGCACCAACCTTACTGAAGGAAAAACGATTTTTTGAGTTGTCATTAGATATTGAAACTTTGAAACCAAAATACCATTCGTTGTTCTGTTTGTGAAAAGAAAGCGAACCCAAAGTAATTCAGAGTTGAATCTTTAATTTTTTAAACCCTTTTTTTGATTATATTATTGGGTTTTATTAAATTAGGTTTTGGATCTTGAAATGTCTTTATACAAATGAAGGAAATTAATTATAGAATAAATCAAAAAAATAAACCCAAGATAGGTGTATATTTTAAACAAATCTTTTTCTTTAGAAAAACAAAACAAGAAAGATCACTTTTCCAGTTCAATTTGTTGAAATCAAAAATGAAAAAAAAAAAATCGAATAAAATCATATTTTTGAAGATTTATTTTCTTTATCTTCTTAATTTGTAGGAATCGAAACAATTTATTGACTTGAATTTCTGGCCCCATTACTCTTTCTGATTATTATATTTAAATATTTTTTTACATGTTTTTTTTCTAAATTCTAGTTTCAAATATTTTTATCAAACTAAAGTCAAAACAAACAATAGTGTTTCAAAAATTATAATAAAGGGGTAAATTCTTGGAATCAAAGTCAACTACAAAAGATTCAACCCAAAATAATTGGAAAATTTTAGAAAAAATTTCAATCAAAATTAGGAATTATTTTGGTGTTTAGAAATTAAATGGAAAATTATTAATTATCAAATCAGAATTCTATATAAAAAATCTTAATTTCTGAAGAGGAATTAAAAAAAAAAAACATCTTATTTTCTTTTGTAAAACCAAGAATTAGATGAATTAAATGAAAATATGATTTTAAAATCCATTTTGAAATTCTTTAGAAATAGAAAGCAATTTATTTCTCAGAGATTTTACCAACAAATGTTTTTTCATGAAGAATGAAAAATGAAAAAAAAATAAAAAAGAAGTAATTGTATCAAATATTACAGATAAGATCAAAAAATAAATCATTTTTATTTATTTTTTCTGGATCAATTTTTTCATTTTATTTTGATTTCCATTTTTTAGTTGCTATGGAAATTTATTATACTAGGATATATCCCACTCTTGTATTTATTAAAATGTTAATATATTTTTTTTAAAGAAACGGTTTGAAGAATTCAGTTTCACACAAATTAGGTCACTCAAAATATGAAAAATGTACTTCTCTTCTTTATGAAATTCGATTTTAAGAGTAAAATGAAATCTTGTCAAAATCATTAAAAAAATTTGTTTTATAGTTTGTAATTTAGCTTATGAAATCCATATAACAACCCCATCTAAACAATTTGTTAATTTAACCTAATTATTTGAATTCAAAATTTTACATGTTTTGATTGTAAAACAAAAAAAATCAGCTATTAATTTGTTTAAAAATTAAGTTAATTCTTCAAAAAGAGAAAAAGTTATTTTAGGTTTTATGTTGGTAATACTTAATTTTAAAAAAAAAATATTTTAGATTGTTTTTAATGATTAATATTTCAATTCAAATCCCTAACAAATAAAGCTAATCATGGGATATAGTGTTCAAATAATTAAAATTTGATAGATGTTTAAAAATAAATTATCAATGAATTTTAGATATATTTAGTAAAAAAAATTTATTCTTTATTGCTTTTATGAGACATTTTCTTGTTTTCAAAAAATAAAAAAAATTTACAAAAAAATTAATTTTTGAAAAATTTTTTTTAAAAAATAGTTTAGCCTATATAAAAGAACCTTTATAACAATTAAAACAATTTGAAATAAAAATAATGATTTTGAATTTTGAGGCTAAAATTAACTAATTCCCAAATATCCTCAAGAAAATTTTATCTTGAAAAAATCGAATTTCGTTTTAACTATTAAAGTTTTAAATTCTTTTAAAAAGTTTACCGATAAACTTTTTTTTATCCAAAACAATTCTTTATTGAATTATAATAATATTTTTTGATAAATTTGATTAAATTATTTTTTATTTAAGGGACTAGTCACTATTATTATTATTATTTGACCAATTTCTAAATTAAGAAACCTTATTTAGAAACTAGTTTAACATTGAAAATTCACAGTGTTTTACAAATCTAAGTTATTGGTAAAAAATTTCTTTATCCGTTTTAAATTTAAGTAAAAAATTTAATAGAGATTAGTCCCTTAACCAAAAGAATTATTTCAAAAAAAAAAAAAAAAGAAAATCAGATTTATATTATTTGCAAAAAGAAATATTTATTGTGGAAAATTAATGGAAAGCACAAGATTAATAAAATTTTAACTGAAGAAAATTAATTTTAATTTTGATTTTTGATTCGAAAATTAACTCCAATATGTAAAATAATTCCAATTATAATAATCCTGGTAACAAAGACTTATTATTGTATAATAACGATTGGAATGATAATAAACAATATAAAAAATTTATATAATTAAGGAAATCAAATGAATTTAATATTTTTTTTTTTTCATAAATAATGGAAAAAAAAAATTGATCTCACTCAATCTATCTTTGATTCTGGTTTTATCCTGTCAAACATAATTTTTTAACATTTGACATATAAAAACAATTTGTAAGTATACGGTATCATCAATTTAATATATGAAAATTAAAAATAACTTACCCAAGAACGACTGTCACTTTATTCTAAATATATTTTTTTTTGTCTTTTTCATTTTTCAGATTCCTCGTTTATGAAAGAAAATAGTCGATAGATTAAACCCCCTTTCACGCAAAAGCCCCATCTAAAAATAAAAAATTGACTTTTTTTAAGAATCAATACAGTACGATTGTTTCGAAATAAGAGAAATAATAAACTTCGGATGAGATTTAAGATTCATAAAAGAAAAGCCTGAACAAACTATAAATTTCAAAAAAAAAAAATGTTAAAATAATTTTTTATCAAATTTCATTTGGGTGACTTGTTCAATTTTTCTCAATTTCTTTAGGAAATTAAAATAGTTGATAATAATATTTTTTTTTTAATTGTTAATGTATTCATTTTAAGAAGAAATTACAAAGACTCACTTTTTTGTATGTTAATTAGGAGTAACAGACATTTTTTTTTTCAAATCAACTTTATATAAAAAAAAAAAATGAAAAGAAAATAAAAGAAAAAATGAAAAGAAAAATATCGAAGAAAAAAAAACAAAAAGATGAAAAAATTATTTTGATCGATAAATTGAAAAGTTATTTTGAGAAGAATAATGAATTAAAAATATCGGTTATATCCTATTTCTTTAATAAAACTGGGATTCTTTGATAGAAAAAGAGTTTACTTATCAAAAAAAATCAAACTTTTTTTATAAAAAGAAACAATTGAATCAATAATTTTAATAAGGACTTTTCACTTAACCAGTACCACTTTTCAGGTACACAAACTATCAAAAATAATGTAAGGTATAACAATACCAAATTAAGGCACATACATTTTCCTTCCAGTAAAAAATAATTTTTGTAAAAAAAAATTCTCCCAAAAATATATCTTAATTTTATATTTTTTGTACATTAAATTTAACTTAAAAATTTATGTTTCTTAGAAGTGGTATTGAAAGAAAAAAACTATTTTCTTTTTACTTCTCTGTCTCGCTTTTTTTTTTGTAAATTTCCCCATTTTAGATTTTCTTCGAAAATCAATAATATATTTCTTAGAATTAAGAGTTCATATGAAAACAATTAAACGAAACAAATGACGATTTTTATAAACATAAAAATTTGAGGATTTGAGAAGAATCACTTAGATAATTCTGATTATTTACTGTTTAATAAATTTCAAACCAAATAATTTCATTTTTAATTCAAAAATTCATTTATTTGAAAATATTGTATTTGATTTAATAAAAATATTTCCAAATTAGAGAAAAAAAAATAATTAGATCTAAAAAATCCATCATTAAACTATTTGTATTTTTTAATGTTAACGATTTTCAAAAAGTTAACAAAATTTTCAAAAAATACATAAAAAACTGAATTTAAAGTAAATCAATTTTATAAAAATTTCTTGAGAACAAATCAATAAAATATAATTAAATGTTTGAAAAGAACATGGTATTTGAAATCAATCCCACTTTGAATTTATATTTGTAGCACAAAAAAATCTTAAAAAAAGGGGTCTTTTCATCACAAATTAAGGTAACACTTGTTTTAATAAACATGATTAATTTAATTATTATTATTATTTTTTTTTTTTCAATAAACTTAAAATATTGAAATTATTTATTTATTTATTGTGAGAAAGGAGTAATCAAAGAAAATTTACTAAATAAAAAAAAGAGAAGAAGAAAAATAATTAAAACATTAAAGTAAAAAAATATTATATCATTTACATGACAAAATTAAAAATTATCCACTGTCTTTAGGTTTTCCAGGATTTGAAAGAATTTAGTAAAATCCTTGATTTTACTAAATTATTTCGAATCCTGGAAAACCTAGACACTCCCACTGAAACAGGAGGAGTGAAAACCCGATAGAACGATTATTAATAATAAGATTACACAAACTGTGATTAATAAATTGGTATTTCATGACTCCGAAAAGTGGGGCACTATGTACCCGAATTTGTATATTTTTTTACTATTTTAGGAATTTTTTATTTTCTATTTTTTTATTTTCATTTTTTCTTTATTACCTTTATTCCTTAAGTTTTCTAACCATAAGTGCTTTGATGAAATATTCAAGACAAGAACAATAAATTTCGTAATTTTGATTAACCAGATTAAAGAGTTTTTGGGTATTTTTTCTAAGGATAACATTTTTATATAAGTTTTTTTCTAAAATTTTTGCTATTTTTTTTTTCCATTTGATTCTGATAAATTTATATCTTTCACAATACCAAAATATTGAAATCATTTATTAAAAGAAGATAATGATATTTTTTTTTAATCTTACTCTTTTAACAATAAAATATTAATAAAGAAATTTACATAAATTGAAAATGTACTAGTACAAAAATTTTGGGAAAGAGTTTAGAAAAACTCATTTACTTTTAAAATTATTTTAAGATAAATATTATAAATAGAAATATCTAAAAGCTTTTTAATTTCAAAGAACAATGATTTTAATTTTCAAAATGATGGTTTTTAAATTTAATATACTATATTACAAATGTTTTTTTTTTTTTTTAGTAATATGAATTATTTGCCTTAATGAGGAAAATAAAACGAAAAAAAATATACTAGATAAAAAGTAGAAAAAATATATTTAAATTTTGAAAATTTTCTTTATTGCTAATTAAACCATGAAAAGACCTTTATGATCTTCATTATAACATGTGTCGGATAAATCTATTATTTTCGAATAATATTATTCTGGTGATAATTTGAGAAAAGTTATCCCAATGGTTTATGCCAGTTTTTCTGTTTTTGTTTTAACTTGAATTTTGTTTTTTATTATTTGTTTTCAAAAAAAGTAAGGTCGAAATTATGATATCATCAAAAGAGACAAATGTAATGAAGGTAAAACATTTTATTATTTTTAAATACATGCTTGAAGAAATAGATTTTTTTTAAAATGGGTGTTTTTTTAAAAAAAAAAGTTTTTTTTGCATTTTTAAATGGGCTACATTTTTTGAGAGATAGTTTATTTTATCTTTATCTTTATTTTTATTAAAATTAATATTAATATTAATATTATTATTATTATTATTTTAATGCAAAAAAAATGAGTGAGTAAAAACAAATATTTTCGAATTCTTTCAAATTAAAACGCAATTTATGGGTTTGACCGAAAAGGTGTTTAGATAATAAGAGTGAAACAATAAAAAAAAAATACATTAATTAAATCTTTTTGTTAATTGCTGGAATTTTGTGTAAAAAGAGGAATTAGGGTTTAGTTGATAATAATCTTGAACATCTTGAAGCTCTTCAGATATAAAATTAATATCGTTATCTGCTGTTAAATCAAAATTACCAGTATAAAAATGGTTTATTAAAAGCTCCATTGTTTCCATAGATTTGCCAGAATAATCTTGAACTTGGTTTTCTGTCTTCTCAACATTTTGGAACATTTCTCGAAACAGCCCGCTTCTAGCTGATAATATAAATTTGTGCACTGGTATTTCTTCAAAGGATTTTCCTTCATCCTCGTCATCGTTGTTTTCGAGATCGGGTATTAATAATTTAAAATCCATTGATTCTTCATTATTTAATAATTGTTTTAAATCTTGGGAAAGTTTATGCTTTGAGATATTTTTTATTTCGAATAAGAGCAATAACTCTATGATTTTCTTTGGATTTGTTTTAATTTCATCTGAGTAAACCCAATTCATTAAGAACATAATTTCTTTATCTGTAATATTTTCTAAAATTTGGCATATTTCATTAAAACTTTTTTTTAACCTTGATTCTAATAGGCATTTATGTAACGGGATGTTTTTTATTTTACAATCAGAAACATATCCATTTTTATATAAATTGAAAAGATCTTCATTAATTGTATTTCTGGTACAATAGAACCAAACACCTGTAGAATATGTACATTGCAGCCCAGTGCATGGCTTAACAAATTTAGTCAATATTCTTGGATGTATGTTATCTTTTCTTTGCCAAATGCCAAATACCCAGACATCTCCACCTTCAGATAACGAAACAGCGAATGAAGCCCCAGAATTAATCTGGACCATAAAAATATCATTTAATTGAATATAACCTGTAAACTGTGTTTGATTATTTCTTGTTGAAATACTCTCTTTATTGCCACTAGATAAAATTTTACCATCTGTTGTCAATACCATTGAAAATTTTTCACCAACAGAAATACTCTTAATAGAAAGATTTGTTAGTTCGGGTATTACATGTGGTGTTTGGTTAGTTTTTTTTGCAATTCCTAGTTGATCTGTTATTTAATTATTATTATTAAAGTATAAAAAAAAACATTTATTTAATGAGTGAGAAACCAAAAAAAATAAACTAAAATTCAAAATTTTTTACAAAACTAAATTAAGTATAAATTTTTTCTAATTACCATGTTTATTAACTCGCTTCAAATTGGAAGTTACGGATTTTGTCACTTCAAAATTTCCTCTTTAACAGATAGCGCATTTGTAATTTATACATTTAATCCTTTAGAACAAACCCAATTAAATTCAAAATTATTAGGAGTGTTAAAACAGTGATTATTTTTTTTGAAAGATACTCTAAAAAAATGATAAAAAATAACTAATTTTCTGGAATATTTATATTGGTTATTTCCTGAAAAAAAAATCTTTGTTAGATTATACTCTACTATTTATGCGTTTTATTGTTTTTTTCTCTTTCTTTGTTTTTTTTTTGAAAAATAAATGGTTGAGTTTTCGGATAAAAACTCTAAATATAAAAATAGAAGAGACAGATGGTAATAGAAGAAATATGATTTTTCTCTAGATCTAATTTAACCAGTTATTATTTTTTTAAAAAAAATGATATTTTAAAACTGTTGTTATTGGGTCGTGTTATTTCTTTTGAGAGTTTAAACGGGATGTGGAAATAAATTTTCAAAAAATATGGTATTCTTGGAAAAGTTAGTTTTTTTAGTTGGGGTAATTACTTTTAAAACTTTTGTTAAGAATTCTAAAAATTCGTCTTGCTTTTAAGGATCAAAAAAAAATGTTAAAAAAAACTTTATAGAATTTTTTCAAATTTTTTTTCCTTAATTTATTTTCCTTAAAGATCCTCATCTTTCTACTAAGAATAACTCACACAATTTGATTCATTGTTTGGAAAATGAGAAACATATTTTCTCAAGTTCATTTGAATAACGATAGTTATAAAAATCAGAATAATATAATTTCATCCAATTTGGAAATAATTTTGATTTTTCTAAAATATTATTATTTTTCATTTATTATTTTTTTCATTTCATTTCATTTTTTTTTTTTTAATTATAAACTAGATTCCAAAATTTTGGACACAGTTTAAACAGTTGAAAGCACGCCATTACTGCACTTTAAATTCAATTTGGAAAGAATTTTGTTTTTTCAAAATATTTCTTTTTTCTTTTTTCAAAAATTTAGTTTGATCTTACTTTGCCCAACTTTTTGAAGCCAAAATAGAATAAAATTCATCACTTTAATCACAACCTATATTTTTTTATCTTCTCTCTACCCGTTCGTTCAAAAAAAGGGGAAAAGGGAAAAAAAGTATAACAAGGTTTTTCTGTGGAAATCATTAATAGAATCACAGAAACCTGAAAACAAAAAAATAAAATCGATTCAAAGAAGAAACAAATTAACTTCAAATAATAACCCATTATATTATTATGAACCGAATCTACAAATACAATTTAAATCTACTTGGTTTATCTTGAATCGTTCAAGTAGTTTTCGAGATTGCAAAAATAGTCAATTTTTTCACCAAATTTTTAATTTTTGATCAATCAAAGAAAAACTCATCGACCAAAAGATAGTATTAAAAAAACTGTCATTTTGTTGAATTCTTAATTTTGGCTTTATTTCTTTATTTTTTCTTTTGTTAATTGATTTTACTTTTCATTTTTAGGTTCCCAATTAAAAAACTTGTTGAACTTTTGATCCCAAAAGGTTAATTAATCTCGGTAAAAACGTCAAATGAATTTGAAAATAATCCATTCAACAAAAAATGTTTTTTAACAAAAGGGGTGTATAGCGCTTTTAGAGACTCGCTACTGATTTAAAGTGGAAAAGGCTTTTGAACAAAAAAGAAAATGTAAAAGAAAAGACAAACTCTCTTCATTATTCCCAAACCCTTCAATTTCTCCATTTGTTTTTTCAATAAACCCATGAAAAGAATAGCCAGTAAAAACACGCTCAACATTAGTTTGAACAAGTTGCAATTTAATATTGTTTTTATTAGAGGAATTGCACAAACACAGCCCACGGTTCTTGACTCCAGACGCATATAAATTACCATTTAATTCATTTAAAAATAATGAAGATTCGTTTGTTACGTGTATCGAGGTAATTCCTTTATCAGTTAAGTCTTCCAATAAGAGTGGCTTTTCAGGATCGTTTAACTTCTGAAAGCCATAGTAATTTGTTCCTGATTCCATACTCCAAGCATAAACTTTCCCTTCACCAGTAAGTGCAAGACTGTGTTGCACAGCAGACACAATTTGAACAACGTCTTGTAATTTCAAATCATCGAAATAGAAATTTTCATTGAATCTATACACCACACCGCTTCCCAATAAAAAACATGAGGAGTTGCGTGAGTTAGAGCACATTAATGTTTGATCGTCCTCTGACAACTCAATCTTGTTAATGATTCTGAGTTTTCGGTGATCATGGTAGCCCAGAGAACCATACGTGTTGTCTCCAATTGTATATACTTCACCCATTGATTAGATTGACGCTTGAGAAAAGCAGATTAAGAAAATTAAAAAAATGAAAGATGTTCAATTTGCAGAAGAGAAATAAAATAGTACGACAACTGAGAGAACTTTTTTTCATTTTGATTCTGAAAATTGTTTTCTCCAACAAAGGTCTTAAATAGACACAAAACTTTTGTTTTTTGGGTTTAATATTCTGTAAAAAAATTGTCAAATCAGATGTGAATTGTAAAATGGTACAAAATAAGAAAAATTTCACAAAAGTTTTTTTTATTGTTGTTGGTCGATCAATGAAGATATATGCAACTGAAATTTCTCAAACTTGATTAAAAAACATTATTCAAATCTTAAAGCCAATTCAACCTGAATGGAAAAGCATTGCAGAATAAAAAATTACTTCTGCTACTCTTGTATGAAAAAAAAAAATTGAAAATTCCAAGTTAGGCATGCATATTACTACAATTATCATTTCATCCTTGTTAATTGAGTTTATTCATAACACAATCAACATTCCGGTTCTTAAAATTCTTGAGGGTGTTGCATTTAGTGTTTTTAATAATACGAGGATTTTTAAAAGCCTGGAGTATTGAAAAAAAGGTAGATTTTGGAGTTAAAATTTTTAAAATGGATGAGAAAATGAATTTTCCTTAAGGGATTAGCGTCTACCAAGGAGAAGCCTAGGAACAAAGTGTGTTGTTATTGGGCCTAACCACATTAATGGTACATTGTTCAAATGTCTCTAAAAAATCGATTATTCAAGTAGAAATATTGTTGATCTCATCAATTAAAAATGATCTTAGTATTAGTAAAAAACCCTACAATTTCAGAATAAAATCAGTATTTGGCCATAGATTTAAAGGTTGAATTGTCAATCTAAAGCCTCCAAAGTTGCAAAAGATATTTCTTAAATTTTTGGTGAAATGTATAAAAGTTTCCTAAAAAAAATGAATTGTTACTAAAAAAATCAAATAATTAGCCAATAAATTTTTTTGACAAATTATTTCTGAATCATTGAAAATATCTTGATGTTCCAACTCACTTGATAAAAAGGAAACAAAATTAATAAGTCTTTGGGTTTTTTAATATTGATAATTATTGAATTAATCTTTGAAATTACAAATAAAAAAAAAAATTTAAAAATAGCTCCTATTGGAAGTTCTTAAGATAAATTATTAGATACTAGAATATTTCTTTGAGTTTCTTTTTTTTGGATTTTGAAAAGTAAAAAAAAAAATTTCCGAAATTCAAAATATGGTAATAGGAATCATTAGTATAAAAATAACAATTTGTTGTTCAATAATATTTTTATTCTAGAATTTTTTGAGTCGTCTGAATCATCAGTACTAATAATATTTAGACCCAATTAAAACATACTTTAATTATAGATGAATCTAGGGTGAAGCTAATCTCTTAAAGTACAAAATGTTGTTTTCGGATCTTGTTTGAATTGTGTAACAAACACAAAATTATGACTATATAGTAGTAACTACCTTCAATTCATATTGAATCAAATTAAATAATCATTAATTAAAGGAAGAAATCTTTAAAACTTTGAAAGTACGACTCAATAAATAAATAAAAACATCTAATATTTCAAAGTGGTTAATATTTTAAAATAGGTGTTCAAAATCTAAAATTTCAAAAATCAACCAAAAATTCTAATCCATTAAATCTATGATCTGAAAGGAAATTTATCAAATTATTAGAAATGTTTTTATAGTCTCGTAAATTATTAAAAAATGATTCTTTAACGATTAAATGTATCATTGATAATCTGCCAAAGCAAAAAAAAAAAATAAAAAAAAATAAAACAAAAAAGGATAAAATTGAAAAATTAATTGAAGATCATTTAATGGATTTTTAAAATTTTAAGAATTAATTCGAATTGAATTTGTCAAAAAAAAATTGTTTTTCATAAAAATAGAAAAATAAAAATATCAAAATAAAAAAGCTAATCTGGTTATATTATAGTAACCTTTTTTTTAAGTGGTTCACCGATATCTTCTAATAAAGAATTAAATTCTTCTATTAATTCTTTGGAGTCTTCGACTTCATTTTCGAGGTATTTAAGGATTTTTTTGTGGTTGCGTGAAACAACGCGATGAACTGCAGCATAAGAAGAATCCAAAACATTCTGTGGTATTTCAATAGGTTCCATTTCAGGAACTTTCTCAGGGAGTTGAGAAAGCTCTGCAAACCAATCATAGGCCTTTATTTTATTTTCGTCAATATACGTTTTCAAATTTTTCATGGACTCCTCTCTAAAGTTGGTTCCATTGGCAACATTTTGCAAAACTTTAGCGATTAAAACCAGATGCCTTCTGGCGTTATCGCTGGGGGTATCTGGGATCAATCCATAGGCCTCTGGTGTCGTTATTGCAGGTGAGAAAACTCTTAAGAAGATGAATCCGCCTATTGAAGTGTTTACGGATTTCTCGAATTTCTTGCCGACTCTTTCGCTGATCTGGTTACAGAAATATCTAAAGGGGTAGGGGCAATCCTGTGTTGAGTTCATGATATTTGTCAAAATCTTCTGTGTGGATCCCAAGAGTAGCCATCTGTTAATTTCGACTTGGTCTTCGTCTTCGTCGGAATCGATTTTAGTGACGTTTACTTCGAGTTCCTTCCCTTCCTCGTTGATGATTTCAAAGATTTCATACCCCAATGTACGATACAAGTAGGGTAAGCCTACCAAGAAGGAGTAATGTTTCATCATTTTGGAAACCAACGAATTGTTTCTAAAGAGCACCGTGGCCTTTGTGGTCTTATCTAGCTCGCTTTGAAGTTGGTTTCGGAATATTTCAAAGAATTTTTCTTCCTTTTCAAAGATCATGACAAAGGCCTTTGAGATTGTTTCGGAATCCGATGGGTCCAATTCGTTGGTAATGGCATCTAACAGATCTGAATCTTCTTCAAGTATTAACTCAATGAGGCGTTCCATTTTTTCGATTTGGATCAATTGGTCCTTCGTGAACTCAGATCCCAATACCTTACCATACATGTATTCTTCAAAGTCGGGTGGTGGTGGCAGTTGTGGCCTTCTGTTCTTTCTCTTGTGTCTAACTAAAAAGATTATCAAGATGATAATCAATAAGCCACCGACACCACCAAGAATCCCGCCGAGCATTACAACGAGGCTTTCTTTCTCATCTTCCTTCGGCGTTGGTGTTGCTTGTACATAATCGTATGTGATGGTTAATTCGCCATTTGCAGTATGCTCGCCACTAACTGCTTCATAAATATCAACCATTAATTTACCTTCTAAATGCTCATCATCTTCTCGATCATGTATAATAAGGTTGCTAATTTTTTTATTTAACTCTGAAACTGTTTCCGTAGCTGTGTATTCGGTTCTTTTTTCTTCTTCCTCCCCAAAAGTGAAATCCAAATATAAAGTTTTAATTTCCAATTTTACTTGTAAATCTGGTGTGGATATTGTTATTTCGATTTGATGTTCTGATGTTTCCTTGACAGCTTCAATTGTGGCATTTTCCTGTAAGCGTTCCTTTATGATTTCATCATCGTCTCCAGTGGTTACTGAATCCCAAACAAAGGTACTTGGATCATCTAAGCAATCAATAGTGATGTCTAAAGATAATGCTTTTGTAATTACACCATGCTTTGCAATGTAATTCACAGTAATGTCCCCACAAAGATCGGTATCACCCATAAAATCGATTTCTGAATTGTTTATACCTGAGAAAATGATGTCGTCTGTACTTAAAAAACTACTTTCGTCATGTTTATAGACTCTTAATTGTGCGTCGCTAGTGTTACTCTTCATATCGTCAATAACTATTTCGCCCAAGATGATTTCCCAGTCATTATCCGTTGTGATATCTTCAAATTGAAAGCTTTCTACATGCTTAGTATCTTCATTAAAATGGAAGGAATCGCTGCTACTTTGGTTTATTTGATTTGTCATTGTTAAAGAAATTTGTGCAACATTAGATTCCTTTGGGAAATCAGTTATTACTTTAATACTAAATTGGTCTTGGTTAGTTTCTTCATTGTTGCTATTTGCAGTTGATTGGTAATAAAATTTCCTACTATAATCTGGACGGGTGCCAGATATTGCATAATCCGTGTCCACTGTTACTTCTGTTTCACACCCAGCATCAGCAAAAAGAGTTCCCTTAAGCTTATCATAGGATGTGATTTGTACATTGGCATAGTTATCACCTGGGCTTTCGTATACGACATCAATCACTTCAATTTCAGAACATTCAATTGACGACATTGGTAAGTCGTGTGAAAGTGACTCAATCTCTGGATCTAAAATGGTAATATCAATTTCAATTTGAGCGACTTGATCTGCGCTCCTAAATACTGTCCCATATTGTTTGTCATTAAATCGCCAATAATAGTCAATATCAAAAGTCTTGGTTGCTTCAAGTGGTTGTGATTCTAAATAAAATTCAAAATTATCATTTGTTATCTCCCATGGGAAATCGGTAATTGCTGTGTCTCCATCACTTGTGGCAAAGAATTGAACGCCGTCTGGTGGCGAAGAGGTAATAATTAATGTCTGTGTGTCAGTGTCTGGGCTGTATGTAGTTGGTGGCTGGATGACAGTAATTGTTTCTCTTGATCGATCATAGACACTTTCGGAATAGCTTTGTTCTGTTTGATCATACCAGGTCGGGAGGAAATACTTCTCGCCTTCATTATAATTATCTTCAATTTCATCGTTACTCAAATACTTGTTATAAAGTGTGAATGTATAAAAATCAAACATTATTCCTTCTAGTCCATGGTTTCCAATATTCAATTCACAAAATTGTTCTCCAATTTCGTAAAAGTCGTTTTTAAAATTATAGTGTTGATCCGGACTTCCTTTTTCTGTTAATTTTTGTTGTTTTTTTTTTTATTTTTATTGTTACAAATTTTTAAAATTAATTCAAAAGACTGAAAATTATTTGGACAAAACATTGAAATTTAATATAATAAAATTAAAACAAACCATAAAAAAATAACTCGAGAATTGTTTCGTTTTTTCTAATGACGGCATAAAATGTGCTACCAATGGTGAACACGTCTGACTCTACCGTTTTATCAAATCCATTTTCTAATGTTTTGATTTGGAAGTAATTGTCGGGCACTACCTGTAACTTAATATAGTCACCTCCAGAACTAAATCTAAATATATCTCCTTTTGCTCCTGCTACATCCTGCAGAGTAAACCAAGTTGTAATTGTGTATATTTTAGGAACTTCGAATGTTTGCGATCCATCAAATATTACACATTGATCGTTTCTACTTTTGGTGTCAAAAGAAATTCCTAATTGTTAAAATAAATAAAGAAAAAGAAAAATTTTTTTAAAAGAATAATTTTAAAAAATATAAAGAAATTATAAGAGTAATTATTAAAAATGAAATATAATTTTTATTTGTTTTATTTTTTTATTTTTTTATTTTTTTATTTTTTGATTTTTCGGTGCAATTTAATTACAATTTAGATTGTTTTTTAAACTTTAATATTTTTGCAACATCATTAGATATTTTATATTTTTTATTATTTTTTAATCTTAAAACTAAACAGATAAGAAAAAAAAAGAAAAAAAATTAAAGCACCACCATTCTATAATTATTTTTTTGAATCCAAATTATTTCATTTTTTGAAAAAAATATTTTTTTTTTTTTTTCTAAAAAATTGAAAAATATTTCTTTGAAAAAAAATTATTAGGATCATTTTTGTTTTTTGCAATTGAAATAAATTTCTGATTATTTTTGAATAAATTTCATAAACGGATATTGAAAAATAAATATACACTGCTGTTTTTTAATATGTTAACATTTTCAATCATATTATTGAAAATTTTAATCATTTTAAAATCGGCTCTGTAATAATATTTTTGTTTTTATTTTTATTTTTATAGCAAACTATTTTCCAGTCAAAGGGAGGCACATTTATAATGGGTGAATTACATCAGTTTGAAGGGTTTAAATGGATATTAGTAGGAAAAAATTTAATTTTGGAAATTTTCAAAATTGAAATCATTTTTTTCACATTTTTGCTTTTTTTCTTTTTCAATTTTTTTTATGAAACGTAATTCATTTGCTAAATTTTTTTTTATTGCAAAATCTATAGTTACTAAGTCAAAAAGTGTTATTCTAATGTTATTTGAACAGTGGAAGAATGATTGTAGAAAAATACTATTTATTTCAATTGGAATTTTCTTTGGATCTTCAATTCAAGATCAAAATGAACCATTATGTTTTGTTTTTCTCAATTAAGTTACCCCAAGGATTTTAGTTTTTCAATTTTTGAACAAAAGTATATTGATTTATTAGATTTATTTCAGACGTAGATCACCTCTTTTCTCTTTAAGGAATAGTGTTCTACTTATTTTTTATTTGTTCTTCTTGGGACAATTATCAAAAATAATTGGTATTTTGAAAAAAAAATTTGGACATCTTTGATAGAAACAAAGTTTATGTATTTCATTAAAAGACGGTTCACTGTCAAAAAGGGTATAAAAAAGAAAAATTTCACATACAATTAAAAAAAAATGAAATAAAATTAATTTTTATTTTTTTAATAATAGGTTTATCTTTGTCTTAACTTTCTAACTTTAAAGAATTTTAACTTGATAACTTTAATTAAATTTTTTATAATTTTCAGTTTAAGATTATTTCATTAATGAAATACAGAAATCTTTAACTCTTTGTTATTTTTAATTTGACGTTGAATACTTATTAATTAATACAGATAATTATTTTTTGATAGGGTTACAATCTTGTGATTTTGAAGGCTGATCAAGAATTCATCAATTATTTTCTCTAAAAAAGGTATGTGAATATTTTGGTTTGTGTTATAAGGTCTAGTATTTTATTGTTGGAAAAATGAAAAATATTTGTGTTATTTTCTTGATCATGGAATTGTGGTAAACATTTTTGAGTTTTGAAGAATTTTTTGATATTTTTCGCTCTCTTCAAAAAATCTTGTATATGAAATTAATTAACTTTTATAATGATAGCATATTTCTCACCAAAATATACACTTAATAATGTAAAGACTCTCTTAATAAATACAAAATTTGAAATGGTTTCTTTTACCTTTTAGTATTTATACATGAATTTTTTTTCAAGAATTTATCCAGATCAAAGATGAACTCTTCTAAAAATTAATTTTATCCACTCTTTTAACTGACCAATAACAACCCAATAATTTCAAGTGTTTTCTTTCTCTATCCATCATTCTTTTTAGCTCTTATCTAGCATATGCCGAGTATATCCAGATCAACAATTTGATCTAAAAAATTTACTTCAATAAAAAACACTTATATATTTCTTTTGAGTTTTCATTTACTCTCATTAAAAGGATCTTTATATGAAAAGGAAATTATTCTACTTCTTTTCAGAACAAGTGTTGCTTTATTTTCTTCCTGGATTTATTCGAATTATTCTTCAATGTGTTATCTGAATTACATTTCATTAGTGCTTTTAACTCATTTTATCGTGACACAGGCATTTGAACAACTATATCTTGTTGTTTAAAACACCAGATATTAAACTCGATAACCCTTTCTTTTCCAGTATTTGTCAACCAATAATAAATTGGCCCATTTAAATTACTAGAAAAAATTAAAATTAAAATTTTAACAGATTTAGAATCATTGATGTGTTTTTAGTTGAAAATTCTTTTTTTTTTTTTTTTTTTGAACAAAATGAAGATTAACAAATAATTGTTTTTTAATTTTGGTATTCTTCAAATTTTAAAAAGAAACAAATTAAAAATAATTTCATAAAATTGTTTTGAAATAATTAAGCCAGACGATTAAAATTTATTTTCAACACACAAACACAAAAAAAAAAAAAAAAAAAATATTAATAATAATGATAAAATAGTCTATTACTTTTTTTACTAATAAGTAAAAGTGCATAACTTTTTTTTTTCCAAAAGAATAATTTATCAATCATTTAAAAAAAATCTAGAAATTTTTTCATTCAATTTACACATCCCATTATTTCAATCGTAAACATTTTGACTCTATTTTTCGTGTTTTTTTTTGATAAAAATTGATTTATAGAAGAAAATACTTATACCATATCCCATGAGAGGTAAGACAAAAAACTTCAATTAAGAACGGGTATTTTCAAAGGGTCTCATCAGATCTAATTCAAAAAGAACTCTCCCTGAGCATTTTTTAAATTTCATTGTTATTATTTTTTTAAAAATCTATTTTACCCTTGTACAAAGTTATTATTTAATTAAATCTGATGAGACTTGTTGGAAGAATGATATATAGTAGTTTTAACCCTGGTATGGATCGTAGTCGTTTGTTGAATTGTTGGGAAGCATATCAGAGTTGAAATGGCTGTAATAAATGTTTTTATTTAAATTTTTGTTTATCTTTTGATGAAGATACAAATTTTTAAATTTTGAAATATTTTTAATTATTGTTCTGAATTGGTTTTGAATTTTGACAATTAAATTTGAATTGTTCCTATGTCTTTTCAGAAATCATACAATTCCCACAAAGGAATTTTGGTTTTTCTCTTTCTCTGTGATTTTTTCATTGATTTCTGTGTTTGTTTCTTTTTGGTTTTTCTTGAATCAAAGTTCCCAATAACACTTTCGGTATAGTATTTACTATAATTATTTTTTGAACAGAACCTTCCATTATCAAACTCAAAACGTTTGGTTTGTTTTTGTGTGAAAATTTTTTTTTATTAGTATTGTTTCTCTCAAAATCTAAATTTGTTAGTACCAAGACAAATTTGATTGTGGTGCTCGGGGTAAAGGTTTTGTGGGATTTTGAATTCAATGATCCAATGAAAATAAACGTTTGCTATTAACAAATCTGGTTTTTATATTGAAAAAAAAGCATTTATCGTTTGCTCATAATTGAAAAAATGATCTTTCTCTTTGAGGAAATGTGGATTTTGGTGAGTTCTATATATTATGAAAGAATTTTTAAGCTTTTATCAAATTTAAATCTGTTTGAAAATAATAAAGGAATATTCAGAAATTTTTTCCCATCCTCTTTTTGATTTTTATGTTCAAGGAAATCCAAAAATCTGAAAAAACTCATTTTTTCCTACTTTGATCTATCTTGATAAATATTTGTGAGAAGTACTGCCTTAGAAAAACTTTGACTAAAATACACTAAACATTAAATTCAAATTGCAAGTAGAAGTTAAGTAAAAATAAAAAAATTATTACTTGTGCAACAACAATTTTCAAAAAAGTGTGTCAAAAAAGGTTTGCAAAGGAACCACTTTTTAACACATGACAAACTTTAGTTAAACTATTATTCGAGCTCAACAGAAAACTTTTTAGTCGGGCTATTTTTAAAGTCAAATACACCCGTAGTTGATTTATTTAAGAGTAAATGGAATTTGAAAAAGTAGATCCAAAAACAGTTCTTTTTTATAAAAAAAACTGTTTTTTGAAAGGTAAAGCATACATGATTTTTTTTTTTTTTTTTTTTTCTTTTATTGTTGGGAGCCCCAACCTTAAAAGTGAGGAAAAGGAGAAGACAAAAGTTTTTCTGATCCAGCCAAATAACTCAAAAAGTAGTGTTGTTTTAATTTTAAAGATCGGATGTGTGTTAGGAAAAATGGTTCTTTTTTTTTTTTTTTAATGAAACAAACCAGAAATTCCAAAAATTTTTTCATTTTAGGGAAGCCACGAAAAAAATAAAATAACAATTAAAAAAAAGTTTGTATTTTTAATAGAAAAAATAAAAAAGATTTAATTTTTAAAAGCAAAAACAAAAAAGAAAAAAAATTGGAATTTTTTAAAGTTTTGAATACAAACCTGCAGTTTCACCATCTAAAATTCGGAAAACTTCTGCGGAGCAACTGGGATCAATTTTTAAATTCAAGGACGATGCATGATCTATCAGTATGTTTGAAGAGTTTTTCTGAAAAGTGTAAGAAAGCGAAACGTCTGTTTGAACTCTGTCACAAACAACAAAACAATTGAGAGAAAAGAAGAAAATAAGGATGTAAACGATTATTTTCATAAAGAGAAAAAAAAAAAAGGATAAATTAAAAAATAAAAGAGATTTCTTGAGAAAAAAATTTGGTTAATCACAAACAGACAATAGAGAATTGTTTTGGCAAATTATTAATTGTTTGTTCTTCTAACAAGAAATTTCCAAAATTGATTTATCAAAAAAAAAAAAAAAAAAAAAAAAAAATTTGAGATAAACAAAAATCGAACATTCTTATAATACCAATAAAACAACTTTGTTTTGTTTTTTTTTTGACATACCATTTTCCAAGAAATGTAAAAAAATATTTGGCCAAAAAAAAGTTCTTAACCTGAAAAATTGTTTTTTCTTTTGGTCAATTTAATGTGATAATCATAAGAAATGAAATTTTTTTTGAAAATGGAATGTGATTGTTTTTTTTTCGAAACAGTTTTTGGGTATTAGGTTTTTTCTTTTGATCTTGTGAATATATTTTTCGCTTTTTTTTGAGTAAAAGTCTTTCCACTAAACCAAGTTGAAGTTTTTAAAAACAAATTTATATTTTTTATTTTTTCTTTTTTATTTTTATTCTTTTAAAATGAAAAAACTATACTATTTTTTCCTTGTTTTGCTTTTAGTTCTTTGTATTTCATGTGATCGATTTGACGACAATGCAATGTTTAAATATACCTTCCAAGAATCTGAAGGAACAACAGTTGCCGATCAAATAGGAAGTCTTGATCTAACAATGCCTGATACTGATAATTGCGATTGGTTGTGGGAAACAGCCGAAAGTTCAGGTGTTAGTTGTTCAGGTAGCGAAACACAATTATCTTCTGAAGCAATTGGTAAGAATTTTTTATTTTTTTTTGCACCTCTATTTTTTTATTTTTATTCTTCTTTTTCGAATTTAAAAAAAAAAATTCTTTTTGATTATTAATTAAATGAGCACACTTTAGTTTTTTCTTATTTTTTTAATTTTTTATTCCAAAACAAACAAACTTTTGAATTAATTTCAAAATTTAAGAAAAACAGCGAAAGCTATTTTTAAAAAGTCTACAGCTATTTTTAAAACTTTTTTCAGTCTTCAACTTAAAATTAGGACTTTTTTTGAATAAAAAATTAATTTTAATAAAAGTGAGGAATAAAGCTTTGGAAGTGGTGTTGGTATGGAAAGAAAGCCACTTTGAAAAATTTTGAGTTGTCATCTTTTGAAAACTGAAATCTTGAAAAAAGTTTTAATTATTGGAATCTCAAAAAAAAAAAAAAAAAAAAAAAAAAAATTACTCACTTTTGTAAAATAACTGTATTCTCTTTTTATACAACCATTTTAGTGCATTTTGTTATTACTTTTTTTTAAATGACGATGCAATAATACCGTTGTCCATTTTTGTGAGAAGAAAACAACTTAAAACCTAGCTTTCTTATTGCAAAAATATACAATTGCTGTTAGTTTCAAATAATACCAATTAAAATTTTCTCGCAAAGTTCATCAAACAAAAGCTTCATTAAAGCACACGAAATATTATTTCATATTGGTTTTGTCAAGATCTTTGGCTTTTTTTAACATATTTTGATTAAAATATTTTGTTATCACTAAATAAAAATTTTAATTTCAAAATTACAAAATAACAACAAATAATAAAATATTTTAAAAATCAAATAAATTACTTTCAAATCTAAAATCCACCATAATTTTCTCCACACACTTGTGGTATTTAGTTATTGTGTTATGTTACATTGACTTCTCAAAAAGAATTTTTATTCTGAAGAAATTGGAGAAAAAAAATTACTAATTTCTGAAAGTTAAAAACACAGAAAAAAAAAATTTTTTCAAAAAGATTTTGGAATGAAAATTTTGCAAAAATAAATGACTTTAAGGGATTTCCAAGTACAAGATCAAATTTGAAAACATTTCAAACTTGTAAAAGCAGTTAAAAAACAATATTTAGAACAGCTTGGGAAATTGTTTTGTGTTTTATAGATTTGAAATGGAAATTTTGAAATTGTAAAATCGAGTTCTGGATAGGATCTAAGAAGTACAAAAACTGTGAAAATTAATGAGATTTGTGAAATTTTGCCCATTTTTTTTGTAAAAGAAATTCTAAGCATGTAAATATTAACTGATATTATGAAACTCTTTTAAGTGTCTGTTTTATCAACAATTTCACTATTTTCACCTGATAATGTAGACTTTAAAATTTCAAAATTCCTTAAGGAATATCTAAAAAAAGGACATTACGAGGGGATTCTGGCACAAAACATTGCTGAAATGTCTCGTTATGTCTTGAGATCTCAGAAGAACTATAGAATTTACAAATTTTTAGGAATTTGGAATTTTGCATGATCAGATTCTTAATTCCTAATTGATACCGAAAACCCAACATTTTTGATAAAGCACGATTTTTTCAGAGGTTTTTATTGGAAACTAGATAATACTTGCCTTAGAACAAAAAGTGTTGGGTTCTGGTTTTTAGTAACAATATACAATTAAGAATCTGATCATGCAAAATTCCAAATTCCTAAAAATTTGAAAGCTAATAGTTCTTCTGAGATCTCAAGAGATCAAGGAAATAATTACCCAGTGTTTTAACCCACAAGCACTTAATAATGGCATTATTATAGATAGTACTTAAATTTATTTATTTATCTTTAAAATTGAGAACTGTTCCCCAATTTTTGTTAATGCCAACAATTAAATTTTTAAAATTTCAAAAAAACATTTTTATCTCTTTTGTTTCACAACCAGAAGCCAAATTTTTGAAATATAAAAAAAAAAAAACCAATTTTCATTCTATCAGTTTTCTCGAATATGAAAATTTCACAGAATTACATTATTGGCTTTTAGTGAATATTTCATATTCCTGGTAAATATTTGATTTGAGTATTTTCAGTTTATTTTTTAATCTATTTTTAAAAAATATCCTACAGGTTCTTCTCCGTTTATTCTTAATTTCTTTTTTATTTAATCCTGTAACCTTTTTAATTGTAGTTTTATAAAAAAAGTAGTATTTTTTTTTTTTTTTTTTTTATATATAATATGTGTATGGGACGAATATTAATTGGATAAAAAAATTTACTAATAAAAAAATATTAAAAAACAAACATCCAATTAAAGAAGAAAAATGATATTGAAATAAACCCGCAAAAAATTGGATTTAAAGTTATATTACCTTGAAGGATTTCTATTAATTTGAAAATTTGATAGAAGTAAAAATATATAATGTATTTTTATTTTTTTTTTTTTTTATTATTATTTTGTTCAAAAGATCCAAGAAAAACCCTATTTTGGTTGAAAAAAAAAAATATTATTTTAATTGGGAATCGATTAAGGAAATTCAGAAAAATATTAAAACAAAAACATCTATTTTTAAAAAGTGATGACTTTTTTTTTTTTTTTTTGTGTGGGATTGTTAGAATTAAAACTTTTTTCAAATTTTCTATATTAAAAAGATGAGTAAACAAAATTTTTACAAGAGCCTTTCTTTCCACCCCAACCCCAACCCCAACCCCACAACCAAAGGTTTATTCCTCACTTTTTTAAAATGGCTATCCTTATTAAAAAAAGATAGAATTAAAAATACAAAACAAGAATAAAAAAGAAATTTTGAAAACTTTTTTTAATTCACAACAATTATTTTTTAAAAATTTTCCAAATTTACAAAATAAAAAAAATCAAAACTTTATAACTTTCAATTTAAAAATTTTTTCCCAATTGAAACCTTTAAAAACTTGGATTTTAAAATACTTTTTAGCTTTTAGCTTTTGTAAAAAATAGTTTCAGGTTTTTGAAAGTCAACAAATATTTTTAATTTCAATAACTTTTAAAAATTTCAATATTAATTTCAAATATTATTTTTTTTTTGAAATCATTTTTTTTTTCAAGTACTCTTTTTTTTTTGAGTTTTTAAAAAACTTTCAAAAAGTTTTTGAAAATTGAAAAAATATGAAAAGAATATCCGAAACTGAAATCTTGCAAGGTTCATAATGGACAAGCTGAAGGTTTAAAAATATTTTGATGGATTTTGCTATTCTTTTCGTGAATTTTTGATTTCATCTTTTTTTCTATGAATTAAATTTTTGAGAATTCACAAGAAGGAAAATATCAACCGCTTCCAATTATTTGTTCAAATTTCAAAAACAAATTCTGTGTCTTTCAAATTCGAGCATACCAAAAACAACATTAAAATATATTATTAAAAAAAAAAAAAAAAAAAAAAAAAACACACCATTAATGAAAATAAAAAGGAGACTCTTTATGTGCTTGGACATGTGGCTGTGATTTAACCTGTTCAACCAATCATGATATTCAAGGATCATTTGAATTATGGTGGTATAAACCAGCCGATACGCCCGGGGAAGATTATCATGTTTTTGGAGTAGATAACACTTTAACAGGCTATGAAACCGATGAATTAATTTCATTAAGATATATAGAAAATAACTCCAAATTTTATTTTATGTATCTTAAAAATACAGGCAATGAATTATATTCAATCGATTATATAGAAATAGACCATGCGGATTTACTAACTGAAGGACTTAAACATATAGTTATTAATGTTCAAAAAGTTGGAACTACTGTTAGTCTTGAGGTATTTTTAAATGGCACCTCAATTGCAACCGGTTCTAAAACTAGTGATAGAACAATTTTGGATATTAATAATGATCTGGATTTTAGACAACATATGTATTCAAGAATTAAAGGAAAAGGAAAATATTATTTAGCAGCTATTCATTCTCAAATTTTAACTCAAGAACAGGTCACTGATAATTATTTAGCCGGCCTACCAAAATCGAGAATCAAGTTAGCAAAAGTAACAGACCTAACAATCAATTCAGGAACTGACGATACACAATTAGTAACAATAGGAAATTTATATTCACTGACTGAAGAAAAAAACGCATACTCTGCACCGGGTGACATTGATTTTACCTTGATAAATAATATGGACGCTCGTATTGCAAGGCTTTGGGATCTCGATGACAGCGATGAAATTACAACACCAATTGATGGAGATTTAGATACTGGTACACCAAGCACTTATAAATTGAAAATTAAAACAATAACTGATTTAACAAAGACTCAAACACTTAATTTACAGTTCAATGACATTGGATCAAATCTTCCCATCTACCCATCCGACAGTATCACTGTTTCGGTAAACATTGTTGATAACGTTGATGACAACCCTAGTGTTGATCCACTTGACGACATTACAATTAACGATTGTGATTCAAACAAATTAATTGTCATCACTGCAGAAGATGGTGACACTATAATCGACGAATTACAGGTCACAACGATACCCTCAGGCGGCGTGTTGAAACAATACGACTACAATTCGGGGTCGCCACAACCCGGAATTGACATCGCCGAGAATGATTTTATAAGCTTTCGAGATTACAAAACCTGGAAACTGTATTATGTACCAGATACAGTATCAGCTCTTGCCGATATGGATTTCACTTTTGGAACAACTGCTAAAAACAATCAAGACTCAACTGAATCTATAACCAATATCAAAGTTAAAAATTCCTTTCAAGTAAATGACCAAACAATAACAATGAGATGTGGTGAAAAGCAAACTTTATCCTTAGACGCAACAAGCGAAAACGAAAACTACAAAATTCAAATTGTTGAAAAGCCAATAAGCGGCAACCTTTACAAAAAAGATGATAATGTGGCTTTGGAGAATGACGATTACCTTGATGCAAACACCAATGAAATTGACTACGAAGGACCAACAGACACCATCGACGATCAAACTTTCAAATGGAAAATGGTTGAAGAGACAAATTCCAAAGAATCTACAGAGGGATCATATACAATCCATCTTTTAGATAGCCCCACACTAACCACACCTGGCGAAACCTTTGTAACCGAAGGTGCAAAAATTAGTTGCGAAGGAACCACAGTTATCGCCAATATTGCCAAGGGAGAAACTTTGCTGATTGGAATATATTCCAAATTCGGTTTGGTCAGCCTTGATTCAACAGCGACAGAAGGAATCACCTTTGTTACAGGTAGCAGCAATGATAATTACGCAATCGAATTTTATTGCCAGACAATTGATGATGCTGATGCAAACGAATGTGATGCAATCCTTGATACCTTAGGATATACTCCGGTAACTAGTGGGATCGATTATGTACAAATTACAGCTCAATTAACAGATGATATGGATATCATGGATCAAAAACAAATTATTGTTCAAAATAATTAATTAATTCCTTGTGAATTTTTTTTTTTTTATTTTTTTTAATTTTTTTTTAAATATCTTTATTCTTTCATCTTTATCTTTTTTTTTTTATTGTTTTGTTTTTTTTTCTATTTTGACTTTTCAATTAATTATTTTTATTTTTTTTTTTATTTTGGTTATTATTTTTTAAAAATTTTAAAGATTTAAATAACATTTATTGAAACAATTAGCACACACAAAATTTGATAATCCAAAAAATTAATTTAAATAACCAACAATAAAAAACATTTGGAATCCTTATTTTTTTAAAAAACATGTTTTTTCTTAATTTTTTATTTAAAGTAGTGAAAAAAATACCGGACATGAAAGTAATACCGGACAAGATTTTTAATTGGGACTATTAGTACCATTTTTTGTTTAATTTCATTTATTTAGAATCAAATCCTTTTTTGAAGAATAAAACTTTTTAAATTATTACTCACCCACTTATTAGAATGATGATTAATGAAATCACACTTGATCAAAACACCATTCAATCAATCAAAAAACAAGAATAAAAATTATCATTTACCAAACTCTCGCAAACCGCGATAAAACCTTGATTGTTTTTCAAAAAAAGTTGATCTACTTTAGTTATCAAACAATTACTCGAGTATTCTAGAGATGCCCCACTTTGATGAACTTTAGGTAGGTTTATTACTAATCTCATAAAAAAATTGGTTATTTATAATAAGGATCTGATTGTAAATAAATAAAATTTTACTAATATTCACAATTAAAAATCTTGGCAGGAATTTTTTTCATATTTGGTATTTATTTCCCTACTATTATCTAATATTTATTTGTTGCTTATTGATTACAATTTTTTTTGAAAATGTAATACAATTGAAATTAATACTTTATATTTGTATTTTTTTTTTTTGAAGCACAAATTATTTACTTCAAGAATCAAACAATTAAATAATTTTGAATCAATACAGATAAGAAAGAGATTCGAACTTGAAAATGATTTAGATTGTACTGTTGCTGCTATGTAAATATTTTTGGAAAGTCATTGTGTTACAATGTAAAGTTTGTAAAATTTTGTTATCTTATTATTTTCAACTTTTCAAAAGTAAAATAAGAAGTATTTTTCTGAAACATATACAACTTTGAAAAATGTTTTTTGAAGTTATTTTAGATACCTTATATTTTTTTTTTTTGGGAGAAAAAATTCTCACATAAATCACAAAAGAGTGCAGACCTTAAATGTTAAGATTTTGAAAAAATAGTTTGGTTCCAAGTTATCAAAATATTAGATCAATTAAAATTTAATAAAATATCTTTATAATTTAATTCGTACTGTTTGCAAATAATGTAAATTTCATATTTTTGTTGAAAAACAATAACGGAATCCAAACAATAGTTTTGGCTTTAGCTTGGAAGAAATCATTATAATTTTTTTTTAAAAAAAAAACAATAGTTGAACTACAGCATATTTCCACACTCTATTACACTTGATGTCACTTCTCAAAAATATTTTTAAAATTGATACTAACCAATAACAATGTTAATAGGAAGATGTGTTATTGTATGTCTATTTTTTTATATTTATTTCACAAATTAAAAAAAAAATGAGTGATATTTTAAAGCGTCAAAAGGTATCAAGGAAAATTTATGATTTTTATCAGTTCTTGTAAAATTTATATAACCTGGGACATCAAAAAAAATTAATGTAAGATTTGAACTTTGATTTAAAAACTATGAAAAATTTCAAATTATTTAAACAGTGGATATTGTGTTATGAATAAAAAAAAATCAAATTATTTTTGACTATTTACAAAAATAAATAATTTAGATATCATTGGCCATTTAGATAATTTTATATAGGATTATTGAGCATGAAAACAATCACAAAAACTGGATAATATTAATTGAAAAAAAATTAATATTTTTTTTTTTTTTTTTTTTATTGTAATTTAAGAGAGGATTTTAGAATTCCTCTTGTTTACCGTTAGGTATTTTTTAATTTTAAAAATAAAAGAAAATTTCTTAAATTTTCTTGTAATTTCTCAAATCAAAAAAAAAACTAGGCACTCCACGTTAGGTTTTCCAGAATTTAAAATTATTGAGCCAAATAAAAGATTTTATCCCATTCTTTGGAATCCTCGAAAACCTGGTACTTTTCAATTACCCAGATTTGAATTTAGAAATTTTATAAAATATTCAAACATAATTTTATTATCTCCCAGTACAAATAAATATATTGAATCTAGTTTATTAATAAATTGATAATATTATTATTATTTAAAATAAGGGAAAAATTATTTTTTTATAATTCAGCAATCCAGATTTGACGATTATTTTCATATGCTGGACTTTTCTAGAGAAAATTAAAAAAATTCATATTTATAATCCTTGAAAAAATATTAATATTATTATAAATAATTATTCATCATATTCATAAACTTTAATGAATAATAAACTTTTATAAATGTCTTTAATGAAATTCCTATAAATAAAATTTATGGAATCAGGATAAACAAGACGGAATGATTAATCTATCTTTAAATAATATTAAAAAGAATTTTTTTTTTCTTAACAGTTAAATTTGTTTATTTCATCTTTCAGAATCCTCTAATAAATTCTTCTTTTCCCTTTTTTTATTTTAAAAATGATCTAATTTTCCTTTTTAGTCAACGAGATTATTTTGGATCAAAAAGGAAAACAAAAAAAATAACAGAAAGAATCATGAAATTTTCTTTTACTTTCTAAAATTAAAAAATAACATAACAGTTCATTTCCAGAATTCAAAAGAATAGAGAAAATATCAAATATTTTCACAATTAATTTTAATTTTGGTTAAAGCTTGTTACACTTCCAAAGAAAGACCATTTCCAAAGTTTTTAATTTTAGATTGTCTAATGTAATTTCAAATTCTTTAAAGTTTTTTGATTTCCTAAAACAAATGTTTTACTATATCAAATCAAGTCAATTTGAGAAGAATTCTCAAATCCAATCACTTTTAAGACTATTTAGTATTTGGAGGAATTTATATTTGATCATTATCAGGATATTTATTGACAAATGGAATACAGAGGATCCTATATCCACTCTTGAAAAGTTAGCAGATCTTGTAGCCATGTTAGAATTTAAACCAAAATTTATCTTGAATATAAGAAATTTATAATTTGAATTATTTCTTTCAATTATCTCAGCTATTTTTAAAAAAAATATTCTTTGAAGAATTAGTTCGTCAAAGTACCATTTAAAGAAGAAATTCGTTTTTGGTTTTTATTTTTTTTTGTTGTGGCAAGTTAGATCTCTAACTTCGATAAATAAATAGTATCTCATATTATTTTTTTTTTGTTAAAAAACCCCCCATTTAAGATCCCCTTCCTGACATAACATGATTTGCTTGCTCGAGTTCGAATATAAACTATTATTACTTATCTTCAACCCCCTCAATATCATCTTAAACAACTTCAAACAATACCTCTATTTCGATCTTCAAGGCCAAACACAAAATAAAACCAGTTGATTTTTTCCAAATCAAACAAATAAAAATGGTTAATTTGATTATTTTTTTAAAAAACGGTATTTATTAGCCTTATATATATATAAAGTAAACTCAAATTCAAATTTTTTCACAGGAATAAAATGTTACAAACAATCAAAATAATATAATTTCATTGAAATTGGAGATAATTTTGATTTTTGTAAAATCTGAAAATCATTTTTTCATCTTTTAGTTTTTGTTTTCATTCCATTGTTTGAATTACTACATTTGTTTTGTTGGATCAAAATTTTTTTCAACCATTAATGTTATTTTAAAGTCGAGTTGTTCCAAATAGAAGAACTCAAATAAAATTATAAGCTAGTATCTAACCTATGATCGATCAATATTCCTAATAGAATTTCAACAAATTTACTAATGTATTTTTTTGTTTTGCTCTTCTCAAAATTTTTAACACTCCCATGATTTATTTGTATTGATAATTATTTATTTATTGTTTTGTGAGTATTGTATTTTATAAACAATTATTAAAATTTCAATTAGTGAATAGTTCTAATTTAGTAAATCTTCTTGAATTGATTAATTGAGTTTTTTTTTTTTTTTTCACAAATCGAATTTTGGTATGTTAAAAATTTTGAATTGGGGTTTAGTTCTCAAAAATTTTGACTCATTTTATAATGTTAATGGAAGTTTTTTTGATTGTTAAATCCAGTATTCTTCTCCGTAAAATATTTTTATATTTTTGAATGAGAATAATTTTTTCTATTTTTACAAATTTTTTTTTTGTTTTTCTTTTTTTTTTTTTTTTTGTTTTTTTACATTAGAGAAAAAAGATGATGTGTAAAAAAAAGATCTCCGAAAAGGTAAATAATCACTATGAAAATTGAGATTATGTAATTTCTTTTAAAATAAATTTAATTATTCATAAAAAATCTTGTTATTCAACTTTTTTTAAGTGAAAGTCCAGTTATAAAAAATGTTAATACCCATTTCACAAATTGTAACTCAATTTTTTTATGTTTTTGGTTTTTATTTTTTTTAATTTTTCAAATATCAGGTTTTCATATATTTAGAATGATGTAAAAGTGAATTAAAAATCAGATTTAGTTATAAATTGTTCTTGAATACTAAAGGATAATTTTTTTTTTTTAATTTATTATTTCAGGTGAGTTATAATTTTTGAAATGATTTTTTTTTGTATATATATTTTATTTTTATCAATACTAAGAAAAATTAATAAATAACTAAAAGTAAAATTGTTTATAAATCTAATTCATACTCATATATGAGAAGAAGAATTTTTATATCGATTCAAATATTATTTACTCTTTGTTGAAAAATAAATGAAACAAAATTTTTATTCAGCTTTCCAAAAAAGATGTTATAAATCATAGAAAAATTCTTTTTTTTAAGTCCTAAAAAACACAACAAGAATAGCACAATCCATACAAATACTTTCAATACTTTTTCAAATTTTTAGACTGATAGTCTGCAAGATTTTAATCTCTGATATTCTTTCATATTTTTCAAATTTTAATACTTGATGCAAACTTTTCAAGGACCAAAAAAGGTAAAAAAAATTAAAAAACAAAAGATAAACTTTTAAATTTAATTGAAATTTTTAAAAGTTATCGAAACGAAAAATCTTTAATACTATTTGTTTCAAAATAAATTGAACAAAATTTTCATTCAGCTTTCCAAAAAAAGATTTTTAAATCATGTAAAATTATAAATTTTTTATTCAAAAAATCAAGCTTAAATTATTCATTTCCCTTTTAGAATTGAGAACTTTGATGATTTAATCTTATTCAAGGGATTTTTTTTTTTTAGAAAGCTGAATGAAAATTTTGATCTTTTTATTTTGCAATTAATAGTAACTTTCAAAGACCTGAAACTCCTTTTATGAAAACCAAAAAGTGGAAAGTCGTTTAAATTACATATTTTTAAAAGTTTGGCTTGTAAAAACTTTTAAATGAAAGTTTCGGAATTTTGAACTTGTAATTTCCTTTCAAAATTTGGAACAATTTCAAAAAAACAACGAAAGTTTTGTGGAGTAAAAAAATTGACGATAATTTTTGTGCTATTCTTGTAGTGAAGGTTTAAATTATTAATTTCCTTTAAAAAATTGGGGGGTTTGGTAAACATATTTTAATTCTCAGTAAGTGATTTTTTTAGAAAGCTAAATGACATTTTAGATCTTTTTATTTTACAATGAATAGTAAAAAAGATTAAGAATTAAATCAAAACTGATTTGAAAAGTGTTTGTATTTTTATTTCAGAAAGAAGAATTCTTTTAGTGTACTTTCAGATTAAATTGGTGAGAACAAACAACTAGTTATTGAATAAAATATTACTCCAATTGATAAAAAATAAGAACATTTATATTCATTTTTTCTTTCGTCTATTTGCAGAAGAACTTTTCTTTCTCAGAAAACCAAATCAAAAAGTAAGTATTTTTTCTCTGTTTTTTTAATTATTCAAATCAAAATCCACCAAATTTCCAACAAACAATATTATTTTTGTCTTTCGTATGTTGTTAGGAACCTTCGTGATCAAAAAACCATCCAAAATTTTTTATTTTTAAAAGGAATAATTTTTCGACATGCTGAAAAAATATCATGACTTTTACCAAGCTTTTAAGCTTTAAAAGTGTTAGAAAATGTTTGGTTGTTTGAAAAGACTGAAAGCTTTTTTAAAGCATTAAAAATAAACAAAAACAAAACAGCTTTCTTATTTCTTCTTGTCAATTTGATCATTGATGTTTCCCGTATAATTTATTCGAAAATTTACCAACACGTCTTTTCAATGGTGGTAATAATTTCCTATGATTTGTGAATCAAACAGAAGATGAAATTATTATATATGCAAAA
This sequence comes from Anaeramoeba flamelloides, assembly GCA_027625915.1. Taxonomy (NCBI): domain Eukaryota; family Anaeramoebidae; genus Anaeramoeba; species Anaeramoeba flamelloides. The sequence continues at coordinate 10,108,986 of JANTQA010000012.1, forward strand.
CAACCTCTAAAAAAACATTTCAAATATTCCTACTGAACCACTTCAAATTGGTTGCTAGATCTCCAAGCAACAAATAAATAAAAAAGATTATTCAAACTTTCAGCTATTTTAAAAAAGTGAAGACTAAAAGCTTTATTACTGGTACACCATACTGTATAGTTGTCTCTTTTAAGCAGTCTGAAATACCACTTACTGTTAATTGCAAAATAAAAAGATCAAAACTTTCATCCATCTATCCCAAAAAAATAAAATCCCTTGAATTAGATAAAATCATCAAAGTTCCCAATTGTAAAATGGTAATGAATAATTTAAGCATGATTTTGTTCAGGTAAATTAATAATTTAAACTGATTTATAAACCTTTTTGGAAAGATGAATGAAAATTTCGTTCCATTTATTTTATAACAAATAATATAAAACAATTATTCTTCACTTTCAAAATGATTTTCTTTTTATCCCCTTCCAAAATAAACCAATTTTTCAAACATAAAAACTAATTTTTAAGGAGCTCAAAACCAACGAATTCGTGGTCTACAACCCACTTACCAAATATTTGTTCTTGTAAGTGATTACGATCTGGTATGGGAGAATACAAAACAATCATTATTTTGTAAAAAAACAATGTTTTTTGGGTTTTTTTAATGGTTTTTTGAATTTGTTCTGCTTTAAAAACTTCAGTACCAAGTCCATAAAAATCCGTCATTAAGATACACCAAAGAATACATTTGTTTAATTAGTTTTTAATAACAAAATTGGTTATTACTGTAGTCAAAATAAAGCGTGCAAAAAAATTTAATGCATGTTTCAAAATAAAAAGCGTGTTTTTTTGTTATAGTTGACCAATACATTAACCAATCAAAGAAACCAATAATAAACCCTAAAAAAAATATGGTATTGGTTTCTTATCGTTCTATTATTTAAAAATAAATTCTAAAAATAAAGGATCAAATTGCAAAATTTATCTCAAAAAATAGAGTAAATTTTTGATAAAATTTTAAGAATAAAAAAAACAAAATATTTCAAAAAAATTGAGATTATTATGGAAAATTTTCAACTATTTGCATGAATAATTTAAATTTTACTGAAAATAACCAGACCTTTACTTTCAAAATTGATTTGAACTTGGGTATACTATTGGGTAGTAGATTGGATGTTGCCTTGGTACAAGAATAAAAAAAAGCACGGATAATATGTTGAAACACGGATTATAGTCTTTGTTCACGCATTATTTTGATCACTGTAGCTTTATTTACAAATTACTTTGTGAAACTGGGTAATTTTCACATAAATAAATACTAACCATTTGGGAAAAAAAGTGAAACAGAAAAAAAAGTTAAACACAGTTTTTAATTGGAAATCTTGTAAAAAATGAAAAGATCAATCAATGAATAAAAGAAAAAATAAATGATTTAAGAAAAAATGCAAGTTTTAACACAGTGTCTGTTTTTTTAATAATATCTTTTGGTATAGATTTTTCTTTGATTGATCAATGTTTAAAAATTTGTTCAAAAAATTGACTATTTATAAGATCTCCAGAACAACTTGAATAATTTTGAAATGAAAGTAGTTTTAAATTGTATATGTTTATTTGTTCGATTGGAAATAATATAATGGGTTATTCTTTCAAGTTAATTTGCTTCTTCTATTAATTGATTTGACTTTTCATTTTCAGTTTCAGAAAGACCACCAATTAAAAATCGTGCTTAAACTTTTTTTTCTGTTTCACTTTTTTTCCCAAATGGTTAGTATTTATTTATGTGAAAATTATCCAGTTTCACAAAGTAATTCGTAAATAAAGCTAATAACCAATTTTTATTAAAAACTAATTAAACAAATGTATTCTTTGGTGTATCTTAATGACGGATTTGTGGAATTGGAGGTTTTTAAGAAAGAAAAAATAATAAAAATCCATAAAAAAAACCCAAAAAACATTGTTTTTGACAAAATAATGATTGTTTTGAATGCTCCCATATCAGATCGTAAGCAATACAAGAACAAATATTTGGTAAGTAGGTTGTAGACTTTGAATTCATGGGTGTTCACCCCCTTAATTGTTCAACTAACCGATAAATTCAAAAAAACGTTTTAATGCTTATATTTCAATTTACTCCTTTCAATTTTTTTTGACTTAATTTTAAAAAAGAAAACATAAGAATTTCATGAGTATAAATGTAAAGAAACTTGATAAATAAGTTGATTTTTATTTATCGTATTTTGAATTCTGGAAAATCGGCTTTAACTTTTCTTGAGTTTTCTGTTTATTCCCAAAATCAATATATTTTCGTTAGGTTTTTTTTTTGCAACATTTTAATTTGCCTGAAATATGTTCAAAACCCAGAAGCACTATTTTTTTTTAATTTTATTTTCTTTTTTAAATTGGTATTTTGTCTTGATCAAGTTTTACTTCTGTTTTATAAATTATTCTTGGAGAATGTGGATTAATTTTTAAAATTTTTGTTTCTTGCTTTGTTTATCCAAACATCAACCGAGTCAAAATATTTTTGAGTTAGATTAAAAATAAATAATCCATAGAATAATTAGCTAATGCATATTTATTTGAAATATTGTAATTTTACACCATCAACTAATTTTTGCTAATTAAAAATAAGTTTGATTTTTTAAAAGTTACTTTTACTTTTTTGAAGTTTTTTTATAAATCTTTTTCTGTTTCAAGCCAAATTCTGACACATTACATTTTGAATAAATTATTTGATTTTAATTTTTTATCCGAATTTAGATTCATTCCATATTCTTGAATAATTTAATAGATTATTATTAATTTTTTATCAATTTCTAATACTGATCCACCCTTTACCAAAATCGAATACATATGTGGATTTTGAGGACTCTTGTTTGCAAAATAAAGTGAACAAAAATTTCAGTTACATTTCAGAAAAAAAAAATAAAGATCATACGAATTTAATAAATCATTATACTATTGATTGTAAAATAAATTGAAGCAAATTTCTATTCAGCTTTCTAAAAATTAAACAAATCTTGTAACTATATATAAACCATTTAATTACATAAATCTTGATTATATTATGATTTCCCTTTTAGAATTATGAGAATTTGATGATTTGAAGATTTTTTCATATTTCTGTTTTTTTTTTTTTTTTTTTTTTTGGAAAGTGGAATGAATATTCTGCTACATTTATTTTTCACTTGACATTATGTTCTTTTAAATGGAATTGTTTAAAAATATAGTTTCCAGTTTATAAAAAATGAAATAAAAAATAATAAAAAAAAAATAAGAAAATTTTTCGGACCAATTAGCTAGAAAGAAATATATTAATTAAACAATGATTTAAATTAAAAAAAAAAAAAAAAACAAATCAAATAAAAATTATTCCTATTAATATTATTATTTTATTCTTCTTCTTTTATTTATAAACAAAAATCCAAATGAAAACACATTATTATTATTATACTGTTATAATTTAATTATTTTAACAAAGTATATTATACGGATGTTAAAACAGGATTATTTTGATTTCACTATAAATTTTGCTATTAGAGTGATTAAAGAAATTTATAATAGGATCAAAATTTACAGAAAAATGGGTGCAATGGGAGAGAATTTGAAGTTATTGTTAGAAAATTTGAAAATGTGTATTGATTGTTTACAACAAATTGCAGGTACGTATTCTCAATTAAAAATGTTTTTTTTTTTTTTTTTTATCTATATATTTTAAACTCTTTTTCAAATAAAAGGGCACAAAAAATTTCAAGAATTATTCATAATTGAATCAAATTAATCGTAGTATCATTCTAAAATATAAGAAACACTTTAAAACATAAAAAAAAACACTCAACCGAATATTTAAAACTCATTAAAAAAAAACAATAAAAATTAAAATTAAATTTTTAAAAATTGGTGTACCCTTTTATTTGAAATGAGAATTTACGTTATGTAAATAACACGAAAAAAATTATAAAATCAATAAAAACCTCTGAACAAGGTGAATTGAGAAAAAGTTATCTACATTTTATCGAACAAGTAAAAATGGGAAAATGTCCTTTATACGTCAAACTTTTGTTCTTTAAAGATACATTTTCAATATAAATCCGGAATTCATCCGGGTATTTTGCTGGGATTGTTTTCATCTTTATTTTCTTTTTTTTCTTTGTTCCACATGGATCCAATATTGCCTTTATTAATTCCTATATCTAGCTCATTCGAAATCAAACTTAAATTGTTTCCATTTTTACACTGTCAGATTATTTCCAAATTTGTTTTCTTCTTATCTTGTTTTTTTTTTTTCATTTTCCAACTGTTCAATATCTGTAAATCAAAAAACAAAAAATGGGGAAATGAACAATTAGAATGAAAATCATCAATAAATAATTATCTTATTCACAATCGAATTCAATAGTATTGATGATTTGCGAGATGTATCCTTTTGTTTGAAGAAGAGTTATATATATATATATATAAACCCAATTCCAAAAATTTGGACTCACCCAAAATCAAAAATAGGCAAAAAAAAAATCACAATTTATTATATTTTTTCAAAAAGAATATTAAACCACATTTAAATTACCAAGTATCAATATTTTTATAAGAAATAATTGTCATCCAAATAAAAGAAAAAAAAATATAAAACTAAAAAATAAAAATGTATGTGTCCAAAATGATGTAGTGAGTGGAACAAAAAATTTAAATTGGTAAATTTGTTGAAATTTCACCAACAATTGTTGATCGATCAAATGATAAGATACCATTGAACAATTGTATGTGTTTTTTCAATTTAACAAACTCAACACTAACCTTCTATCAACCATCGAAAAATTTTTCAGATCTAACAGAAACAGATTACGTAACTGAAAAAAGTAAATGAAAACAAAAACAAAAAAGACAAAAAATGGAATAGTTTGTAAAATCAAAATTATTCCCAAATTGAATATAAAGTGTAGTATTGTTATTCTTTCAACTGTTTAAAATGTGTACAAATTTTTGAAATTTAGTTTATATATTTATATCTATATGTATATACATACATACATATGCATGTGTGCGTGTACAAGTATATATTGATCTGGGAAATTTACAAATCAATTTGTAATAATACAAAATATAAAAGTGCAAAAACGAAATGGTCTAACTTTTTTACAAAAGTTTTAATTAAAAAAAAGTTCTAACTTTTTTTCAATAAAAACTGGAAAAAAGTTTCTAAAAATACAGGACTCAAAAATTAGAAAAATGCTTTCCTTCCCACATAATACATTAAAAAATATTTATTTCCTTTTATTTAAACAGAAAAGATAAAAAAAAAAATAAATGTTTTTATGAAAAAAGTCATTACTTTTATGAAACTTTATTTTTTTTTTTGAAAAATTTTAATTTTGTAAATCTAAAAAGAAATAAAGTCATAATTTTTTTTAATAGTTGTAATGTTAGAAAGTTTGGTTTTAGATTCTTTCATATACCCAAATATTCCTTGGTATGAAAAATTAACTGTACTACCAAAAGAATTTGTTAACTTAATATTGCATTCATAGAATTAATTTTAATTAATTTAATATCTTTAAAAGTACTCAATTTTTTTTGTTTTTTTTTTGTTTTTTTGCAAGTTTCACAAATCTTGTTTTTGCAAAATACCAGTACAAGATACCGGCTTGTCAGCAAAACCCCTACCCAAGTAACTGGGAACACCAGATTATCTGAACAATTTAAATTAATCCACTTCACTTGATTTCAGTTCTTTTTAGTTAAGTTCTGTTTGCTTCAGATCTCATTATTAACAAGTTTATCAATTCTAATATAGATTTTTTATTCCTTTTACACCCCCAAACAACCCAAAAAAAAAAAAAAAAAAAAAAAAAAGAGGAGGAACCTAAGGAACTGAAGGAACCCAAACAACTTAAAAAGGAGAATTCGGAAAAAGTAAAAATTATAATTTTTCGGGGAAAAAATTGAAATAGAGAAAAAAAGTGAAACACAGTTTTTAATTGGTAACCACTTAGGAACCTGAAAAAAAAAAAGAAAAATCAACTCAAAGAAGAAACAAATTAACTTCAAAGAATAATAATTATATTATTTTGAATCAAATCTATAAACAAAAACAATTTCAATCTCCTTGGTTATCGAAATTTGATGAGATGTTTTGTAGATCTCAAAAATAGTCAATTTTTTGAATAATTGATCAAAAAAAGAAAAATTCATACCAAAAGACAGTATTTTTAAAAACTGTTATTTTGTTGAAACTTCCATTTTGTCTTTAATTATTTATTTATTCTTTTATTAATAGATCTTATTTTTCATTTTCAGTTTCTATTAAAGGTTCACAATTAAAAATTTGATTGAATTTTTTTCCCCGTTTAATTTTTTTTAAAAAATGATAAAATAAAAAAAACAAAAAAAAAAATTAATTTTTGGGTTTCTTAACTTGAAAAAAATTTTTTAAAAAATTATCAAGTGCATTTAACATTTATCCTCATTTTAAATCAGAATGTGTTTTATCATCTTAAATATCGATAAAAAAATAATAAAAAACACCCCCTTGTTTAACAATTCTGAAATATAAGGTCTTTTTTTTTTTTTTTTTTTTTTTTTTTGTGGGGATATTATCAATAACAGTTAGTTGCATTTATTCACAAAAGTTGAAGAAATTTAATTGCGTTTTCAATTGTTAACAAAACGAAGATTGAAAAAATAATAATTTTTATTGTATTTGAGAGTTTATCATCTCTTATCTTTACAATTTAATTTTTTTGGTTATTCTTTTCTTTTCTTTTATTTTTTTACAAGATGAAAAAAGATTTTTTTGATTTACCAAAAAATAATTTTTAATTATTGAAAATTTCTTTGGTTAGGCTAAATGTGAAAAATTGAAAAGGAAATTCTTTTTATTTTTTGAATAACTCTTCAATTAATGTCAACCTTTGAAAATAATTCTTAATAAAAATATTTTATTCAAGTATTTGATAAAATAACTCATACAAAAACTTATTTTTGTCTATAGAAGTTTTCTAAATGTTACAATTTTTTTTTTCTATTTTGTATCCTTAAAAGCATAAATTTTTTTTTTTTTTTTTTTTTTCTTCTTTAAGAGTATCCTCAACACAATATTAATTCCAAGGACGATAATATTATATAAAATACTATTTATTAATACCACTTTATTTCATGAAAAAAATTTATATTAAAAAAATCAATAAACGTGAAATGAGCCTATTGAGAATAAAAAAGAATAAAAAAAAAAATAGTAAAAAATGATCAAATTTAAACAAAAATTCTTTTGATTTTTTACCATTTAATAATTTTCCTCAATTATGTTTTTAAAATCGATTACTAAGACTTTTTTTAATATTTTTTTGGAGAATTTAACAACAAAAATATAGAAATAAATTTTGTTAATTATATTTTTCCATACTTTCTCAAAAATTTTCAATTTTGTAAATTTTTTGAATAGAAAAAAAAAAAAATTTATTAACCATTTATTAAAAATTTCTTTTTAAAATTTAATTATATTGTTTTATAAAAAAATTTTAACATAAAAAATAATAGAATCTACACAAAAAGTTAACCTTTCAATCGAAAAAACACAATTGCTTGAGGAATTGCTTGAATTAACTAAGCAAATAGCAAAACTGTTGGAAAAAAATCATAAAAAAACAAATATGGGTAAAATAAAGAGTTTCATAAGATCAAAACAATTTAAAAATAAAACTGAGCAAATCAAAAGCAAAATTGAAAAATTGATACAAAATTTAAATGAAATTACATCGGATGATGTCTTATTTGATCGAAATTTTTTAGATCAATTTGATTCAATAAATGATGATAATTCACTCATGGAACTATTTAAAATATATAAGCAAGTTTTATTTAGAAATCAAAAGTTTTCAAAAGATGCAAGGAAATTCCTAAAAAACTGTGAAAAGATCATTAAAGATAATATTAAAAAATACCCATTGGCCATCTTTTCTGAATTACACCGAATCAAATATAAACAAAATCAAAAGGAAACAATACTATTACGTTTAGATGTAACCAATTTTGAAAAAGTGATCAATTCATGTGATAAGTATATTAAAAATTTCAAATGGTATGAAGAAAAAAAATGTTTATGTGGGTTAGAACTGGAAATAATCCAACAGCTAATCCTGTCATCATCTGGAATTGTAATATTCATCAACATTAGCCAACCAGTACAACAGCAATTCAGAGAATTAATTGAACTTTATCAAGATCTTATCAAAATCCCAAAAAAACATTTTAAAAAGAGAATGGGCGAATGGAAGAGCCACTTAGAGAAAAAGAAATCTAAATTTCTTCTGCATAATGTAAATTATTATGATCAATTGCCAAAATGTATATATAAAAAAAAAACCAACAGTAATCAATCTTTCCTTACAAAAAAGGAAATAATTGAAAATTTTGAAAATAAATACCTTACCGAAAATGAGAATTATACTTCTCAAAATAATATCGCATTATCAAAAAATCAAAATCAAAATGAGAAAGAAATCGAAAAATTAAAAAAAGAAATTGTTTTATTAAAACTGATGAAACAAGATCAGGGCGAAAATTACTCAATTAACCAAGTAAACAAATTAAATGATTTAAAAAGACATTTTTTTGGATTTCTCGAGCAAAAATATAAGAATTCAAATTCCACTAATGAAAATCTACCGCAATTGAGGGAATTATTTAATCAAATCATCCAAAAGAAAAAACGAACAATTAAAGACAAAGTTGAATTTGAAAAAAACAAAAAAAATAATAAAATAAAAATTTTTAAGAATGATTCATTATTTGAGTACGGTATACATTGTATTTCATCCGGTGATGAATCACCCCTTGAAAATGAAGATATAATCACCCAGGTTATATCCTTTAAAAAAACACATAAAAGAAAAAATTTTAATTTGAATATAACTTGCGGATCGCAGAGTGATGATGAGGGCAGTGGATTTGAAAACGATTAAATCATTTTAACTTTTTAAATCGATTGGTTCATTGGTATATATATATCCATCATAAATCTCGCATTACCCCCAGGTTGATTATATAAAAACGGTTTTTCAGTAACTGATCCCAGTTTTATTGAAGAAATAAAGCAAATTAAATGAGTTTAATTCAGTATTCTTCTCAAAATAAAATTTCAATTTGTCGATCTTGATCATTTTTACCCATTTTGTCCATTTTTTCTCATTTTGTCAAGATTTTTTTTTCTTTTTTTGATTTTTTTTCATTTTTATTTACAAAGGTTCAATATGAAAAAAAAAATTGTTTGAAAACTCCAAATTAACTGTAAGAAAATTGTGTCTTTACAATTTCTTATAAAATTAATACATTTACTAATAAAAAATCTTATTGTCTAAGAAATTTTAATTTTCCAAAGAAATTGAGAAAATTTGCACGAGACGTTCCAATGAAAGTTCACAATTTTTTTTTAACCTTTAATTTTTTTCGAAAATTTAAAAGTTTGTTAAGGTATTCCTTTTAGTAATATTGACTATACCCAAAAGTTAATTATTTCTCTTATTTCAAAACAAGTGTAGTTTTATTTGATGATTAAATATAAAGTGACTTTTTCATTTTTGGCTGGGTACTTTTGAGCGTTATGTTGTTTCAATATACAACCAGTTCCACTTTTAAGGCACAAACTTTCAACAAAATATAGGGCACAAAAAAATCTCAAATTAAGGCATAAAATTCAAATTCTAATAAAATAATTTGTCTAAAAAAAAAATTCCAAAAAATGGGCCTTTAATTTAAAATTTTTTTTTGCGCCTTAAATTTCATTCAAAGTTTGTGCCTTAAGGAAGTAAGTACATTTTACCATTTTGAAAATTTTTAATTGTGTTAACATTACTGAAAAAATATTTTTTGAGTGCCACCAGATATTGAAACTTTGGAACCAAAACACCACCCACTAGTCTATTTGTGAATGGAATCAAAGTAATTCAGAGTTGAATCTTAATTTTTTCAATTTTTTGAACATTTTTTTTGATTCAATTTTTGATTTTATTAAATTATGTTTTGGATCTAGAAATGTGTTTATACCAATGATCGAAATTAACCAAACAGTAAACCAACAAAATATACCCGAAAGGGTGTGTGCATTTGAAACAAATATTTTATTTTAGAAGACCAAACACGAAAGATCACCATTCCAAATAAATTTGTTGAAATCATTGTGGAAAAAAAAAAAATCAATAAAAACCTATTTTTGAAGATTGGTTTTCTTTATCTTCTTAGTTTGTATGAATACAAACTATTTATAACCATTGAATTTCTCGCCCCATAACTATTTATTACTATTTTAAAAAACCTTTTGTGACAAATTTGCTTTCAAAATTCTTTTTTAAAATATTTTTTTCAAACAAAGCCAAAACAAGGAATACTATTTCAAAAATTACAATAAAGGGGTTGAATTCTTGGAATCAAAAAACAGTTACAAAAGATTCAAATCAAAATAATACAGAAATTCAATAATAAATTTCAATCAGATTCAGAATTTTTTTGAGTTTTCCAATTTTAATGGAAAATACATAATTATCAAATTAAACGAATTTGTCGAATAAACCCCTATTCTCAAGAAGAATTCAAAAAATATCTGATTTTCTGAACCCAAACTAGAATTAGATGACATAAATGAAAATATGATTTTTAAATTCATTTTGGAAATTCTTTCGAAATAAACAGTAATTTGTTTATTAAAAATTTTCCAAATAAAATTTTTTCATAAAGAATTAAAAATAAAACCAAATAAAGAATATTTAATTGTGTTAAATGTTATAGATAAGATCAAGTAAAAAATGATTTTTATTTATTTTTTTTTGATCAATTTTTTCATTTTTTTGATTTGCGTTTTTTTGTTGGTATGAAAATACCTATTACTAGAATATATTCCACTCTAGTATTTATGAAAATATCAATGTATTCGACTAAAGAAATGATTTGAATAATTAAGTTTCACATAAATGGTGGCACTCAAAAAATGAAAAATGTACTTACCCCCTTAAAAGTGAAATTTATTGAATTATTTTAAGATATATTATAAGGTATTTTCCAAAAACATAGGCATTTTTTTTTTTTATCATTTCATAAAAAATAATCTTTTCTAGTAAAGGTATTCGTTAATTGACAATAGGAAATTAAGTGGAATATTAATATTTGATTGAATCAAATGACTAAGGTATTTATTTCAAAATATATAAGTTGAAATATTTACAAAAAATGATAAAAAAAATAATAACACTTTATTTGGTGAAAATAATGTACAACCAATTTCAATAAAAAAACTGGAAATATGGAAAGAGTACAAATGATTTTTTAAAAACTAAAACGTATTTATATGTTTTTAATTCTATTTGGAAATTTTTCGATTTTAAAAAAGTTATAAAAATGTTTTTTTGGATCAAAAAGAAAATAATAAACACCAATTTTAACCACAAAAAAACATTTGATAAAATCGAGATCAGAAATATTAAGATTCTTTATTTATGTAATACAATACTAAGAAACAAATTGAATGATTACAAACAACAAATAAATTGTATTTAATTATTTTGGATATCTAAATACTTTTTTGAAGATTGAGTTTATGAGAGATATTTTAAAATAAATTTGTCACTCTTTCTGGGAAATAGCTTATATAAATAATTAATTTATATTTCAAAATATATTTAAAAATAATTAAAATTAAATCGATATTTTTTACCTATAAAACAATGATCAAAAAAATCCGTATCTCATGAATAAAACCTGTATTTCAGTATAAAATTAATGTTTAAACATATAATCCGTGTTTTTTTCTTTCATATTAAAAAAACATCTTAAAAACAATAAAATAGTATACATATGACCATATTAATTTTGAAAGTAAACATCTGGTTATTTTAAGTTAATTTTAAATTCTGAATTGGGTTTGTTCTTAAATTTTTCATAATATTCGAAATTTTTTTGATTTGTTTTTTTTAAGGAAAATTTTTGAAAAATTTACTCTATTTTTTGAGATAAATTATCACTTTTGATATCCTTTAATTTTAGAATATTTTTTTTGAATAATACAACCTTTAAGAAACCAAACACCATATTTACTTATTATTTATTGATGGTTTCTTTAGTCTGTTTACTGTATTGGTTTCTTGATATAAAAAGAAATTCAACTTTTAAATGAAATATAGATCAAACTTTTCTGTGTGGGTATTTTAACAATATGTAATAAAAAGGAAAAATTGAATTAATTATACATCTTGCACTTTATTTGAAATGAAAATTAAAAGTATTCAACACTGAAAGGATCATAAATTCCTCTTCATTTCACTCTGAATATCTAAAACATACATATTTTTCAATTATTTTGATAAAACTTGACTTTCTAATTTCAAAGAAAAAATACATTCTGAATACAACCACTCTAAAAAAGTATGTACCCAAAGTTTTTTAAGTGTGTTTTAAAGTTCGCGGTTTACTCATTTCAAGTCGTTCCTAAATCACTTCATCAATCATTTAAAATACTAAATTCCAAAAAAAAATTCATTGAATCGACCTCGATTTTTTTTTATCAATTCTTTAATAATGAACCAATTTTGATATAATTCTATAATTGATTTTGTTATCACAAATACTACTCGAATTATAAGAAGAAAAATACAAGATCTATCAGCTCTTCAAAATATTAAATAAAGGGGTTTTATTGTAAAAATAAACCCATAATACAATCTAAAAAAATATAGAATAATACGTATTATTAGAGATCTGAAATAATTCTTTTTTATAGACTAATTCAATTTCATCTAGGTAGAATTCATTTTGAGTATTTTATATGACTAAAATTCAATTTTTAAATTTATTTGTCAAATTAAAAACTTTTTAAAAATCAAAGTACATTTTGGACAAATAAAAAAATCCAAATAAACGAAATTTTCAAAGAGAGACAATACAATAAATCTCCAAAACTCACACCCAAGAACAGCTATTACAACACACCTCTGTAAATATTGCTTTAGTTTTGAAATAGTTCCAAGATAAGAGGATATATTACCTAACGAAGAAACACTAAAAATTGTAAAGTGCAGAAGAATATTTTGAGGTAAAAAAAAAATTTCCATACTTTAATTATCAAAACTTAAAAAAAAAAAAATAAACTCATTAAAATATAACTTTCTTATCTTTACAAATATACCAAATTGTTTACAAATACAGGAAAAATAAACCACAAATTTTTAATCGAGGTCGATTCATTCTGAATAGTTATTTTTTCTAAGAAATAATTTTTATTTCAAACATTTCTTCTATTTTGTTTTTGCTTTGAAAACGCTAGAAGGACTTGTGTTTCTTTGAGTAAATGTCATTTACGATCCAAAATGTAGCATACAAAACTGGATCAAAATCAAAAACAAGGGGATATTCTTTATATTTTGGTAAAGCCAAAATTATTTATCAGCAAATAACAATACCAACACGGGTAATTGAAGAAGTCAAACTCAACCTCAACTCTCTTATCATTTTAACACACCAATACGAATATTATTTCCTAACCGATTATAACCGTAAGAACGTCTCTAAAGTTAAGTCATATTTCAAGCGATTTGCACCAAGAGCAAAGATATATACAAACCCGAATCTGAAAACGCTTCCTGATTGGGTTTTTCAAACTTTTGATGGAGAACTTCTACAAAATTTGCAAGAGGTCCACAAGTCTTTTTTAGATCCCAAACAACGTGCAATTTCTTTAAATAGAATTGGGAAAAGCTTTCAAAAAATGAATGACAAGCAAAGCAAAGAACTTTTGATTCCACTGCTCAACGCTCTGCATTTAATTCTTCTTGATCAGTAAGTTACTAGTTTTGGATTTTGAATTTGTTTTTTTTACAATCCTTTTCTTTGACCATTTGCTAGTTCTTCGATGGCAAATGCTTTTTAGAAGAAAAAAAAATTTTTGTTTTATCTTTTTACTTTTGATATTTTCAACAAGTGTTTTCTAAAAAGTTTTCAAAAAATATCGATAAAACAGTGAACAACTTCGGTCAATGCTTTTTTTCCAGTACTTTATCAAAAATTTTTGGTCTCACTTTTATCAAACTACCTAACTTTTGTTTGCTTCAAAAAAATTGTTTCTTATTCTTTTGCTGCTTGGAATTTAATTTCACAAAACCTTTTCATTTTTTATCAAAAGCTAATATACTTTGACAATGTTTTTTTTGTTGTAAAAAAAACCACAAAAAATTATACTTTTTCTGAATAAAACTCGAGAAAAAATGGTACACACCTACAAAAAAAAGAAAACAACCCTACAGAAAACTACCGTCAAAACATTTTCAACACCTTCATTTGGGTCCTGCTTTTAGTCACTATTTTTTATTGTTTTTGAATTTTTTTCTTTTTTTATATTTTAACCAAAAGATTCTTTGGCCAAAAAATAAAATGATCTTCAACCAAACCAAAAAGATTCTTTTCACAAATAACAGAAAAGGAATATTGAAAATTTCCAAAATAAAAAGATTGTTTGTCAATAAATCTTTCTTATTGCGACCAAATTAAAATTCAAAAACAAATACCAACACTTAAATTTTTTTGGCTTTTTGTTCAAAAATATGTCTATTACTACTGTTCGAAAAAAGTGAGAACTAAAAATTTAAAAAAGTGTTACTCTTTTCAGTCATTTGAATGAAACTTTTTTAAAACAGCTACAATATTTTTCAGAAAGTTTTTGAAATATGCACCACCAAGGTTTAATTTTTACTAAATTTTATCAAGAATTGAACTTATTGTGCATTTCCATGAGAATATTACGGATTCCAAACCAACTTTATTCTTAAAAAAATGGGAATAGTAAACACACCTTCAGTTTTGTTTGAGATCGCATTCTTTTTAATATTTGATCATTTTTAAATTAAAAAAAAATCAATTTTTTTAAGGACACGCTTTGTAGTTAAGTTTCAAAGGACAATTAAACAATAAAGAAAAAAAGATTATATTATTATTGTTTGAGGAGATATGTCCTTAAGGATTTTCAAGAGAGAGCAAATCATATTTCCAATTAAATAAGAAAATTTTAGATTCAAAACAAATAAATATGATTCATTGTTAATTAAAGAATAATAAAAAGGTATTATTTTTCTCTCAACAGTTAGATTTATTAAATTTTTTTATTTTTTAAAAAATAAATGAATTTTGGTTGTTAAACAAAAAATCAAAACACTGCTTTCCACTTTATTATTTTATTAAAAAGGTTCAATTAATAAATATTAAAGAAAATATCAATGAAACGAGAAAAATTGAGTAAAGTATTATTTGAAATTATAAAAACAAATTAAAAACACCCGAATTAAAATTTTTAAAAGAAATATGGAAAATATTCCAAAATTCAGAAATTAAATTTTGGAAAAATTTATTATTTTGCTACAAGGAAAAAATAAATTCTAAAAATTAAAGTTAGCCAAAACTACATATTGGATTCCAGTTATACATCTTTTATAAATTATTTTTTTCCAAGTTATGATAATTTTATGTAATTGGGAAAAGATAGCTAATAAACTCATTAAGATTTGAATACCCCGCCTTTTCAAAATTACCAACCTTTGAAAAAAATACGACTATTTTTAGGTGTATTTTTTTATTGAAATAAGTTGCAATGAATGAATTTTAGATTGAACATTAAGAAAGAAAAAAGAATAAATGTTAAAGCAATTTGCAGAAAAAAACAAGGAATATATATATGTCCTTAATAAAATTAAGCACTATTTTTTTCTGATTAATATTTTCGAAATTAAGTTCATAACTTAATTCAATTAACCACTGTGATAATTTTTTTAGAATAAAAACACTCTCAACTTTTGAATATCGAAAATATTTTTTGAAATTACTGTGAACTTTTTTATTTTTTTTTGAAAAATTTGGGTTGAGAAAAGTTTGAAATCAATGAATAAGTTGATATATTAAATTAGAATGCTTTTCCAGAAAGTTTATCCTTTTAGTACAACTTTTTTTTTAATTTTACCATTTAAAACTAAAAAAAAACATTTGAGTACCAAATTAGTGCCTTTTGTGAAAAGAAAATTCCCATAATTTAGAATTTGTTTTTGTAAATGAGTTAAAACAAGATAGTGAATCAAAAAATATACATAATTTCAACTTTGAATTCAATGATTTTGGCAAAAAATGTTTTCAAGAAAAAGTTAAATTGAAACTTTATATATTTTTATTTTTTCATTTAGTTTTTTTAATTGTATTAATGGAAAGTATTTGATCAGTTTTCCATTTTTAGTGTTTTTTGGGTCGTAGGGACATATATAAATTCAAACATGGAAAAAAATAAAATTTTGTAAATAAATATTTTTTATAATTGACCTTTGAAGAACAAATAAGAAATAAGTAGTATAATAAAAATCAAAGAATAGTTGATATACGTAATGAAGCTAAACTAATTAATCTTATTATTTTCATAAAAATTGAAAAACTAAATTTCTTTGGTACACACACTGAAAAAAACAACAATGTACATTTTGATCTTCAAGATCAAAGATCAAAGAAAATTCGAATAGAAATCAATATAATTTTACTACAATCATTCTCGCTGTTTCAATAACATTAGAAAAACACGTTTTTACTTTGTGACTTTTGATCTTTCTTGAGAAAAAATTTTACAAATGAATTAGTAAACTCAATTCCAAAAATTGGGGCACACCTTCAAAATCAATTTAATTCCAAGAAAAGTGATATTTGACTCTTAAATAGAAACATTAGATATTAACAATCAATGTAAATAATTTTAAAGTTAATTATTTATCATTTTTTTTCATTATTTTTTGATTTTTGATTTTCAATAATTTTTTTGATTTTTTTTGTATTCTTTTTTTTTTCAAATAAAAAAAAAATTTTCTTTTTTTTTCAAAACATTTCGAAAATCTCAAAATCACTTTAAAATGAAATTTAAAAGTTTTCATTCTGATCACAAAAAAAATTTTTTTTTTTTCTCTCAAAAAGAAAAAAGATTCTTTTTTTATCGAGAAAAAATTTTTTTGAAAAAAAATCATGATATGGTGTGCTAGGACACATGGCCTACAAACAGACCTTATTATTATTAATGGAAGTGTGAATACTGAATGTAATATTAATGATATTATCAAAAAAATCAAAGCAAATTCAACTCGCTAATTCAAAATATAGTAAGTCGAAATGGATTTTCCAAAAGGATGGAGCTTGTCCACATACCTCAAAAAAAAAACTCAAACTTACTTAAATCGGGGGTGTAATGTTCTGGACCCTTGACCCCCAATTTCACAAGATTTAAATCCAATTGGGAATTTATGGATACTAAACTGAAAAATTGTAACCAAAAAACGAAGAAGAATTTTTAAAATTTTCACTAATGTATGAAATACTTTGAGTTGGGAAACCTAAGATAATTAGTAAACTCTATATTTAAAAGGATAGATTTAGTTATCAAAAGACAAGCTGAATCTATTAATAGTTTTTATTAATTTTTCTTTCAATAAAAATGGATTTTTTGGTAACCGTGTTCCAAAAATAGGGGCACACTTTTTTTTATTTTTTCTTTTTTATTTTTCGAATTGAATTTTAAATTTACTATAAAATATATAAATAGTATTAATTAAATATTTTCGGGTCTTTTATTATATTAATGTTCAAGTATCATGTATTTTGGAGTATATTTTTATTAATGTAATTTTTTTTTGTGTCCCATTTTTTGGAATTGAGTTTATTATCAAAAAAAAAAATCGAAAAAAATAAAAAAGCAAAATGTAGAAAAAATGATTTCAATTTTCAAATTTCCAAATTAAATTTTTTCTTCAAATATCCAATCAAATCCTTTAAATACATACAATTCACCCATTACAACTAGGCCATTTTGCTGTAAAATAGTTTAGAACCCTTCCATTTTAATCATCTTTTTCCGTTAGGTTTTTTTTACTTTTTGAAATAAACAGAAAAAACAAGAAATTTTCGGTTTATTTCAAAAAGTAAAAAAAACCGCCGTTAGCTTTTCCATAATTTAAAAGAATTGAGGAAAATCTATGATTTTTCTCCATTCTTTCGAATTCTGAAAAAGCTAGGCACTTTACGGACACTTTTCGTTAGGTTTTTTCTTTAATTTTTTATTTGTTTAGAAAATCTGTTGATTTTAAGAAACAAAAACAAGAATTAAAAAAAAGAAAAACCATTTAGATTTTCCAGACTTTACAAGAATATAGTAAAATCTTTGATTTTACTCAACCCCCTTTAATCCTCGAAAAGCCCCGTTAGATTTTCTTGAGACTTCTGTTTATTTGTGAAGTGTTCTAGGTTTTTTTGAGGTTTTCTATTTTATTTGTGAAGTGTTCTAGGTTTTTTTGAGGTTTTCTATTTTATTTGGCAAATCTATCGATTTTCCAAATAAATAGAAAACTCAAAAAAACCTAACGAAAATATATTGATTTTAAAAATAAACAGTAAACTCAGGAAATGTCCTCAGAATTTAAAATAATAGAGAAAATCTTAAATTTTTACAAAATTCTTTTAAATACTGGAAAACCTAACGAAAATCTATTGATTTTCCAAATCAAAACAAAAACGTCAAGAAAACTGCCGTTAACTTTTCCACAATTTAAAAGAATTAAGTACAATCTTTGATTTTATTCAATTCTTTTAAATTGTGGAAAAGCTATGTACTTGAAGGAACCCTATAGCACGACTGTTTATTGATTTCATTATTATTATATTTTAATATTTTTTAAATCTTCTTAGACCTTTCCAGCCAGAAAAATTTATTATTAAATTTTCTCTCAATTGATTTAGATTTGCATACTGTTAAATTCATATTTATTTAATAAACTTTTTAATTCGTTTTAAATTTTACAAAATTTTTTTGCACAAGCTTTGAAGAAAGTATTCTATTATTTTAAATATGAAGGAACTTTGTAAAATTGGGTTGACTTCATAAGATTCTTTCTCTTGAATTGTTTTTTAAGTTGAGTTAATTTATTACAAAATGGGAAATTGAACTAAAAATTTTCAGTTATTTATATGACTTTATCAGTATTGAATAATTAAAAGTTTTCTATTTTCCAATTAATATTTTCATTATCTGATTTGAAAATGTTAAATTTTTCAATGAAATATGTTCAAAACCCAGAATTTTTAATTTTTTTTTTAGTTTAGATCTTCTTCTAAAAATTGAAGTTCTAACCTGAGAACGATAAATAATTTATATATTTATTAAAAAATCACAATAATACATTTAGATCTAGAACATATTCAAGGAATTCGAATTTCAAATAAAACAACAATAAAAAAAAATTAAACATATTCTAAATCATTAAACAAAAATCTTTAATTGTTTAATAAATTAATTTTTTCATCTCAAAAATCTCTTTAAATATATATATATATATATATCTTATAATTATTAACAAACAAACAAATTAATGAATTTTTATGAATCAAAAAAATCTAAAAGAGATAATAAAATCAGAAAGGCATGTTTTCAATTATTTTTAACAATCGGAGAACGGCCAGCGCTTACTTATAAATTTTATGATTGGATTTTAAAAAAATGCACCAAATCATATAACGAATTGTATTTAGAATTAATTATATTATTACGGACATCAATTGAAGATAATAAAAAAAAGCTAATGTTAAAGGACGCAAAGAGTTTATTGCACCAAATTGAAAATTTGCTTAAAGGGAATGAATCTATAAATATCATTATCGAATATTTAAAGATCATTAAAATATTTTTTGGCAAATTCTTTTTAAAATTATCAAATCATTTCAAGCCTTTAGTCTTGGTTATAATTGGCTTTAAAATCTCACCAAAATTATCTTTACAAATTGAGCCATATTTTGAGGAATGCTTTTCAAAGATTTGGAAAATTCAAAATTCACTAGTTTTAGAAATTTTAGGAGAAATCATAGCAGAAATGAAGTTAATCAAGAAATGGAATCGAATAAATAATGAAAGATTTAAAGTGATTACATCATATTTTTTAAAAATATTAACTTTAATTAATCAAAATTCCATTAATGAAATTCAATTAAGTATGGTCATTAAATCTTTTATTGAATGTTACCAAAAGATCCATCTAAAATATGAACCAACCTTTTCAGTATTAAATGGTTGTCAAATGATAGAAAGTCTATTCAAAATTTTAATTGAAAAAAATTTAATCAAAATTTTTCCTCAAATTGAATTTTTAATTCAATTTTATTTTTTTAATTCTGGTTGTTCAGAAAAAAAAATGGAAAGATTATTAAAAATTAATTTCCAAATCATTGAAAAACTTGAATCTTTTATTTATTTTAATGATTTAAAATATTTAGTTTTAAATAAAGAATTTTTAAATCTTAGATTTCATAGAAATGAAAAAATTTGTTCTTATATTATCCAAACTATCATTGGAGTAATTAATAAAGAAAATCAATATTATAAAAACGAATATGGAAATATTGAAAAGGAAAATGAGATAAGAAAAGAAACGAAAAGCGTAAAGAGTGGAGTGGTAGGATTAGAGAGTGTAGAAACCGGTTTAAATAAAAATTATTTTCCACAATATAATCAAATCAACACTAATAGTTATCCAACTTATCCAACAAATAATAATTCAACTCAATTCAACTCTGATTTAAATACTGGAAATGCTCTATTATTTAGTATTGAGAATAATAAAATAAAAACAATGAATATAAAAAATGGAAACGAAAATGAAAACGAAAATTCGAAAGAAAATTTGAAAGAAGAAGAAATATTATTTATATTTAGCAATGAAAATAAAAAAAAATCAATTGATAATAATCAAGGAAAGGAAAAGCAAATAGAAAAGGAAACAGAAAAGGAAACAGAAAAGGAAATAAAAAAGGGAACAGAAAAGGAAACCGAAAAGGAAATAAAAAAGGGGGGATATCAGGAAAAGGAAAAAGAAAAAGAAGAGGAAACAGTCGGGAGAAAGGGAAAAGAAATTAAAAAGGATAAAGAAATTAAAAAAGATCAAGAAAATCAAAAAGTAAATCTTATTTTAACTGAAAAAAAAAGCGACAATTTATTATTTAAAGTAGATCAAGGACAAGACAAATTATTATTTGTTTTTAATCCAAATTCAAATTTATTTCAGGAAAACAAAATTTTAACAACCTCTACAAATAACGAAAATTCAAATCAAAGTCATAATATTATTGATATCAACGAAAATAAAAGCAATAATTTCAAAAATTCCTATAAAAATAGCAATAATAATGTAAACTATAATACTAATGAAATTATGAATGTTAATGATAAAACTAATAAAAATGAAACTTTGTTATTTCATTTCCAACCAAAAATTAAACCAAGAAATTATTTAACAAAAAAAATTCTTTTAAAAATTAATATTGATAATGAAAAGAATTTCCAATCAAATTTTAATATTTTGAAAATGTGTAATTTATCTGAATTAGAAATGAATAATAGCTTTTATGAGCTCTGTTTTTTAACAAAAAAGAAAATATTAAAATCTCAATCAATTAAAGCAATTATTTTAAAAGAACTTATTTCCAAAGAATTAGTAGGATATGAAAATTATATTAATTATTTTTTTGAAACAATTAATTTAGGAAAATTTAATCTTAAAAATAAAAAAGATTATTTAATTTTTTTAAATTTAATTATTGAAAAAAAATTAATAACAAAAATTCAATTCAAAAGAAAATCAATATTTGAATGTTTATTGCCATTTTTATTAAATTCAAATAAAATTATTAAATATGAAACTCTTAAAATATTTATTAAAATCCAATTAATTTTGTCTGAAATGTTTAGTAATAAGGAAAATTTACAACTTTTAGAAATTTGTTTATTACAATTGAATGAAAAAAATAAAAATATTCAAGAAAAATCTTTAAAATTATTATCTTTAATTCCTATTGTTAATCAAATATATTTTGATTTTCCACCAGATTTTCTAAAGGTTAAAGAACGGAATAAAATGATTAAAGAATTTAGAAATAGTACTATTTCTTCTGAGCAATTTAGACAACTGTTAATTTATTTTTCAATACCAAATAATAATTCTGATCATATTAAAAATTTTTTAAAAAGAATTTATAATTTATCTGGTTATTCATCTAATAATAATATTAATAATAATAATAATAATAATAATAATAATAATAATAATAATAATAATAATAATAATAATAATAATAATAATAATAATAATGGAAATAGAAGCGAAAATGAAATGATTAATTTAAAAAATAATAGATCTGAACTTTTTTATTTTTCTTTATTACAAATTTCATTATATTGTATTGATAATAATCTTCAAACGATATTTGGAAACCCAAATGATACTTTAAAAGCTTTTGAAATCTTTTTAAAAAAATCATTTAACAATAATTCATCTGAAGACATTAACGGGAAAGTGTTTTTACAAATTATAAACCATTTGGAAAGAGAAATTCTTAATTCTTCTATTGGCTCGTTCTGTAACAACAACAACAATGATAATAATAATCTATTAAATAATAATACTAATGATAATAAAATTGAAACTTCAAATTTTTTTAAAAAAAACGCACATGTTTTTAAAGAATGGTTTTCTCGAATTAGGCCAATAATAATGATCGCTTCACAAAAGCAAGAGGATCATACTTCTGTAATTAGATATTCCTTTCTTCATTTAAATGATTTGAAGTTATTACTCCCTGAAAAGATTCTTTTGGATTCAAAAAATGAGTTAATTAGAATCCGAATGGATTTAGAATGGACTTTATTTTTTTTAACAAGGGCATTAATTGAATTAGAGCAAGTTGGCGAATTAAAAGGTTTAGTATTTTTAATCAAAGAATTATTTAACGAATTTAGCGAATTACCATTAAAAGATTACACAATTTCTTGGTTATCAGCAACAATTTATTATGCTAAAAGGCAATATGAAAATTTTATTTCACAAATGAAAAATGTAATTACCAATTATACTGATTTATATTTTAGTAATAAAAAGCAGGTTAATAAACAACAAATCGAAAATAAAAAGGAAAACATTCAAATTATCAACTGTAGTTACAATTATTTAATTGAATTATTAACCAATGGTTATTTAATGATTCAAAATAATTCTGAAATGATTAATTGGTTTGAGCGATTTAATCATAATTCAAAAAATGACAAAATTGAAAAATTATTTAATTTTAAAAAAAATTTTTTAGAAACCTTAACTAGCTTTAATTCCTTTGAAGCTAAGAAAACTTTAAAACAAAATAAAGAAAATTTCCAAATTAATGGTATAAATATGAAGGAATTATTATTGATGATTTCAGGTGAAAGGGAAGATTACCAAATAATTAAAAATCTATTAATAAAAAAAATAAATAATGTTAAAGAAATGCCTTTAAAGCAAATTAATTTATTTATTAATGAATGGAAAATATTAAACTTTTTAAATAAAACTAAAAAATTTAATTTTGTAGAAAATGATGAATTTCATAATACTAATGATGATGATGATGATAGAATTAGAAATGTTAATATGAATGGGAATGGGAAAGGAACAAGGATTGATGTTCAAAAAATTTATTCTGACTCAAAATTTCAAAAATTAAAATTAACTACAAATAATTTAGTTTTTTTAAATTTTTTGGATAAGGCTTTTAATGAAAATTGGATCAAAAAAAAAATTTATAAAAATTATTTTCGTAATAAAAATTTTAATACAGCCTTTGGTTATTTAAACAAAGAAAAAAAAAACTTAAAAGGCAGTAATTGGTATAAAATAGCAAAAAATGATTTTTATTTAAAAAAAAATAATAATGAGAAAAGTAATGACTTTATTAATAAATATTTAAAAACAGAAAATTTAAAAGAAAAAAATAAATTAAAATTAGTAAAGAAATTAAATGATAATAATAAAGGATCATTTAATTTTAACACTTATTTTGAAAATTATTTTGATAAAGATTCAAATAACTCGGAATTATGGTTATTTTATTCTGATTGGAATTATCAACAAATTAATCAATATTTGAAACAAAATCAACTCGGCGATAAAGAGAAAAAAAATGATTCAAATAAAATTAATGTAAAGGAGAATAAACAAATAGAGAAAAATGGTGTAGATGAAAAGTTACAAATAATGATAAAAAATGTCATTAATTCAATGATTAATTTTTTTAAATTTAATGTCAAAAAAGAAATCTCCTTAACTTTAAAATTTATTAAAGTTCTTAGTTTAGTAAAAATTCCTAATGTATTTAAAAACAAAATTAAAGAATTAGGCAAATATAATAATTTTTTGCCAATTGTTTCGAGAATTTTCAGTGAATTTCATAATGTAAATTCAAATGATGAATCAAAAGAATTGATAAAGGAATTATGTTTACAATTATTAAATAATTATCCAGAAAAATTAATGATCCCAATTATAGTGGAGTCCTTAAATAATTTGAATAATGATCATTTAAAATTCTTATTTGGAGAATTGAAGATTAATAATTTAGATGTTTTTAATGAATCAATTAAATTTATTTATGAACTTGAACCAATGTCTTTATTACCTGAAGAAAAGTGGGAATCATTATTATTAAGATTTAAACCAGGTAGTTCTTTTTTAAAATCATTAGCCACTGTTTCTAAAACAAAAGAAAAATATCAGCAATTCATGAAATCAACAATAAATAAATTAGAAAAATTATTTTACAATCATTTTAATAATAATAAAAATAATGAAATTAATAATAATACTAATTTTATGGAAAAAGATAATACAAATGTAAATGAAAATGTAAATGTAAATGTAAATGTAAATCAAAATGAAAATGTAAATGTAAATAAAAGTGAAAATGTAAATGGAAATGAAAATATAAATGAAAATCAAAATGTAAATAAAAGTGAAATTGGAAAAATTAAAACAAAGCATGAAGAATGGTTTGAAAAAACATTAATAAACGATATTGAAAATTCAATTCAGGAATTAAAGGAACCGAAACATTTGGCGAATTTGGAATTATCTTACAAAAAAACGATTGGTCTATTGAATACATTACAAAATATATTAAAAAGAAAAAATTTAGAATTAAATAATATTAGTCCAATCTTAACGAGTTTAAGAGTCAACCTTATACCGTTATTAAATTTCCAATCAAAAAATAACTCTTTAATAAAAATCAATAAAATATTAAAGAATGTGGAGATCATTCCAACCAAAACGAGGCCAAAAATACTGAATATTAAAAATGCAAGAGGTGAAATTTCCAAATATTTATTAAAAGGTAAGGATGACTTAAAATTGGACCAAAGAATTATTCAGTTATTTCATATCATTAATTTAATTGTTGATGGAAATCATCAAATTGAATTGTACTCTGTGATTCCATTATTAGGGAATTCCGGGTTAATTGAGATGGTTAAAAATGGAACGCCGTTATATTCTTTATATAAGAATTGGTATCAAAACGAAACAAAAATCATGAGTCCAACTAAGGAATATTATCTCCAATTAGAAAAATATTTCAAATTAAATAATATTGAAACAATAAATTTAAAAAATGAAAATATTAATGATAACAATAATGATAAAAAGGGGAACAGAAAGGATTGGCCTGTTGAAGTACTAAAACAGGTTTATACCGAATTAAGCAATCAAACACCACAGAATTTAATTTCGAAGGAATTTATTCAAAATAGTTCGTCTACATATGATTGGTGGAATAAATTGTTAATCTATAAAAGATCTTTAGCAATCAATTCAATGGTTGGGCATCTTATTGGGCTTGGTGATCGTCATTTAGCAAATATATTAATTGATTTCAATTCCGGGAAAATGATTAATATTGATTTTAATGTGTGCTTTGAGAAGGGTAAGCGTTTATTAGTGCCCGAAACTGTTCCCTTTAGATTAACTAATAACTTGATAAACTCTTTGGGGGTTAATGGGACCAATGGAACCTATTTTGCAAGTTGCAAAAAGTCCTTAAAAATATTAAAACGTAAAAAGCAAATTATAATGTTGACATTAGAAACATTCATTAATGATCCATTAAATGAATGGAAAACAAATGTTGCGGAAAGGTATAACCGAAAAATGATTGAATTGGAAGTTTCCTTAATTGATTTTTGTTCTGAAATTAAAAATAGGAAAAAAATGTTTACTGATGCTAAAGATTTTTTTATCAAGCAAGTTGAGTTGTTGAAAAAAAAATTAAAAACAATTAAAAATAATTTCATCAAATATTGCGATTTGTATTTTCAATTAAATAAACATATCAAAGAAAAAAGTGAATTTAAAGATGAAATCACAAATATCAATAATCAAATAGACGATTATAAAAAATTATTCCACAAGGTTCAAAACGAAAATAAATATTTTTCAAAGCAAAGGTTTGAATTAATTGATCAATTAACATTGATTTCAGAAGAATTTGAAACAAATAATTCAAAAATTGAAAGCAAATTTATCACAAATTTATTAACTGGAAAGGATTTTGAAAATAATTATCAAATAATCAAATTGGAAATGGGGAAAATGAATAAATCAGATCCAATATTTTGGGATGCATTGTCTTCGTATACTAACATTGGTCAAGAGTTTTTAAAAACATCAAAAGAAATTGAAAATAAATGGAAAATAAATAATAGAAATAGAATAAATTTATTATTGTTCTGTTATAAATTATGTTTGAAATACAAAAGATATTATTTAAAATTATTAATCAAGGATAATAAAGCCAATTTAAATTCAAAATATTATATTTGGTCAAATCATATAAATAATTTACTTGATCAACCAATAAATGATTTACCAAATTCTTTCCAATCAATTAAGAAAAGATATAGTAATTTATATAAAAATAATATTGATAATAAAAATGAGAAAGATCTTGTTAAGAAGAATAAGGAGAATGAAGAGGAAGAAAAAGAAAGGCAAGAACAAGAACAATTAAAAAAAAAAAAAAAATTGAATGCAATTATTAAAAAATTAAAATTCTATAATGACAAAAAATTAAAGTGTTTCAATAAAATTGATAGTTCGAAAAAAAAATTACAAAATAACATTATGAAGGAATTAAATATTAAGAAAATTAATTTAGATCTTGGAATATATCCAATTTTTTTAAATTCAATCAGTTCAATATTATTAATTTTAAAGGATAAAATGCAAAATTTTAATACAATTAATAATTATGTGAAAATTTACCAACAATTTAAAAATATAATCGTTAAAATTGATTGTTTATTGAAGTCGGTTTCTAAAATTAGTCTAATAATTTTTAATCTTTTAGAAAACAATGAAGAATTGATATTTGCAGTTGAAAGTATTAATTTAATTCTAACAAAATTTAATGATATTAAAGAAAAATTAATTAATTTTGATCATCATAAAATTAATCAAAAATGTAAATTCAATTTAAAAAATATTCAAATTCAAATTAATAATGTATTTCAAAATAATAATCAAGTAAAATCGGGAGAAGACCAATTTATTTTTGAGAATAATTTCCAATGTTTTAAAGATTTGTTAATGAAAGATAGCCAATTATTTAATTTAAATAATCTGTTTATTGACTTAGAAAATTCTTTTGATCAACTTAAAATGGGAACAATGATCAATTCAAACATTCCAATTGAAAAATTTTTTTTAATCCATAAATTAAATATTTTTGTTCAATTATTTGAAAAAAATAATAAGAAGGATGAAGATGATATTGGAAAATCAATTGAAAACTTTTTGTCATTTTACATGAAACAATTATTGATACCGTTGTTTAATCAATTATTAAATCAATTAATAAATATATTTCAAAAAAATGATAGTGATAATGATGATGAAAAAAAGAATGTTGTGCCAAGTTTATTAGAATTTTTGGGTTTACAAGAACAATTAAAAATAATCGAATCAAAATTAGTTGATTTAAATAATCTTAATAATGATGAGAAAGTTAATGATGAGAAAGAAGAAATAAAGAAAGGCAATGAGGATGAGTGGGAGGAGGAGAATTACAATTATTCTTATGATGATGTAATATTTCAAAAACAGCAAGAATTTAGTATAAAGGATAATAATTATAAACTATTTACAAGGGAAATTAAAAAATTATATTCAAAATTATCAAAAAATTTTAATTTAATGAATGGAATAGACAAAGAATTTATCAAAATTATACAAAAATCTTCAGATCTGTTTAATATTAACAATTCTGGTAAATCTATTGAAATCGAAAGAGAAAACATGGATTTTTTAAAGAGATCAATGCGGAGAAAGCAGCAATATGAAATTGATTTTCATAGTTTCTCAATAAATATTTTAAAATTATTAAATGAAATAATCCTATTTGAAAAAGGTAGGACAGATGAAAAAATTGATCAAAAATGTCTCAATATTATATATGATTTAGAAAATGTATTAGATTGTATAAATAGAAATTCTGTAATAATGCAGAATTCGAAACAATCTGGTTTGGATTTATCTAAAAAGCAAGAAAAATTGGAAAGCAAAAAATTAAATCATCAAAAGGCAATAATTAATTTCAAAAAATTAATCAGTCCTTTAAAAAATAATGTTACAAATTATTTGCAAGATATTAATCAATTAATCAAAGACGTTATGGAGATTTGTAATTATCAAAATAATACTTTTTGGAAGGAAGTTCAACCTTTATTAAAAAATCTAGAAAGTAATTCCAAATATGGCGAATTTTATAATACTATTGGTAAAAAATCCACAGCAATTTTGGAATCAAAGAAGAATCTATTTCATGCCATTAATCAATTTTTAGAAGATATTTCAATTTCAATGAAAAATAAAAACAAAAAACGGTTTAATGTTAAATTCGAAAATGTTCTATCTGGTTTCAGAAACCAATATTTGAAATTGTTTTTAGATGTCTTTGCCTTAATGGGAGAATCTGAAAAAACTAAAATTAATATCAAAAAAATGCAAAATTCCAAAGAAGATAATCATTTAAATGAAAATGTAGATTTTAAAAACAGTATTAATAAAGCTAAAAGTGTTTTTAATAAGGTTAATTTGAAATTTCATTCCAATTTATCAATAAATGATGAAGTAAACCATTTGATTCAAGCTGCTACTTCAATAGATAATTTGGCAAAAATGTATGAAGGCTTTAATGCTTGGGTCTAATTTTTGTATTGAACCTTAACTTTTACCCAATTACCAGTTAATTAGTTTTTATAAATATTTAATTCTATTATAGATTTTAATCTATATATATATATATATATATATTGAATTTTAATTATAATTATTTATAATGATTAAATTTAATGTTAGTACAATTTAATAACGTAAATTAAAGCCACATTATCAAAATATTATCAAAATTACAGATTATAATAATTCACTTTAAATTATTCAAATTTTTTTTGTTTTTTTTTTAGAAAAAAAAAATAAAAATATTCTTAAAAATAAGATCAGCAAATAAATATATAGTTATTAACTGATTGATATCAATTATTTAATGAGAAATTCCTTATTTATTATTCTTTTCAAAATGAAAATGTTTAATGCAATTTAATTTAAATTACAAATTTGATCCTTAATATTTATATATATATATATATTTGTTATTTTGAGATTATTAGAAACAAATTACAATTTTCACAGCAAAAATTATTCTTATTGATCTTTATTTAGGTTATGATCTCAAAAATTATTCATTATTTTAAAACAATAGAAATTATTTCTTGGAATATTTTTTTTTTTTTGATATTTTTAATTTTTTCTCAAAATTTTTTTAAATTTAAATTTTTAATATAATTGTCAAATTATAATTATTCAAGATAAAACTATCATTCAAAAAGAGAGGAGTACACTAAACAATTTAAAAAATCA
This sequence comes from Anaeramoeba flamelloides, assembly GCA_027625915.1. Taxonomy (NCBI): domain Eukaryota; family Anaeramoebidae; genus Anaeramoeba; species Anaeramoeba flamelloides. The sequence continues at coordinate 10,138,769 of JANTQA010000012.1, forward strand.
ACTATTTTTTTTTTTTATTATTTAATGGAGGAGTTATTAATTCCGCTTATTAGTTGTTAGGTTGTTTTTATTTTTAAAGAATAGAGTAAAATCATTGATTTTTCTCTAAATTCTTGTGAATTCTGGAAAAGTGCTGTTAGGTTTTCTTGGGTGTTCTGTTTATTTAAAAAATCAATAGATTTTCACAAATAAAACAGAAAATTTCAAGAAAACCTAGACACTTGGCAATACTCTAGGTTTCTCTAAAGTACTTTATTGTACTTCATGAATTCTTAAATTTTTATTTAACATTTCAATTTAAGTTTTTTTATTGAATAGGGATAATAAAAATGTATAATCTTTTTTTCTAATAAAATCAATAATATTATTATTTTTTAATAAACTATTTTCCATCAAAGGAAATTAGTTGTGAACAAGTGAAATACATGTATTTAAAGGGTTTGTATCGATCTAAGAAAATTTTTTATTTTGAAAATCCAAATTTGAAATCCTTTTTTCACATTTTTCTTTTTTTATCCAATTTTTTTTTCATAACTAATTCATTTGCAAATTTTTTTTTAATTGCAAGATCAAGTTGTCACTTGGTAAAAAAATGTTATTATAATGTTACTGAAATAGTGAAAATGATTGTTGAGAAATCATCTTTATTTCTATTCGGTTGTTATTTGGATCTTCAATAGAATAAACAAATGAATATTGGTATTTTTCTCAATATTTCACTACAAATTTGAGTTTTAATTTTTAAGAAAATCTTTGTGTTTTATGATTTTTACTCCATGTAGATATCAAATATTCTCTAATTTATATTATTATATTTATTTAATATTCATTCTTCCTCTGGCAATAATAAAAAAATAATTGATCTTTGAAAAAAGTATTGGAAACCTTCGACATTTACAAAGTTTTCAACCTTAGAATGATGGTTTTACTCAGTTATTTCCAACACTTTTCATTCTTGAGATATCTAAAATTATTTTAATACTTTTTTTTTCTATTTATTATTTTATTTTGGACTTTAGTACATCCTTTTTTGTTTTTGTATATTTTGTTGTTAGTGTTTTTGTTTTTTTTTAGTTCTTTTTTTTTTTTTTTAAAAATTAAATTTGAAAAAAAAAAATGTTTGAAAACTCCAAATTAACTTTAAGAAAAGTGAGGCTTTGTATGTTCTTATAAAATTTATACATTTACAATTCAAAAATATTATTGTTAACAATTTTAATTTCCTAAAAAAATTGAGATTTTTGTAAGAGACGTTCCAATGAAAGGGGCCCAAAAATTTTTTTAACATTTTTTTTTTTTTTGAAATTTTTTGTTGTTCAGACTTTTCTTTTATGATTATCGACTCTAATACCAAGTTTATTATTTCTCATATTTCTAAAAAATCTAAATTTGGTTAATTCTTAATTATAAAGTGAATGTTTCATTTTTGGCTGCATCCCTTCGAATCAAATGGAGTTTAGTAAAAAAATTCAAAAATTATAGAAATAAATTTATATTTCACCACAAATTTAAAGACTGAATTATCAATATTCATACTTCAAAGCTGAAAAATATCTTTTTTAAATTTTTCTTTGAATATAGTTTAGTAGCTAAAAAATTCGTTTTTTTTATTAAATTTAACTCAATGAGATTATTTTTTTACAAATTATTTTCTCAATTATTGGAAACGTATTGATAATACAACTTGCATAATAAAAGGAATCTAAAACTAAACAATCTTTAGGTTCTTATAAAAATAATTCTTGTATAAATCTTGAACTTTAAAATTGATAATATACCAACTTTTACAAGTTCGAAATATTAATATAAAATATTGCAATACTATTATTTTGGTTTCCATCTTTAGATTTGGAAAAGTAAATAAAAAAAAAAATTTCCAAAAATTATGTGACTTGTTTAAAAAAAAATCCCATTTGTTATTTTAAAATCCACACAAATAAATGAAAAAAGAAAAAAAAAAAAAAATTTTATTCTTATTAAAATTATTTTCTTCTATTTTGCTTTGATAGCCATTTTGAGCAAAGATCGATAATATTTTTTTTTTTATCCTTTTGTGCTGCATTTAAAATCTTTTTCACAGAATTTTCCCAATTATTTGAAGAAGCTATATTAAATGCCTGTTTATAATTTTTCAATAGAATAAAAGCTTGTAATCTATTTTGTGGCTCTTGTAAAATTTTCAAATATTTTTTAGCCGTTTTTGAATCATTTTTTTGGGTAACGAAAATTGAAATACATTTTAAAATGATTCTGTCCCATTCTTGTGATCGCATTGTCCCCTTTGCGCTATCGAAGGTTTTGTTCAATAAATTAATTTTGCCGTCTTTCACTAAATTGATGGCCGCGTTTTCGTAGATTGTAGCTGTGGGCAAACGGTATTCTTGGATAATTTGGAAGGCAAGGTCATTATTTCCTAAAACAATTAAATTTTGAGAAATTGTTGCTCTTTTTTGCGCATTTGAAAATAAGGAATTTTCCAAGAAATTTGATTGTGTTTTCCCTTTTTTTTTCAAAAATTTTTCGATTTCGATTTGTAAAGAAACTGTTTTTAATTGCCGATCTATTTCATGCCTCGTAAATTGCTTTTGGGATTTGAATTTGATTTGGTTGCTGGTGTTGCTTTTATTATTTTGAAGATTATTCAGCCCCTCGATGAAATGATTCTTTGCCTTTGACAATAAATGAATTGCTTCTTTGAATGTGGTTGCTTCATGGTATTGCATTAATCGTGTGTACGCAGCCCTTACTTCATCCTTCATAAAGGATTGAAATCTATGCAGCACAGTATATATTTTTTTTTGATTCAAAAATTTGCAAATTTCCATTAATTGCTTCTCAATTTTGATTAAAGTTGGATCAATTTTTCGAAAGGCTCTTAACATTTTTGGGATCGAAGCATGAGTCAAGCAATGCTGAAGCACGATTTTAATCAAATAATTTAAATTTAGATCATTATTAATAATATATTCAATGGCGTCAACCAATCTGCCATGCTTGGTTAAAAATGTCAAATAGTTTTGATCTGTGCCATATGTATTAATATAGTAGATACATTCATCAAATCTTTCAATTGTTAAATTCCTTCCTATTGTTTGGAATTGGAATTGTTCAGTGTTATTTTTGTTGTTGATATTGCCTCCACCACTGCTACTGTTGCTACTGTTGTTATTTTTCAAATAATTAATCATTTGTTTGTTAATTTGTCTAATTGCTTCCAAATCTAATGGTGGTCTAGATTCCAAAATTACAATAATTTCTGACAACAATTTTTGATTTTGTCCCTGATCTCTTTTAAATTGTTGTGGTGAAAATGGTATTCTTAAATTTACTTTATTAGTTTTTTGATTTGAATTCATTAATAAATTGCTTTGATTTTTATTAGTATTCATATTCTTATTCTTATTATTTGTAGTGTTTTTATTTGAATTGGTATTATTTGTGTTATAAGAAATTAAACAGTGTTTAAATTTTTCTCTGGCTTCTTGGTATTTGCCTAATTTTAATAATTTCAATCCCCAATATTCCCATACCGGTTGGTCGTTTGTATGTGTTCTTGTAGCTAAATCCATTGCCATTTGAATGTTGTCTTCTAAAAGTAATTTATCTCTTAAAATTCGAGCGCGCTTTGGATCACTAAAATCGGAAATTGAATTAATTTTTATTTTAGAATTTGAAGTCATTAATCTTTCTAATAATTCTAAATAATTCAAATAAGAATCACAGGTTGAAATCATTGAAGAATTTAAAGTTTCATTATCCAAAAATTTTAATTTTGCAAACAAATATAATTGCTTCATCAAATTTGATACTAAATAAATTAAATCAGTACCGCCTTCACTCAATTTTTGTGAAAGTAAATCACACAATTGTAAAGAAATGGTGCCTGCTTCTGTTGGTGTTGAGCATAATTCTAAAAATGCCTTTGTTAATTTTAATGATGGTGATTCTGAAAAATAAAATTCCTTTCGAATTTTTTCATCGTGCTCGGTGTTCCCGTTTAGCCAATATTTTGTTGGAATTTTTAATTCCTCCTCTTCCTCCTCATCCACCTCGACTTGTTCGCCATTTTCGTCCTGTTTTTCTTTTTCAATTTGTTTTTCTTCATCAAGTTTACCAATATTTTGTTCATTATCCGAATTTTTTTTATTTTCCCTTCCCTTTTCCTTTCCAATGGTTAAATCATTTTCATTATCATTTTGCAGTTCTTCTAATTCCTCGTTTTGCTTTTTTTTCAAAAACAATGTAAAATCAATTGCCTTTTCAGAATATTCTTTGACTTTTATTAATTTATATAATTGGGGTATCTTTTTGGATAATTTTTTGACTATACTTGTTGCCTTATTCATTAATAAAATTTCTAACATTAAACTTGGGTCCATTGAAGAAAATTTTTGGAATTTTTTCCTTATTTTTAAAGGCAAATTAATTAAAATTTTCAATGACAATTCTTCATTTTCTAACTGGTGCTTTGTATTTTCATCAATTTGATTTTTTAAATTGTTCTTAATAAATTGGATTAAAAATAATTTTTCTTCATTCTTGATTAACTTGCTTAATACCGATTGGCATATTTTTAATGATCTTTTCTTCCCCAATGAAATTAAAAATAACAAAGTATTGCTTGTATCTTTCGAAGAAGTTGTGATATAATATAATAATAAATTTTGATCAATAAAGTCTAAATAATTTTTACAGTTGAAAATATTAGTAACCTTTTTTGCAATTTCAAATTCTTTAATTTTCACCAAGTAATGGATAAGTTTTTCTGGTTCGTTTTCACAAAGATCTTTTAATAGGTGCCAATTTTTCCAAACAGTATTTTGTTTTAGATCCAAGATTTGTTTAAATAATACAAATTGATTTTTTAAATTATTCAATTCTTCGCTCATTTGAAGCGCTGACAAACACATGTCAATATCCCAATTATTTATATATTTAAGAATCAATTTGCTTCGGTTTTCTTCATTGATCCTCAAAATTGTTTCAAATCTTAATTGTTCATTATTGTTAGTGTTTTCAATTAATTTAATTAATAAATTCTGTGGTGTGCCATCAATTAAATATTTGTCAGCAAATTCTACTGCCTTTATTAAATCTTCCTTTTCTTCAAGTTTAGATACCACTTTTAATATTTTTTCTTCTTTAAAATCAATTAAAAAGTTTTCAGTAAATTTTTCAAATGATTCATTCACTTTTTCGTTTTTTGAATTCCTTTCTTTATTGTCTTTAATATTTTTGTTTTGTTTATTTGCTTTTTCTTCTTCTTTTTCTTTATTATTTTCATTTTCATTTTCAATGTTATAATTCTTAAAAATATTCTCTAATTCAATTTTTTTTTTAATATATCTATTTAATGTTTTAAATTCTTGAGAATTGTCTAAAGCAAATTCTAAAAATTTATGATTATTTTTTTTTGGTGATAAAAACAAACAAGCCAAAATTGATACTAAGGGATTATGCTTATAAATAAATTCAACAATTTTTATAGTTAATGGAAATGATTCATTATTTTCTGATTTAAGTTTTGTAAATTCATTGATGATAATTGATATTAAATTTGATTCATATATTTTTGAAATTTCAATAGCTTTATTAAAATCATTTTCAATATAAATTATATCAAATAATATTTTTTCAGCTCTTTCATTTAAAATATCTAAATAATTTTCATATTTTTGATTATTTAATACTTTTCCTAAATTAATAATGTAATTTAGAAACATGGAAAAATAATTACCACCGTCTTCTTCCTCATTCTCCTCTTCTTCTTTTAGTCCCTTTTCCATTTCCTTTTCCTTTTCTTTTCCCTTTTCCTTTTCCTTTTCCTTTTCCTTTTCCTTTTCCCTTTCCGTTTCCTTTTCCTTATTGTTGTTATCTTCAGTTTCATCATTTAAATTTTCATTAAACGAATCAGCTAATAATTGTAATAATTTATTTGTATTTAGTTTTTTTTCAATTGCTTCTTGGAATTCCTTTAATAATTTTTCTCGATTAAATTTATTTTTTAAAAATTTTTTTAATTTTGTTATTGTTTTTGGTAATTGTTCAGTTTGGTTAGATAATATTTGTTGAAGGGATTGATTTGGATAATATTTGGAAAGTAAAAGATAACGGTTTATTAATAGCGAATATGAATTAATTAATTGTTGATCTTTAATTTCATCAGTTTGTTCAAGATAATAATTGGCTTTATTTAAAAATTGGATAGAACGTTTGTCTTCACACGAAATAGCTAAATCACAATATAATTTAAATTTAAAAAAATTTGATGAATTTTTTAGAATTATATTTTCGTTGTCGTTTTTGTTGTTGTTTTCGTTTTGGTTTTCATTTTCATTTTCGTTTTTGTTGTTATCTTCATTTTTGTTTTTATTTTTGTTTTCGTTTTCGCTTTTTATTTCATTAGTTTCATTGTCTTTATTTAAATTTTCTTTATTTGATAATATGTTGTCAAAGGCTTCAGCAATTTTCACTTCTTCAACTATTTCTCCCTTCAGTGAAAAAAAATTGATTATTTCATGACATTGTTTATAATTATTCTGTTTTAAAGAAATTATTAATAAAGTTTCTGGTGTTGTAATTAATAAAGGGACTAATTCTTGATCGTTTAAATTTGGAAATGTTGTTTTTATTAAGCCAAATCTCCATTTGCTTTCAAAGATTTTTTTTTCCAATAATTCCAATTCTTCGCTTCGAATAGTAAAATTTTGTAAATTAATTTCAAATAGATTTAATAATTTTTCGAATATCTGACGAGTAATTAAAAAATCATGTTTTTTTAATTTTATATTTTCCTTTGATTTATTAAAAATATCGAGTATTTTTGATTTTTCTTGGTTTTTATTTTGTTCTTCATTAATATTATTTTCATTATTATTAGATAAATTATTAATTATTATGGAATTTACATTTATTATATCTTGTTCACGAAGAAATATTAATGAAAAAATTGTTTGAAGAATAGTTATCATGTATTTTTCATCTAGTTTCCAAATTTTATTTAATTGTTTTTGAATCATTTGAAATTTTAATTCTTCAATTTGTTTTTTTTGGATAATGGATATTAAATTTCTAATGCAAAAAAAAGATTGAATTATTAATAATTGTATTAATTTTTCATTTTTTGAACGGTTTAAAAAGGATTCTTTATCAATCATTTCTTCTTTTAGTTCACTGTTCTGATTTTCTATTTCTTTTTGAATTTCTTTTTCAATTTGAATAAATTCAATTTCTTCTTCTTCAACTTCTTTTTCTTTTTCTTTATTTTCTTTTTCTTTATTTTCTGTTTCTTCTTCTTTTTCTTCTTTTCCTTTTCCGTGTTCTTCTTCAAAATTAACTATTTTTTTTATAGATATCATTTTTAATAATTCCTTTTCATTTCGAAGATATGGCAAATATGGTTCAAAAAAATATAATGGACTATGGATTTCAAGGATTTCTAAAATCTCTTCTAAAGTGAAATCTTTGTTTTGTAATTCCTTATTCAATAAATTGGAATTCTTTTTTAAATTGTCAATTTTTGATAAGGCCCATTTCCCAAATTCGTAATTGAATTGTAAATCAAAGCAAGCTTGTCGAAGTAAAGGATCTGAAGCAGCAATATATTTTGCATTCCAAACATGTTCTATCACCTGTGGGATATAATCCGAATGCCTTTTCAACCATGGCCAACAGAGCAAAAAAACTAAGGAAGCTAAGGGGCGAAATGGTTCTCTAACTAACAATTTTTCAACTAAATTGACGCGATAAGATGTAATAAGATCAAGAGAACGTGTTAATATAAATTCAAGTCCATGTTTGTTTGTAACACGAAGCTCATTCCAAAATTCAGACCAAAAGGTTTCTGGATCTTCATAATGAAAAGAATCTGGGATGTCCAATTGATTAAATCGATCTTTTAAAAATGCGTCTTCTAAAGTACAAAATTCAGTCAAATAATTCGGGTTTTTGCAACATAGAAGCGATTGATAAATCCCATTATTATTTAATGGTTTCTTTTTTAGTTTATTGTTATTATTGGGGCTATTCATTTTTTTTGATAATACGTTTTTAAATAATTGAGTTACATCACCAAATAGCCTTTTGTCGCGAGCGTCTAAATATTTTAAATATTGTGAAAATTTTCCCCATTGCTTATTATTTATAAACTGCTGACAAATACTTAACAAAATTTCCTGTAAAGCTTTATGTAATATTTTCGATTCCCCAAAATGCGAAAAGATGGTGAATGTTAATTCTGGATCAGACAATAACAAATTTTTTGTTTCTTTTTTTGCTAACTTGGTTAAGTTGTTTGGTTTTTTTTTTTTGGTTTGTTTTTGTTTATGTTTTTTTTTTGTTTTTGTTTCAGTTTCTTTTTCTTTTTCTTTTTCATTTTTGTTGTTATTTTTATTTTTGGTTTTGTCTTCTTTTTCTGTTTCTTGTGTTTCCTTAATTTCCCCAAATTTTGCAAATTGATCGTTTGTCCATAATTGTCTGAATTCTTTTAAACATTTTTTACTTACATGCTCAGACGCCTGTGCCAATAACAATTCAAAATTTCTTTGTTCATAAACCCTTGGTGTTAAAAACTCTTTTAAACTTTTGGTTCCTTTGTCAGATAATTCAAACAAAATAGTACACAAAAACCAGGTGAAATGTGCAGCGGTTGGGGTTGAACTTGGCATCATCCAATCAGTTGGTGGGCCATTTACTATGAGAAATCTTAAAAGCGAAATTGCTAATTCTGGTGATGCTTTGTGAAGCCGAAAAAGAGTCATACGGGCAAGTTCTGTTTGGCCTTGTGAAAAATAATTTAAAACAAGTTGTAGATCTTCATCAGGTGGGATAAGAAATGAAAAACTATTCGAGCTCATTTAAAAAATAAAAAGACAGAAAAAAAAAAGAAAAAAAAAAAAATTTGATTATTCACTCAGAACAAGATGAAAAAAAGAAGATGAAAAAATGATCTTTTGTACAAAATCAAACATTTCAAGAGTTTTACAAACATATGATTATTATCTGGCCTTTTCAAAGATTTTCAGAGAATTTAGATACCTTTCAAACACTTTCATATTCTTTTCAAGGACAAAAACTTTGTTCAAGTTTGATGATTTTTTTTAGTGAATCTTTACAAGTTTTTTATGTATGTATTTTAAGGTGTACAATCCCTGAAACTAGAAATAAAGATTGTCTTGTGTCGGTTGTCTGGTAGTGTGTTATTTTAATTCTTAGCTAATCAGTCTTGTGATTGGTATGAATTTTAAGTGTAGTTTAAAAAATATAATTTCATTTTTCATTTTTTTTTTTCAAAAAACTGAAGTGAAGAGTGTAAGAATAATTGATTGCAAGGAATTTAAGAATAAATTTAGTTTTTGGTTTGGCTATTGAAATTTTTATAAAGGTCAGGTTTTATTTTGAACTTTTTATTTTAATTTATTTTATTTTTGAGACTATTTAAGAAAATGGGAATGATAATTTCAATTGACAAAACAAAAAACTCACTTTTAAAAATTATCTTATTAAATATCTTCCAATAAATTAGATTTACAATCTTCAATTTGGATTTCGGAAGAAAAAAAAAATAACTTACCTAAAATTTCCTTATTGAGCAATATTAAAATTCTTATTTAGCGAAGATCGATCATCATAGAAGAACCAAAATAACAAGTTATCAAACTAAGTACAAGATAATCTCTTTTTTCAAAGTAAAATTAGTTGTTGTATACTAAATTTATTTTTTTTCCCAAAGGTAATAAAGTACTTATTTTCAGAAGTTCAATTAAATTTGATAAACAAACTCCCTTTTTATGATATGGTAAATGAGTAATCATTTTTAAAAGAATTTCTATTTTCAAATTAAATTTTGTAAATAAAAGATCATCATCTCTTTAATTTGCATTTCTGTATTCAAAAAAGAAAAAGAAAATTTTTGAAGTTATTTTTATTTTTTGATGGTATATCACTTTTAGTTATTATTGGATACTGTATATACAAATACAACTATAATTTTAATCTTATTTTAAAAATACACCTGAAAAATAAATCAAATCTGGAATCCTTGAAGATCTAAAAAAATTGATTATTTATTTTATTCTCAGAAATATTTTTTGTAATTCTTGAATTTTAAAAAATTATCAAATATTTTATTTTCAAATACCAAGAGTATAAATAACTGACTCTTATAATTAAAATAAGTTATTTAATAATATTTTTTGATTTTTTTTAAACAAAATATCAATTTTAAAGACATCCTTAATTGAAAATTTTATAAAATAATAGTAAATTATATTGATACATTTAATCCTTATTATTTAATAACTCATATAATAATTTAGATTGATTTACAAACAGTTCGAATTTTAAGAAAAAAGTTTTCATGGGAATTTGAGGTAGAAAAAATCACAAATCAAGGTACAAAATTTGGATTCTAGTAAAAATAAATAATTTGAGTTTTAAAAAATTCCATAAAATGTACCTTTGTTTGAGATTTTTATATGCTTTAAATTTCGTTGGGAGTTTGTGTATTAATAGTGGAACTGACTATATAAACAATTGATTAAAAAGAATCAAAATTAAAAAGGTAGTTCTTTAGGCTAATATTTAAATTTTTCTATTTTTTAAAAAATTATTTTGTAAAAAAAAAAAATTGAATTCGATTGTTATGATTCTTTTTCTCAGATTTTTATTATAATCTGAATGTCCAATAAAAAAAAAAATTGATTTTAACTGTTCTATGAAAAAAAAAATAATAATATTTAAAGGTCACAAATAATTATTCTATTTTTTGTGAAAAAAAGTTGGACTGTTTAAACCATATTATTTTCTACTTCTAGTTGTTTTAATTATAAAGTTTTTTTCTCTAAAATTCCTATCCAATCAATAAAATTTCTTTTTTCTTTCTAAGAAAATATTTTTTTTTTAATAATTCGAAAATATATAAATTTTGCACAATTCAAATATTGGAGTAAAATGGATCAAAATTTTGAAAAACAATAATTTTTTTGCTATTTCATATTTAAAGAAAGTCTTGTATTTACAGTAATCAAATTTTTACTTCATTTTGTCATTTCAAAATGGAGTGAAACTTTTTTTTTTGAATTTGCTATTGGATTTATCAGAGAATTTTTTTGTTTTTACTAGCCACATATGATAAACACCACTTTTGGGTATGTTTAAATAGAATTAACTTTTTGTTAGATATTCTTGTTCAGAATAGTTATTTACTATATTCGTTAAATCTTTCTTTCCGTACTTCTTTGAACTATTCAATTAAACAATAAAAATATATATCAAATTTATGAACAATTCCCAACTTTAATAGTCATCGAATTAATTTTTTTTATTCTTAATTAAATAAATGAGGGATGGTTACTAAAAAAAGTTTTTTTACATTTTTTTTTAATTATAATAACCAAAAAATATTAATTGAACAGTAAAATTTTACAATTTACTGAGAAAAAAATTTTTCATTGATACAAAAACTCAAAAAATGTACTTAATGAAAAGATAAACGTCTTCTTTTTTTTCAATTTCTGATTTTAAAATCTAAAAAAAAAATATGAATTATTCATTACCCTATTTTAGTAACAATATTTTTGAAGAACTATACATTTTTCAAATTTAAATCAATATTAAAACAAACTGTCTTATCATCAAATGAACAAAAATTAATTTCAAAATGGGTATATATCTTTACTGATCAAGTTTTTTTTTTTTTTTCAAGTTAGACAATAAAACAAAATTTGGTATATTTAATTGGTATTTGGAAGAATTTTTTTTGGTATAAATAGGAACAAAGAAAAAATGAAAAAAATTATTTTTTAGGAATTTTGAAAAACTATTTTTATGAATCAAATCAAAATAAATAAAAAAAAATAGAAATAATTTTTTTTATAATATAAAAAGTTAATCAATAAAATAAATGTATTTTAAGAAAAATAAGTAAAATTGGTAAGAGATAAATTATAAATTTTCTTATAACAAATTTTTCTGATCAAAAAGGCGATTCAGTTCAATATATATATATATATATATAGGAATTGGTTAACACATTTATCAATACAATACCAAGAGTTGGGTTGTATCATGCAATTTCCTCAAAATTTCAATTTTGGTGCTAAATTAGATAAATTATGATTTTTATTATTGAAGAAGTGTAAATTACACTCTATTTATCGTTAGACTTAAATTCACTTAGAAGGAAATCTGAGCATTAAATCATAGATTTCGAGATTGGTTAATGAATGAAGATAATTTCAAACTATCATAGTTTAAAATTATTTCATTAAGATTTATTTGTTTTGATTTTTTTTTTGAAATTAATCTATCTTTTTCATAAGAAGGTCATACTCATAAAAAATGATCAATATCATATAAAAATTGCTTCTGTTTTAATATTTTAAATATAAAGGACAAAAATTATTTGAATTTTCGTTGATATCCCAGTAATTTCTATTTAATCAATAAAGAATTTGTTCTGAATTTTGAAATTTGTCAAACTTAAAGGGTAATTTAAATATTTACGAGTTTTAATTAAATAGTTTTATATTTTTACTTATTGTGAAATATTTTTGTACCTTCAAACCAAGATTTTTCAAGATTTTATTAAAAAAGATAAACTTCTTTGTATTCAAACTAAAATTGAAAAAAATTCAACTAATAATCTTTTTTCAATTCTAAAATTTTTATTTCATTTAGGATCCTTATTTCACAAATTCAAAGTATTAAAAAATTATCAAGCAAACAATAGAGATCAAAAATTAGAATCTATTTTATGAGTTTTATTTTTTTTTGTAGAAATAAAAAAGATAAATCAAGTGATAGTTTTTTTACCAGATTTTATTCAAATCTTGGAGGTAGTCTGAGATTTGTAAATTATTTTGATAAAAAAAGTACCAAACAAATCAATAGAAGGAAAAATTACACTCTGTTTGTTTAAATATAAAAGCACCAAGAAAAAAGAAAAATCAAATAAAAATAATTTCACCATTCTTTCTCCTAATCTTGGACAAGCTTCTGATTTAACCACCTATTATGATAAAAATAAGTACCAAACATTTAAATAGAGATCACAAATTAAAATCTATTTCATGAGTTTAAATAATTTAGTAGTAATAATCAAGGCAATTGAAGTGAAAAGTTGCACTTTTTTTTTTTTTTTGAATATTACTGTTGAGAGAAAAATGTTGGAAACAGAAAAATGGTTGGACAGCAATTTTAATTGGGACCCTTACTGAAAATGATTTTTAATTTCAATCGTTTGTGAAATAACTAAAGTGAATAACAATAATCTACTTCTTAGAATAACGATTAATGTGATTCTACTTGTTCAAAAGCTTATCTCTTATAGCCTAAAGCAAGTTTAACAATTACCATTTTCAGAATTAATAGCAAACTTTACTAGAACTTGGATTTTTGTTAAAATGGCATGATCTACTTTTAGTTGTCAACCATTCAAATGAGTATTCTACACACACCACGGATTAATGAACTTGGAACACATTTAAACCTGGATTTATATAAAAGTCACCTAGTTATCAATAGGATTTGATTTTCAATTTTACTAATGTTCCCAATTAAAAATGGTGTCCAACCATTTTTCTGGGTCCAAAATTTTTCTCTCAACAGTTAATATTGAAATATCCGATTAACCTAAAATCAAATCGTCTATGTTCATGGGTTTGAAACTCTAATTATTTTTCCGGAGTAAACAATATCAATAAATAATTTTGCTTTTATTTGGAAAATAAAGGGGGAAATTGTTTAGTTAATCTCTACATTTGTGACTTCTATTTTGAAATTTTTTGAAATTATGTGCAAAAAGTGATCTATTGATATTTTAAGTTTTTTTACCTAATTTTTTTTGTACTTATTTATCAAAATATTTGATAAATCTCAGAATACCCCACTAATATTTGAATAAAAGTTGATAAAAATATTTCCATTTGATTTTTCTTTTTTATAACAGTCAATTTCATTTTTAAGGCACAAAATTTGAACAAAAATTTAAGACACAAAAAAATCTCAAATTAAGACACTAAATTTGGTATTTTTTTTTTTTACACATATTATTAAACTATTATTTAAATTTTATACTTTAATTTTGGAATTTTTTTATAATTAAAATCTCATTAAAAGTTTGTGCCTTAAAAGTGGAACTGGATGTACTCCTGAAACATTAAAGCTAAAGAAATAGATTGTAATTTGTGATCTCTGTTTGTTTGTTTGGTACTTTTTTAATACTCTTAATTTGTGAATTAAGGTATCCTAAATAAAACTCAGATTTTGGAATTGAAAAAAATGCAATTAGTGAAATATTCTTCAATGTAAATTTTAAATCGCATAAGAAGGGGAAAGTGATTGGATTTTTCATAATAAACAGAATCAAATTCTTGATTTATCCAAAAACAATTCCCCCCTAATATCAGAAAGGTTTGAAAAAAATCATTTTTTTCTTTCGCTTTCGCAAAATATCTATCAGGAAATGATAAAAAATATCTCTTTTTCTTTTCTTTTTCTTGTTCATAAATTTTGCTTTCTTAAGGGATTAGCGTCACCATAGATTTATCTATAATCAAAGTATGTTGTAATTGGGTATAAATGATATTAGTACGCCATGGCTCAAATAGCTCTAAAAAATATATTATAAATCTTATTACTCAATAAATTATTACATTTTTTACTAATGATCACTATTAAAAAAGTTTCATTTTGAGAATTTTTTTTTAATTCCTTTTACCAATCTAATAATAGAAATCCAAAATACAGTATTCTGGTATTTAATAATTTAGATTTAGAACTTCCAAAAGTAACTATTTTTATAATTTTTTTTTTTTCAAAGATTAACTCAATAATCATCAACATAAAAGCTCAAAGACTGGTTAGTTTTGTTTGCTTTTGCTAAATATACTTGTAGTATCAATATATTTCCTTTATTTGAAAAATATTTAGTCAAAAAAATTTATTGGTTAATTATTTAATTTTTAAAAAAAAACGAATTTTTTAGTAACTAATCAACATTTCGCCACAAATTTAAGAAAGATAATTTGTGACTCTGTAGTCTGAATATTGATAATTCAACCTTTAAATTTATGGTGAAATGCAGATTTTATTCTGAAATTTTTTGGGGGTTTTTACAAATATAAGGATCATTATTAATTGATAAGATCAACAAATATTACTGCTTGACTAATCGATTTTTTAGAGACATTTGAACCATGTAGCACGAATGTGGTTAGGTCCAATAACAACATACTTTGATCCTAGGCTTCTCCTTGGTAGACGCTAATCCCTTAAAGCCACTATTTACCGAAACATTTGACTATCCCAAACTTGAAGGATGAGAGTATACAGAAGATCCCAAATATCAAGGAAAATTTGAGTCAAATTACCACAATTCCCATTTACCATTGAAAATGATTATGGCTTGAATGTTATGAACAACTCTCAATTTTACGGGATTTCACATCGATTCTCGAAACCCTTGGACTTTAGTGAAAATGGAATAATTTTCCATTATACCATTAGGTGGCAGTTCCCATTAAATTGCGGCGGGGCTTATGTCAAGTTCTTTCGAGAGCCAAAATCTTTCCTATTTGATCCAAAGACAGTAAATGGATTAACACCTTATTCGTTAATGTTTGGTCCTGATCGTTGCGGTTCAAAATCTGTTGTTCACTTTAGGATTTCCACCAAAAGAAAACTGGAAGAAACCCAAGAATCAAAAAATTATGAAAAGCATCTCAAAAAAACGGCAAGTGTGCCATTAAATTTAATTGCACATTCTTACATGCTCAGGGTATACCAAGGAAAATATGAATTGAAGATTGACAATGAAATAAGATCCGAAGGGCTTTTATCAGATCTTGAATTATTTGAAATAGAGGGTCTTGGTTCTGAAAAAGCAAAAGAAGAGGATTCAGAAATTGACGAAGAAAAGCAAAAACTCCGAGAACAGTTAATAAAACAAATCACACGTATCAAAGAAAAGGTTTCTGCCATTGGTGTTGAATTATGGAGTGTTGACGCTGGAATAATAATTGATGACATTTGGATTGGGTATGGCAACCAGAAAAAAGAATATGAGGCATTTTATCAAAAGCAAATTGAACCAAAAATTACCGCACACAAAAATGCACACAACCAAGCATTAAATCAGAACGAAGGTCTTGATCTTTTTGGTGGTGGTGATGATAAAAAGAAGACGCCCGTTAAACCTAAAAAAAATTCACTGAATTGAGAAAAAATGATAAACTGATAAATGCAATAAATTTCAAAAACTTTTTAATTTAATTTCCATCTTGATAAATCTTATAACTTTTTCTTATCAAACGGTCAAGGGTAAAGAATATTTTGAAGAACAAGTAATTTTACAAAGTTTCTTATCATTTGAATTCATAAAATGCTTTATTCAAATCTTAAGCATAATAATTTTAAAAAGGTAAATCAAGTAATAATTTCCAAACATATCTTACAATTTATCAGTATCTCTATACCCAATTTTAAAAACATATATAGATTGTTGAGTGGGTAGTGGATAAAGTTTTGTTGTTTTCATAATTGAACATCAAGTGTTGACAAATAAAAAAATCCTTCTTTTTCTTGCAACATTTAAAAAAGCTTTGTTATTTATGAATTATTTTGTATATATTTACTTTAATTTATTCCCAAACAAGATCCACTTTACAATACGTTTAGTAAGACTGGTATTTTTTCAATCAATAAAAAAAGATATTCTTGTGAAAAACATGAGTGTTCCCCAAATAGATCTATTTCGGAAACAAGAAAAAGTACTACAAAAATAAATTTCGAAAATTTTTTTACAATGATAATTTTTCCACTCTTTGAAATTAATAATAATTCTAGTGAGGTAGATTGAAGTGTTGGACTTTGTAAAATTTTAATTTTTCTTTTGATATGGTCAGATCAATTTTGAACAAATGAAAAAAAAATTAAAATTTTTCTGAGAGGACTAAAAAAGTGTAAAATAATTTCATTTGTTATCAATTTTTTCAAACATTGGTAGACATAGTTGTCTCCTTTTGTTATTGTTTTTGTTGAGTTTGAGTTTGGAAAAGTAAAAAAAAATATAAAAAAAGTAAATTGCAAAATCGGGGAATCGAACCCCGGCCAACGGTTTGGAAGACCACCATTCTGCCACTGAACTAATTTTGCTGATTTACATTTAAATTGCTCAAATAAAAATATTCAAAATATTTACATGTGAAACAGTAATTTAATAAATGGAACATAAATATCAAAAACATCTTGGTCTTGATTTTACTAAAATACATTTTAACAAACATCAAACAGAACAAAAATAACACCTATAAACGTTATATTTAAATATATCTCAATAAACCTATTATTGATAATTAAATAACATATTTTCATTAAAAAAATGTTTTACTTTTTCTGACTAACAATGGTTTTTTTCTTTATTTTGTGTTTTTTAAAAATTACAATACATGATAGCTCTACTATCATAATCAACAATCTATACAATGATCATATTACCAAAGTGTCTTTCGACAACCTTCAAGACCAATCTCTCATTAAAAAAGATATGATTCAACTAAATACTGGTATTTGAATTCCAAATGTGAAAAATTTTCACTTCATTTTCAATTTCCTTTTTTTATAAAGTTTTTAAATGGCAACCTACTTCTTAGTAAACTCTATTTGTACAAGAAAAATATTAACAATCAAGTGAAAATATTGTCTCTTTTCAAATTCAAATACCAGTATAACCAAAACAATTCATAACAGACAAATCTTTCAAATTGATTAATACAAAAAATCAATAAAAAGAATAAAAAGAGTTTCTTAAAAACTTTTTTAATGGTAACTCCACATATTAACAAAATGAGATATCAATTTTTCCAAGTTTTTTGACAAATTAAATCAAAAAAAATTTCCTTTCTACCTGTTTCAATCATCTTCAAATGATATCTCGTCAGTGGGTAACTTTATTTTTTATTTGGTTCTTTTTTTTTTAGCTGATATTGGATGAAATAAGAATCCTCAGTGAAGAAATATCTCATATTGAATCAAAAGTTAATTAGTCAATATTTTATCTGTTTAAAATTCAACAAGAATATGCACAATTACCAAACTATTTAAAAAATCAATTGATTTTCAGCAATTTTCATAATGAGAGCTAATTAAATCTCGATAAAAGAACAATTTCATTGATTATATCAAGATCTTCCGATTTTTCTATTAAATTAGAAGAAAAAATATTTTTGAAAATTTTGAAAAAAATTTCTTTTATGACTCAGAGAAGTACAATATTATTCTCAAGACATACTTTTCTGTTAAAAAATAAAGAGTATCTTGAAAATTTTGATTTCAACAACAATTAAAAACCCAAAACAATCTCAAAAAAGTTGGAAAACAACACTTCAAAACACATTTTTAGAAAAAACAACAGTAAAAAAAAACAACTTTTTTGTAAAAACCCCATAAAAGTTTGAAAAAAAATATTTATTTCAGTCAACACGGGTTATTGAATAAACTGAACAAATATCTCACAAAACACAATTTTGAAAATATCTGTATCTTCTTTAATTACGGATATTAATCATAGTCTTTGTCTTATCTGTATTTCGATTCTCAATGCGAAAAAATTTTTGCTTCCTTTTTCCTATTTTTCTTCTACTTAATTGACTTTTCAAAGAAAGTAGGTCGTAATTTAAGAACTCTATTTGAAAAAGGTAGTTGAAAATCAAGTGAAAATTTTAACCCGTTTAAAATTAAAAAACAAAGAGAAAAAAATAGAACAATTTCCAAAAACAAATTTAATTTCACCCAAATTTAAAGGATAACTCATCAATCTTCAGACTTGCAAGTCGAAAAGTATGTGACTTTAGTTTGTTTCTAAATGGACAATGATGGTTAAACATTCTACTTTTAATAAAAAAACAAATCTTTACTCTTTATTTCGAAAAGTTAGGACATTTTTATTATTTAGAAAATTTTTTTGTCAACATTAGCAAAAACAGATTTGAGTTCCATCTGATATTTAGACTTTGAAAACAGCATACCACTTACTACTCTGTTTCTGAAAAGAAAAGGAATAAAAGAAAATCGGTGTGGTATCTAACATATTAAATTTATGAGAATAATTTTTTTTCTACAAATTATTGGTTTTTATTAAACCATTTTTGGGATCAAGAAATGTGTAAATTATAATCCTTTGAATTATACTTATGGTTAACCAAAAAAAAAGACTTGAAAGGGTGTGGCTTTGAAACAAACACTTTCTTTGACAATGTACTCAAGAAAGAGCTCCTCTCCACATCAATTTGACAAAATCAATGAAAAAAAATAAAAAAAATTTGACCAAAGTAGAATTTCGAAGATTTCTTCTTAATTTATTTTCGAAAACAGTAGTCATTCTCTTGAAATTCTCGCCCTGAAAATTTCAATTGATATTCTGTTCCAAAATACCAGAAAAAAATATCAAAAGTCCGAAAAAGATGAAAAAAAATTAACAAAGCAGATTTCTGTGTTCACCCATATAACGAGAAATTGGTTTTTATTAAAGAAGTTTTTAAAGGGAATTTTCGATTAGAGTAAAAAATTATTTTTCATTTAAACGAAAAACAAGACTTTTGCATTTTTGGTTCATAGATTTCTTGACTCAAATCTTTAACTTTCAAAATAACTAAATAACGTTCAAGATTGAATCACAAACCTTCCACAACTTTTTTACATTTTTTTTGAATCTAAAAAAATATTTTCCAAATAGATAAATTGAAGATTTGTTGATAGTCTATTCTTATTTACCAAAACAGGGGGTATTTTGTCGTTTGTTTTGACCAATTCTTATTCAAGAAACATCTATTTTAAAAGTCAAAAATAATTTTTTTGATAAATAATATTCCTTTCAAAGTAATCTCTCAAAACACCAAAAGGTAATAATTTTTGTCAGCAATGTTCTTGAAGTTTTCCACAAAATTATGAAAACAACAAGATCCCATCAAAACCAATATTCTCATTTTTTATTTTACGACTTTTTTACTTTCTTTTGTTTTAATGACTTTTGAAACTCTCTTAAAAGGAAGATGGAAATTACTAAATAAACTTGGACAAGGAGGCTTTGGTAAGGCTAATTTTTTCTCTTAAATATGATCAATTAGATTTTTTGACAATTCTAAATCACTCCTCCTTCCTTTTGGGAATAAATACAACCAAAACAAAACACAACATTAACCTCAAAACCTTTCAGGTGAGATTTTTTGTGTTTATGATCTTGACACACAACAAAAAGCAGCTGTCAAAGTGGAAAGGATTGATCGGAACAAAAGAGCACTTCGGCTTGAAGTTGCTGTTCTTAGAAAACTTCAAAGTAAACTTCAATTTTTCTCAAAATCACCAAATGTTCTTCTTGAGTTTGAAACAAAGAAGGATATTAACCGTTTCCAATTCTCTGAATATCTATTTTTACCCCCAATTCAATTTAAATTACTCGACAAACACTTCAATAAAAAATTTGTATTTCATTTTGAAAACAACAAATTAATAACAACAATAAAAAAAACATCAAACAACACTCCAAAATCAAAAACATAAATTTAATCTTCAGACTCTCGTTTTTCAGCAAGATTTATTTGCTGTGGAAGAAACCAGGTGCACAATTATCTAATTATGGAATTATTAGGATCAAATCTCTCGTCATTAAGAAAAAAGAAAAATCAAAAAAGATTTTCTTTGGCAACCACACTTAAACTTGGTATTCAGGTATTTAATTACTGATCTTTCTTTTTGATCATTTATTGTTTTATTGTCTTTTTTTGAAACTTTTTTGGCTATTTTGTCTTTTCTTCAATCAAAAAATCCCTGACAAATGGGGAAATTAATCAAAACAACAAAATCACAAAAATTCCTAATTTGTTGAAATCTTTTTTTATTATTCGCGAATTTAATTCTACATTTTGGAAATTTTTTAGATGATCTCTGCAATAGAAGACGTTCATGAAGTTGGATTTATTCACAGAGACATTAAAGCTGTAAATGTTCTTACTTTTCGTTTTTTGTAATTTTAGTTTTATAATTTAAATTCTCAATTGCAACAACTCTCACAAAAATTCCTCTTAATCTGAATTCCCATTTTGTTTCCCTCTTCATGTTTTTAAATACTTGAAATCCAAATCAAATTGAATATAAATCAAACACTACAAATCAAAATTGAATTGGTTTATTTATTGGAAAACAAATTAGTCAAACTTCACGTTGCGGATACCTAAAAATAAGAAAACAAGAAATTCAATAAAACTTGCAGATTGCTGTATAATTGATTTTGGGCTTGCTCGAAAATATATTAATTCTGAAGGAAAACTTAGAGAAGTAAGTGTCATATTTTTTTTTTTAATTATTTTTCTTTCAAAAAGAAACCCCCTTTACAATCACAAATGTGATTTTTCAAAAAATTGAAAAAAGTAATATTCACAATTTCTATTTTTGTTTTGATAAATTAGCCAAGAGAAGAAGTTGGTTTTCGAGGGACAACAAGATATGCTTCTACCAATTCACACGAAGGGAAAGAGTTAAGTAGAAGAGATGATCTTTGGTCATTATTTTATTTATTTGTTGAATTTATTAAAGGATCACTGCCTTGGGAAAGATTAAAAGACAAGGAAGAAATATACAAAATCAAAAAAAAGTTTACAAATATTGAAATGTGTAATGGCTTACCAGAAGAATTTGCTTTGTTTTATAAACACATTGAAAGTTTGGAATATGAAGATAAACCAGATTATCAATATTTAAGACAATTATTACAAAACATCAATAAAAGATATGGCTATGACGAAAACACAAAATATGATTGGGAAATATCTCAGGAGGATTTAGAAATTATGAGAAAGTCTCCAAGTGTCACAAAATCGTATTTATTTCTAATTTTCACCTTTTTTTTTTTTTTTTTTCAATTTCTTTGATATTTTATATTGCATTTTCAACTATTAAAACAACCACATTCAGACTTGGTAAACTGGCTATCCACATTAAAAGGCGTGTTTTTTTATTTCTAGAAGGTTTGAATCTTAAATGATCAAATACACAGACAATAAAACAAGAAATAAATATGATATTGGTTTATTTAAAGTACTATTAAAAAAGAAATTCTAAAACTTCACAACCAAATGAAAAAATTTTTCTCAAATTAAAGTTTTAATTTTGGTGTTCAATCCATAAATTTAAATTTTTACAAAAGCATAAATATGTTAACGTCATAATTGATTTGTCATTAGGTATACAATTGTATACCAAATTAGATGTTGTATTGGAACAAGAAAAAAAAAAAAAAAAAAGCACCGGTTTAATTTGAAACACTAGGTTTAATTCCAAACATGAATATTTTTTTCAACTGTATACATTTAATCAATTCTCAAGAATAAAAATAAAATTGTACACATATTCATTTCAAACAGTAGTGTATTATTCTTAAAATTTATTGTAATACTAATAAATTGAAAAATAATACAAAAAAATTTTGTAGTCAAATTTCCATTATTTTATAAAATTTGAAAACTTAGATTTCAAAACAATCCATTCCAAAGACAGTATCCAATGATGAACTTATTTTCAAAGTTTCTTTAGATTTCAACTAAAAAACATGCTTTCTTCATGTTTTTACAAAGCCAATTAAAACAAAGTTAAAAAAATTGATTTTATCAGGTGAAATTATTATTTATTTTTTTTTTTTGAATCAACCAATAAATGAAAATTAAAAAATAGAGAACCTTGAAGTCATCTTTTTCAAAATAAAAAAACATATTTATTTTTTAATAAATTAAAGAGTCCAACTTAAAATTTACTTAGTTTTTTATAATTACTATATTAATTTTTGATGAATTTCAAGAATGGAGTTTGAGAACGAACTTTGTCAATTATCACAATAACGGGAACCATGGAATCGATTGAGATGAACATTTCACCAATTCCTATTCGTTTTTTTTTAATAGTCAGGATATATTCTCCAAAAATTACTTTTTTTTTTTTTTTATTTATTTCACTACAAGGAAATAAATAAATTCTCTAAATTAAAGTCACCATAAAATTTACATATCAAATTTCAGTTACACATCTTTTATAAAATATTTTTTTCGAAGTTATCATAATTTTATGTAATTAAGAAAAGATAGCTATTAAACTCATTAAGATTTGAATACCACATTTTCCAAAATTACCGAATTTTGAAAAAAACGTATATTTTCCGGTATATATTTTTTTTTTTGAAAGTATTTACAACGAATGAACATTAGATTGGACATTAAGGAAGAAAAAAGAATAAATAATAAAACAATTTGCAGAAAAAAAAAACAGGGAATGATATTAAAACTCGATCATGAAAAAAAAAACATAAAACGATAAAAAATAAATTGATTGAAAATGAACTTTAAAACTAAAAGTTCAATTATCCTAATTTTACCAAATTCAATACCCCCCCCCTTTTTTTTTCCATAATTACACCTAATTTAAAAACAAAAAAAACAACAATTTTTGAAAAAATATTTTTGTTAATGTTGCTTTTAAAATAAGAAAACACTTTAACTTGATTAAACTTAGATCTATTGATACTTTATACAATTTAATTTTTTTTTTTTTAACAAAACTGTGTTAAAAATTTTTGAATAAGACTTTACAAATTATTACACAAGCTAAAAAACAGATATCCCTATTTTTTTACAAAATGAGACATGGTAAAAGTAAATAAAAAACGAGAAATACGGCAAGGATTTAACTATTTATAAAGGCAAATACAATTTTTGCACTATCAAGTTCTGTGTTTATTTGGGCGATATTGAATATTTTTAGTAATGATATATAAATCACAATTGAATTAATTACCAAAACATGAAAAAACTTTAGTAAAACACCACTTTTTATATAATAGTGTTTATTTTATTGCACACTTTTCATATAATCTTCTTCATTTTTTGTAAAATTTTAATTTAGTTAAAAATTAATTTAATTACTAATGTCAAGAATTTTTTATATTTTTTTTTTTTTGAAATGAATGGTTTTTAAAATTGTTATCAAAGAAAATACAATAATATTATTAGTAGATTGAAATGTAAAATATTCATCTTTATTCCCAAAACATTTGGTTATAATTATTTTTCGATTTGATCATTTTCTAAAAGATAATTTTAAAATTTGTACTTATTTTTTACTTACAAATACTTGTTTTTTTCTTTTTTAAAAAATATAATTTACTAATGGTAATAATTATGTGATTAATTACTACAAAATAAAGACGATTCTAAACCACATTTCACTCAAAGGGGTCTCAACCAAAAATGAAAAAGTCACTTAATTTTTAAGAATCAACCAAACTAAGATTGTTTAGAAATACGAGAAATAACAAACTTCATATTAGAGCCCATAATCATAAAAGAAAAGCACCAACAAACCAGAAATTTCAAAAAAATAAAAAACGTTAAAAAAATTTTTCGTATTCTTTTATTGCAACGTCTCATACAAAATTCTCAATTTCTTTAGGAAATAAAAAATGTTGATAATAACATTTTTTTACTTGTAAATGTATGAATTTTAAAAGAACACACAAAAAGCCTAACTTTTCTTAAAGTTAAATTGGTGCTTCAAACGTTTTTTTTTTCAAATTTAATTTTTAAAAAAAAAATAAAAAAGAAAAGAAGAAAAAAAAAGTAAAAAGAAAAATACAAAAAAAAAAAAAATTATTACAAAATGAGAAAAAATGATTTTGATCTAAAAATTGAAATTTTAGTTTGGGAAGAATAATGAATTAAACTCATAGAATGTGTTCTATTTCTTCAATAAAACTGTACTCTTCGACTGAAAAAGAGTTTATTCCAAAAAAGAATATTAAAACAATTACACCTACATACCCACCCACCCACACACTTATATAATAATTAAAAAAACAATTTTATACTTTTATTTAAAGGATTTTCAGAATAAAATCCCATTTTAAGAAATCTAACACAGTCTAAAAAAAAACACAAGCTAACTGTTTGTAACAATACAATATCAAATCGAAGAAATTTGATATTAATTTTTAAAAAAAATGTTTCTAACTCACTATAACATAATCTAACTTTAATATTTTTTCACGTTTTCGGCTGTGAAATTTTAATAATTTTAATTTTTGAATTTTCAAATTCAAGGATTGTCTAACAAGTTAGTCAAGATAATAAAAATGAAAAAAAAAAGAAGAAGAAATGAAAACAAATAAATAAACAAACTAAAGACCCTTCCATGAACTTTGATTTTATTCAAAGGAAATTTATTTAATTATTTTATTGTCTTTTTTAGAACTAGAAAATTTTGTGATTCCTTTTTTTAACACTCAAAAAGTAATTTTAAAATCGATTTGATGTGATTCTACATCTTTAAAATCAAAATTTATAAAAAATTAAGATAAAAATATCTGATTTTAGAAAAGTTGTCAAACATGATGTATGCCATTTCGAGTAATTTGGCCCGAATCAAAAATCATCAAAAATCAAATACCACAATTTTAATTTCCATACACAAACTAGCAACCCCTTAAGGTTCTTTCTTTCTTTTTTTTTTTTGATCAAATGAAAACCTAAAAGAATTCTACAAGGAATTCCAACGTTGAAAAAAATAATAATTTACAACATTTTGGTTTTATTATTTTATCTGAAAATTTGATATCGTTTGATTACTAAGAGAAAGTTGTAATTATTTTACTGAAAATTAATTTTTTTTGTAAAAAAATTTGAAATATTACATTGTTTAGATTATGCTAGATTTTTTCAAGTATACGAGAGTTCATCATATTGTTGAA
Source organism: Anaeramoeba flamelloides (assembly GCA_027625915.1). Lineage (NCBI taxonomy): Eukaryota > Anaeramoebidae > Anaeramoeba > Anaeramoeba flamelloides. The sequence goes on from JANTQA010000012.1 coordinate 10,164,552, forward strand.
TTAATTATCAGATTTGTCATATTTTTTTATGTTTGAAATAGAAAATTATACCCAACTCGATCTGTTGCGTTTTTTTTTTTAAAGTACCTCAAAAATATGAAAGTGGTTATTGACCAGATAAATCTCATACAGAAATCCTTTCTTGATATTGTTTTTTATCATAATTTTATATAGATAATGAATTTTTGATAATAAAATTAACAAAAATTTAATCTGAAAAAGTCACTAAATGATAAAACTCTTTAAAATTAATGTTCTGCAAAAATAAAAAATCATAAATTTTCCCTGGAAATATTTTTTTTTATCATTTTATTAAATCATTTTAAAGGCTTAAATATTATTAATACCGATCTTATAGTCAGAATTAAATTTCACTTTTAATTTATTTTAAATAACTATTCAAAACAAGTAATTTACATTAGCAATTTAATTTATTTTTTACTCAATGAAATTTTTAAAAAACCGAAGAAGATCTTGAGAAAGGTCAATTAGGAAATTAATGATATTAAATGAAACTTGGTGGCACATTGAATTGTTATAATTATATAGAATGTAAAATTTTTTGTAAATGGATCCATTCTGAGAGAAATAGATAATCACAAATATATATATATATATATAGAATGATTTCTATTGATTTTTGAGAACTTCTCAATTTACAAAATTTTCGTTCAATGGAATATTCTATCAAGATTGAATATATTAAGAAAAGCAATTTTTATGATCGAAAAGAAAAAAAAAATAACCACCAATTTTCAAAAATTAAAAAACATTATATAAAACTGAGATCAGAAACTTTTCATCTTTAATTAAAGTAATGCCATACTAACAAACAAATTGAATAAACTTTCATACTCAACAAATAACGAATAAAAATTTTCGAGATTTTAATGGTATTATCCCGAAATTGAGTTCAATATTTGAATTTTAAAATAAATTGGCAATATTTTTTTTTTTTTTTTTGGAAATATATTACCTACATAATAATGTGGTACCTCAATTGTAATACATTTCAATTCTGAATGAAATATTGCTGAAATTGCGATCTTTATATTTTATTAATATTTTTTCTATATTTCGAAAAATCTATAAACGAAATAAAACACAAAATATTCCTTTTTTATATATAGTTTCGATTCTCAAATGGCTTTTTCTGGCACAACAAATGATCAAAGTAGAACACAAGGTAGGAAATTAATAGGTGCATTTTCAAAAGAATATATTGGGGAAATAGAAAAAATGAATAATATTGTTTTTCCAAAATCTCCAAAATCAACAATAACAAAAACAAAATCTCAGAATAGTCAAAAAAAGATGAAAATAAAAAATAATCAAAAAAGGCATCTCCTTGGGGATATTGAAAATAATAAAAATGACACATTTGAGGATAAAGAGGACAATACAAGAGAAATTAACGAATTTGAAAGAATGATGAAGATGATAAACGAAGAAGAAGAAACTGAAACATCTTCAACTATGAATGATGATATTGGTAAATGTTGTTGTGTTATTTTTTAATCGTTTTTTGTTTTTATTTTTAATTTATTTAATATTTTATCAAATTATTTTTGATATTATTTTTTTGTTTTGTTATATATATATATATATGTATGCATACATAATGATTATATTTTGAAAATAATTAGAATTTTGCAGATCAAAATTTTTGTTATTTTTTTTTCAATAATTTTATTTAAAAAACATTAATTCCAATTTATTTACACCTTTTAATTTTAATAGTTTTTTTTTCTTTTATCATTTTCTTATTTGTTTTTTATTGTTGAATTAAATCGTGGTAGTGTTGGATATTCTAAAAAACAATTTTACGAAAAATATTATTCTTGTAGAATTTTAAAGTTCAAAATCTTTTATTTTTTCAATTTATTGAGGTAAATATTTCTAATTTTTTAATTATTAAATATGATTTTCTTTATTTATTTCTTGTAATTAATATTGATTAGTGTTCATATTCTGATTCTTTTTCAAAATAAACCTCAAATAATTATATTTTTTAATTGATGGATGAAATAAAATGCTACTTTTTTTATTTCACTGATTAAGCTTAAATTTATCCCAAGATTAAATTTGGCTTTTCATAGAATAAAACCATTCACAAAATTTAATAATTAATAAATTATTTTTTTAAATTATTAAAAAGAATTTAATTTTTCTGAAAAAAATTAATATTTGGGGTTGTTCTTCTTGATATTATAGTTTTAATCAACTTTTTGTCAATTCTGATATTTTTATGTTTATTTCTTGTAAGAAAATTTTTTTACTCTGAAACATGATCAAAAGAATCTTCTTTTTTTAATATATTTTTCTAACAATATTAAAAATTCCTTTGTTTGGATACATTAAATAAGAATAAAAAATTTTTGGTTGTTTTTGAAATAATTATTCTTAAAAAGTGGCTTTAGCAAGTAGAAAATGTTGATAAAAACTGATCCCATTAGAATAATTTTTAACTTTTTGATTCCAAATTTTAAATTTTTGTGATTCTAAAAATTCCAAAAATGGAATCATTTTGGGAACTCTAATATTGATTCTTTAGAAATTTCTTATGTGTTTAAAAAAATTTTTTTTTAAAGAAACATATAATAACTGCAAACAATTATTCAATAACAATTCTCTCAATAATAGTTTAAAAATTAGATTATTTAAATCTTTTATATTAAGTCAATTAACATATGGATTAGAAATTTTTAATTATCAAATAACAACAATAAATTATTTAAATTCTTGGATTAATTTATGTATTACTGAAATATGCAAAATAAACAGAAATACACCAATTCTCATTTACAAAACAGAATTTAAAATTGAAAATCTGATAATTTCAGTAAATAAAAAGAAATTTAAATTAAAAAATAAATTAGGAAATTTAACTCTTCCTTATTTAGAAAAATTAATAAAATTTAATTAAAGAATAAATAATAAAATCAACTGGTATTCAAAAGATTTAAAATAATTAAAAAATGAAATATATAAGTACACATTCAATGAGTTGCTGAATTCCAAAAGTTGGAAGGTCTAAAATTATTTCACAATAATTAAAAATCAAAAATATTTATTTAAAACTCAAAAATATTTGAGTTATCCCTCAAGTTCAACAATTCTAAAATTCAGATCGTTTACTAACTGCTTAAATAGATATTACTATGTAATTAATAAAATTTCAAATAAATTTTGTTCTTTATGTTCAAAATATGAACAAAAGGAAATTATAGAAAATATTGAACATTTTTTATGGGTCTGTCCTTCCTATAAAAAAGATAGATTAATCTTTTATAACAAACTAAAAGAAATAAATCTTAATGAACTAATTTCAAGTCAAGATAGTTTGAAATTATTTTCATTAATTAATAATCGTGAAATCTATGGTTTTATGCTTAATTTCCTGAAAGGTAATTTAAGTCTAAGGGCAACTAGAGTGTAATCTACACTTCTTCAATAATAAAAAAAAAAAGTTTTTTTTGATAATATTTTTTAAAAGAAGAATTAATTTGTCATATTATTAACAATATTAAGATCAAAAAGAACAATAAAATTCAATTTCTGAGAAATAATTAAATGAATATTTAGATAACCAAATCAATTTAATTGTAACCCATTACTATTCAATTTTTCTATTTCAAATTAAAAAATTGTTTTATCCTTTTTTGATATGTAAAAAAATCTGAATTAAAAACAAGCCAGAATGTGTTTTATGAAATATTTCTTAATTTCAAAGAGGAAAAATTCTGAAATTTTCTAAAAAAGAGTTATAGAGATAATTTGATCACAATTTAACCCAATATAAAATATAATTGGAAATAAAAGAGTGTTAATTTCCCAGTGTCACTCCTGGGCATTTTTTAGGATTTCATATTATTTTTTTTTTTTCAGTTTTCAAATTAATCATTGATATAAAAAGAATCTTACAAAATCACTTCTTTGATCAATTTTAGAGGGGGTTAGAAACCAACAGTAATTCATTAAATCACATTTAATTAATAATCTTCCACAGTAAAAAAAAAATATTTACTATTAAATTCGAAGAAATTTAAGTATTAGAAAAAAAAAATAAAAAAAAAAGTAATTGTTTTTTTTTTCAAAATTTGACTTTTTGATATTGATAATCCGGATAAAATTTTTTTTGTAGTTTACACTTTTTGTTAATAGATGATCCTTAAAAATTTATCTTTTTTATTGCAATTTTTGGAATAGAGAACCTCTGAAATTATTTTTTTTAATTATTTTAACCTTTTTAAGATTCCTTCAAAAGATATTTTTTTTCATTATCAAATTTTGAAAACCAAAAAAAACTCAATTTCACAATTCCATTTTTAGTTAATAAGCCACTCCCTTGAATATAGAATAAATACATAATAGTGATTCTTATCTTAAATATTAAAATCAAAGTTTTTTTACTTCTTGAACAATCAGCTTTTATGTTTTCTCAAGGCTATTTAATGTTGAAAATATTTTTCCTAAATACAAAAGAAAAAAATTATGTAACCAAACTTCAAATTCGAGTTATTTAATCCCCAGAGTAATTCAAATCTTTTGTATACTGGTATTAACCAATAATAGATAATATACTTTTAAAAACAAGTACAATTATTAATTAAAATTGGAAATCCAATTAAAGTTAAACAATAATCTCAACCAAAATCTACAGACTCTAAACTGGAATCAAAATTGTTTCAAAAAATAATACGAGTGTATCATTTTTTTTCAATTTGCTTAACGTGTTTCATTGAATATCATGGAACAGAAGTTTAATCTTTTTCCTGATCTACCAGAAAAAACTGCTGTTTGGGAAGATCGAGTGTTTGAAGACAATATCAGCAATGATCCTTATAAATTAAAAAATTGGATTTTATATTTACAACACAAAAATGATTCAGCATTCGATATTCGATCATACCTCTTTAGGAGGGCACTCAATTATTTACCAAGATCATATAAGTTATGGAATTTATTTCTTATCGAGACACGTGCTGAAACTTCTGGAAGAAGAATCGATGATGAATTTTATAGCTATGCAAATGGTTTGCACGAAAAAGCATTAGTGCATATGAATAAGGTAATTGGTTTTTTTTTCTGTTTTATTTTTTTTTTATTTTGCTTTACTTTTATGGGAAACACAAGAACAAGTAACAAAAACAAAAAACAAAAAACAAAAAACAAAAAACAAAAAAAAAATTAAAATTAAATTTCAATCCTTCATACTTTTTCTTTTTCACTAACACTTTAATTTTACATCAAAGATGCCTCGAATTTGGGAAGACTACTTGCAATTTCTAATCAAACAAAGATTTATTACAAAAACAAGAAGGACATTTGATAATGCACTTGTTTCACTTCCAATCACACAACATTTCCGTATTTGGCCATTGTATCTTAATTTTGCAAAGAGTTGTGATGTTTCAAATACTACAAAACATGTATTTCGAAGATATTTAATGGTAACCATCTTTCTTTTTTTTTTTTTTTTTTTTTTTTTTTTTTCAATCAACCTCTAATTTTGTTTGAAAACAATTTATTTTAATACTCTGATGAAAAACAAATCAATTTCCCCATTAAATTGAAAAACAAACATCAGATTGATATTTGTGAAGAAGAAATTCGGAATCCTCTGATTGAGTTTTGATTTTAATCTTCTTGAAATAGTCATCATAATTACTTTTTCTTTCAAAAAGATAGCTTTTTAAAAAAAGAAATTAAAAAAACCAATTAAAGAGATTATAAAGATCAACAAGCATGATTACTAAAACCCCTAAGATGAAAGATCCAATTCAAGAACCTTTTTAATAATAAGCATCACTAAAGAGTAACAATTATCTTTTTTTCTTTAGGGGTTATAGATACGTAACTCATTAAAAAACAAATACTGGTATTTGAATTATAAATGGGAAAATATTTTCACTTCCTTTTCCTTATTTTTTCTTTTATATACAAAGTGAGTTTCCCAAAGAAGTAGGGTGTAATTTGTGGCTTTGTTACAAAAAGGAAATTAAACATGAAGTGAAAAAATTTCCCATTTGTAATTCAAATACCAGTAAGTGGTGGATAAGTAAAAAAAAAAAACTCAATTACCAAATTCTTTTCGGTAATTCAAAAAGAATTCTTTTGATTATTAAGTTGAAGCTTTCCAAATTTTTCAATGTTATCAATAACCAATTTTTTTTTTTTTTATTTTTTAGAAAAAATCGCTGTTTGTTGATTGGATCAATTTAACCCCAAATTCTCATTCCAAATCCTAAAACCAAACATAACCCAAAAGCAAATATTTTATTTAAAAGTAAATTAATAGCTGTTATTATCAGGTCGAAATGTGAAAGTTATCCAAAATATCAAAAGTTAACATCCTGCTGGAAGATTAACAAACCGAGAAACTATTCTTTATATCAATTAATGTAGTCAAGACTGAGGTGCCGAGATACATTTTAAAAATATAGAGATGAGTTGAAGTGTAGTTGTTTGACAACAATTTCTTAATTTTTGAAATTGAGGGCAAAACTTTAAAAATTTAGTGTCTGATAATCCAGATTAATATATGAAAAAAGGATAATAGCTACTTATTAAAAACAAATAAGCGAAACTAGAAACAATTGAAATATCAGGTTTTTTTAATTGTGTACATTAACAGAAATAACAGAAATCACAAAAGACATAGAAACCACAGAAATCACAGATACGCCGAAATATCAGAAATCATAGAAACTGAAAAGATACATGTTTACAATTAAAGAAAGAAAAAATCAAAAATTAAAGTTCAATATAAAGCATTAACCATAATATTAGTTTTTACAATACTTGCTTCTTTTCAGGTCTTTACTTTGATTCAATGATTAAGAAATTTTGATGTGAAAAGTTTTAGCTACTTTTGAATTAAAATCAATTACTTTTATTGGATCTCAAGATCAACCGAGATCTTAATTGTCTTTATTGATTATGATGGGTGATACTTAAATGGTGGATTATTCTTTGGCTTAATATGCTTCGGTGGTTTCTATGATTTCTGTGATTTCTATGTCTTTTGTGATATCTGTGGTTTCTATGTCTTTTGTGGTTTCTGTTATTTCTGTTAATGTACACAATTAAAAAACATTAGTTATAATTGAATAATTAATATAGAAATTTCAAAAAGTATTATACATTTTTATTATACAAATTTAAAAAAATGTTTACAACCACAACCAAAGTGACTAAATGAATCATTACAGTTTATTCTAATCCAAAAAATTGCTGAAATTGTTTTTAAAAAATAATAGTATTTGATAAAAAAATATGAAAAAGTTGAACAATAATTTTTGGTAATATCGAAATTTAGAAAAATTGAGTCAAATATATTTTTTTTATTTGTGAAATGAAAAATAAGAATGTTAAAAACTGTTTTAAAATATAAAAAATCAAAATTTTCGTGTTTTTTCTTCTTTTAAAAAGCCAATTCAACGAGTTAAATTAATACAATTAATAATTCAACAAAAATTAAAATGTTTAAATTTTTGAAGGAATATGGATAATAAATTGTCGTAAGATATTCAATATCGATTTGAAAGCTTCATGGTCAAGGATCACTCAATCATAAATTATCTAAAGAGTTTATTCTAAAAGTTACTCAAGTTTAAAATTACCTGAAATTTGAGCTTATGTTTCTGAAAACCTCTGATGTTCAGAGAAATCATCTAAAGGATTTAAACAAACTATTGACTTTTAAACACTGAATACGAATTTGAACACAATCTCATTCAACATATTGAGTGGAAAACAGGAACCACACAAACCACATGAACCACATACACCACATAAGCCACATAAACCACATAAACCACATGAACCAAATGAAAAACATGAACCACATGAACCGAGGAAACAATTCTTGAGAGAATTGAACAATATCATTTGATTCAACAATATCTAAAAAATAAAGTTGGTGGTTAGTCCATATAAGACTAAATAGGTGTTGGTTTCTTAAATGGAAAAAATCAAAAATATTTAATTTATTACATATTTTAAATAATATAATGAAATAAAATGTAATATCTAAATTAAAAAAAATTACTTTTCAAACGTTTTTTTTCCTTTTAATAATTATATTCACTAAAAATAACAAAAATTATTTTTCTTCAAATTTAAATTTTGAATTTCAAGTGTTTATACTTATAAACACAAATTCAGAAAATAATTAATTTTTTAAATCACATAATAATAACTTATTATTTATTGTTTGATAAAAAAAAAATAATTTGTTTAAAATAAATAAACATTTTTTATCCACAACAATTATTTTTGAGAATTTGTTTAAAAATATTTATTGCTTTTCTTCTTTTATTGATTTTATTTTTTGTAAAAAACTTATCACCAAGTAATATATTATTATTACTTCAAGAAAAGTATTAATAATCAATATTAAAACCTTATTAAACTATCCATTAATTTATTTTATTCATTTAATTAGTATTATTTTATCTCTTTTAGATCTCGATTAATAAATTTTTACTATAATATATTTTTTTTTATTATTGAACTTTATTATTTAAATAATTTTAATTAAAAATATTAAATTAAATAATAGATTTTTCCTGAAAGGGTCGATGAATTGATTGATTATTTAATTGATTCCCAATTTTGGAATGAAGCCGCGATTGAACTTACAAAAATAATTAATAAAGGGATCATTCCAAAAAAAAGTAAAAAAACATTAAAGGATTATTGGTTACTATTATGTCAAATTTGTTCCAAATATCCAGAAAAAATTATAGGATTTGATGTTGAATCTGTTATTCGATCTGGGTTTGAAATATTTTCAACAGAAGAAGATGACATCAGTTCACTTTGGATTTCGTTAGCTGATTATCATGTGAAACTTGGTCATTTTGAAAAAGCAAGAGACATTTATGAAGAAGGCTTTAAAAATGTAAAATCTGTTAAAGCCTTTTCAGAAATTTTTGATGCCTATACCAAATTTGAAGAAACAATGATTTCAATTCAATTATCAATGCAAGAAGAAGAAGAAGATGATGATGAAGACGAAGATGGTGAGGATGGAAAAAATAGTAATGAAGACGCTAATAATTTTTCAATAAAATCTCTAAAAAAGAATAATTTCAATAAAAAAAAAGATCTTGAACTTGAGCTTGATTTAAGATTTTCTCGCTTGGAAGATTTGGAAAAAAGAAGGCCTTTTTTAGTGAATAATGTTTTATTAAAAAAAAATCCAAACAGTGTCGAACAATGGTTAGAAAAAATTAAATTAAATCAAGACGATCCTGAAAAAGTAATGAAAATTTATTTGGAAGCACTTGAAACTATTGATCCCTTTGAAACTGAAGAAGATATTTCAACTATTTGGATTGATTTTGCAGCCTTTTATGAGCAAAATGGTAATCTTAATGAAACGATAAAAATTTATGAAAGAGCCATTGCTTATGGATTTAATCAAGTCAAAGATTTGATCAATGTTTGGTGTTCTTATGCTGAATTTGAAATTCGTTCAAATAATTTTGAAAAGGCAAGAGAGTTGTTACGAAGAGCAACACACCCACAACCAAATAAAAATAAAAACAAAAATAAAAAAAAGAAACCAAAAAATGAATTGGAAAATAGAATAGAAAATCGAATAGAAAAAGAGACTGGGAAAAAAAAAGACAAAAATGAGCGTATTGAAATTGAAATTGAAAAAAAAGAAGAAGAAGAAGAAGAAGAAGAAGAAAATGAAGAAAATGAAGAAAATGAAGAAAATGAAAATGAAAATAAAACTAACAACAACAAAAAAAAGAATAATAAACATAAAAGAATAAATGTGAATAAATTGAATAAAGAAGAAAAAAGAATATATTATAAAAAAAAAAATCTTTCAAGAAGAATCAGAAATCAATTACATCGATCTGTGCGTTTATGGGGATTTTATGTTGATGTTGAAGAATGTTTAGGCACCATCAAAACTACAAAATCGATTTATGATGAAATGATCAAAATGAAAGTCATCACACCACAAATTATTTTAAATTACGCATCTTTTTTAGAATCATCTAACTATTTTGAAGAATCCTTTAAGGCGTATGAAAAGGGACTAGAAGTTTTTGATTTCCCCTATTCATATGACATTTGGGTTGCATATTTAACCAAATTCATCCAAAGATACAAGGGAACAAAAATCGAAAGGACCAGGGATTTATTTGAAGAAGTGATCAACCAATCTCCAAGAGAATATGCTAAAATCTTTTATTTATATTATGCACATTTTGAACAACAATATGGATTTATTAGACACTCGATGAAGATTTATGATCGGGCATCTCAAAATGTCAGCGATAAAGAAAAATATGAAATCTTTCAAGTATTTATCCACAAAGCAACAAAATATTTTGGTATCACCCAAACAAGAGAAGTTTATGACCGCAGTATCGAATTATCGCCAGACAAGGATCTTAAATATTTGACGATGCAGTATGCAGCGATGGAAACAACATTAGGCGAGATCGACCGTGCAAGAGCGATATATGTTCATGGATCGCAATTTTGTAATCCAAGGTCCGAAACTGATTTTTGGGATACCTGGGATAAATTCGAAAGAACTTATGGTAACAAGGCCACATTCCAAGAATTTTCAATTATCAAAAGAACAATATTAGCAAAATTTAATTTGACAATTAACCTCAACATTGATAATTTATCCAATGATCAACAAAATCAAAAAAAAGAATCCTTAAACAGCATTGAATTACTTGAATTAGAAAACCCACAGTCAAATAAAAGATCCGAATTAGATGAAATTAATAATAACATCAACCAAGTTAACGATATCCTCAATAACGAGGAAGTTTTGACAATGGGGATGAAATCGGCGGCTCCAATGATTAAATTTCAACCTAAAAAAAAAAGAAAAAAAATTCAAAAAGAAAAAGAACAACCTGAGGAAAATAATGAAAATGTCAATTTGCCAAACCAAAATTTAACTGAAAATAATTTGGATGAAAATTTTGAAATAACAGAAAAAGAATTGCCTTCAACACTACTCTCTGGTATAAGCTCTGAAAAAAATAAATCACCAAAAGATAATTTAGGTGCGTTAGCTAGATTTTCTAAAAAATAATAATTCTTAAAAAAATTTTTGTTTTTATTTTTTTTTTTGTTTCTTCAGATCATTTTTTTTGTAGAAATATTTTTTATATTTATTAATTGTTTTGCATTTCTAAAAACGTTGCTTTAATCTTTCTTCCTTTAATTTTTTTATCGGAATCTAATTTTCTTTTGGTAATAATTTAAATAAATTATTCAGAAAGTTTCTAAATTGCTTTAATAATTATTTGATTAAAAAAACAGAATTGATTACAAAGATTTAAATCTCTTTTTTTTTTTTTTTTTCAAGTTTTGATCATTGCTGAGAGAAGATGATGGATTACAAAATTCAATCCTCTAGAAAAAATGAACAAAGTAAACTATTTTTATTGATTAAATCGTCAATTTAAGTCAAGAAAAAAGTGTGTCCTGAATAACATCATTTTTTACTATATATTCAGTAATATCATATATTATAATGAATAGAATCTAAACTCTTTTTAAAAAATTGTGACTCACCTGAAATAATAAATTGAAAAAAAAAATTATCCTTTAGTATTCAAGAACAAGTAATAACTAAATCTGATTTGTAATTCACTTTAAAGCCATTCTAAATATATGAAACACGATATTTTAAAAATTAAAAAAAATTAAAACCAAAAACTAAAAAAAAGTGAGTCACAATTTTTGAAATGAGCATTTACGAATTTTTTATTACTGAACTTTTAATGAAAAAAAGTTGAACAACAAGATTTTTTATGAATAATTGAATTCATTTTCAAAAACATTACCTAGTCACAATTTTCATAGTGATTATTTACCTTTTCGAAGATCTCTTTTTTTTTTTCCACATGATCTTTTTAAAAAAAAAAAAAAAAAAAAAAAAAAAAAAGAAATTTTCAAAACAAAAGAAAAATTTTTCAAAAAAAAAGAAAAAGTAAAAGAAAAAGAAAAAGAAAAACAAAAGAAAAACAAAAATTTGAAAAAGCTAAACTAAAATTTGCAAAATTAGAAAAAATGATTCTGATCCAAAAATTTGAAAATATTTTTTTGTTAAGAATACTGGAATTAACCCTCAAAACAACTCCCATTAACATTATAAAGTGAGTTAAAATTTTTGAAAAATAGTTTATATAAAAAAAAAAAGAAAAAATTTTAAATTATTATGATATGCTGAGAGATGTATCCCCAGGGTTCTAGAAAATGAGGTAAAATTATTGATATCAAATTAAATACGAAAATATGAGTTAAAATATAATATTTTTTTGTTTCTAATTCTTGAATTAGAATAAGATGTTTAATATTTGTTTTTTTTTTTTTTTTTTTGATTTAATTATTTCGTTTATTAGATTAATTTCGTTTGATATCTTGCTTTTGTAAAAAATAAAATAATTAAAAATTATATTTTATTTTAATTAAAAAAAATCCAATTTTCTTTTATCAATCTTTAAATGTTTCAAACCTTTCAATTACTTGGAGAAAATTAAAAACCCTTGACAACCTTATAATACCTTTTAAATGGGAATGTATTGTAAAAGTTATAAGATTGTTAAAAAAATCTGTGATTTATTGAATTATTAATTCAAATAAAGAATTGTCTGTTTTTTGTGATTTTGTAGATAATAGTGATTTTGTGTTTTTTTATAAGAAATTCCAGTTAATCATGAATTTCTTACCAAGATTATATTCACAGAAATTATCACCAAAACATATTGATTAGTAAACTTAATTGTAAATTAAAAGAAATTTCACCGCATCTTGAAAGTAAAACAATTACTGTAATTCTGGATTAATATAATATCAGACTTACTTTCAAAGATATTTTCCGAAATGAATTATCGTTTTTAAAAATTTTGATCTATTTTTATCATTTTTTAAAAGTTCAAAGTTCAGCATATTTGCTATTTTTATCAATTTTTTTTTTTTCTTCTTTGAAAGAAGAAATAAACTTTATTATTTTAGAAGGGAATCTATTAAAATACACTACCAAAAAAAAAAATCAAACCTCAAAGTTCTAAAATAATCCAGTATAAGAAATCCACTTAATTTGTAAAAATTTACAATAATTATTTTAAACTTGAAAATAATTATAATTTTTTTATTCAAAGAATAGTTTGGATCAATTTTTTCTTTTTATTGAACTAAAAAATATAAGGGAAAACAACCAAACCATTAAATTAATAATTCTCCGAAAATACCTATTGGAGAACCTGAAATTCAATTTATAATCTAAAGAAATAATTTTTAATTTAATTAAATATAATCAATAATTAATGCCCAAATCTTAATTATTCCAGCTTGCTAGTATAATCCCCGTGAATAAAATTCCAGAATAGAACTTATTATTATATTTCTTATCTTTTATATTTTTTTCAAACAAATAACATATTTTACAATTAAATTATCATAAAAAAATCTTAAGAACTATTCTCAAATAATTTATTTTACAAAATAATTTAATATTTAGGACTCTTAATAATTGAAAAAGAATATTATATATTCCCTAAAAATTTCAAGGAATTTAATTAAATGTAGAAAATAAAATAGATCAGCAATTTTTTACTTGTTTTCAAGGTTTTATATTTAATTTATTTTTTTTGTATTCTTAAAAAAAAGATGACTTTTGAAGATTATTTTCTCACATTAAATATGAAAAAAAAGTAAAGTGAAACTTCAAGAAAAATAAAAATGTTTTGTAAAATTTGCTTGGTATTTTTCTAATCCAAAAAAAAAATAAAATAAAAAGATCATAATATTTGAAAGATATGTTAATTGAATAAAGATAAAATTCTTCTAAAATGATATTCCATATCTCTAGTATACAAAATGAGTTTCATTTAAATTTATTATGTTTAAGAAAATTCAGTAATTCGAGACAATTTTATCAAAAAAAAAAAAAAAAAGTAAATGAAAAATAATTAAAATATTAATATAAAAATTAATATTATCACTTAGATGATGGAATTAAAAACCTAGAAACTGTTTTTAGGTTTTTTTTAATTTAAAAAATATGAAAAAAATTGTAAATTTTCTTTTTATTTCTTTAATTAAAAAAATAATCACTATTAGTCAAACAGAATTTCTCAGAAGTGAGAAAAATCTTTGATTTTACTCTATTATTTTTAATTCTGGAAAAATTGACATATGAAGACATTTTTCACTGTACTTTCCAGAATTTGAAAGAGTTGAGTAAAATTAGATAATTAACTCAATTCTTTCAAATTTGGGAAATGCACCATTTACTTTTTTTTTAATTTATATTATTAAAAAAAAATAAGAATTATGAAATTTTCTTTTTATTTCTTAAATGAACAAAAAGACTGGAACTGTAAGACACCTTCCTAGAATTCACAAGACTAAAAAAAAACCTAATAAAAAGATTTATCAATAATTAATTAAATTACAAAATTTTTGAATAATAACAATTATTCCGCTCTTTTTGGGGTTTTGTAATTTATAAGAATATTTTAGAATCTATAATTTAACTCAATTCTTTTGAATTGAAAAAAAAAATTAGATAATACTTGCCTTAGTACCGGACACTAGGGACCCAAATAATAGTTTTTTATCTAAAATTTAAATCATGTTGTATTTTCAATTTATAATTATTATTTTTTCTTTATTTCACTAAGTTATGAAACCATAGATGCTCTGATGTGGATTTTCGATAGGGAGCAATAAATTTCAAAATTTTATTAAATCATTTTAAAGATCTTATTTGTTTTTTTCTAAGCATAAGTTTTTCATATAATTTTTGTTTCATATTGTTGATAATTTTTTTTCCCATTTGATATGATAAACTTATATCTTTCACAGTACTATATAAAATGATTTATATCTTCGTAATATGGAGTTTAATAATCTATTTTTTTATATTTTACCTTTTTTTATAAAGATATTTGAATTATCATTTTTTTTTGAAACTTTGTAAAATAAGGACTTTATTATATTTTGAAAATTAAAAAAAGTAATATTTCATATCTTTTAATTCGTAAAAAATAAGAAATTACCTGTTACACATATTTGGAAAAATTAAAGAATAAAAGTTTTCAAAAATGTAAAGAAAATTATTTGATTTACTCTTTTTAAAAATTCGGGTCACACTTTAGGAAACTTGTCTGACTATCCTTTTGAAAATTGCTAAAATGAAATAAGTTTGTTTTTATTCTACTTTTATAAAAACTTTTATCTATTTTTATTTTAATTTTATCTGTTATAATAACTTTCATCAAAAAGAATACTCAATTTTATTTCCAGCAAACTAATGTAAGATAAAAAATTACCTTTTTATAAATATATTTTATATAGAAGTATTTATATAGAAATAATATATGTCTTGAAATTCTATTTTTAATAAATTCAATCTAAAAAAAAAGTATTTCCTTTATAGTTAACATTTCATAGGTGTATTGTTTATTTCTGTTATTTAAGGAAGTACACCCCAAATAAATTCTTCTAATAAATGTTATTATCTAATAATAAAAGTCAGTTATGGGTGCTTACAATCTTTTTTACATAGATTAAAAGTTTTTTTACATAAAACTGAGTTTTTTCATTTTTATTTTTTTTTTCTATTGTAAATGTCCACTAATAGTAAAGTAACAATTAAGAGGAGATTTGGTTTATGGGGAAATTATTCAATTTTACTGGGTTATTCGTTCCTAATTACGAATAACGGACTCACTGATAAACTAATTGGATATTTATCAAGTTAAATGTGTTTTAAAGTATTTGGTAAGTGAAATTTCCAAGTCGTGCAAGTTATAAAATTGTTAACAAACAACATTTTTATATACTGCAATTTTCCAATTAATAAATGAAAATTATTAATTCAGTTTCCGGGATGAATATTACTAATATACCAATCAAATTAGTCAAGTAAAAATTTTGTCTTTGAGTTATCTCAGGCTTTTTATTTTAAATGTCTCAAAAATCATTTCTAAACCATGTTATAAAGATCTTTGATTTGACTTCAGCATATAAATAAGAAAAATATTTTGGAATTTGAACTAAAAATTTTCCTTTTTTAATGGGAAATAATAGTACTGGTTTTTGAATTACAAATGGGAAATTTGAATTCATTAAAAATTTCCTTTTTGTAACAAAGCCTCCAATTTACAACCTACTTCCTATCGTAAGCTCTCTTTGTAAAGGAAAAGGATAAATAAGGAAAATGAATTGAAAAAATTTTTCCTATTTACAATTCAAATACCAGTAATGGTTTGAAAAAAGATCATAAACACCGTAACCAATATAAAAGGATAGGATTTCTATTATATTTGAAGAATTTATTTCGAACTTCTCTCTTAAATCTCTGTCTTAGATAAGAATTGTATTATCATCTTTTAATTCCAAAAAATTTAAACCAATAATATGTATCGCACTTGATCAAACCCACTGAAATTAATTTAAAATCTAGGGTTCTGAAATATTTCAGAATTTTTGTCATCAAAAGGACAAAACGAGATTTTGGAAATAATTCAAAAAAAAATTTTTCATTTTTTACTCTTTGCAAAAATCTTTGAAGCTAATCAGTTTATGGATCTAATTCAAAAAAAATTGAAGAAAAAAAAGGAGGTAAGTAATTGTTATCCTTCGCTAATTGTTTGTTTTTTTGTTAGCCTTGCAAAATCTTCAAATTAATTTTCTTTCAATTGAATTCATTTAGGAAATGCTTATGCTGACCTCTGTTGGTGGCAAAATTGTTGATTTAAAATGCAACCCAAAATGGAACGCAATTGTAATTACCGATCTCCATTTTAGTGATAACAAAACATATTTTTCAAAAGAGTTAATCCCTCAAACATTTGAAGAATTAGAAAAATTCATTGAAAAAGAACAATCCAAACAAATTATTATTCTGGGCGACGTTTTTCATTCCAGTTGTAATAATATCAATTACCATTTAAAATTAATAGACGAATTTTTACAATTTGGTCTTCCAGTCTTTATCATTCCAGGGTAAATTAATCATTTTAACCAAAAGTTTTTTTTTTTATGTTTTGTTTTTTGATCTTGCTCAGAAAGAAAATTTTCCAACAAACACGCCCACTTAATGAGATCTAAACCACGTTTTGACATAATTTCAAAAAGTGTGTAAAATTAGATTACCTTTCAAAATTACAAAAAAAATAGAATCAAATATTAAAGCCTTCCAATTCTTGCACTTGAATTTGCCAATGAAAAAAAATTTCATCCCATCTTCTTTGACATTTTCTGAAATATTTGTTTATATCAAGTACTCCCATTTAAAGACAAACAATGTTTCCCATTTCAAATTAAAGATAATGTGAAAACTCTCTCTTATCTTCATACTGTTGTTAAAATAATGCGTGTCGAAATAAATAAATCCATATTTCGAAATAAAAAGTTTTTTTTTTTTTTTTTTTATTGTAAGTTAAGGGAGGAGTTTAGAATTCCTCTTGTTTGCCCGAATTCCTAAACTTGAATTTAGAAATCGTATAATAGATTCAAACATAGTCTTATTATCTACTAGAGCTAATAAAGATAAAAGTTTGTTTTTTTGTTATAGAAGACTTTTCCACTAACCAATCAAAGAAACCAACAATAAACAATTAATTAAATATTGTACTGGTTTCTTAAAGTTCTATTATTTAAAAATAAACTCTAAAAATGAAGGATCAAATTGGAAAATTTATCTCAAAAAATAGAGTAAATTTTTAAAGAAAATTTTAATTAATCATCAAAAAAACAAAAAAATTCAAAAAAATAGAGAACATTATAAAAAAATTTGAACAAATTGCATTCTTAATTTAAATTTTACTTTAAATATCAAGGAGTTTACTTTCAAAATTGATTTGAACTTAGGTATACTATTGGGTAGTAGATTGGATGGTGCCTTGGTACAAGAAGAAAAAAAAGCAGGGACTATATTTTGAAACATAAATTATAGTCGTTGGGCACGCATTATTTTGATCACTGTAATTCGGATATCTCTAAGAAAAAAAAATCAAATTTATTTTTATTTTATTGTTTTTTGAAGAGAGAAAATTACTTTTTTTCATGTGTGACTTCGGCTTTCTAGAATTTTAAAGAATAGAGCGAAATTATAGATTTTATTCAATTCTTTTGAATTCTGGAAAAGTGCCAATAGACTTTCTTGAGTTTTCTGTTTCTTTGGAAAATCAATCGTTTTTCGTTAGGTTTTTTTGAGTTTTCTATTTATTTGGAAAATTAATCAATTTTCGTTAGGTTTTTTTTACTTTTCGAAATAAACCGAAAATTTATATAAATTTTCTATTTATTTCAAAAAGTAAAAAAAACCTAGAACACTTAGCAAATTAAATGGAAAACCTCAAAAAAACCTAGAACACTTCACAGATAAAACAGAAAACCTCAAGAAAACAGCCGTTAGGTTTTTTTGAATTTTTGAAATTAAACAAAACCCAGGCACTCAAAGGCACTTGATGGCACTCTACAGCACTCTTCGGCACTTCCCAAATCTCTAAATTGAATTAGAGATATTGTTGAATCAAGTGAGAGAGTGAATCTGATCAATTCTCTCAAGAACTGTATCAGTACCATAAATTGAGAAGTTTTTTTTCCAATTTTTATTGAGGTTCATTTTTTATATTAGCCAAAAAGATTCAAATCTGTTAGATGGATTCTTTAATGAACTAGCGTTTCTACAAACCACAAGTCCAGTTTTTAATTAAAACTACAACTTGGTGGTTTTTGTAACTTTTTAAGAAAATGATAAACAATCAAAAATAATGTGGCTAAGAGGAATCAAGCCATCAAATTTATATTGTGAGTTGAGCTTTTATCACGGGTCTATTATCTGTTCTAGAAAAAAAAACCAATAATTAATGAGGATTCTATTTCTGAATTCAAAAACTTGTAGTGCTAAAAAAGAAATTAAAATAAATATTCTTGAAAAAAATCTTTTAAAAATTTTATGCAATATAATTTTTGACTAACATTTTTTTTTTTTACAAAACAAAACTGTTTGACATAAATTTACATTAAGACTTAATATAAGTTATAAGATTTCATATTTTTTTATATCTCCAAATATCATTTTTTTTTTTGAAAAAAATTAATAATCACTATTATACAATTCAACATTTAAAAAGTGAAATCAATTTTTTTCTGAAATAGTTAAAAATCGTTATTTCATTTTTTTATTATTTGAAATAATATTATTGAATTAATGAACATTCTTTTACTTTATTATTAATATATAAATATAAATATTTATTGAAAAGAAATCATGATCGTAATAAATTTTTCACAATTAAAAAACAATTAAATGAAAAACAACTTTCAATGTGTAAAATTGTCAATGAAGGACTTTTATGAGGATCATCCCAGTTATAGAGGAGGAGGAGGAAGAAGAGGAAAAGGAAAAGGAAGAGGAAGAAATCGATTTATCAAATTACAAGAATGTTATCAATTTAAGTTTATTTGATAAAATAATTTTTACACATGATGCAGGAAATGGATATTGGTTAGGTAAAAAACAAGTCATACCATTTTTACGTGCTATTAAATTCCATCATAAAGAATATTGTGATGAATCATGTAAGTTTTAATTCTTATAACACACACACACACACACACACACACACACACACACACACACACATATATATATATATATATATATATATATATATATATATATATATATATATATATAAACTAAAATTCAAAATTTTCCACACAGCTAAAACGTTCCAAACAATCACAACAATACAATTTCATTGAAATTGGAGATAATTTTGATTTTTGGAAAATATGAAAATCATTTTTTCATCTTTTAGTTTTTGTTTTCATTTCATTGCTTGAATTACGTAATTTGTTTCGTTGGATCAAATTTTTTTTGAACAATTGATATTATGTCAAAGTCAAGTTGTTCCAAATAGAAGAACTCAAATAAAATTAGTTGATAGTATCCAACCCTTTGATCGATCAATAATCCTAATAGAATTTAAACAAATTTACCAAAGTATTTTTTTGTTTTGCTCTCTCCAAAATTTTTAACACACCCATGATTTATTTGTATTGATAATTATTTATTTATTGTTTTGTGAGTATTGTAATTTATAAACAAGTGTTAACATTTCAATTAGTGCATGGTTCTAATTTGGTAAATCTTCTTGAATTGATTAAATAAGTTTTTTTTTTTCACAAATCGAATTTTGGCGTGTTAAAATTTTGAATTGGGGTTTATATATATATATCCATTAGTAACCCGTATTGACCTAAATTTCATCAAATTTAAAATAAAAGATTTAAAATGATGTTGACATACTAATATATTTATTTTCTTATTTGTCTTTAATCCAGATTTTAATTATAATAAAAAGTCAAAATAGTTCAAAGATAAAGTAGTTATGTTATGCTATTATATTTTTTTGATGTTGAAAAAAAAAAATAATTATTCATTTTTGTAATTTTTTTAAAGATTTTTATTTTTATTTTTTAATTTTTTAAGTAAGAAATTTTATTGGAATAATAGAAATTCAAAAAACATAACTGATTTATTAATAATAACTTTGAAATAATGTTGTTAATTTGATGAGAAAAATTTCATTTTTTTTAGATAAAATTTGAATAAATATAAATCAAGAGAAAAATAAAATTCTCTTTTCTTTAGACCAAAATTAAAAGTTTAATATGAATAATTTTCTAAAACTATTATTTAAGATGATAAGAATATAAAAAAAAAATACAAAAAAAAAAAATGTAAAATAATTTCAAATAAGCAAAAATATGATAAACGAAATTCCAAAAATTTGTTTTTTAGAAAAATAAATTATATTCAAAATACTTCTAATAACAGTGCCTATTTCAGACGCTCTTTGAATTGGAAATTTCAACTTTATTCACTTGGAAATTCTCTCATTACCATATTAAATTACTCTTTCATTTGACTCTTAACAATAAATTTATAAATTCCAAAATTTTGGACACATTTTAAACAGTTGAAAAAATAACAATAACATGATTTACATCCAATTTGGAAAGAATTTTGATCATACAAACAATTTCATTTTTTGTCTTTTAAGTTTTAGTTTTCCTTTCCTTTTTCCCAGTTACGTAATTTATTTCGTTTGATCATAATTTTTTATCAATGATTGATAGAAGGTTAAAGTTGAGTTTATTTAAATATAAAAATCAAATAAATTTTTTTGATGGAATCTAACCATTTGATCGATCAACAATTGTTGGTGAAACTTTAACAAATCTACCAATACATTTTTTTTAGAAAACTAATTCTAAGATTCAAATATTAATAAATTAATATATATATATATATATATATATATATATATATATATATATATATATATTGGGATATTTAAACAATCATAGCATTTTTATTAACGGGGCACACGCATCGCTTAATAATACAAAAAGATGAACAATTTGGTTCTTTAAGTCCATTTCATGTTGGCTATGAAGAAGGCAGATCTTACGCAGTGGTTAAGCAAGTTGGTAATAAAATACATCTATTCATTGTCAAAATATAAAAATAGACTATTTGTTTATCTTTATCGCTGTTTTGAAACAATAATAAAAATTCTTTATATATTATCATCATTATTCCCTTCTTGGGACAAATTCTATATTATGTGTTTTATCATTATTATAGATACCTTTTTTTTTTCTAATTAAAAAATTATCTAAAAAATATATATAAAATAAATAAATTAAAACCGAGAACAAAATAAATAAACCTTTTATTTCTTTCTTTTCTTCTTCTTCTTCTTCTTTTTAATTTTGAGTTTTTTAATGAAATAGTGAAATAAACTTAAATGATAATAATAATAATAAAAAAATCAAAAAAAATGAAATTTGGAAATATTAAAATTAAAACTGTTAATAAAGTAATCCAAAATATCTAATCCCCTTGAAAGGGCTTTTTTAAAAAATCAAGTTAAATCCAAGTCTTGAATTTATCAAAAGTAATGCTAACATTTTTCTCAATTTAGTTTGATAAAAAACAATAGATACGTGAAACCTTTGTTCTTAATTTATTCTTTAAAAACGAAAAACTCAAAATAAAAATATAAGAATAAAGAATTATTTATTGTCACAATCGATATTAAAAAATACTTTGACACAATTAGTCATATACTAGTATATCATGCTCTCAATAAATATATTAAAAATCAAAAAATCAAAATTTGATTACAAAAATATTTTAAAAAGGAATAAATCTGTGTATAGGAATGAGATCGTCTTTTCCCTTTAATTTTTAAATTTATCAGCCAATTTCTTAATTAAAAAAAAAATAAAGGATTTAGTTCAACATATTCAAATGTTTGCTAAGGATTTGATTTAAGTTGTGGAAGGGCCTATTCTAGATGTTGAAAAAAAGTTTATAATAATCTATGGAATTATCTAAGATTTTTTGGAATGGATTCTAATATTAAGAAAATTTTAAAATCAAACCAATTATCTGAAATAAAATACTTTGTTATTTGGCTCCAAAAAGACAAATTTTTCCAAAAAAAAAAAAAAACTTTTAAAAAAGAAAAAGTAAAATTTTTAAAAAAATCAGGATGATTTTTGTCCAACAATAATTAGTTAATAATGTAAAATTAGAGAAGTTCAATTAAATACACATTGACCATTATTTTAATTGGCTATATTACATCACACTTAGTAATAATTGACTTAATTGGTGTTAAGATAAATAAAAAAAGTAACAATTTTTTTAGAAAATTAACCTACATTCCTCAAGAATAATCTATTAAACTGAGGCTAAAATATACCAAGTAAGAATTTTGGTATATAAAAGAAGATTTAAACTCAAAAATAAATTAAAAAAGCTTGGTTTTAAACATAAGGTATTTCCAAAAAAGTGTGGCATTTTTTTTTTACATTTCATAAAAAATAATCTTTTTTAGTGATGGTAATCATTA